>OX276458.1:31089664-33489664 GCA_946251905.1 Cryptocephalus moraei
GTGTAGAAATTTACTTTCACCAGATTTGATAACACTTTTAGAAAATCATTTGATTTCCAACTCAAAGTCGAATTTAAATTTTCCAGTTTTATTCATAGCTAACAATATAGGTGAGATATTACTAGAAATTTACGTCACGTCCTAGGCTATTTCACCAATTATAATTGGTAGACCTTTACTAATTTTTGGACAATTCGACCATCGTAGTGCGATTTTTCACGTCAAATTTACGTATTAAAATAGTAAACTTCAATAATTTCTATCATAAGGTATTAAGTCGCAGTCGGCCTATTAAGTGGAGTCTCATGTCGAAATTACGTCCTGGCTATGTCATATTTAGTAAAAACCTACTCACCGTCCCTGTTTGCAACTTTCACAGAAATACGTCGTTTCCACAGAAAAATTTACTTCATGGTGATAATTAGCAATAGTATCCATTGTTGTTAAGTATTTAAATACATGTACTATTTAGAAATTTATTTTAAATACTTTTTATGTATTTAAATACATAGTTAAGTACAGAAGCTTAATTTGTATTTACTGGTATTTAAAATACATTTTTCTGAGATTTTAAATACACTAGTTCAAATACATTTTTGGGCAATGTTAAGATCCATTATTATTCCTTAAATGCTCTTACATTTATTTTATTTTGTTGCAGTAACTATAAATGCGCATTTTTATACATTTTTTGAGCATATTTCCGGTTGCTCATTTGTATTTACATTTTGGTTTATGTACTTACATGCTTATTTTGAAGCTAATTGTTATAGTTATAATGATCCTATACGACACTTTTAAAGGAGTTACGATTATCTTACTATACATTACATACTACTATACATATATACTATATACATATATACTACTATACATATTAAATACTATACATATTCTTATTATACAAACGAAGGTGTGCAATTCATAAAGTTTTTAAAACAGTTGTGACATTGTGAAACAATTTTTAAGGTACTTGTCGACATTTTTAAAGAAGTCGCAGTTATCTTAAACATAAGCTGTTGTTTCAAAAGAAGTTAAGGAGCTTCTAAAGAACTTATGACAACTCTAATGCAACACAAATAACTTGAACTGCCATATATGAAGTTGGAAAAGTAACTAATGAAGTTTTTTAATTAGCTACTTTGTTAGATCAAGTTAAAAAGTAAAGTGCCTAATGTGTCGACATCTTTGCCTTGGGATTATTTTTTAGAAGTTTGAAACTTACATTAGCCTGTTGTGTTTTGAAGTATCACTTCAACTTCTAAACACTTGTTTACAAAGTAGTTGGTAAATTTCGGAAAATTGCAAAAATTTTACGATCTCATGAAGCAAAGAAAATAATTCCTAACACTTTTTGAGATGGTTTTTATGGTTTTAAGTGTTAAAACCATAAATTTAGGTTTAGTGTATAGTCAACCTATGTATTTGAGGCTTTTCGATACAAATAACTTAGATATTTTGAAAATAATTGAAAACTTTACAACTTCGGGCAATAAAACAAAAATTTTAGAACTTCATTAGAAAGTGTCCATTAGTAATTAAGATTCCAGTTTCTTAAACTGATTTAGAAATTTAAAAAATTGTATAATTTCAACAATTTCACGAAGAAAATAATAGGAATTCTAAGCTTCCTGGGGTTATGCTTAACATTGCTGCAATTAAGGATAATTTACAACTTTAAATACTGTTTAAATACAAAAACGAAATACTTGTTATTTGTATTTAAATACATTGTCCACAGAAGTATTTAAAATAAAAGTAAATACATTTTGTAAAAAGTATTTGCGTTTGTATTTAAATACATTTTTAAAAGTATTTTTAACAACATTGATAGTATCATAAACTTATACTTTCCGTCGTCAATACTACGAGGAATCGTAGTTAGATAGAAATATTTCATGCATTGATGTAATTGAACCAGATAAACTTAGCGCCGTAAATTTGTATACGCAAGAAATTTTGTCAAACCTTAGGTATACTTGCACTATACTTGTACTTGGAAAAATAGCGTCAAAGATAATCGCTATTAAAATAAATTGTTTAAATATCTTATTAAATATAAAGTATAGTTATAGTATTTTAGTGCTTCGATACGTTGTTTAAACAGAATATTACTATGTCAGATATGTTGGAGAAATGTTGAAATTTGGAGAACTTCTTTGTTTAATTTGGAAAAATTTAAAAAAATTAAATTTATATTGTTACAAAATATATATTCACCATATTGTTTTTATGACATCTAAGTAATATATATCTTAAATTACTTACAGGTACTAAATTGAAATGAATAACTTATAAGTAATAAAATTGAGTAATTTTGATCACTTGGTCAAACTGTAAATGTCATATTACATCATTTAGGTCAAACAAAATACTTTCTGGTGTAGATTGATCACTAACTGGTGGAATTCCTCGACTTATGACACCTATTAGTTGGTGTTCGTCACACCTACTAAATTAACTTAATATACGTAATATAGCGAAAATGTGACCTAATAGGTGAAAAATCGTACCGTACACCAATTTGCTACTAGCAAGTAGACTATAACCTATTAGGTGATATAAGTTATATATAAATAAACCTGATATTACTGAACATAATTGTTACAATTCCAACAATGTCCTTATTACCCAATACAATCACCTCAGCACTGGGAGGGGAATCACCTTAACCTTGTATGAAAAACAAAGGTTTTTGTTTGGATACTAACAGAAATATAAACAAAACCCATTCATAACGCCTCAATTCACTAGCATTCACAAATGTAGTCTTTATTATAGTTTATATAAATATGAATAGGTTTGATGTAACGATTAACAATGTATCTACGTATCGCCAGAATGCCAAATCGATACTCCTCGTCGACCGTCCGTCTTCCCCCTTCTTCGTCCGCTCCCCTTCCTCTCTTGCGTACACACTGATGTGTTCCACCTTCCACCGCGTCACCAGCGTCGTCTCATGCATGTTCGACTGCATTCGGCCATCCTGTCCTGACAATCGCCCTCGATTGTCCCAGTCGGTGGGTAGCGAACTTGGCTGTCGAGAAGAGGACCTAAGTTAGAAACAAAACAATTTTAGTGTTGTGTTCCAATATTGTTACAGGAGAGAAAGAAAAAAAAATTGAAGCGTCTTACAAAATCAGAGAACATTTCCATGTGATGACAGCCCTGTGAGACTGTACATATTTGTTACTTCACAGCCCTGTTAGACTGCAATGTTCGTGTCTACGTGACAGCCCTGTTAGACTGCACACGCCTTTATCTACGCGACAACCCTGTTAGATTGCACACGCCTCTATCTACGTGACAGCCCTGTTAGACTGCACACGCCTCTATCTACGTGACAGCCCTGTTAGACTGCACACGCCTCTATCTACGTAACAGCCCTGTTAGACTGCACACGTCTTTGTAATTGGTGTTCAATTTACCTTTATCTTTTCTGGAACGTGAAGGCCTTCATGTGCTCACCACCGACCACTGCCTCGTAGGGGCGCTTAGTTCGTGTGGAATGAAGATCCTCTCGTACCCGGTATCTGTCGTTGGGAAGTACCTCTACTACCTTGAACGGTCCACGGTATTTCTCCAACAGCTTTTTACTCTCCTTGTCATTTGCTGGAAAACTAGTAACTTTAGTTAGTATTAAATCGCCCACAGAATAAACAATGGGTGTTCCTCTTTTCTTATTGAACTGGTTGTCTTGTTTAGTTCGATTTTCTTCCAATTTCTGTGCTACGTCTTGGCGTAACTTGGTAACATCTATCGGCTCATCTTCATCGTCACTGATGTATTTATCGTTATCCATGCGGATCTTGTACCCTAAGAAAAGCTCGCCTGGTGAGGTCTGAGTGATTCGATGCCTCGTACTGTTGATGCCCCTTTGGATGGCATCTAATTTCACGTCCCAATTGTTGGCTGCGATGTTGGCACCCATCGTGGCTAATGCATCCAACACAGTTTTATTACTGCGTTCAACCTGCCCATTTCCTCTCGCCATCCCTACCGCACAGGTGAATATTTTCACGCCTTTTTCTTTCATTTTGGATGTGAATTCTTGTGAAGTGAAGGCTTTCCCAGCATCTGTTATTAATCTTTGAGGATTTCCAAAAATTTGAAAAATCTTTTCTAGTCTTTCAAGAACAAATTTCGTAGAAGTTGCAGGTACGGGTTCGAGAAAGATAAACTTTGTAAAGGCATCTACTATTACCAATAAGTATTTGTTTCCCGTTGTTGTCTCTACGAAGGGTCCTAGGTGATCGAGATGGATCGTATGGAAAGGTCTTGCATGTTTTGCGATGGAGTGAAGGTATCCAGGTTTTTTACCTCCCGGATGTTTGTGGTACAGACAATGTAAGCAGGCTTTGATGTATTTTTGTACAAATCGCCGCATTTTCGGAAACCAATATCTCTCTTGTAATCTTGCTAAGGTCTTATCCACTGCAAAGTGACCGATATCATCATGGTTGGTCTTGACCACTTGCCATCTACATGTTTTTGGAACGAACCAACGATTTCCATAATTGGTTCGCCGGTACACTTTGTTTCCTCTGAGGTCATAGTTCTGAAATATACTTTTATTGTTGTCTTGATCTCCAGATAGCAGGATAGTTTTAATATCTTTGATTTTGTCATCGAGGTCTTGGGCTTCTCGTAAGTAATCCGTTTCAGTTATCAACGCTATGGTTTCTACTAAACACTGATCGTCTATATTAAGTTCAATATTACGACTTAGTGCATCCACATGTTGTAGTTGGTTACCAGATTTATGTTTTATTTCAAACGAAAAGTCTTGGAGTGTTAAAATCCACCTAGCAATACGGGGTATTATAGTTTGTTTCAGCATAGCATTCTTAACGGAGTTACAGTCTGTGATAATGGTGAATTCATGTCCTGTCAGATAATACCTATATCTTTCTAATGTTTTTACAATGGCTAATAATTCAAGTTCAAAAGAATGGTATTTCTTTTCTTCATCCGTGGTTTGCTTGCTAAAATAAGCCACTGGTCTTTCAGTATTCTCGATGATCTGTGTAATAATTCCAGCGAAGCCTTCTCTACTTGCATCCGTATATACAATGGTTTTGTTATTCGGGTTGAATATCGTTAGAATAGGTTCTGAACTGATAAGATCTTTCAGTTCGTCTACTATTTTGGTATGTGTTGGTGTCCAATTCCATTCAGCATTTTTCTTGAGAAGTGTTGTTAAGGGTGCTGTTCTTCGGGCAAAATCGGGAATAAATTTACGAAAGAAGCTCACGAGTCCTAAAAATTGTCGTACTTGATGTTGGTCTTTTGGCAATGGGAAGTTTTGAACTGCTTGGATCTTCAATTTGCTTGGTGATATTTCGTCACGTTGAATTTCATATCCCAGGTAGGTTACTTGGGTCTTCAAAAAGGCAGATTTTGACATTTTTACTGTTAATCCATGTTCTTGTAGAATGTTCAAAACTTTGTTCAGTAAGTCCAAGCCTTCGGAGACTGTTTTGGAGGGTATTAAAATATCGTCTAAGTATGGAGTAATGTTATATTTTCTTAAGGGTTGTAATATATTGGTCATCATTTCTTGGAACACTGCAGGTGCGTTGCTGAGACCAAAGGGACACCGAAGGTATTCATAATGGCCTTCTGGGGTGACGAAAGCTGTGTACTGAACGGAATCTGTTGCCATTGGTATCTGATGGTATCCTGCCGCTAGATCTAATGTGGTGAAGTACGTATTATTGGATAAATTGTCAATTATTTCTTCAATTACGGGCATCGAAAAAGGTCGTTTCTTTGTAATTTTATTTATTTGTCGATAATCGACAACAAGTCGTTTTTCTCCTTCTTTTTTGTTGATTAGGAAAGAGGGACTTGCATATTGTGATGAACTCTTTTGTATTATATGAGCTTCCAACAGCTCGGATATCATTTTTCGAAATACCTTCTTGTCTGCTTCTGCTACTCTATACGGTCGATGTTTAACTATTGTAGAACTTGTAATCTCTATCTGCATTTCCACATGATGGGCTGGTTGAAGTTTGGTTAAAGAATGATAGAAGCATTCTTGATGGCTGGTCAAAATTTTTTGTAATTCTGTTTCTTGTTCGGGAGTTAATGGACCAGTTGTAACGTTTTGTAATATATTACTTTTATATTGGAATGTGAGGGTGTCGTCAATTCTGTAATATACTATTTTCATGTCTTCGGTGAAGTTCCTTCCAATAAGTAGTTCCAGATTCCATACAATGTCGAGAACGTAGAAGGTAATGGAAAGTTCTACAGAGTCAATCTGAACAGTTGCTGTCGTTGCTTCTTGTACTGTTGACACGTTTCCCACAAAACCCGAAAGAGTTACCTCTTGGTCCAATTTTTCGATGATGAGTTTTAATTTGGTAGCTAATTGTTTAGAGATAATAGAACAATCACTACCAAAATCTATAAATGCTTGACATTTAATAGCATTTACATAAATAATTTTATTAAATTTATTTTCAGTGTTTGTGAATTTGATGTGTCGTATTGTCTTTGTTGTGTTTCTATTTGGATCCCATGATGGTTTTCTATCTTCTAGTTTATTTTGGTCCCGGATTTGGTACTGTTTGTTTTGTTCCTGCCTGGTTCTGCACAGTGTTTGAAGATGCCCTTTATGATGGCAGAAATTGCATTTCTTGTCTCGATGTCTACATCGTTCTTTCGTGTGTCCTGTTTTCCCGCAACAACTGCAGATAGGTCTTTTCTGAGAAAAGTTATCCGTTGGAGTCCTTGTTAAGGTCTCTTGATCTATGTTACGCTGTTTGAATAAAGTATCTCGTTGTATTGAGATGTTCGGTTGTCTACAAATTTTATTTTTCAAGTAAGCAGCTAGTAGATTGGGGTCCCTAATGTTTGAAGCCTCCACTGCTGATGTAATATTTTCATCGTTGATCGCTCCGAGGATCAGAGATATTTTATCATCATTTGAAAAATTTACCCCTAATTTATTGATCTTAGCAAGATGGTGAAAGAAAAATTCATACAGGGACGACCCTGGTTTAGGTTTATGGTTAGCAATTTCCATGAAAATATTGTAAGTGTTTGTTGTACTTTGAAATGTATCACGGAGGAGATTTTTCCATTTATCCCAAGAAAATTGAGACCATCCCAACTCATTTTGAATAAAACTATTATACCACGTCGATGCGGTGCCTTTTAGTTTCGAAAGTGCCTGATATACAATAATATTCTCGGCCCACTGATACAGTTTTGCATTATGTTCGATGATTTCGATCCACTTATTTACGGAAGAGGTCATAGGATCGAACTCCGGTATAAAATGTGCGGTTTCAATGTTCTTGCGATCATTAAAAGTTGTACTCACCGATAATGGCGGCGTAAAGCAGGGATCTTTTGTGGAGTCATGGGACTTACGGTTTGGAGAATCAATTCGCCGATCTTTTTGCGAGTTTTCCCTTTCGGACGAGCTGTTGTCCTTGGACCTCCGCCTTCGTTTCCTCCGGTTGCTATGGGCGGCCATCTTCTTCTCCCCGTCACGACGATTACCGCGTGACCGGCTACGATCCCTCCGATTTCGCGGATCGCTCCTTGTGCTCCGACCACTCGGCATTGTCCTTTGATTTTCTTCTCTCCGCGTCGTGGGATGTCGGCTCGAACCACTTCTGATGTAGTCTTTATTATAGTTTATATAAATATGAATAGGTTTGATGTAACGATTAACAATGTATCTACGTATCGCCAGAATGCCAAATCGATACTCCTCGTCGACCGTCCGTCTTCCCCCTTCTTCGTCCGCTCCCCTTCCTCTCTTGCGTACACACTGATGTGTTCCACCTTCCACCGCGTCACCAGCGTCGTCTCATGCATGTTCGACTGCACAAAGATTGTACAGCAGTTACTGTCGTTTAACACGAGTGGAAATATACGTTTTAATCGTAAAAGTCTCCACTTTCTCCTCTCCATCGAATCCTGGATCCAGCGAAAACACGACCTTTTACCCACCTAAATTGTTAGCTGGGTAAAATCTTGGAATAAAAGACACAAAGAAGGCCAGTGAGAAGATGACAAGGTATATCGGCTGAAGGGACGCATTTTAATTTAACACAGTTTTAAAGTATGAAATACAAGTAATAAGAGGAACTAATGCTCTCAGCTTTTATAGTAGGTAGGTACCAAGTGAAATGGTGTATAAGGCGATACATAACAAATAACTAAAATTTCTTTATGATTGCACGATTTCATTAAAACACATAAACCAAAAACTCACCAAGGCAAGAAAGCGACCTCTGTACTAATATTAGTAAATAAATTATATCCATATCATAAGGTTTCTAAATGCCAGTTGATATTTCTCTTGATTCTTCTGCGACTTGCCTTCTAACCTTCAAATCGATTTTGGCGAAGATATATTACACCATGTTAAAAAAAATCTGTGTTAACTTTTTAAATACTATTATTGTAACAGTGGAAAGAGCTAGACCTGTCTCAATTTCTGGTGGTGACGATGGCAGATTTAAAACGCGAGTTAAAAGATCGAGAAAGCGACATTACGGGGCCAAATGGGGTTCTTTAAAAACATTGGGAGGACTATTTAATCGCTAATGGAGAGGATCTCGAAACCTTCGAATTTGAGGAGGAGGGTAAGTATCTCCTGGACAACGAAATTGAGTAATTTTGAAAGTCAACGGTTGCAAGAAGTCCGGAAAATTTGAGATTCCCAAGACTAGGGCCACTCCACCCTGCACCCTCAATTGGGCAGGATGGTAGAACGAATGAACTGTTTCATACACAAGTACCCGTCGAAGGTGATATCTCAATATCACCGAGATTGAGATCTATACCTCCCGTTCGTCTTGATGGTCTACCGTTGAGCCATCAATGAGTCCACTAGGTAAACGTCAGCAGCAGTAGGTACCTACTGTTCGAGCGAGAAATTAGAATTCCCTGCGACTTAAGCTTCGGTTGCACAACAGTTGAGAATCTAGCTGAAGAGGACTACGTTACCGAATTGCGCAAGAAGATAGATGCGGTTCGAGAGCTGGTACGAGTGAATCTGTGAATAATAAATGAATAATCTGTGAATGAAGGAACGATATGACATTTGGGCAGATAACGGCCTTTAACCATAGTGCGACTTTACAGCCCGCAGAGCAAGATTATCCCCGAAATTGCAGAAATCCAGGGAACGGCCGTACACAGTGAAGACAAAGATCAACCACGTATCCTGCCGAATTGGTAAAGTTCCTATGTAAAACACGAGGGTGGAAGTGCACCCTTGGGTCGTGCACTATAATCGATAAGCCCTATTTGAGAGAGGCCATGACTAACAAGTGCGTCAATTATGACCCCCAAGAGGAGGAGCCCTCATTCGAAGATTTCATGGCTGCGTGTAGTGGAACGGGATGGCGAAATTCGGTGAATAAGACCACTTCGAAACACTGGCCGAGTACGCATTGGCTTATTTTATGGCCCAGGACCTACAGAATGTCTAGAGTGATTGCCGCAGAGTTCAGGTCGAGGTTTGGCAAACGACGAGTTCGGCCAGCACGCACCAGCGGTTTGACGAGCGCTAAGAATTAAAGAAGACGAATCACAGGTACCGCAACACCTCCGGGATTTTACTGGAGGGAATTACCACCTGCCGTCTTTCCTCCGTTCCGTCTTGGCTCTCCAGTACACGTTTTAGTAGTCCATCCTCAACTACTAACGAGTCCCACTGTGCCCAATAGCTCTTAAGTTTTGGCGAGCCAGGTGAGACCTTTTGCCACTTTGGACGCTGGCCTCCTTTTCCATGCCAGGATTTCTTTCAGAACCGGGTCTTTTTCTTGTTCTTGTCGTAAAGAAGATGGTGTCCATTCCTCGGCGACCACGGTAGTTCGGTAGACCTTCTCAGACTTTTCTTCAGCTCTATGACAATGAGGACACTCATCAGGGCATCGTCTTCTCGAGAGTGCGTCTGCGTTTCCATGACTCTGTCCAGGCCGATGTTCTATCACAGAGTCATACTTCTGAAGCCTCTCGATCCAGCGAACGATCTGCCCTTCGGAATTTATGGAAGTGTTCGATGGACTTGACGATGGCCAATAATTCACGCCGTGTGAGCCAGTAATTCCTCTCCGGTTTGGAGAGTACCTTGCTAAAGTATCCAAGGACACGTTCTTGTCCCTCCTGCACTGCGACAGAACACTTCCAAGTCCCACTTGCTCACGTCGGTGTACAGGATGAACTGTCCTTCCGGCAAAGGGAAACTCAGCGCTGGGGCATTGGTCAACTTTTTCTTCAGCTCGTCGAAGGCTTGGCGGCGTCGGAAAACATCCGAACATAGCGTCGGTAGTACGTACAGAGTCCCAGAAAACTCCTCAACTGGTGTTTGTCTGCCGGTATTGGCCACTCCTCCACCGCACTTATCTTGTCCGGATCAACGGCAAGTCCCTCTCTGCTCACTACGTGCCCCAAGTAAGAGACCTTCCTTCTGAAGGGCTGACATTTCTTAGGGTTCAGGTTTAGCCCCGCACCTCGCAGTCTCTAGAAGACTTCCTCTAAGTTTTTCAGATGTCCTTCGAAGGTCTTGCCCATCACGATGACATCGTCCAAATAGACTAGGCACGTTTTCCACGTCAAACCCATTAACACACTCTCTTTTCCTTATCGGTCAGCAAGGTCCATTTCGACTTGCTAGTAGCCGATTTTTAAATCGAGGGTCGAAAATATCGTGGATCCAGCAAGGGTATCGAGTGTGTCGTCGATACATGGTAGCGGGTAGCTGTCCTTTTCAGTAACACTGTTCACCTGCCGGTAGTCTACGCAGAATCGAGTGGTTCCATCCTTTTTCTTCACCAGTACCACCGACGAGGCCCATGGAATGCTTGACGGCTCGATGACCCCGTCCCGCTCTAGGTCCCTGATGATTTTCTCAGCTTCCTCCCGTTTGGCCAAGGGTAGTCGTCTCACTGTTTGTATAATTGGTCGTGTCTCGCCCGTGCAATTTTGTGTCACGAAACCTTAGTCTTTCCCAGCTGTCCATTCTCGGTGGTAAATATGTCCTGGTACTTATTTATTAGTTCGTTGGCCTTTTGTTTCTGTGTAGGCGAGTGAAACGCACTGGTCTGGGAAAGAATTTGTTTCAAGTCCTGCGGCATGTGTCTGGACCTTTCTTTATCACTAACGCTCCTCACGACGGCTCGGGCAACTATACACGTGCCCAGCTTCGTATGCTTCTTGATGGTAACCGGGTACTGATTGGTGTTGAGTAGACGTACAGGCACTTCGCTTGAGAGAGTAACGAGCGCCTTCCCTACCAGTACCCCCCGAGCCAGTCAATTCTCATCGTTTTCTGGTTCGATTACTGCTGGGACTCCCTCTTCCACAACACCCCTCAGACAAGTAGAGGTGATCGTTTCGCTTCGTTCCGGGAGAAACACGTCTTCTGCCAGTTACATCTAGCACAAAATTGTCACGATAGTGTAGCAGTAATTTTGCCTGACCGATCCTCAAAACACTCGCTGTCCGAAATCCATCTGGAATCCAAGACTCCTCATGACGTCTATCCCCAGTATGACGTCTTCCTCAATTTCGGCTATGATAACTGGATGGTCAACCTTTACTCGTCCCAACGTCATGCTAACCGTTGCTTCACCGTGTATCACTGCCTTCTCCCCTGTGGCAGTTCTCAATTGCCACCTACTTGTCATAATCTTCCTACGGTTCCTCACAATTTCCGTGCGTACGATCGTCTTCGTAGCTCCCGTGTCGACAAGCATGGCGTGGGGTCTCCCGTCGATGGTGCCATCGATGTACGTGCTCCCCAGTTGTTGGGAAAACGAGGCTATACTGGCCTGGGGGTTTCCACTGCTACGGGTTGACGTCCCCCCCCCTCTTATCGACCCGCATTTGTTTTCCTGGTCCTTTGCCGGGGCCGCTTACAAGAACTCTTCACATGGCCCACTTCGCCACAATTCCAGCAGCGAACTACCTTCTTCTTCGCCGACAACAGCTCCATGATCTGCTGAAGTACTTTCTCTACGAGTCTTCCCGGGTCTACTTCATCGGTAACAGCTCAAGCACGGCCGTGACTGCGGGAGGCTTCCATCGCTGCCTCATGCTTCAATGCGATGGCGAGCGCATCCATCAACGTCTTCGGTCGAGCTAGTCTCAAGGCCATCTGCAGTTCCGCAGCCCGCTTACGATAGTCTGCACTGCGAGGCACTCCATCATTTGCTCCGGTGCCGAGGGATACGCTACCTCACTTGTCTGGCTACGTCCGCTTCGAACTCTTGCGAGGTCTCGTTTGATCTCTGACGACGATTGGACATCTGGGATTGATGGACTTGTTCAAGATGTGTTTGGCCGAACCGCATTTCCAGTTGCCTCAGCAGCTCCTCGCAATTTGCAGCTTTCTCGGTGGATAGCGTCTGAAGAACTTCCAAAGCTTCTCCACGCAAGGCTACCGTTAAAGAGACATCTTTCTCATAAGGGGACTAAGCGTTCGCCTCCGCTGCTGCCTCAAATTGTTTCCTGTACCTGGCTCACGGAATTTTTCCGTCGAACGTTGGGGGTGTTACTCGATTGATAGAGATCGAGTTCTGTTGAACGGCCGCCTTTACTTCTTTCCCCTCTCCGCTCTAGGCGTTCTTCCAACTGCCTAATCCTCTGTTCAATCTCATTACGATGAGCCTCAATCTGGTCGGTTATTTGAGCAGTAATAAGTTCCCTCTGGGCGGCGATTTCAGCAGTAATATGAGTAATTATGTCTTCCCTCTGGCCGGCGATTTGAGCAGTGATATCTTTCCTCTGGGCGGCGATTTCTCCCCTCTCGGCGCGATTTCTTCCCTCTGGGAGGGGAGGCGATTTGCGCAGTAATATCTTCTCTCTGGGCGGCGATATCTTTCCTTTGAGCGGCGATTTCTCCCCTCTGGGCGGCGATTTGTGCAGTAATATCTTCTCTCTGGGCGGCGATATGCTTCGATATGTCATCGTCTTCAAACACGAAAACTTCCGGGCCCTCGCCATTTTCTATCAAGAACGTCGTCAGTCGGTCCTGAAGTTCTTTCTTCTTCCCTCCCGTTTCCAAATCTCGTTCCCGAGTTCTTTTCTTAACTCTGCAACTTTTAATTCGTGTAACTTCTTCATGATCCGAACTTCTGACCACTTAATTTCTCTAAACTATTTCCTACCTAATTAATTTATATTACACTCTTAACTGCTAATTTCACTTGTCCGTTTATCGCACTGTTTACTCACGCGGCTTCTCGTCTTATCTCCTTACTGCGTCCATAACGTCTGTAAATCTCACTGCTATCTCACTTTGGGTTTAATAAGTTTATAGGTCTCACGTTAGGACCTGTTTTCTACTTACAAATCTCCCTGCATCTTCTTCACACCATTTAAATTAAATATACTTTATTTCTATCCTACTACTGATTTCCAATATTAATTCCTCTTGTTCCTCCATAAATGTTTCGTTTCAATCGAAAATACCCGTTTTTTGATCGATTTCAAAGAAATGCTACATACTTAAAACACTAAGTTCATAAGGAAATGAACATGTTCCCTTCAATCTATTTTTATTTGTTTATAGGTAAACTACCTTCTGTTGACAAAATTATGTGGACTATTACCTCAAGCATTATTAAAAAAATGTCTTAACACTAACCAACTAACAATGAACCTCAGCTCAGCAACGTTACTGGAACAGAAAGGATTCAGATTTTAGAGGACAGCGAAGTCCTGGATATCATATTTTTCACGACACACCGACGTACCACAGGTAAAAATTTTTAAAATATCTACAAATGAATTATATGTGTGTTCCTTTAAGATTTAGGTTTCACGTACAACAGGTTTCAATTAGGATTGTCTGTTGATAAGGCCGTCATAGCATCCAAAATTGATGCTCAGTGTATAATTGATGGAGTTTTCAAAAATATTGTTATTAAATGAAGAAGTTGATAGGAATTTAACCATGAAATGGTAACTCACTGTACAACTGTGCAACAATTTTAACATTTATTTTGTTTACAGAGATTAGGACATATTCCACAAGTGAGAAGAAACAAACTTGTTACAAAAAACTCATTAAGATAATTCGAACCCTAAAAGTGTCTGGAAAAATAAAAATTTGAACATCCTGTACCCAACTTGAGAGTTTCTCTATAAAAAGAGGACCTGAAGGAAGAATAACTTGAACCACTTGAATCTTACCTATACTAAATTTTGAGAATTTTTTGAACTCAATTGTATTATTAATTATAGAAAGCTTTAAAAACTTCATGAACTATTTGAAAAATGCTCTAAACACAGCAAGAGGTAATAATGATAAATATAATAAAAATATAACATATTACAAAATATATTTAAACAAAAATAAATTACTACTACAATAATAAAATGAATACAAATGTATGTGTGCCATATATACAAGCATACCAATAATACGTTTAAATATCTATCCTAAAATTAACAATATTCTGAATACGTAATTTTTATGAAGTTAAATAATATATTTATAAATATTTAATTGATGACAAATTTAAGAAGATATAAAAGTATTATTGCTTCACATTAGGCACTTTAATAAGAACAGTGTTTTCTAATAATATATCGATGTAGAAAAAATTATATCAAAGATATAATCTCCAGAAACCAAGAAAGTTGAAACCAATGAACTTCAAACATGTTTAGCTTATATCACATAAAAACCATCAATTATGATTATTAAATTGTTCCGTTCTTTCTCGGTTAAGCAATTATTTTTACATATGTTTATCCATGTTAATTTTTAACAATTAGTTAAGTAACAATTCACGTTTATTTTATTACATTCAATAAATACAAAAGTAAATTAAACCGAATGAATGATAAATATTTTTCCAATACTATAGTTGTTGCTCATATTTTTATTTGTATTGTGCAACGGTAGGAGCATATATAGTGTTATTAAAATTTTTCACTAAAAACTACTATCACATTCTTGGAATGTATGGAAACATTTTTAAAATCTGCCGAATATTGCCAAATAACAAATACTATAAACTATCACAATGTTTTACTTTCACGTAGTATCTGTCAAAATGTTAAATACTTTCTGAGCAGAAAATTACATGGACAAATAGATAAAACAGTTTTCAAATTCCATTTTTGGAATCAATTATTATTAAATAGTTATACAATTTTTTTGTACGAAAACTGGCTACAAATATTATCACATAATTGATAATTTCAGGATGTAACCATCAGACATTTTTCAATACTTCAAATAGTACTTCTACTTCCTCCTAATAATTAATAATTCACTTACGATTCGATTTTAGAAACAACTGGACTAGAAATATTTAATGGAAATGTTGAAAAATCGAATCAATAGGGATACGTGAAGTAAAAAGATGAAAATTTCATAAATTTATAAAAAAATATACATAAGTTTGAAAATATTTCATAACATCACCTAAATTCTTGAGACTTGTAATTTAAGATTATAAACCATCTGTAAGCAAGCGTTTGGCATAGTCTTTACCAGGGACGAATTTTTTTTGGATTTATTCCATATTAAAATACTAGTTTAAAATAGTAAACAGTTTCATTGATCCATAATGTCTTTTTCTGATTACTAAACCTCCAATTTTTAAGTACAAAATATTAAGTTGATCATAGGGCGATTCGCAGTCTCATTTTCGTTTCTAGTTCTAATCTCTACAAGGAAACAATTCTCTCAAAAATGGTAGATACTACAAATATAAAATGTTCTAAAAGTTATTGAATTTACAGTGCAGATGTCCACAAAAACGTTCGAACAATAACCGAATTTTTATTAAGTACATATTATTCCCTAAAGACCCGAAAGCCTGCAAGACAGTGACAAAATGAAAAATGTATTACTCGGAAAGCCATCGGACAGTCGACATCGTGCAAGCGAGTCTAGAACGTATATTACTATTTTCTGGAAAAGAAAAGGAGTGAAGAGGAACAAATTAGGTAGATTGTTCATTCTGTACTAGAATTTAAAAAATCAAAAGCTACATGATAGATGTAATGAAGTGGATGACTGCCATGTTGGGAATTAGTTTAAAAAAAATCGTAAATAATTGTTAGAGTGGATCAAAACCACAATTACCTACAGGAAAAAGGACACCCAAACTGACATTGGACGATTTTGATGTCTTTTATGCCAAACAATTAACAATTTCCACATGCTGATTAAAAGGGCACTAACAGTATAGTGTATTAAACACAGTGTAACCTTGGTTATCCGAACACGAGTTTATCCGAATACCCGCTTATCCGAATGCAACAAATTGGCATTTATTATCCGAACTACTCTTGATTAACCGAACTTAAATCGCTAGAGCGTAGCTAGTGACGACTCACAAATTTCTGTCATATGTCTTCCGCCTAACTGCACACCACTGATCCAGCCAATGGATCAGAATGTGATCCAAGCTATAAAACTCTACTACAGAAAGAATCTTTTGAAAAAGATAGTGAGGACTCTTGGAAATATTGCAGAGGAATTAAAGAAAGTCACAGTCAAAGAAGTTGTTTTTGAAGTTTGAACTGGCAGAGGCTTGGCAGAACGTGAAGACCGATCTGAAAGTTCTTGGCAGCAACTCCTGCCCCCAGGATTGTTAGATTCATTCGAAGATGAAGATTTGATCCCTCTCTCTGCATTGCGACAAGCTATAACATCACAAGTGAACGAAATAAACGAGATAGTAGAACTTACGAAAAACATATCGGATGCTCCTACAAATGAAGAAATTAAAAGATGGACCTTGGGCGATGAAGACGTAGAAAGGATAGATGACAGCGACATATTGGAGAGTGTGGAGAATTTTGACGAAATGGAGGAAGAGAGTGAAGAAGAGAGTGAGAGTGACAGAGTGACACATGGAGAAGCGGTAAATAACTTTGCTAAATGCATACAGTGGGCAAAGGACCATGGAGAAGATTTCAGCCACATCGTTCTTTTAGAAGAGATGCAAAGCAGAGCCAATAAGTTGCAAATGGGAAATGTTAAACAACAGAAAATTACAGATTTTTTAAGTAAAATGTGCACTAACGTTTCTGGTAGAATGTATCAACTTTTTTTATTCTATGAAAGAATGTATATTTTTAGTTATATTTGTTACCTTCGAAAGATTTTTATTGCATTAAAATTGTATTTTGTTTTACATTAAGATATGTATTAAAGATTTTTATATCATTCGGCATTTTATTTTGATTATCCGAATAAATCATTAACCGAACAGTGACATGCATTAATTAGTTCGGATAACCAAGGTTACACTGTAGTGTTATTATGACCACCCAATTTGCTGTAGATTCTACAACATATCTATAAGTCAAATTAATTTAATTTACTTGCTACTCACGCTACTCATGAATAGCTAGTCAGTTGCTACTCATGGCATTAACCGTTTTTTGCTTTTGTCTGCTGACATACATAAAATTTTCGGAACACAGGCTATCAGAATTTCGTCCATTTTTGTGTTATTTGCTCAATAAACAAAAAGCAATTAGTCAAAAATCGGTTCTGGACACAAATATAATTTGAAAAAAGAAAAACTTGGAGAATATCATGATTTTTTTTTAGGTAATTTTTAACTCTAGCTGTATAGGTGAAAGTTTAAATTTCTCTACTACAGTGAATACTCTTGTATACAGTTTTGATATAATTTCACATACATTTAAGATACTAAGTGTTCAGTAATTTATTATTCACTAGTCATATTTGTATCAAACAGATTAATAATTATCAAACTGCGAAAAAAACTTTAACCAAAAATTTGTTTTAAAAGAAATCAGTAATGGGTTCCTATTTCCACTATATCCTCCCAACTATCTTTAAAATATTCCATTATTTTTTATGGAATTCATTAATGAACTCCCATCAATTACATTTAAACTATGTATTTATTTATACTGTATAACTCAAACCTTTATTAAAGTTTTTAAGGATTCGAATTAGTTCTAGTGTGAGCACCTAATTTGTGGGTTGGCTATTTATTAATTATATTTTAAACACTCCATATTGAAAACAAATTAAACTAGTAGATTTGGAAAAAAATGTGTAACTGTGAACCTAAAATCTCCCGAATTCATCAAATTATTGCCTTTTTGTTGGTCCAACAGTTGTAACCTCGCTAGTGCTTCTAATTAATAATTGATGTATTTGAAGACATCCTGTACAAGCATGATAATAAAATAACAATTTTTATTAATTTGACAGTCTGTTTCTGTGGTCGTCCTGCCTATTTCACTTCACCCAGCTGTATGCCTGCCTCTATTCCCTCATCTAAATTCTTTCTTATTGTTCTACGCATCTCGAGGGCCTTCGGGTTAAGTATACTTCTGTTAATGTCACTGGTGAAAACATTAAGGAATTGAAACATTTTGACTTCATTATTTTAAGGTAGCTATGGCAGTTTGGTGGATAAGTTATGTATGGACACAAAACGAGTCATTCATTACAGGATTTCTCTCCCTTATTTCTAAGAACAAGATAATTTAAAAACAGCGTAACTATACTAATTCTTAGATAGTTTGCTTGATGAAACTGGTGATGTCGAAAACAGAGTAATAGTTGTAGAAACATTCTAAGAGAAAAGAATAGTATCGCTATTATTGAGCAGATAAGCTTGTTGTTCTATTTTCTTTTTTCTTTTTAGAAAACGGAGAAAATATCTAGTAAAAAAATGAATGGATTTTGTTCCAATATTTATCGTTCCCAGTGACACTACCTTTAATTGGAACATTTTTCTAATGTTCACCTACAGAACACGGTTTTGTGAACATTGTTCATAGATTCATTTAAAATTTACACTACTAATTAAAAAATATGAAGTTACTTTCTCTACTGTATTACACAACATCGTTTCGGCTTCGAGTATTCTATATTCTCCTCAGTGGTATTTCCCGTAAATCTAATAATATCGGTCGCTGTCGGTTCCATATTACTATCATTCTCCATAATACTGCCCATAGGTGAAGAGATATTGCTCACGTCATTACTGCTATTCCGGATCTGCATCCTTTGCTTTTTCAAATCAGCCAGTGTGCCGTTACCTATAAAAAATTTCAGTTCGACAAAGTGTCCACAATAATGCACAAAACTATTATAGAAACCCATTTAGATTCAAGCAAACTACATCCATACCCCCAATTCTTTCATCTTTTAGCAATTTTTTTCAAATTTTATTATCTGCCTTAATAATAGTTATTACCATTTATAGTAACGACAACATGTACGGTTACTTTCCCATTGACGTCGGTGGTATATGTTTTCTCCTTCATATCGGAATCTAGGACTGAATCATTATCTTTACCATCAGGTGCTTTCCTATTCTCAGTAAGCGCGAGGGATTTCGACTCACTTTCTGAGATGTGTGTGGAGCTCTCTTCTTGTTTACCATTCACTAGATCTGCTAAATGATTGTTGTTATTGTTTACTGATTTAGGTACTGATATGCTGTTGTTTTCTGAACTATCCAGCCCCTGGAACAATAATAATGTACAAAGTTTCAGATTATGTACTGTGATTAGACTACTGTGATGAGATGTAAAATGTATTGTATTCGGAATTTTAAAAAAGATATGTGATATTTACACAATAACGCATTTACAACATAAAAACCTGCACGGATTGTCAATTCTTATGCAGGCCTTACACGGTTTATCAGAAACACAGTTAATCCGCATTAGCCAGTCCCTCAGTTTTAACCTTACACCTTTAATCCAAATTTCAATCTTTAATCTGAATCTCCTCCTGATTGACTGTGTAGGGTCCGCTTTAGAATGCATTCTTAAAAGTCCTTACCATCCTAAGTTGCTATATTTTCTTAGGATAAATTCATGAATTATTACATACTTAAATTAAAAGACAACTTACTTTATATGATAAACACACTATCGCCTGTTTTCGCTTTTTCATAATTAGTCCAAAATGATGATGGGAAAAATTAAAACATCATGTGCACCAAACGAGCGACGTCTACCAAACTAAATAACTTTTTGTAATACTCATTCTACGGCAAATTTCACTTAAAGAATTCAAAGCATAAGTGCAACATAACAAAATTGCTCAATTCCAAGTTACTTTTTAATTATTGCCGATAAAATCAACTATATTTTAATACATAGGTATTCCACATGTTCACTTGAATGGAAATAATGAAATGCATCTGTAGCGCTCGAAATAATTTACTTGTGACGTATTAGCACATGGTCTTAATTAATTCAGTGAAATCTAAAGTCGGAGGGGCTGACGTTTAAATGTTTTTAGTATGTTTAATTTTCACAACAATTCTTAATAAATGAATTAATATTGGTATTGTGTCAGTATAATATGTCAAAGAAAACTGAAAATAAATGACATACTATTTCATTAAACCAACAGAATATTATTGAATTACTAGGTTTCCTGCAGCAAACATGTTACAGAATTATTTCTAGTTACATATACACCTAAAAATGTGTGTGACAATAATTACTAATAAAGTTATTATTTTCATAACGTGATTGCAACATGTTTGCTGCTTGGAATATAATGACATTTACTGAAATCTAGTTTGATCAATAATATAACTTAAAAAAACCCACTTACATGACTTTCCGCTTGCAGTCTTAATCTCGCTTCCTCTACAGCATCTCTTCTAGCTGTCAAGCCCTTATCCCTTAAGGATGTTCTCCTTACTGACTGAGTTCTTGTGTTACTTTGAGATCTTCTAACCTTGCGTTTCGCTTCTGCTTGCCTTTTGATTTCTTGCTCGGTTCTTAACTCTAATATTCTTTCCTTTATCTCTGCGTCTTCACAAATGTCTAAAAACATTCAGTCTCAATAAAAACTTATGATAATATGTATAATATATAATTATATATTTATATATTATATATAATATATTTATATTATATATAATAATATGAATATTCTTTTATACCTGATGGTGTCTCATCGTGTTTATTCTTCGCATTTAAATTGGCTCCAGCATGTGCTAATAACTCCAAAACTTCCAACTGAAATATAAAGAGTTAATCGAAATTGAATTTAGCATGAAATTAAGACTTACATGTCCCCAACAAGCAGCTGCATGTGATGGCTGCCAATCATCTTTATCTTTCACATCTGTTCTAACTCCATGATCTAAGAGGAATTCGACCACTGATAAGTAACCGTTTGCAGAAGCTACATGGAGCTAAAAATAAATATGAATTATACAGAATGAAGAAATAGTGCACTTATTTCCATATTAACCCATCATATCCTTAAAAGTGATAAATTCTACGATGCAATATTCTGTTTGATGAACTAATGTACCGAATGAACTTGGTTAGGATCAATACAAGGGCAGTGTTGTTGTTGTTTTGTACTTGGTGGTAACTAACAACACATGTATTCTTAAATTGAAATTGTTTTTCCTAATATAGAATCGTAAACATTAAAGGGTTCAAATACATTTCCATTTATTTACCCGGTCAAACAATAAATCAGTCATAATTGGTTAGAATTTTGAATATATACTATTTCACATACTTTAAAGTTTTGATTATGACACAGCTGAACTATATATAAAAAAAACTAAACATAAAAAGGAAGAAATAACTGACTTTTATCATTGACATATAATAAAATCATAAATACACTAAAGCTTCTCTCACAAGAAATATGAAGAAAACGACAGAATATATAAAACCTTTAACCGAGATTAAATCCCTTACCGGAGTTGCACCTTGACTATCATAAAACTCTAAACTGTGACCACCTGCAGCTAACACCTTAAGATCGATCAGCATCTGATTTTCAGTAGCAGCTCTTGTTTCATCAATCAATTGTTGAGTTACTCCTCTTTTCGCCATTTCCCCTTCTATGTAATCCAAAGCTGCCTCGTCTTCACATATATCATATGGCATGTTACCATCCGCATTTACAGCAAGTAAGTTGGCCCCACGCGAGATGAGAATTCTAGAAAAGGAATACAATAGCCCAAAAAACGAATAAGAAAAAGGGGAAGTCAGTAAACCAAGTTAGAAGTTTTTTGGGAAGGGGATCTTATTCTTGCCAAAGTTTGGTCATGAGGGGGAGCTGCAGCTGATAACATGACAATTTGAAATTTTTGAAACTGCATCACCACGTATGATTTTAACTATTACCACATTGACCAGAAGTTTACAAGATATGGCGACATTAGGAGAAACAAGTATGGGTTAATGGGTTATTTAAAACCATTTGGTATCGCCAAGCCTTGGTACTATTTTCAGCGTGACTACAGACGAGACATCTCAATAGGAGGTAAAAACTTGGTAACATAGTATAACCCAAAACAGGAATTGAAAGTATGAAGAGGGTGCCTATTCAAAATTACGAAAGAATCTTCATACCTAACTAATTTTAAATATCCACAAGTGGCGGCTGCATGTAGAGGGGTCCACTTCTCACTATCTTCTGCATTCACATTTGCTCCATATTCCAACAGAAGTAGTAACATGGGCTCATTACCATCGATACAACATTGATGTAAAGCTGTAAGACCATCTTCGTTGCAGGAGTCTGGACTTACTCCTTTCATTAGTAACTGCCTAACTGAAAGAGCATGCTTCATATTTATGAAGAAGTACTACTAGGCAAGAGTTGTTACTTTTGCTTCTGATTCAACATCAGATTAATATTTGTGTTTATGTATTTGAATCACATATAGGCAAGAGACAAAAGTAGCCATACTTTATTTGGTTAGAATTCAGTTAATCCCATGTTTAATCACAAGCGAAAGTACCAGCCCTTGGTGTTAATAATTGTACAAAAAAATTTAGTCAATCTATGTTAACTCTACTTATATCTAATAAGTACATTACAAATAAAAACAATAGAAAACATATATTTAAACATATAATAATAAATGTGTCTAAATGTAATCCGCCATCTCTTATAGATGTACTAATACAAAATATTACTAAATCTGAAGGTATTATTCGATATAATAGTCTACCACATAGGAAACGTAATCTATAAATGTCTTTCCTTTGAGTTCATTTGGTGTGATCAAATCTATGTAAATGAATTCCAAGAATGTGAATGTAGAGCGTATTTGCAAACTTTCCAGTCGTTGATTTGAGAATTCACGTATTTATCGAATTTTATCAAGTACGATTTGAATTATAGAAAGTAATCAAGAGTGCCTAATGAATTAAAAACAAAAGAATTAAAGCTTCCAAAGACGTGCGACTAGTGCAATGTTCTTTAAAAGAACGAATATGACGTAAGATTCCTTAATTCCAAATGTTTTCAAATATCTTATTTAGGTCACAGTGCATTTGAACAAATATTTATAGCAAACACCCTTGCACTTTCTCTTTCAATTAAACCAGTCGCTTACATACATTTACATCAAAATTAGGTGCGGATAACGATATTGTTATAATATCCAATGGGCGTTATTATGACTTAAATAAAGCTAGTAATGCAAGGAACAATATGAAACTTCAAGATGTCAACGAGTTTTTAAGAGTTATTTAAAAACAAGTTTTTAATGAAGAAGGAATGCGTTTGAATGTATTGAAGAAGGAAGACAGTGTTTATTGTCAGTTTCTTGAACTACCAAACAATAAGAGTTTAAATAAAACCGTTATTAACTCAATTTACAGATCAATAAAAGCTAAATGTGGATTATCAACAATAATGGAAGTGTACTGAAATCAAATCGACGACAAATACCTATACATATTCTGACATATCGAAAAACTATAAATTAAATAATTACGCTTATCTCAACATATTTCCTATAAATCACTTCCATTTTTTTTTACCTTGGTCATTAATTTTATCACCAATCAAGTCATCCAAGTCATGTCTCGGTAAATTAGTGTACAACTATGGAAATGGAAAAATATTGATATTAGATGAGATCAGAGTCAAGACGAAGAATGAATATGAATACTATTACACAACAAATGCATAGCTGGTAGAACAATACAATGAAAATTATAGAATGAAGGTGGTCAAATGATACTACAAACATTATATTACTAACAGAAGACATGTCAAGACATTTGTATAGAGATATCAACACATCGGAGAATTGTCTTTGAGAAAAAGACATCTTTCTGGAAGCTTCTAATTCTAGATTTAATAATTTCATTTTAGAAACTTTTTGCATATCAAAACGATTTTAGCTTTGGAAGCAAGCATCACTTAAATAAACTAAATAGCACTTGGTATGATACTAGGTAAATACCTTCATCAATGTCATTCCTAGCTGCGGCTTCCAACAACACGACGCTGTCATTGAAAAATATCCCGCGTCTGTTCGATTTAGAGTTCTTTGCCGTTTTCCTACTGTATTCCTTGTCCTTTTGCGACCACACTTTCAACTGATGGTTCCTCCGTTTTCTGGCTAAGATCAATCTCTCCTGCGTGGTCATCTGCTCAATCCGAGGCATCTCGTCTATCAACTGATGGTGCTCCATCTTGACAAAAGTTTTCAGTTTTATTTGCTGAAAAGATGAGAAGAGCACAACTGGTTTTAATCCTGTAGTGTATAAATCCCGAACTTGTTGCCTCTTATCTGATAAAATAAATTTGACAAATGAATTTTATCGGTGTTAAAAGGGATAATATTGCTGATATACAGTATCATATCTAGGAATAGCTTAGAATATGATAATGATGGTTATCTATGGCATTTTCATTGAAATGTATGTATATTGCTTGGTAAACCAGTATGTATACAGATATATGAACAATTTCGTTTTTACTCCAATCATCAAAAGTTTGCATTAGTACGAGTATGCGGAATCATTGATTAATATATGTTTAGATTTCGTATGACTATTACTTCTTTTTCAGAATTATATCACTAATCTTCTTATAAAATGCTTATCGTTTAAAACATTACTACTTTTGTTAGATAAATCATGAAGTACCTGTTCATTAAAAACAACAATTCAATAACTGGTAATAATAGGACGTCTGAAGTAAAACAACAATTTTCCACAATGTGTGTATGTATAAACAATATCTTAGTTACTTGTAGATAAATATGAGCAATATTAAACGTAGTTAACTTGTACTGCTAAAAATCTGAGTATTAATGATTTCACAATGGTCAAAGCAAGGTTTGAGATGATCGATAATTTTCATTACTGGATTTTTAAACTCTTAAAGAGAATAACATTTTCGTTCAGAAGACATGAAGATTTTCCTTAATTAGTATGAATTGTTTTTTAAATGGAAATGCGAAAAACTCGATGTAACATTTACGTCATTTAACCATAAAGATGTTAACTTTAATTTATTAATAGCGTTGTAAACGTTTTATTGCGAATTATATACTTAGCCATTTTTATGTATAAAGTGCTAAAGATCCATCTATTACCGCATCAAAATGTCCATAAACGGTAATGGCATAAAAGTAGGTAAGTAAATATACGTGTATATTTTCCTCAAATACATTAGTTTCATATTTATCGAATAAATGAACAGTGATGTAGAAGCTACACTCTTTATTAATGGACTATTTCAATTGTTAGAATTTTTTTCTTGTATTGGAGCAGACAAGTACAAAACTTACATCTTTTTAGAAACATCTTTTTCAAGATTCGTTGACAACCAACCATACAATGAACCTTTATGTTTTGCTCGTTCTAATTTTTGGAAACTTTCAAAACAGCTGCCATTAGAAAGGTATCGAAAAATAATAGAGAGAGATGTGCCATTACCAACTTTTTATATCAAAGTATAACGCGTTGAAGGTTAAAAAATGTGTCTTTCCTATCTCAGAACAGCTGAACCAAAGATTTTTAAAAAACATTTCCAAGGGACTAATTGTCTAAATGTAGTATCAATGGTACACTTTTATCTTCATCGGTTGCCTTTATCAAAAATTTGCTATTGTTTTCTAAAATGTTGTTTCGATTTTCAATAGATACCGGTTTATTCAATTAGGGAATATTATCAGACCAAATTGCCAAGGTCTCTTACAAGATGTAACACGTCCAGGTATGTATCTACTCGGATTATAACAAGAAATACTATTAGAAATTAAATAGCAATGTACAAGAACTAATAAAATCCCTCACTAAATCTCATTATAATTTTCACTCGAGTAATTACATTATTGGTTAAAGGGCTTTTCCATCGACGCTTATACAACTATACCTACCCAATAGTTGCGGTTTTCTAACCTCATAAATATGCCTCGGTGCGGTAGCTAAATTTAACTTTTTTACAACTTTTGAACTATTTTGAAGTGTTTACATTCCGAAATTAGCGCGGGGAGTAATATTTGTATACATTACGCGCTAATCAGGTACAATCAAGTCTTAAATGCTTTTTTAATCTAAATTTATCCAGCTACGTAATTAGTTATAGGCTAGTTTAAAAGGAATGGCAACACTTAAGTGTTAAAATTTATTACAAGTAAAAGTTGTCGTATACCTATAGAGAAAGTTATGATCTATTTACGGGTGAAAAGATCTACTTCTCGAAAAACATTTAGCGTGACCATATAAATTGTATAAATTTGTGCGAGTGACGAATCTGCTAAATTAACGAAAGAAGGTTAACTCAATTACCAAATTATACAAAAGCAAAACGTGTAACATTTTTCTTATTGACTTCCTGTAAAATGATACCGAATTGTCTAATATGTTTATCTAATAAATTATTTGAAATACCGATAATAGATGGTGTAGTATTGGTTCAGTAGTATACTGAGCGTTAGGAGATTCGCGGCCAATCCTCTAAACAGTGAGTAAAACGGAGTAAATATTCAAATATAATGTGTCAAATTATGTTATATGTTACGCAATCCTTAGTTGAGGATGGACGGCAAGTGATCCGAAACGTGTTTGATTCGTTTTTTTTAAATAAAAGATGTTTGACACTACAAATTAGTTTCGATTTCGAGATAGCTCGCTTGGATTTCTCTAATCTATTTCTTGGTACATATCTACATATATGTAGTATCGCATTTAATACAAAGCTCTCACGCACTTCATTTAATTATAACAAAGATTTTAATTTTGATACCTAGGCCTACGTTCTTAGAGCACACAACTGAAAGCACACTTCCACTTACTCCCACACTCCTTTCATTCGAGATACAACAAACATTATTTATTACAGAAATACAAATGTTTAATTGTTACTTTAAAAGGATTTAAGTAGTAAAGTATCATTGGCGTTCGAATAACTTTCCTAAACATCAATTTCTTTTAAATTCAGGTTTACTCTGTTAGCATAACAATTGTTACACTTCAGAAAATGAAAAAGGGGCGCAAATAACGCTAAATGAATAACGAGCGGAGGACTGAACGCCTTCTAGGATCTGCGGGGGTAGATGTCAATTATCTTGGAAGGTAATTGAAAGAGGGCTAATGTTACCGATAATGTTCAAACTGTTTGTTCATTTCAATTCTATTGATATAAGAGCAGTTACAGAGTACAGCCTTAGACATTTCAATTACTCTAGTGAATTCTTAGATTCTCAAACAATTGTTGAAGTAAGGCTTACCGAATAGACCCATTTTATTTAATTGCGTGTAACAATGTAGTATTAACAGTGTCATTCTTTTGATCTTAGTGTGAGGTTAAAATATACATATAATATAGATATTGAAGATTTTACAATAAGTGTTAATGAGCCTTCATTAAAGGTAACTGGCAGTCACTTGTGCAAAAACTAAAACACTTTTTAAAGTGGTTTCTTATTGAGTAAACACTAAAAAGTTCCTAATTGTTATTACCTTACTGAAATCAGATTACTCACTTTTTGTGAAACATATGTTTTCTATTAAGGAAGCCTGGTGAGAAGAGGAAGTATATGGGAAAATTTTGTCAACTACTCGTTTATTGAATAAGAGTAGATTAAAGGGCGGCGGTCATTTCGTACGGAATTTTAATCCCCAACCCTAAGATCAGTCATTTCGTACCGCTCCTCTCGGGTAAATTTTTGAGTATAAAATGAGTATCGAGATGGTCATCGGTCTTGTTCGTTTTACTTTTTAATAAACCTCAATTGTTTATCCTTGCCCTTTAACAAGCGATGGCGAATAGAACGAAAATAGTATAGCCCACTTCGGGAGGTAATATGTACTACCATTTCCGGAAGTTCGATACATCATTTTTTATAATCACACAGGTACGAATTTATTTATGTGGGAAGTACAACCGTACAAGTTGACCTGTCTCGGTAAGGGTAAATTTCAGATAGGGATTAAACCGTACGAAATGACGCGTGCCCAGATTAAATATATTTAAATGTATTATTATGTAAATGTATTGTCACAGAGCGTACATCCTTAACTTGGTTGTACAAATCTGTACAATTTTTGATTAGTGTGATGATTTGATTTTGATAGAAATATCCTCCACTACCTATAAGAAGTACATGGTCAAGAGGAAGTAGACACCTTCTTAAGGTTATGTGTGTTATTAGGGTTCGTTGAGGGAGTGTTATGGTTGGTCCTTCTGGTGTCCATCCTAAAATGTGAAAAATTTTAAAACTGATTCCAGGAAAAGTGCTTCCACTTGAAAGATATCAAAAAATAGCAGTATTCAAACCAAAAGTATTTTATTACATTGTCTAAGGATACTTTTGGTTTTTGAAACTTTTTTTCTTTTAAAAGTTACGATTTTTTAACGATTTTATGGTTCAGGGACCCTAACCAAACCAAACTGAACTTATTTATTTATATTGTGACTTGTTACAATGGGATACATCTGGGTTAGTCTTCAATCATATCGAAGGTCAACTTTGGAGGAAAGGTAAGGTGAATAAACACGCGTTAAAATGTTTTATGCTTAAAATCGATAGATATAAAATGGTATGTCTACTGAGAAGTGGGGATTCCTCGTTTGCCAATACCTCGCTCACCGTTGAGCAAAAAGGAAAAGACAATGACCAGTTAGGACCGTGTTCGCCCTGAAGAAGGGAAAAGGAAAAAGGAAACTAAACTCGGTTTTGAAAGAACTTTACGACATTTTCCTCCTTAATCTAACTTAAATCTTCCAAATAAAGCTTAAATAAGGTGCTGTTTTCTCCACTACACACCGTTTTGAATTTTAGTTTTATTTCTCCGTCATCTACATTTGATCCACAAACTGCTACATATTGGTAGAGGTAAGTTACTTAGAGAAGAAACACAGTAATCAAATTCGCGCAGGTATATGTCACACCATTCAGCTATTTCTCTTTACCAGCGTCAGTGGCGTATGTTTGAATTAAAGGTTAGGGATCTAATAAATTCAAATAAATATACTTTGGCCTATACCATACCTTTATTTCTTATAGTTCTGTATGTTCTTTATCAAGGTGTATCAAGGGTGTAACACCACACAATCCAAAATCGCCAACAATAATAACACCACCAAATAAAACGAAAAATAGCATTCCAAAATAATTACGCTACGCCACTTCCACAAACCGAATTAATAAACGAGCATCAAGGCAAAGTGGTGACCTTACAACCCCAGTAAACAAACTAAAATCCGTCCCTGCGCACCTATGACGGTGTTTCTTCTCTAAGTAACCGACCTTTAGTATGTTCAAGACATACTTTTACCTTTTTAACTCATTTGTCGAAAGTTGCGTTACCTATGGAAGTGAGGTGTGGACATTAAATGAAAAGATGAAAAATAAAATATCGGCACCAGAGATGATGTATTGGAGACAATGTTGTAAAAAGACATTATTGGATCATGAAAGAAATGAAAGAATAAGAGAAATAATGCAAGTTGATACATCATTAATAAATATTATTGAAAGGAAACAACTACTGTGGTATGGACACATGAGGAGGATGGACCAGGATAGAATACCACAAAAGATTTGGAAATGGAACCCTGCAAATAGGAGGAAAAGAGGAAGACCAAGAAAAAGTTGGGAAAAAGGAATAAAAGAAGCTATACTAAAAAGAGGACTAGAAGAAGACGGAATTAGAGATAGAATCTCTTGGAAATTGGGATGCGGTAGATGGCAAAGTTAGCTGTATACAAGCCGCTTATATACAGAGTGATCAAGAAATGCTGTTTAAGTTGGCAATCCTGCCTAAAGGATTTTTTTGCCTAAGGGTTTGCAACGCTACACCGGAAATCTCTCACTCTGCATGACAGCGACAGCTAAATAAACACAAATATTTTAGGTTATGTGTATCCTGTAGGAGGGCGGGACTAGGACATAGACATAATACTGTATAGACTACGGATCGGTATAAGGCGCGATGTGCCGAGTGGGAGCGAGAGGCAAATAAATAAGGCGACTTGTTTCTCACTCTAAATGGGCAGAGCTAACAACTCCGTAACCATGACGCTCTAACCTCTACAGCCTCATGTCAATCATGTGTCAACATAATCAAGAATTTGTTATCACTTATCCTCGAAAACTATTGAGGAAATATAAGAAACGAAATAAAACTGTAAATATAGCGGGAAAATAGTGGAATTGAGAAAAAAAAGTTCGTTTTCTTGGAGTTTAGAACCCGCGACCTCCAAAAATAAAAGGACGTGACGTAACTGACAAGGCAAGAGGTTAGATCGTCATGGTTACGGAGTTGTCAACTCCGCTCATTTAGAGTGAGAGACAAGTCGCCTTATTTATTTGCCTCTCGCTCCCACTCGGCACATCGCGCCCTATACCGATCCGTAGTCTATATAGTATTATGTCTATGGACTAGGATACACACACCCTGAGTCGGTAGAGCACGGAGTGGATCAACTGGGGTGAGAGCCTTTAAGGGCTACAACCGTGCTCGAGGACAGTGGTTCGGAGCCCACGTTAAACTGTAGGTCCCGTCCAAATTGGCCACAGCAGCGAAAAAGAGACGTTAACTTAATAAGACAAGACTAGGTTATGTGAATTTTATTTACGATTAAATTTACGACACCAGAAAAAACTTCAATATTTAAAGATACTTTTCGAATTGAGCACCATTGTGTTCTAAACATAAATTCACTCTCCGTTTTAGGCTCTCGGAAACATTAATTAACATCCGAGAAGAAATATTTGCAACTTCCTCCAAATAGCAGCTTCCAGTACTTCACGTGTATGTAGAACATTACTGAACACCTTGTTTTTAAGGTGCCCAAAGAAACAAAAGTCTAGAGGTGTTAGGTCTGGTGACCTACTTGGCCAGATTCCCGTACTTATGACTCAATGGCCTAAAACTTCCCGCAAATATTGCATTGTGGCACTGTATGTGCTCGAGCCGAATCTTCTTGAAAGTAGCCATTTTCGCGCTCCTCTACGGTTAATTGGGCAACAAATGGCTGGAGAATGTGCTGAATGTATCGTTCAGAATTAACTGTGAAGTTAAAAAACACAGGACCAATTACTCTCTGCCGCGATATAGCCAGCCAAACACCAATTTTAGTAGGATATAAAGTTGTTCTAACAGCATGTGGATTTTCACCAGACCAAATTCTGTAATTTTGAGAATTAACATAGCCATTGAGATGGAACCAGGCTTCATCGGAAAAAAAGGTTTTATCCAGGATGTCATCATTGTTCATTTCCTGATTGAACCAGTTACAGAACAGGACGCGTTGTGGACGGTCAGGAGGATTTAGGGATTGGACCATCGAAAATTTGTACGGGTGGTATTTCAATTTGCTCTTCAACACAGTAGAACAACTTCCATATGATAAACCTGTAAAGTCACGAAACGGAATACGGGAAATTAGGATTAAGTGTAAATTGGTGAACTTTTGATAAGGATCAAACCTGTTTGGAGGGAAAGCTTCCTAACCGATTTGCGAGGACTTTAAAGTCTTGGTTATGTGTTCAAGAAATATTTACCTACTTTTGTAATAACACAATTGAAAAGATTTTTTTTCACTTATCATGGGAATGGTGCATGAACCTGTTATAAACTATAATAATATTATTATTTGGACAAAAATATGTACACACCTAATGGTGAATGGTTAAAACAAACTAATCTCGATTAAAAACGATGCTTATTTTTGCAGATCATTTTTAACCTCATAAGATATCTTCAGCTAGCTTTTCTAACTAAATAACTGTTTAGTATTGTCGGAAATGAAATATTTATTGTTCTGATACGTTTTAACGTTTTTAGAGCAGTTTATACCTTTGGAAACAGATCGAAGGCACACTGGAATGATGAAAGTAGTTTTGATTTTATCATGTTTAAGTATGTTTTACAAGAAAAACCAATAGTCTGACACATTTTAATACAGTTGCAAAAACATTTTGCAAATCTAAAAATTTCACATTAATTAATCATGGTTTTGAAGATATTAGGTGGGGATACTCAACTACTCTGACTCTATCTCTGTATTCGTACAATCACCCATTTATAGTAAATATAGTTACAATGATATAATTAAATATAGATTTATTCAAATATGTATTTGCAAATTTAACATATCCACTAGAACTATTTTGAAAATGTTCACAAACTCATTCAATGTCAGTTAAAGTGCTTCTCTCACATTTATTATTAATATTTCGAAGATATACGTAACGAGTTCCAGGAAGCCTAGAACACTTCTGAGCTTGTTTTTCTCTTATAGGTACTACTTTATCAGTTTATATACCTAGCCTGATAATAAAAATTTCATCGAAACCAGTTTCTTAAAAGTACAAGTACAAGTACAAGATTTTGGTGGAAGACAGCTATTTACCTATTTTAATTTAAATCTGTTGCTGTAGTATGGCAAACAATATTTGGGGCTCTCAGCTGTGTAATAAGGGTTTTTATTTGGTTTTAAGAAAATTTAGATATCATGTCATGCCCCTCAGTCCCTATACAATTTTATCAGGAGATGGTATGCCTTTAAAGAAATTATGATCGACTCATAATTTGTAACCCTCATAGCTGATCATCTGTAAAAGGTCGAAACCGGTAGTTTCAAAAAATAAATAAAACATTAAGAAATAAGAGTAGTTTCTCTTTCCGGAATTAAACCTCATGGGTTAAGTCCCATAGAGGAAATTTGTTGTCACAAGAGCAGCATTGCTGCAAAAGTCAGTAACTTAAAGGAATGAAACTATAACAACAAATGAACATAAAACAATTACGAAAACTTTATCGATTTGGAAAATATAATAAATATACCTAACTGACTGTTGTAATGAGAGACATTAGCAAGGCTCTGATCTGTTATAAACAGTAATTATAGAAGTGAACTAAACGACCTCAACAACTACAGTTACGAACGTACAATAATCATACAATAGAAACGAAAAACCTTCTTTCTCACCTCTTCAAACAGGTTAACCTCTTAAATTCCGAGTATGTTGTGTGTGTCTCTATCCCTGTACTTTTATCAGATTTATCACTTAACCTCCCTTCAGGCGACACGGAATGAAACGTAGGATCGAAACGTCCTCGCAAAAATCATGTTTTCGGTGTTTTCTTTCAGCGGAAATTTCTTACGTTTCGATGCAGTCTCAATGCGGAGAACGGTTTCCCGGATAGGCTTGACTGCATTGCATTTTCCTACTTCACACAGTTCACGTTCACACACATACACACACACACACACACACACACACACACATATATGCGGAGCAGTTTACATTCTCTTTATGGACTTTATAGTCGATGAAGTCGTTTGCTTTACTCGAGATCATCGGCGTAGGATAAGAGGTTTGCCGAGAAGGATACCAAAAAAGTTGAATTGCATGCATTTCATTTATACCTAGTTTAAGGTTGAACTAGGTTTAAAATTGTTTTGTATCAGACACAGATGAATAATATGTAATATATAAGATTACACGAATTATTAGATTACAATAATTTATAAGATTTTCTACATTCTACATTCTAAGCTTTTGTTTACATTGTTACATGAAGTCAGTTGACGAATTCTCTCTTACGATTTGCGTGCACATTGCAATCGGTGTTTTCGTTATACGTAAATCTTTAATGATATTTACCTTCGATACGATTCGTGCACTTTCAACGTGACATATGTTTTTTTACATTGCACTTTGTGAAGTATATTAGATAAAATTCAAAACAAGCATAATGGTTAAAAGGTGCAAAGTGTATGGCAATGAAGAAAAGGCGTCTGGATTATTCTTTCATAGCTAAATGTGACAAATTAATAGGAACTTTATAGAGGTTATATGTATCGTCTCCACTAAACGAATATAATAACTATCTAAAGAATAAATATCTGCTCTAAATATTTCAAAGAAAGTGATTTTAAGTGTAAGTAGGTGTCGCCAAATAGTAAAAAATAGCGTAATATTTTCCAACTAAAAAGTAGTACAAGGTAATTCATTTTCACAAAATGGATTAAAGTGACCGCAACAGAGATCCCCATGGCATGCCAGGCTGAAAGGTAGATTTATGGGTAGGATATATGGTAATATAACACACGATGTGTCAAAAAAATGCATACGAGTTGTGAAAAAATACAAACGACAAAAGTTTAAAATATTTGCAAATAACTTTTTCTCTGTACATTTCTCAAAGTTATGTTTCATACAAAAGTTGTTCGTCTCTATAAGGGCAACAAAAAATCTAAGTAACATTTTTCTCTCAGACGCGAAATAAAAGTTTTTTATTTTTTTATTTTTTGACAAAAATTACTTTATTTTTGTACGTTTCTCGACAGAATGTTTAATACAAAAGTTGTTCACCTCTATAAGAGCAATAAAACACCTTAGTACCATTTTCCTCTCAGACGCGAAATAAAAGTTTTTCTTATTTTTTTTTTATTTTTGAAAAAAATAACTTTTTTTCTGTACATTTTTCGAAAAAATGTTTTTACAAAAGTCGTTCGCCTCTATAAGAGCAACAAAAAACTCAAGTAACATTTTTCTCTTAGACGCGAAATAAAAGTTTTTTTTTTTAATATAACAAACCGCCATTTTGAAACCGCTAGACCGATTTGGCCCATTAACAAACTCGACCGAGATTTTCGGCCAACTGATTTTTGTACCAAATTTCGTTGTGATTCTTTAAAAAATTCGACCTGTAGCCTGCCGACAAATTTCGTTATATCCGATATATATATATATATATATATATATATATATATTGTAACGTTTATTTTATAATTTATTTACATTAATTGAACACTAATTTATTTAACACACTAAACTACTTGTACACTAGACTAGACACTACATAATTTATTTGTACTGCTCCGCTTTCGGATCGTATGTCGCGTTCACTTCTGCTTCTCTACTTCTAACTAACTCCCTCGATCACAAGCCCCCTTATATATACACTCCCAACCCCGATAAAGAACGTTCTAGTATATTCTAGAACACCTACGCAGGAAATGTTCATGCACCTGTCTTGTACGCGTCGTAGTTATTCTTTTGAAGGAGTAAACATGTGTCGCTTTGTTTACTTCTCGCATTACAATATATATACATAAGTTTTTTGGAAATGATTAAGTATGTTCTCTAGATACCAAAAAACTGAAAACCGCATTTTAATTCCTATTTTTTTGACTTCGTTAACGAATGCAATACTAGATATAAATTTACCAAAAATAATTAATTATTTTACAAAACATACGTGATTATGTTATGAAACTGTTAAAATGTACCACGAAACGACAAAAAAGTTAAATATGTATGTCGCAACAACATATAGGATACGATGCATTTGGACAAAATTAATTTTGTGTTAGTTTCTCAATTTTGCTTCCTTTTGGCCCTTATTATTGGCAGACCTATGTACAATTATTTTGTTGCCTATCACAATTCAACGGCTGCCATATTTGCTGCCCCTTTGCATCGGTTTCATCAACTATGTTGGCTTGTAGAGAAATAATACTTTATTATGAGAACGCCGGGTCTAGTTATAGTAATTGTTTATGGTATCAGTCACAAAACCTTTAACGGCTTCGCTCATTTACTCATTTTAATGCTCCATATTCTTTATTCTCTCTTTTGATCGTTTTTCTAGTCAGTAGTAATTTAATCTTCTCGCCTTTGACTGTAATTAACCACTTAACTGCCCTTTTTCTGCTGTGTTAATCACCTTGACCGTTTTAAAGTTCATCGTGAGATGGCGTCACTGTTCGATAAACCACGTCAATTAGCTTGACCGTTTTAAAGATCTATTTTCTTCGCAAGATAACGCCTGGCATTTATGTGTCAAATAAACATGTGTAAGTAACTGAAAAAATAACACTTTATATTTTGGGACAGTTTCGGCCCTCGAGGTCAATTTTTGACGCGGACTTGACACTAAATTATATCCCAAACTTATCTCAATGCACCATTAACAAAATAAGTATAAATATAACGAAACCGTAAACGGATATCGTTATATGTAAGATGGTGAACGGTTGGACATTCCCTGAAAATTTGTTAACTTTCGTTTCATAATGGTTTAAACCAAGCAAAAATAGATAACGACAGAATGTTAAAATGTTTGAAATAACATATGTTAAAAGAAAATTAAAAGTCAGTAGTTACATTATAATATGAAATATCTAGAAAGGATATTACAGAAGATTTTTTAGAACCAGTAAATTATGTAGCGTTTTCTATAAGGGTTGCTAGAACTTTCCAATGAAAGAAAATCATGTTAAGAGAGTTAACCAAACTTCGTTTTCGACTTCGATTTCACTTATTCAAGACCTACAAATTCTAAATGATTCAATCCAAAGAGTTCAAACTTTCCTCAAAAGGTTGTGTATTACTATTAACGATATAGGTTCGATTATCCGGTAATAGGAGATTTTTGACGTGATATACGTCTTATAAATCGATGTGCGGGCTACCTACACTTTTTACAAAACATTGTAACGTTACGCCAGACCCATGCGTGCCAGCTAGAGTGAGTGCGACAACAATAGACAGAGATCGACCTTAGCGGTTGCCATGCGACGCATATATCTCTCTTGCACTACAGCGTCCGAGTGAATGCTCGATTTGGCGATCGGCTCGGTTCGCGAGCAAGATGGAAGTGGTACGCGCTACGACGGCGACAGCAGACAGCACGTTAGATGAAGTTATCTGAATATTTACTGTGCATAACATTGCTTATTACTATTACAATAACAATTGCGGCAATAAGGTATTTAATTCTTGCATTCTAAGAGTTCGATTAGCTATATAATCTCATATATTTGTTCTTGCACCGGTCAACGAGTGCAGTAATAATAGGTTGTGTTACAATTTCGACTAAAAAATTATGACGAATGATATAAATGATCGTATAAAAAGTCTACTGCTTTCACAGAAGGAAGGTTGTCTCAAAAAAGCCCCTTTTATAAAAGATTTATTATGTCGACGTTTCGCCTACAGTCTGAGGCATCATCAGGACAACACAGTATGTACGTTGTGATCTTATTAAAACGGATAATTACTCTAAAATCTTCATCTCGGAGAATGTATCACAGTGATTATTAATTGATCTTTTCACATGCTATCATTCAGCTGTAATCACGTTCAAAAATGTTCACTTTTTTTCAAAAACGTTCATTTTTGAACGTGATTACAGCTGAATGATAGCATGTGAAAAGATCAATTAATAATCACTGATACATTCTCCGAGATGAAGATTTTAGAGTAATTATCCGTTTTAATAAGATCACAACGTACATACTGTGTTGTCCTGATGATGCCTCAGACTGTAGGCGAAACGTCGACATAATAAATCTTTTATAAAAGGGGCTTTTTTGAGACAACCTTCCTTCTGTGTTTGAGCTGCCCTGAGAACATCACTTGGTCTACTGCTTTCATTTAGTATTCAATGAAAACAATTATCCTGCGTAGCAATTCATGTAAGGTTCAAGATTAATGTTCAACTTCACACATGTTATGCTACGTACAGACTTGAACATTGCGCCGCGCGACGAACAGCGCAACAAACCGAACGCCAAACAGAACGCTAGTTTGGACGGGGCTACGAACGTGTTTGCAAACCAATTAATCAAGCTGTCATGTTTGCGTTCGTGTGCGTGGTCGATCCGTCGTTTGTCGGTTTTTCAGCGCGCCTCAAAGGGAATGCGCGCAAATGGGTTTGTAAGTTTGGACGGGACCGCAAACAAAACGGCGAACACGTGTAGAAGGACCCAAGGCACTAACTCTATCTTGGGCTGACATGGCTCTTCTTAGTGTAGTATCCCGTTTTTCGATTTCTTTACCAATTTTGCCCAATAAGAACTCAAAATCAGAAGCCGCTGCAGCCTCTATGGGCTCCATGACTGTTTGGCAGAAACTGCGGGAACGGCACAAACCTGTTCCGTTCGAGGTTCTGTTCGCCAAAATTAAACACCCGTTCGCCGTTCTGTTTGGCGTTCGGTTTGTTGCGCTGTTCGTCGCGCGGCGCAATGTTCAAGTCTGTACGTAGCATTATAACAATGTATCTCAAATGACCAGTTGGACCGGCCAACCGCAGTGTGAAAAAACCTATAATATTACACTGGATAATGAATCGCAAAAATGTTAATATACTGTAACGTTTTTACTGTTTACTAAAACTAAAACACTACGCGATTATCCTAATTAATTTATTACTAACTCTTAACACTTATAATTTATTTCACAGAGATGTTTATTTATTTAACGCGCCCGATCTCTCGCTCGAATGTTTACGCACCGGTTCTTCAACTGCCCCCCTTGGGTCGGGCAATCCTTATAAATGCAGGTAGAAGGCTTCCCGAACTTTCTGGCAGTTCATTCTAGAATTCGTGGAACTTGTTATCGCATCGAACTCTCTCGACTCTTCAAGTCGTCGGCTTCGACCAGTCCTTCCCGGTATCGCGATTCGGCGAACTTGTGTAGCTCCCGGCGTTTTTATGCCGCGGCGAGCCGTTTCGTTACAATACTGTTAATAGCGCATTGTTCATTGTAATTAATCGTATAATTTAAGTAAATAAGTAAAGATTGAAGTGTTGATTGCACGACCATGTGCCTGTGTACATGTGAAGAATTAGTACATCGGCATCCATACCCGTCAAAACAATTAGTTATAGGAATAAACTGAAATGGAATCAGTGTCAATAAATTGTTAATTTGAAATGACGAAATAGGACAAATAAATTAAACTCCTTCTTTGTATTATTCAGAATATTATTCAGAATAATGATAATTTTGTGATAATAATTCAATTCTATTTATAAACGTATGCCATTTTTCATCAATGTTTCCTTATGACGTAAAATTATCGTCCGGAAACCGACTTTACAGACAACCAAATTTTTCATGTATCTGTGCCGTGTAGAAGAAAAATTGCCCCCTAACTGAAGTTTTTTTTTCATTTTTACTAGTATTACCAGTTGTGATCTACTAGTAGATTCTACTAGTAGATCACAATCAAAATTTTATAGCATGAGGTCAAATTAACATCCCGTTATTTGTACGCCTCTGTACGCCTCCTGTATTCATTCATCATGCATCCCACCGGCAGGCAACGAGTATATCGGTACGGTACGACTATAAGCAAAGATCCAGTTATTTTTAAATCGACATATCCTTCCTACCGTGTAATTTACTGTTTGATAAATAATTAATCTTGATTAGATTATCTCTACAGCGAAAGATCAACTAAGATTAGAAAGAAAACGCGAAGTAAATTTCAATTTAAAAGAAAGTGCAGGTTAAGTATTAAATATTGATGACAATGGTGTGGGTTAAGTTAAATGAAAAGGAAAAAGTCAAAATTGCGTAATGAAAACTGTTATTTGTCCTTTTTCAGAAACATTTAAACCGGTATATGTGTAGGAGCTATGTTGGTTGCCTATGCGTATCGAAATGATGAAGTATCTGAAGTATATTGTTTTACATGAGTGGTTGCCTACATTCGTGCCTATTTATTTTTGCAATAAATTTAGAACTCGTCAGTAATAGGCGAATCACATTAGATTTTTTTTGTAAAAAACTGTGTAGACGGGTTTGACAGTTGGAAATGGTAGTTTGAGTTATTACAAGAAGTCTCTCATCTAGAGATTCATCAATTTTTTAGTGGAAACATTATCAAATAAACAATTAAAGTACCAAAATCACTCTTTTATTTATAACTCCAAATGGCTTAGATTTAGACGTTTGCAGTCAACAGTGAACTTTTAGAGAAAACAATTACCTTTGAAATGAGATTTTCTATATTAAAATTGCACTATAAATAAAAAAAATATTGCTAAAAAGGGGGCAAAATGGCTATTTTTAAATATTGTTAATAACTTTTTAATTAGTTGTTCGAATTAAGTGAAACTTTAATAATTTGTGAGTTGTAATGTACTTTATAAGTATGCAAAAGATGGGCTCGATCGGTCGAATAGTTTTTGCAAAATTTTAATTGTTTATCCAGTTTCTTGAAAAAATCAACAATTTCTAAGTCCTATCCAGTCGACTATTCTAAATGGATCTTAACAAACTTGGGCTCACCCTCTTAGTAAAGACTAATATTAACGTTCTATGGAAAAAAACAATAATTTTTGTAATGTTTATTTGTAAAAAAAGGCTTAACAAAAAGTATAGGTTTTTACGCTTATAAACATTTACAATAACTTGGTTGGTTTTTGTTCAAACTTTATGGCAATGATTTATTCGAAAAGCTGATTCAAAAATACGCATTTAAAAAGAAAAAGAAAAGCCACACCACATTTGGGAGCTAAGATAGCCCTTTTTTTAAACTTAACCGTCGCTACAATCATTAATATTAAAGGCTGAAAATAACAAAGGTTTTTAGAAGAAGGGTTGAAGTTTCCAATGGCACTTTCAGCGTTTAAAAAAACGGAACATTGTTTAACGGAGAGCATTATAAACAAAGAGTAGATAATTGCGCGTTGAGCATTTTCCTGCTTGGAGTCCAAGGGTGGGGGAAGCCGACTGGGCGCTCGGCAGCGCTCTGCCAGCGCACGGCTTCAAATCGGACCGCCCGAAAAAATACTGTAACGTTTATTTTATAATTTATTTACATTAATTGAACACTAATTTATTTAACACACTAAACTACTTGTACACTAGACTAGACACTACATAATTTATTTGTACTGCTTCGCTTTCGCATCGTATGTCGCGTTCACGTCTGCTTCTCTACTTCTAACTAACTCCCTCGATCACAAGCCCCCTTATATATACACCCCAACCATGATCGAGATGGTTCTCGTACCTTCTAGAACGCCTACGCAGGAAATGTTCATAAGGTCACCAATTTACTTTCCGTAAACAACAATCCCGGAAAATTCATGCAGCTGTCTTTTACGTCGTAGTAATTCTGAAGAAGTAACCGCTTCACTCGGAGCGAGTAAACATGTGTCGCTTTGTTTACTTCTCGCATTACAATACTTTATCTCGGGTTCTAGTCGACCAAAATTGCTCATTCTTTTTTTAAACAGGGGTACAATGAAGAAATAATAACAGTTAACATACTTTCTGTGCAAAATTGCTTTATTCAAAGACGCCAAAGACTATGATTATTTTAAACGTTTTTATATACTCTAATTATTGTACATCAAATTGTATATGTTTTTATTAATTATTGATTAATACTTATACCTATAAATAAACATTATTTATGCATTGTTAACATATTATATGAGTCGCTCAGAAGCAGACTGGCCGAAGTGCAACAATAGAGTTTTGAAATAATTGGCATTGAAAAACGTTATAAAAAATGAAACGAAAATTATTAATATAAGCAATTTCTTTATTATAAGGTTTACAACTTTGATGATAATAATATGGCACATAAAATCATACTGGGAAAAATGCAGAACACAACACTTTTTTCTAAGAAAAAAATTAACATTTGGGCCACTATGCCCTTGAGAATAATTTAGAAAAAATCCAAGTTTTACCACTTGGGCCTCAACGTCCTGATCTTGTGTCATAATATCTTCATCAAGTGCATGTTCACTAGTTGACAAACTGTTATAAAATTTATGGGCGATTGGGGGTATGTAGCACAGAAGGCTTCGGAGGTCTTTGTGCTTCAACTTTTCGATGGGTCGCCCTATGGGATACAAAACATCTAAATGGCATCCTGTTTCATCTGTTGCAGCTCTGTACGTTTTTTAGTCACGTTTACGTTGTAGAAAAGAGCTCCATCACTATTGGAGTACTTAAAACAAATATTAAAATGCTCCCCATCTTTAGCCAATGAATCTTCAGCCATTCGACTTTTACGTTTGCTCTCCTTTTTTCGATTAGTCAGAAGTTTTTCCAACTTTACCGTAATTTTTTTAGTAGTTATTGTTTTATTTATAGTTCAATTTTAATATAGAAAATCTCATTTTAAAGGTATATGTTTTCTCTAAAAGTTTACTGTTGACTGCAAACGTCTAAATCTAAGCCATTTGGAGTTATAAATAAAAGAGTGATTTTGGTAGTTTAATTGTTTATTTGATAATGTTTCCACTAAAAAATTGATGAATCTCTAGATGAGAGACTTCTTGTAATAACTCAAACTACCATTTCCAACTGTCAAACCCGTCTACACAGTTTTTTTACAAAAACACCTCTTTTTTTTCTAATTTGATTCGCCTATAACGTAACCGTTAGTAGTTTTTAACTGTTATGCTATCTACAAAATCGGAGATAGAGAAAACAAAAACAAACTTCCACAAAAAATCACCCGTACCAAATTAACTTATCTAGCGAAAATTTAAACAACAGAATCTGCAATACCATTTGAAATTATCTTAGGTTGTCTTTAATATGTTCTCAAAATGTTACTATAACTTATTCAATCTTTTTAGATTCTGAAAATTATCAAATGGTTACCTACAAATGTTACGGCAAGTTAAAGATTATTTAATTTCTCCCTGTTTAATGGAAATGGCCGCTAGGGCCAATTATATCACTGAAGTCGAAAACCAAGATTTAAAATAGAAGTTTTGTAACATCTTGGATTTCTTCTTATACTAATCATTTCATTGCCTTTTATTAATAAGTGCCTTAAATTGTCTTCATTGTTCTGAGTCTCCAAAATCCCATTTCAAATCGTCGTAAGTAAGTTAGATTTTCATCCAAAATTTCTACTCAGGAATCTGGTAGGTTTACTATAAATTGTAGATTAAATACAATAAGATTTAATACAATAACAATAGTTAATAAACTTTTAATAGCAAACATTTATAATTCATCTAGATCTAGAATATGGCTCTTAACCTCTTTATTAAATGCTAAAAATTTTAGCCCAAAATATTCGTCTGTGAAAAAAAATATTTGTTGTTGACGAGGTGCTCTCGTAAAAATTGTTTTATACAATTTGCTAATAAAAGACAGCATCCACTAAGGGCTCATTTTACTAGACAGAAGTTGGACTAACATTGACAAGCATGTATACTTTGTCCAGTCAGAGTTGGAACGGCAAAAAAAACACTTAATGGCTTTTTAAGTGGTGAAAAGCCATGCCGCCGGGTCGTCCATGGACGTATCATTACGGATAATAACTGTAACAATGAATTCACTTCCAAATCGCACAAACAAATGGCACACACATTCACACACCACTGCTTTCTCGAGTATAAGTGCCAAACAAGAGATCACAAGGAAAGCACACGTGGCCGCTGTTTTTATGGTCCAGTGGACCATCCAGTATCCGTAGAGTCTCGCGTACTTCCTCGTACACGATTTCACTGATCGACTGTACACCTGCACCTTAGAAGAAGATGAAGATACAAACGAATTGCCGCCGCCGTAAAAAAAATTTTGCGGTCCAATGGACCCTCTAGTTCTTTATCTGTACATATCTATACATTCACATATATGATTTCACTTGGGCAACTAAACACCTGCATTTTAAAAATATCAGGGCGTTTCTGAATAAGCAAAAAGATAAGTCCCATGGTTTTGTATAGAGACAACAGGCTCTTTTCGAATGTCTTCGGTAAATGCAGATTTTATTGAGTGTTCCAATTGCTAACGGTTAAAGTCTACTTATTCGAACGTTTGAGTTTAAATTGAATACCTTAATAATTCAACCACACATTCACTAATTAATTATTACATAATACACTTTTTCATTTGAAATAGATTCCTTTTTAATAATAAAGCATCAGATATTTCAAAAAAGAGAGTGTTTTGAAGAATTAAATAAAAAAAAAAGCTGCAAGGAAAGTTTAGTCTCTTGGCAGAATTATATAACACCACGAATAAATGAGTTTTTTTAAGAATATAAAACACGTTTTCTAAATATCAGATGAAATTCAAATATACATGACAAAGCAAATAAGAACATTCTGAAAGAGAGTAATATATAATTACAAATAGAGAATTCACTCAACCTGACCAATCGTAGACCTAGAAGCTTGGTTTAGTAGCACCTAAAGCACTGCTGGTATAAAAACGCCTCTTTAAAATGGAAAGAAACAGATATCCTGTTGTTTTTTTTTTACTTTACAAAAACAGAAACAAGCATGGGCAGTTGTAATTACATAGACATTATTCCGTTGTCGTTTCTGTTGGTTTAGAACCACAGCATCTCCCTTGGGGATAAAAATAGCAGCTAAGTTGCAAGTTCCAACCTTTTCGAGTTACAACACCTACACAAATGTCATTAATGATTTCGATGCAAGTGTCGTAAACCTAAAAGAAACGTTATTTTTATTAAGGCCACTTTTCGCAAAACAACTTTTAATAACATCTCAATACGTTTGAGTGGCAAACATTTGCTAACGTTTTCATCATTTGGTTAATTTTGGGAGATTACAATGAAAAAATTCCCAAAAAAAGGAAATTTTAGATTTTGTTCACAGACATACCTCGTAAGAAGACGGCAAGATTTGATTGTCAGATCCATAATTTTGAGTGTACACTTGAAAACAACCTGTCTTATTACTGTCTTTACTATTTGGACAGTCTAATAAAATAGTCTCAAGGTCTGGCGTCACTATTCCCCAACATTGGTGTTCGTGTAACCATTGCGTTTGATAATCCTCTATGTGCTGTTTACAGACATTTTTAGTTTTATCGGATTTGTAAAGCTTTTTGATCTCGTGGTTGGCATTGTGAAAGGTATAAATTCCATTTTTGTACTTTTTGAGTTCGTCTCTCACGAAAAATTGCTTCATGTCGACCGCTTCTGAAATAGGGAATAAAAGTATTAATTACTCAATGAGACTGGATAAAACAAGAAAAAACAAATAGCTGTTGAATAACCTAATGCATATGTGCACGTTATGAATAAAAATTCAATACCTACCATTGTAACAGGCGAAAATAATCCGTTTTCCTTTCGGCGTTTCCAAGATAACACAATTTTCTTCATGGATAGAAGCGCAAATGTCAGTTTTGTCATCGTTATCCGGATCCGTAATTTCGAAACATCCTGGTGCAGAAAATTCCCGATCCGTGCATCGGAGGATTACAGTTTCGTTATTATCTAAAGTCATGCCATAACAGTTTGAGCCTGGTAGCCAGTACGGGTAAACAGTCTTCTTGGTATACTTGTCTATTATTATTTTGAACTGATTCCTGTAGTAATCATTTTTGCCACTAATTTCGTTGTCTAAGTAAGTTTTAACGAATTTGCGCTGACGTTTGAGCTTCTCTTTGTCGTACTTGGCGGGAAAGTCTGTAATCAAAGTGTTCGAATTTACTCGTATCTATATAATATAGGGCGTCTGGTAAGTTTAAGGAAACTGTCGGCAGTGTGCAGGTAATGTGGAAATTATCCTAATGCATCATATATTTTTTAATATTGTCTTAAAATTATTGTTTTTAAAATTTAAATCAGTTTTTGTTCATATTTTTTAAACGGCACATTTGATTTTAGTGACGTTTGGTGTGAATGTATTGTATAACACGTATAAGTGTATTGTTTCCAAAGTCACTTGAGACAACTAAAAAAAAACAAACATTAATAGGCCAACATAAAAGATGCCCCGATGCCGGTCTATAGTTGTTCCGCGTTTAAAAAATGTAAAAAATGTTATTAACATCAAGTGATGCATTGATAGATTTTGCTCACCACAACTTGTAGAAGAGTTAATCAAAGAAGGAGGACCAGATATCACCAAAGCTTTAAAGGTCCTACTTAATAAATGCATCGAAGAAGGAATATCCCGTCATAGTGGAATAACGCTACCATCGTTATTGTATACAAAATACAATAGAAGGTGACGTTACAGACTTTAAAACTATAGACCGATCAGCCTTCTTAACCACATATATAAACTATAGTGACACGGAACGGCTGGCCATAAAGATTAGCACCCGCCGGAAAGTGTCGCTTCTGTGAAATTAGAATGGTTGAAAATTTGGCGAACTGATAGAGTTCCTGGAAGTCGCAGAATATTCGGGAAAGGACGAGAGCGTCGAGATTATTCTGGAAATCTCCATTCGGCAAGATAAATAGCAAACTGCCCAGCGCGAGGCAGTGAACAAACATAAACAAATGTTGTTAATATAAATTAGACAATTGTTAAATTATATAAATTAGATAAGTGTTAGTAGTTAGTGTAAGTGGTTAAAATAAATTAATTAAGACAATTCGTGTAGTGTAGTGATTTAGTCAAACAATAAAAACATTACACTACTTACCAAAATATTCGCAAAGCGATTGCAAAATAAAGTAGACTTTTTCCTTGCGAGAACAGACAGGATTCAGATCAGGTTATGGAAGATATGACCATCTCCTGACAGTCAAAGTCCTTATCGAGAAATGTAATGAGTATAATAGACTCATGTTGCTTGTCTTCGTGGATTTTGAGATCTGATTCATTAGGCAAGTGGAAACTTCTGGAGATACTTAGCGAATGTCGCATCGATTATCAAATCGCTCCGAAATCATCAAATACATATATGAGAACACCACGGCAAACATCAAAATGCCGGCCCATCCATGCACCGATAAATTTAATATCGATCGAAGGGTAAGGATACACTCTCCCCTAAATTGTTTGTTGCATTGATAGAAAGAATACAGAGGATAACCTACAAAGGCTACTACATAATTTCAACAAAACAGCAAAACAATTATAACATGGCTGTAGCAACTGAAAAAACCAAATGCATGGTTATATCCAATGAACCGGTAAGACGCAAATTAGAAATCGAAGAAAAAGTAACAAGTAATGAATTTTAAATACCTAGGATTCTTTCGGGACATAAAATGAAAAAATAAATATATGAATATAGACAGCAAAGTCAAAATATATGACAATGATAAGACCAATAATGACATATGGGGCAGAGACTCGAGCCGAAACAAGTAGGACAAAACAACTACTGCGTACAGTTGAAATGAACACTTTAAGAGCAATATCAGGTAAGACCAAGCTGGACAGAGTAAGAAATTGAGATATAGTACAACAATGTAACGTAACCGACATCACGAAATTCGTAAAACAAAAAAGAAGATTTTGGAATGAACGTGTGTCAAAAGCAGATGATACCAGAATAATAAAAATAGCAAGAGACTATAGACCTCCAGAAAAAAGATGAGACCACAAAAAAAGATAGGCCCAATAAGTTGGCTATCTTCGGAAGAAGACTTGCCAAAAGTTTGAAGGGTGAAGAAGAACAGGGCAGAAAACGATAAACTGGGATTCAACAGGAATCAACATCGGTGGCGAACGGGTAAGTCATCTCTGTTTTGCAGATGATCAAATTGTTCCAATAAAGTACAACATACAAGAAGTACAACATATATGCTGGATATACTAAATTATGCTTCAGAAATATTCCGTTTGAAAATTGTAACCTATGAAAGACACATACACGACAAAGTACCTACTGGGTAGTACTCTAAACATCAATAACATACATTTGGAACAAGTGCATAGATACTTTAGGACATGAGATCGGTATTAGGAGAGATAACCAGACATATGAAATCCAACGAAGAATAGGCTTATCGTAGGCGACATTCGGTAAACTCAGATATGTACTGAGATCTGATCTTCGAATATACTTAAAAAGAAAGGTCTTGAATCAGTGTCTTGCCTGTTTTGACGTATGGAACTGAGACACTAACTTTGGCAAAGAAGAACTTAAACAGAATTCTGTCAAGCAATGGAAAAGGGAAAGGATAATACTGGGAGTTACTCCTGGGTATACAAAACCAAATCAGCCAATAAGAAACCGCACAGGAGTAAGAGATGCAGTGAAATCTATTTTGCACCTTAAACGGAACTGGACCGGACGTATAGCTAGAATGACCGACGGACGGTGAACAACGAGACTTGTGGAGTGGAGATCAAACACGATGCCTATAGAAGTAGAGAACGACCTCCTAGTTGGTGGACAGATAATACTATAAAAAAAGTGGCTGAAAATTGGATCCAAGTAGTATAAAGTAGAAAGAGATGGTTAGAGTTAAGGGACAGGGAGGCTTTCGTTCAGCAGTGGATGGGATAAGTTAAATGATGATGATCATGATGACGGTCCGTTCTCATAGGCATAATCCGGACACGCATCAGATATATTCCTATCGCTATTAACGAGATCCTAAACCATTCAAAAGCCAGGGTCATAAACACGCTATATCTTTAGAAAAAGTATACTCACCAGACAATCTATATGGGGCTTCTCAGGGCCATACCGACAATCGTAGAGGATATAGATTTTATAGAAATAAGAATAGTATTTTCGTTCCTAATGTAAGAAGACAAAAAGAAATTTATGATCATGTAAACTGACATAACAAACACCAAAAAATGAACATATATGAAGATTTATGTGTTCGCAAATTTTTGGTGGCGTCTCCATCAGAAATGAAAATATTATATTTGTCTACATGTGCCCGAAAACTTATATTTTTTCTTTTGCCAGTTGTTCATTCATTTTGACAAAATAATTAAGGGGTTTTAATCCACATTCGTTTTGATATCCTTTTTGATTGTCGGTAGGTATCGAAAATCGATTATATGTAATCAAGGCCTCATTCGCTCGCAAACAATTTCACTTTCATTTCCAGTAAAACCTATTTAAAATGAACCAGTTATCCTATGGCATCTTACAAAAGATATTAAAACAATGTTATTGTGAAGTTGTTTTACTTTTGCCTTAACGTGTGCCTCAAATCTAATGAAAGCAAACAATAAACTGAAAACACTATCATTTATGTTTATAACGTGCCTATATTAGGTCAACCAGAGTCCAAAGTAACAGCATACATGGTACAACGAGCAAAGGGACCGACACCATGTCAAAAATGGGTAGTGCCTCATCATCTTACAATGACACTATTTTAAATCCGAAATAGACAAAAATGGAAATAGAAAAATTGGACGCAAATGCACAGCTTCAGCTATATTTACGTTAGCCTGAAAAACCTATTAATATTGTTTCATGTCATAAACCATGTTGACTATGCAAAAATTAGAAACGGGTTGCTGTTTAATAAATTTAAATTAAATTTTTTTTAACTTAAATAGGTAGTAAACCAGAACTCTTATTGATTCTTTGGTTGACGTTATGGCTCGTAGTTCTTTGCCGGTAGTTTGAACCCTGTGGCCTGATGATGAACCTTTTAAACTCTGAAATCGGTAACCCATTTCTTACTAAATCTTGTAAGTTACTAGTCTACTGTTTGCTCTCATATATGGGATTCTTACATATTGCTGACCCACACGTCCTACAGGCGAATAACATCCTTAATCCACTGGGGGTAGTAATGCCCACACAACCTTCCTCTAATACTTCCATGCAAGCCTCTGTAGTATTACCATCCTTGTAGACCTTCAAACAATTTCGAGTTGTGTTTGTTTGTCCCTCACAATCAAGGATGATGGTTTCGTTATTTTGAGTCGTCACCACATAGCACTTATCGTTCTCTTCCCAAATGTTAACGCAACTTTTATAGATCTTGTTGCCTTCGTAACAAGTGTAATGAGAGATTGGTTGATCGGGCGTGTAAATCTGATAACAGCTCCTCTCTCCCGGATCGAAAGTAAAATTGGATGTAAACTCTCTATCGCTGAAGATTTCCACTTTTGATTTAAATGGCTTGCAAAATTCCGACTCAATTAATATCAGGTATTTATCCGGAGTGACGATCCCTATTGCATGATCAGCGACCCGTGTCGGACATAATTTCTGACGATTGTAACCTTTCTTGAAAACCGTGTAGCACTGTATCGTTTCACTGTCCAAATTAAAACTGACATCGAAATTTGGTGAATCTGCCAGTGGAGCGAAAGTAGGTGTGGTGCATGGCACTTCCACCACTTCGCCGGATGGTGTGGTTAATCCACAATATCCTTCATTGTCGTTAAATCCAGCGACGCAAGTTCTCCTGTACTCCTTGTGGGGTTTCCGGCATGATAAAGCATCGACTTGTTCTTCACTATTGTAAATTTGGTAACAACTGCTATTTTTCGTAGGATGAAATCGAAATTGTCTTACATCACTCAAGGGAGAATCGCCTGAAAGTGTATTCATCGAAAATAAAGTTTGAAAGTTGAATATCAATTTAAGTTATAAATCCAGATCCGAACTGATTGAAAATAATGACTAACCCTAATTTTAGCAAACAAAATAGGTATTCTAAAGGTAGGTATTATATACATAAATACAACAACAACAATAATAAATAACAAAGTTGTATTGTAAACGTAAATATGTTAAAATGAATTAAACACAATCTATTAATTTTGCCTATAATACACTGAAACATTCGATAAGCATAATTAAATCTCAATAAAGCGGCGACTTTTGGCCAAGACAAACACAACAACGCGAAATGAGAGAATGGAAAAAAGCACAGAGTTGTTAAAAACAACTTTTACTTAAATATGCAAATAAAAACAAATGCATTTCAAATAATCTTCGTTTTGAAAGCAGTACCTAACTGTTCTTTATTAATATTTACGATTAATTCTGATTCGAAACCATATATCTATAATTTTAAAATTATATTTTTTATGATATTTTTGTTGTTGGGGTATATTTTAAAGATTCTATTCTTTTCGAATTTGGTTTCATATAAATTTGATGACTCCGTGTTTGAAAATTTTTCCAAAGAATTCTACGATATGGTTAAAAGGCTTTATAAATTGCCTCAGTTTGATACCTTTAAGATTTCAAATCTTCAAGATGCTTTAGAACTTTAACTCGTTGGAATCGATATGGTAATCATTTTATTATTATCTCGAATTATATTTGATTTTTGGATCTTGGCTTGGCAGAACTTATCATTTTTATAAACATAAAAGCTTTGCTAATGATTCCATCCTTGTTGTCATTCGTAAAACTTAACTGATGAACGCAATAAGGATGTGCTACTTTTTCAAAAATGCCACATATGCAATGCAGTTATCAAAAAAGAGCAAATAGGAAAGCATCAAGGATTTGCTGAAAAATCCAAACATCATCAAAATTTTATAAGGCCATTGCTATTAGAAATTTTTAAACCATTGTTTGGAAAGGCACTCATACTTACTTGCATATATTAAACTAATTAAATTAATTACTAATCCCGAAAATATTAAATAACACTTATTTATGTTTAATTCCATCACTTGACAAAATGAACTTACGACTAAAAATGTAATGTTAGCTGGTATGAAGTGATTTTTGTGCTGGAGGCAATTAAGTACGATTTTTCTTACTAATAACCTTCAATATTCGTGTTTAAAATGATTTACTGTCTTATAACTTGTTTGCGATCAAGTCATGAAATATCACACATATGTCGTATATTTATTAAAACCCGTTTTTGTGTTTTATGTGAATAACAAATAAGAATTTGCTAATTTCCTACAAAATAGTGCTGGAATTTAGAAATAATTCAAATTGTTTACTACAAGAGCAGCGTGCTTTAAAAAATTCGATTTTATTTTCTATATCACGTAAGTTCCCGGGGTAGTAGGCAAAGTAGTACAACCTTTTCCCTTGTAGCCCCACTCAGGAATTGAAACTACGGTTTCGTCGTCAGATGGAGGTATTTATTCTCGTTTGTTCGAAAGTCGACGTTTCGTCCCAGGCTTGGGGACATTTTCAAGACAAAGATCGGGAGAACACAGGTGTTGAGGTCCTCTTGTGGAGATCTGTCCAGAAGGAAACGCAGATATCACGTAAGTTCCCGGGGTAGTATGGATCTTTGTCTTGAAAATGTCCCCAAGCCTGGGACGAAACGTCGACTTTCGAACAAACGAGAATAAATACCTCCATCTGACGACGAAACCGTAGTTTCAATTCCTGAGTGGGGCTACAAGGGAAAAGGTTGTACGATTTTATTTTCGTTTATTGCCATCCCTGCTTTAATTATCTGAAAAGTAATTTTTGCCGAAAGTAATATTTTCAGTTAATTTTATTAAAATTATCAGTTTTGGCGCCGAACTATTTTACTAAAAATGGTTATCTATAGTAAATCCACTGAGAACAAAAAACAAAAAAGAAAAAACTTCCATGAAACACAAACGTCGAAATTCAAAGCGCGCGACCAGCTAGCGTATAAGTACAGGGTCGCATTAAGAACGATCGCCTTGACTATAATTTATCTTTTACTAAGATTTTACTAAGGATGTTCATTTCTTTCTTTTCTGTAGGTATACATTTAAAATAATGGTTTTCTCCCCCCAGCTTAAGTATGTTCCAGGTCTCTTTTTGGGAGGCGAGCAGGGAAGGTGTCTTTCCTTAATTGCAATAGATCACAGAAATATGTTTATGCAAATTTATATCAAAAACCTGAATAACAATAGCGATACGTTAAATAAACTATCAACTAAAAGTCCACTATCACCGTCAACGACTTACCTGGCGGTTCAAAAAGGGATGGCCGAGGTGCGTCCGGCGGTTCAATGAAGGACGGCATCGGTGACGAGTTAGGCATAATATTTGTATCTTGATTGATTTTCCTTGCCCTCTTGCCCTTTAATATTATCGTGATAAACATGGGATTTCCCGTAATTTTCGTATTCCCTAACCTAACTATTTTTATCCTGAACTCAGCATTTTAATTCGGGGCTCAGTTGTCATTTGGCCTTGGGGTATACCGGAGCTCAATCGTAGCGTTGATTGAAGAATTGAACATTCTTCAATCAACGATCGTAGGGTGGGATTAGCGTTACCGTTCGAATTTTCTGACCGCGGGGCTCATTTGTCGTGTGCCCGGCTATTTTGACCGCGGGACGCACCTCGGCTATGGCCGTTTTGACCGCAGGACGCACACGTAAACGTAAAACGTAAACATTATTTATCCTCAGTTAAAATGAATTACTTTTTTATACAAGTCTTTCTAATATTTCATTGATTTGCAAACGTATTTGGTTGAAAGAAAAATAAAGATTGCGTCCTGCAACAATAGGATACCATCCTAACATATGCAGTTTTATTGTTTTATCTTAATTTTAACATCAATAACACTCTCAAGAAGGATTTTTTGAGATCAAATAATCGTAATAAGCTTCGCATAACAAAAAATATTCCCATTGTTGGGCAACAAAACCTGATCTGTATATAACAAATTCTTTATAACAATAATAGATATAAGAGAACACAAAAAGAGGGTTGCCCAAGTTCTCACAGTTGGCCATGATGAGCAGAAGGAAGGAAACACTTCTATGTCTTATACTTATATAAGAGGCATAGAGTATAATAAAAAATGGTATAATTCCACTTTAGCACCCTGAACTTTTGACAGGTAAACATTACTACACAATGTATGGAATATGTTCTCGAAATTAATTCAAAGTGATGGTGTATATGAAACAAATGTAAGAGAATCTGAAAATGAAATTTGTGGCTCAGCCGGGATACGAACCCGGATCTCCCAATATCGCGTCGGGTGTTCTAGCCAATTGAACTACCGAGACACCTATCAATTTCATTTTCGATGTTCGTGTTAAACGTTTTTGAGAGGATGATACGGAGGGCGAATGGGTTGTACGCAACACACCGTACAACATACCGAGATCCGGGTTCGTATCCCGGCTGAGCCACAAATTTCATTTTCAGATTCTCTTACATTTGTTTCATATACACCATCACTTTGAATTAATTTCGAGAACATATTCCATCTGTTTCATTTGTATATCAGAGAACACGTAAGAGACCACATTATTAACGTGAGAGGAGGTACGGTGTGTTGCGTACAACCCATTCGCCCTCCGTATCATCCTCTCAAAAACGTTTAACACGAATATCGAAAATGAAATTGATAGGTGTCTCGGTAGTTCAATTGGCTAGAACCAGGGTGTATGCTAGAACACCCGACGCGATATTGGGAGATCCGGGTTCGTATCCCGGCTGAGCCACAAATTTCATTTTCAGATTCTCTTACATTTGTTTCATATTACTACACAATGTTGCCACATATTTCTATTGGGAAAACAAACGGTTTTGTAAATTCATATGGAACGGATAATAACGGTCAGAGAAATAAAGCCGCGAAGAGAGAGCCTAAAATGGGGTTATAAGTGCTTTATTAGCCTAATTCGTCCATTGCTCTTTGAAGATTCTCGTGGCGAGGTTGTGTTTCGACTGTCTAAAAGCGTGATATATTTATTGGGTTCTATTGCTTTCAATTTTTGCATATTAATACTAGCTGTACTTTGTACTGTTAACTGTTTGTTACCATTTTTAAGTGTTAAGCTAAAATTGGACAAACTTATCTTTAAATATAGTCTGTAATGTATCAATACTCGGTGTGCAAATGGGAAGCAACTAGAGGGTAAACCAATCTGAGATAAATTTCGCGAACACAGCGCACATACGTAAAAAGCTGGAAGAACTTCCATAAAATTTAAGGAAAGATCTTATTTCAAACACACAAGTTCTCGCGTAGTTGGTCGCATAAATTAAACAAGTCTGTAGAATTAGTTTATGTGAAATAAAATTGATCTGGCAACAAAACTGTCAAAGTATACGTTCCGCCCCATTCTTTAATTTACGTTCTGTGCTTGTGACAGTTCAGGGTGCTAAAGTGGAAGTATACCTAAAAAATATATAAGAGACCTCATATAATCATTATCAGATTTCAGATTGTTAGTTTAACTTTCATTATAATTTAGTTCAACTTCACTCGAATTCTCCCTTCACAATATATCTGTTAACTTATGCAACGCACAATACCTTTCACCTGTTCTGTGCTTTGACAGGAAATAGGTGAAAACTTCTGTGTGAAAACTTTTTGAGGTTATCATATAGATATTGCATAGATATTAGGTAATAAATATTTTCATTACAATGTCGATAATAAGGCAGTTAGTCCCCCGACTGGCCCGCCAGCGCTCCCTCGTTGCCCCGGTTTACCAGAACTCCCCGAAACTGTTGTCGACGACCCCAGCGGAGCCCAAGGAGGAGACGAGACCGACGGTAAGGAAACCCAACGTCGTCGCCCGTTCTCAGCTGACGGATTTCGGCAGGTACGTCGCCGTGTGCCTGCCGAAATTCGTGCAGAAGGTGCAGGTCACTGCCGGCGACGAGCTCGAGGTGTTGATCTCCCCGGAAGGAGTGCTGCCTGTCCTCCAATTTCTCAAGGATAATCACAACGCGCAGTTCACGAGCTTAGTGGATATAGCAGGCATGGACGTCCCCTCGAGACCATACAGGTACTGCACTAACTTTGGAATCAGCAGAAACGTGTACTTATTCATCAGGTTAAAGTATAATATCTACAATGTATTGCATCCTACATGGGCAACTCTCGTTTCTACTCATTCTGCCGTTGAAGGAACCCACCCAGTTTTCCTTCTTATATCTTCGTTTCTAATATGTTGCATTCTGGAAATGTTACACGATCTCCTCAAGAAGTCCATTTTTACCATTTCTATCCTCTTTTCCTCTTTTTTTGAAAGTTGCCAGCATTGACAGCCATAAGTTAAAATAGGTTCTACCTCTATGGGTTCTACAATATTGTATAGATTGTCATTTTGGTTTGAAGTTTCATCTTGTTTGACCACAGTAATGAGTTTAACAAACGCAAAGCCTTTTTCCCTTCATGTGTCCTATTTTTAATAGCCTTTTTTCTTGTTTCATCCCCTGAAATGGTACACTCCAAGTATTTAAATTCTCTGCATTTTTTAAGTCTATGTAGTTATAAATCCGAGTCTTCTTGCTGCGTGGCTCCTATCCTCAAATATTATGTTTTATTAATGATTATATTTAATCCCCATTTTTCATACTTCTCTTTCAGTTTTCTGAACGTGTAATCTATGTCGTTCTCGCTCGTCACTTGTTATAATTCCCTGGTCATCGGCAAACAAAAGAGTTGTTAGACATCGTTTCTCTATTTGTACCCCCATTCTGTACATTTTCCTTTTCCAATCATTGATGTCTTCTTGGATGTAAATTTTAAATCAATTAGGTCACAGGCTGCACCCTTGTCTAAGTCCCTTTGTGGTAGGGAACCATTCTGATAGAACATTTCCCACCTTCAACATACTCGTTGCTTCTTTATATAGATTTCATATGGCCAAAACTTAACTTCAACGTAAATTTTACCAAGGCCAAACTTCGTGAATGCTTTAAAAAGTCTTTTTAAAGGTACTATATCATAGGCTTTGTCCAGGTCGACGAATACTAGTCGAACTAGACGAATATGTGAGTAGACAGATTATGAGACATTCGTTTTTCTCTAATATTTGTTGTAGAACAAATATGTTTTCAGTACATGATCGTCCTGCACGGAATCACGACTGCTCCTCTATATCTGTTATGGTTATTTCGATTCTAGTCTTTAATATTCTACCATACAACCTCCCCATTGCACTAGTCACACTTGCCCCTATAATTTTGGCATACTCTTTTATCGCCCATTTTGTAAATGGAGCTAATATATGCTGTATTCCAGTCTTCTGGGATGCTGTCACCATTTAACAAACATTTATTTAATAGTTGTGCCATAGTATCAAGTTGTCATAGTGTCATTATCAAATATTATCCCACTTATTTTTTTGAAACAAGTTTACTACCCGATAATCCCACACGTCAATTTTATTTTAAGGTTCGAAGTGATATACAACCTCCTTTCCCTGCGCTTCAACTCCCGCATCCGCGTGAAGACGTACACCGACGAGCTGACCCCCCTGGAGTCCTGCAATGACATATTCAAAGCGGCAAACTGGTACGAGCGCGAGATATGGGACATGTACGGCGTGTTCTTCTCAAACCACCCGGACCTAAGGCGCATACTCACCGACTATGGTTTCGAGGGGCACCCATTTAGACGGGATTTCCCTCTCAGCGGTTACGTCGAGGTGAGGTACGACGACGAGAAGAAACGGGTCGTCATCGAGCCGTTGGAACTGGCTCAGGAGTTCAGGAGGTTCGAATTAAGCGCGCCATGGGAACAGTTCCCAAACTTCAGGAACGCCAATCCTGCCACTGAGGAGGTCAAGGAGAAGTAGCGAGCGCTATGAAGTGTTACGTTGAATGAATTACTTGCGTTCATAAATATATTTATTAGGAAGTGTTGAAATGGTTTCTTTAAATTTTTTCATTAACACAAAATTAAATTAAGATTTTAAACTGCTTACCAAGGAAAAAATTATTCTTGGCATAAGTTTGTTGATATTGTAATGTCTTGTCCAAATCTGTCTGATTCTCAAGAAGTAGGGAGGTTTATTGTTACACTGAATGAACCATTTTTGTTTATAAATATATTAAGAAATTTTGAAGAGATCTTTTGATTGATTCAATTTGGAACGAAAGTCAAATAAGCCTCCAAGCTGCTTCCAAAAAATAATTGACAATATTTGTATATGTACACTGGTTTATTTATATTTTTTATAGATTAGTATTTGGTCCAAACTTTTACAAACACTGGTTTATTTATATTTATTATGAGTTTAGTATTTGGTCCAAACGTTTCAGGCCAAAACTATTTTCTTATGAATGTATGGTTACTTGAAAGTTTTTTTTGGGCAATGAAATTTCCCAATTTGTTTTTCCCTGGTGAGGAACTTTTCGATACGCCAGGACTGTAGCGCAAATTACCAAAAAATGTCAATAACTGAGCTATTTTGAGATTCCCGAATCGTCATGTTCATGTGCACTGGAGCAACTTAAAACGCTGTAACTCCGGAAATATAACTGTCTACGCTTTTGGTGTTATAGCGTTGATCAACGGTTATAGTTGGTTATAGCAAAAGATAAACAATATTATGGTCTATCTCTATTGATCCACACCTAGGATGCTGATAGAGAAGAGATGAGCTCAAGATTCGAACTGCCGCTCTGGCTCTCTGCGTCCGGATGTCATTCCTCGAGTGAGTCTCGCTTAATTTCCTTGACGCAGGGTAGTCGGCCGTGGGTGGGGACGCCTGACGTTACGACAAACCTACGTTTTGGGGAAACTTCGGTTTAGGGTGGTCGGCCGGGAGGGGGTGCCGCTCTGTATGAGGAATTGTCCAAGTGGGGGTGACCACTGTAATCGCGGCGTATTAAGGCGGACGACGGACGACAGATGACTCTGTGGGTACCTTACGACTACTTAGGACGGATAAGTACCTGTCATGGGTGGCGGAGGGTTTTGCGGAGGGTGCAGGAGAATCAAGGAGAGGGCGGGGTAGCTGAAGAACATGATGGAAGCGGCGCGTACGTGGTACAGGAAGAGGAACTATCTATGAGGACATTCCAGTTGTACTTTCTACATAGAGTGTTATTATTTATTTTGTAATGAAGCATGTTTTTACAAGCATTGTTTTACACGTGGATACAGGTTTATTTTTGTAAAGGTTGGCAAATAGGAACGAAAATTTTGTTGTACACTGTCATCGCTAACGCAGCCATTTTAAATATCCATCCAATAAATAAGTTTACATATAAAAGCATTATATACTACAGTAAAAAACATTATATGGGTCATTCTCTGACACTTCACCGGACTCAAAAATAGATTTTTTTTATAGTGGCAATGTTTAGGGTAACTATTGAATAATCCCAAATTTTGGAGGTCTAAAAAAATTACAGGCTCCAGCTACGGGGAATTGAAGGAGCGGAAAAATCAGATTTTCGCGAAAACACGAATAAACAGAATTTCTGTGGCTCTCTATTCAGTTGTCTCCTAGGGAAAAAAGTTATTACAGTTTTTTGTTGTTAAAAAGACGTACTTTAAGAAGGAATTTTCTTGGTATGGCTAAAATACACAAATTTTTTTAGGCCCATCTGAAAACTCGATTTCAGTGATTTTTGCCGAGAACCCAAACGAAAAAATCATAGAGGTTCCTTTCATCTAGTAGAAGAAGCCCTGAAATTCATGGAGTGGCAAAAAAGTTACGTATATAAAGTTGGCGACCCGCATCTAGCGGCCGGCAAAACAAAATACCAGGTAATTTGTCAAATTTGTGTCTTTTTTGTACCGCAAGAAACAATTTTGTAGCTCTCACCATCGACGAGCTACAAAAAAAACTGTCAGCTTAAATTTAACCCAGCGGCCATTGCAATAGCGTGCGAGTGGATTGACAAAAAAAAGATTTTCAGCTAGAAATTTGTGTCTTGAAGAGTACTAAAAGGGCATCGGGGCAGAATTTTAATTTGGCCAATTCTTGGCCAAGTTGGCTCAAGTGGGCCAAGATGTGGAAGAAATGTGCTCTTCTGTCTCAGATTCGCTTTGGAATGAAATTGGGAGAACATAGTCCTATTTTCAAATTGGTCAATTTTCGGCCGAATTGGCCAATGGACAAAAGGTGTCGTCCAGATTTCAAAAACCCGCGACTTTAGTGGAAAATTTGGCATCTTGGAATCTTTTGGTGTCCTGGGGCCTCGGTGATGGCCTGGGACCTGGACACAAAGGCCCAGGGGACGTCCCAAGACCCCTTCGGCCAGTTCCAGTTAAAATACCGACACTCCAGTGCCGGCCGCTGTATTTACAAATTCGAGAAACCCCCGACAGAATGGAAAATGCTGGATCTTGGGATCATTTGGTGTTCTGGGGCCCTGGTACTGGCACAGACCCTGGACACAAATACCCAGGAGACGATTTAGCTAACTTATTCACCATTGATGTTCGACTTTCTCTCTTGTTTTGGCGGAAAATGAATGCAGGATTTTCTTATGTTCAAACGGGTTGGCAGAACTGAAACTTGAACAGTTTTGTTCGTCTCAGAACTGAATTTGCACGCCGAGAGCTTGAGGCAAAGAATTATACTTTTTCGACCTGAAAAACTTAGCCAACTTGGCCAAGAATTGGCCAAATTAAAATTCTGATCCCATGTCCTTTTAGTACTCTTCAAGACACAAATTTTTAGCTGAAAATCTTTTTTTTTTTTGTCAAACCACTCGCCCGCTATCGCAATGGCCGCTGGGTTAAGTTTAAGCTGACAGTTTTTTTTTGTAGCTCGTCGATGGTGAGAGCTACAAAATTCCTGTTCGAGAACGACACTAAAAACTGGTGACTTCAGTTGCTACGGTGTCACGTATATCGTCGAATGGCAGGAATATACAAAAATCTTGATTTCCCGACTCTGCAAGTTTGTTTTGATCACTCGACTTGCACTCGACATCAACATTGTAAGGTCAATAACAATGAAATCAGTAAACGTGGAATAATTTGTATTTTACGCCAACTTGCTCGAACATTTATTAAAAAACAATTCTGACTCGTTTGTAGGTAGTATAGAACGTTTCAAGATGATTTAATATATTTGCTTAAAAAACACCTAAAGTACCTTTTAGACATTCGACCTTTTTACAAATTATCCTAATGGGCCGACAGACCAACTTTTTTATATTACTCGGGAAAAATATAACTAGATGGTTTAAATAAATGGATCAATTATAAAATTCATAAGGGGTTTATCTTGAAATAAATCATATGCACCAGAATCGCATTTTCTTTTTCTTTAAATCGATACCTCATTCGATGGGGTTGAAATGTATGTCCAGTTGAGATAAATATGAAATGAATTATTTAATATTTATTGTAACACGACATAAGTTTACACCCCATCCACTGAAATATCAATTTGAAGAGAAAAAAATGCGTTTCTGGTGCATGTGACTTATTTGATAATAAACACCTTATTGATTCATTAACTGATGTATTTATATGTAGAATGAATAAAAATGAAAATTAAGATGAAAATGCTCCCCATTCACTACTGATTCAAAAATCATTTCGAAAGATACCTACATACGTACATATGTAATGTTATCATTTTCCGGATATGTGTCATCGGCTAAGCGTGAACGGAAACCTCAGATACAAAATATCAACCTATTTAACGTATCGTTCCTGTTATTTCACAATTTTGCAGACGTGCAAGATGAAAACTATGTTTTTATAGTGAGTTAACGTTTCCAATTTAATTACCATAGAAAAATGTCGGCTACATTTTTCAGTGCATCGAGTATAATAGTACTTATTGTTTTTGAAGTGTTCGTCAATTGCCAAGAGGTTGTTTTAGTGGGGAAAAATAGGTGTGTGACAAATGGATCATCGGCCATTGTTTTCAATGCCCCTTTCGATTGGGCGCACGAGAACGTTAAAGGTGAGATTTTCATTTAGACAATAGAAACGTTTTTGAAGAATCATAAGACTTGCAAAAAAATTTTTCAGTCAATTCATCCACCTTCATGATTTATCTGGAGAAACCCAGCCACGAAGTGAATGGGTAACTTTTTTGGGAAAATAATCTAATAAATGAAGGAAAAGACGCCTTTACTTGACCCATTTGAGAAATCTGATATATCCCATTGCCTTTTTCCGGGAAATTCCAAAATTGATTCAATCGTCCACCCATTCCAGTGATAACAAAAATGTACAATGTTAACCAACTTGAGACTTCTGGTTGAATACTCCGATTCTGAATAATTATAATTATCACCACAATTCCGCCAAACGGGTAAATTTCTTCGCGGTTATTCAAATCACTGAGTAGCTGTAAATTTAACTAAATACAAACGTTGAATTGCATGACAAATCAGAAACGACAAGGGCAATTTGATTAGATTTTAAAAAATCCTATTTCTTTACTGCGGTTCGGCAAATACAAATCTTCATGTCGTTAATTTAATTTTCAGTTTCGGAATTCTCCCCACCATTGTTGAGTTCTGATGTTAACTGCAATTTCTTATCGGCGAATGGATGTCCTTCGGAAGCGTGGAGAGCGGGAAATTGGATAAAAGTTAATTCCCTCGACGCCCAAATCGACGATGTAGTCACAGATCGGAGATGGGAAGGTACCTTCAAACAGCAAATGTTTCTGAATCTATTATCAAAAACCAGTGATTAAAATTTCAGCTATAATTATGCACTAAGGAGTTTTTGGCAATTTCACTGCAGACGCCCATAAAATCATTTATGAAGCCCAGGACTTTAGGCATTTAATATTTTTAAAATAGGCCGTTATTAGGGCACTATAAAAACGAAAAATAGGCGTTTGTTTTTAAATTTTTTTATTTTATTTAATGTAGGTACCCAAATTTTTATGAAAAAATGATCTAATTGGTATCAAAACATTTTATAAGACACCTCGTAATCTTTCAATTTTCCATTTCGATGTAATTAGTGAACTTCTCGTATCGTCAGTATCGTGAACATCTTGACGCTAAAATTCAACCACAGAAGTTCTACCTGGGAGATTCATGAAGTTCTAGTTCCTTAAAAAACGTCCCAGTTGATTCAAAAAGTATTCTTCTAGGTAGGACAAGCTGAAACACTTATATCCCCACTTAGATCTAAACAGTTCAAACATGCTGAATTTATAAATCTACAAATTAACCTGATTGTTTCAAAAGTCTTCCTGTGATATTCTTAAATTTCTAGCTCCTTGAAAATTGATCCAGATGGCATCAAAAGTTCTTCTAAGACAATTTGGAATATATCGATTTCTGATTCGATACGATTGCTCCAAATATCTCGAACATAGACATTAAAATTAAATCAATTGGCTTACACGCTACCTGGGAGGTTCAACCTAGGTCATATTGCTGACCTAGATGGCAATATATAGAGTCTACCTCGTTTATAATTGACCATAAGGAAGGGCCCATTTAAACCAGTTAATTATAACCAGTCAATTATACCCGAAGTTGAAAGTTTTGAAGTCGTAAACGTATGCCCAACAATTATATAAATGATATCAATACAAATAATATTAAGTAAAGAAAGAAATTTTAGTAGCATTTTTCTTAATTAATCTTCGTGAAATTTTCTCAGTAAATATTAGTTCTTAAGGTGAATTCATCCTATTTAACTACATACATCTGATATATGTTTATCCATGCATTTTGACCACAGAATATAATATGATGGTGCTATTAGTTTCATCATAAATCTCTTTGATAAATGATAGTACAGTATAGTATGATGACTACAGTATAGTGATAGTATGATATGTGAGTACATTTAAAATAGGCATTCATTCAGAAAAAAATAATCAAATGCCCATTTTTAGATATTTTTGGCACTTTAGTAAAACTTCCGAGCTTTAGTCATTTAAGCAGAATTAGTTACATTACATCTCAAATACCTAGTACATTCAGGAACTGTCTATTAATTACTATCTAGTTGAGCCCACTTGATTTTCTAGCTTTCAAAATTGTTACAAACGTCGATCACGACCTAGCCAATGTTCAGCCGTATGAGGGAAGAATTTCGGACGGTAACGATTATCGGATATCGTTTTCGGCGAGGCTTAAGGAGGCAGGACACGTCTTTCTGTGTAGCGGAAACAAGATCACAGCATCCGAATGCTTCTGGGTGTTGCTGGCATTGGATAAAACGGAAATACGACGTTGCGGTTTAAACAGGATCACCGCCCTGGACCGTCCATGCTACAACGACCCTTACAAAGAGGTAGTTAAGGTAGGAACCCCTATTGCGACACGTTTTCCTGCAGTGATAGTATACAGTGAAGAACCACAATAGGTTTTAATTCTTCTGCACATTGCTTTTGAACTGCATACCTGCAGTTTCGGAACTGTTCAGTTTTAAACATTCAATTCTGAAAACTGGATACGTCATTTAAATCTAGAAGTTTATGGGGTCACAGTAAAGAAGATTTGGTGATGAAGTATCACCACCGCACAGCACATTAGGTTGCCCAATGAGAATTTATAGATTTAGAAATCTATCCCAAACTCAGAGACATTGAGAGAGTTTGAGAGATTAGTCATTAAAGATTAAAGTAACAATCTCGATTTTTAGACAGTAGGAGATAAAATTGACACTTTCACTTTTAAACGCTCTGGGATAGTCACTACCTGATGATTTTAGGCTGACAAATATTTTGACTTGTATACAAAATCAAACAAGAATTCTTTCAGCAAAGTAAAGTCACAGTAAGCTTCCAGTGCAATATGTAAATTTACACTTACAGGCTAAAGAAATTAGTGCGTTTTGTGACACTTCCTGCAACAATTAATTCAGTCTTTCAGATGAAGGTACTGGAACAAAACTTATATGTTTCCAACGTGGGCTTCGTTGACCTAAGGAATTTATTAAAGGTGGAACAAGGAAAAAATTTTGAGGTTTGCATACCAGTGAAAGAAATTGGGCATTTTTCAAAATGTGAGTAAATCTTCTTATATGCTTTCAAATATCCTTCAAAACAAGCTTTGAGAAGAGTTGATCAAATCGAATCTAAACATCGAAAAACAGTTTAAAATTTGCAAAGTATATATATATATATATATATATATATATATATATATATATATGGATAAGATAAGATGTATCTGCATGTATAACGTCTTATCCAAAAATACGATGTTGCCTGAAAACAAAGGTTATTATTACCAATATTATTATTGTTATTATTATTATTATTATTATTATTATTATTATTATTATTATTATTATTATTATTATTACAATTTGCTCTTCTGCCGACATATTGTGCTGACCGCCCAGGGAGCGATCTCCTAGGGCGGCAAGTTCCAGGGGGGCAACAAAGTGAAATTGTTCAACTTTAGAATTAGGTTTTACTCAATAGGTTATATAATATCTAATGGATGTTCCGGATTATATAGCACTTCAATAATATTTTTCTTCCATCGACAATAGTGAGTAGTTAAATAATCATTACACGTAACCTTACAACAATACGAAATTATTACAGTTACCATTAAAATCAGGTTCTCAAAGTCTGTATCACAGTTACTTATGGTCAATCCAGCCTACTAAAATCTCTTCGCAAAGATGTCACCTAAAAATACAATATCGTCAACATATTCATTTGAAAAGAAACAGGAAAAAATTTCCACATTTGCACAGAAAAACAGCAATAAATACTCAAGTGGGCCTCAGTAGGCCTAGTCCCATTACCGTACATTACTTACGAAGTCGAGTTTATATTATTTCGCAGTATCTTAAATAACAATAGCCCTCTTCTTACATTAGTTAACTCAGAGCATCGAATTACTGTATGCTGTGGAAGTTTTTTATTCTTTTATATTCTTGTATATTCTTTTGCGTTCATGACTCCAACAAAAAGAAAGTATTTCCATTGCCCAATTAACTAACGTTACTAACACACTAAAAAAATGTAAGTGTTAATAAGAGTTTTTTTAGCATATACTTACCCATATTTTTCTTCTTCTTCTTCTTTTAATAGGCAAAACAGCCTGTTTTTCCATTCGTTTAGCCTCAGTCTGTAGCTTCTTGCGAACCGGAGGTCCAGCTTTGTGCCCATCTCTTTGGAGGTCGACCCTGGAGTCTTCTTGTATTAGGTTTATTATCCCTACCCATATTTTTATTGCTAGTAAATGGTTCGGCCATGAATATGGAAGATGTATGAGGAAACGTTCGCTATTCAATAAAAAAATTGCGTAGAACTTAGTTTTTTGCTTCATTGGGGGATAAAAGAGATAGCACTACTCGTCCTCTTACCATTCCCGAGAACGTCCCTACGTGGCATAAGTAAACTTAAAATCATTCCAAACGCACAACTAAGTAGTTTATTCGAATTTTTATGGTTTGTGGATCTGGTATTTGGCTTAAGGGAGGAAGTGAAAGGGGTATTTGTTTTGCCTTTAAGATATGAAGGTTACGGTAGTGATAGATTCAAAACAGCAGCCAGAAACGTAATAGAACATCGATCTGACAAATATTCAACGTAACATCAAACTTAATATTCATTTAATTATCTGTGGTTAGTCCCATACTGCAAAATAGAAGAAGTTAGTTTATGTGATGGGTTTCTTAAGCTTGTTAAATTGAGTTCAGATGGACAGTAATTACGTAATTACCTTTATGATTTATAGGTGCAACCTGGAGTTATAGACGAAAGATTTTGGATACACTTCAAAATCGAGAAGACCAACACGCACCTAGCGGTCATGCATGGCGGTAGGCCGCATCTAACGTATGCCATAAATAAATTTTCCAACATCAAACCGAACAATATATTTTTTTATTCCAAAGCTGCATTTTGGAAAATCCATTCATGTAAGAAACATTTAAAAAATCTCGCTCCAAACCATCTATTAATTTAAACAAGGTTTTTAATTTCTAGACGAGTTCCTCTACACCAATGAAACGTTCAACGCCCAGTTGGGTCCCGATATAAAACCTGAGAAGGGGCAAGTGTGTCTGTTTCTCCTAGTCGCCATGTGCAGCAACTGTAGACTTAAGATTATTGTGAAGAGAAGGAGGAAAAGTTCGAATTCGGAGCTCTTCAACCAAGAGTACGAAACGGAGGTGGGGATTCTGAAAGTAAACTAAACAATTCTATTCATAATTTTCACGGAACCACTTTTCCAGGACGGGAGATGGAAAGAGGTGAAGATAAAGTTGCAGGACGTCGGCAACGAAGAACTGAAGATGCGCGTTGAAACCAAAGGTGGTGCAAAGAATCCCAAGCGGTTTTGGGCAATTGATGACATCAGAATGTGTAAAGATATAAGTGTAACCCGTAAGTACACCTACTTAATCCTTCTATACTGGCTTAAATGAGCGTGTACCCAAGAACAATATCGGGCGTTACTGGCACTCACAGGCCAATAATCCAAGAGGTTTCAACGCTATATGTGAGGTGATGGTTTCTCCTAGTGCACACCATCCCGGGGGAGGTTTTTAACGGGTAGGCGACCGATCCTAGGGGGGGAACTGAGATGATTGAGTGCTCATCGCTTGGTCATACTTTCCCCCTGTCTAAGCCTTGAACGAACCCCGATCACTCACTTAGGGTGTTCGGGTTGCGTTCGGCGTAGCTAGGATTCACTGACGACTCCAACGGACACTGAGGACTTGCAATCCGAAGTTCCGGCGCAAATGTGCGTGGTAGACCAGTGGCTAAAACGGCTTGAATCCCGTACGAAGTCTTTTCGAAGATTTTCCTCCCTCTCAAAAAAAAAAAGTACACCTACTTATCATTTCTCGAAATTAAGTTAGTACCTAAGTACTTTATTAAAGTAGAAAACTCTTTATATTGTAATGCGAGAAGTAAACAACGCGACACCAACTACGACGCGTAGACAGCTGCACGAGTTTTCCCGTTTGTTGTTTACGAAAAGCAATTAATTGGTAACCTTATGAACATTTGCTGCGTAGGCTTCTAGAATGTACTAGAATGTTCTCGATCAGGGTTGGGGGTGTATATATAAGGGGGCTTGTGATCGAGGGAGTTAGTTAGAACTAGAGAAGCAGAAGTGAACGCGACATACGATCCGAAAGCGGAGCAGTACAAATAAATTATGTAGTGTCTAGTCTAGTGTACAAGTAGTTTAGTGTGTTAAATAAATTAGTGTTCAATTAATGTAAATAAATTATAAAATAAACGTTACATTGGTGTCAGAAGAGCGGATCATGAAGAAGTTACGCGAATTAAAAGTGGCCGAGTTAAAAAAAGAACTCGAGGAACGGGAATTGGAAACAGGAGGGAAGAAGACCGAACTCCAGGACCGACTCTCGGCATTTTTGAAAGAAAATGGCCAGGACCCGGAAGTTTTCGAGTTCGAAGACGATGACATCACGAAGCAAATCGCCGCCCAGAGGGAAGACATCACTACTCAAATCGCTGCCCAGAGGGAAGAAATCGCCGCCCAGAGGGAAGACATCACTGCTAAAATCGCCGCTCAGAGGGAAGATATTTCTACCCAAATCGCCGCCCAGAGGGAAGATATTTCTACCCAAATCGCCGCCCAGAGGGAAGATATTTCTACCCAAATCGCCGCCCAGAGGGTAGATATTACTGCACAAATCGCTGCCCAGAGGGAAGAAAGCGCCGCCCAGAGGGAAGACATCACTGCTCAAATCGCCGCCCAGAGGGAAGACATCACTGCTCAAATCGCTGCACAGAGGGAAGACATCACTGCTCAAATCGCTGCCCAGAGGGAAGAAATCGCCGCACAGAGGGAAGACATTTCTGCTCAAATCGCTGCCCAGAGGGAAGAAATCGCCGCACAGAGGGAAGACATTTCTGCTCAAATCGCCGCCCAGAGGGAAGAGATAACCGACCAGATTGAGGCTCAGCGTAAGGAGACTGAACAGAAGATCAAGCAGTTGGAAGAACGACTAGAACAACTCAGTAGCGGCGAGAGGAAGGAAGACGAAATTGAACAGAAGACGAAGCAGTCGGAAGAACGACTAAGGCGAGTCAGTAGCGGCGAGACGAAGGAAGAAATAAAGGCGGTCGTTCAACAGAACTCGATATCCATCAATCGAGTGACGCCCCCAACGTTCGATGGAAAAATTCCGTGGGCCAGCTACAAGAAGCAGTTTGAGGCAGCAGCGGAAGCTAATGCTTGGTCCCCTCACGAGAAAGCTGTTTCCCTAACGGTAGCCTTACGTGGGGAGGCGTTGGAAGTTCTTCAGACGCTATCCACCGAGGAAGCCGGTAATTACACGGAGCTGCTGAGGCGACTGGAAATGCGGTTCGGCCAAACACATCTGAAGCAAGTTCATCAATCCCAGATGTCCAATCGCCGTCAGAGATCGAACGAGACCCTGCAGGAGTTCGAAGCGGACGTAGCCAGACTAGTGAGGTTGGCGTATCCCACGGCGCCGGAACAGATGATGGAGTGCCTCGCAGTGCAGACGTTCGTGAGCGGGCTGCGGGACCAGGAACTGCAGATGGCCCTGAGGCTAGCTCGACCGAAAACAGTAATGAACGCGCTCGCCATCGCACTAGAACATGAGGCAGCAATGGAAGCCTCCCGCATTCACGGTTGTGCTCGAGCTGTTACCGAGGAGGTAGGCACAGAAAAACTCGTGGAGAAGGCCGTCCAGCAGATCATGGAGTTGCTGTCAGCACAGAAGACGCGGCCCAAAACAGCGGTGCCGGCAAAGGCCCCGGAAAAACTAATGCGGGTCGATAAAAGGGAGGGGACGTCGACCCGTGGCAATAGGAACCCCCGGGCCAGTATAGCCTCGTTTTCCCACCAATTGGGGAGCGCGTACGTCGATGGCACTATCGACGGGAGATCCCACGCCATGCTTGTGGACACGGGAGCTACGAAGACGATCATACGCTCGGAAGTTGTGAGGGACCGTAGGAAGATTAGGCCAAGTAGGTGGCAATTAAGAACTGCCACTGGGGAGAAGGCAGTAATACACGGTGAAGCGACGGTTAGCATGACGTTGGGACGAGTAAAGTTTGACCATCCTGTTCTCATAGCCGAAATTGAGGAAGACTTCATACTGGGAATGGACGTCATGAGGAATCATGGATTCCAGTTAGATTTCGGACACCGAGTGTTGAGGATCGGTCAAGAAGAATTACTGCTACACAATCGTGACAACTTTGTGTTAGACGTAATAATGGCAGATGTGATTCTCCCAGAACGAAGCGAAACGATCACCTCTACCTGTCTGAGGGGTGTTGTGGAAGAGGGAATTCCAGCCGTGATCGAACCAGAAAACGATGACAATCGACTGGCTCGGGGGGTACTGGTAGGAAAGGCGCTCGTTACTCTCTCAAGTGAAGTGCCTGTGCGACTACTCAACATCAATCAGTACCCGGTCACCATCAAGAAGGGTACGAAGCTGGGCACATGTATAGCCGCTTCGGCCATCGTAAGGGGCGTTAGTGAGGAAGAAAGGTCCAAACACACTCCGCAGGACTTGAAACAAATTCTTTCCCAGACCAGTGCGTTTCTCTCGCCCACACAGAAACAAAAGGCCCACGAATTAATAAATAAGTACCAGGACATATTTACCACCGAGAATGGAAAGCTGGGAAAGACCAAGGTCGTGACACATAAAATTGACACGGGCGAGACACGACCGATTCGACAAACAGCAAGACGACTACCCTTGGCCAAACGGGAGGAAGCCGAGAAAATTATCAAGGACCTAGAGCGGGACGGGGTCATCGAGCCGTCAAGCAGTCCATGGGCCTCGCCGGTAGTACTAGTGAAGAAAAAGGATGGGACAACTCGATTCTGTGTAGACTACCGGCAGGTGAACAGTGTCACCAAAAAGGACAGCTACCCGCTACCACGTATCGACGACACACTCGATACCCTTGCTGGATCCACGATATTTTCGACCTTGGATTTAAAAAGCGGCTATTGGCAAGTCGAAATGGACCCTGCCGATAAGGAAAAGACGGCATTTACCTTCGGTAACGGCCTGTGGCATTTTACAGTCATGCCATTCGGACTTTGTAATGCCCCAGCGACGTTTGAGAGGCTGATGGAGAGCGTGCTAATGGGTCTGACGTGGAAGACGTGCCTAGTCTATTTGGACGATGTCATCGTGATGGGCAAGACCTTCGAAGGACATCTGAAAAACTTAGAGGACGTCTTCCAGAGACTGCAGGGTGCGGGACTGAAACTGAACCCTAAGAAATGTCAGCTCTTCAGAAGGAAGGTCTCATACTTAGGGCACGTAGTGAGCAGAGAGGGCGTCGCCGTTGATCCGGACAAGACAAGTACGGTGAAGGAGTGGCCAATACCGGTAGATAAACACCAGTTGAGGAGTTTTCTGGGCCTCTGCACGTACTACCGACGATATGTCCGGATGTTCTCCGACGTCGCTAAGCCGTTGACAAGGCTCACGGAAGAAGGACGAAACTTCTGTTGGGATGAGGAATGCCAGTCTGCCTTCGACGAGCTGAAGAGGAAGTTGACCAGTGCCCCAGTGCTGAGTTTTCCTCTGCCAGAAGGACAGTTCATCCTGGACACCGACGCGAGCAATGTGGGAATTGGAAGTGTTCTGTCGCAGCGCCAGGAGGGACAAGAACGTGTCCTTGGATACTTCAGCAAGGTACTCTCCAAACCAGAAAAGAATTACTGCGTCACCCGGCGTGAATTATTGGCCATCGTCAAGTCCATCGAGCACTTCCATAAATATTTGTGTGGAAGGAGGTTTCTGATCCGGACCGATCATGCTGCTCTTAAATGGCTCCTCCAGTTTAAGAATCCCGAAGGACAGATCGCTCGCTGGATCGAGAGGCTCCAGGAGTATGACTTTGTCATAGAACATCGGCCAGGACAGAGTCATGGAAACGCAGACGCACTCTCGAGAAGACCATGCCCTGATGAGTGTCCTCATTGTCATAGAGCTGAGGAAAAGTCCGAGAAAGTCTATCGAACGACCGTGGTCGCCGAGGAATGGACACCATCCTCGTTACGACAAGAGAGAGCAAGGAAAAGACCCGGTTCTCAAAGAAATCCTGGTTTGGAAAGAGGGAGGAGAGCGTCCTGAGTGGCAAAAGGTATCACCTGGCTCGCCAAAACTCAAGAGCTATTGGGCACAGTGGGACTCGCTAGTGGTTGAGGATGGACTACTAAAACGCGTACTGGAGAGCCAAGACGGGACGGAGGAAAGACGGCAGTTGGTAATTCCCTCCAGTAAAATCCCGGAGGTCTTGCGGCACCTTCACGACGGATCGTCTGGCGGACATTTAGGGATCAAGAAAACGCTGCAGAAGGTACGGGAGCGCTTCTACTGGATCAATTGTTCAGACGACGTGAAGGACTGGTGCAAGAAATGTACTACATGCTTTGCAAGTAATGGGCCACAAAGACGACCGAAAGCTCCCATGAAACAATATAACGTCGGAAGCCCCTTCGAAAGGATCGCTATTGATATAGCAGGACCCTTCCCTGAGACCGAAAAGGGGAATAAATACATCTTGGTCGTGATGGACTACTTTACGAAGTGGGTAGAAGCGTACCCTCTCCCTAATCAGGAGGCAGAGACAGTGGCCGATGTGCTAGTGAAGGAGACGATCTGCCGGTTTGGAGTACCCATGGAATTACACTCGGATCAAGGAAGAAACTTTGAGAGTGGCCTATTCCGGAGGATCTGTGAGAAGTTTGGGGTACGAAAAACAAGAACCACGGCCCTTCACCCTCAGTCTGACGGCATGGTAGAACGAATGAATCGCACCCTCAACCGCTATCTAGCGAAATTGGTCTCGTCACATCAAAGAGACTGGGACGAACACGTGCCGTTCTTCCTGATGGCCTACCGCTCGGCCGTTCATGAGTCGACAGGACAAACTCCAGCCAAAGTCCTGTTCGGGCGAGAACTTAAACTGCCCTGTGATCTAATCTTTGGCGCTAGACCGGACGAGGACGTTTCGGGGGAAGATTACGTCTCCAGGATGCGGCAAAGGATGAACGAGATTCACGATCAAGTCCGATACCAACTAAATATCGCCAGTGATCGCATCAAAGAGCGTTACGACATCAACGCTAAAGAGGGTGGCTACCAAATGGGTGATCGAGTTTGGCTGTACAACCCACAGAAGAAACGTGGTTTGTCCCCTAAGTTACAGACCAATTGGGAAGGTCCCTATGTTGTGCAGAAACGAATCAATGACGTGGTCTACCGGGTAAGCAAACTACCAAATGGCAAGCCGAGAGTGGTGCACTTCAATCGGTTGGCACCCTATGAGGGATCGCACGATGAGGCGGAGGTTCCCCGAGTAAGAAACACGTTGGCGCAGGAGAACGAACTTTCGTTCGAAGAATTTATGAGCGCCTACGGGGGTACCGGAAAAGCACGGTATGGGGTAACCTGTGAAAAACAACAGGATTTGTTCAGCGTACCTGAAGAATACTCGTTGGCCCATTGTGTGTCCACCGACCTGGTAATGTCACGAGGTATCGCCACGGTTTTCAAGAAGAAGTACGGGCGCTTGGAACAACTCAGAGCGCAACTCCCGGAGATTGGCAAGGTTCTGGAACTACGTGACAACGTAAGACACATCTTTTATCTGGTTACGAAGGAGATCGGGTCCCTTAAACCATGTTATCACGATGTATGGCGAACCTTGCATAGGCTACGAGACCGACTGCTGGAGCTCGACATCAGGAAGCTAGCTGTCCCCAAGTTAGGTGCTGGACGAGATCAGCTGGACTGGAGGGTTGTCCGGAATATGCTGGAAGTGGTGTTGAAGAATACCGGAGTGGAAGTTTTAGTCTGCTGTTTTGGGCCTGCACCATGTCGACTCGGGAAGACGGTCCCCTGTTATTTTGATGCCACGTCTCGCTGTAAGCGGGGGGCTAACTGCAGGTTCCTGCATGGGCCTACCAGGGATACGTTCCGAGACGAAACGTCTCTATGGCGGGGGCAGTGTAATGCGAGAAGTAAACAACGCGACACCAACTACGACGCGTAGACAGCTGCACGAGTTTTTCCGTTTGTTGTTTACGAAAAGCAATTAATTGGTAACCTTATGAACATTTGCTGCGTAGGCTTCTAGAATGTACTAGAATGTTCTCGATCAGGGTTGGGGGTGTATATATAAGGGGGCTTGTGATCGAGGGAGTTAGTTAGAACTAGAGAAGCAGAAGTGAACGCGACATACGATCCGAAAGCGGAGCAGTACAAATAAATTATGTAGTGTCTAGTCTAGTGTACAAGTAGTTTAGTGTGTTAAATAAATTAGTGTTCAATTAATGTAAATAAATTATAAAATAAACGTTACAATATATAGCAATAGGTTCTAAAAAAAATTATAATAGAAACATAACCAATAATAACGATAGCGATATGAAGTTGTTTAGATTTGTAGTTAATTACCACCCTTTTTAAGCTTCTTGCAGTATTACAATGTTTTATACTGTGTGGTAATGCATTTGATATTCAAGTTCTCAAGTCCTCAAGTAACAAACATCACATTTACAATGTGTCCCAGACTGGATGCAATAATTGGTGAGATTATCAAAAAAAAATGTGGAATTGAACATTTATATTGTGGGGATCAGCCCTGCTTCATATAAAAATATTTCGCCACAAATATGAATAACATTGCTTGTATACGGAGTGTTTTACAGGAATTTGTTTTAAAAAAAACAAGAATGAATTATCTTTATTTTTAAAGATACAAAAAAATATTAATGATGGTTTTTAAGAATAGGTACTGTTTTAGGAAAGAATCTTATCGTTCTAATCTTATTTGAAGTCCTAACCTAACAAAACACATTAAGATAGTTTAGATGGGGAAACCTATCTTCAATCATGTCAAAATGTCTCAAAATAAAACAAGTCAAATTGGGATAAGCTTTCTAATTTTCTGCATTCTACCCAAAAACACAATTCTAAATAACTTTGATTAACAATATTATTCTCTCTTTAAAAATAAAGGTAGTTTTGTCCACTTGTCCAGCTTTTCCATTTTAAAACAAATCTCCCTAAAACACGACGCATTTGAACAATTTTATTCATATTTGGAATGAATTACTTTTATATGAAGCAGGCAATATGAACTTCAAAACATGAATGTATAATTTCAATTTGTTGACAATTACACCCCTTATTGCGTCCATTCCGGGACACATTGTATATATGTTAAATGATGATGCTTGAAGATTAATAATATTTTTTTTATATAAACATCATTGACAAGTAAAAAAGGTGCCGTTGAACTGATAGCTACTACACAGCAGTTAGCATAGAATCTATTGACAGATCTGCTGCATCGTAATTAATATTTTAATCGCTCCATTGTGTAATTTTTATAATATATCAATCTTCTATAGATCAAATGAATTAACACTGTTGCCCAGTAACAACAGTAATGTGGAGAACTAATAGCTTTAGTTCTATTCAAACTAGTCAGTTTTAATCTATGTATTTTAAAAACAATTGTGATAGCCTTTAATGGGTCATTTCTTCCTTTCTTTGACAGAATATCGGTATGTAGAAGCGGAAGACAACAAACATTCCTGTCAAAAAATTACCCTGAACGACATAACTTCCATATCTCTCTACGGAAACGTTTCAGGACCTGGTAAGTTATAATTATTCGAATCCTTCGATTTAGAATTGTAATTCTTTTCCGTAGCCGTAAATTGTAATTCAAACGAAATCGGAACCTCTTGCATACCTTGTAAGCTTTTCACTTTCGAAAATTCTTGCTATGGCTTCAAGTACTGCGAAAGTGTGAACGACGAAACGCTTTGTCGTTGCTCTGCAGGGTTCCAAGGGGAGCAATGCCAAGAGGGTAAGTTATATTGAGAGTAAAACATGTAAAATAAAAATTTATACGTCTTTTACATAACACAAAGGACATTACACCCTTTCTTATATGTGTCTTGTTCGCAACAATTTCCAGCTCGACGACTTCTCAATTTATATTGATTTCTAATACTAATAGTATTAAATCTGAGTATTGTTTGTGATTAGCTTAGAAGGAGCATTCAAGAAAATCAAACCATGCTGTTTATTAACAAATCATTTTTAAATCTATTGCTAAACTGTATAGGGTGTTTCAGGAGGAGTGTACCTAAATGTATTTTCCAACCGAATGCGCAACCAATGCCTACGCAGGTCTATTTAAGGTTGTACCAGCATTAGATCAGAATTGAATCCGACAATTGTAACTTGGTGTTGTTTGGTAATACAAGTGTAATGGTCCCACATGGAACCAAATGCCATTATAGTCACTCATTTTTGCTATATACAGGGTGTTACAATTTAATGAGTCTATTCGTCGACCATACATTCTTTGGACTAAAATAATGGGACTTTCCTCATGTCACTTCTCATTTGAGTGTTAAAATTCACTTGTTATTTTTTTTATTTCCTGTATGTTTTAAGATGTCTTTTTCAAATTTAGTGCAGAATTTATATTTGACTAATCATCTTCTTCTTCAAGTGCCTTCTCCGCGACGGAGGTTGGCAATCATCATGGCTATTCGGATTTTGGAGGCAGCTGCTCTAAAAAGTTCACTTGATGTACATCCGTACCATACTCTCAGGTTACGTAGCCATAATATTCTCCTTCTTCCTATACTTCTCTTTCCTAGGATTTTTCCCTGCATAATCAACTGAAGCATGGCGTATCTTGTCCCGCGTGTAATATGTCCGAGGTACTGTAGTTTTCTGATCTTAATTGTTTCTATGATTTCCATTTCTTTGTTTATCCTTTTCATGACTTCGGTATTTGTGACGAGCGCTGTCTATGATATCTTCAACATTCTTCGGTATACCCACAATTCGAATGATTCCTGCCTTTTGATAGTTGCCGCATTCAGGGTCCAAGTCTCCATTCCATAAAGCAATGTCGAGAAAACATAGCATCTTGCCAATCTGACTCTCAGGTCTAGCTTTAGGTCTCTTGTACAGAGTACTCTTCTTAGTTTGTTGAAATTCGCCCGTGCCTTTTCTATTCTTGTCTTAATCTCCTTGGAGTAATCATTTGTGGAGTTAATCATTGTGCCCAGGTATGTATATTGCTCTACTTGTTCTACACTGGTGCCGTTAATTGTCAGGTTCTCGTTGTTTCTCTGGGTTTTCGATATTCTCATAAATTGTGTCTTTTTGATGTTCATTGTTAGCCCGTATTCTCGACCACATTCGACTATCCTATTCATCAGTCTCTGAAGATCTTCGATGTTTTCTGCCATTATAATGGTGTCATCCGCATATCTAATGTTGTTAATCGGTATTCCGTTTACCTTTATTCCGGCTGTCTCTCCCTCCAGCGCTTTTTTCATTATTTCTTCCGAGTATGCGTTAAAGAGGAGTGTGATAATACACAGCCCTGCCTCACCCCTCGTCTAATTTCAATCTCTTCTGACAGAAGTTCGTTAATGCGTACTTTTGCCCGTTGTCTATAATATAGATTTGATATGGTTCTAAGGTCGTTATGATCTATTTGTTTCACTTGGAGGACTTTCATTAGTTGGTCGTAGCGGACTTTATCAAACGCTTTATTATAGTCGATAAAACAAATATACATATCTTGGTTCACATCCAGGCATCTCTGAATTAATATATTAAGTGAGAAGAGAGCCTCACGCGTACCCAGGCCTTTACGAAATCCAAATTGTGTTTCCTCTATATCCATGTCTAGTTTTTGATATATACGGTTATGGATGATTTTTAGGAGCAGTTTTAGTGTGTGAGACATCAGACTAATGGTGCGGTGATCGCTGCAATCCCTGGCGTTGGCTTTTTTGGGTAGGCAGATAAAGGTCGAAATCAACCATTCCGTGGGTATAACACCTGACTTATAGATTTGGTTAAAGAGTTTCACCAGGATATCTATGTATCTTGTATTTATTGTTTTTGATTATGTCTATAGGCAGGTCGTCAGGTTCAGGGCTTTTTCCGTTCTTTGATGTTTTTAGGGCATACAATACTCCTTCCTTTGTGACATCTGGGCCATATTCATTTGGGCCCAGTTCTGTGTGTTCTAGATCCCCTTTTTCATCTTCGAACAGTTCCTCGATGTACTCTTTCCATCGCTGTAACTTTTCATCTGTCTGTGTTATGGTGTTTCCATTCCTGTCCTGGAGTGTGCTGGTGGGATTGTGTCGTCTTAACCCTGTCATTTCTTTAACTTTTTTATGTATTAAACAAGTCGTAACTATTTTGAAGATCTTCAATCTCTTTGCATTTCTCTTCGAAGTATATTTCCTTGGCCTCCCTGATCTTTTTCCTGATGTCGCAGTTGATCTCGTTGTATTTGTGCATATCTTTGTTCTTAAATTGTCTTCGCCGTTCCATCATATTCAGTATTTCATCAGTAATCCATTTTTCTTTTTTCTTCGGGGTGTCCTTTAGTATCTCTCTACATGGATCGAGTAGGCAATGCTTTAGTAGTTTCCACTGTTCGTCAATATCGTTGGTGTTTATATTCAATTGATCAAGGTTCTTGTGTAATTTCTGTTGGAGGTTTTCTTTTACTTCAGATTCTTTAAGTTTTCTTGTTTCTATTCTAGGGATTCTCTGATGTTTCTTAGTGTTTTTGAGTGTAAGTGCAACGTTGGCGATTACTGGGTTGTGGTCGGAGAGACATCTGCTCCAGGATATGCTTTCACTGCTTTAACAGCGTTACGATATCTTTCGGTGATCATGATATAGTTTATCTGGTTTCTTACTATTTTGTCCGGTTTATCTGCGGCTGATCGCCACGTGTATAACCGTCTGTCTGGTAACTTGAAAAAAGTGTTTGTAATGATTAGGTTTTGCTCTTGGCAGAATTGTAGTAGTCGATCCCCTCTTTCATTGCGTTCCCCCAAACCATATTTTCCCACATTCTTTCCACTTTGCCCCTTGCCGATCTTTGCATTGAGATCACCTAGGACTATTGTAATTTCTCTATGTTTCGTCATTCTCAGGGCTTCGCCAATTTGTTCGTAAAACATTTCTATATCGTTCTCTTCTGCATCCGCTGTGGGAGCGTACACCTGGACAAGATTCATTCTGGCGTGAGATGTTTTTAGCTGTAATATCATTACTCTTTCTGAAACCGGGACAAAATTCTCCACTGCTCTATTCGATTCTTTATTGACCAGAATTGCCACGCCGTTCCTATGTTACTTATCATTGCTTCCAGAGTAATATATTGTGCCATTATCTGTCGAGAACAAGCCTGAGTTGGGCCATCTTGCTTCGCTTATTCCCAATATGTTGATGTTTATCCTAGTCATCTCTAGAAAAACATTATGCGTCTTACCAGGCTGGAACATGCTCCGGACATTCCATGTTCCAATTCTTATATTAGTCAGCTTTATCTTATCGTATCTGCTAGTTTGACAAGGATTTCGCCGGCTGACGACCTGAGAGGCCTTGTCCTTTCCTCCCCTGCCGGATCTTGGGTTCCGAGGAACATGATCAGTAATCTCATCTTTATTGGTTTTAACCGCCATGTTGATTTTTTACTAGGGATGTATAATGAAATGGTTTCCCCTTGCCTTTCTCATCGCATTGCGGAGACCAGGACTGATGCAGTCGCGCCCTCCGGTATTCCTCGTTGATCCAGTCCAGGATCCTTTCCTATATGCATCAACTTGGTATTGAAAATGATGCTGCCCATTCTCAAGCTAGATTTTGGTTCGCCCCGAGTATTTGATTTCCTCGGTATCACCCATATCTGGGAGACGTTCCCCTATCCACCACCTGGGGAGGCGTCCGATGGGGGATCTAGCAAACCCCACACGGGTTAACTAATCATACCCTCTGTATTTTAAGTAATAAACTAAATGAACTATTGGACAAAAATGAGGTATGTGGTAATCTTTTTACCCTCAATTTTTTTAACGAACGCCTATGAACGTGATATATTTTTTTGTAATAAGCTGATGGTTTGTCTACCATTTTTTGACTCTAGTGAGATTTTGACTGTTTGCTTCCATTATACAATATTCTTAGTTATTTGACTCTGTGTTGCAATCTTTCAACAATCCTATTAATTGAAATAAATCCATAAGATTAATGTTTAATTTCAATTTAATTCAATTTATTCAATTGGTTTCAATTTCAATAAAAAACAAAATTTTACAAAAGTCCAAAACGTTAGATAAAGCATCTTCTTCTTCTTTAAATGCCGTGTCCTCCAAGTACAATTGCCAACAGTCGCTTGATCTTCACTTTGTCCACAGTCGATCTAAACAGTGTCGCAGTGTTTACTCTATACCATTGGCGAAGATTCCTCAGCAAAAATGTTCTTTGGCAATCAAGACCACGCTTTCCCTCTATTTTTCTTTAAATAATGATTTGGAGTAATTCATATTTCTGATTTATTATTACGTGGGCAAAGTTCTTCAGGTTTCTTCTTTTTATGGTATTAAGTACCTCTGTTTGTTCATACGCTGTAGAACCGCTTCATTCGTCACATTGTCGATCCACGGTATCCTCAGCATTCTTCGGTGAGTCCACATTTCGAAACCTTAATCCTCTTGCACATTTTTTCAATGGGGGTCCATGCCTCCATCCCATAGCATCCTATGCTTAAGATATAGCAACGCAATAGGCGTATTTTTAAAGGAACTCTTAGAGCTCTGTTGGTCAACACCTTTTGCAGGTTCTTGAAAGATGTTCTTGCCTGTTCTATTCTGCTTTTGATTTCTTGAGTCAAGTCCCATTTCTCATTCACTCAGCAGCCCAGGTAATTGTATTTTTGTACTCTCTCCACTCTTTGTCCATTTATGCTAATATCTGTTAAGTTATTGGCTATATTTTTGCTTTTGCTGACAACCATCCATTTGGTCTTCTTTATATTTATTCGTAGACCCATTTGTTGACTATGGACTGTTACCGCTGCTAAGAGTGGCTGTAAATCATATTTATCTGTTGCTAGTAAGACCGTGTCCTCCACATATCTTAAATTGCTGGTGACTATTCCATTAGCAATGGTACACTCTGTTCTGTCTTCGACGGCTTCTCTAAAAATTGTCTCTGCATACAAATTGAACAGAACGAAGGAGAGCACACAGCCTTGCCGAGCTCTGTGGAAGATGTCTGTCCGTTAATCCTAATGTCGGCTGTCTGATTCCAGTACAAGTTGGCGATTATCAAAATGTCTCATTCGTCCAGGCTTATATAGGTATTCAGTATAGTTCAGTATAGCTATTAACTTGTCGTGTTGAACGGTGTCGAATGAATTCTCGTAATTTACGAAGCAAGCATATACAGCGACATTTAGGTCTCTACATCGTTGTATGACAATCTGGAGGCTAAACAGCGCCTCCCTTATACCAAAACCGCCCCTGTAACCAACTTAAGACTTGCCAATAGTTTCTTCGCATTTGGTGTATATTCTGGAGTGAACGATTTTGAGGAACAACTGTAATACATGGCTCATTAAAGTGATCAGTCTGTAATCTTTACAATACTTGCAGTTAGCCTTTTTTTGTATAGCAACGAAGGTTGACTTGAGCCAGTCTTAAAGAAATACTGCTGTCTTGTCTATGCCGTTGAGTATGCTCAACAGAGGTGCAAAAGCAAAAAATCTTCTTCCAGCACTCTTAAAACCTCTATCTGTGTTCATGGGCGCCGCTAAGAAATAAGTCAGGGGGGGGCATAATTTAAGTCAGGGGGGGGCATAATATTTTTTTAATAAAAAATTTGCATTAAATTAAAATGAAGATATTTCTCACCAGTCACCATTCTTTACTAATAGGAGATAATTATTTAGGGGATGAATACTATGAACTCCCCTCACCTAAAGAACCTGGTGGGTCTTGCACAACGATGGTTGTGCAAGGAATGATCCCTTCTGAGCTTTTAACATCCATTGCTTTTAGATCCGTAAAACCAAGAAAACGGTAAAATCCAGGGGGGGGCAACCGCCCCCCCTTGCCCTTATGTAGCGGCGCCCATGTCTGTGTTCCATCAGGTCCCGCGGTGCCTTTCCGTTTTTGCACTTGATACAGCGTGTATGAGTTCTGCCTTAGTGATATCTATCCCGTCATCTGGAGTAATATTATGTGAAAAGCTACTACCATGTACAATGAAATTTTCAATATATTTGTTCAATTCCTATAGTAGTTTCTTCTGAGCTACTAAGAATTTGCTGTTGCCCGTTCATGAGAGTGCTGTTGTTGCTCTTTTTATATTGACCAGTTGTCCGTTTGATTTTCTTATACATATTAAAAGAGCCGTGGTTGGCTTCTAACTGCTCTATTTCATTTCACTGTCCCGTTAACCACTCTTCTTTCCCTTGCCTAATGTTAGCCCTAATCTCCCTTTGCACCTCTTTGTATCTGTCAGGGTCTTTATTTTTATAAGATCTACGGCGGTCCAATAATAAAGCAACAGCTTGTTACAAAAAACAAATATCATATTCATAGGCGTTCGTTAACAAAAATGGAAGGTAAAAAGGTCACCACATACCTCATTTTTTAATGATTTAATAAATTTTTTAACATACCTTTAATTTGTAAAATGTGAATTGCGACATCATGTGTGTTCGAAAAAAAAAGCGTTCAAATGAAAAGTGACAACGAAAGTTTTATAATTTTTCCTAAAGATTATATGGTTAACGGATTGACCTGCAAAATTATAACACCCTGTAGAGTTGATAGGATATACAGAGTGACACAGGGCTGCGTGCAAACTCCACAACTTTTAGTTTATCCGTGCTCTTTTTTTATCGTGACCTATCTTTTTTGACGTGATATACGTCTTATAAATCGATGTGCCGGCTACCTGCCGGTTCACAAGACATTGTAACGTTACGTCAGATACATGCGTGCGAGCTAGAGTGAGAGCGACAACAATAGACAGAGATCGACCTTGGCGGTTGCCTAGCGACGCATCTATCTCTTTTACTCGACAGCGTCCGAGTGAAAGCTCGATTTGGCGATCGGCACGGTTCGCGAGCGCGATGGAAGGGAACGAAGGGGTACGCGCTACGCGCGTTCTGATTGCACTGTTTCCACTCCGTCTTCAACGACGACGGCGACAGCAGTCAGTACACTATTATTTATAAAGTTATCTGAATATTTACTGTGCATAACATTGAGTGCAGTAATAATAGGTTATGTTACGATTTCGACTAAAACATTATGATAAATGATATAAATGATTGCTTTCATTTAGTATTCAATGAAAACAATTATCTTGCGCAGCAATTCATGTAAGGTTCAAGATTAATGTTCAACTTCACACATGTCATAACAATGTGTGTAAAATGACCAGTTGGACCGGCCAACCGCAATGCGAAAAAACCTTCTAATGATAATTTAGTGATAATAATTCTATTCAATTCATAAACGTATTCCATTTTTCATCAATGTTTCCTTATGACGTTATCACGTAAAAATTATAGTCCGTAAACCGACTTTACAGACAACCAAATTTTTTAAACGATAGGTAGGTACGACGATGAGGCAGATTCAAAAAATATTTCTATCATAAGATATCTGAAAATAAGACACACACCTTATTAATAATCACTAATAAGTTATTAATAAGATTCAAGAGATATACAGTGCGTTTTTTTAATTCCTGTACCCGAATTTTGTTGGCATGCGTGGTTGCAACTAAATTTTGGTTAGCAACGTGTTTTCAGAATTGACAGTTTTTGCGTTTTGTGAATTCTTTGCCAGTGGCGTTTTAATAGTGTTTTCTATTTACGCTTGACCAGAGCCTAAATATGATTATTGAGAGCTTGACCATATTGTTATTATTTTTCAACCTGGCTTTGAGTTGATCGTTATTTCTTCCTTATGAGTCATTTTGAGAAGTGTAACGAAATGTATTATTTTATATTATTACAATTTAGTATTTATTAATTTTTCAGTGACGCCGCTGATCGGTTGGATATTCTTATTAAAGTATGGTGATTTTAGGTCTTAACAGATTATTCAGGATTGCACCATAATTTCACAGAACACTGACTTGAATCGGGGACAGTATTTACTGTATGCACTGTACATATAAACATTTGTCGATATAACCCACTGCATTTTTTGGGCTTATCTGCAATATTTTTCGACTTATGTTAATTTTTGGGTCGAATTAGAATCACGAAAGGACCCACAGAAAAATTCATAACTTCACAACCAGTCAAGTTAACTTAGTTAACTTTTTTCCACCAGATTTCTGAACCATCAACATACCTTTTCAGATGAAGGCGAACTCAAAGTAGATCTTTCATGGCCTATTACGCTTTTCGAAGATGACATATCAAACGACAATAGGTAACTAAATTCTTTTCAAATGCATTACCCCGTATTTTATTGCACCCTTGCATGTAATTTTTTAGAAGTTTTTTGGGGATTGTGGGGTCTGCTTTGAAAATTTTCCAGCTTTGTTGCAAATTAAGAAATTTTCATCGTTTTTTCGACAAAAAAAATCGAGTACGCCATTATCGTAAATTTAACCCATCCAGGTACTTTCAATTTTTGTAAACGATTTCTAACCAACTAACTAACGAAACTAATTTCTTTCAGCAAAATTCTGTTTTCTGATGAAACGTTTAAAAACAACTGGTATGTGAAAAGACATAATATTGTCACGCTTATGGCCCTATAGCTCCTTAAGTGTGATAGGTTTGGAGGTGGTAGGTGAGGTAAATCAGGTTAAACAAACCTAACGATATTTATTCTGACCTACCCTAAAACATGGAGTGGTATGTAACCTAACATGAACGACCTTAACTTAAAAAAAAGAGAGTCACATTAAATACGAGAGTGAATAACACACGAATGTACGAATGTATGTAAATGGTATAAATCACAAAAGGCCACAAAATGAACATGTTAGAAAAAACGATAAATAAAAATTGAAAATTGAATTATCAAATGGCGACTTTACATTACACGGGAGTTGCTGGCGTTCAATCAAGTCACCATAGAGCAGAGAACCCGTTCTATGGACATCTAGGTAGTTTCTTGTCAGTCAGCTTTGTGGGAAATCATGATCTAGCTTCAGGTGATTGAAGTGAAATAAAAACACGCTTGGCCTCTGACTTAATTATTTGAACCAGATACAGCTCGCATTCGTGACAATATGCATTATTATGCAACGAAAATCGTCACTGGTTAAGAAGTGTTTATCACTAAAATATTTGGTCGCTTAATATTATGGGTGAGTTAACGATAATCACATAATTGGGCTATTGGGCACAACCTGAAAGTTATTTACATTTTCTTCACGTCGGTCTACTCAAAATGTTAGAAATCGCTCTGAACACGTCACGTGTCAGACCATGTGGCTGTAACACAATGGTGCATTACCATAGGATAGTGTGGCTACTTTATATTTATATATTTATATTTATAAATGAGAAAGTAAAAAGGTAGTAATATATGGTGATGGCATATATTAAGAGTTGTATCTGTTAAGGTAGTTATGTAAATCTAGTGACTCTGAAAGTGTTACTAGAGTAGCCATTTTTGATAATAATAAAAATATTGAAATATTCAATAATATATAATTACATAACTACAGGAACGTTCTTGAAGTACCCCCATTAAAACAACGAGTTGTTCATATTGTCTTTATGTTATGCCGACGTTTCGTCCCACTTCGTCCGATACTTCAAGAACGTTCCTGTAGATAGGTACATCTCAGCTCCCCGAGAACACTCTCCCATTCTATAATTACATAACTTTTGAACATCGTTTCTCTGTAAATGTGTGTTGAGGTATAACCAAAGGTATAACATAGAATGGCTTAATTGGGTCTCTTATTGTAACGTATCGTTCTGCAGCACCCCATTCGCTACACTTTCTTGAAAACGAGTCTTCAGATTTATTGGGAAAAGTTCCTTTAACTATAATGCTACGTGTGCCCCTCCAAAATAACGAGACCTCTGCACACTTTAGTCGTCAGGTGACATTAGCCAAATCTAACGCGCCCTATAAGATGTGTACTTTCGATTTTTGGCTGTGGGATTGGTTAAAAGACGAAGTCTGCAAATAAATGTAAACAAAATGAGATTTTTGGGAGCCAATGTTTAACCTAATCATTTGTCTTTGGTTAACCCCTGTGCATATTTCATTCGGTTACTTTCGAGTATTCCTCCTGAAACACTAGAGATAAGATTTTTAGTTGCGTTTTATAAAGACTTAACAGCCTATACTTATTATACCCTTTTTTTTATTGTAAAATTCCAATCACGCGAGATCCTACGGTACTGAACCTACATGTTTATTTTTAGGATGTACTAACTACTATTATGGGCATAGCTGTGCGAATATGTGCAGACACTGTATCGATGTCTGCGATAAAGTTGTGGGTAGCTGTAACCACTGTCAGCACCCTTTCAAGGGGAAATTTTGTTTAAAAGGTAAGAGTACTTATGTCTGTTTTCAAATCCTGTTCAAATATTTAGGGAATGTGTGCACACACACATACATAATCTACACATACATAAGTAGGATATTTGTGAATTATGTGAATAAATCTGTTTGGTAAACATGTATGGTAGATAAAATACCTATTGTGAAGAGTCGTAGTGAAGCGTGAAGTGCATAAAGTGCTAGCAAATATTCCGCCAAATTCTTCCAAATAACAAGAAAAGTTAGGAAATCATAATGACAATTACAAACATAACTTCACATATTTCCCTCTAAACTCTAAAGGCTAAAGCAACCTTCGCTTACTCTGATATATTGAATTTAGGCACAGTGATGGGTCAATCAGGGGTCGCGATTTCATAGGTGAGTTCCATGGGTACTATCACATAAGATTGGAATATTTTAACATACAAAATGTGTTAATTACGCAATGTAATGATTTTTTTTTCAAAAATAGTGTTGAAAATGCCCTGTGAATGTAATAACAAATGCGTATACATACGTATCGTTGGTTACGATAATCCCGTAATTATTGATAGGTAACCTGTGTTGTCGATTATACAACACTGCGCTGTAGACTGGGGGAGAGGAAGAGGTTAGTCTTTAGTTAAATTACGGATTAGAGGTTAGGTTAGTTAGTCCGTTGCAGTCCTTGATTATGGTAGAAAAATATGCTAGCCATTCTATTTGTCTGCCTCCAAATAGCACCCATGTCACACGCCCTTTAGGTATTACACTATTTACTACAATGGAAAAAAAGCATGGAGGGAAATTCTGTCGCACTATGAAGAAACAGATGTAGGAAGCAGATCAAACGTACTCGAGAAATATTTTCCAGCGCTTTTAATATCCTGAATGGAGGAAACACAAAACAGGAAAGAAATAATTTTGTCGTGGTTTAGCAAATGTGGTATCGTGGCTTGTGATGTTGTCCCTCTGTCGGACGCTTAAGAGCTATCAATCCAAAGTGATTATAAACAACGAGGCAATGGATGGGTATAGGAATAATAATAAGAAAAAGAAAATAGCTGTTCTGCCGCATTTTAAGATTAGAAAAAACAATAAAGAGGCAGAACAAGATAATTTGAATGATTCTGCAGATGAAAAAATTACTGTTGACGACTTCTTGCCACTAAACAGAAAATCGTTAGATGATGACATAAAATAAGCTGAAAGAGATGAAAGAAAAAAGTTCAACCAATATCCAAAAAGTTGTAGGTGATCTGTTTTATTTTTATATGATCACGTATCACAAGAGCAATAGATTATGAAGATAGCTAAAGGTCAATGCCTTGATTAAATTATTAGAGTTTTGGAAATGGGCCGAAATGCGGGATGAAATCTAGTATTCTTGGGATAGTGTAATTGGAGCCATAGATCGTCCCAAAGAAATGTGTGAAAGGGAAGTGAACATTGTCCCAGAATGCGCCATATTGGGTTGGGGATAATTTAATTTTTAATTTTTTGGATTACTTTTTATATTTAAGTTTGTTTGAAATATAAAATGTTCTTTTGTTTATATTTTATGCTTAGTCGATATACCTAAACTGACCTCACTAAATAGTAGGTATATTAAGTGAAAAAAAATTTATGTGTTCACATGTGTGCCAAGTAGGGTTGCTCTGTGCCAGCAGATGTTTTCTAATTAAATATGATTCAAAGAACTAATAGTGCAAAGTGTACCCAACCTGGGTTGATACTTTTAATAACTAATAAAACATTTAGTGTTTGTTTATTACATACTTTTTTGGGGGAGAAAAATATATTATAATGAAAATTTTTGGTCGAAAAAATTCATAAAGAATTAAAAATTTCCATAACCCAACTTAAAATATAATTTAAATACTATACTTAATATTTCCAAATTGTACGTAAGAAAACATACACTTTTAATATGAATGCTATAAGTAGCTATGTGATTATTATAATCTGTGTGTGATATTGTTACTTTAGTTATTTACGGAGATGTTTGGAAAACGAACTCTGGAAGTTGTTGAATAAACATAATTTCAGCAATATCAATATAACGTTTTTTTTTAAGTTAATTCCTTATTCCAGCACCAATACCAATGTTCGTCCAGCCGCCTCGACTAACAGCAGAAACTCCAAATACCTGTACTGTCGTTTTGGACTCTTTCGAAATTGATGGAAGTGAATATAAGCCAGCTTTGAAGTATCGAATCCATTTCAGGGTGAGTCGTGCTTGCGGCAACTCATTTGCTTTAGTGACAAGCGGCATTATTCGTTGCAGAAAAAAAATGTGACCTCATCCTGGTCCAGCACGTATTCCTACGACTTTGGCGATAGAGAACGATTAATTCGGAATTTGGAACCAGACACCGTCTACGAGATTAGAGCCGTTGTGGACGATCATGCTGGAGACTATGTACCAAGGATCGAATGTCACACATCATGCGAACGTAATGATCGTTTCTAATCCTTCTAATGGTACCTTTGTAGAAAGTTGCATCGTTTTGGGCGTGTGTGTCAAAAGTTTATCAATGTGGCTATAAAGGCGTTCTCTTTATATTGATGTTGATATCACTCTTAATGTTGATTTTCGAAAGAAGTGGAAACATCGGTTTGTATGCTTTCAACGTGACATTTTTTGTTTACATTGCACTTAGTGAAGTACCTACTTTAAATAAAATTCAGAAAAAAGGACAAAATGGTTAATAGGTGAATGATGTACAAAGTGTATGGCAATCCATAAAAGGCATTTGGCTTATTTCCCATAGCTATATAGGTATCACAAATTAATAAGGAACTTGATAACGGGTGTGAAGATAGCCACATCCACAAATCCTGTAGTCCGGTAAAATAGGTGCTGTTCTTTATTCTCAAAATTTGCGCAAAAAACGTTCTCGGAGAGATTGTTTATTGCTAAGCAAATGTATCCGATATGATTTAACACCCTAGGTGTCGTTTGGGGTTACATTTACAAAAAACCAAAAAAAAATTTTTATCTGAAAATATTCGTTTCTATATAAGCTATCCCCTTGTAACAGTTTCAAGTCGAAACTCAGGGGATGCAATAGTCATTCATGGGGATAGTTTATGTATAAAGGGATATTTCCAGATAAAAATTTTCGATGTATAGATTGGTTTAGATGCTTAAAAAAATTACCATACGTAGGAGTTCCAATTTTCTTAGTAAGTGTCTTATGAACCTCCTATTGACTATTACATACCCTGATGTTCGACTTGAAACTGTTACAGATGGATAGTTTATGTATAATGGGAACATTTCCAGGTAAAAAATTTTGATGTATAAATTGGTTTAGATACTTAAATATTTTTTCCATAGGTAACTTATGAATCCACAATTTTCCATTTCATCCCTTGATTTTCGACTTAAATTGTTTCAGGGGGATACTTTGTGTATAAACGAATATTTTCAGATAAAAATTTTCGGTGTAAAAATTGGATTGAAAATAATATTTTTTTTTCGAATTTTTTTAAATGTACCCAATATATCAACCCCCAAACGACAGCTAGGGTGAAATCATATCGGATATATTTGTTTAGTATTGAGCAATCTCTCCGAGAACGTTTGTTGCACAAATTTAGGATCAATGAAGAGCACCTATTTTACCATTTTAAAGGAAGTGGTTTTGAGGGTAAGTAGGTACGGCCAAATACATAGTAACAACAAAATGCCGAAAACAATATTTCTGTACCAAAATGTAAAATGTATTAAAGTTATCGTAACAGAACTCTTATAAATCATTTATTATTTCAATCAAGTTTTTACTATCTTAAAATAAAAAATAATCCATTTGCATATAAATAATTAATTGTACAAAACATAAGTGATTGAGATAAACTATTGATTTAGGTTTTTACGGATAATTTATATACCTACGTTTTCAAAGTATGTTATTTCTTTAAAAGAGAGTTTTGAATTACATTAATCATCCCTGATTACACATTTTTATGTCGAGCCAAATTTTTTTTTAAAGAAATTGTTACTAAATAACTATACTCGTATAGTATATGCTTCCTGTTTCAAGCAGAAAGAAATTAAAAAGATATAAAACATTAATTTAATAAAAATTAAATCCATTTTGAATAAATTTAAAATTTTAAACAAATAAATTGATACGCCTACGGACAACTATTTTGTTTCCTATCACAATTTGTCAACGGCGATCAAATTTAATTTTACAGGCATTTCGTTAAAATCGCTTTAAATTGTTTAATTTTGTTTGCAGACATTAAGCCGGAAGATGTGATAGTGAAACCAACCGATGTGAACGCGAAAATACAAATTAAGGTAAACTCTGGCTCTTTTATTACTCTTATACCTACTCTTAATCCTTTTAGTTCAACGCCTCATACAATTGTCAGCTCTCCAAGTACATTTACGTAATCCACAACGCCACTCATTCGATTGAATCAAACGATCTCATTACGAAATTCGCAGTGTCCTCATTGAGGCCGTACGAAGATTACTCCATTAGAATCTGTTATCGACGGGATCGTTACCAGACAACCTGCGATAAGTGGATAGTTAAAAACTTTACTACCGAGGAAGGAGGTAAGGTTGCATGTTCTTACAAATGGCAAAGGGAGCCACAGAGATTGGAATCAGTATCGAATAAGCTGCAGTGTTAAATTTTCCAGGAAGTTAATTCAGAACTGTAATTAGCCTAAAATCCAATTTCATGGCCACCTTTGTTAACCAACTTCCTTCATTCTGATCATATTGCATCTTCTGATTCTTTTATACCTTTTAAGTTCCTGGTTTTGTGAGGGACATTTTACCGAATGTTGCCGGACAGAACATCAGTTTAAAATGGGAAGTCCCGGAGCCAGCAAACGGCGAGATCAAGAAGTACAACATCGAATATTTGGTGGGTAGTATTGCTCTGTGAGTTATAAGTAGGTATAGATAAAGGTGAGATTGATTTTCGAATCATATTAGAAAATTCAGAACTTGTCAGGATACGAAATGTTTTTGAAAATGACTGGCTAACTAGGACTTTTTAACACGAGCTTTTGAGTAGCTGTAATATTTAAAAGTAATTGCTGTGTGATATAATTTATTAATGTACTCTATGTTATACATAATTATTAAATTGGTTAGAGATTAAAATAACATTAGAAGAGCAGGAATAAAACAACGATGAGTGGTGCGTCAGTGATGAATCTAGTCCTGTTAACAACATCGACTTTCAATAAGTGGAAATTCCGAGTAAGAACCATTATAGATGAAAGACAAATATCTGATCCACTGGAAAAGTAAGAAGCACATTGTACAGATGACATCCAAAGACATGATTTTATCGTGAAAGATAGAAAGGCTAAAAATGTTCTCGTTCATTGTCTCACAGAAAAGTACTTGGATCTAATAAAAGAGTTTAAAGGTGTGAAGGTAATGAAGAAAGCGTTTAAGGATGGATTCTAAAGAAGAAGAAGGTTTATAAAACACACAAAACTACTGATAGTAAGACAAAAAAAAATGGAAGATCAATTTCTTACTGTTGATACACTTACCAGACTGAAAATACAAGTTTCAAATTGAAAGAAGACGACATTTGCTACACACTGCAGTTATCTCTCAACGAAGAATACCAACCAGTGATCGTAGATATAGAAACAACGTATTATATACAATATTTATTAAGGTAGATATTGAAATTGACTTTGTAAATTTTAGACTAGTGGACGAAGACATGAAATTAAAGAGTAAACAAATGTGGAAGATGCGGCCATTAAGTGCGTTGAATGTACACAACATTATCTATTGACGACTATTAATCTATGTGGACGACACTGTTAAAGGAAAACAAACAGATATCGAAGGAGTCTGAAACTATTAAAACGAAACTTCAAAGTAAACAATTTAGGTAAAATCAAAAACTCCTTAGTAGTGAACAATAATACAACAGATATTATAATGAAAACTATTCAAACAAAGTTGACAGAAAAATTGTTGGAAAATTTTAATCCATAAGGAACTCTAATGGAAAACGGATTTCAATATAATCAAGATAGGGAAAAATTATCGGCAATGGCTAAGAGGATTAATGCATTTAGGAACTACCTATAGACCTGACACAAAATATGCCCTTTTAAATCAAAGCACATTATTAGAAAAGCCAAACTATTGAAACCTGGAATGGGAGCAAAAAAAGTATTACTTTATTTGCAAGGAACAACAGAAATGGGATAAACTTATTACAAGAATTCCTATAATGATCTAGAACTCGATAGATACTCAGATGCAGATTGGGAAACAGGTGAAGATTATCGAAGATGTTTGAGTCTGTGGAACTCAATATTGGTATTGAAAAATTTCTCTACTGTCGAAAGATTAATTCAATATTAATAAGCAAAAGCAATGAGAATTCAAAAAGAAAACGAAACACATTGATATTGAACGTTACTGCTTGAAGGAATTAGTTTTGAGAAAGGAGATAGCAATAAAGTATATTTAAACCAATCAAAATCTGGTAGATATAATAAAAAAAAATATTAGGTAAGGAAACACTTTTCTTAAAAATAAGACTGTATTGTATAACTCTGTTTTAAGTTTCTATTTTCATGATTAGTTCAAATTAAGGAGGAGAGTAAAGTATAGTATGTTATATATACTCTGTATGTTAAACATATAATGAGAGAGATGAAGAGCTTTGTAAATATTTGACATTTACTGCAATGTTATTTTGTAAAAACATAAATTAAATAGGTGTTCATTGACTAACTATTATAAAAAAAAAATTGCAGTTACAAAGTATGTATTGTAGAGAGTGCACAGATTTGACTTATTTTACGCATATATAAAGTAAACACCTACAACTACACGAAGTCATGTCAATAATGTATATTAATACTCATCTCAATACGTTAATCTAACTTATAACGATTATATTGGATCGTATTTTTTTTAAACTTTTTTAGCTTTTGAGAAGAAACAGTTGCATTTCCGACATAAAAGAGTCGGAACTGAAGAAAGAGACATCGGAAACAAAGCACCACGTACTGTACAATTTAGAGCCATATTCCGAATATAAAGTGGGGATCAACGCAGAAACAAAGAAAGGAGCTGGTCCGTTCATATATGTTTTCATAGTCACCGAACAATCTGGTAAATATCCAAAACTAAGCAATATGTGAATAGATTAAATTGAGGTTTATCTTGCTATTATTCTTATTGATATAACAATTACCTTCTTACATTCACTTTCATAACTGACAATTACTAATAGTATTAACGATAACATTGAAAATGATCAAAGTAACATCAATTTTGGTGGATAAACAGATATCCCAAAAGAGGGAAAATGGGAGAATGTGTTAAAATGCCTTGTCACAGAATTGTCTTGTTAATTATTTACTGGGAACTATGTACTTACGTTAATATAACCGACACAGGCACTAAATCTAACATAATATACTATAACAACATCTTGGATTTTGGTCTGATTAGATCTATTAAATATAGGAATCAGCTTAAAAAACAATTCGAAACTTCTGTAATGAACAGAAATGTCATAACTGATTAAAAATGTAGAAAAGCATTAAATAATCTTTCAACCAAATTATAAAAAAAAATTCAAAGTAAAATTTTCCAGCCTGGAAATATGTTGAAAAATAGGACTCATTGCAAGACATTTCTGGTGGTTATAGAAAATGTAGCACGCCCAACTCCTTTCGGTGTCAATAATAATTACTTACCTAGCAGTAAAAAAGATATTAAGTATGGATATGAGATGAGTATGCTAGCTAAAACTGCTCTTTAGCAGTCCCGAAACTATTTAAAACTGTCTTGGAGCTGTTTAAATTAATTTGTAGACCTGTTCGAAGTTCTGTTGTTGTTGTAGGAGGGACGCCCTTCTCCCATAATCTAAGCGGCATTTTCCGAAGGTCAGCAGTAGTTTAACTGCTAACGTAGTGCTGGCTCCCTAGTTCACAATTCTACCACCATGTCTCGGGGAGGAGCCTCTAGTTTCGAAGCAGCCCCACAGCAGGTCTCCAAACTGATTTAAACAGCTTTATGCAGTTCCAGAATAGAGAATAACTTTAAACAGCTTTTGTGAAGAAATGTGAAATAGTATACCAGTACCACGTTAATTATACTACTGTAAAAATTTTCTATCTCTGGCATCTCGTAATACGTACTAAATTGAAACAAATCTTTTTAGTTACTAGTTTAAATATCCTGGTTCTAATAATAAATGCGACTACTAAAAGAGATACCTTAAAAGGGTTAAAGTTACCTTTAACTAATCTCTTTTCCTAAAACCCATAGCCAGTAATGAAATATCAATTTAATTATTGAAATTAATAACTCTGGACAAACCTTCAGTTAAAATAATTATAAAAAGTATTCATGAATAGATTGTCTCTCTTTTAGAAATGTCATAAATAATTTTTCAAAATATTTTGAACATAATTTAAAACATAGAGATAAATGGATTTCTGTCGCAAAAATCATATAATGGCAAAGAAACACTAATGCTTTGTGAAAAATTCTGGTACCCTAGTACTTACCTATACAGCTGTATCATACATTTCAGAACAGACAAACAAGGCCTTTTAGACCACTTTCTGAAATTTATGGGAGCTTTTATGGTTCTGGCTAAGAACTTGAACACTATTTATCATTAATCATCCTTAACAAATTGTGAATATAGGGGTTCAGCAGTGAAAAGAGTAATATTCAAATAGTGAATTTGGGAAAAAGATTATTTTTAACTTAGTACTAAAAGTGACGTGCATCAAGGTATATGTAGTTTGAAAGCAATACTGAGAATTCCCCTGAACTTTCTCTCTTTTTTATTTCTCTTCTTCACGCATACTCATACTCAAAGCATCATCACATTTAGTATTTGTTAAAAAAGAATTTTATTGCTTATTTTATTTAAATAATCATATCTACACAGAGCTAATAATATTTTGGTTTCAGATGAGATAGCTCAAAGCGAATTGATAAAAATCGTGGGTTACAAAAGAAACACCACATTCATACAATTGGTGGTACGTGAAATAGACTGCGAGGCATACAAAGGACCGCTCTATTACAGGCTGAGCGTCCACTGTCAACAAAAATGGTGTGCGGACGTTGCACCGCCCCCAACCGAAGGATATTTTTCACAATTAATTGGCGAATACATGAACGCGCCTTCGCCCCTTCTTCCATTCGTGAATTATACGTTCACGTTGAACATTTCGAGGAATAGGATAGCCTGGACTCTGAGCGATACAAAAATCTTCGCCACCAACAGTTCTGGTAGGTATGATCGTTATTAAACGGCACGTGATCAATATCGATATCTCAAAATTTACCGAAATTCTGACAATTTTCTTATGAAAATTTCAATAACAAAAAGGACTTCAAAATAGGTCGTAAAGTAACCACCCACCGAAGAACAATTAGTAGAGAAAACAGGAGACTTTAAATTTAACGTAGATGGGCTGATAAAATAAGGCCATGCTGGAAATACTTGTTGTCAACGTTTCCAATTTTGTATGGAAAATCGTTCTAGAAATGCAATCCCATTAATAAAGGGTATATTGTAAGTATAACTTTAACATTTCTAAGAGATTCACCGTACATCTGCAACACTTTCAAAAGTGTAATTTTTTATTTATTTTATAATTAAAAGGCTAATTTAAGAAGTGCGCTATAACAACTTTTATAACTGGGTTACCGATTATATGGGGTACAGAGTACATATATAGTCCGGCCGCATTTATTTGATATAATTTATTCATGGCAGTAAAACTTTAGGGTGTCTTAAGTATTCGAGAAGTGCGACAAACTCGAGGAGATATGAGGGTAACGGATCAATGCAGGGACGTACTATAGGTACCTACCAACAATATTATTAACAACATACAGGTTTTAGTCATTTATTTTGATACAAGACTTTGATTGTATCGTATTGATGTATTGTATAGTTTGATTTGCGTGTACCTATTTTGCATTTACTTCTCTCTCTGTCTATTTGTAGATACAATCCCAATACCTTTAAAATAATAGACCCCTATTAGTAAGTCCTTCCCTGTATTAGGTAGTCTTTCACCCGCCGACAGTCAATAGCGCCCATCGTTTTTACAGCACTTCCGAGTACTAAGCCCTTCAAAAATTTTACTACCATGAATAAATTGTATCAAATAAATGCGGCCGGACTATACAGTATAAGACACCTTATTGAACTGCGCCCTCGCCAAATATTAGGATATTTCATGTGCACCATTATTGGCTTAATTAAAGTGGTGGATTTTTAGTATATGTTGTGTTTTGGTTTTTGAATAATATGTCATATAACTGACAGTAACGAGACCAGGTGATCATTATGTCTAGATGCAATCGTCGCCTGTTTCGTTGTGTCACGCGGTGCGTTTATTTGAAGAACAATTTTTTGTGATTTTAGAACATCCGCCACTACAATCAAGCTGCGAATAAGATTCCGGGTATTTGGTAATGCTGTCAATTGCTTAATGTAATAACTAATTCGAATATAGTGTAAATATTTGTTGGAATGAGTCAAATGGCGTATCTGACAATGAACCAATAACCACCGAAATAATTAGCTCTTATGATTCTTTCAACTGTTTTTTTTATTAGAAATTTGAAAATACATGTTTCAAATATCCGAACTTTCATTAACAATAAATGTAATAACGTAACTTAATGGATCTGGTATGAAATAGTTTAAATTACGTTACTAAATATTAAGATTAACTAATTAATTAAATTACTATTGGTATTAATTTAGATCAATTACTAATTTTAAAAACTTTAATGTCAAACGATGAGGAAAGACTTTCTAAAACCAAAATCAATAAAATTTTTACCCAAAACCTTCAAAATCTCGAAAACTACCAGGGCTGGCGGGAGCAAACTGGACCACAGAACTTAAAACGGTAACAGTAGCCTGCGAATTTCACTTCGAAATTCAAAGTTTTCTTGAGTCAAAAGTCCCTTTGGATTTTTACCAAAAATGTTAACCATCTCAAATTTTCAAAATTTTTGTGTCAAATGGGGTTTCCTGCGATCAAAACTTAAGTCATTTTTTCAAGAAAAGTCTACTTCTGGTGTAATGCAAATTTAGAAAGGGGATTCAAAATTGTTACAAAAACCTCCAAATGTCGAAATACTACAAAGACAAGCCAGTTAAAACTTCACCACAGAGCTCAATAAGGCCACTGTAGGCCACATTGACCTAACTTGCTAGTTTCATTTCGAAATTAGAAGTTTTAATTTTTGGGTCGAAAAACAACGGTTAACGGCTTGATCTTTCGAGGTTTCGCAAAAAATACGAACCGTCAAAAGTTTTCAAAATGTTTTTGTTAAACAATAGGAGGAGTACTCTTAAAGCCGAACTGAAACCCATTTCTCCAGGAAAAAATTATTTCTGGAGATACTTGATTTAAAAAAATGGTAATGTAATTTTTCATAGAAGAGGCTAGCAGAGTTAAATTTCGTCAACGACCTTAAAAGGACCACAGTGATCTATTCGGTAAATTTCATTTGGAAATTCAAAGGCTCACGTTTTAAGACAACCCAGAAAGAATGGTTTTCTTCGTGTGCCATTTAGGGTTTTCACCAAAACTGCCAAATATCTAAAGTTTTCAAAATTTTCAAAGTTTTTGTATAAAACCGCAATGAAAAACTTCCTGAAGTCAAATCCAAAAATCGTTTCCCAAATAAAAATTTGCTTCTGGAGTTACTTAATTTTTAAAAAGGGGATCCAATTGTTTCACAAATGCTCCAGAATGTCGAAAAATGCAGAGACTGGCAAGTTGTAACTTAATAGAGTCGTATTTATCTACTCTGTGAGTTTTATTTCGAGACTCGAAGGTTCACGGTTTGGACTGAAAAAGAAAGATGGTCCTTGTGAGGTTTAGAAATATCATTAAAAAGGCGAACCGTGTCAGATTTTTTAAATTACCATAGGAGTAAATAAGTAAATAGAAAATAACATTTTAGTTAATCAGTATTACCAGCGGGATTACCGGGCATTTTTATCTCTTTTGATATACTCAATACTTCAAATGTCAAGGATATCGAAAAGAACGAGGCGTAGGAAATCAGCAATAACGCAGTTATTACCAAATATTTTTTTCATTATACAAAATAAAGAAGCCGCTTAATATGACAATATTGTATCAACTTATCTACCTACCTACTTTATTAATTTTCACATATACGAACGCGTTCTGCCGATATTCATACTTGACTATATATGACTCACCTTGAAGTCATTTTCTTTGATCGCCTGCTAATTATTTGTTGATTAACAATTTATTTTATTTGAAATTGTTATATTTTCAGTTACAGTTAATAAAGTGAAAATGGAAATCACGACGACAGGCGAGTCGATAGGTCTTCGCTGGAAACCCCCTTTTCCTCCAACTGGCGAATTAGAGCTTTACAGAATAGATTACTGGAGCTCCAACGATTACTTAAAGAACGTTTTTACGAACGGAACACATTGCTTGTGGCCAGGTTATCACTGTGCAAAAATAGATGGATTAGCTTACACTCATCGGTATCACATACAGGTCAGTTAAGAAAAGAAGTTCAATAAAATATAACTTAAACGCACTAAATGTTTTTGTAATTAGAAATATTAATTAGCTGCCTGTCTTCAATGTATTTTTCACTCATTTTAGCTTTTCGCAAGGAACAAAGGACACGAAAATTACTCACTTATAGATCAGACATATCAATTTGCACTCGGCGGAGGTAAGACAGTACAACTGTTTTGCAACAACTAATCATGCTAATTTTCAGCATCTGACGCGCCTGAAAATTTAACGTATTCGTGGGGTAACAACAATTCCTTGATATTGTCCTGGAATCATCCCAATAACACTAGGGGTGTTCTACAGGGATTCAGCATTAAAATCGATTCCAAAATTTTTGCCGTGAACATACAGTCAGTGGATGATTACAAATTCGATTACAGATACGAGGTATGGAATTAAGTTTCAGTCAAGTAGTTTTAGTATACCAAGATCGACAATATAGTGACAATTTTTAAACAGTAGCACTTATGAGGGTTTAACGAGACTCTAATATTGATACATTTTTAAGGGATTTAGTTTTTTGCTTGAATTCAAAGAATGTATAACGGGTAGTAAACAACTACCTGAAGTGGGTCGTACTTGAAAGGGAATATTGATTTTAAACTACTGATCTATATGTCTTTCTATCTATATACTGTCTACTATCTATCTATATACTTACTACAGAACTATATCTCATATAAAATTAATGAAGAACGTTTTTTAGTTTAGTGTCTTCACACCTACCCTCGAGATTATATTCAGCGTACAGCCCCTTTTTCTCGCTAAGGGATGCGGTGCACCCGAGTTGCGGTGCGGATTGCCCTGTCCACTAATACCCTACCCGAATTGCGATGAAGAAATATTTTCTACCTGTTGCTGTAACCCGAATTGCGGTACGGATCCCACAGTTATAAACTCGATCATCGGTCCTGTTCGTTTTACCAAACCTCAATTGTTTATCCTTGCCCCAACAAGCGATAGCGAATAGAACGAAAATAGTTCGAAGAAAGTTCGATACATTATTTTTTATAAAATCACACAGGTACGAATTTACCTATCTTGGGAGGTACACCGGAGTTATTTAAAATTAGCGTTAAATTATCATTCAGTAGATAGAGGTATCGCCTAACTTGCTGGACCGCAATTCGGGTTAGAGATTATATCCTTTTTTCAGAACTGATGTACCTGTAGGTCCTCGCGCCGCAATTCGAGTGCGCCCAAGGGATGGAGCAATAAAATCGTAGTTTTCTTGAAAGTTGAGAAATTAAATATTAATAAAGAGCACAGGGCTTTATTTAACGGGCATACATATTTTTACAATTTTTCTGATATTTTGGGGGTTAAAGCCATTTTACAGTCATGCAATCCGGTGAAATTCTATGCAAGACGCAAGACAAATGGCACAAACGCATGCGCAGTGCAAGCCCAGCTTGCAAGTTCGTGCAAGAGACTTGCATGAAAATATTATCGGTCTCGCCCGTTTAGCGTTTAGTCTTGCATTGCAAGCGCAAGTCTAGGGATAAATTTAGCTACTTTTGTGTGACCAACCGCACAGTCACAGAGATTGGTAGTTTCCTGGTTGGAATTTACAAATTCGTCAGTCAAAAGTATGTTTCCCTTCCTCCTATTTAACCAAGGTCTCACCCACCACCTTCTTTTTGCCGCTGTCTCTCCATCTGCTTTCTGCTTTCAGTAGCAAGGCAGAAACAGCTATAATCGTGCATAATGATGCAGTAACTATTTTCTTACAGCGTAATCTTTCCGCTTTATTGATGTCATTCATTTTACACAGTACGAGATTCACAAAAAACTAACACATAATTAGAGGTTATAAATGGGAAATGTTCTCGACGATCCTCATAGACTTCAATACGTTGGTACACATGTTGCATTTCAAAGTGAGTTGCCTATTCTTGCACAACTGTAAAACGACTGACAAGTTTCATTGCATGCAAGAATTTGACCTTGCAAGCCCTTGCTGCAGTTACTTGCACATTCCATTGCATGACTGTACAGCGGCTCTAAAAGTTGAAGGGATGGTTCTGAGATTGCGCTACTGGTCCCTATATCGTCAGCAATAAAATATGAACCTATAGTAAATGCTGACTTATGAAGTGGATGATGTGGCTTAATAGACATTTAAAAATTGACTGAGATATAAACGTATGAAATATCCGTTTTTACCTATTTATTTTCTCATATAGGGTACCCATATAAGAAAGTATTGCAATATTTTTCGGAATTTGAGATATTGGCATTTCTGAACGTTTTGAGGTCCCCTAAGTTCGAAAAACATGTTTTTGGAAACATGTCTGTGTGTGCGTATGTATGTATGTATGTGTGAGTATGAGGTCAACGTTCTCTCAGAGACTATAAATAGTGGAAAGTTGAAATTTTGTATTTGGGCTGGGTCCTCTAAAAACTCGCAACCACATTAATTTCATCACAATCAGTTAAAGGCAAAGGGCATTTTACTCGTAACTTTTAGTTTTTTTTTGATTATCCCAAAAACTGGTCCAAATTTTTTTTAACTTTGTATGTTTACTGTACTATTTAATTCTTATTGATTGCCATTATGCCGTCTACTTTTGTGAATTTTCAGTTTTTCTCAATTTTCTCCAAATAGGCTTTACCGATTCTTACCAATTTTAGATTTATACTGAAACTGAACTAACTAATAACTACAACTTGTATTTGAAACATTTCTTTCTGAAACCTCCCTAAAGGGCATTTTATTCCTGAACATTTTCAATTTCTCAATTTTTTTTTCAAAAGGCATTGAATGTTTTCACTAAACTTTATCATTGAATTAACATATTAAATGTATACAATTTTTGTTCGAAATATTAAAGGGCTCTTTGCTCTTAAAAATTTTTATTTTGTTGTATAATTTTCTTAAAAACGGTTTTGGCGATTTATACCAAATCTCATAACTTAAGTTGTCAGTTTAATGCCTATACCTTTTATTTCAAACACTTTTATCTAAAATTGTCCTAAAGGACACTTCCTTACGTGCATAAGTTTATAGAGTAATTGTTCTCGAGTAATAATTCGATGTTGATGGGGTTAAAAAAAGAAATTTAACCCTTGCTAATTCCTTCGAAAAACATACTTTATTTCTTTTTACACGTATTCATTGACAGCGGAACAATACTTGTCCTAACTATTCATTAACCCCGAAGAAACTATGACGATCAGGACGTACCACACATGTGCTTATTCTGCATTCTACAATATTTTGTTATTACTAATCATCGTTACACTTTTACACGAAATGTAGCAACAATTGTTTTAAACCCTAAGTGCTTAAGTTGCAACGTTATAAAGCCAAATTGACTTGAACTTTGTACGTCCTTTATATCATCACAACTCTAACTGATACATCTCCATCAAGTAAAGTTGTTTTTATTCCACGTCGACGATTGGATTCTTATTTCGAAGTATAGACATTGAAATTTGTTATTGTTATATTACATAAGTAAATTTATTTATCGTTTCGATAAAGTTAGTTGTGTTCAAAAACATTTTTCGGAAACCTTTGTCATGTAACAAACAACTAAGAGAAATATTTACTAATAAGACAAAATGTTCAATATTCAATACTAAATTTATTTTATAAAACGGTGATGTTACCATGAATATTTTGTCCGGCCATGTGAGAAAGTCTTACGATGTTACACATTGCCATTTCTTGACCTTTTCTTCCAAAACGTATTATTTGCTATTTTTACATGAAAAAAAAAACCATGAAACGTGTCGCGGGACACGAGTTAGGAACTTTAGTTCCTTTTAATTAATAACCATTTTTTTAAATTATTTCTTAATAAAACTGTAATGTTTAACGTGAAACAGCGACAGTAAGACGGGCATATAATACACAGCATAAGTAAGGCAATGGAATATCGTTCCCAATGTGTTGAATCAATAAATATATACACACATATAAATATAAAAATTTATTTTACTCTGGATGAATCTTCATTTAACAAAAACATATCGAGTGTTTTTTTTTTTAATTTCACCTCATAGTAGGCTGTGGATAGTGTTTGTGAATGCGCCTTACTAAAAAATGTCAAAAAATTGACATAACCTCACTTTTTTAATAAAAATTTAAACTGCTTGAATCGGTTACTAGTGTCTTGAAAAAGACAGCGTGGCTTTATTAATTAGGCGTAGATGAGTGAGCTGTCTTTTTCAAGACACTATTAACCGATTGGAGAAGTTTCAATTTTTATTAAAAAAGTGAGGTTATGTCAATTCTGACATTCTTCAGTAAGGCGCATTAGGCATTCCAAACCACGTGATGTCCAATATGGCGGCTGGGGGCAAACAAAGTTTGACAGTTTGACAGCGCCATAAGAGAGTGTTCAGGGTTGTGTTGTTTGTTGGTGAAAATGTGATTTTTAGAAAATTTTAGCGGTTTTATTAGTGCTTATATTCTTTTTAAGATGCAGAGTGAATATTTAAAGACATTATTGTTGGAAAATCGCCATGTTGGCGAACGGTAAGCTCGAAAATACTTACTAAAGTTTTGTGTTTGCATTTCTATATATATATATATATATATATTTATTGCAGTTATCTAAAGAAGCTGAAGTTAAACAATAATGTAGATCCATTTACATTGAAAGTTGAAGATTTGGACTATTCTATTCACGGAGTTCCGCCTGTCACCTGTCACCAACATGCATGCCAATATTGATATCGTTTCATATTTAGTTTTAACCCATAGTTACTACAGCAAAGCACAAATGAAAGCATTGTATGCATCTTTAATGCATACAATACATGTAAAGCATCTTTGCTCGATAAAACAGTACTGTACACTTTAAAAATATAAAAACAACTTAACTCACTCTCAAAAACATAAAATGGAACACTTTTCGATCAATAGTCACAGATGACATAACCAAGTTGTTTGCCTCCAACGGCCATATTGGATTTACTTTTGACAGGTCGTTGGAATGCCTAATTCACAAACGCTATCCACAGCCTACTATGAGGTGAAATTAAAAAAAAACACCCGATATAATAGTATTAATTATAAAAATTTTATCATTAAGTTGATTGGTACGAACTACATATTAAGTATTCAGATCTAGTCAGTGCATTCGATCATTGAAACAAAGACAGCGAACGACTCAACGAGAGAGAGAAAGAGAGAGAGATATATATATACAGCGAGCGGCTCGGCAGCGTTCGTAGTGGCTCGGCTTGATAACGCATTCCATTTAACTCTCTCCCTCTCTCTCTCTCACGCTCTCTCTCTCTCTCTCTCTCTCTCTCTCTCACACACACACACACACACATACACTCTCTCTCTCTCTCTCTCACTCTCTCCCTCACCCCTCCACTCTCACCCACACCCCTCCACTCTCTCCCACTCTCCCTCTCTCCCCCACCACGGAGCCACTACGAACGCCTCCGAGCCGCTACGAACGCTGCCGAGGTAACGCTTTCCGGTAACGCTTTTCGTTTAACGGTCAGATTTTTTGCGGCGCGACCACCCTCGCTCCCCAATCCCTGGCAAAAGGAACTAAAGTTCCAAAACGTTTTTTTGTAATAAATAATTTATCTAATAGTAATTTATTGGTAAACATAAACTTATTTATTTAAATTTAAAACCAGATTCTAAATTTAATTTATCTTTAAAGTAAACGGCCGAAGGTTGTCCAGCTTCTCTAAGTTGGCCATGGTAATTTAACCAAAGGAAAACACCAAGTCTTAACCAACTGCTTTATTTAAAGATGAGCGACCGGTTTCGGCTTCATAGAAGCCATCCTTCTAGAGAGGTTGGGAAGTAACTACCAACCTTCCCAACCTCTCTAGAATGAGGAAGCTCACTCCTTTAGGGCTATATCCATGTCCTGAAAGAACTTTATGTAGTTAATCTTGTTCGATGTGTGCTAATTTTTAATTTTTATTTATTTTAACTGTGTATGTCGACGTTTTTGTTTTGTATGTGTGACGCCGCACATTTCGAGCAACAGGACCCCCAAAAATAAAAACAACTTGTTTGCGAGCCTGAGGATGGCTTCTATAAAGCCGAAACCGGCCGCTCATCTTTAAATAAAGCAGTTGGTTAGGACTTGGTGTTTTCCTTTGGTTCTTTACAGTAAAGTTCAAATATTTTCCAATGCAATATATATATATATATATATATATATATATACGTTTTCTTGGGAAACTAAAAATATTTTAGCCCTGCTTGTGGGGATGTAGTCAGCGAAGATAGACAAAAATTAAGAGGCCAGGATGTCCGTAACTATTTTTTTATTACTTTATTCAAGCTTTCGAAAGCCGTCGCTTTCTTCCTCCGGAAACAGTAACTACAAAACAATTTTTTACATATAAAAATTGTAAAAATATGTATTGAAGGATAGTGGAACTTACTGCAATAGAGTGGAAACCTGGAGAAAAACGTTACGTGGTTGCATGAACAATATGAAAAACCTAGTTTGTGTTGACTCAACAATATCCAATCCGTGTAGTAAGTTGGACAGCTATGTTAATATTAAACTAACTAAATAATCAAGAACTATGAGCGAAGAGGCAATTGACAACAAAACAAGAAACAAGAGAGAACCATACAATTAGACATCGACAAAAGCACATCGACATTAATTAATTTAATTATATATATAATATATATATAATTAATATATATGTGAATATCAATAACAATATCTTCACAAATATCCGAGGCATCAACGTTATCACAATTTATTAACGCCCATGCATTCCTTGCGAAACATTCCCAGTTTTCTGTATCCAGAATTTGTTTGGCAACCTTTCGTGTACCAACAAGCAATTTACTCAAGCAAAGTCAGGTGAGCAGGACGATTAGTAGTACGGATTGGTATTACACGTCATTTTTTTATTGATTTCATCCCCAATCAAATGGATTTAAATTACATATATAACGTACATAATTAATTTCTTTCAAGAATTAATGACAAAATGGCTATTTTCTTAGTGGTAATCTCCCCCTTTCTAGAACATATCTTTGGTTTCCCCTTCCTTGAATACCCTTCCCCCCCACACAAAATGAAAGTATGTATTCGCCCTTGTTGGTACTACGGTCTCTTATAAAGAACCAAGATATTTGGTTCTATCACATCCAGTCTAATTGAGGTCCTCAAAGTTGGCGTAGTCATGGTCGTGGATTATTGCAAATTTTCTTGTAGTAAATTTTGCCCCAAAGTAAAAGTCTTCGCTTCTAAGGTTGCCTTGAAAGTGTTGAATGAATAGATGCATTAATTCTGAGCTATATGTCTATACCTGAAACAGCGACTTCTCTGGCACGTGGTTTATACGCGACCTATTAATTAATTTCATGCGTACCACATGCATACTTCCACTTCTAGATCGACGGTAGGAACCTATCCTCGATCAGCTGGTGCAGCAGCGTCAAACTATCGATCTATTCCGTCAACCAATTCGGAACGAACGGCATCGATTCGTGGCTATTCGCCCCGCCGTCTTCCATCTACGACCTCACCGTCGAGACCCTATCGACGACCAACACGACCATAAGGATCCGGATCAACTGGTCAAGTCCGACGATAGTAAGGAGCCTCTACCTCTACGTGAGGAAGGCGTCCGATGCGAACGCGCCGGACGCCGATAAGATCATCGAGAGGAGGCAGCTGGGGAATGGCTTCTTCTGCCGGTTCAACGAGGTCCTCGGGAACATGGAATACGACCTGAAGAAGCACTGCAACGCCTCGCTCGAACCGGTCCGGAACTACAGCATGACGGTGGTCCTGGTCAACGAGTGTGATGGCGGCGCGAATGGGCAGCGTAGGATCGAGTCCCTGGTCACTTTCGCCTGTACTAAGGACGTGCCGCAGCGGGAAGGGAAAAAGGGTCAGGGGGAGTACGCAGCGCTTTTGTTGCTGCTTTTACCTGTGGCATTGTTTGGATATTGGTAAGTGATAGTAAATGGTTATTTTTGGTAAGTGGTAATGGTGGATTCATTATAACGACAGACGGTTAATACAACTAGGCCCGGCGTTCTCATAAGAACGTATTACTTGTTTACATGCCAACCTAGGTGATGGATGTGATGCAAAGGGGAGAGCAAATATGGCCGCCGTTGACAAATTGGTCAAAAGGAAGCAGAATTGAGAAAATAAAAAATTTACTGTATAAGCAGATTCCCGAGCTGTTAGGTCGTGGTCCAGACAGGTTTCTTGAGCATGACGTTCCGTCTGCAACTGCGGCAGACATCCTCAGAGGCGGTGTGGTAGCGGTCTCAGTATTCTTCTGGGATGAGCGTCGGCGACTGATTCTTCGGTTTGAGTGACACCCCTCAGACAGGTAGAGGTGATCGTTTCGCTTCGTTCTGGGAGAATCACTTCTTCCGCCAATATTACATCCAGTACACAATTGCCGCGATTATGCAGCAGAAATTTTTCTTGACCGATCCTCAAAACTCGCTGTCCGAAATCCATCTGGAATCCACGACTCCTCATGACGTCCATCCCCAGTATGACGTCTTCTTCAATTTCGGCTATGATAACTGGATGGTCAAACTTCACTCGTCCCAACGTCATGCTAACTGTTGCTTCGCCGTGTATTACTGCCTTCTCCCCTGTGGCAGTTCTCAGTTGCCACCTACTTGGCCTAATCTTTCTCCGGTTCCTCACAACTTCCGGGCGTCCGATCGTCTTCGTTGCTTCTGTGTCGGCTAGCATGACGTGGGCTCCCTCGTCAATGGTGCCATCGTAATATCGAATATTATATATAATACCGACCCTCCCCAGTTGGGGCAAAACGAGGTTATATTGGCTCGGGGGTTTCCACTGCTACGGGTCAACCCCCCCCCCTTTGCCGGCGCCGCTGTTTTGGGCCGCTTACAAAAAGTCTTAACATGACCCACTTCGCCATAATTCCAGTAGCGAACTACCTTCTTCTTTGCCGACTACACCTCCATGACCTGCTGAAGGACCTTCTCCATGAGTTTTTCCGGGTCTACTTCCTCGGTAAGCTCGAGCACGGCCATGACTGCTGGAGGCTTCCATCGCTGCCTCATGTTCTAATGCGATGGCGAGAGCATCCATGAATGTCTTCGGTGGAGCTAGTCTCCGGGTCCTCTGCAGTTCCTGGTCCCGCAGCCCGCTTACAAACGTCTGCACTGCGGGGCACTCCATCATCTGCTCCGGTGCCGAGGGATACGCTAGCCTTACTAGTCACGCCCGCTTCGAACTCTTGCGGGGTCTCGTTCGATCTCTGACGACGATTGGACATCTGGGATTAAAGGACTTGCTCCAATTGTGTCTGGCCGAACCGCATTTCCAGTCGCCTCAGCAGCTCCTCGTAATTTGCGGCTTCCTCGGTGGATAGCGTCTGAAGAACTTCCAAATCTTCTCCACGCAAAGCTACCGTTAGGGAGACAGCCTTCCCATGAGGGAAACCAGGCGTCAGCCTTCGCTGCTGTCTCAAATTGCTTCCTGTAGCTGGCCCACAGGATTTTTCCGTCGAACGTTGGGGGTGTCCCTCGATTAATAGAGACCGAGTTCTGTTGAACGGCCGCCTTTACTTCTTCTTTGTCCTCGCCGCTACTGACCTGTTCTAGTCGTTCTTCCAACTGCTTCATCTTCCGTTCAATCTCATTACGATGAGCCTCAATCTGGTCGGTTATCTCTTCCTTGTGGACGGCGATTTGAGCCGTAATATCTTCCCTCTTGGCGGCGATTTGAAGAGTAATATGAGTAATTATGTCTTCCCTCTCGCCGGCGATTTGAGCAGTGATATCTTCTCTCTGAGCGGCGATTTGAGCAGTGATATTCTTCGATATCTCGTCATCTTCAAATTCGACAACTTCCGGGTCCTGGCCATTTTCTTTCAAAAACGGCTTCAGTCGGTACTGGAGTTCTTTCCGCTTCCCTCCCGTTTCCAAATCTCGTTCCTCGAGTTCTTTTCTTAACTCCGTCACCTTTATTTCGTGTAACTTCTTCATGATCCGAACTTCTGACACCAATGTAACGTTTATTCTAATTTATTTATACAGTTCTTAACGCTACTTAATTTATTTAGACTATTCCTTAACGAATTAGTTTATATTACACACTTAACGCGCCAATTTATTTGTACACTTATCGCACATTTTCACTCACGACGCCTTCTGGTCTACTTTGCTTCGACCGCAGGCCTGTAATTATACATATATCATTTAATAACACAGCCCCCCAAAAAGAAGTCCGGATCTGTAGATCAGACATGTGTATTCTTATGTATTTTCCACCGTTGAATCAGAATCCGAGGTCAGAAAAAGGCCTACACTCCTGGAATTGATACCAGAGGCCAAAAATGGCCGCTATAAGGTGTGAAACGTGAATTGCGGGATGACGGATGCTCAGGCTCAGACGAGGTCGAGATTGTATTCCCAAGCTAAAGCCGAATTCGTGGTCAAACAAGTTTAGAGCCGACTGGGATTCACCCTCTGAGGTCGGAAAATGGGCCCTCGGGGGCCGGAAAATCGAGATTCGCAGGTCAGGATCGCAGCACTCGGATTTTCATGTACTTTCAAACTTTAGCAACGTAGACGACGCGACGGTGAAACAATTCGAGGCCCATTGGAATTAACGCTCTGGGTACAGAAGATGGAACCTCGGGGGCCGGAAAATCGAGATTCGCCCTCGGGATCGCAACGCTCGGACACTCAAATTTAAGAAAATAAATTTACTACAAATAAATTTAATGAAAAATAAATTTAATCTGCATTGCTAAAATTTTAAAGTACATTAAAATTCGAGTACTGCGATCCCGACCTGCGAATCTCGATTTTCCGGCCCCCGAGGGCCCATTTTCCGACCTCAGAGGGTGAATCCCAGTCGGCTCTAAACTTGTTTGACCACGAATTCGGCTTTAGCTTGGGAATACAATCTCGACCTCGTCTGAGCCTGAGCATCCGTCATCCCGGAATTCACGTTTCACACCTTATAGCGGCCATTTTTGGCCTCTGGTATCAATTCCAGGAGTGTAGGCCTTTTTCTGACCTCGGATTCTGATTCATCGGTGAAAAATACGTAAGAATACACACGTCTGATCTACAGATCCGGACTTCCTTTCTTTTTTGTGGGGCAGTTTTTCCAGAACGGACCAGATGATTCTTTAACTGGACGTTTCCGGATTGTTCGAGAAGGTTTTTCTGCTCCCCTTTCTTTGAATTGCGCTGCCTGCGTCAGATAAGGAGCACGCTTCACGCTGCTGTTTACATTTCGCGTTACAATGCTATACACTTTTAATCAGATAATGGAGGGCACCTTATGCCCTCCATTTTTTAATAAATATATTTATTGCATTAACAACTGATCGTTTGACCCAGATGGTTCTTATTTAACTTTTATTGAGAAATTACGTTTCTTTGCATTTTATAATTTGTTATTGTACCGGTCTAGGTAAATTGTTCGAAATCAATTCTTCGAAAGTCAATTGTTAGAAAACGAATTGCTCGAAAATCAATTATTTGAAAACAAATTGTTCGAATGTAGAATATTGAAATATTAGTTAGTGTTATTGAATTTTAATGTCATTTTTTCGAAAACCATTTACCTACTAGAGACTATACAACCAAGAAATCTTTCCAGCTGAGGCACAACCCGTTCTTGACTATTTTGAGGATACGTGGATTGGTCGACCAGACAGGAGAAACAGACGAAGGGCACCAATATTTCAACATTCAATGTGGAATTGCTACAAAGCAGTTATTGCAAGCATATCGAAAACAAATAATGCTGTAGAGTGTAGAGGGTTGGCACACGAGTTTTGAAACCCAAATATCTGCCAGCCATCCAAGTATTTGGAAAGTTTTTGAAGCGATTCAAAGAGAACAAGTCTCGAATGAATTGCGGATAGAGCAGTATGTTTTAGGAGCAAATTCGACGCAACCCAGAAAAAAATATTAGAATTATACCGACAGATTTCAACGAATTGTAAACACTTTCGACCCCAACAACATTGTAAAATATTAAAGAGACACTGCGCATAGGTAATTTATGATTAATTTTGTATGAAAGATAAACAATATGCTTAATATTATAGGTTATATACATATGGACTATATATTTAACTATATACTGTTGCACTCAAAATAAATTTTATTTTACTTGTGAATAATTTCTTCCGAACGTTATCTCTCGAAAAATATATAATATGGTGAAACATCAATAAGCCTTAAATATTTTACATTCGAACAATTTGCTTTCGAATAATTGATTTTCGAATAATTCCTTTTCGAACAACTGATATTCGAACAATAATTGATTTCGAACAATTTGCATTCGAACAATTTACCTAGATCCATCATTGTACCTATTGTTGTTACTGTTTCAGGTACATGAAGAAGAGGAACCTTAGTAATGGTGAGCTGAAGTAAAATTAACAATTGGTATCTTAACTGGCATGTACGTACTTTTCAGTTGATCAAATTAAACCGGACAAAATTCCTCTGGCTAACGTTATTAATAAACCGAAGCTATGTCCGAAGCAGCAACCTCCAGTAAGTACCATTATATTATTCATCTTTTTTTTTATCGTTGCCTTATTCAACAATTCTGAATTGCCTTTCTAGATAGCAATGTATCGACTGAAAACGGTACATTCAAAGAGGATTAAAATCAGTGATTTGGAAGCGTATGTAAGGAACGCCATCGAAACTGGTGAACTTCAGAGACAGCACGAAGTATGTTGAAAATTGAACTAAACAGAGCGCAATCAAGGAATTTTCTAATATTGCAAAAAATCGAAGTTTTTGACTTATTAACGATCTGAACAAACATATACACACGAACTAAAATAACATTAATCGCTACAGAAATCAATGCTTAAATTTTGGGTGTAGTTAGATATAGCCAGATTTTTTTTGGGTATTATGTAGGTTGCATACTTCCTTCATTCATGAGGTGGAAAATCAGAAAGAACAATGTTTTCTTACCATTTATAAGTTTTATTTTTATGTGAAATGTAAACAAATCTTGATGTTTAAATATACCTTCACGACGTTATTAGAAACATTTAACACTAACCAAACGCCAATTGACTATTTTTTAACATTACGTATGCTTTTTAGATGTTTCCGAAAGGTCTGGTAAGACCATGTGAATACGGTTCGTTGCCGGAGAACAAAACTAAGAACCGTTATAAAAATCTTATAGCATGTAAGCGTTTTTAATCTCATGACCAGCCGCAGATGTCTTACGCTAATTGTTTTCAGATGACAAAACAAGAGTTATCCTGGAGAAAGTTCCTGGAGACGAGTACTCCGATTACATAAACGCAAATTACGTAGACGTAAGAGAATTTTAATTTAAAGTTTAATTTTGATTAAAACAACATCCTCCTTCCTACAGGGCTACAATCTGGAAAAGGTCTATATAGCCACACAAGGACCGAAGCAATCGACCCTTAAGGACTTCTGGAAGATGATCTGGCAGAAAAATGTAGGAAATATCGTGATGGTAGCGAACGTAACCGAAAACGGGAAGGTAAGGCTTTAAAAAGTTGTTGTTCAATTAATCATCTAAATATTTTCCAGAAAAAAGTCGAACAATACTGGCCCGATATCAACGAGGAGAAGAAGTACGGTGATATAACCGTGAGGTTCGTTTCCGGTAACGTCTTCGCTAATTTCAAATTGAGGAAGTTTGATGTGTGTTTGAGAAACGAGACCAGAAAGGTGATTATAAAGAATATCTCATTAGGTGCTTCCAGCTTGATACCTACCATTTGAACCATGATTTAGAAATTCATTAAATTTGGAAAATAGTGTAACTACTCTTCTGGCTATTGAGACATTCAGCAAGATTTATGAACATGTTTCGTTCTTCATCGGGCAAATACAATTAAGTGAAGTTAACCTGTATGTAGTTTCTCTGGTACTACTATTTTGATGCTAATAATATACTAATTTTTGAACAACTTGGTTAATAGTTGAATACTCCAACATGCCCTATTTATAATACAAAAATGAGTGTCATTAATTCTCTAAGATAGGTAACCTGTTTTATATTTTGTTTGCAGTTAAGTCAGTTACATTTTATTTCATGGCCAGACCATGGGGTCCCTCTTTATTCGCAGAGCCTGGTCGATTTCTTACAGAGAATGTTAAAGATTCCCTACAACAAAGATTCGCCGATTTTAGTGCACTGCAGGTATGAACTTTCTTTGGTTGATTTTTAGATGTTTAACTGTCTTTAGGTACTTGATTTACCTTCAATTATCTATAAAACTGAGGAGGTCTGGTTACATGGAATATTACAAGCTACAAAGTAGAGAATTAGGTTTAGCTACTATTTATACATACTATAATTATTAGTGTTTGTACTATGTATTATTATCACTGCCATATTACCTACTAGATATTGTATGGAATTAAACGGTCAGACAGACGTTGTTGTCAGCTTTCATCCAGGAAACCTATAAAGTCTTAGGTATAGATTTTATCTAATGAGATAATATATTTTTTAAGAACCTTGAGATCCTACTACTACTGCCCCAACATACTTCATCACGTTGCGGTAATATTGAGTGAAATATTTCAATATTATTTAGTAATAGTTCAACGTAATACACGGAATATATAAAAAGCATATACATATTGTAAAAGTGAATTGTACAGAAATATTTCTGCGCTATTAGCAATTTTTGGCAAGGTTGTAATATTACAACAATGTGCAGCCGTGTTATACCCACTTTACGAATTTTTACATTCCGCTGACTTCAATTCCTAGATTTAGATCTTTAATTTACATATTATATTGTCAACGACTCATAATTATATACAATATTGTGTGGGCATATCCCTGGTGATGTTGCTCGCATTGAGTATTGCAATAGGTTGGTACCCATAGGTGAGTGCAACAGGTAGGTAGGTACTTTTTACGTATGGTGGTTCTAAATGCTTGTACAATTTCGTATTTAATGGAAGTAGTTGACAGTTTTGTTGTAGCAGCAACTATAAACCCTATATATTATTCATAGTCTATTGCCCAAGTAACAATTTAAGTTTTATTATTGTCTACAAGTTAGCTATAAAACCTTCTTTTAATGCTTTGCTTAAAACTAATTTTCCTTCAGAACGTCTTTAAAACTTTAATAAAGCAGCCTTAAGGAGAAAGTGGAGCACCTTATAAATGTTCTGAAGGGTAAAATATAAATATATCATAAAACCTAGTGGTTGTTTAATTACATGCTTATAGTGCTCTGTAAGTAAGCTATAAAACCATATTTAAATCATTCTTAAAACTCTCTTAAGGGTTTGGAGTTTTATTGAAAGACAATTTGTTTTAAAACTGAACTGAAATATCATAAACGGTGTTTTATCGTAGACTCTAATACATCACTAAAATAATATATTTAGTTTTAACTTTTATTTATGAACGTCTTAAACTAATTCGATCCTTATTTCTCTTTATTACTCCTTTTATTTCAATGGCAGACGGTTAAATATTGTAATACACCTAATATTTATATGTAGGAATTAATAATATCTGAAACTATCTATCTATAACCGAAAATCGCAAACGAATCATATTTTTCTGAGAAAATATCATACGATGCACACACAAAATTAATGCGCCAGCAAAATATATAATATTTACCTTAATGTATTTTTTAATGAAAAATTATAAATAATTTGATTTGTACTATAAACAGCACCAACAGTTTTGTATCTGATTACAGTGAATGTCAGTGCTATTCTTTTATGATTTTATCTAATTTTTTGATAGAAAAATTTAATTTAAGATTTGATATTAAACAATGTCAAAAATGGCCGACACTACAATTATTCTACCTCTTCATACAAAATGTCCGCTAAACTTATAAATCCATATCGGATCAAAGTATAATACAATAAAACCAAAATTACTTATGAATTCTCTAAAATAGATCTAATAAATACAAATTGCCGTACATGGGGAAAAATTGTAATCAATAAAACCTTTCGGTTTAATGCAGGCCTTTCATAAAACTATGGAGCCGCGTGATAAATCCAAATAGTTTTATGGTGCATTTTGCGCATGCTCTTTTGTTCAAAAATCACGTGCGTGTTTCGTTTTATCCCGCCAAAAACTTAACCTCAAAACTTTAATAACCTACCTGTTTACAAGCCTGTATGTATGTGAAAATTCATTGTATAAAATGCCATTTAAAATAGCGCAAACTATAGAAGAAAAGCAAACTTGCTTATCAATTGTTCCCAGCTCTTGAGAAAGTGCTGGCATTCTATACTGGCCAAACAAACCAGCAAGAAAACTTTAAAAGCAGGCGGATTCTGTCCCGGATCCAAACAAATGCGATAAAATGGTGTGTATAAAGAAGAGGGAATTTTCTACATATAAAGAAGCAGCAATAGAACTTCAAAGAATGGAAGCAGTAGATGATACAGATCTTGAAGTATTTCAAAATTCTTCTTCTTTCGGTTTGCCATTTTCTATGAAAGCTTCCGCTTCTTTTGGTACGTAACCACTCGTCCAAAAAAGTAGACATCACAAATGACACACTACTATATATGCTCACGTCACATACACAGGAAAATGGCGAATAATGGAATCAGCATTACATATGTGGGTTCAGCCACAAATAGCAACATACAGTTTTAAGAATAGTCATTTTAGAATAGTAACTTGTTTTATAAGGGTTCTCTTGTCGGTCCATTAACAGAATTAATAAAACTATCTACACTCATATTGGTTTTATGAAGTATTTAAGAGGGGAATAAAAATTTTATTGTACATATTAGGATATGGTTTTTTAAACTATATTGATTAACTTTAAGGACGCTTTAAAACCTCTTTTAAATGTAACAATAAAACTCTTTTAACTCTGTTGAACTTCTATAAAACCAAATTACATTTAAGGGAATAAGAAATACAATTTAATTTATAATGGTAGCAATATCAATCAACAATAAAACAGTGTTAAGAGTGAATGGACTTTAAATCTAAAAGGTTTTTTAATCTAGAATTTAAGGGCTTCATAAACCTTTCTTATAAAACTATATTGACTTCAAGTTATAATTGACTTTACACCAGCAACTTTAAAACCTTTCTACTATTTCAAACTACAATAAAACTATTATAAAACCATATAAAATCAATTTAGCATTTAAAATGTTACTTGGGTGGCCAGGGGGGTAAACCTGACCACTCGGTGTCCGAGGATAAAACCAAGGGGGTTCTATGTTTTCGGGGTTGCTGAATCCGAATATGCAACTCGTTTTGCCCTAGCGGTGGGCTATCAATTGTTATTAACAATTTTTTAACAACAATTTGGGAAGAAAAAATTCAAGAGCAACACCCAAGTTTTTCTTTCGTATTTTTTCCCCTCGAAACGAATCCCGAAGACCGTTTTTGAATTGGACGCTTCCCTCAAAAGTTATTAACAATTTTAGATTGTTAATTGTAAAATTGTTAATAACTTTTGAGGGAAGCGTCCAATTCAAAAACGGTCTTCGGGATTCGATTCGGGGGGGGGGGGGGAAATACGAAAGAAAAACTTGGGTGTTGCTCTTGAATTTTTTCTTCCCAAATTGTTGTTAAAAAATTGTTAATGACAATTGATAGCATACCGCTAGGGCAAAATGAGTTGCATATTCGGATTCAGCGACCCCGAAAACATAGAATCCACTTGGTTTTATCCTCGGACACTGAGTGGTCAGGTTTACCCCCCTGGCCAATAGACTATCACCCGAGCAACAAAGTTTACTTCCAATATCTCCTAAGAATTTTTCTTTTGTGTTTTTTTTTGCATTATAGCTTGATTGAACCAGAAATTAGCGAGGTCTGTATTTTTTCATTTAGCCCAGTTTTGCTGACCCAGGGCATTTTGGTACCTTCATCAAATGTCAGCTATTAAAGTTTCTGAATTTTTTCCATGTAGACCAGTTATTCTCTAACTTCCTTTGTATTGTCCTCTGTAGGTTAATCATCAATTTATTTCCCGACGATATCAGAGTCACCACGTGCTCGTGTTACCTATTCAAGTGTTAATAAATTATTCTTGTATATTATTGATTTTTAGTGCCGGTGTCGGCAGAACGGGCACCATCATCCTAAGCGATATCTGCCTGCGGATGGCCGCTGGGGAAGGTTACGTCGATTTCCTGGCACACCTGGAACACCTAAGGGAACAGCGGGCGAATCTCGTCGATAACGTCGAGCAATACAAACTCGTACATCTAGTGGTGCTCGAGTGCCTTTTCGGTATGGTGACTGCCATCAAATGCGACGAAAACATGGCGAAAACCATCGACAATCTGTTGAGGAGCAATAAGTGTAAGAAAATTTCCATAAAACTTAAGACTCGATTGTGGTATTACTGATAATAAAATATGTTTTTAATGTCCCGCAGTACAAGCAGAAATGAAACATTTAGACAATACAACTTGGCAGGATAGAGCTATGGAATCTATAATGGATGTGACTGAGCCAACTGTTTGTCGTGAAAAGAATCGTTTCAGTGACATTGAACCTGGTAAGGAAACTAGCCACCTCCATATAGGTACTTCAAACGAAATTTTTAAATGAGTGTTTCAACCTTAGGGTGTGAACTTATTTAAACTTTTCCAGGTTGTCCCATCCTTCGCAATATTGCACTATTTACATTGATAATATCTTCCCTGATCTTGCTTCATAATTCTGTTCCTGGCTTTTTTTAAGTTATTTTTTTAAGTACCTAGGTATTTATTATTAATTATGTATTGAATTAATTTATTTCCCGGTACTTACATTCGGTCTTAAAATTTAAATGTAATCCCATTTGATGCTGTTCTAATACTTATTAGATATATTAGTTCCTTACAATTTGTGAAAATAACTATGATTGCAGTTTCCCCTCTATTATGTTTATACCTTGCCCATTCCAATTTATAGCTACTGTAGTACCATTGTAAATAACTGTAAAGGCATATTTCCCTTTTGTCTATCTTCTCTGTCTAACCATATTTTGTTTATTAAGTTTACTAGGTACCCACAATTTTGTGAATATATATCCAGTCGTAGTTGTATGGTAATTGCATGTATACCCTTTTAAATGCTTTTTATATATTTGCAGCATGTCAGCATTTAGATTCGTGGGGTTTAGAATGGCCCATATTTGAACCACATCAAATCCTTTTGGTAGTCTAAAAATTTAAGGATATGTTGTATTTCATACTTCTTTTGATCAGTACCTATTCGTACTGTATGCAGTTGTTCTACAATGCTAAACCTACCCTTTCCCGAATCCCGCCATTTAACTTGTTTGCCAATGGATTTATTATCAATCTAGAGAATACTCTATAGATGTGATAAGAGTGACTGATCGGCCAAGAGCCAATAGTCGTTTACGTCTTGAGTTTTCTTTTTTGTAGAATTACTATGGGAGTACACATGGGAACAACCAACTCGCCGACTTAAGTCTATAATAGACTACATTATTTGTAGACAACAAACTAGAATAAAGATCGCCGACGTAAGAGTTAAACGAGGCGCAGAGTGTGGTTCCGATCACTATATGCTGCGCTCAGCCATCTATTTTCCTTATAGAAATATGATGTTCACCGTTCAAAAAACAACTAATGATAGAGATGTTACCCAAACAACAAGTAGCCTAAATTATAATTTGCAAGGCCTTCAAGATGAATCAATTGCATTCCTTTATAGATTACGCCTCTGTACAAAACTGAGTAGCATATATTTGGCATCGGCTTTGGACATGTATGAACAAATTACAGATAAGATGCATCAAGCAGCCGAAGAAGCTTTAGGAAAGCGACAAAGCCTGAACACTAAACATAAGCCCCCTTGGTGGTCATACGAAATAGAGGTATTAATTAAAGAAAAGAAATATCAATATAATAAGTGGCTATCAACAAAAGATCCTGAGGACCGAAGAACGTACGCAAGAATAAATGCCGAAGTCAAGCGTGTAGTAACAAAAGCAAAAAACGACCAATGGCAACAAACATGCGAAAACATTGATGGGGTTATAGGTAGTACTAAATCCAGAGAGGCCTGGAAAGTTATTAAAAATCTTAGGAACAACAGACAGGAAAGATGCAGATTACAACTGATAGATACTGAAGAATGGATTAGACACTATAAGAATATATTAACAGAAGATAGACCACAATTTGCATCAGAACATAATGAAAGTTTTGATTGGTCACTTTCAGAGGAAGAAGAAATTACAGCAGAAGAAATAAAAAAAACCGTTGCAGAAATGAAAAACGGAAAAGCAGCTGGTCCAGGTGGTATTCCAATAGAACTGGTTAAGCATGGCCCCGGTATTCTGTTTGAACTGTTGGCCTCTATATTTAATTCATTCTTGAGAGGTGACCAACTTCCAGAATCTTGGAACACGGCGTACATCAGCAACATTTATAAAAAAGGAGACCGCAAAAGCTGCTCAAACTACAGGGGTATTAGTGTTATAAATTCACTCGCCCGACTGTATGGAAAAATATTAAAAAAACGAATTGAGACCTGTTCGGTAGATGTTGAGGAACAGAATGGTTTCCGAGCCGGAAGATCTTGCACTGATAGTATTTTCTGTCTTCGGCAGGTAACTGAAAAACGACTGGCACGTGGACTGGAAACACACCTTGTATTTATAGATCTGGAGAAGGCCTATGACAGCGTTCCATTAAAACAGCTTTGGTCCGTTATGAGAAATCAAGGTGTAAAAGAAATCTATATACAAGCGGTCCAAAGTCTTTACAGCAGTATGACAGCTAGTATAAAAAATGGCAACAAAATATCAACGCCGTTTAAAATAACTAAAGGTCTAAGACAAGGTTGTTGCATTGCACCAACCCTTTTCAAGATATATCTCAATGGTGCCCTTAGTCAATGGAGATTGAAATGTCGCAATATGGGAGTACCGATAGGGGAAGATAGACTCTTCACTCTCCACTTTGCCGACGATCAAGTTATACTTGCTGAGGACGAAATGGATATACATTATATGCTAAGAAAACTTCATGAATCCTATAACTCATGGGGATTAACGATTAATACCCAGAAAACGGAATACGTGGTAGTCGGAGGACCAGGTCAAGACCTTGATCTAGGCACACATAAAATAAAAAACAACAAATGGTACAAGTATTTAGGCCAAAAAATTTCTAATACGGGAGGAAGCAAAGATGAAATAGCTAGCAGAATGGCACAGACAAACAATGTCATCAGGCAGTTAAATGGTGTACTGTGGAGTGAAAAGATAACGAAGGCAACAAAAATACGAATATATAAATCAATAGTTGAGAGTATAGCTACATATGGTTCGGAAGTCTGGGAAATGGATAATAAACATAAGTTGAAAGTCAAAGCTGTTGAAATGAATTATTGGCGAAGGTGTAGCAGGTTAACCAGGCTTGACAAAGTAAGAAACGAAAACATCCGAGAAAATATGGGAATTGACTTGGACATAATTGATACAATTGAAGCAAAACGACTTCGATGGTATGGACACTTGCGGCGCATGGCCAATGACAGATGGCCAAAGAAAATATGGAAATGGACCCCAAACCAGAGAAGGAAACGAGGACGACCAAAAAGAACTTGGGAAGATGAAGTGGCCGAAGCCATGACAAGTAGAGGACTGTCAGAAAACGATTGGAGAAACAGAAAAACGTGGAAACTGGGATGCGAGAGACGGCGCCAGCTGTAACAAACTCGCCATATATATATATATACTATGGGAGTATAGGTGGGCTAAACAATTGTTTTTTATTGGTACTCTATTTTGCCTATTTCAAACACGCTCTGGCGTGCGTATATCGGGCTTTTTAGCACGCGCGTGTTTTAAAGTTGCCATAGAAACGCATCAACAACGACGAAATCAAACAATAACAGAGCGTTTTTGGCCGTAGCGGGGCCACCCGATTGGTGATGGGCCAGCACGTACGAAGCGTCCCGAGTGTCGTTCTAATTAATTATATTGGGTATTTGGGTAATTTTACACTATTTATGATTTCAAAGGTAGGTACCAATAAAAAAAAATCGCGTCAAGTATTCGTGGATAACTGCTCTTTTAAACACTTGCTCTATTTCGAGCACGACGGCTGCGCGTGTTTGAAAGAGCTCAATATCCACTCATACTTTAATATACTATTTTTGTTTCTTTTCTCATATCCGCTACTACGTCATTTGCTTTTTTTTAAGTAGGTACCTATCTAACATGGGCGTACCCAGCGAGGGGCAGGGGGGGCACTTGCCCCCCCCCCCCCCCGAAGCAAAAAATAAATCGTAACTATTATAATAATCAAAAAAATACTTAGGTACACTATTGAAAATTATGAAATTTATTAATTATTAATTACATATAATAATTGATTATTAAAAATGATAATTGTATAAGACGTAACTAGAATAAAAAATTTTTTAGCACTGCTATAATGATACATAATTTTCTTAAAATTTTGGTTTCATTCCCCTTTTCCGTGATAAAATGTTTAAACCTGAACGACCATGGTTTGCCCCCCCCCCTAGTTTTGATCCTCTTGCCCCCCCCCCTAGTTTTGATCCTGGGTACGCACTTGCTATCTAATGTGTAATTTAACTCGAGTTCAATCGTACCCTACCTATTATATTTAGAGCCACGAGCCACTATGCTGAGACGAGATGAATGTATGAATAATTCACAATTGATCGGCGATTTTCATCTTTGAAGTCGTTTGCACTTTTTGACAGTCAATATATTTTCCTTAAACCATCTTTTGAACTGCTGATCTCTACTAAGCTTCTGCAATTATGACAGTATCCAGAATTAAGTTCTTTAGAGGAAACTTTTTACTTACTTCGATGTTTGTGTTACAGGAAAGTACCGCCTTTTTTTAACATGTTATCCTTCGCATGACGAAACTTCTTCGTACATAAATGCAGTTCAGGTCGACGGTTTCCAGAACCCCGCTAGATACATTGTAACGCAGCAACCCTTACCAAATACTCTCGGAGATTTCTGGAGGATGATAGTGGAAAGGCAGTGTACCGTCATAATCTCTCTCAATGATATCAATCCACACGATAAGGTAAGGTTTAAAGTTGTGATATAATTCTTTGTCATGTTGATGTGTTTAAGACCGTCAGTCAGTTTTGGCCAGAGGACGGATATGAGCTTAGCCCAGTGGACTTCTTGAATATTTCGCACGTGAAAGAGCAAGACAAGCAGTACTACAAGATCATCACTGTTCAAGTACAGTTAAAGATAAGGGGGGTAAGAATCATAATTGTAATTTCATAAAAATGTGTTCTTAATGAATCCAAATTAGGTTCATGATTTTAGTGTGGATATAATCCATTTCCATAACTGGAAAGCTAGAGTACTTTTACCCAATAGCATCGAGGAATTTTTGTCCTTCAAAGAGGAAGCGACAGCGTTGTCTAGAAAGTCTCAACCGACTGTAGTGACCTGCTAGTAAGTGAACATTTTTTACTTTAAAACTTAAAGATTCTAAAATTTTGTGTTCAGCGATGGTGTCACAGCTTGTGGGGTGTACGTAGCAATGACGTTCATCATCGAAAAAATGAAATTAGAGCAAGAATGTGACGTTTGTTTAGCTGTGAGGAGCATACGCCACAACCGAAAGCAATTCATTAACACCAAAGTAAGACTAGTATAAATTTGTCATTCCAAAGGATCTTTATTCATTATTTTTCAGGTGCAATACGAATTCTTGTATAAAGCCGCAGTCGCGTATTTGGGTGGATTTCAACCTTATTCGAATTTCGGCTGATTAAAAAACTATTCTAGTAATGAAAATAAAATTTATTTCAAAGGATACAAATGAATCTTTCAATGCAATGTCACACTGAATGAACATCAAACGAGAAACATTACTAAAGAAAAGCTTAGAATACAATATACAAGAAGAAACAAAAAATAATGGCACACTAACTTAAAATAAAATGAAAATTCAAACCATTATTTGTTGTTTGGTCTTTAGTTAGATATTTATAGGGCTTAACTTATTTCCACACTGACACTACTTGCTAAAAATATTTTTCATCGCATTTTGTTCACAATATCTAAGAAACACTAAAAATATAGTAATTAAACTACCCAAAAATCATAGCAGATTAACATCATGTACATCAAGGTACTACAAAACTAATCAAAACTGAACATTATTTCAAATATTGTAAAATCTACAGATCCGAACCTGATCCATGATTTTGAGTAGCGTATTAACATGTACTTAACCAAACCTACTACACACCTAAATATAACCAAATAGTGATGTTAGTATAGTCCTGACATCCTCGTCCTCTTTTAAACATCCCGACTCGGAAGAGGACTGAACGAGAAATAGCTTGGCGCGATGCAGATGGATAATTAGAGTATGCAGTAACTTCATTGCGAATTATTATTAAATAGAATCAAGATGACCGACATTCAAGAAATAGACCTGCGATAAAATTGGTGTAATTAGGAGTATGTTTGAGTGATTAAGTCAATTGATTTCATTGGTTATCCAAATTTTTCGTAAATTAATGGGATGTATTATTTATTAAATGTTTTTTATACTATGAAAACAATTTATATATCCAACAGCCTTTGACCTTCCGAAAGCTAGGTTAAATGAACAAACTTTGTGTTGTAATTAGAACCGACATTAAATATCCAATGTGATGACAATAAAACCAAACAGACAATACTGTGAGGACGAGTGGGACAGCAGTTTTGTTTGATCAAGTATAACCATATTAAATATATGAAAAGCAACACTACTAGTTATCTACATAAAAGTACTACATTATATATGTATATATGTGTATATTATATAAAAGGTGTGAACAAAATGACGATGTCCGAGGCTTTAGGCTGGGGGTGAATTACTCGATGTTGTAAAGCATGCAGACATTGCCGTTAGCCATTGAGGGGGGCACCAGGGGCGAGTTCGGTGACAGAACTGCGAAGCCGAGGAACATAAACGTTCGGATCAGGACGGCCCTGTCCGGACGGTTACTAGCGAACACCTAAACAATAAACAAAAAACCATTACCAGAAATACTCAAATATATAAAAATGAGAGGAAAAGTTTATAACAGGATGTAAGTATAATAAAAAAGTGCTTTTATGTCTCATATGTGCATAAGAGATGAAGAAATAGATTATAACGTTATTAATTGTTAACAAGGAGTCGCTTGTATAGGTTGAATTTAATTGTTCAATCACATTTACTATAGAAAAAAACCGTAGTAACGTCATTGGTGTCTGAGTAATAACAATCATTTGTTATTAATTTCTTCTCCTTGATTTTGGATTTATCACTGAATTGTCTTCATGGGCTTATACAAATTTCCACAATTAAATTTTATTGGAAAATAAGTAAATGTAATTATTGTAAAATCAAAATAAACACAGAATAACAGAAATACATCAAGCAATGTTCTCCAATAGAGCCATATTTTTAAGGACATTGGTCAGCAAGGTAGCGTCAATAACACTGGTAAATATTACGTGAACACGCTGATTTCCAATTGTTACATGTCTCATGAACTTTTTTTGTTTACAAAACAACTTCAATAGTTTAGCGCAAATTTGAACTGGACCTGTCATCCTTCCATTTTTGGTCATTTAAGGCCTTTTTCTAGTTCCATTATTAAGGGTCTGCTTTATGCCATTGAGTGTTTGTAGTTGGTTTTTAATAGCCTCTCCAGATAACGCCAGTCAGATTTTGCTACTCATATTCTTCATCTTATTTCTCTATGTTGTTTTTGTATAGAAGTAACACTAAAATCGATGCAAGTCTTCAATAGAGAGGTAAATGCTCATGTCAAGCATTTAAAAGTGATAAGATTGACTATATATAATCTTAACCTTACTCTCCACATGAAATTTGAGAGCTATGGCTACTTAAACTGATAATAATAATGATGTGATTACCTTAGGTCTGTGAGGGCCATAGGTGTAAAAAGAGATCCATTATCAAGTTCCTTTTTGAAATACTTAATCAGCGACGCGATCAATTCCTTAAACCTGTTGTTGGTTGTTTTAGCATATTAAATACACATGTTAAGTTAAAGTCAAAGTATGGATCCTAGAAAGAACATTGCCCATTATCACCAACATAAAATATGCGCACAAATTTGAACCATTGTTAGACCCTCTATATCATGTTTACAACTTTGTGTGAACTTTTAATTTCCCTTTCAATAACACAATTATTAATTTTATAAACAAGAGGTTTCCTATCCCACTTTGTTTTTCATGATGCGTGTGGTTTAATATCAAACACCAAATTGTTCATTCTTTTGGTGTTTAGTAATTTCGTGCCCTCTAGTATCAAAGACGCTTTTCATTTATAATACATCCCTCATCACATAATTAATGAATAGATGGTTAAAAACTCCACAAATGAAACGCGCCATTGTAAAGTTGATTATGTAAATATCAACCCTTTTTAAACACATACGGACCTATTCTATTGAAATCCAGGGTCCGAAATCAACAAGAGCGGAAGAGAAACTAATAGTAGTTCGTTAGTGTGACAGAGAAGGAAGTTTTGCAACATTGCCGGATGGCCGGTCCGTAACCCATTCCAAATATTCCCGTCGGAGGCTATACAGCGAATGATTCGGTAGAGTGTGGCGATGACTGTGATGTTTCGCGAGTTAGCAACGTCGCAAAAGTTCTTTTTCTGTTTAGCCAACGAGAAATATTATGGCCTTTCTTTCGCTCTTATATTTATACATTTTATACCATACTGCGACTCTGTAGAAACGGTCTGTATACACCTTAGACTAGAGAAAAGAGAGGACGCGTAACGGAGATCGGGGTAACCATAGAGAAGTGTGCCGGTTGTCGATCCGTCCGCCATTAGATTGGTGCTAAACGTCTCATAGACACCAACGCTTGTTAAGTGGTTATTTTTGCGATTTTTGTATTAAAGAACATTTGATAATTTGTCAGTAAAGATGGTTTATTGTGTTGCATACCAATGTAAAAGTCGAAGTGATAAAAAAGAACCAGAAGTTACGTTTCACAGGTAAATAGAAAAACCGTCTATTTATTCATACATTGTTAACTTGTATTTAAAGTGTTATTGCGTAATTAATCAATTTGGTATTTATACAAGATGCATGCCTAACTCCAAGATAATAACTCTTAATAGATGAGTTATCTTATGCATTGTTTTAATTCATGATTTTTGAATTAATCATGATAAACATTCCCAAATACACATATTTTCCAGTGGCGGGCGCCTAGGATTGAAATTGTATTTCAATTAAATTTACAATATATTTTTTGTATGCGTAACTTCTATTATCTGGATTGCAGGAAGATCTGGTTAAGTACTGAATATCACCAATCATATTAATATTTTCTACAATTACACAAAACAAGGCTTTTTCAGTCAGGTAACGTTTACCTATCTATGGTTTTGTTTTAGATTTCCTTCAGATCCAGCTAAAAAGGCTCTTTGGGTCCAAGCAATGAAAATTCTAGACTGGGTACCAACATCAAATGATAGATTATGTTCCAAACATTTTGAAAAAAATTTTTTTTATGCAACAGATTTCAAAAAACGTCTGCTTCATGGAGCAGTCCCTACAATTTTTCCAGAATTTCCCAAATATATGCAGCCAAAGAAGGTATGCTCTCAATACTTTATTTTAATGATTATAATTAGGTATGCTTATTCTTGAAGGAAACATTATTCATGTCATAAAATAAAGGTAATTAAATGAATACATAAAATACAATTGTTGTAGATTGTGAAAAGGAAAGCTTCGCATCTAGATGAACCTGGCCCGTCAACTTCATCTAGCCTACCTCAAGAAGAAACTCCTCGAAAGAAACGCTTAAGAAGACAACTTTTTAGTGAAATAGAAAAGAACAAAAATAAAACAAGGAAAATTAAAATTCTTAAACAAAATCTAAAAAGATATAAGAAAAAAGTTGTTTCGCTAAAAGTACTAGTAAAAGAATTAAACCAAAAAAATTTAATATTGTCTGAAAACATGATGATGTTTGACAGTATGCCAAATATAACGCAAGAACTGCAAAAACGAAAATTAAGAAAAAAAAGTAGGTATTCACCTGAGTTGCGCAAATTTGCAATAACATTAAGTTTTTTCTCACCTAAAGGCTACGACTATGTAAGGCAAACTTTTGATACTTGTTTGCCTCACCGTAGCACCATCGGTAAGTGGTTGAAAAATGTCAATGCTGAGCCAGGCTTTAGTACGGAAGCATTTAATACATTAAAAAAATATGTTAATTTTTCTAAGAAACCCATTATTTTGTCCCTTATTATTGATGAAATTTCACTCAGAAAAAAAGTAGAATGGGATGGAAAGAAATACCATGGATATGTGAATTGTGGGGTAAATTTTGATAATGATTTAACTGAAGTAGCAAAAGAAGCATTTGTTTTAATTGTGGTTGGAGTTAATACAACTTGGAAGTTACCGGTTGGCTATTTTTTTGCAAATGGTCTGAGTGGTCATCAAAAATGCACAATTGTTACAATGTGCGTTAAATTAATACAAGAAACAGGTGCGCATTTGCTTTCATTAACTTTTGATGGGGCCTCCTCAAATGTATCAATGGCACATATGTTAGGCTGTAAAACAAATTTTAATAATGTGATACCATTTTTTACTATAAATGAAAAAAATGTATATATAATTTTCGATCCTTGCCATATGATAAAACTAATAAGAAATACATTTGGGGAGAAAAAAGTCTTACAAGATGGCGAAGGAAATTTTATAAGGTGGGAATTCATTGAAAAGTTAGATAAATTACAGAATTCGGAAGGTCTTCACTTGGGAAATAAGATAAGAAAAGCCCATTTACATTTTTTCAAACAAAAAATGAAGGTTCGTTTGGCGGTTCAATTATTGAGCCAATCTGTTGCCGATTCCTTGAGCTACTGTGAAGATGTCTTAGGACTAGAGGCATTTCGTGGTTGCTCTGGAACAATAAAATTTATAACAACTATCAATCATATATTTGATATTTTAAACAGTAGGTCGCTCAATCCACCTGGCTTTAAAAAGGCACTTTTTGAAAGAAATATTAATAGTACAAGGAAATTTGTAGAAGAAGCAATCGAATATATAGCGAACTTAAAAATTAACAATGAATTAATTATCAATTCCAATCGCAAAACTGGATTCATGGGTTTCATAATTTCTTTGAAAAGTGCCTTATTAATGTATGACGAAATGGTCTGTGAAAAGAAAAAATTAGTATATCTGCCACTGTATAAATTGAGCCAAGATCACATTGAATTGTTTTTTTCATCCATACGCTCAAGAGGTGGTTGGAATAACAACCCCACATGTAGACAGTTCACTGCAGCCTATAAAAGGTTAATTGTTAGAGCTGAAATTAGAGAGGGGGGTTTAGGTAACTGCATTCCGTTGGAGGACATACCTATATTAGTAGGATCTAGTAGGGGTCATCCTGAGGCTATTATAAATATGAGTCACCCCCGACTCATAATTAATGAACCACAAGAAGAGTCTTCGTTAGAAACTTTATGGGATGATCATGCTTATATTATGAATCCTGTTGTAATAAGCGAATGTTCACAACAAATTATTGTTTACATTTCGGGATTTGTTTCTTGGCACTTACTAAAAACCTTGAAATGTGAAAGGTGTTTAGCAGCTATAACAGGGGAAAAAGAAAACTTTCTATATTCACTAATTAGCAAAAAATCTCGTGGGGGATTAACATATCCTTCACAAGATGTAATAAGTATATGTAAAATGTCAGAACATTTTATAAGGGTCTATGAAAAACTAATTCAGAGCGATTCGTTCATAAATGTTTTAAAGAATAAAATTATGCGTGAAGCAATTGCAATGAAATGCTTTTCTTCCTTAAAAGACCATGCGGCTGAAAACAGCAATAATCATATTTATTTCTTAATAGAAGCAATTATTATAAAATATGTAAATATAAGAATTCATTTTATCACCAAAAAAATGTGTGAAATTAAAGACCCAGTAAGGCAACAATATACCAAGTTAATTTTATTTAAAGGGCAGTAGGTAGTATCTAATACATTGTGTGCTTACTATCTTATTTTTTGTTTTAATAATAAAAGTAATCATAATACTTAAATATCTATAAATAATAAATTACATTAGGAAGTTTTTTACCTGATGCTTCTACACGCTTTGTTAAAATATTAAAAGATTTTATTTTAAGCCCTGGTTCAGAATCTACTTTTAAGATTTTAAACATTTACCTGGTACTTATTTTTTCCCCAATTTTTTTTCTGTAATTCCTCATTTACGTTAGGCATATTTTCAAAAAGCAAATAATTTTCAAATGATTTCTTATGATTTCAGATGATTTCTTAATTTTAATTCTTTTGTGATCTGTTTCATGAAACAATTTTTTTCCTATACCTTCGTAAATAGATAAGTTCTTTATAGCAAGTTCTTTCTCTGAAGTTTTATATTTAACTTGTTTAACTGTCCGAAGATGTCCGATAAATAGGCAACTCTTTGGATCCAAACTGGGTCGTTAAAATGTTCCATAAAATCATGTTTCCCTTGCCTTTCCAAAAACACTTTAAGTTCGTCTTTTAGTTCAAATACACGTACAATAACATTTCCTTTCCACAAACAACGAGCAGCAGTATAGAACAGAAGAGCCTCGTGATGAGAGTTCATGTCTATACAGAATTTTTTGAAAAGACGGGTGTTGAGAACACTGGATTTTAAATAGTGTAGGCTGTAGACGTATTTCATTTTGGGATTAAAGGTTTGCGACCCCTCCAAATAATTACCGCGACCCCTAAGGGGGTCGCGACCCGCCGTTTGTCAATCACTGCTCTAAATAGTCTTCGACATAATTTCTTTTTACATCTTGTATACAAAGGCCGAACAATTAACCATGTTTTACATTTTTTATAAACGCTTAATAAATTCATTGTGTATGTGTAATTTTTGTTGAAATATAATTTATTTGTGATTGATTTTGTTTTCTTTTTTGTAATATTCGAAACATAAAATTTTGAATAACATATCTACGAGTATTATATATCAATACATAAATTAGCGCTATTTTCTTCTATGCCAAAACGTTACGCCACTGGTCAAACAGCGTTGGTGCCTGAACGGAACACGATAGACTCCGGCGTTACGAGTCCTCTCTCATTTCTCTAGTCTAAGGTATACACACACTTTACTCTTAACCAGAAGTAAACAGATTAATCGAAATCAGTTTTATTGTTCATCAATTTTCTATTCTTAAATAAAATTAGTGGTAGTGAAATATCGAGTTTCTCTTGAGGAGGATACCTTAAAGTCAACAACACCTTCATATAATAATTGTATAACTATTATTATCCACTGCAGTTGACAAGAAATATGACGTAGATACATTGATTTTTAATCTAATTGTCCTTTATTCCTGTATGACGATATTTTTATAGCATCATGTTTATCATTAACAATTTCAGTGTTGTTCCGTCATCCAGGATTGTTGGTTTGTCTTTTCTTTAAACAACAATCATTGCTAACTTTTTACTGCCGACATTTCGTCAGATATTACGGACATAATCATGGTCTACAAAGAAAGTGGTAAGTATCTCTGATATAACTAATGTTCACACTTACATTTTAGGTACGAAAGAGTTGTATGACATTACATAGATTTGACCACTGTATATCGCCAATATGAGATACTTACCACTTTCTTTGTAGAGCCATGATTATGTCCGTAATCTTCTTCTTCTTCATTCCAGGGTTTAGGCATTTTTATTTGCCTGTTCCGGCATCAAACTTCGCCCCATCTTTTCATGGGGCGTCCTACATATGTCCGTAATATCGGACGAAATGTCGGCAGTAAAAAGTTAGCAACGATCGGTTGTTTTAATTTTTGGGGGTTTATTCAAGAACAACAGTTCCTGTATTTGCTAACCTTTCACAGTTGATTACTCACCTCCTTCTCCTTAAAGTGAATTAAATTTTTACTCACTCACAGTCGATACTTACCACAACGACATGCTCGCACTTGAGCTGCTCCTCGGCGGCCTCGAGGAGTGCGACGAACGCCTCCCTGGAGCCCTCGGGCAGCACGTGCGGTGGTAACGCGACGTACAACGTCTTCCCCCTTAAGACCGCGTCCCACGGTTGTCGTGCAGTGCGGAAAGTTAGCCGCAACGGCGGCGGCGCGCCCCTGGCTGCCTCACCAGGGGCATCAGGACCACCACAGAGGCCCGGAACCCAGAGACATGTTGTAAGAATCGGCCTCGGACACGCTCCAGGCCGAACGTTTACTGCTCAACAACGTACTCCTAGAAGCGGGAAAGAGAAAGACATTTAGATATCACAATGACTTTTTGAATAATGTACACACCGCAACTATTATAGCTCGAACCCTGAAATTTGGATATGCCTTAAGCTTTTAAGGGTGGGGACATTTCGAAAGAGGCTGTGGTGGGGAGATAGTTCCGTGTAGTCTAGTACAATAGCATTTTATCTCAGTCGATTCTTAAACCATCAATAATGACATACCGCATCCTAATCCATTTTACCAATCATTCTTTATCAAACATATTCAATCCTTCTAGCATTTTTATTCAAGCATGTTTTTTTGCCAATAAGGAATACAATCATTTTACTTCATTCAATTTATGCTCTAGTCGCTCACCAGCAAGTAGATACCTTATACAACGATTTTTCAATTTAATTTACTATTAGAATACCTTATAATCTTACCTTGAACATGACTTTTTCCACTGCTTCTTGAAACAATATTTTAATACATTCATTTTCACGTTGTATCAAATATTAATTTAAATTTAGTTCAAAACTTGTTTTACTAGGATGTTAAAGAGCGCCACTGGTAAATGGTAAATGTCAATTCATGATACACAAGGTGCATTAAAAGAGTAAATTGGGAATTAGGGGTAATGGAGAGTGAGATAGAGGATCTTAACCCATAAATTAGCAAAATCGGTTAAATGTGAATTCAATGAAAACTGGGAAGCCCAGCCATGTTTTTTAATATTGCTCCTCTTTGTTACAAAAATTTACACTAGAATTTCATGAAAAGAATAGCTAATGGTTTTTATGGAGATATTCATATTTGGCAGTGTGGGGTTGCTAGTCCCCCATCGGGCGCCTCCCCAGGTGGCGGATAGGGGCACGCCTCCCAGATATGGGTGGTACCGGTGAAATCAAATAGCCGGGGCGGACCAAAACTAGCACTGCGGCGTCTGACCCAGAATGGGCGGCGGCAAACAGCGTCTGACCCAGATTGGGCGGCTGAAATATATATGCTCACCAAGACGTCTAGCCAGCGTGGTGTTCTATGGCTAAATACCCCTTATGAAAATGCCAGGTATAAAGACTCAAGTACCCCAGGCGAGTAGAAGATTATCTTCAGAATCTCGCACTGATGTTAAATCAGTCTGTCCCATGGATTCTGGGGGGGACAATCATCTGGCGAAGAACCTTAAGAGATGTAAAAAGAACAAAATTATGTACATTGCAACATACAACGCACTGTCACTATTGTCGGAAGAACGGTTAACTGAACTAGAGTGCGAATTGGAAAATATCAAATGGGATGTCGTGGGTCTTAGCGAGGTTAGAAGACGTGGGGAACAACTCATTACTTTAAAATCTGGGCACAGTTTCTATTACGCAGGTGACGACAATAGCTCAGTGGGAGGAACTGGCTTTCTGATACATAAGCGCCACAGAACAAACATTTTGTCGCTGAAGAAAATCTCCACAAGAGTAATATGCATTGTCCTCAAACTCAACACCAGATACAATGTCAAAATTATACAAGTTTACGCGCCTACCTCAAATCATACTGACGAAGAAGTAGATTTGTTTTACGATGACATCAGAGATGCTCTCAGCGATCAACAAGCACATTATACTATTCTATGTGGTGATTTCAATGCCAAGGTGGGAACAAGGTCGGACGCTGAAGAGTTCTCACTGGGAAGCCATGGACTGGAAGGAAGAAATGATAGGGGTGAAACATTGCTTGGTTTCCTGCTGCAAAACAACTTATTCCAGATGAATAGCTTCTTTCCTAAGAGACCAAATAGGAGATGGACATGGAGGAGCCCGGATGGACAAACAAAAAATGAAATAGATTTCATAATCACCGACAAAAGATACATAATTAAAGACGTGTCGGTACTGAACAAGGTAGCCACCGGAAGTGACCACAGGATTGTACGAGCCAAATTAATGATTGACGTCGGTAAAGAACGGCACAAGCTGATCAAGAAGACCGACAACAACAGACCATGGAAGAGCCCATCGGACATGGCCGGCTTCCAGCAATGCATCACAAATAAGTTAAATGGCACTGAAGCAGAAGAAAACATCAATGTCTTGAACGAGACCATCACTACTGCCCTGCTAGAGAGCCAAAACGGATATTGCCCAACAACCAAGAAACAATCGAAATTAAGCGAAGCCACTATGAGAAAAATGAAACAAAGAAGAGACATGAGAAGTGAAGAACTGACTACTGCTGAAGAGCTAAGACAGATTAACAGGGAAGTATCAAAGGCTATAAGACGCGACATTAGAACACACAACCAAAATCAGATTGAAGAAACAATAGAAAACAATAAGAGCATGAAGGTCTTACGTAGAAAACTGGAAAGTGGAACAAAGCAAATAACGAAGATAAAGGACAAAGAGGGATTTGTTACAACAAACCGGGAAGGCATTTTAAAAATAGTTGAAGACTTTTACCGCCTATTATATAAAAGCCACAATGAAGAAAATCTGGACTCAGAAACAGAACCAGAGATACTGACAAGAAAAAAAGGCATCGTTAATCAAGGGTCAGAATCACTGCCTGAGATTACTTTGGACGAAATAAAGTTGGCACTGAGGAAAACAAAAAACAACAAGGCCCCTGGAGAGGACTGCGTAGTTGCCGATGCAGTTAAGATAGGTGGTAACTGCCTACTCAAGAAAGTAGCAAAACTTTTTAATCTCTGTCTTCTTAATAACACCATACCAGATAGGTGGTACAACGCCATCGTGATCTTGATCCACAAGAAAGGAGATACAGCTGAACTGGAAAACTACCGACCAATAAGCTTACTCAGTCACCTCTATAAACTCTTCACGAGAATTATTACTACACGATTGGAAAACAAATTAGATTTTTACCAACCAATAGAACAGGCCGGGTTCCGCAGAGGATTTGGAACCAATGACCATCTTCAAAGCATCAAAACCGTGATCGAAAAATCAATCGAATACAATAGACCGCTTGTCATTGCCTTTGTGGACTTCCACAAGGCCTTTGACACTGTTGAGTTGAGTGCAGTTTTAGACTCCTTACAAAAATGTCGGGTCGACTATCGTTACACGAAACTAATATACAACATATATAAAAATGCTACCATGATGGTAAAACTGCACGAAAACACCAACCCTATAAGAATAGGTAGAGGAGTACGACAGGGAGATACTATGTCGCCAAAACTGTTTATCACCGTTCTGCAATATGCCTTTGGAATGCTTGATTGGAGTGGAAAGGGTTTGAATATAGATGGCGTAAAACTAACAGATCTGCGCTTTGCAGATGATATAGCTTTGTTGTCTGACAACCTACAAGACATCAGGGAAATGCTGGAAGATCTTCAGGAAGTATGTGCTCAGGTCGGGCTAAAAATTAATATATCAAAAACGAAATTTATTACGAATCTGGTCCCTAGTGGAAATATTGTTATTGGCGATTGTGAGGTGGAACTGGTGGATAGGTACATATATCTTGGCCACGAAATAAGAATCTCGAGAGACAATCAAACATGCGAATTAAAAAGAAGAATTACGCTCTCTTGGGCTGCATATGGAAAACTTGGGGACGTGTTTAAGAGTAATCTCCCAATTTGTCTGAAGCGAAAGGTTTTTAATCAATGTATTCTGCCGGTTATGACCTACGGCGCCGAAACTTTAACTTTGACAGCCACATCTGCTAAGAAGCTTAGAATAACACAACGCAAGATGGAAAGATCGATGCTCGGTGTGTCACTTCGTGACCACGTCAGAAATGAGAACCTACGGGCGAGAACAGGAGTCACGGATGTTATCTACCAGGTGGCAAAGCTCAAGTGGAACTGGGCTGGACATGTGGCCCGCATGACAGATGGACGATGGACAAAAAGGCTGCTCGAGTGGAGACCAAGGGCTGACAAGAGAAACAGGGGAAGACCTCCCACGCGATGGACGGACGATATCAAAAGAATAACCACAAATTGGATGCAGAGCGCTCAAAATAGAGGACAGTGGGCAGAAATGGGGGAGGCCTATATCCAGCAGTGGATGCAGAGGGCTGATTGATGATGATGATGATGATGATTCATATTTGTCTTTACTAAAACCACACCAGTTTGAGCCAATATATCTCGATCTTGGATAAGTATAAATTGAACCCTCTCAAATCTTGAATCTGGATGAAACTAGTATCACCACAGTGATGAGGGCTGTTAAAACAGTTTTGACAAAAGGTGAGAAGCAAATTGGATAACTAACCCCAAGTGAACGAGGTGTATTGGTGACATTTGTTGGACTTTCTCTGCCTTTAGCCTTTGTTTTCCAAGGCTATGGAATCCATCCTTAACAATATTTGAGAGATCACCAGCATGTTCTGGTGCACTTTGCAATAAATCAGGATGGATGAAATCAGAACAGTTCCGTGAAGTGTAAAACATGTCAGCCAGACATTCTATGGTTCACAATAAAATAGCTTTAATTTCGGATGACCATGAATACCCCGAATCTATTAAAGCAATCTGATAGTGCAAGTCGAATGGAATTGTGCCCATTCATCACAACTACCCATAGATTGCAACCATTTGTTGTGATCATGTATGGTCCCTTCAAAGCGTACTTTACAACATTTTTCCGATAAAGCCTATGAAAATGCATCTTCTATAGAGAATATTAAACGTGTTTTTGCAAAAACTGGTTTATGGCCATCTGACAGGCTCGTTACTGAGACAGATTTTGCCACTAGCAGTGTTATGGATGGGCCAGTTGAATCCACAAACCTCAATAGTTCAGGACTGATTTAGCATTTAGTCCCGAGAAACCACCAACTTTTAGTTAAAACAAATTCCTAATAACATCAGAAAAATTAAATACTATCAAACTAACTCAAATTTCTCTGTTAAAAACTATATCTCCAGAAGAAACCTATTTTGAACCTGACGACCAACCAGTGACATCAGCTTATGGTCAAAGCACTAATACCAAAAATTTCAGGGGACCTAATCTAGAAAAACCTTTTCTTGACCTCAAGGTAGGTACCTACTACGAAAATAAACAGAAATAGAAAGTCAAATTGTGCTGTTTAATGGACACACAGCTAGAATTTCTCGTCAGAGGAAACATGAAATTCCAGAAAAAAATGAGGGTTACAAAAGAGATGCAACTAGTCTTGAAATCCAGAAAAGATCGAAGCATGCTTTCTAGACCAAAAAACATTTTTGTAATGTTGGGTCAAAAACGAAAAAGAGGTTATAAGGGATTTAGTCACCAAGAGAAAGGTACAGCTGCACAAATCAGAAAAGCAAAAAAGTGACAAGAGATACCTAGTTCTAATGAATGAGGCGCATCTCTTTAGACAATGTTATGTCAAACAATAGGGATGATCTTGAAGAATTTAAAACATGAAACAAAGAGTTGGAAATTTGTTCTAGTGAAATTCCTAATGGAAAAATCCACAAATGAATTCATATGAAGGGAATTAACCTTTTTTTTAGAGACGACTTTTTTTTTGTTTTCATGTCATGATGATATTATAGAGACGATGATCCGATGTATAGCTGCAAAGTAATGTAAATGTTTACAGTCTAGAACAGCAAGAACTTTCCCAATATATAAATTTAACTACAAGTTCAGTACTTTCGGACTTAAATTCAGAGTAGGCACTATTACTGTAATAAGTAATAACAATTACCATCATAATTATTTACTAGTGATGGAAGTATCGCACCGCCATGCTGAAAATATGTAGGTACCCCTCTGCTGGGGTGGATTCAACAAATTGTAGTTTATTTTTAATTATGAGATATATAACTAAGAGAACTACACTTAATTTTTTATTCATAGATGTCCACAATACAGAAGAACAGAATTTTATTTTATTATGAAATATTATACACCTTGTCAGAGAATTTTTCAAAAAATGATGCATGTACCATAACTTTTCCCTATATTGCCCCCAAAATACCTAACTCTGTACTAAAAGGTTTGACGTAAACAGACAGTCTGGCAAGTGAGGTTTGCCACATTATTTTGAACACCCTGCATAACTGAATAAATTTAAAAAAAAACACACTATAAGTGAGTTCATGCTCAACTAACAACTAACGGTTAACAATTATGTAATATATAACTGTTGAAGAGATGAATGCACTATGAAGCATAAGATGGGCCATACTCTGCTTAACAACGAACACCTAGGAACTACCATTTAACAATTAAGGAGGTCAGTTGAAAATTTTCATTATAAAGTTTAAGGTTTGAGTTTCTGTGTTAGATGAGTTGTAAATATATAGGAGTTATTAATTGAATTACTGCATGAATGCCTAAAAACACTGTTAAAGTATATATGTATAACCTAGTGTATAACATATATATCTCCATCTTAATAGTGGAAGTACCAAACCATGATTAAACATGAACCCAAAATCACAGCTTAAAACCTTAATTTATCAAAGTAATGGCTATGATTAAAAATAATTGAAACAAATAGCGAGCAATCACTTCAAACGCTTTCATTTGTTTCTATTAATGGTTTCAAAGCATGAACACGGTTAACTGTTAACCATTGAGCATAAACTCACCTTCAATTATTTAAAGTTAATTTACAAATGCAAGTAGTAATTATTTTAAAAACTAAAACATGTAAATATTATGTCCATGACCTTGGTAAAGCCTTTTTCAATGTTGGTTTGAGCTAAATTGTACCCGATTTGGGCTATATTGTATCACTGAAAGATTTTCGATCAACCAATAGGTTTCATGACATTGTGATATTTCAAAAACTATTGGTCGAATCAATATAGTCAACCTCGGATATAATTGACCCCACGGGCCCGTTCAAAATAGTCAATTATAGCGGAGGTCAATTATATGAGGGGTGTTAAAGAATAACCTGATAGTATAGATAGATGACAATCTAGTCAATTATAGCCAGTGGTCTATTATATCCGGGTCAATTAAAAGCGGGGCTGACTATGCAGTGTAGTTGGGAAACTATTGGAATAAAGGTACGTTTTTTTAAAATACTTGGCCAAGCCATTTTCCAGTTTTGTTTAATTTCGGTTGTGTACTACTATGCTGATTTTTGTATAAGAATTAATATTGCCACAAATTCAATAAAACGTCATTATCAGAAGTGTAATAAATAATAATTATTTCATTCAAATTCCTTCATAAGCACAAAATGCCACACTGAACCATGCCCTATGAACACATTACAGCAAAATCAAAATTAGTAAATGGCTTGGATAAATATTTTTTAAAAAGGTATTTCTCTCGATGAAGCGAAAACTAGTTTTCAGATTAAAATTTTTTTAATGGCATAAGTTTGCATAGTACAAACACCTTTAATATTATTTAAGCACTATTAAACAGCAAAATATTTCAATAAATTTTTTTTTATTCTGTAAAATTAACAAACTAACTTACTTAAATATGGCTGGCATGGTTTCGTCTTGGATAAACACAAAATTCTGATGAAACACCAACGAAAAGCAATTTTTTTATCAGATTGATTAAATATTCCACATTTTGAGACACAGAGCAGGGTCACTGGAAAAGGTTATCACTCACTCTGCTCATTCTTGGCTTGGACATGTCTAAATTTTGATTAGGAAATCAGTAGGAAGAGTGTACATCGTAAATAAAGAAGGGTAACCATTACTGTAATTCAATTGTATTTACAACTACTGGAGCAATTATTTTAAAACTTTTCAAAATTGTTTAGTAATCAGATTGTTTGTACATATATCAATTTAAAATTAATATGTTGTCTATATGTATAAAAATATGTTTATATATGAATAAAGTAATAATCAACAGTACTTAAGACCTAGGAAGTTCGGAAGGGGATAGAAGTAAGGGGTGGAAAAAGAAAGTCCAATATTATTCCGTAGTCATCTCTAGTTCAAGTAGGTATTTGTTGAATAGGAAATGGTGTTATTTGTTATTTAAATGTGCAAAAGATGTGCAGAAATTAAAATTAAAACAACCTACACAAACTGAAATATAAGCATTTGGTAACCTAATGTGTTTTGTCTATGAAAAGTTGCGTAACTTTACAATTGAATTATTTTGATAAATAACTGCGTAGTTAAATTTAATACAAGTGAGTTTTATCAGTAACTTAATAAGTATCCTTATTGTTTATGGATGTGATATTTAGGTCATATAAAGATAACATATTGCTACTAAGATATTTTATAAATTTGATGATATGTACTAGTTGCGAACTTACACATGAAAACATTCTTCCTAGTTAATTAATGTTGAATAAAGGAGTTCTGAAATAATTACTTAGATATTTCCATAAAAAATAACATTAAATTACCTACTAATTATTTCTGATATCTCCATAAATCGTGCTTAAGCCAAAACATGAATTCAATTTATTTTGGTTACATGGTTGTAAACTTGTTTTTTTTACAATGTTTATTACTTTTTATTGGCCCGCTGCTGTGGGTTTTTACAAAAATTTGGCAGACAAATCTAAACAGTCTGCTTAGCCATCTTTCTGGTTAGTAAAGATCAGATAACATATAAAGTAAAATTCTCAGTTGTTTAGAAACTTAGTCCAATAGGTTCACAAATGCTAATTAATTAAGGATCTAACAATGACTTATTGGATTAATGGTCATACATGTATCGGAAATATAATACCTTATTTGTATAACCCTTCTGGGGTATGGGGTATAAATATATTGGATCATATTTGGGATAACTAAGTACTATTGTGTTTTTCCTTACCCCTGTGCTTTAATCAGTGTTTAATCTAACCATAACATATTTTTTTTAACACGAGTTCTGTAATATTTACTAAAATTGAAAGTAGATATGGATATGAGTAACTTCCTAGGAGGTCAATCTGTATAATTTGAAATATTTTTTATTTGTTAATGCCCCCTAAGTGTACGACAAGAACGTTCCCTTTGAAAATACCTAGGTAATATTCCCATTTTTATTTCCGAAAAAAATCCTGATTTGTTCAATCTTGTTATGTAAACACGCAGGTCTGTTCTCACTGCCCTCAAAAGCAAACATCCATTGTGTATTTCACTGTCCAAAGACCAATTCCGATAAAAGACGCTAAAAACACTGTAAACTTTCCTCGCAACCAAATACATAGTTAATTATCTGTCGAATGGAAAATTACCGAGGTCGATCGCCCTTCCAAGTTTTAAAGCCTATCAAGCGACAAGACTCACAATAACGGACTGGTTTACTATAATGCATCACGAAATAATCACATTTCTATTTATAAAGTTAGATAATGGGAATTACTTCTGCGAAGAAGTAATCCACTTCTATTTCGTAAATATTCTCTGTTCTCGTGAAGAAATTTTTCTTCACAGGATGACCTTCCCGTTATCAACGTACATAACCAGAATATTGGCAATATTCCATTTAATTTTTGCTGCAATGGGTAACTACGCATAAAAGATAAGAGAAAGCTCGGAGTGTTTTGTTTTCATATTTTTCATCATGTGTTCGTCGCTGTATACTTACGAGTTACTTCTACTACTCATTATAGCTGGCATAGCTTCTTCACTCGAATTATTACAATCCGCACTTGACTCCGAATGAACAGCCTGCGAGGCACTGATAAACATAATTCAACGAAAATAAAAGAACTTATCGAGAACTCAGGAAATACCGATTTTGAAGCACAGGAGGTTTTTTGTAAAAACAATACGATTTATTTCACAGATGTGAAATCTATCATGCTCTCCACTCCGAAAGGAGATCGGTTCTGCGATGCGCGATGCGATATGCAAGCGCCACTAAAAATCACGGAATCCTCGGACGCTTTCGGCCACGGTCGGGTCGGTCGGGTGAGTTGGACGCGGGATTTTTAAATTTCCGGAGGTTGTCTTTATTTACTCTTATACAATTGAACACAAAGAATTCCCTTTTATATTAGGTAAGAATTGTTTTTTAGATTCTTATAACTTGGTTTAAACTAAACAACGTATAAATAAAAGTAAGATAAGTAGGTAAAGTATAAAGATTTTCAAATTCGAATCGATGAGCAGTTTATATAGGTTTTTGTGATTTGTGGTGCATCTAACAAATAAATAAAAGACATTTATTTCTGTTTAAACATTTAATTAAAATGGGAAATATGCGCAGTTTCAATTACAACTCATAAGAAGAAACTGCAAGAAACTTATGAGTGAAATTGTCAATATTTTCTCAAAAAAGATAAACACCATTCATTGTACAATATTTGCTTACTTAAGAACCCTATATACCATCATAATATACAATTACTATACATATACACTTTAACTAATACTAAAATACCCAACAAAAGCCCTTAACCATCAAATTTACGCATAATAATACATACATAAGAATTAAACAAAAAGTATGTCGTTTCCAATCACCAAGCTTCAAATTTACATGTATGTACACCTTAAATACTAGACAAAAAAAGCCTGTAGACTCCAGTCACCAATTACGATTTTCTACACCCTATACCATATGTTTTTTTTTCTTAGATGGAAAGAATTCCTGCTTTTCCGTTTTCCTCTTGTATGATACATTTGACCCGTGGTTAACTTGCTCCATTATTAAACTAATTTTTCCCATACACCTTAATAACAAATTGAAAGCTAAGTTTTTAGATACATACATAAATCCCTTCTTACTTGTCATATGTTTCATCATTCAAAGATCTTAAAAAGGTTGTTACTGATTCAATTTCGATTTCTTTCTTTGTTTTACCATCTATTGATGTAGCACATTGACCTCCTAACTGCTTTTCCCTAATAAACCTTTCAATTTCTTCACTATGTTCTTTTTTAATGTCTGATGGTTTTTCTTCAGCGAGTATTCTGGCAACATCACCTAAAACAGAATCGCTCCCCTTACTCTGCTCATACAAACATACCAAGTGTATATGTTTACAAATGGTACTTTTTACTGCATTCTGTGGACAATTACATCTATAACGATGAATACAAATTTTACATATTCTACAATATGAAGTTTTGCATTCTGCGTCGCATATTTCATTATAAGATATTTTGTAATAATAGTCACCTTCTGAAGATTTTACCTGGAAGTCACCAAATCCTAGTTCAATTACTTCGGTATTTTCCCTTTCTGCAACTTTGTGAGCTCTTATCACAAGTTTGTCCTGATAATTATCAGAATGAGGTCTTTCCATCTAGAGATACAGATTTTAAATGAAAAAAAAAAAAAAAAATATTTATGATTTTGGGAAAATATACAGAGAACAACTTACTATATAAAGGACATGACAAGAACCAAACATTTTAAATAATTACACTTAAGTAGTATTTATAAACATGTTAATTGAACCTTATTTTATTTTTTCCTTAGTTAACTGTTTTATAGGAAAAGAATTGCAGTAACATTTAATAAAATGAAATAAATTGAGAATGGAAATTATCATACTTTCAGAATCCTTTGCCACATTTTTGCATCAACCAAATGTTCTATTTCTTCCAAAAGTCTATCAACAGTAACATTTGTCTTTCTCTTTAACTGATTAGTTTTGAGTAAATTATTTAAACTTTCAAGTGCCATGTTTGTATTAATTCCTGCATGTATCCTATAACAATGTGCCCACATGGCCATCCTCTCTTGGCTTTGGAAGTAATACCTAAAAGAATTAATTTAAAAATAACCCAAAAGATTTACTTTGTTTAAAATCATGACAATTTTATGTGCAGCAAAAAAATTTTGCTACATAATACCTTTTCAAGTAATTCAAAAACACTTCTTCTCCAGCATTTTGTAACTGTTGGAAATAGTCTTCAACCAATTCCAAAAACTTTTCCTCCTTTGTCTCGTTGAGTATTCTTTTCATGTCTTTTTTCATATTTTTTTTTATTTCTTCATTCTTAATCTAAAAACCAATACAATCGTAAATATGATATAATTTATATACTTGTATTGGTTTACTTTGTATGAAAATATAGTATACATTAACGATTATTTTGCTAATACATTTTCACACAAGTTAAACATTTTAACTTACTTTAGATCTTCCTTGAATAACCCAGTTTTTAATAATATGCCAAGTACATAACAGTCTTCTGGGTGTACAGCCCATAACTTTTACCCAGGCATTAAAATACTTCGGATCATCATCAGTCATCATAAACTCGGGCTGTATCACTACTCTAACTTTGTCTCGAAGTGCCTGTAAAAAAATTTCTTGTACTACCTGATCTAATCTATTACTTAAAAAGAAAGCCACCGGAAAACCCATATTCCTATCATCTTTCACTAGCATGATAGTCAATTCCATTCCCTTCTGGTTTGTACAATGTGTCCCATCCATACAAATTATTCTGCTAAAATTCTTCAGTTTACATTCCATAGTATCATTCATGAATCCCACACAAAAATCTTCATCACGTAGTATTGCATGATTTTGACCTAAAACAAGTGGTGATTTTGAATTAGTTAAATATGTATTTTTCAATTATTAACTTATGTTATTTACCCATATTGCAATTATTTCCTGTCAAAAATTGGACTCACTGAACAATAACCTAACTGGTAACTTACCCTGTTGTTTGAAAAAGAAACAATAATTTTTTGTCTCAGTATTCCATTCATTTACTTTTAAAGCAACAGCCATCATGGTATTTGTGTGTTTCCTCTGCATTATATTATGTTTTTTCATTAAATATGCCACATCTTTTCTATTTAACATATTTAATCTGGCCAGTTTTTGATGATCGACTTTTCGAGCATCGGAAATAATCCTGTCCACAGATACACCACTAACCAATTTGTTTACGATCTCAGTCTTTTCAACTTTCGACAAGTGTAAACTTCTAATGTCCTCTTCATGTCCTACATGCGATTTACAAAATTTAACAGTGGTTTCTCCTATAATTTAAAAGGAAAAAACATTTTAAGTATTTATAGTATCTAAAAGCCTTAGTTAATAGAGTAATTTAAGCACCTACCTGTTTTATACAACTTTATATTGAGACGAGATGGGCATACTCCACAAATTTTTATTGTTCCACCAGCTTTTTCCGTTCGTTTAGAATATTTGCTACCATATCCTGAAAATCATTAAAATTTTAGGTTTGTAATTTGTAAATTAATCATGCAAGTTTATTCTATTACCAGTTGAATTGCTGCGATTGCAAATGTAAAGTTTTTCTAGGTATTCATCATATGTGTTGGTTCGGCACATTACATAGTTAATTTCTATTTTTTGATCTCCAAGCCATTGCTGAAAACTTTCCTTATTACAAAAATTAAATGTTTTGGAATCTAAGTTAATATCATGTGAACTATATAAATGATCTTCTAGATGCTTATACGTTCCACAGATTAACTTATCTTCGATACATAAAGGGCAAATAATATGTGATTGTCTAGTGTTGGAAGAGCTTTGCTGCTTATGGATATTTTTCAGGTGTTTATTTTTCGCTGAAACAGTAGAAAATTCGGAATTACAGACAGGACATATATTTTTTAATAGTTGGGTCTCCATAATTATGCATTAACAAATGCAAAGAGCCAAATATCAAAGATCGTTTGCTTATTATCAATGAAAATTTGAACACAGTGAACACACAAACACAGACGCAAAAACAAACAAGATTTAATTTGAGGTTAGGTGTTAGGTAGTAATCTGCCAAAAATCCCGCGCTTAATCGACAGACGACAGACGAGCCGAACACCGTGGAAGTCGTGGAACGAGAAATATTCCATTCGTTTTCGTGTTCCATGGTGAAACCCGTGAAACCAACGACCAACACCAACCCACACCAACCACTCGTCGAGTGAAAACCACGAACTCATCATCGGGATAAAAAATACACAAGGGGCGCTAATGAGTATTGAATTAATCCGAGGAAATGACGGAGTTTCCCCATGAGGAAAGATGTTCTGATTTTTTTTGGAAAGCATACCTTTCCTTTCCTATCGCGGTCTTCGCTCGAAGCGCTGGAACGATGAGAGGTATTAACATCGAAACATCGAACGATCCGAACGGCCAATTATCGCGCCGCGCTAGCTGTTTGGTGGCAACTCGTGTTACAGTTATTTATATTGTCGGTTGCCTGCTCAAGGGGTGACGATTGCGGGCTGGATCGGTGAGAGCACAGACCATTATTATAACTAGACCCGTTTGTTTACAAAATAATGTATTGACAAGATCTTAGCATATTCTAAGAGTTTTTTGCGCTGTTGCATGAATGCAAATGAAGAATTCTCGCTTACGATTTGCTTATACATCCAGCCTACTTCGCCTGCGGTTGGTCAGTTGTACGTAAATCTAAAATACAACGTGATCAAGAATGACTGTTTGAGTTGGCAATGCTGAATTTCATTTTTAAATGGTACAACTGGTAATTTGAATTTGCTATGTCAAATTCAAATTTCTGTTATTCTTTTCAAATTTATTTATTTAAAATGGTTTTCACATTACAACACGATATTTTCGTTGGAATGGCGTACTTTCGAAGCGGGATTTATAACCCAATTACTGGTTGGCAGTACTCTCTCGAAGCGACATATCAGCAATTTCAGGAAATGTTTCCGGAGACTTTGGTCACTTTTGCTGTCTTTCAGCAGCATTGTATGCGAGTAGTTGAACGTTATTTAAACACAGGGAGCGTAAGCAAACAAAAATCAACTGGTAGACCTTCTACTCTAAACGAGGAAGTTGTCGAGGATATCAGAACTCGAATGCAAAGAAGTCCTCGCAAATCCTTAAGAAAGCTCTCACTTCAAACAGGTTTGGTCCTTATGCCTCCTATTCAACCAATTTTCATTCTTACCCATAAGACTTCCACATTTTCATGTTGTTCTAATTCACGGTTTTACAGGTTTATCACATGGAAGTTGCTCCACTGTGCTTAAAAAGAAATTAAAGTATCACCCTTACAAAATTTCCATCGTCCAGTCATTAACGCCTCCTGATCACCCGCAGAGAGTTTTATTTTGCAATTGGTTCAATGACATATTAAATAATAATGATATCCTTAACAATACCTTCTTTTCCGACGAAGCCTGGTTTCATCTCAACGGCTATGTGAATAAACAAAATTACAGAATTTGGTCAGGTGAAAATCCTTATGCTATCAGAGAGACAAATTTGCACCCGGTTAAAGTTGGAGTTTGGTTGGCAGTCTCAAGGACGCGGGTGTATGGGCCGATATTTTTTAATTTTACCGTCAATTCGGAGAGATATATCCAACACTTTTTCAGGCCTTTTATAAACCAATTAACAGACGAAGAGCATCAAATTGGATATTTCCAACAAGACTCTGCAAGGGCACATACGGCTCGTGCTACTATGGGATATTTAAGAGAGAATTTCGGCGACAGAGTAATTAGTCAGGGCATATGGCCAAGTAGGTCACCAGATCTCACCCCATTAGATTTTGCGTTATTTGGGCTCTTGAAGGACAATGTCTTTAGGAATATATTGCATACTGAAGAGGAGCTGCAGGAGGCAATAGTTCAGGAAGTGGCAAACATTACCCCCAATATGCTGGTGAATATCTTCGAGAGCCTAAAAAGAAGAGTTACTTTATGTCTGGACCAAAATGGGGGGCATTTTGAGCATTACCTTTAGCCGGTTTAATTAAATCATTGTTCTGTATTTCGAGTTTCATTTTTAAGCGTTAATTTTTATTCACATAACCTACAATCTTATCGCTGATTGTTCTTCTTCTTCTTTTATTTGGCCTTCGCTGCTATGTCGATCCAGCCACTTACATAACGCTGATTGTTTTGTCAAATAAATGAAACAAACTTCCTGGCGAGGGGGTCGCGCAGGGGAGGCGGAGTTCGTGACGTAGACTGGCGACCCAGGTCTGAGTTTTATTACCTGTGTTTAATCTAACTCTGGTTTCATCACTCTGACAATTCGGCGTTTGGCTGGCGTTTTCGTTTGTAATTGACAACAGTTTTGAGTTTTTCAAAGTATTTTTTGCATCGCCGGTCACCGTGTGACGTAGATGACGTTGTGGTAGGTCAGGATCGCCTGAGGCAACCTATTTAAAGTTGATACGGCTTGTCTGGTTGTAGCATTGCAAACCCTTAGGCAAAAAAATCCTCCAGGTAGGATTGCCAACTCAAACAGTCATTGTTGATCACCCTGTAATATAGAATTTCGTTATGAGAGGCAACGTGCAACGTGGCAACATCGCGTCATAGTCTGTCACACGCTAACCCTAACCAAACCAAAACTAACCGGGAGTAATTTTGATAAAAATAGGAAACATTTAACAATGGTTAATAGGTGCAAGATATGCAACGTTTATAGCGATGTAGGGAAAGCCTCGGGATTGTCTTTTCATAGGTAAATAAGGAGACTTATTAATGAAATTTTTTGAGGTTATGTATCATCTCAGTGGCGTTCTATCAGTGTTATTATTTTAGGTTTCCAGTAGATCCGATTAAAAGAAATATTTGGATTTCTGTTTTGGGACTTAGCGAAAATGATAACATAACAAAATCGTCCTATATTTGCTCAAAACAATTCCGTAAAGATGATTTTGTGTCTAAAATAGGTGCAACAGACAATGCTAGATATTTAAAGAGAGATGCTGTTTCATTGCCGATGCATCAAGTTTTTGAACCTAAAAGTACTACACGGTAATTAATTTCTACCCTGTAACTGTGTTTAATAGAAATGTAAAATTTATGAATTTGTCAAAATTCGAAGCGAGACATTTTTTGAATTTAAATTTTAATCTTTTCAATGTAAATTTCAACAAAAATATTATACTGGTTACTGTGAGAAACAATTATTTCTTAAGATATGAGAAAAAATAGTAATTTTATTAACCATTATTAACCATTTTATTAAACACTAAACAACTTTGAGGAGTTATATCTCAGAAGCTAAGGAGCAAAATAGCAACTTATTATGAATAAAAAGAAGCGTCTTTCCGAGTACTTTCCTGCTATGTTTTCAGAATTTCATTTAACAAAAAATTCGCCGAGATAATCTATTTGTTTATAAGCAAAAAAAAACGACACCAACTTTAAACAATGACTGTATCCGTTCTAATAAATATTGTTTAATTCTGACAAAAGTACATGAAAGCTTCTTCCCTCTTATATATGACCGCTAGTTTTATTAAAATCGAATAGTGTAAAAAATTTAACAATTCTGAAAATTTTCAATATTTTTCGATTTTTCTGGATTGCAAAATTATTGTGCAAACTCTAATAATTCGATCGAATCGAAATTTACTCGATTCATTTATTAAAACTTGAGGATTTTGTACCTGTGATATGGAAGTCCTAACTACATTTTAAAGTGTCAAAAATAATAAGTTAAAAAAAACACTTTTTTGGGCCGATTTTTTGTTGTTTTGTTGTAAAAATAGATTCTGCAACTTTTTCCTCTCTTCAACTTTCTTCTAAATTCAATAATTAAAAAGTTAGAAGCAAAACAATTCGGGAAAAACGCGTTTTTTAATTTCTTTTTAAATTGTTGAATTTTTAACAATGTTCCCGACCGATGCGCTTTGGAGGATAAGTCAATCCTTATTCTAGACGTTATTCCCGAGGTATTCATGTAAAAACATTGCGGTTAGCTCTTATGCCAATCTAAAGCAAATTTCTGACAGATGGGTCTTGGACTATACTTACTGTATGCATTATTACTGTCATGATGATTTTGATAATCTATGTCCTTCTTTATCATTTGTCACTTATTTCGCACCTTTGTTACCTAGCATGTAAAGGGCTTCATTGCCCGTTGATCTAAATAATAAATAAATTATTTTCTTAATTTTGTTTCCTTTTTGTCCCTTATTATTGATACGCCTATGGATAGCTACTTTGTACGCTGTCAAAATTCGTCAAAGGCGGCCATATTTTCTTCCCCCTTTACACCGCGCCTATCACATCACCTATCAGCTATGTTGGCATGTAAATAGTGATGGCAATATCGAATGAAAACTGCGATATATCGAGACAATGATATATCGTAAGCGTACTATCGATATTCGCGATACATCGAAATGAAAATATCGATGTTGCAAAATATCGATATATTTATATCGAAATATAATCTATAACCATAAAGTTAAAATGAGTGCCTAGGAGGATACCAAAGGATACAGTGAGGCCGTGAGGCCAAATACATTGAACAATATGTGGCCAAATATGATCGAAGCACTTCATGATTATGAGAAATGTGCATACTGCTTTTCACTTCAGAACTTGTAACTTGTATTACTTGTAAGCAACTTAGCAATTATACGGGTACAGGGGGTTACCCGGTTTGTACCCAAACTGCCAAACAATCTTAGAAAGAGCAAACAATAGTCACAACAACGATAGACATAAACATAGAACAGTGTAAATGCGACGAAATATTCAAAATACTTGAGTTCCGAGGCACAAAACACAGGAATGTTGTCACGGTCGCCACGGGCCACGTGGAAAGGTGAAAAGTGTGTGTCAGCCATATACCTGTGCATATACCTATAAAGGATATACTGAGCCTAACCTATAACTCCTATAAGCAGAATAAGCGGATTTTGGTTCCAACAATATGAGCGGGAATTGACTTGCCCCTTGTACTCTTGGCCACCGATTTATGAAAACTTTACCGATATATCGATACATCGACAGGAAATAAATATCGATTGAAATATCGATACATTTGATGACGAAACATCGATATTTAGAAAAAATCGATATATCGTTGCCATCCCTACATGTAAACAAAGATCAGTTTCTAATGGGAACACCGGGTCTAGTTATGTTATATTAATGGTCTGTGGGTGAGAGTAACATCGAAAAAGCGAATGAGCCGAATATATTATTAGTAAACTAATACTAAAAAAAAACTTGGACATACATAGTCCGCTATTCTATGGTATATTTTTCGGACAACCTAGCAGATTTAAATCTGATTTAAAGAGCAGATTTAAAAGCACTTTAAAAGCAAATTATGGCAGAAAGCAGAAAGCGGTCACAATGTCAAATATGTGTACCGATGTGTACGAGGTACGATCTGCCAGCACAATGTGGAGGCATTTAGGTGACACGTTTGGCTATCTGGATACCTATTTATATGCCGAACCGTTGTTACTGCCTAATTTTCGTTCGAACCGGACTTTTTCGGGCGTCCAGACTAATGTCTAATCAAGGCCTACCACCTGTTAGTTGTTACTTCAGGACAATTCTGGGCTCTCCCAGGACCACTCCGAGTTCTTCAAGCTAATCCAGGCCTACCTCTTACTACTATTACTTCAGAACCTTTCTGTGCCTTCTAGGCCTACTCAAATTTTGGTTACGCTTCTGTACTTATATTTCGACAAACCACTTGAACTAAAGTTTTATTTTGATTTCCTTACCTCAGGCCTGTAAGTAGGGCAATAATAAACTTTAAAGAGTCAATCGTGTCAAAGAGTCAAAGGCTCACAAAGGCCTATATTACGCTTAGCGAATTAAAACTTGCCTTGAAGAAATGAATAAAAACTTAAATATGGGTAATGCCTCCTTCCAGACCTATCCTGCGAGTTTAATCCCAAAGTTTACGTATATTCAACCTTCGTTTTTGATGAGTTTTCGGTTTCTTAGAAACTTGAAATGAATGCAGCTTGACTAGACCTTCTGAGAGTTTTTAGTAGATGGCGAATTATCGGAGTAGTACTTGCAATGTGAAATCACCAGAAACAAAAGGAATTTGCCAAATACAATTTTTTCAAAATTGTGAAGTGCATATTTGACGTAAGCCATAATGCTCATTGCAGAAAAGCCGAAAAGGGTTAAGACAAACAAAATTAAAACAAGGAGTAGACAACGGTTTTCTTTCATTTTCGATGTCATGATGACCCTGTATTTTAGTTTAGCAAGGTTTAGAGGAATGAAATCTCAACTTTCAAGTAAAAAATATTTATTACTGTTAGGGAGAACTAGGGTTATCCAAAAGAGCAAATAAATAACAAAAATATCCTTTTCCAATATACATACAAGTTTTACATCTGTTTTAAGACACCAAAAATTATAAACAACTCAATAAAACTATCTCCAATATACATACAAATTACAGGTGCGTTTTATGACACCCAAAATTATAAACAACTCAACAACAAAAATATTGGTTTCCAATATACATACATATTTTGAGCCTTTTCAGACACAATCAGTTGTGTCACCAAAACCAGTTAATAATGTGTCCCATTCCATTCCTCTACAATTTAATTGTTTTAATGTTTCCGACAGTTACAAACTCTTCCTGGCTGCCCCATAGAATAAACTTATTACTTTTAAGTTCTATTATACCACCACTAACTTATTTATTTGAAAGATATGAATAAGTAAATGTACCTAAATTATGAAATTTTACATTAACAAAATTATGAAATTTTATATTAACATAAATACCTTAATGTTACACTTCACAAAATTCACAATCAAAATGTAAGTTAAATTATATTTGATAAAAAAGTAAGAGCAAGGTAATCTCAACATAGGTATATTTGAGAAAAATGAAAACTACCTACATTTTTCCCAAATATACAACCAAATTTAATGAGACACTCACTAAACCTTGTAAGGTTTGATTAAATTTTCAGAGAAAGACGTCACACTTTCCACTCCTCGAACTTCCTTTTCCAACAATGGCAGTTTCGTAACATGAAAATCCTCATACAAATCATTTATTTGATCTAAGTATTTCTCCTGTATTTTGAACCGTGCCGCACACATTCTACATCTATCCTGCTCAGGCGTCTTGAACAGCAGCTGGTTTACAATGATGTTATGTGTATCTATTTTACACTTAGTAAGCTCCTGAACGAGACGTTCTGTCTCATACAAAGAGAGGAACTCCGCTATGCAAACGCACACAAAAGTCGTCTGGTCAGGATTCTTGAACTGTTGGTTGACCTGCCTGATGACGGTCAGCATCTCCTCCATTTTGTTGGAGAACGTATCCGCGTTGAAGTCCTGCAGCCCGAGCATATTGCTCAGCTGGGTTATCAGTGGCGACACTTTCAGCCTCAGTTTAAGAAGCTTACCCAGACCCTTCTCGACAACTTGTGGGAACGACAGCAGGCGAAGGGTGTGACCCGTAGGAGCTGTGTCAAAGACCACCGCCGAGAAGTTCATACCTTTGATGAGTTTCATTACTTCAGCATAACTCATGGCTTCGTCGATCCCCGGGAAGGCGCCGATGATCTCATGGATTATACCTGTAAAGGGATAGGGAAGAGATTAAGATGTGATATAATCTGTAATTATATTACATGATGAGCTATTGTAGAAAGGGATTTATATTAAAAATCTGGGGAAAGTATGGGTGTTATTACGCTCACATTTTTTTGTATATAAACCATTGTAATTAACAATAAGGTTATTGGTTTAATACAGATATTAATGAAACAAAATATTACCACACGGTGATCCTATTTCAATGTATATTGTCGTAATAAGTCCCAATGTTATATACAAATAAAAGTTTGTTTCTACAGTACCTTTACTCATTTTCATAGCATCAGCTTCACCATCGAAATATTCCTCAGGGAGCTCGTTGAAACCAACATTCGGATCAATCTCCATAGCGAATAAATTATCGAATCCTCTCACTTTGGTGGGAACTTTTGTAAATTTCTGATCGAACGCATCTGATATGTTATGTGCAGGATCGGTCGAAATTATTAAAACGCTCTCTCGAACTTTTGCCAACTGCACAGCCAAACTGCAACTAAAAGGAGGAAGGATCATCACATCATTTTTTTAAGAAAATTTATGGAAGTATTCTTGACTTATACCTGCAGGTCGTCTTGCCGACACCTCCTTTCCCACCAACAAAGATCCATTTTAAAGTGGTCTGCTCTATTATGTTTCTTAGAGAAGGCTCCAGCGGCTCAAACTCGCTCATGCTATTATTGGTTTCTCTTCCTACTCTAGTAAAAAAAATTACCTATGCAAATGACGTTAAAAAATTAAATAAAACGTCAGGGTTAACCTCAAAATGATGGAACTTCAATTACGGAAACACAAGACAAGAAATAAACTCGTGAATATGTTCAGAATTTTGAACGAAACGTCGGCATTGTGACATATTCCAACAATTAGTTGTTGTTATTATTTTGGGGATCATCAAGAATATTTCTGATTTTATCTCAGCTCCCCGAGAACATTCTCCCATTAATACAACGAGAACTTTAGGAAAAAAGAGTATCGAAAGTGTAATTGCTGCTAGTATTGAAAGAGACGATGGAAAACATGAATTATTGAGTGATGTTGCAAGTATTCAAGTGCATGAAAAATGTTATAAATTATAAATATAAAAAACATAAATCATATATAATAATAATACAAATATAAAGCATACATTAGGGAGTCGAACATTAAAGCAGCAAAAAAAAAAGGAAAGCAGCGAACCTAAATCAGGCGGGAAATTCATATTTAGTAGAGGGGCGACAAAAACGTTGTCCTTCGTTAGGTTGGTGTATTTAAAATTTTTTTTTATTATGTACTAAATTATATACAGAAACATGCAAAATAAATGCAATCATTTCGTAAAATAAAAATTATATTTTGCACTAATGTAGACAAATTGCTTTTTGTACTTCAAAAAATACCATTTTCATAGGAAATCTAATTCTCTACAAGAAATCTTACGGCACATATCTTCGAAAAATGCATAGTTTTTGCGCTATAGCCGAAAAATTGAAAAGTGGACAAACGTACAACGTTCTCAAAAACGCATGGCTAAATTCATTAACACTTTTAGATTTTATTTCTTTAGACTAGAGGTCAATTGACCGTATAAAAAAATTAAAAAAAAACTTGCACGCGTTAGTTCCTTATTAAATGACATAGTCAATAGTCTATTATACGTATGATAGTCCAAGACCCATCTGTCAAAAATTTGCTTTAGATGGACGTAAGAGGTAATCGCTATGTTTTTACATTAATACCTCGGGAATAATGTCTAGAATAAGGATTGACTTATCCTCCAAAGCGCAGAGGTCGGGTACATTGTTTAAAATGCAACAATTTAAAAAAATAATGAAAAAACGCGTTTTTCCCGAGTTGTTTTGCTTCTAACTTTGTAAGTATTGAATTTAGAAGAAAGTTTGACAGAGAAAAAATTTGCAGAATCGCTTTTTACATAATATGGCATAGGTTAGAAATTCAAAAATTTATTAGCGGTTTTGCAAAATAGCAGTAAACAAAAAAAATCAGCCCAAAAAACTGGTTTTTTAATTTATTATTTTAAGCACTTTAAAATGAAGTTAGTACTTCCATTTCACAGGTAGATAATCTTGAAGTTATAATAAAAGAATCCTGTAAATTTCGTTTCGATCGGTTTATTAGATTTTGCATAATAATTTTGCAATCCAGAAAAATCGAAAAATGTGGAAAATTTTCAAAATTGTTTAAATATTTTTTCCACCATTCGATTTTAACAAAACTGGCTGAGCATATATAAGAGGGAACAAGCTTTCATCTGCTTTTCCAGAATTGAGAAATATTTATTAGAACGGTCACAGTCATTGTATAAAGTTGGTGTCAAATTTATAAATTTGTCAAAATTCAAAGCGAAAAATTTGTGACTTGGGACGGTTACACTTACACAATTCATAAGACATGTAAGAATAATTAATAAATGTATAAAAATTGTAGGTACATATTATATTAAGTATAAAAAACATTTTTCAGTAAATATAAATGTGTGGATTTTTTTTCTAGAGGTTTTTATTCCGGATGTATTCTTAACTGGAGGTTTTCTTTCCTGGGAGTTTTTATTCCGGGGGTTTTCTTTCCTGGGGTTTTTTATTCCGGGGGTTTTCTTTCCTGGGGGTTTTTATTCCGGGGGTATTTTTTCAGGGGGTTTTATTTCCGGGGTTTTTTCCGGGCTTCCTTGACAAAATGGAAAAACTCCACTGCGAGTTGGGTAATAAACTAGGAAAATTCCACGACGAGTTGGACGAACTCCACGGTGAGCTCGATAGAAGAATTGAAAATCTTGACAGCGCACTTCAGACAGAGAAAATCCAACTATTGGAACTAGAAATTCAATTGCGAGAATTGGGGACCGATTAAAATCCATACATTTCCAGCCCAGTCGGAAAAAATATGTCTAGTCCAGGTAATCCATTTAATGACACGTAGGAGATAACCAGGATCGAGGCAGACCTTGCTGCAAGCCATCGAGTGAAGCCGCCAACCTTCGACGGAGAAATCCCCTGAGAGAACTACCTCATGGGCGCAAAGGGACAAGGCAGTGGCTCTGACGGTCGACGGTCACTGGAGTTGGATAACAACATAAAAGAGCTTCATGGCGAAATGGGAAAACTCCACGGCGAGTTAGATAACAACATAAAAGAGCTCCCATGGCGAAATAGGGAAACTGGATAACAACATAAAAGAACTCCATGGCGAGTTGGACAACAAACTAGGAAAACTCCACGACGAGTTGGACAACAAAATAGGAAACCACCACGACGAGTTGGAAGAACTCCACGGTGAGCTGGGTAGCAGAATTGGAAATCTTGACAGCGCACTACAGACAGAGGAAATCCAACGACTGGAACTGGAAAGCCAACTATGAGAATTGGGGAACCAATTACAATCCATGCATTTTCCAGCCCAGTCCGCAAAGATATCCAGTCCAGGTAATCCGTTTAACGACTCGGAGGAGGTAACCAAGATCGTGGCAGTCCCTACTACGAGCCCTCGAGTGAAGCCGCCAAGCATCGACGTGGAAATCCCCTGGAAGAACTACCTCCGGCAGATCGAGGCAGCCGCGAAGGCCAACAACTGGGCGCCAAGGGTCAAGGCAGTGGCTTTAGCGGTCTCTCTCCGGGGAAGCGCCCAGACTGTTCCAGAGGGAGAATTGGACAACTTCGAGCTACTCGTCCAGAGGCTGGAGAGGCGATACGGACACGCACACCTGGGGCAGGTCTACCAATCTCGAATGAAGAACCGACGACAGAAGCAGGGAGAGAGCCTTCAGGAGTTCGAAGCCGACATCGCGAAGCTAGTCAGATTCGCCTACCCTGAAGCGGCGGAGTCCATGACGGAGAGTCTCGCGGTCTCGGCCTTCATCAAAGGCTTGAGGGAAGTGGAGATGCAGCGGGCGGTACGGCTGTCACGTCCCAAGTGCACATTGGAAGCCCTCTCGATGGGTCTGGAATATAAAGCTACGACGGAGGCGTCGAGGAGCTGCGGCCAGGTCGGGACGATCGTCGGAGACGACGTACGCGTGGAAGCCGATCGAAAGGGGGACACGCTACTGGGGCAGGTTGTCAACGCCATCAAGGGCCTGCTGAAGAGGAACAGATAGGACCAGTGAAGTACTGTGTACGTGTGGAGAGATTGGCCATCTCCGAAGGGACCGCAAGCGCCTCAGGGTAGAGAAGTCCAAACGGGGCGACTTCCAGAGAGCAGCTCCGACCCGGTACCCGTCCCAAGATTCAACCATTAAGATAACGACCTTGAGAGGCGAAAGTGGCAGCCTGTAAATGGGTGGCGAAATTAACGGAAGGAAGCACACCCCACTGATAGACACCGGGGCACCCAAGACGATCCTGACACCAGGCCTGCTGAAAAGGCGAGGAAAGAGAATTTTGTAGTCCTGATTGCCAACATCGAAGAGGACGCCATCTTGGGAATAGACATATCATGAAGACCCACGGTTTCGCACTCAATTTAAATTAAGAAATGCAGGTCGGCCCAGAGGAAATTTTCCTGCACACCAAGGGTGAGACGTACGGTTCATCAGATAAAGCTGACCGAACACACGATTCTGCCGAGTAGGAGCGTATAGATAGTGGTGACCCGACTTCAGGGCGTCACCGGAAAAGGGAATCCTGCCGCAGTGGAACCTTGGGACTACGATGTGGAGGTGGGCCGATGCGTCCTAGTAGGGAAGACTTTGGTGATGTTGGCTGATGAAATTCCAGTCCGGCTCATTGAAAATGAATGGCTACCCAATTACCATGCGGAAGGGGCAAAAGTGGGAACCTGCTCACCAGTGACGTCCAGTAATTCGTCAGGTGACGAGGAGCGCTGATTATCAAGCGGCAAAATTAGAGAAAGCTCTAGTAGATGCCTGCGATTCTCTTGCTGGATCCGAGAAGAAGAGACTTATGGAGCAACTCCGCCGATACCGATCGATTTTCGTGTCTGACAAGGTACCTTCTGGGAGAACAAGTATTGTTAGACACAAGATCGATATGGGAGGTTGCGAGACCAATCCGTCAGTAGGCAAGGAGGTTGCCACAGGCAAAGCGGGAGGTAGCGGAGAAGATCATCCACGACATGGAGAAAGTGGGAGTCATCGAGCCATCTAGTAGTCCTTGAGCATCTTCCGTAGTCCTGGTAAAGAAGAAGAATGGAGACACCATATTCTAAGTAGATTATCGTCAACTAAATAACGTGACGAAGAAACACAGTTACCCTCTCCCCCGGATAGACCACATCCTGGATACTCTGGCAGGATCGATGCTGTTTTCCACTCTGGACCTGAAGAGTGGCTACTGGCAGGTGGAAATGGATCCTGCAGACAAGTGGAAGACAGTTTTCACACAAGGACCTGGACTATGGCACTTCACCACAATGCCCTTCGGGTTGTGTAGGTAATGCGCCAGCGACTTTTGAGAGGCTTATGGAAAACATACTAAGAGGATTCTCCTGGAAAACGTGCCTCGTGTACCTAGATGACATAATAGTTGTAGGGAGCACGTTTGACGAACACCTGTAAACTTGGAAGAAGATTTTAAGGAACTCCGAATGGCTAACCTGACGCTCAACCCCAAGAAATGCCATCTCAGCAGTAACGGCGTCGAGGTGGACCATGAAAAATTGCTATCAGTCCAAGAATGGCCAACACCGAAGGACAAGCATCAGTCTCGGAAGTTTCTTAGGGCTTTGCACTTACTACCGTCGTTACGTTCGAATGTTCTCTGACATCGCAAATCCGCTGACACGACTAACCGAGGAAAAATGAGCCTTCCTTTGGGATGAAGAATGCCAAGCAGCCTTCGACGCCCTGAAAAGACGCCTAACGACGGCCCCTGTTCTCGGGTTCCCGACCCAAGAGGGACGCTTGTATATAGATGCAAGCAACGACGGGATCGGAGGGGTCTTGTCCCAACTGCAACATGGGCAGGAGCGGGTCGTTGGCTACTTCAGTAAAGTCCTGTCGAAGCCCGAAAGGAACTACTGTGTCAACAGGAGGGAGCTGTCAACCGCCTTGAAATCAGTGGAACATTTCTACAAGTACCTACCCGGGAGGAAGTTGTTGTTGAGAACGGACCACGCGGCGATCAGATGGCTCCGCGACATAAGAATTCGGAAGACCAAATAGCTCGGTGGAATAAGCGCCTTCAAATATATGATTTCGACGCATCGTACATAGAGCAGGAACTAGCCACCGTAATGCTGACGCTCTTTCAAGAAGACCGTGTCCAGAGGGATGTCTCCATTACAGTCCCACAGAGGTGAAAGGGGCTTCTACCTGCCGCACGACCGTTACCAACGAGGATTGGTCACCAGACGAGCTGCGGCGAGCGCAAGAAGGGGACCCGGAACTTCAACGTACCCTGAAGTTAAAAGAAGAAGGAAGTCCGCGGAATGGCAGGAAGTGGCCCCGTCCTATATAGGACCCTGAAATCGTACTAGGCAGAGTGGAACACCGTGGTGTTACAGAATGGATTGCTTAAGAGGGTGATTGACAACGGTTCGAAAAGACGACTTCAGCTTATCGTATCCAAGACCAAGGTGGCGGAAGTGCTACGTCACCTCCATGATGAACTAGGGATGCCACCTGGAAGTGAAGAAGAATTTACAGAATATGCGCAAGCGTTTCTAGTGGGTGGGCTACTCCGAGCCTGTTCGCGAATGGTGTAGGAAGTGTACAGTTTGCTCAGCCAGCAATAAATGGACCTCACGGCAAGCCGAATTCCCCGATGAGACAGTACAGTGTGGGAAGTCCTTTCGAGAGGATTGCCCTAGACCTTCGCAATTTCCAACCACGGAGCCGCAACTGTCGCAGATGTCCTGGTGAAGGAGCTCGCAAGCCGCTTCGGAGTACCGTTGGAACTGCATTCCGACAAGGAGCGTAACTTCGAAAGCGAGTTTCCAGAGGATTGCGAAAAATTGGAAATTCGTAAAACTACCGGCAGTTGGGCGAGCGCTGGGAATCAAGCAAGATGGATCACGACGGTCGCTCTTCTACCTGATTACCTACAGCAGGTCCTTTCACAAGCCCACCTATTTGGACCTGTGAGACGCGCTACGTGACCTTATAGGGATACCCTACTTAGCGAAGACGAAAATAAGTTAGCTATTCCGAAACTGGCATGTGGATTGGACACCTTAGACTGGAGAGTCGTCATGCTGGAGGTCTTATTTCGTTTTACACACCATTTTGGTGTGTTGTTGGAATCCTGAGAGGAGTCCCCACAAGAAGACCGTAGAATGATATTTCCACCAAATCTCGCGTTGCAGACGGGACCAACTGTAGGTTTCTACATAGGCCTGCCAGGGATACGTTTCGGGACGAAACACCTTTAAGGCAGGCGGGGACAGTGTAACGAATAGGCTTGCCGCAAAATAAACACGTCTGGAGCTGCCCGTGTTCGACGAATTAATTATTGTTCGTAAAATTACAGAACCTCCGAGAATGTATTGGAAGAGACGAGGCGTTTCAATGTAATAAGAATTTCTCGAAAGTCGATCATTATCCAGTGAAACGATCGAGCAACTTCCAGGCACGTTGTGCTAGACATATAAGGGGAACACCGGTCCCCAGGCAGTAAGTTAGGAATCGGCAGTGTAAACATCGAAGCGACGAACCAGTGATCGCGCCCCACAAATAACTAAACATGTGTGTGAATATAATTAACTTGTAAGTGTTGTGTTTGTAGAAATAAATTAATTAGGACACTTCGTGTAGTGTTTAGTTGTACTTAAGCAGTAAAAACGTTACAATATTTTTCAAATGAATATACCTATTTCTTTGAAGTCAAAACTATACAACCAATACATACTACCAGCTACCAGTCACCTATGGCTCTGAAACCTGGGCCTTTAGACAAAGGGATATTGATAAATTGCAAATCAACCAAAGGGCGATAGTGAGAAGAGGATATTAGGAGTGTCGCTGAAAGATCGGAAAACAGATAATGGATAAGGGAAAGAACTAAAGTGATTGACGTTTCTCACGAATTGCAGCGTTAAAGTGGACCTGGGCCAGCCATGTTGCTCGACAAATGGAAAATTGGAGCGGAAGACTCGTAAGATGGAGACCATGGGGCCATGGGCGGAAAAAAGGTCGATCGGGCGCCCACAGATGAGATGGAGCGATGACATAAAGAAAACTGCCGGATTAAACTGGTACCAGGTAGCCCAAAACAGAAGTAGATGGAAAATTTTAGGAGAAGCCCACACCCAAAGGGTAGAGAACGTCTAACATAAACGAAGAAGAAGACAGATACACTATTATAAAATAACAAGTTGTTTATAACAACTTAGTATAATATTATAACACTGAAAGTGAAGAATTGAACACAAATAGTAACTATAACCTATATAGGTACCAGTGTTGTTAAAAATACAATTGTAAAAGTATTTAAATACAAATACAAATACTTTTTCAATGAAGTAATTAAAAGTATTTTAAATACAATTTGTGAAAATGTATTTAATTACAATTACAATAAAATTACATTGGCAATGTATTTAAAAGTAATTTAAATACATCCTATATTAAAAATTTAACAATAGGAAAGGACTTACTGGAATTTAGAAAAAGTCTTTACCATTATGCACAAAAATTTATTTAGATTTCTTTTATTGAGTAGTGTACAGATAATAGAGATAATAAAAAATACAATATAATATGTATGAATACAAAATTACTTGATTATCTAATTAATCTAATCTAATTTATGTTTTAAAAATAGCAAATTTTCGAAATGTTCGTCAGACAATTTATTTCTCTGAGGTGTCAGTATTTGCCCACCTACACTAAACATATACGTTCAACTGGAGCGGAAGGAGGTAAAATTACGTTATATTTTTTGAACATTTTTAGAACTGTCGGATAGTTGTTTAACATCAAAATGTTTTTATCCGAGGACTTTAATTAAGCTAAAATTTCAATTATTCTAACTCAAGTAGTCACTGTACATAAACGTTATTTGTAACAATTTGAAGATCTATGATTCATCTACACCTACTTATATGATTGTTTTGTTATGCCAGTTTACAACTTTATTCAGCAATTTTATGAGTAACATTAAGAAATAATTTGATTTCATGAGTCAAGAGTAACCTTTTTATTTTATCTATAAACGTGGGTAGAAGGTTCAATCACAATTCAACTCATATTTTCTCGACGAATTAGCTCGCTCATTTTCACAAAACGGATCAATTACGTTTGTAAAATTTCCATTTTTAATTAAAAGAATAAGAATATAGTTAAATACTTACTTTAACGTGAGCCCAAAAGTTCGATGTATCTTTCGATGATCCATTGTAAGTTTTATCAGCACCAACACACAATAAACATCTTGCTGTGATTTTATTTTCCGAAAACGATATAACTTTAAAAATATTACTTGATAAAATACCGGGTAATTTAAGACTTTCCATTTCTTATTAAATTTATTCTTCAGCACTCGAGAGTGATAAATGAACTGAATGTCTTTATTTTCCAGTTGTCAAACAGGTAAACTCGGAATTTCGACCAATACGAAATCAACATAAATGAAATTTTACTTGTATTCTCAATATTTCTCCGAAAATAATGGTTAAAGCAGGGAAAGCCTTGACAAAGCAGATTATCTCCCTAACTTACCTGTTTCGGTGTTGGATAATGACCCATTATCCCAAAAATTAATACTTATTGCAGTTATTAGTATTTACTGTGTAGGTATTAATGATGAGTCATGGGACTCATGGGTGTATACCTAACTGCGGATCCCCCATATAGTGGCCATAGTTGAACTTTTAAATAAAAGTATTTAAGTTTAATTAAAAGTATTTAAAATTTTGAGGACAATTGTAATTAAATTACTTTTGAATTACAAAAAGGTAAATGTATTTGAATGTAATTGATGTAATTAAAATACATTTTTAAATACTTGTATTTAAATGCTTAACATCACTGAATAGGTACCTACTTTAAATCACGTTGTTAATAGATCAATAAATGAATATGTGTAGGAAGAGAACGGAAGCAAAGAAACATCTCAAAGTTGCTTATAATCTTTACTACTCATTTTTTAAAATAAAATAAGAATATGTGATTTATTTATCACATATTTATTTATTTATTTATTTTGACACATTATAAATCTTTGTTATAATATCCCTTAACTCCTGAAGGTTTTCTACATAATATTCAGGCTTGTACTCTTCCAGGTGCTTCCAGTTCTGTATATCATCCAAAGTGGCATTTCCCGAAAGTGTTAATAACTTCTTAAACCCGGCGTTTGCAGCGAAACCCATATCGACGTCAATCCTACAAATAACAGCTTAGTTATCATTTTTCTTAAGTAGCAGAAGAAGCAGTACACATTTCAGTGTACCTTTTAGCTTTAAATATACTGGTACAACAAAAACTTTTTCTTATATGGTCGTCATATTAATAATAGAGAAACTTTTGGAATTTACGCTTGTAATTTAAAAAAGGTTTCTTAAATTAAGCAACCATTTATTTAATCGGTTCTTATACGTCTCTGCGAAGTTGCTGTCAGTTCCCCATGTGTTTATATAACGTTACTTTGGAAACTTTTAGGGAACATTTTCATGTTTCCCAAATGTAGCCCGTATATGTTTCATTTCTTTCGTCCCTTGGTTTCTACTTCCATTAAAACTTTTCTATTCTACTTTTTCCGCAACTCAACTTACGAATCGCCAACGAATAACACATCCTCTGCTTTTTCTATACCGAACTTATTCATGATAATCTCGGCGAAGTCGCGAGAAGGTTTTGCGAGTTGCGTAGCGTCTCTTCCAGAGAAATCCGCCAAAATCTGGTAAAAGTGAGCGTTACCTGCAATAAATTACATAAATACATATTCTGCATTTGTAAATTACTAGGTATAAAGCATTCAAAGAAATTTAAACTCAAACAACACTGAATATTTCTATCGCAAAGGTATTTTTTTGAAAATTTGCTTGAGACTAAATTTATTTGATATACACCGAAGAAATCTTTACCGATCAGCTTTATTCCGATGTTTAAAACTCTGTCGCAAGCTCCGGATATGAATAAACAATCTGGTCTCTTCAGACATTCTAAAGCCTTTTGTAGCTTCTGGCGATTGATATTTAAATCGGATTCAAATATTACAACGCCTATATCGGGGTCTTCATTAATAATTTGTACGAAATTTTCTAAATGTTCTATAACTGAAGGCTAAAAAATATTTAAAAGGTTAAATAAAAACTGGTTGGCCCATATAGCAAAGAACCTAGGGGAAACGTTTTAAAAATGTTTGATTTGGAAAAATTAAGGATTTCAAGTAATAAAACGTGGAAAAAATGGCGAAGAATCCTTTCAGAAACGTGAAATTGTCCACTGAAAATTTTTATGAAACAACGTTACAGAAAACGCACGAAAAATTTGAACTTCGAGCTACTCTCTAGACGGCGTTAAATCGGATTAGATTATAAAGGTCAAGGAAATTTCGAAAATTATGTGAAAAAATTCGTTCATGAGATTATTTTCCAGAGTAAACCAAAACTCTGGGTGATCTTTGCGCTATTTGCGCGGTAAAGTGCGCCATTTACCGACTTCGGTGGAATCATAGGAAACTGTCTGGCGCACACATTTTATTAATTATGGTATGAAAATACCGTACGATGAATGTCAGACACGTATGGTGCAGGGGTGTATTGCTAAAAAATATACTGCCGGAACGCTTGCCATTTTATCAGTTAAAAAAAAAACGGTAGAAATGGAATTGTCAAAAATTTAATTAAAAAGGGTTAATAATAACGTAAAATATTACAATAATGTAAAAAGAAACAATATAATTATGGTAGAAAATGTATCAAGTGACAAATACAATACAGAAAATAATTTTACAGATTCGAGTAGAGAAATAGCTCCGGAACGCGTTCCGGTTACTCAAAAAAGTTCCGGAACGGCGTACCGGTGCGTTCCGGCCCCAATACACCCCTGGTAGGGTGTGCCCTTGGGTACGCCAGACAGCCCTAAAATACACCATTTTGCTATGTACCCATTGATAAGTAACAACGAGCGACATGTCGCCGCCTACGTAATTTCCCATACCACCTTTCAACGCCCAATTTGCCATCATAACTCTGTCTATAGTATTATTAACGACTAAAGCAGCTGCATCCGTGAGAAACGCACCTTCCAACTTTCCCAAATCCCTAAATTGATTTCCTTAACATCTAAAAACATTCCCTTAATCAACAACCCTGCCATTCGCGAAACATACTACATCACTTTAACGGTGGAAACGCTCGAGGAATCATATTCTCAACCCCCAATAAGGACTTAAGTGCTTTTTGACATATTTACGATTTAACTCGAGCGCGTCCCCCACTTGCTCGCATAACTTGGCATAACCAATGAGGTATCGTACGCCCCCTCGCTCGAACCAATCAGACGCAACAACCCCGGTATAAAACTGACGTCTCTGACTTAGCCGAGTTAGTTAATTGTCAGCTAATTATCAATTCTAATTCTTGCTATTTTCACCAACTGTAATACTATTCTTTGAGTTCAATACACATTAGTTAAGTTTCTCGTTCGTGCGTGTTTGACTTCATAGCCCACAAAGCTCAACTTCGTGACGGAATCCACGTAGAAAATACTTCCTGGTGTCAGAAGAACCCTTACGGGACACCCAGACACCAGACACCCTACGTGTCTGACATGTTTGTTTTTGTGTAATACATTAAAAAATCAAGCTATTGAAAAGATGAGCCTATAAGATAATGTAATGCGAGAAGTAAACAAAGCGACACATGTTTACTCCTTCAAAAGAATAACTACGACGCGTAGGACAGGTGCATGAACATTTGCTGCGTAGGCTTCTAGAATGTACTAGAATGTTCTCGATCAGGGTTGGGGGTGTATATATAAGGGGGTTTGAGATCGAGGGAGTTAGTTAGAACTAGAGAAGCAGAAGTGAACGCGACATACGATCCGAAAGCGGAGCAGTACAAATAAATTATGTAGTGTCTAGTTTAGTGAACAAGTACTATAGTGTGTTAAATAAATTAGTGTTAATTAATGTAAATAAATTATAAAATAAACGTTACAATAAGTTTCAAACACAGACGATTAATACATATTGACCCGTCTATTTACAAAACAATAGATATATTGCGAATATAATAGCACAATTATTCTGCACTTTTTTTGTATTGTCGCATGAATCAGTTGACGAATTCTCTCTTACGATTTGCGTATACACTTCATTCGGTGCTTTCGTTGTACGTAATTCTAATAATATTCATTTTCGATAGTATACTTTCAGCGTGACATTTGTTTGTTTACACTGCACTTAGTGAAGTATTTTAGATATAATTTAAAAAAGACAATGGTTAATATGTGTGTGATGTGCGAAGCGTATAGCAATATAGAAAAGGTGTTTGGATATATCTTCCGTACCTAAATATTGTAACGTTTATTTTGTAATTTATTTACACTAATACTAATACTAGACACTACTTAATTTATTTACACTATTACTAAATAATTTATATAACACACTTAACTCATTAATTTATATCACACTCTTAATGTTAATTTATTTCACTATCAAACGCTTTCGCTATTTCGCTATTTACTCTCACGGCTTCCGTCTACTAATAATCCTAATTCGACCACAAGCCCGCTTATATATACATCTCAATTGTAGTCGGGAACCTTCTCGCGTATTCGTGTAATTACTCGAAACATCTTTTATCATGTAAAAAGCTCTAGAGTGTCATAAATCACTTTCCTTAAATAATAATCCCGGAGTATTCACGGAGCTGTCTTTTTTTATAGAATTAAATTAAGCGTCGCGGCAATTCCTTTTGAAGTAGCCGCTCAGGTCTGATATGAGTAAACACGTCTCGCGCTGTTTACTTTTCGCATTACAATATGAAAAAGAAATCTATATATATAAAAATGGATGTTTGTGTGTATGTTCCGCATAGGCTCCTATACCATTCCTCCGATTGCAACGAAATTTTGGTGAGTTGTAGGGCGCATGTCCTTGAAGGTTCCTGAAATGGTTCCGCGTCGAAAAAGGAGCCAGGGGGCCAAAACGGCTTAAAAATATATACATGACAGGCAATATGTCACCTTTATTTGACAGACGAGTGACTGACAGACAGATGGCGCCATCTCGCGGCGAAAAGTAAAGTCACTAAATGAGGAAAGTACCGCAATGGGCGGCCATATTGTGTCCGCGCCGCGCCGCGCGAAATTCAAAATAGAAAACAAAAATTTGCTCGTTTTGAAAGATAAAACAACAACTTGGCATTTTTATGCCCAAAAAGTAAAAACGAAATTTCGCGAGAGAAAAATGTACATAAAAATTAATTTACACCTTGTCTTGTCTTGTCTTATTAAGTTAACGTCTCTTTTTCGCTGCTGTGGCCAATTTGGACGGGACCTACAGTTTAACGTGGGCTCCGAACCACGGTCCTCGAGCACGGTTGTACCCCTTAAGGCTCTCACCCCAGTTGATCCACTCCGCGCTCTACCGACTCAGGGTGTGTGTATCCTAGTCCCGCCCTCCTACAGGATATCCGATCCTATCCGGCCTGGTTACCGGCGTGAATAGGAACGGGATTTTGGATACATTTTACACACTTCCCGCAACAATCACAACATCCATGGATTACGTGGGATTCGAACCCACGACGACAGTCATCGCCTGACTCAAAGCCAGCGCCTAAACCACACGACCACCGCCGCCCCTAAATTACACCTATATACAATAAAATAAACAAATATGACACACTATGACACATAACCCACAATCCACAAAACACAACAATAGGCATGAAACAGGCAGATTGTAGCTGTAATCCGCCATATTGTGTCCGAAAATGTACTTCTCTCTCTAACACGTTGGGACATTGAATTGCGGTACTTTCCACATTTAGTGACTTTAGCGAAAAGGTATCTTTTAAATGTCGAACAATTTGTCAGCGCTTTGAGCATCGAATTGCTCAAAATCATTCTGTTAAAAGTAGAAATATTTCTGAACGTGTGTGAGTGTTAGTGGTGTTATTTGTGAACTTTGGACATTGGACAACAGAAAACAAGCGCATTTATTTTATACTTTCGCTGTGAATTATGCCTCCAAAAGAAAAGCGATTGGCAGATCCATATGTAAAGCAAAAAAATAAAAGACTACGAGCTTCGGAAAATGACGGGCAAAGGGAAGATAGACTAAGGGCCAAATTCAGAAACGCCACTCACCCTACACCTACACTCAATTTTTAAGTAAAATCTTCACTACACTCAATTTGGAATTCATAGACTTTCCTCAATTGAAATGTCCCTTAAATTGAGTGAGATTTGAGTGGTTGAAATTCACCACTTAAAATAATTCCACACCATACTTTTACGAGTTTTGACTTTCGTGCAGATTGTCATTAGCGTCGTTAGTGACAGTTTTTTGTGCATTTCTGTTTATGTTAGATGGTGTTAGCAATATGGATATCATGGCTAATGAGTTCAACGAATTTGTAGAGTTCATACAATATATTGAGGATGAAAGATATTTACCAGTTCCTACCTATGATAAAATTGTAGGTAGCACCCTAAGATGTAAATGCGTACCGAGGGAAAAGTATGATTTGTATAATAAGGCAATTAATTGTTTCAGAAATTATATCAAGAGATTACAACAATCCCCTTCAGCACTTAATCAACTTGGAGATCTTACAGAGGTATATAGATTTGGTGGAGACACTATTCGACATATTATTTTTCCAGTGGTATATAGCAGGCATAGAGGTGGAGACTCTTTTAATTGGAACTTTTTTCCTTGCACACCTACTTTTTTGGAATGATCTTTGCTCATTGTTTCAACGTAAACGATTTTACAAAACGTGATTCCAAATTAGGTGACGCCTGACATGCGCCTGACAGTCGCTGCCACAAAACACATGATATATGCACAGAACACCAAATTGAACTAACACAGTCAGCAGCGAATACGACGACTTGCGATATTGCCAAACATCCTTCCCTCAAATCATTCTTAAATTGAGATGTATTTGAGTAACTTGATTTACACGTTTCTGAATTCCAAAATTGAGGAGGCGCACTCACCCTCATTTTGAGATATAATTGAGTGTAGGTAGAAATGAGTGTGAGTGGCGTTTCTGAATTTGCCCCTAAGAAACCCTTAGTTTAAGAAATGCTCAAGCCCGCTTATTTGAAGAAGACGACTAAAGGGAAAATAGACTAGAAACCCTAAGATTAATAAACGCTCAAGCCCATTTATCTGAAACAGAGGAGCAAAAGGAAGATAGATTAGAAATGCCCAAGCCCCCTTATCTGAAACAGACGAGCAAAGAGGAGCAAGATTGGAAATCGAAGGAGTACGAATTGCTCGAGCCCGTTCGTCTGAAACGGACGAGCAAAGGGAAGCAAGATTGGAAATAGCCCAAGTACGTATTGCTCGATCAAGACGAATAACGCACGCTGATTGAGACCATTTTCATGGAGTGTGGAAAAAGGAATGAGACAGGGTCGTCCCCGGCGAAGCCGAGTACTTACATCGGTTATAAAAAATAATTGCAAAGCAATATTTTTTCCCTTTTCATAACATTCTACAACATAATCACAGCAATGCAATGCATGGTATTGAAATAAATTATGTGTTTTCTCGGTAAATCTGTATTCGCTAGATTACCTATTTTTATTTAATTGTTCATTTATTTTATATCAAACTGAGCCACAGCGAAGCGTGGCCGGGTCACGGCTAGTTTATATAATAATTTTATAGAGGTTAATGTACTGTCTCAGTGGCGTTCTCTCGGTTTCCTACAGATCCCAATAAAATGATATTTGGCTTTCAGTTTAGGGAGTTAATGAAACTAATGAAATAACAAAACCAGTGTATAGACCACGAGCCAGGATACAAATTTGGCCAGTCATTCTCTCCCGGACGATAACGTGTAAAATACTTCAGAGAGTTGTATCATGAAGCTTCGTGTACGTCAGCTGCGGTTTGGTGGGTGGGTTAAGCAGCGGCAGCCGGCAGCCTCTCATAAACGTTAATCTATCTATATAAAAATGGATGTTTGTGTGTATGTTCCGCATAGGCTCCTATACCAATCGTCCGATTGCAACGAAACTTTGGTGAGTTGTAGGGCGCATGTCCGTGAAGGTTTCTGAAATGGTTCCGCGTCGAAAAAAGAGCCAGGGGGCCGAAACGGCTTAAAAATATATACATGACAGGTAATATGTCACCTTTATTTGACAGACGAGTGACTGACAGATGGCGCCATCTCGCGGCGAAAAGGTAACTTTTAAATGTCGAACAGTTTGTCAGCGCATTGAGCATCGAATTGCTCAAAATCATTCTGTTAAAAGTAGATATATTTTTGAACGTGTGTGAGTGTTAGTGGTGTTATTTGTGAACTTTGGACATTGGACAATAGAAAACACGCGCATTTAATTTATACTTTCGCTGTGAATTATGCCTCCAAAAAGGAAATCGATTGGCAGATCCATATGTTAAGCAAATAAATAAAAGGCTTTACGAGCTTCAGAAAATGACGGGCAAAGGGAAGATAGATTAGAAACCCTCAGATTAAAAAATGCTCAACCCCGTTTATTTGAAACAGAGGAGCAAAGGGAAGAGAGACTAGAAATCCTAAGATCAAGAAATGATCAAGCCAGTTTATCTGAAACAGAGGAGAAAAGGGAAGATAGACTAGAAACCCTAAGATCAAGAAATGCTCAAGCCCGTTTATCTGAAACAGAGGAGCAATAGGAAGATAGATTAGAAACCCTCAGATTAAGAAATGCTCAAGCCCGTTTATCTGAAACAGACGAGCAAAGGGAAGATAGACTAGAAACTCTCAGATTAAGAAATGCTCAAGCCTCTTTATCTGAAACAGACGAGCAAAGAGAAGCAAGATTTGAAATCGAAGGAGTACGCATTGCTCGATCAAGACAAATAACGCACGCTGATTGAAATCATTTTCATGGAGTGTGGAAAAAGGGATGAGACAGGGTCGCCCCCGAGCGAAGCCGAGTACCTACATCGGTTATAAAAAATAATTACAAAAAAATATTTTTTCCCTTTTCATAACATTCTACAACATTATCACAGCAATGTCAACAATGTAATGCGTGGTATTGAAATAAATTTTTTGTTTTCTCGGTAAATCTATATTCGCTAGATTAACTATTTTTATTTAATTGCTCATTTATTTCCTATCAAACTGAGCCACAGCGAAGCGTGGCCGGGTCACGGCTAGTATTATATTAAAGTATGAGTGGATATTGAGCTCTTTCAAACACGCGCAAATTTTCGAGCACGACGGCGTAGCCGGACTGCTCGAAATAGAGCAAGTGTTTGAAAGAGCAGTTATCCACGAATACTTTACGCGATTTTTTTTTTATTGGTACCTACCTTTGAAATCATAAATAGTGTAAAAATACCCAAATACCCAAGGAGGTTATAATAGATGGAGGTGCCCTGCCATTGCCCGGAGGTGAGGCAAATGTCAGCCATCTTTGTTAGTCATTGTGATTCTCATTTTATGATTTTGGAGATACAGGTTAGCGTTAAGGGTTATGTTGGTTATGTTTTTATATTTATATCTAAAGATATTACCTATGTACATACCTAATTGATTAAAAAATGGTTTATTGTGTTGCTTATGGGTGTACTAATAAAACTGCCACCAAACGTGATAAGAATATTTTTTCCTATAAGTCCCACCGCATTAAATTATTTTAATGTAATGAGAATAAAAGAAATATTACAAAACGTGTTTTCTTCATATTCCTCAATCTAATAAAAAGCAAATCCTAACAAAAATACGACAATTGCGATATACTTGAGTGCGACTGTGGGTTGCCTATTATTTTTTTTGCTTCACCCAGTTCCATTTAAAATCAATGGCAGGGCACCTCCATACCTATTATGACCTCCTTGCAAACACCCAATATAATTAATTTGAACGACACTCGGGACGCTTCGTGCCGGCCCGTCGCCCGTCGTGCCACCAATCGGGTCGCCCCGCTACGGCCAAAACGCTCTGTTATTGTTCGATTTCGTCGTTGTAAATAGACGAGAAATAATTTTAATTTATGTAATAGACCTTCATTCCATACCCTGTCAAAAGCTTCGGCGACATCAAGAAAGACGGCTGAGCATACGCCCTTACTTTACAGTGTTTTTTCAATAATATCGGTTACTCGATGTACTTGGTCAATAGTAGAATGGTTATTCCTGAAGCCAAATTGGTGAGTCGGTATCACATTTCTTTGACCTATAATGGGCTTGAGGCGTTTCAAGATTAACTTCTCAAGTAGCTTGGACATGGCGGGTAACAATGAAATAGGTCGGTAAGACGTCACTTCATTCAGATTCTTTCCAGGTTTTGGAACCATAACAATTTCAGCTGTCTTTCATGGGTCTGGGAGATAACTCAGCCTGATGCAAGCATTTATTAGTGTGGTTAGTTTGACCATGGCTTTTCTTTGGAATCGTTTTAATATTCCGCCTGTTATCAAGTCAAATCCTGGTGCCTTTTTTCTAAGATTTTTAATTTCATCAGCAACTTCTTTGGGAGTGACTAATGGAATCTTCTCATAGGAGTCATTATAGGTAGTTCGTGGCAATGAATTATCTGCCTCGTTTGGTTGAAATCTTGTTTCAAGATGTTCGGCAAATGTATTTGCTTTATCCAGGTTGTTACGGGCCCAGTTCTCATGAGATTTTCGGATTGGAGGTACATGTGCTGTCGGTCGCTTAAGATATTTAGTAGCTTTCCATAGAGAGTATTCAGTACTGCTATCTGCAGTGAGTTTTGTGAGAAACTTATTAATTGATGTTTGCTTGTTGGTTTTGATCTCATTGGTTAACTGTCGTGTGGCCCTGTTCAGGAGAGTTTTGTCATGGGAGTTTCTGGATTGGTGCCATTTTCTTCTCAGCTTTCGTTTTTCGGCTATTAATTCCTTGATTTCTCTAGGAAAATTTAGACCCTTCAATCGTCGCGTGATGGTGGGTGTACTTTTCCATGCTGCTGCTTGTATGGCTCTAGTAAATATATTTAGTTCTTCTTCTAGTTGCTCCTTTGTTTTAAGGGGTACTGTCAAGTTGATCTCGTTTTCCAATAAATTATTAAAATACTCCCAATCTGTGTGTTTGTTTGTTAGAATTGGGTTTTGGTCTCTCATAGTAATTCTGTCACAAAGAATCGGGAGAAAATGACTGCCGTTGATTGAAGAACATTCTTCAATCAACGATACCGCTGCTTAACCCACCCATCGAACCGCAGCTGACGTACATGTAGCTCATGATACAATTCTCTGAAGCATTTTACAAATTATCGTCCGGGAGGAAATTGGTCATGAAAATCTGTTGCTGGCTCGGAGACTAGTACGTCTACTCCAAACATTTAAACAAAGTAATTTTGAGTGTAAGTAGGTGGAGCAAATATTAAAAAAAGGCCGTAAACATAATATTTTTTAACTTAAAAGTACTACATGATAATTAATGTTTACAAAATGTATTGTGACTGTAACGGAGTTTCTTAAAATAAAAAGTAATTAATTTGTGACTAAATAATTTATTTCACAAAACGTAAGTAATTGAGTGAAATGATTGATTTAAGATTTTACAAGTAATTTAAATACCTACGCTTTCAAAGTATTTTATTTCTTTTAAAGACAGTTTTGAATGAGTTTAATCATCCTTTCTTTAAAGAGAGGAAATCCATTATGGCCACCTGATGGGATAAAAGACATCTCAGAAACAGAACAAAGCAAATTCAAACTCTGGGATGTATCGTTTATCACATTAAAAAAGTGTGGGACTCCGCACATCGCAGCTGTTACCTGAACTAAAACCCCTCTCGATCCAGCGAGCTATCTGTCCTTCGGGATTCTTGAATTGGAGGAACCATTTAAGGGCAGCATGATCGGTCCGGATCAGAAACCTCCTTCCACACAAGTATTTATGGAAGTGTTCGATGGACTTGACGATGGCCAATAATTCACGCCGGGTGACGCAGCAATTCCTCTCCGGTTTGGAGAGTGCCTTGCTAAAGTATCCAAGGACACGTTCTTGTCCCTCCTGACGCTGCGACAGAACACTTCCAACTCCCACATTGCTCGCGTCGGTGTCCAGGATGAACTGTCCTTCCGGCAAAGGGAAACTCAACACTGGGGCACTGGTCAACTTCTTCTTCAGCTCTTCGAAGGCAGACTGGCATTCCTCATCCCAATAGAAGTTTCGTCCTTCTTCTGTGAGCCTCGTCAACGGCTTGGCGACGTCGGAAAACATCCGGACATAGCGTCGGTAGTATGTACAGAGTCCCAGAAAACTCCTCAACTGGGTGTTTGTCTGCCGGTATTGGCCACTCCTCCACCGCACTTATCTTGTCAGGATCAACGGCGACTCCCTCCCTGCTCACTACGTGCCCTAAGTAAGAGACCTTCCTTCTGAAGAGCTGAAATTTCTTAGGGTTCATTTTCAGCCCCGCACCTCGCAGTCTCTGGAAGACGTCCTCTAAGTTTTTCAGATGTCCTTCGAAGGTCTTGCCCATCACGATGACATCGTCCAGATAGACTAGGCACGTTTTTCACGTCAAACCCATTAACACACTCTCCATCAGCCTCTCGAACGTCGCTAGGTCATTACAAAGTCCGAATGGCATTACTGTAAAATGCCACAGGCAGTTACCGAAAGTAAATGCAGCCTTTTCCTTATCGGCAGGGTCCATTTCGACTTGCCAATAGCCACTTTTTAAATCCAGGGTCGAAAATATCGTGGATCCAGCAAGGGTATCGAGGGATACGTGGTAGCGGGTAGCTGTCCTCTTTGGTGACACTGTTCACCTGCCGGTAGTCTACGCAGAATCGAGTGGTCCCATCCTTTTTCTTCACGTACTTAGTACTACCGGCGAGGCCCATGGACTGCTTGACGGCTCGATGACCCCGTCCCGCTCTAGGTCCCTGATGATTTTGTCGGCTTCCTCCCGTTTGGCCAAGGCGGTAGTCGTCTCGCTGTTTGTCTAATTGGTCGTGTCTCGCCCGTGTCAATTTTATGTGTCACGACCTTAGTCTTTCCCAGCTTCCCATTCTCGGTGGTAAATATGTCCTGGTACTTATTTATTAATTCGTTGGCCTTCTGTTTCTGTGTGGGCGAGAGAAACGCACTGGTCTGGGAAAGAATTTGTTTCAAGTCCTGTGGAGTGTGTCTGGACCTTTTCTTCATTACCAACGCCCCTTACAGTGGCCGAGGCGGCTATACACGTGCCCAGCTTCGTACGCTTCTTGATGGTAACCAGGTACTGATTGATGTTGAGTATCCGCACAGGCACCTCGTTTGAGAGAGTAACGAGCGCCTTCCCTACCAGTACCCCCCCGAGCCAGTCGATTGTCATCGTTTTCTGGTTCGATTACGGCTGGAAATCCCACTTCTGACACCAATGAACGTTTATTTTCTAATTTATTTAATATATCCTAATTATTCACTACACACTATTTAATTTATCTTAGACTATTACTGAACTAATTTATATAACACACTTAACTACTTCCTATCTAATTAATTTATATCACTCTTAAATGTAATTTATTTATTCGCTCTCGCTTTGCACCTTGTTTACTATGTCGCGCTTCACGTTTAATAATCCTCTCCGACCGCAAGCCCGCTTATATACATTTCTTAATTGTATTCTCGATAATTCCACAAAGAACTCGATCCATCTTGATTATAATGTTTACCTAGGAAACGTCCAGAACGTAATAAATCATTCTTTCCTTAAATAATAATCAGGGAGTATTCATGGAACTGTCTTTTTTTTATAGAATTCAATCAAGCGTAGCGGCATTCTTTTGAGGTAAGCCGCCGAGGTCCCATAAGAGTAAACACGTCTCGCACTGCTGTTTACATTTCGCGTTACAGAATCATAGTTAGGTAATTTATATATTAAAATTTAGTGACTTTTAGGAAATTTATGCATACAGGAGTCGCATACAAAACGAACGAATTTATAGTCCCGTTATAAAGTTCACGTTTCTCAGTTACGGGGCCTCCCGTAGGCACCCTGAGGTAACCCTGTATTTACTGCTACCATTTCTTTAACTAAACCTGTTTGACATCTGTGTGAAAAGTAATCCTTAATAAAATTTATTAATCATTTAGCAATAGCTCTTGCATGGCTGAAATAATGAACTTCTACATGAAGCCATATAAAATGCATTTTTTATGACTACGTTTATTAGAGAACACCATTTGAATCCATAAGTAGACACCCAGTCGACAAAACAAACACTTTAATCATCCCTGATTTAACTATTTTTAAGTCAACAATCCACAACTTTTCTGAAGAAATTGATGCTAACTATACTCGTACATTATGTGAATTCATATTCAAATAGGAAAAGACAAAGAGATATAAAACATTATTTTAACAAAATTGATGTAAATAATTTATTTATAGCATACGATTTCATAAACTTATATTTCAATAAATCACTCTTGAAGAAAAACTTTGATTTAAATTTCTTAAAAATAATTTAAAAATTTTAAAATGATTTAATTCGATTTTTGTTGACTTATTAAAAACACGAGAATTTAAATCTTTTTGCTTCCTTTTGACACTTATTATTGATATTGCCTATGGACAAATATTTTGTTGCCTATCACAATTCGTCAACTGCGGTTATATTTGCATAGATGATTTTTGTTACGTGCGGTTATATTTGGTTCCCCTTTCGCACCGTGCTCATCACAGTCATCACATAGTATGTAAACAAATAACACTTTCTGAGAACGCCGGGTCTAGTTATTTAATCGTCTATCGGTTTCAATCGTTTAACTTTCTAAGTATAATTTTTTTAAGGAAAGAAGGGTTAATTAGTGAGTGCATTTTTAAAACCTTGTTACAAGTCCCTGCAGAAAAGTAGAGTGAAGTTTAGTATGACGGGGTAGTCTGTACGCTTATGAACAAGACAATGTTATGGACAAACTAAAAATATTAGATACATCACAATCAACACGAAAAATAAGCACTCTGACAAGAAATATCAATTTTCAAACTTTTTAGGTAACATTTTCCTTTTCGAACGTTGCTTCTATGGTTTAATATTGAAAATTTGAAATATTTGAAATTTTTCCGAAAACTAAACATTTCTAAAACGATTCTTACTATGTTTTTTTTGCTAGGAGGGGCAGTAGACAAGAATTTTCCGGAAATTTAATCCAATTATATCTATAGACTGATGCAATGTTACCAGACAGTTTAGGAATAATAATGTTTTACTTACTGGGTTTTCAACAAGTGTGAATCCAGCATCTTTCAATTCTCTTCGAAAGCTATTTGAAGCAATAGCGAAAACAGGTTTATTGCAATTGATTTTCTTCAAGTAATGTATAATGGCTGTGACAGGGATAACGACATTCTCAGCGGGGAAATTGTATTGTTTAAGTTTCGATTGATTCTCCTTCACACCGTAGATGTTGTTGTTAGTGACGAATATTATCTTTTTGCCAATTTGCTCAAAGTAATTGTAGCACTCGGCGGCACCGGCAAGAGGTTTCCAGTTCAGCCAAATCACACCTGAAAGTTTAATACAAAAGAAGTCAGGAATCATGAGTATTATAGGTAGTTATTCCTACTAGAATTCGAGCCAAATAGAAAAGAAGACGACACAGAAATGTTTTTGAGATAGATTTTGAGTTTATATCGGCCACATCCACTAAGCTTCTCGGGATTGGCATACATATTTGCGTAGGTACATGCAGAAAGGAAATACATGACTGTTATACAGCTCCACCTCTTATGTGCTAAAATGACTGATGACATATTTTCTATTTCATTCATCTTAAGCAGTCAGGTTTAAAATTTTCTAAAATTAGGCATCACATCTTAATTATGGTAACCCACATAAAACGACAATAGTCTGGATACAAATTTTCCAACAACATATCAAGCAATTTTACTTTTTAATGGCTGCCATGATATTATATTACTATGACTTTCTAGATTTGACTGAAACGTAAAAGCCAAATGTTAAAATAGAACAATGAAAAACACCTCAGTCGCGACATATGCAAAAGGATGTATAGGTACTTACATGTCTACATATTTTGTATTTACTATCAATTTGCAATGTACTGTGTGTTACTCTACCACACACATAGACACATATATATTATTGTTAGATTATACATCATTAAATAAGCTTGAAAAAAAAACTTTAACAATGTTTTCAAGGGAATAAGATTTTCGTTTAAATTGTTAGGTACTGAATAGTAGCTTTCGAACAGCTCTCACCTTAATCTTATTCTACATTTGAACATATAGTTTTGTTAATTTGACCACTTATAGTATATTTTAATTCAAGTACAGTATATTGCAATTATTTCCACGTTTTGTGTCCTAATGATAATTAGGTAGAGGCAAATAAATATTACATTTGACGTGTAAGCCTGGTACGCTTTAATTTAATCAGTCAGGCGAGAGATTTTTTATTATCTTAACTGACCTTGTTATATAAATAAAAAAAAACTCACCATCCATGTCCGACAAAACATATTTGAAGGACTCCAAAAATTTCTTTTGGACCACAACTGAAGCTTCCGATAAATTTTGAGGTTTCATGGTGAAGGCTCTTTGTAAAATGAGATATTTTTGTATATGTAAAGCTTTTAAGATAGCCATCTTAAAGTTACTAGTATGTTTTACAAATTATTGTGGTTTTGTTGTGTAAATACGTAGGTGACGTGTGAAGATAAGGATTTCTCATAATATTTGCATGAATATTCACATTGGAAATAATGGAAGATAGCTGCTATCCTAGTTCATGGAATTAACAAATTTTGTTGTTAATCTCTATTATAATAGTCATCAAATTTTGGGGATTTCCTCGAAATTTATGGCAGTTTTTTAAAAATTCCCTTAAAACATGTCAAGTAATTTGTAAACGTTTCAACTTGCGAGTTTAAAAAAGAATTGCAAATTTACACATTCTGAATGGGGGTATTTTAAGGCGATCTAGGACGTTTTGACGCGGCCGTTTCGACGCAGGCCCGTTTTGAAGCGAGCCGTTTTGACGCGAAATATTAAAAACGAGCGATATTAGGATTGTAGATATTTTCTTTCATGGGATCCAAACCTAAAATGGCACATTATTTTTTGACTACAATCAGCTTTAATATTACTTTCAATTAAATTTAATTAGTTATGTAACTTAGGGAAATAATTTATCCTTTAAGAAATTCGAGGAATAGGGAGAACACATATTAATTATCTATTTGTAATTAGGATATCTTTATTTATATCATATAAATCAATTTAATCCAAATGTTTAAAAGTCAAATGTTTCATTTAAAATACGAGTTTATGTTCGGACAATTGGCCTGCCGTAAGGTGTTGCAGTTGTCGCTAATCCTTGGTTTGAATTCCAGCAAAAGATCACCCCGTTTGTTATCGCTTATTGCCATTGTTGCCACAGGTTACAACCGACATAACTATTTTTGTTACAGCAATTGACACCTTAAATATGCAAATAGTACTAAAAACATTTCTAGGTCTTTACGCATCGAACCGGCCGCGTCAAAACGTCCCTTTCGGATTTTAAGGAGATAAGTATCCCTTGAATTTTCAGTTCTCGACAAGGAATAGGTCAGTTGGGTAGGTGGTAATTAAAAGAACGATGTACAAATAAACTTAGATAATTTATTTGTGAAAAAAATAATTTAAATAACATTTTGCAAATTTATCCGTTGATTCCATAATTTCGAAAATAGCAACCTATTTGAAACTGCACAAGGACATTCAGGATTTAAAATTTTACCATAGGTTTTGAAAGTTTACAAAGTCTCAAAATTTGCGCATGATTTGAAACGAAAGTAATAACACAATTTATGTAAATGTATATCAGGTGCCAGAACTGATCTCACATTAAACAATGACCAAAAGCAAAATTATCTGGAATTAAGGCACCTTAGTATCTAGAAAAGCACCTCTGTTGCCTAAATCCAACAAATACGAATAGGCAGATATAACAAGTGGTGCTCTTTAGGAAATATGTAGTCGGGCAAGCCCAGCTTGCACCTCATACAATACTGACTTTTAATTTTTATTTAATTGAATAACTCCCAGAGCGCAATAAACAGGATATCCAAAAACAAATCAATTTATTTGTGTTTTCACAAAAAAAGGTTTTAATTTCAACTGAAGCAATTTTCAAAGATGTCCAAATGTTTAAAATTTAGTCGTTTGACAGTATTTGTTTACACTGCAGTTCTGGCAATTATTCTTGATGTAATGAGTTTCATGAAATGATTTTAACGATCATAAAAAACATGGAATGAAGTAATAATTTCTAACATGAGAAAAATGCTTGTTAAGAAAATCGGTCACAAAACTCAATGAAAGTAAATAATAACTTTCGAGTTGTGTTTAATAAAAGGGTCTTTAGGCCCAACGATTTTTATCACATATAATTATCTTATTTATCAGTACTTGAAAAATCATCCAAAGGGTACTATTAGATACGTATATCTGATAAAAACAATCGTTTACTTGTAATGTGACCTAAATTTTGGGATCCTCTTTATAATCCGTAGAAAATAACAACAAACAAAACTAAAATATAACAAAAAGTAACAATTTCTATTATTTTTTTTTCCTTTATTCGCAAAAGCTAGAAGATTGACATTAATTAAGACATCTCAGATCTGATAGAGATCATACATTGATTTCAAACTGGGGGTGAGAACAGTTGACCTTTTAACTAATTATAAGCAATCTGGAAACTTTTGTGTAGTTACATTCCTAAAGGGTTTTTTATATTCTTCGAAGCTAATGTTAGAATCCTGTTAATAAGACTTAAATCATATTAAAACTAACAACTTATTAAGGAATGATCATTTAATGTGTAATGCCATTTTAGAAGATTGATAACTCATTTTATGGAGACTCAAAGTGAAACTGGAAATGAAATGTGTACAAAATCTATCTTTTAGGTTTGCCAAGGTATTTAGAAGAGTACATCCCATAACTAATGGCTTTATAACTTAGACAATGCTGTGTTTTCCTTCACAATACTAGCCATTAAAATTACCATGGTACAAGTTGTTGCGGTTCAAATATCGTATTAACATGCATTGTTACATTAGCTTCCCTTTAATTTTTTTTTAAAATTTCAGCTTAAAGTATAACATCTCGTCGTCAAATCTTCCACCTTCTGTCGTTTGATCAAGACCAGGAGGGCGCACAGAAGGAAATGAAAAGAAGAAGAAACAAAAGATTAAAAATTCACCTAACTTAATAACGTCTCCTAACGCTAAGGGTTAGGAGCGTGCGGATTACCCTGACCCGGATGCTGTTGCATCAGGACCGGCATCGGGTGCTGCGGTGGCGGGGGCGGCTGCTGTAGATATTGCATGCTCTGCATCACGGGTTGCGCCGGGATGATCGGATACATGAGCGGGAACTGCGGATGGCCCTGAGAAACCAGAGATTTTTTTTAAAAATTAAACATAAAAGAAGCAGGTCGAATAAAATTGCAAAGAAAAAAGACTTTACTTTTGTTTCATTAACAAACGAAATTTTTGTTTTACAAATTTATAATTTTGCAATTGTTTCACAGGTAATTTATGAAAGATTTATGAAGCTTGACAAATTTCACTTGGCTCAATGACCATCAGGTGCACAAACATCTCTCAAAATAAAATCTAATTTTATACAGTACCTTAGATAAACACCTGAAAATTTCCTGCCTATAAGCCAAAAAAGGCTTTGAGGGCATTTTTCATATTCTCCACCTTAACATTTATCTCATCTTGTCTTTCACTGCCCAAGTGAAACTGGCTGAACTCCAATTACTATAGTAATAGTACAATACCATTACTATAGTTCTTAATTAGTATCAGCAGGGATATTTAGCAATGACAGAAAATGAAATATTCCACCTGATAGACCGAGTTTCAGTACATCTACTGAAACAAATCTGTTCTCTTCCCCTTTACCATCCAAACCTACTCACCTGAGGAGGAGGAGCAGCCTGGCACTGTTGAGGTGGAGCCTGAGGGCCAGGCGCCGCCGGGTTATACTGCGGAGGCTGAGCCGGCGAGGGCGTCTGCGACTGGTGAGGATTTGGGGGTAGGTATTGGATCTGAGGGGAGGTCTCGTACATCCTGACGGCGTGCATAGGTTGGTAAGCCTGGTTCATGCTCGGAGGATAAATGAATTGCTGGATGGGCGCCGGAGCCAACAATGGCTGTCCAGTCGCAGCTGCAACCTGCATCTGAGAAGCCATGTCCGTACGGAGGGGTACTGCAGGAAAAAGTGAAATTAAAGTAACTATATTTATATGGAAAATTATCAATTAACATTATTGTTGTATACCACATGTAGATTGCTGATGTACTTCAATCATTAACCCTTAACCATTCTTTTATTGGGGTTCTTTGGAAAATTATTATTCCTTCAGCAAGATATCCGCATGCCAAAACTTTGAAAGCATGTAGCATGTGAATAGCTTAACTGATATCAATTTTTAGATATGCAGAAAATATGTAACACTCATAGATTCATAACAAAGTTAAAGTCACTCCTTCATGTTATCTAAACTCGAAAGTATGAACTTTGTAAGATTTAACTCTCTGTTGGACCTGTAGTTAATTTAATGAAAGGAAATTAATTTTATTGTTAAAGTGAACCTTTTTTCCCCAAAGGATTTGATGTACTCTAGGGAGTACCTCAACAATTACATCTTGAACCGCTGTTATTCAACCTGGTTGTTAACATTATAACTTGCATTATGTCTTCATCCTTACTATTTGTATATATTATGATATAATTGTTGTCCATTATTAATCATGCACAAGACACCCTGAAGCTTTAAAAGATTTAATGAATCTCTGTGAGATGGTGTACCAATATTTAATGAGCTTCGACATCCTCGAAGTCCCACATAATGCGCTTTCATAGCCATTTATCATCATTTATCTCTATCATATTGGTGATATAGCTCTTGAACTTCTATTTTAGACCAGAGATATAGGTGTTCTACTCGACAGTCGATTAAGTTTCATTCCCCATATGCTGCTATTTGGTCAAAACTTCCAAAATCCCTTGGATTTATTAAAAAATCAACCACTCGCTAACTTTACAGACACATTCTCCATCAAAATACCATACTTATTTTTTTTTTCAATATTTTCACATTAGTTAATTTCAAGAATCTGCTTCAGGATAAATAGGATAGGATAGCTTCAGTAGTTCCTTGGATCAAAAACATGTCACATTGTTATGAACCCATTATAACTATCTCATTATTAACACTTGGTTCTGTTCCTTTGGGCCATCCATATCTATTATTATTTATTTGTATTTGTTACCAGGTTAGACCTTTTTTACTTTTGTAATCATATTCAAAAAATCTGGCTTACACCTGTCGTTCATAAATTAAAATATATGTTAGGAAAAAAGCATTATTAGTAAAGAGAATTAAAACACACTATAATTTCTTTTTTTTTAAATTGGTATTCTATTTCAAACACGCTCTGGCGTGCGTAAATCGGACTTTTTAGCACGCGCGCGTTTTAAAGTTGCCATGGAAACACAGCAACAATGACGAAATCAACCAATAACAGAGCGTTTTTGGGTGATAGCGAGAAGACCAGATTGGTAGCAAGACGGGCGAAGGGCCGGCACGAAGCGTACCGAGTGTCGTTCAAATTAAGTACATTGGGTATTTGGGTATTTTTACACTATTTATGATTTCAAAGGTAGGTACCAATAAAAAAAAAACGCGTAAAGTATTCGTGGATAACTGCTCTTTCAAACACTTGCTCTATTTCGAGCACTCCGGCTGTTTGAAAAAGCTCAATATCCACTCATACTTTAATATACTATATCAATTAAACCTGACCAAAATTGCAGTAACGTCAAATGTATTCCAGCAAACTTAGATCTCATCCTAACACAGGATTTATACTTACACCTCTTTATTCTACTGCCTTGAGGTGGTGGTTGATACTGCGGCTGATTAGTCACCATGTGATATACCGGCATCATGACCGGCAACTGAGGTTGCATGCCGGGCCCGCTTACATTCTGTTGAATGTAAGGACTGTGGCTGGGAGTTTGAGGGGTATGTGGTCTACTAGCAGAAGGAGTACTTGGTGATCTGTAAAATATCCATAAGGCAGTTGTACGAATATACTTCCAACAATATACTCACCTTGGTTGGAAAGGTTTTGCAGCAGGGTTTAAAACAAATTCCTTAGCGTTTGGATTCAACTTTGAATTCTTAAGGGCATTTGTAACTTTGTCCATGCTGTCCTGCTGAGGCGAAATTGACTGCTGAGGTTGAGGCGGAGAAGCTTGCTGCGGAGGTTTGTTTGGAGGTAGGGATTGGATTGGTACCTGAAATTGATGGTCAACAAAATATTCCTGTTTTCTAAAATAATAATCAATATCAATAATCAAATGTGATATTATTGATCATTTATTACAGATAACTAAGTCCAAAGCGTTTCCCATTAAGACAATTCAAATAATTTATAATAATCAATTTTATTTAAAACTGATTGGCACCAACGATTATAGACTACCAGGACTGCTCAGTTCTCCGAATCTGCCTGGCAAACTCTGTGACGTCACCACCGATGCTGAACAGAAGATATAGAGTTTTATTCATTTTACTGTAGTAAAAAGTAAGATTTATCAATGTAAACTGTACTATGTACGTACTCTACGTAATCCATATTTACGTATGATATCCACATCACGTCATCCACAGATCAACACATAAACGCCCTTCAGCGGCGGTGGTGACGTCACAAAACTGTCCAACACTGGTCAAATGTAAGTGAGCAATCCTGGTTTAGTCTATAATCGTTGGATTGGCAGAACTGATAATCTTTTCCATATTGTTGATTTTTATCTAGGTTATGATCAACGATTATAGACTACCAGGATTGCTCAGTTCGCCGAATCTGCCTGGGAAAAACTCTGTGACGTCACCACGGGTGCTGGACAGAAGATAGAGATTTATTCATTTTACTGTAGTAAACAGTAAGATTTATCATTGTAAACTGTACGGTTTACGTATGTACTCTACATAATCCATATTTACGTACGATATCCACATCACGTCATCCACAGATCAACACGTAAACGCACTTCAGCACCGGTGGTGACGTCAAAAAACTGTCCAACATTGGTCAAATGTAAGTGAGCAATCCTGGTTAGTCTATAATCGTTGGACCAAACCAGGATTGCTCAATTTGACCAATGTTGGACAGTTTTGTGACGTCACCACTGGTGCTGAGTGCGTTTACATATTGATCTGTGGATGACGTGATGTGGATATCGTACGTAAATATGGATTACGTAGAGTATGTATGTAAACTGTACAGTTTACAATGATGATCTTACTACTTAATACAGTAAAATGAATCAAAATCTATATCTTCTGTCCAGCATCGGTGATGACGTCACAGAATTTGCCCGGCGAACTGAGCAATCCTTGGTAGTGTACAATCATTGTTTCTAGCCGACCACTTTATTGAAAACATAATAAAACCAATCATCTAGCCACAATGTTGAGAACTATACCTGGATGGCTTACAACGCTCTGATTTGTAGAATAAAAATGTTCTTATTTTGAATACCGTTCAAGCTACAATTTTTTTGGGAATTTTTATTTGTCTTTTGATGAGGATTTCTCCTTTTTTCTCTGTGGCGCAAGTTCTAGGACACCGGATATTTCTAACTATATTTTTTTTTGAGCCAATAAATTGTATGGGGTTCCAAAATGTTGTTGAATGTGATTGTGTATCTTTGTGTATTTAAAAGCAATCTGTGTCAGTTTTCCTTACCTGCTCAACGACAGGTGGAGGTCCTTGGATCTGTGGCGGTTGTTGTTCATTTTGCATGGGAGTCAATTTGAAGTCTTGAGCAAATGCTTGAAATTCTTTAATTTCTTGATCTCTGTGCCTCGGTGGATGATTCTGAACAGCAACGACTTCCTGCTTGATATCTGGAGGGTATGATGGCTGATTCTGGAATGAAATAAATAGTAGAACAATTTTCAACCATAAATGCCTCATACTTCCTATGGATCTCTTGTTCTCAATATTCTTTTTTGCACATTAAATATGGCTTCTATTTCATTATCTAGCACTTGTAATCCTAGAATATTGATTATATCAACTGTATTTTGACCATCTTGTATAATTCCACATTTTAATGTTGCATTCATTATTTCACAGAGCACTCTTGTTGGTGTTTTATTAGTAAAAACCATATAACTTATTACTAATATTCTTGTTTGTATCATCACTTTAGTTAATAGATCTACAATAATAATAATAATGAAAGAGTTGGAAATAGTAATAGCTTTCTACTTAACGGTGTTAATTTAAAAATTGGACAGGTAGACGAATCGGAATTTTTAATGGATAAAAATAATGTTACCTACTTATAATATTACAACGTCATTTTTCAATAAACAACACATATCAATAGGTGACTCAATTTCAATTTAAATGTGACCATTTAAAAGGTGTTACCTTTAGTTATCATTATTTTCTGAACATAGTTTTTAAATTATGTTCCTGTCCTAAAACTACAATGTGTTTCAAAATGATTGTCATCTAGTCGGCTGTGGAATTCCCATGTAAAATAAACAAAACCCGCCTTGTGAAAATGGAAGCTTCTACTAGCTATACATAACCTCAAAATAACCTACTTAACCTGTTTTAACTTCTGGTTTTTCTCTGTCAAGAGAAAACGAATTCTGAGTATTTGTCTATTTGCAGTATTTGTTTTGGCCCTGAAAAGGGCCGTTAATTACCAGCAGTACTGACTGCCACTTTCACAATAAATGTTCGAAGTGTCATTTGTCAGAATTAGATAGGTATAAATCAATAGAGCGTGCCACATCAAAAATTACATGCACAGAAATTCCAACGCCAACTATTAGATGACAATCATTTTGAAACACATTGTATATATATAATTAATTTACCTACTTTGCGTTACTAATGATCTCATTATTACACCGAAAGTAGTGTAATAATATTCATATTATTACACTACTTTTGGTAACTTTTAGTTTTGTTAAACTGGTACGTCAGCCTGTCACGTAGATGTACATAGATGTCAAAAATAAATTATTAGCATTTCAATAAATTTCTTGAGCAGCTTTGCGTATTTCTGGGGGTGTACAGGCCAATTCTACATTTTTGTCTTCCATTTCGCGCACGTAAGTAAGTAGTTATTGAATTTGTACTAGGACACTAGATTTTCAAATTGAAATACGAAATGTTGATGTCAGTATAACCAACCCGCGCAAAATTACCTACTGTAATACGAAAACTTGAACAGCCAAAATTTAATTAAATAATAAAGCAAAGTAAATAAAATAGTATATTACACACGTTTAATAAGACGTATTGTCACACGAGTTTTAAAGCACGACGAGCGAAGGGAGAAGTGCTGTAATGGAATTAACTCCGTCTTATTAAACTAGTATAATAATATACTAATTAATAATGATGTTAATTTCACTAAATTAACAACATTGGGAAATTTAATTTGTAAACGAATTATTGACTCCTGGGTTTCGGATGAGTGATGAATCAATGACTTATCAACTGATATCACAGCACGGCTACATTTAAAGTACCAAGTCTGGCTAATACAAAAATTTCCTAGTAAAATGAAATACAAAAGCAAACAATATTTAACTGTTATAATTTTTTTTTATCATCAAAGAACTACTACATCCTATGTTCATGATTAAAAATGATATTTATTTTTTTGTACTTATTTTAAGATACTATTCTGGTAAAACAAATGGTCAAATTTGAGCAAATTTTCCTTGCATTAATAAAGAGATACCACTGTAGATCTTCATTTGATGACTGCGGAGCACAATGAAACAATCTCTCTTGGTTTTAAGTATCCGAAGAAAAACGCTAAGTCTTCGCCAACAAATTTTGTTAAATTTGTTTTTTGAAATTTGTTGGCGAATACTTAGCGTTTCTCTTCGGATACTTAAGACCATGGCAAACTTCGAGTATCTGGACAACCTTCTATCATCTCTCTTGGTGATGTGACGTTTTTTGCCATTGATCTAAGTTCCAAGTTAGGTGTGTCGAACCATATCTTCACTTTTTAACTCAGAAGATATTAAGAGAAGCAATAGAGATATATTTACTTAGTGATAAAATTTAGAGTAGAATCCAAATATAAATGGGATTGATGCAGAAACACTTTGAAGGAGGCTTCGCTCAGTAGCTTCCATCAGCAACACCTATATACCTAAAGAACCCAATAAAAAATGAAACGCAAATGTACATATTTTAATGCTTATTTTAGGTAAATGTAAACTGCTATTCAATATAGTCGAAAACGAGACTGTTATGGATTGTTAGAAAGAATGGACATCAAAGAAAACTTTACATTTTTAATGCAACTGCAATGAGACTAAGAAGAACGACAGGCATGACAATATCGATAGAATCCTTAAATGCTGAACTAGATGAAAGGCTGGTCATTTGAATGTGTAGAAATTGAAACATAGATTTACATAATATAGAGAGTGAAATGAGAGATCAGTTAGTTGTGATGACAATCAGTTAGTTGTGATGACAATATGGGGAAGTATGTTGGTACCACAAAAAGGAGAAAAAGCAATAATGCATCAAAATGCCATTAAACTAATATTGACATACACTGCATATATCAGACCCTTGATACCATGCAAAACAGAAACTATTAGAAAAACGAAAAGACGAAACTCCGGCAGTGACAGAGAGGGGAAGCATATATATGCGTATATGGGAAGCATATATATTACAGTAAATCCATTGAGAAGAAAACACCCACGAAACGAGAAAAGGTAGTAAAGTTAGACAACACCTAATACACGTCGTTTGCTATTGGTGGAAAAGTCATAAACTTTTTGGCGGGAATTGTTGATGTACAGAGTCAGTTCAGTAAAATTAAAAAGTTTAGTTGTCTGATCTATGGTTGTCTGAGGTAAGTCATTGACGGTGATAGTGGACTTTTGGTTAATGGTTTATTTTAACATATCGCTATTGTTATTCAGGTTTTTGATATAAATTTGTATAGACATATTTCTGTGACCTATTGCAATTATGGAAAGACACCTTCCCTGCTCGCCTCCAAAAAAGAGACCTGGAACATACTTAAGCTGCGGGGAGAAAACCATTATTTTTAATGTATACAGAAAAGAAAGAAATGAACATTCTTAGTAAAATCTTAATAAAAGATAAATTATAGTCAAGGCGATCATTTTTAATGCGACCCTGTACTTATTCGCTAGCTGGTCGCGCGCTTTGAATTTCGACGTTTGTGTTTCATGGAAGTTTTCTTCTCAGTGGATTTACTATAGAGTCTGGTCACTTCTGGAGCAGGCAACTGACAATGCAAACAACTGTAACACGAGTTGCCACCAAACACTTAGGGTGGCGTGATAATTGGTCCCTCGGATCGTTTGGTTTTTCGATGTTAACGTCTCACTAATCCAGCGCTTCGAGTGAAGCCCGCGATAAGAAAGCTATATTTCCCACAATTGAAATGTGAACAACAGATATTTAAGGAAAGAAAAGAAAGCAGGGATAAAACAAGCTATTGAGGAAAAAGATTACCTTATAGTAAAGACAATTTGCTATATAAGGACAAAATTGCTCATTTTTTTTTAAACTGGGATACAAGGAAGAAATACTATCAATTAACATACTTTCTGCGCAACCTACTTGATGTGTGATAAAAGCTCAGAAGATTATAGATTATATAATGATAACAATGCATAAATAAAGTTTATTTATAGGTGTGATTATTAAACAATTATTAATAAAAATATATACAAATTCATGTACTATAATTAGAGTATATAACAACATTTAAAGTAATCAGAACCTTTGGCGTCTTTGGATAAAGCAATTTTGAGCAGAAAGTATGTTAATTGTTATTATTTCTTCATTGTATTCCAGTTTAAAAAAAGAATAAGCAATTTTGGTCAAATGGAACCCGAGATAAAGTCTTTTTTTCGAGCGGTCCGGTTTGAAGCCGTGCGCTCACTTTTCACTCCGTAGGCAACGAGCAGGAAAGTAATCAACACGCAACTACTCTTTGTTTATAATGCTCTCCGCTAAACAATATTCGGTTTTTTAAATGCTGAAAATGCCATTGGAAACTTCAACTCTTCTTCTAAAAACCTTGTTATTTTCAGCCTTTAATATTAATGATTGTAACGATGGTGAATTTTTTTAAAAAAAGGGCTATCTTGGCTTACAAAGGTTGTGGGGCTTTATTTTTTCTTTTTAAATGCGTATTTTTGAATCAGCTTTTCGAATAAATCATTGCCATAAAGTTTCAACAAAAACCAACCAAGTTCTTGTAAATGTTTATATAAGCTTAAAAATCTATACTTTTTGTTAAGCCTTTTTTTATAAATAAACATTACAAATTTTTTTGTTTTTTTACATAGAACGTTAACATAAGTCTTTACGAAGAGGAAGAGCCCAAGTTTGTTAAGATCCATTTAGAAAAATCGACTGGACAGGACTTAGAAATTGTTGATTTTTTCAAGAAACGGGATAAACAATTAGAATTTTGCAAAAACTACTAGACCGATCGAGCCCATTTTTTGCATACTTATAAAGTATGCAAAAACTCACATATTATAAACATTTCACTTAATTCGAACAACTAATTAAAAAGTTATTAACAATATTTTAAAAATAGGCATTTTGCCTCCTTTTTTTGCAATAACTTTTTTATTTATAGTGCAATTTTAATTTAGAAACTCTCATTTTAAAGATAATTGTTTTCTCTAAAAGTTTACTGTCGACCGCAAACGTCTAAATCTAAGCCATTTGAAGTTGTAAATAAAAGAGTGATTTTGGCACTTTACTTGTTAATTTGATAATGGTTCCACTAAAAAATTGATGAATCTCTAGATGAGAGGCTTCTTATAATAACTCAAACTACCTTTTCCAACTGTCAAACCAGTCTACACAGTTTTTTTACAAAAAAATCTAATTTGATTCGCCTATATATTGAAAATAGATATTGAAGTGAAAAGTGCGCACTTAGAATAATCGTCTAAAATATCATAATGGCAGGAAATAAGTTTTGATTCGATGCATTAAACTGTTAAGATCAATTATAGACATTTCTATTACAGCCCTTATTACCCAACTTTATCATTGAACTATTATGAATTAATGCTCATATTTATAGGACAATATTGCAATGGGGCCTTTGATTTTATCTGACCGATTGTTTTGGATTCTTTATTAATCGATAGGGGGTGACCTACCATCTGGAACGAGACTATTTTAATGCGATGAAATTGAACGAGCGGCTCCATCTTCTCAAATTGTAAATTGGATGACTCACCCGATTACTTCTCTAAACCAGTAGGTCAGAAAAACCGAACAATTCAGTGCATTTTTCCTTATTTACGATATTACAAAAACTCAAGGCAACAGTGCCTCTTCGGGTCGTGCACCATCTCTTGGTGGATATCAAAGGCTAACGGTTGAAATCGGTCGTGGAGCCAGGCTTTTGGAACCCGGGCTCCTTTCCTATTCGCCTACGTATTGCATTTGGCGAGCCGTCTTTAATCTTTGTTGTCTTTGCTTATGGCCTAGGAAAAAGGAACAAAGAAGAAGCACCTGCACAAGTATTTTCAAACTATTAAATTATGAGAGACATCCCAAAAATAAAGTCTATCTTTTATAAATATAAAAATCCAGTTATATTCTACATTTTAGAAGTTTTTTTAGAACATTTTTCTATTTTTCTACATAATCGCCACATAGATTGATGCATTTTTATAAACACTGACAGTTTTTGTATGCCCATATCAACTAACATTGAAAACTTTGCTCATCGTCAGTGAATTTTATTCTGGGAAAATGTTGTTTCAACTTAGGGAACAGGTGGTAGTGAGTGCCAAGTCTGGCCTATGGGTTGAGTGTGTGATGATGTGTCATTTAAACTGTTGGTTGCGAGAAAGCAATGGTTTAATGACTGTCGTCGTGGATAATGTTTAGCCCTTGCGCAACACTTCTCTTCTATGAGTTACTCGTCTGAGTTTTTCCACTGTTTGATACCACCTGTCAGTACCCAGCAGGCATAATGCCGACCAATAAGGAACAGTTTGAACCAAAGTGGCGATTTTGTATAAAAAAAGAAATATCCAACCTTCCATTTACTCTGCAAATAAGTTGTCTTAAGGGATTTGTTATGTTAAACATGATGTCAGAAAATAAACGGATTTTTGTGTTTCTAAAAAACTATACCTTATTTTTGAGATTTTCCCCATATCTAAAAATACTATAGATCACAAGTAACCAATATAAAGAGGCAGCCTGGAGAACTTCATTACTACTATTTTAACCACACACCTGATTCTGATAAACTGCGCGTTGCTGCCGGGGCACCGGTTTGGTATCCCCATTCACTTGGGGCTTCGGATGAGGCTGCTGCTGCTGCTGTTGTACAGGGGGCGGCGGTTGTCGCACTTGCATGGGCTGCTGGTACTGATGAGGTGGTGTGTGGGAGTGAGGGCGAGAGTGATTCGGGATTGGGTGCAGTTGCATGTTGATCTGGGGAGCGTGAACGTTTACATTGTGAACGTGTTGTTGATTATGGGGGTCTGAAATAGAAAAAAAGGTTTTCTTAAATGAAGGGTTTGAGTTTCTTAATACTTTTTTGTCTAATTTAGTCGTGAGTAGTGGTGCTTCCATGGGTAATTTGCGTATGTATTAGAAGTTGTTTTATACAAGTACTTGGGGTACGGAAATTAAACTAGATGGGGTGACCAAATCCATGAATTTAAATAAGTATTTAATTGGTACAAGTAACCAGGTCTAAGACCTTTTTACAGTAAAGTGTTTTTCAAAGGTTGGCGACCGCTACAGCAATCTGTAGCCTGTTAACTTAACCTCTAAACAAATCAATGAATGAACAATTAAATTATACCCTGAGATTTCAAAGTCAAGACATTCGTCTCCTATCCACACGGTTTCTTTTATCTTCCTGTATTATTATTGGTTCGTGGCATCATACACGAGCATTAACCCGGCCTAAGGGAAACCAGAGACACCTTCTCTGAATCCACTTAGGTAACTCTCAGCAGGCGCGTCCACGTCGCGGGGGTGGGCCCGACTCTTGAAGTCGGTGGCTGAGTTCTGCTGGGGACCCAGAATTGCGGGGTATAACGCAATCCCTCTACCCAGGGATACGGGTGAAGACCACACCGGCAGTGAAGGTGGAGAAGAAGGATAACTTCAATACCAACGGATCTGGCGTAGGTGGCAACCCTGCTTTTAGGGTTGATATAAAAGCACAAAGGGCACCCTCTTGTCCTGGGGATGAGAAACCGTCCCCGAAGGCGGATGAACGATAACTTCATACTCGTCAACGGCATAGGATGCGAAAGGCAAGTGGGAAACCGTCGCGTTAATTTATCCCAAGCAAATCAATATGGCACTACAAAACGTAAATTTGGCCCCCAGTCCCCGGCAGGTGTTAAATCGTCAGGGGGTGCTAAGAATCCCCGGGTGGAAATTTAAGGTAGCCACATGGAACGTGAAGACATTGTTTAGAGCAGGTAAGCTGGAGGATGCTGAGCGTGAAATGAAGAGGATGAAGTGGAACGTGCTGGGCATAAGCGAGGTTGGATGGAAGGGCACAAGAAATGATCGGGGCACACGGTTTGTTCAGTTTTGTCAAGAGAACAACCTTATTATCGTCAACACATGGTTTAAACTACATAAAATACGACTATATACGTGGAAGTCTCCCCAAGATTGCAAAGAAAGACCTGTCCGAAATCAAATAGATTATGTAACCACCAACAAAAGATTTCGCAACAGCATTATAAACGCCAGACCATACCCCGGATGCGACATAGGTTCCAACCATAACCCGGTAGTCGTCACCATTATGATTAAACTGAAGAAAATCTTACACACAAAACCAGCGTCAAGAGTAGCATGGACATCTGCCAATCTCACTAAAAGAGAACTGTACGATTAACAGATCGACGCTCAACTAATACGTGAAAATACAACACAAAATGTAAACGAGGTCAACATAGAACAGACCTGGACAAACTTAAAAGATACGCTTCGAGAAACAGCTGTACAAACTTTTGGAACGAAAAGCCGAAAACTGAAAAAACCCTGGATAACAAAGGAGATACTTGAACTAATGGATGAAAGAGGCAAATTTAAGAACATACCTACATGAACACAAGTACAAACAGACAGACAAAGAAATCCAGAGAAAAATTATGGAAGGCAAAGACAATCGGCTGCATAAAAATTGTGAGGAAGTAGAACAGCTGATGGCTCAACATAAAGACAGAGAATTACATCAGAAAATTAAAGAAGTGGCAGGCATATGGAAACCTAGACATGTGTCAGTGATCACAGACGAACAAGGTAGAACAGAACTAGAACCCAGTAAACAACAAATTATATGGGAAAGATACTTGAGAGAATTGTTTGGAGATATGAGAAGAAAGAAGGATCATCCAGATCTAAACAAGGGTGAGGAGTTACCAATATTGAAGGACGAGGTCATAAAAGCGATCAAGGAAACAAAAAGTAATAAATCATCAGGCGAAGATCAAATAACAGCAGAACACTTCAAACACATGAGCCACGACGCAGTCAAAATATTGACCCAGTTCTTCAACACTGTCTACGAAGCCGGAGTGATGCCAGACGATTGGGCGAAATCCACGTTTATACCGATACCGAAAAAGAAAGGAGCGAAAAAATGCGAAGACCATCGAACCATTTGCTTCATGAGCCATGCAGCTAAAATATTTATGCGGATAATATACAATAGAATATACAACAAATGTGACGCATATCTTGACAGATCTCAGTACGGTTTTAGGAGAGGTACAGGAACAAGAGAAGCTATAATGGCTTTGACCCTGACTGCAGAACGATACATGGAAGTCCAAAGAAAACTTTATGTATGCTACATAGATTACAAGAAAGCCTTTGACCGAATACAACATGAAAGATTAATTGAAATTCTAACTGAAATAGGTCTAAATGGAAGAGATATTATAATCATACGGAACATATACTGGAACCATAAAGGATGCATCAGAACGGAAAGCGGCAACACGAAATATGTAAACGTACAGAGGGATGTTAGACAGGGATGTATATTATCGCCATTGCTTTTCAATGTATATGCCGAATACATAATCAGGGGTTCTCTTCGAGACGTTCCCGAGGGTGCTAGAATAAACGGAACTGTTATAAACAACATAAGGTACGCTGACGATACAGTGATACTGGCCGAGTCAGAGGAACAATTGCAGGCCTTGGTGAACAGACTGGCAGATGAAAGTGCCGAAATGGGTTTGGAAGTCAATGCTGCTAAAACCAAAACCATGGTTTTTAGCAGAAACCCGCAGGATAACATCAACTTAAACATAACAATAAACGGAGTACAACTCGAAACAACGCGGCAATACGTTTACTTAGGCAGAGACATAAATTGCCAACTAGATCACTCCAAAGAAATCGGAAGGAGAATTGAAATCTCTAGGGCGGGTTTCCTCAACATGAGAAAGTTTTTATGTAACCCAAAATTATCAATAGCAACGAGGTTAAGGACATTCAAATGTTACGTCTGGTCCCTACTCCTTATACTGCTGCGAAACATGGACATTAAAACAAGACGATATAAAAAAGTTGGACGCCTTTGAAATGTGGATGTACCGTCGAGTGCTTAGGATAAGTTGGAACTCCAGAACGACTAACAATGAAGTGCTAAAGAGAATGAACACCTGTGCACACCTGACCTGCACACTGAAAATAAGGAAAACAGCCTACCTCGGACACATAATGCGACATGAAGAATATGAACAACTACAGCTCATCATGGAAGGCAAGATCGACGGGAAACGCGGTATAGGAAGGAAAAAGGAGTCATGGCTGCGAAATATAAAAGATTGGACTCACACCGACGGAAACAACCTCCTACACCAAGCCCAGGACAGAGTTATATGCCATATTGACCGCCACCCTCACATGAGAAAGGCACCAAGGAGGAGGGAGGATTATTATTTGTAGCAGTTGACACCTTTCTTTTCATTACATGACCGCCAATTCATGTAATTGGTTAGTTTAAATTTCGGCCATCAATTATTGTTCTTTCCCAATCTTGGTAACATTGTCAATATAGCATATTCCCAATATTCTCCTATGTAAGTTAGTTCAATTCCTTCATCATTGCTTTGATTAGTGTGGTAACTTCAACAAGATAACCTGCCTTTTTAAGTTCAGCTTTATTCTTATTACCCGTGACCCGGTGCAGCTTCATTTCCTCATTTATTTGAATGCTTCATAATGTTTCCCTTCTCCTTTCGATCTTTCCTCTAGTCCGTATTAGGTAAAATGAAAATCCCTTCACAAACACACTGACAGCAATGATCCTTTTCTTCTTCTGTAGTATATATAAAAAATGAGTTTTAGTTCTTTATAGGCTTTGCCTACTCTTTGTACCCGAAATTACAATCTCCGTATGGTTCGTGTCGACAGTAAAAATTGAACATGCAATTTTTAGACTGCCTAGACTGCCGTCATGTGTTTGATGGATAACTGAGATGCGCCATCTTGCGGAGAATATAGCATTTTAAAAGAGCAGAGCTATTTGACACATCCCAGTTGCCATATTTTCATTGCTTTTTATATCTTTTTATTTGTCGACCGATTTAAATGACAAGAAAAAAAAAACATAATTCCAACCTACACGAACATTACTAAAACCAAATCAATATTAGTTCAGCCACCCTGGAGATTGGTGTGAATAAACGCTTACGATTTTATTATATGTAACGATGATTTAAAGAAAGTATACAACTTTTGAAACCTTTATAGATCGAGGATATTATAAAAAAGTCTGTCAAAATAACCCATGGAGTAATAAAACGATTATTTCGCTGGGGACCAGAGGCGTTCTTAAAAAAATGAACGAAAATTAATAAATGACATAATGGTACACACACACATACATAAACGCACACAATTTTTCCAGGTACCGACTATTGCGTATTTACTCATTTCCCCGACCGTACGGCAGTGAGTGGTTATTCCCGGTATCTATACAATGGCCGGACGTAAAATATTCGCAGGTGTTTTGGGCGAGTCACTCAAAATACGAAACGATTCCGTGAAGTAGCGTGTAAGACATTATAAAACTCCCAAAATTTAGAGCATGCCACCTTGTATCGGTTTTGCATTTATAATGAGATTTTATTACTTCGCATGTTATTTTGACAGACTATAGCTGTTTTATTACATCATCCACATATCTAATGGCAGATATTCCTACTACTATGCCCGTTGTGATATGAACGCAAAGTCAATCGCAGACCACAATTACAACAATTACGGCAAGTATGGCAATTACACGGATTGTCCAAGCGAATCAGCAGCGATAAATCCATTCAATTTAAGAACCGTGGCCTTTAGTTTCACGGAGAGACATATTCCGTCGGCTATGTTCGGTTTCCATAGTTTCATATAATTCATGTATAAGCAGTGGTGGGAGGGTGAAGGTTTCGCATAGACGCGTTTTTCTCGCCCGGCGTTCGCTTATCTACGTAAAGGTCGTTTATTTTATTATTATTACAGTTTTGTACATTGTGCATTGTGTATTTTGACTATAGCGAAATGATCAAGATTAAATTATTCTTGTTGTTTACACAATATAGGCAACTAACAGTACACGAATTAATATTATTCCCGCATTATCCCCTAATATGATTATTACTGAGACCGCTACTGTCCAGATGCCAATCATGCGACTTCGTGACGGAGATGCGGCCCGCATGAAACTCAAGGCTATGGTTCTTCTTAAATTGAATGGATTCTACTTAAAGCTGCATTTGTCACTAAATCTGTAAGATGTTTAGAATATTCTTTTAAAAAAACCAAACATTACATTAGGCAAATATTACATGTTCTACGTTTAAATCCCCCAATTTGATGCAATCCCAGCAATGGAATTCGCCTCTGATTGCTCTGCTGCTGTGGCTAACTTAACGCCGAAAGTCGTGAAGTTAGTTGCAGCGACGTAAAGTTGGCGCAGATAGGAAGTGTCTCCCCCGAGAAAATGGTCAGAAAATTGTGGCGTTATATTTTGATATTGTGCGAAATAAGAGATGTAGCGGAGAAAATGAGAATTCCCTTAGCTTAGAGGAACAGTATGTCGGTTATGTATGATGGACGCCATTGCGATTTGATAACTATTTTCTTATTTGAAATAAATTTTTGGTACCTTCAGCGGTTCTTTTCGCACTTCACGCGTCATTTGGGGTGTGTTTAAATGCTTTTACATCTGTCACTTTTTACTCCACTTACTACTTTTTATTGCCTAACAGGTCGATCATGATTGTTTTTGTAAGTAATAGATTAATGCTAAGACGGAAATATAATAGACTTTAAAACAGTGTATACAAAAAGGTATGTCCTTGTTGGTATTATCGGCTTTTGATAGCATGCATTCCATTTTTATTGAAGTATAGTATCTACAATCTCGATATCTCGTCTATCAATATGGCAGAATCTGCATAAGCTTGGCTTGTGTTCAAAATATTAACTATTAATGAAAAAACTATAAATAAAAACCAACTTACACAGAAAACAATGCATTAACTTTTGAAGACAGAGTTCCTAATGCCATTAAATTTGTCACAAAAAATAAAGGTTTAAGTGCAGTGTATGTAATATAAAATGTAAATGTGAGTGTGGCAAGAACGGATCACAATAAATGGAAAAAACCTGTATCTATACATTATAAAACGCTGAAAAAAATGTAAACTAGAAATACGTACCAATTTAATTTTCGATGTTCATGTTAAACGATTCGAGAGGATAATGCGGCGGTGGTATTGGTTGTACGCACACACCGCACCTCCTCTCACGTTAATAATGTGTGGTCTCTTATGTGTTTCCATTTATAAATGCAAATGGATGAAATAGATGTAAAATTCCCGAAATTAAATCATAGACAAGGTGTATATGAGCAAATGTAAGAGATATTTTCAAAAAGGAATTTGTAGCTCAGCCGGAATTTGAACCCGGGTCTATGGATATCGCGTCAGGTATTCTAACTAGAATACCTGACGCGGTAAACTAGAAATGATTTGATGTCATTTTGAACTGGAATAATATCTTGTGTGAACTGCAGAATAAATGTATTGTCTAAGTTTTGTATTTTTTTTTCTCAATTTCTCATATATGAATTCATCACTCGTCAATAGATAAAGTTTTTGAATTCTGATAATAATTAGTACTATTATAAAGTACATTTACTTTTATTGTTTTTTATTTCTTTCTTTTTTAATTTCGTTCCTCCAGTCATCCATATTATTTTCTAGTGTATTGTCAATCTAGTTTATCATTTGAATCTAAATTTCTCATTTCTGCGATGTAATATCCAGTTCCATACATTATTTGTATTCATTCTTATGACTTGCGCCCTGTGTGTCCATATCAACAGTTCATGGCATTCTTTGATTGCATGATGTGATGAATGGCCAATAATTTAGCTTCGATTTTTTTACTACCATTTATGCAGCCCATTTATATTAAACCAGCATTTCTTCTACAGTGCTCCATTTCTGTTACCTGGAGTTTCATTGTCATTTCCTTATTGATTACCAATACTTCTGATCCATACATCACATACCTTTCAAAGATGTGTGTGTGAATAAAATTGTAGTTAACATCTCCTTTTTGACCTTTCAAAGATGTAGCAGTGTATAGAAAAACATGTTATAAGTCTTTATGCTTAATGCTGTTTAATGATAGAAAACAAATATTACAGATGCACAGTGCATAGAACAATGTTTGAAATGGAACTAAAGGACAAGAATGAAAAACAGATGTACAGAATATCTTGTTAGCTCAAACAGAAAACCTACATAAATCAAGAAAGACACCTACGAGGTGAGACTGATATCGAGACTGACGAGGTGAAAGCTGATATCGAGCAAATAGATTCAAAACGCCCTAGATCGTGAAGAATTGGAAAAGATTTGATGATGAAACTTATAAAACAGTGAAATGTAAAGTGTAAAACAGTAAAACATGGATTATCGTACATTTTAGGTGACTTACTTTGCTGAATATGCATGTTGCTTTGATGAGGGGTTGGATGACCAGGGTAAGTCATAGGCGGTCTACTCTCCTTAGGTGATGGGGTATTCTGATTACTAGAGCTACCCTGACTTGGGGGCGGGGTGCTCCTCACCAACTTCCCACTGTTCTGATTTTTCCTCTTCGCTGGAGGAATGTATTTACCTGGAATAAATAAAAGTAACAATTTTATTGTAAAAACCCTGATCCCGACCATTACTGTTATTCTCTTGATGTGGTCTGATAACAGCGGCAAATCGCTCCTCCTCATCACCATTCTCCAATTCCAGTCTCGTTTTATGCTGAGGCTGACTTTCTATTTCATTGGCTATCATGTTCGCTTTTGCCTCAGCCTCCTTGTAGTCGGCAGTGTCACTCTGTTGTAATGGTATAGTGTAACCCCTCAGGGATTGATCGAAAGTGCTCTGGACTCCATAGTCCTGCTCGTTTTTCTTGAACATGTCATTCGCGTCCCAACCATTCGCCTGGTCAAGCTCCAGGGACAATCCCTCGGTCCCATTTATACCTGCGTCCCAAGGCTCCAGCTCTCTTTCTTCTAGCTTTGAAGCCCCTGGAAATTGTGAGATATTTCTTAGACCATAAAAAACCAGTAAGCTCGTTCTAAAGTCAATTTAAGATATACATAAAAAAGTTAAGCAAGTAATATTGGATGATAGCGAGTCTGTGACATGTTCGGATGAGTTACATGGTTTCATTTACATCTTCTGTGCTTGATTTAAGTGATCGTAACTTTTTTACAGCTACTTAAATTGAGTTTGGATGGAAAGAAAATGTGTTAGCTTCCACAAGGTCTAGAACAGGATAAACTAGGTTTTTGCCTACCATTTAGTCGAACAATTTCGGCATCAGTTTGAAAACTATCTCTCTTGGGATAATCAAGATCTACATCTTTTGCAACCATAGTTAAAATATCACATGCTTTAAAGATGAGCTTCTCTACAAAGGTCTCGGCTTGAATTTGTGGATTTGGTCCGTCCGGATTCTCAAGCTTGGCTGCTACTTCCAGGACCACATCAAAATTACTTGAGAATGTCTTGAAAACACCTGAAAAATGTAACGTAAAACGAATGTTGACCCGGATACTTCTTTTCAAAATTATACCTTCCCACACTGAGCCTGAAGCAGTTTTTATCCGTACTATGTTACCAACTTGACAGGCAGCTGCATACATGAAGTGTATGTTGTTATACACTCCTTCCGGCATCACTGACCTGTTGTTAGTTCTTTGGGTCCTACGAAATAGAAAAACAAAAATTTTTAGTGTGTAAAATTCAAGTATGTGAGACTAGTTAGGGTATGATTTCAGCTTAGACAGGTTACTGATAGAATTTAAACAAATTTGAATCAATGTAATCAATAATCTGATATTTTGTCAAAATCATTTTTTAGGAAATGAAAAGGTGGCACAACCTGTCTGATGACTATAAATGCTGATAGTTGTTTTGGAGAACAAGGGATTAGTATAATGAGGATTGTTATTCACACAACTGAAATGCTGACAATTTATAATGCATGTGGATAGTGGGACCCTTTCAGTGCATTAAAGTGTTACATTACAAAGATTGCACTATACTGTAGATACAATAAAATTACATTGCAAATAATTGAAATAACAGCCCTGGTAAAGTAGGAAACCCATTTACCTAAAATTTCAACAAAACTGGCATGAAATATAATAATAGAAACAGAAGTGTAATTAATGACCTAAACCATTATGAATCGGAGTATTGCTTGTGTTACTTCTATTGGAATGGAATGTAGTACAAGATTACTTGTACTAAATTGGTTTCATAATAGAGTGAGAAAGGATATAACCATCATATTAGTTCATGACTTTAGCAAAATTTTAAAGCCCAACATTATAGAATCAATTGAATACAATTATTAAATAAAAAAATAAGTATTAGATTAGCAAGTATGCAATACTACTAAAATGGTGATGTTACTTTAAGAGCGTTAGGCGAACATAATATATGATTTCATGATTTATATGGATATCTACAGATTTATTTAAAATTTCATGCAAACTGTAGATCAGCTGGTAGAAAAACAAAAGGAAAATTAGGGAATTGGGAAAAGAGTGTATCGACAAGAAATTAAGCAAGCACAAATACAGTAAGGCCAAGTGTACAATGGTATTGAAATGGTAAGGGGGTATTGCAAAGGTCCTTGTAATGAATCTATTAATTAGGACAGGGAAATGTTATCATCAGAATTGCTTCCCAATCTTTCCATTGAGATCAAATAGATATGAGTTTCTTAGATTTACGTATCTAACATATACATGTATGCGCCTAAATGACCAAGGGGGTAATGCGAGGGTTGGAGTACTGAATACAGTTATAATTAGGCCAAGAAAACATCATGCTCAATAATAAAAAATAAAGACCAAAATTTCTTTCCCACTCTAACAAAACTCATTGGATCGAGATCAAATAGATATGGGGTGTTTAGATTAGCTGTGTAGTATGTACATACGTACGTACTTGCATTGAAATGGTAATGGGGCCAATGAGGGCATCCCGAGAACCTATCTAATGAAAGTATGAGTTGTTAGTGAAAGGAGCAAGGGAAACATGTTGCGTTAGTCGAGAGTATAGATGATTGATCTATGTTTTCGATGGGACTAACCTTACAGGGCCTCCTCGATTTTTCCTTTTGCTATTCATATCACCGCTACCGTAATGGCCGGGATCTCTGTTCCTCGTAGGCACCGGAATTTTGATGATTTTTCTATGAACACCTTCTACGAAGAAATAACAAGGTTTAGGAAAACCTTCCAGGAAACTGATAAAAGTCCGCCAACAAAGATTTCACTAAAATACAAAATGGCTTAGTGACGTAACCGAATGCGTTTTTCTTTTGTTTGGACGATCACATCAAAGGTTATGCTTCGATTTATCACATTCAGGTGGAACAAATGATCCTGAATTCGTCAACGTTACGCGTTACGAGAATTTTTAAAAAATCGATTAAGTTTACTTAAGAAAAAACGGATTTGTAGTCGGGGGGATTTAGAGACAACGTCCGTCAGACTGACAAGACTCACTGAGTCTGCGCGAGATGGGTCGCTGTGTTGCACTTTTGCACATCTAATGCTCCATTGCCGTATCTACACGCCACGGCGACACCCTCCCGATTAAAAAACAACAACATTCATCCGGAAACCACCGCTTCAACCCGACAATCAAAATTTCATCGCCTCCTCCCCTATCTCATTTCGAATAAATCCACTGCGAGACGGTAAATACGTCGACTCGAAGACGGGCGGCAACGCCGCACTTACGTTCCAGTTGTTTTGTGGCGCCAAATGGCGCTACGTTCAAATGATCGATAATGTCGAGATTGCGTACGGGTCAACGAAATTGTGACTAAAATAAGTACATAACTACCTGTTGGTTTGTACCTTTGCAGAACTTTCGTGTTTTTAGTCAGACAAGGTGAGTCTTTGCGGAAGTACACTTCAAATACATTTTGTTTAAAGATGTAAACAGTGAGTGGGCGTTTTAAACTTACTTAAAACTAGTGCACGTTTAACGTACATTGATATTCGTGTACTGAAACAATTTATTCATGCGTGAAACTTCCTAGAACGAATAAAAATTGAAATGAACTCATTTTTTACTTACTCATCTAATTTAGAAATTTGAATTTTGTCAGCTCAAAGATTCGAAACTCAATTTTAGGTATAATTTTGTTTACTTTTCGTTTGGTTTATACTTACCAAAAATTTGGACAAGCCCAGTTCTTGTTGATTTCAGTCAAAAACGTATGTTAGACTTTGTTTTGGATTTTTCACTCCAAGCGCTGCTTACTGCATATTCGCATTGTCGTCTATTTCAAGAAAATATTTCGAACTGGCATGATAGTGATTAGTGTGATTACTAACGCTTTTCACGATTCTGAAAGTACTTTGAGTCACTTGAATGAATAATATAATTGTTTCTACTTTGTGTCAACTAACAATAATTAATTTTATTTGGATATTTTACATATAATTCCATATTGTTTGTTGTTTTTGGCATCATTTGATAATTCGTTAAAAATTAATAACTTTTTCATTTTCTTTTAACAAGAAAGTTTATTGATATGTTTAGAGTTTGGTTAGCAATCCTTCCACTTGCCACTTGTTATTTGGTTTATTATTTGGCTAACTATATATATTGTCTTTGGATTAGGTACTAGAAAACTAGAAAAATATTTTTGTATTTTCCTCATTGTATACACTACATAATGCACATCAGTAATCAGTAAATATAATTTGAATTGTCATAACATGATTAATAATGTTATCATTATCATCAGGATGTTAACTTAACAAATAGAAACCTGGAAATTACTTTTGGTTTATAATTATCGAATTGATTATTGATATATTATATTATAATATAACACGGGTTTTTTGAGAAATAAAAATAATTAAATAAATTCAGGATTGATCGATATTGTCAAAAATTGTATGAAGTATGTTAAATCTCTAACTGTTTTTTTAAATAAGTATTCTGGCCCTTTCTCTGATTATGAAAACCGCTTTATCGATCTCTCAAATATCACTCAAGTTAAACGGTGGTGATTATCGGTACTAATATCTTTTAACTGATCGGCCGAATTTATCTACAAAACCCCTGGGTCGACCGTTAATAGGTTTATTTTCAACTGCATCCCCAATTAGAAAATATTTGAATTCCTTCCTGCGGTAAACAACACCCAACGGAAGTTCCCTTCCAGCCAGTGGCGATTGTTAACAATTTTGTGTGGGCGTGCTACGTGAATTAAAATAATAACAGATTTTAAAAAGCCAGATAATTAGCTATAATAAAGTTTTATAATAATATATAATAGTATTGTAATGCGAGAAGTAAACAAAGCGACACATGTTTACTCGCTCCGAGTGAAGCGGTTACTTCAAGAGAATAACTACGACGCGTAACAGACAGCTGCATAAATTCTGCCGGATTGTTGTTTACGAAAAGTAATTTGTGACCTTCTGCACATTTCCTGCGTAGGCGTTGTTAAAAGAACAATCGTGCCTTCTAGAAGGTACGAGACGATTCTCGATCATGGTTGGGGTGTATATATAAGGGGGCTTGTGATCGAGGGAGTTAGTTAGAAGTAGAGAAGCAGACGTGAACGCGACATACGATCCGAATGCGGAGCAGTACAAATAAATTAAATAGTGTCTAGTCTAGTGTACAAGTAGTTAAGTGTGTTAAATAAATTAGTGTTCACTTAATGTAAATAAATTATAAAATAAACGTTACAGTATAATAAATATTTTCTATTAAACTAAACTAAACTAAATAAACTTTTAATATCCCAATAACTATATGGGATATCTTGTGGATATTAATATCATGTCCATCATTGGTTCATAAGAACATGGACTCAGATAGATAGAGATAGAGATGGATGCTCCATTAGATCATCCATTGGATATCCAGTTTTAGATAATCTATCACTTTCTACACTTTTTGATGGAAAGACCACAAAAATAACTACTCCTCCTACTGCTACTACTAGCCCTCAGGTGTTGAACTAAACAGTGGCAATTCCGTTTCACGTTCTACTTTTGCTACACAGTTAACAGTAAAGTGAATATATTTTTATTTTATTGATTTTCTTATCATGAAGGGTTCATTCTGATAATGGCCCATGTAATATATTTGTCTATAGGTAGGTACATATATACTGTAACGAAACGGCTCGTTGCGATATAAACACGCCGGGAGCTACACAAGTTCGCCGAATCGAGAAGGACCGAAGGAACCGCAAGCGCCCCAGGGTCGAGAAATCCAAACGTGCCGACTCCCAGAGAGCAGGAACCAGCCACCGTTGCAGTCGCGCAGAAGTAAAGGAGGCTTCTGCTTGCCGCACGACGGTCACCGACGAGGACTGGTCAGCAGACGAGCTGCGACGAGCTCAGGAAGGCGACCCTGAACTCCAACGGATCCTGAAGTGGAAAGAAGAAGGACGTCGGCCGGAATGGTAGGAAGTGGCCCCATCCTCTAGAACCCTGAAATCTTACTGGGCACAGTGGGACTCCCTGATGTTACAGGATGGACTACTCAAAGGGTGCTTGAATCCGATAATGGCGCAGAAAGACGATTCCAACTTATCGTGCCCAAGATCAAGGTGGCGGAAGTACTACGTCACCTCCATGATGGAACCTCGGGGGGCCACCTGGGAGTAAAGAAGACCTTGCAGAAAGTGCGCGAGCGTTTCTATTGGGTGGGCTGCTCTGAGGCTGTTCGCGAATGGTGCAGGAAGTGTACAGTTTGCTCAGCCAGTAATGGACCGCACCGCAAGCCGAAAGCCCCGATGAGACAGTACAATGTGGGAAGTCCTTTCGAGAGGATTGCCCTAGACATTACTGGACCATTCCCTGAAACCGATTACGGCAACAAGTACATCCTGGTGGCGATGGACTACTTCACGAAATGGGTAGAAGCCTACGCGATTCCCAACCAAGCAGCAACAACTGTCGCCGATGTCCTGGTGAAGGAGCTAGTGAGCCGCTTCGGAGTACAGTTGGAATTACATTCCGACCAGGGGCGTAACTTCGAGAGCGAGCTGTTCCAGGGACTTTGCGAATAATTGGTAATTCGCAAAACTAGAACAACGGCGCTGCACCCTCAGTCTGACGGAATGGTGGAGAGGATGAACCGCACCATGGGCAAGTACCTCTCGAAGGTAGTGTCTCAACACCAACGAGACTGGGATCAACATCTCCCCTTTTTCCTGATGGCCTACCGTTCTGCCATCAACGAGTCCAACGGCCAAACACCAGCAAGGGTACTGTTCGGGCGAGAGATGAGGCTTCCCTGCGATCTGAGCTTCGGTTGCAAACCGGGAGAAGATCTGGCTGGGGAAGACTACGTCACAGAGCTGCGCAGAAAGATGGACCAGATTCACGACATGTTACGGACGAATCTCCAAGTCGCCAGCGACCGCATGAAGGATCACTATGACGTTCGGGCGGACAGCGGCATGTATGAAGAAGGAGACCTGGTGTGGCTGTACAACCCGCAAAGAAGACGAGGGTTATCACCAAAGCTTCAGAAAGCCTGGGAAGGGCCGTATACAGTGAAGACCAAGATAAATGATGTCATCTACCGGACCAGCAAAGTCCCGAATGGGAAGCCCAGGGTCGTGCATTACAATCGATTAGCACCTTTCGAGGGAGACCACGACCAAGATCAACAGGTGCGCCAACTACGGCCACAAGAGGATGAGCCTTCCTTTGAAGAATTTATGGCTGCGTATGGTGGGACAGGGAAGGCCAGATTCGGTGTGACCAAGGAAGAACAACGGGATCTCTTCGGAACACCGGCTGAATATGCGCTGGCTTATTGCGTGGCCCAGGACCTGCGGATGTCCCGGGGAATTGCCGCGGAGTTTCGGACGAGGTTCGACAAACTGGACGAACTCCATCAGCAGGGACCGGCGGTCGGGCAAGCGCTGAGGATTGAGGAAGATGGATCACGACGGCCGCTCTTCTATTTGGTTACAAAGAGGAGGTCCTTTCACAAGCCCACCTATTTGGACCTGTGGGACGCACTACATGACCTCATTGATACCCTACTTAGCGAATAAGTCGTCAGGAATATGCTGGAGGTGTTATTTCGCTTCACCGGGGTAGACATTTTGGTGTGTTGTTGGAATCCTGAGAGGAGTCCCCACAAGAAGACCGTAGCATGTTATTTCCACCAAACCTCGCGTTGCAGACAGGGGACCAACTGTAGATTTCTACATGGGTCTGTCATGGACACGTTTCGGGACGAAACATCTTTAAGGCGGGGGCAGTGTAACGAAACGGCTCGTTGCGATATAAACACGCCGGGAGCTACACAAGTTCGCCGAATTGCGATCTCGAGAAGGACGGGTCGAAGCCGACGGTCGAAGAGCCGAGAAGGTTCGATGCGATAACGGGTTCCGCGAAAATCGAACTTTCTAGCAATTATCGCGAAAGTTCCAGAAGGCTTATACCTGGTATATAAGGAATGCCGGACCCAAGGCGAGGACAGTTGAAGAATCGCAGTGTAAATATTCGGGCGAGGGACCGCGCGCGCTAAATAAATAAACATCCGTGTGTGAAATAAATTATAAGAGTTAGAAATAAATTAATTAGGACAAATCGTGTAGTGTTTAGTTTTAGTCAATAGTAAAAACGTTACAATACTTTTTATTGAAGGTTTGAGGATAAAGCAATTAAGCTCTCACTCCACCAGTTATTACAATTAATCTGGCAAAATGTTCCATTAATGACCAGTTGGAAACATTGAAAATCTAAAATTAAAACCATCAATATGTATTTTGAAAAAAAATTCAGAAAGTTTTCCAAAAATCTAGTTGGTTATTCAGAAGGATACCCATTCAGAAGTCCATTCAACGTTTTAGGTAGGTACTAGATAACTAGGTAACTCAATCGTTTGCGAATAAAATCTAATGTATATAGGCTTTCTGGTAACTCTGTTCAGAAACCTACATAAATTTTATCACATTAACTTTAATGTTTGAGCCAGAATTTCAGAAAATAAATTCGTCACAAAACGTCTGATATATCAGATTTTCTCAGATTTTAGTATTTTTCTCGAAATATATTTGAAGTCGAGTACAGAAAAATATACGACTTTTATTCAGTTAAGCAATATTCTTGTTCATTTTTCAAATACTGCGATTTAACTATACTAAACAAATTTATTAAGCATTCAGGTTTTAAGCTGAATTCATTAGTTTCCTGAGAATCTAATCAACTATAACCAATTATTCTTCAGTTTTTACCAAAATTGTGATTTTTATACCTATACACCTAACCTCAATAGTTCTCAACATTAGGCGGCAGTAGTTAGCAACAGAATAGCCAATATTTAGGCAATATATGTAGCAGAAGATCCCAACGTATTTTAGTTACTCGTCAGAAATCCACATAATCTTTAACTAATCTTAAACTTAGAAATCCACATAATCTTAGCTATTGTTACAAAGTATACCTTTTCAAAATGTTTCGCAAATTTTGAATACTTAAGTGATACCGGCTTGTATTTAGTTATTACCAATAATGCTTCGATCACCATTTTTAAACGTGATACATAAGCTGTAAAACCGTGTGGGACATTTACCAGATTCTAATAATGTATTTATTATATATTGTAACGTTTTTACTATTGACTAAAACTAAAACACTACGCGATTATCCTAATTAATTTATTACTAACTCTTAACACATTTATTTCACACAGAAAGATGTTTATTTATTTTAACGCGCGCGGTCTCTCGCCCGAATGTTTACACAACGATTCTTCAACTGCTTGGCTCGGGTCCGACATTCCCTTTTTATAGCTAGCCTTTCGCTTGCGAGAACCTTCGAGATATTCGCTGGAACGTTCTCGAAGTTCTGAAGATCATTCTAGAATTCGCGGAACTTGTTATCGCATCGAACTCTCTCGACTGTTCCCGTCGTTCTTCCCGGAATTGCAATAAGGCGAACTTGTGTAGCTCCCGGCGTGTTTATGTCGCGGCCGGCGAGCCGTTTCGTTACACTGCCCCCGCCTTAAAGATGTTTCGTCCCGAAACGTGTCCCTGACAGGCCCATGTAGAAATCTGCAGTTGGTTCCCTGTCTGCAACGCGAGGTTTGGTGGAAATAACATGCCACGGTCTTCTTGTGGGGACTTTTCTCAGGATTCCAACAACACACCAAAATGTCTACCCCGGTGAAGCGAAATAAGACCTCCAGCATATTCCTGACAACCCTCCAGTCCAAGGCGTCCAATCCGCAGGACAGTTTCGGGATAGCTAACTTAGTTAGATCTTCGCTAAGTAGGGTCTCCCTGAGGTCATGTAGTGCGTCCCACAGGTCCAAATAGGTGGGCTTGTGAAAGGACCTCCTCTTGGTAACCAGGTAGAAGAGTGGCCGTTGTGATCCATCTTGCTTAATCCTCAGCGCTCGCCCGACCGCCGGTCCCTGCTGATGGAGTTCGTCCAGTTTGCCGAACCTCGTCCGAAACTCCGCGGCAATTCCCCGGGACATCCGCAGGTCCTGGGCCACGCAATGAGCCAGCGCATATTCAGCCGGTGTTCCGAAGAGATCCCGTTGTTCTTCCTTGGTCACACCGAATCTGGCCTTCCCGGTCCCACCATACGCAGCCATAAACTCTTCAAAGGAGGGCTCATCCTCTTGGGGACGTAGTTGGCGCACCTGTTGATCTTGGTCGTGGTCTCCCTCGAAAGGCGCTAATCGGTTGTAATGCACGACCCTGGGCTACCCATTCGGAACTTTGCTGATTCGGTAGATGACGTCATTTATTTTTGTCTTCACTGTATATGGCCCTTCCCAAGCTTTCTGAAGCTTCGGTGATAACCCTCGTCTTCTTTGCGGGTTGTACAGCCACACCAGGTCTCCTTCTTCATATATGCCGCTGTCCGCCCGGACGTCATAGTGATCCTTCATGCGGTCGCTGGCAACTTGGAGATTCGTCCGTACCATCTCGTGAATCTGGTCCATCTTTCTGCGCAGCTCGGTGACGTAGTCTTCCCCAGCCAGATCTTCTCCCGGTTTGCAACCGAAGCTCAGATCGCAGGGAAGCCTCATCTCTCGCCCGAACAGTACCCTTGCTGGTGTTTGGCCGGTGGACTCGTTGATGGCAGAACGGTAGGCCATCAGGAAAAAGGGGAGATGTTGATCCCAGTCTCGTTGGTGTTGAGACACTACCTTCGAGAGGTACTTGCCCATGGTGCGGTTCATCCTCTCCACCATTCCGTCAGACTGAGGGTGCAGCGCCGTCGTTCTAGTTTTGCGAATTCCCAATTTTTCGCAAACTCCCTGGAACAGCTCGCTCTCGAAGTTACGCCCCTGGTCGGAATGCAATTCCAACGGTACTCCGAAGCGGCTCACTAGCTCCTTCACCAGGACATCTGCGACAGTTGTTGCTGCTTGGTTGGGAATCGCGTAGGCCTCTACCCATTTCGTGAAGTAGTCCATCGCCACCAGGATGTACTTGTTGCCGCAATCGGTTTCAGGGAATGGTCCAGTAATGTCTAGGGCGATCCTCTCGAAAGGACTTCCCACATTGTACTGCCTCATCGGGGCTTTCGGTTTGCGGTGTGGTCCATTGCTGGCGGAGCAAACTGTACACTTCCTGCACCATTCACGAACAGCCTCAGAGCAGCCCACCCAATAGAAACGCTCGCGCACTTTCTGCAGGGTCTTCTTTATTCCCAGGTGGCCTCCAGATGTTCCGTCATGGAGGTGACGTAGCACTTCCGCCACCTTGATCTTGGGTACGATGAGTTGGAATCGCCTTTCTGCGCCATTATCGGATTCGAGCACCCTCTTGAGCAGTCCATCCTGTATCACCAGGGAGTCCCACTGTGCCCAGTACGATTTCAGGGTTCTAGAGGATGGGGCCACTTTCTGCCATTCCGGCCGACGACCTCCTTCTTTCCACTCCAGGATCCGTTGAAGTTCAGGGTCGCCTTCCTGCGCCCGCCGCAGCCCGTCTGGTGACCAGTCCTCGTCGGTGACCGTCGTGCGGCAGGTAGAAGCCTCTTTCACCTCTGCACGACTGCAATGAGGACATCCCTCAGGACACGGTCTTCTTGAAAGAGCGTCGGCATTACGATGGCTGGTTCCTGCTCTATGTTCGATGTCGAAGTCGTATTCCTGAAGACGCTCAATCCACCGAGCTACCTGGCCTTCCGGGTTCTTGAATCGCAGGAACCATCTGATCGCTGCGTGATCCGTTCTCAACAAGAACTTCCTTCCGTATAGGTACTTGTAGAAATGTTCTACTGACTTCACGGCGGCTAACAGCTCCCTCCTGGTGACACAGTAGTTCCTTTCGGGCTTCGACAGGACTTTACTGAAGTAGCCAACGACCCGCTCTTGCCCATCTTGCAGTTGTGACAAAACCCCTCCGATTCCGTCGTTGCTTGCATCCGTATCCAAGATGAAGCGTCCCTCTTGGGTCGGAAACCCAAGAATAGGTGCCGTCGTCAGGCGTCTTTTCAGAGCGTCGAAGGCTGCTTGGCATTCTTTATCCCAAAGGAAGGCTCGTTTCTCCTCGGTTAATCGTGTCAGCGGCTTTGCAATGTCAGAGAACATTCGGACGTAACGACGGTAGTAAGTGCAAAGCCCCAGGAAACTTCGTAACTGATGCTTGTCCTTCGGTGTTGGCCATTCTTGGACTGCTCGCACTTTTTCAGGATCCACCTCGACGCCGTTACTGCTGACCACGTGACCCAGATAGTGTACTCTCGTTCTTAAGAGATGGCATTTCTTTGGGTTGAGCGTCAGGTTGGCCATTTGGAGTCTCTTGAAGACTTCCTCCAGGTTTGACAGGTGTTCGTCAAACGTCCTCCCTACGACGATTATGTCATCCAGGTACACGAGGCACGTTTTCCAGGAGAGCCCTCTGAGTATGTTCTCCATGAGCCTCTCGAAAGTAGCAGGCGCATTACACAACCCGAATGGCATTACGGTGAATTGCCAGTCCAGATCCTACTGTGAAAGCCGTTTTCTCCTTGTCTGCAGGGTCCATTTCCACCTGCCAGTAGCCACTCTTCAGGTCCAGGGTGGAAAACAGCTTCGATCCAGCCAGAGTATCCAGGGTGTCGTCTATCCGGGGAAGAGGGTAGCTGTCTTTCTTCGTCACGTTGTTCAGTAGACGATAATCTACACAGAACCTGGTGTCTCCATCCTTCTTCTTTACCAGGACTACGGGAGATGCCCAAGGACTGCTAGATGGCTCGATGACTCCCTCTTTCTCCATGTCGTGGATGATCTTCTCCGCTACCTCCCGCTTCGCCTGCGGCAACCTCCTTGCTGATTGACGGATTGGTCTCGCGTCCCCCGTATTGATCTTGTGTCTAACAATACTCGTTCTCCCAGAAGGACCCTTGTCAGACACGAAAATCGATCGGTATCTACGGAGTAGTTCAATAAGCCTCTTCTTCTCGGCCCCAGCGAGAGAATCGCAGGCATTCACTAGAGCTTCCTCCACTTTCGCGGCTTGGCAGGCAGCGCTTCCCGTCACCTGGTGAATCAATGACGTCACTGGTGAGCAGGTTCCCACTTTGGTCCCCTTGCGGATGGTAACTGGGTAGTCATTGATGTTAATGAGCCGGACTGGAATTTCATCACCCAGCGTCACCAAGGTCTTCCCTACTAGAACGCCTCGACCCACCTCCACGTCGTGGTTCCAAGGTTCCACTACGGCAGGATTCCCTTTTCCGGTGACGCCTTGAAGTCGGGTCACCACTATAGATTCGCTCCTACTCGGCAGGGTCGTGTCTTCCGTCAGCCTTATCTGGTGGACCGTCTCGCCCTTGGTGTGCAGGAAAATTTCCTCTGGGCCGACCTGCATTACTTGTCGTTTCAAATTGAGCGCGAAGCCGTGGGTCTTCATGATGTCCATTCCCAAGATGGCGTCCTCTTCTATGTCGGCGATCAGGACTCGGTGTGGTGAGAATCTTGCAGTGCCGATCTTGATCTCGACGTCTATTTCTCCGTGGACGGCGGCAGCTTCGCCCGTAGCCGTTCGCAACCTCCACCTGGACTCCATCACTCTCTTCCCTCGCGTGTTCAGCAGGCCTGGCTTCAGGATCGTCTTGGATGCCCCGGTGTCGATCAGTAGAGTGTGCTTCCTGCCGTTAATTTCGCCATCGACGTACAGGCTGCCACCTTCACCTCTCAGGGTAGCTATCTTGATGAGGGGGTCTTGGAACGGGTATCGGGTCGGAGCTGCCCCCTTGGAGCCGACCCGCTTTAGTTTTCCGACGTCTGGGCCGTTGTTGGCTTCTCCACCCTAGGGCGCTTGCAGTCCCTTCGGATATGGCCAACCTCTCCACACCCCCAGCATTTCGCCGGTTCCCTTCTGTCTCCCTTCAGCAGTCCCTTGAGGGCGTTGAGGACAACCTGCTCCAGGGCGCCCTCCTTCCGCTCGGCTTCCACGCATGCGTCGTCCCCGACCACCGCCCGAACGCGGCCACAGCTCCTTGACGCCTCCGTCGCAGCCTCGTATTCCAGGGCCATCGAGAGGGCATCCAATGTGCTCTTGGGACGTGACAGCCGTACCGCCCGCTGCATCTCCACATCCCTCAAGCCGTCGATGAAGGCCGAGACCGCGAGACTCTCCGTCATGGACTCCGCCGCTTCCGGGTAGGCGAATCTGACTAGTTTCGCGATGTCGGCTTCGAACTCCTGAAGACTCTCTCCCTGCTTCTGTCGTCGGTTCTTCATTCGAGATTGGTAGACCTGCCCCAGGTGTGCGTGCCCGTACCGCCTCTGCAGCCTCTGGACGAGTAGCTCGAAGTTGTCCAGCTCCCCCTCTGGAACAGTCTGCAGCACGTCGAGGGCGCTTCCCCGGAGAGCGACCGTCAGAGCCACTGCCTTGTCCCTTGGCGCCCAGTTGTTGGCTTTTGCCGCTGCCTCGAATTGCCGGAGGTAGTTCTCCCAGGGAATTTCCCCGTCGAAGGTAGGCGGCTTCACTCGATGGCTCGCAGTAGGGACTGCTTCGATCCTGGTTACCTCCTCCGAGTCGCTGAACGGATTACCTGGACTCGATATGTTTGGCCGACTGGGCTGGAAATGCATGGATTGTAATCGGGTCCCCAATTCTCGCAGTTGGTTCTCCAGTTCCAGTCGTTGGATTTTCTCAGTCTGAAGCGCGCTGTCAAGGTTTCCAATTCGGCTATCCAGCTCACCGTGGAGCTCGTCCAACTCGCCGTGGAGTTTTCCCATTTCGCTGTGGAGTTCTTTTATGTTGTTATCCAACTCGCCGTGCAGTTTTCCCATTTCACCGTGGAGTTCTCTTATATTGGTATCCAGCTCACCGTGGAGTTTTTCCATTTTGTTGTCCAACTCGCCATGAAGTTTTCCCATTTTATTGTCCAAGTCGCAATGAAGTTCTTTCATCTCCTTTGTTTGGTTATCCAACTCACCGTGGAGTTTTTCCATTTTGTTTTCTATTTCGCCGTGGAGTTCTTTCATGATGCGCTCACCTTCTTCCTTGAAACCGAAAGTTTCAGGGTCCTCTCCATTGTTGATTAAATATTCCTCCAAACGTTTCTGCAGCACTGTTTTAGACCCTGTCGTTTCGAGTTCTCTATCTTAAAACTCGCGTTTGAGGTCCGTCACTTTTAAATCGCGTAATTTCTTCATTGTTTTTAATTTATTTCACTAATTTATCCGCACTCTGACACCACTGTAACGTTTTTACTATTGACTAAAACTAAAACACTACGCGATTATCCTAATTAATTTATTACTAACTCTTAACACATTTATTTCACACAGAAAGATGTTTATTTATTTTAACGCGCGCGGTCTCTCGCCCGAATGTTTACACAACGATTCTTCAACTGCTTGGCTCGGGTCCGACATTCCCTTTTTATAGCTAGCCTTTCGCTTGCGAGAACCTTCGAGATATTCGCTGGAACGTTCTCGAAGTTCTGAAGATCATTCTAGAATTCGCGGAACTTGTTATCGCATCGAACTCTCTCGACTGTTCCCGTCGTTCTTCCCGGAATTGCAATAAGGCGAACTTGTGTAGCTCCCGGCGTGTTTATGTCGCGGCCGGCGAGCCGTTTCGTTACAATATCAAAGAAGTAACCATTTTTGTGTTTTGTATGAATTCCTAAAAATGAAATCAGAAAAATAAATCATGAGATCATAAACTCTTGATTTATTTTTGAGACTTGAGGTAAATACTTTCAATTTCAGACTCATTAATTGGATTTAGAAAAATACTTTGCGAATTATTAGGTCGAACCGAAATTTTATAGAGTACCTAGTGTAGACGCTTTAATGAATTACTTATTTTTAATACCAATTTCAGTGAAATATGCATAAAAATTATCAGCTTTGATTTTATCACCTAAAGTTTTTCTGTTATTTATTATTACATTATTAGTTTCCAATTAAATTATCCCCTGCTCAAAATATTCTTTATTCTTAGCTATCAGTTTACTTATCATCTTGGATTATCTCATGTATTACCTATTATTTTTTTAGCCAGATTTAGTATACCGTTTTTCAAGTAATATGTTTAAAGCAGAATTTTGGAGTCACTTACCGGATAGATCTCATTCCAATGCTCATTGTTACATAATTTATAAAATATGTTTTTATTGAAAGACAAATTTGACCTAATAGTACATTTTAAGTTGGTAGCAAGGCACTAAGTCTTGGGTAATGATCTGTCAAAGAAACATTGAGCTTTCCAGATTTAGCAAAAAATGTTACTCTTTATGATCAATACACTTTCTAGATCTAGTAATTTCAACTTTGGTTTAAGAGTTTGTCATAAATAGGTAATAAATAGCACTAAGAAATAATTGTCTACGATGTTTTTCTATCTTTAGAAGATCAAGATTTACATCTCCTAATATTTTATTGTTTTGAAAGGTCTCATTTAATTAAATAAAACCTTCCATGCCCTCGACAACTCTATTCTTGCATAAATCATGACATCTATCGGATGTCATCCTACCGGATCCGGTATATATACCGAATATCTTCAATAACTTATTATTTTTAAGCTTTATCATAACACTTCTAATATTTAATTTACCACACCTTAGTATACTATATTATACTAATTTTTTATATACGATTACTCCAACACTATTATTTATCCTCGATAAACAAATGATATTAATCACTTATAGATTTATATTTTTATAAATTGGTTTTAGATTTTATATGGTGTGGTGTAGATATAGATATCCATATAGATGGCCATTATGAATTAACCGTGCTTAAGAACAATATTTTTTAGAGAAACCTAAAAGATTGATGTATTTTTATCGACCTGAAACCGTCGAGGTTTCCGCCGGGTTAGTTTTTTTTTATCTTTTAGTGTTAAACTACTGCACACATTTTAAAAGCATTTCAAAAGACTCATTTCCTAATGCGAATTAAAAATCCAGTTTCCAGTTTTCACAGCTTCTTGTCATCAAAATAAAGATCTTACTCCACGTAAAATTGTTTCCGTCATTTGACGTCTACCTACTCTGTGTTAAATAATTTTGTACATTTTCAGATGTCAAAGCGGAAGACCATCCACAAGGAAAACTGCGAACAGAACGTACTGAAGATGGTCGACGAGAAATCCGAAAACCAGGAAGCCACCGAGACTCAAAAGAAATATTTTAACGCGTTCGATTACCTCGTTCTCGTGATTTTCGCACTCTTCCTCTTTGTATACCTCATCAGTTATGTGGATTGCGTGAATTGGTGGCTGTCTAGCTTAGGTAGACTGGCTTTGATGAAACTGTTGCCTTTCTTCGACTGGAGATACCTGAAGAACAAGCAATGCCTGGTAGACAAACTTGGGTCGGAGGTCACGGATGGGAAAATATCCTTTAACTGCGATCTTTGTGAGAATTTAAAAAGGATCAACGTTTTGCAGCGCTTGGACGAAGACATATTGGAAGAGAGATACATCGACCTGGATCTGCCTTTGATCCTCACCAGAGGATTGGAACACTGGCCTAACGACTCGACGTTCATCGATGAGCTAGTGACGGATAGAAGTTTCGCCTCCTCTTACCCCTGCAAGTTATCCACGAACATATTCAAGGGGATCGGAAAAACCGGTGACATTCTACAGAAGTCTCGGCACTTCGACGAGTTCTTCCTCCACTTCCAAAACTGTGAACACGACGCCATGAGAGCACTGAGAAGGTTCTCCTATCGACCAGGGGTCATACCGAGGAGTTACTCGCCTGTTACATATAACTGGTTGATGTGGAGTAAGGGTTATAACTCGACCGGTTACAAGGAGATTGAGTTAGTGGAGAAGTTAACCGTTTACGGGCAAGTTATCGGATCTTCTCACGTCAAGTTAGTACCGAGAAATAACTGCGAGAATGTCTGCTCGGCCCAGGAGTTGACGTTATACAAAGGCGAGATGGTAATATTCACCAGTCCATGGGATTTGGAGTACAAACCTAATGAAAGCGGGGAGAACATGGCGATTGTTTTGGAGGTGAGGGATTAATCTCATCCTTTCGGGACCGGTTGAAACGTCATGGGATAATGGATTTTTCCTGCCAATTTATTTAAATACAACTTTATTACAAACACATAGGTTACAAAAAGTCGGTACTCATACTTTTAATTAATCTAATTTAGTTAATTACATATTGGCGAATGCGCCACACCTCCAGTCAGAACACTTGTTAGGAAACCATATCAGAAAGAATTAACTACGACAGATTTTTTGGGTTGTGGTGAATATAAACAACGTTAGTTATACAACTGTATTCAAAGTATAAAACCATTTTTTGTTTTTGTTTTAATTTTGAGAAACCAATTTTTCATGACAAAATCGGTCTTTAACTCTAAGATATACCAATTGTAACAAATTTTTTGATAGACTTTGCTACATTAAATAATAAGTATGTCTAGCTGTTATTTCATTTGACTATCAAAGATTTTCTTTCCGTATACGTTCCTCTATTTGCCAAAACTTCTCTTTATTCCTGTACTGTTCCCAGGTGACTTCGTGTAATTCTTGAGTGGAGGGCAGGTCTCCGCCGTAATCCTTCGGGAGGCATTCCTTGGGTACCAATTGGAAAAGCTTTTCTTGGCTCATGTTAGGTGGATGCACCTTTAACTAGATACAAAAATCAGCCAAATAAATAACTTTTTGGTTAATAAACTTACCATATTCAATATTTCAGCTTTCATGAACACTTTGACTATCTCCAGGATTTTATCGACGAAATAAACGGAATTTATTACGTGGATGCATTTTAACTGCAGGGGAAATCCCTCTTGTAGGAAGTGGATGTACTTCTTTATCGCTCCTAATTTTAATTTCGTCAAGTGCATTAACCCGACCTGAAAGTATTTAGATAAATTTACTCAGACTCTAATTTCTTTTGCTTTTACAAGTAGTTTTGCCACGCTTTACGATTATTTCAAAACTTTATAAGCTATTTTGTGTTAATATTTATGGTTCGCACCAACTTCTTGTTATAAGAGACAATCAAAGTGACCGTGTTCGAGTTGAAAATTACTTAAAAGTTCGTAGGTCAAGTACACGATGACAAAATCGTCACAGCTTATTAACCAAGAATGATATGAATAAATTACGAAAGGTGTAATATTGAGGAGTATTTTTAATGTAAGAGACATGAAGTTTAAAAAAACGGTACAAATTAACAATATGGTATGTTTTTTTATTCACGAAAACAGTTACAAAGCGTTTTGTAGTTTTAAAAGCGAAATTAAATCGCGATTCGTTCTGTTGGTCACTACGATATCGTATTGGTGAGATCACAATTTGCATAAAAGTTAAAATTCGGTTAGCCATGATTAAAATAAACCGTGAAGTGACAGGGGCCATTGAGTAAGAATTAAATAGTATTTGCAAAGTTGTTAAAAACTTAAACGCGAAGTTTTGCTAAACATATTTGTTTTTTTGAGTATTGCATATAACAATTAATGTACGCTCTAAACTGTTGGTTTCAAAGACAAAGTATCGAAATAAGAACTTTATTCGATAATCAAAGTTTAATAGAGAATTTTTTTCAGGAAAGTTAACAACACTTGGATGACTTGGAAATAATAATTTTTCTTGAGGGAATAGTTAAAAAGTAGGTACTGTTTGTTGTTATGGCGATTTTATAGATTCACTAGCCGTTGAACGAGGCTTTTTTCATATGTCGATCTAACTAAACTCTTTTTTATACCCTAACAGAAAGTGAAATTTGGGAATATAGGAATTTTCTGACTTATCTGGGTTGACGAAATGGAGGTATTCTATAATCAATTATCAGAACACATCAATAAAGAACACACTTCCGAAACTCTAGTCATAGGAGATTTTAACTCAAAACTAGGAAAAAGGCAAGAAGAAGATGAAGAATTCGTGGGGAATTTCAGCTTTGATGATAGAAACGAGAGAGGCTATAAGCTTCTAGAATTTATAACATCACACCGATTATACTCAATGAACTCCTTCTTTGACAAAAAAGAACAAAGAAAATGGACATGGTTAAGCCCAGACTCAAGAACTAAAAATGAAATAGACTACATCTTATCCAGTAACAAACAAATAGTCGAGGACGTTACAGCTTTAAATTGTTTTAGGTAGTGATCATAGCCTTCTAAGAGCTAAAATTACTATAAAAGATAAAAGGAACAGGAAAGTATTTAAAAAACAAGTAACAAAAATTGACAAACAAAAACTGAAACAAAACTCTATACAGTATCAAATAGAAATTAATAAACAATTAGATATTGCAAACAACACTTGGAAAACTAAAGACTTAAATGAAATGAATAACACCATCACAAAAACTATGAAAGATGCTGGAGATAAATGGGCAAAAAGAGAAATTGATAAGAGAAGTGTCTTAAGTGATAAAACTAAAAATAAAAGAGAAGAAAAAAGACAACTGTTCAGGGAAGGAAATTATGAGGATTTCCGACAAATGGCAAAACACACCAGACAACTTATAAGGAAAGACTTACAAGAACACTACGAATCTGAAGTAGAAAAGCTAATAGAAAACAACAAAGGATTCAAATGTCTTAGAAAAAATGGACAACGCCAAATAATATTTATTAAAGACAGCAATGGAGAGGAAATAAGAAATCTAGACACGATATTAAAAGAAACTGAAGTTTTCTACACTGACTTATATGACACAAAAGTAAGACCAGAGGATGTTACTATTAATGATAAAATAAAAATACTTAATGTTGGTTCGGAAGACATACCAGATATAACAACGGAAGAAATAAGGCACGCCTTACATCAAATGAAGAAGAACAAAGCACCAGGTCAAGATGGAATAATAATAAAAATGATACTTAAAGGAGGAACGGAAATCCAAACAAAACTTTGCGACCTATTCAACACTTGTTTAGAGAAAGGAGAAGTCCCAGAGAGCTGGAATAATGCGATTGTTGTATTACTCTATAAAAAAGGCGATCAAGCAAACCTAAATAATTACAGACCTATAAGCCTTCTTTCCCAGATATATAAACTTTTCAGAAAAATCATTACAAATCGTATATCCAGAAAACTTGATGAATACCAGCCCGTAGAGCAGGCCGGCTTCAGAAAAAATTATAGCACCCATGATCATTTACTTACTATGAGAATATTGATAGAGAAGTCCGTTGAATACAACCTAGAAATGAACCTCGCTTTCATTGACTATCAAAAAGCCTTTGATACAGTACAACATTGGTCAATCATGAGATCATTGAAAAATATGAGAATAGACCACCGCTATATATTATTGTTGGAAAATATCTATAAAAAGGCTACATCTACCATCCAGTTATACGAAAATACCAAACCTATTCGTATAAAAAGAGGTATCCGTCAAGGTGATACCTTGTCACCAAAGTTATTTACGGCTGCTTTGGAGAATGTCTTCAGGCAGCTTAAATGGCGGGATGACAAGGGCATCGATGTTAATGGAAGGAGATTAAACAACCTGAGGTTCGCGGATAATATCGTTCTCATAGCAGAAACACCAGAACAACTCCAAACTATGATCTCCTAATTAGAAGATGCATCATCAAGAATTGGATAGAAAATGAATCTAGATAAGACTAAAGTTATGTGTACCAAGCGACCAAATCTCAAAGTAAAGGTAAAAAATAACGAAATAGAAGTGGTAGATGACTATATATATCTGGGACATAAAATAACCTTAGGCAGAGACAATCAAACAGCTGAAATTTATAGAAGAAGAAGATTGGCATGGGCTGCGTTCAGCAAATTGAGTAATACAGTAAAGAACAAAAAAATACCAATATACCTCCGCTTTCGAGTGTTCGATCAGTGTGTTTTGCCAGTTTTGACATATGGATCACAAACATGGACATTAACTAAGCAGTCCATGAATAAACTCAAAACCACTCAAAGAGCCATGGAGCGCCAGATGTTGGGTGTATCATTGAAAGATCATGTAAAGAACGAACGGGTCAGAAGCACAACGAAGGTGAAAGATGTTGCGGAAGCAGTAGCCGAGCTGAAGTGGGACTATGCGGGCCACGTTGCCAGATATACAGATGATAGATGGATATCGACAGTAATAAAGTGGAGACCCTATTTGGGAAAAAGATCAAGAGGTCGCCCACCAATGCGCTGGACGGACGACATAAAAGGAAGCGCAGGACTGATGTGGCATCGTAGAGCACAGAACCGAGCTGAATCGAAGAGTATGAGGGAGGCCTATGTTCAAAAATGGACCGAAAATGGCTAATGAGATGAGATGAGATCTGGGTTTCCAGCCCTCGCTAAGTGAAATAAGAAATTTTTAATTTTTTGGGTCTAAGTTATAACTGTGCCAAGTTGAAAGTTTGTAATTACTCGAGAAATACCTCAAAATAAATTTTACGCTTATTTCGGAAAGGGAAATTTGGAGTTATATTTCTGAACCATGTGGAGTCAAAGCTATCACCGTAGCAAGTTTAAACTTTCGGGCTATTTGGGCACAGCTAAATAAATTTACAAGTAGGTACCTCGGAAGAAAACCTACAAAAATAAATCTAAGGGAAGAATGTAGGTATAAGTGATTACTTAACACGTTTTCATAAGAAGCAAAGATTCTTATAACAAAATTCAAACATATTAAAATACAGTAACATGTTCACATTTTAACAATATACAACACAATTATACTGTTAGTTTATATTAGATAATCAATTAGATAAATTCTATTAATATTCAAAACGTATAATCTTGCTCTCTACAGAAGTGAAAGAAACAAATAGCAGGAAATCTTGTTTAGAACAAGGATTTGGTATTGGTACGAGCAAGCCCGGTTAGTATGAATTGTCACTCATAATTTTCACTCCTTCACAAAGAAAAATTCGGGGTTTTCAGTGTTTTCTGGACCTACTCAGGACGGAAGCTATAAGTGCAAAGTTTTCAAGTTCGCAGGTAGGTAATCAGACGTGCCTTAAGATCTCCGAATTTGGATTTTTTTTAGATGTTGCCCCAAATAAAGGAAAATGGTCCCTTTGGGCCTCCGAAACTCCCCCTAAATTTTTAGGGCCCCAAGTGGAATAGAACTCAAGTTGGACAATTGAAAATTGAAATTTTCAGGTACGGCTTGTAACGTACTTGCTAGGCCAAGCAAATAAGCAAAAATATACCCTGTTGCGTGTTTGCATTTTTTTTGCAATAACCGTCTACGCACAAATAAAAAACATCACGATTCTAAGATCATGGTGACCTAGTAAAACATTTTCTCTATCGATATCAATTGTTGAATATGATTAAAAGCAATTTTAAGATTGTTAAAAAAATTTAAGAAGAAAAACACATTTTTTTTATTTTGGTACCTTATGTCATAAGCAATATCTCTGGAAATCGTTGACGAATTTTGATGTTTCTTCTTTTGATTTTGGGTACCGTTCTGAGCACATTACGAAGATGTAATTTGTTAATTAATTTATTCATTAATTTACCACCTAATTTGTTGAAACAATTTTTTTTCTTTGGTGCGGTTTTCATTGTTAAACATGGAAATTACTTGTTTAACGATAATACATGAATTATTGTCATTAAAAATATTTTTTTATAGAAATATGGTAAAACTACTACTAGTTTTCCTATGTTCTCGTTAAACCACTCTCCGTTTCTCCTGTTCAGTCGACTGGGGTGTGGTTTGCCTAAAGCTTCCATTGCCGCTTCTTTTACACACTTTATAATGTTATTATATGTATTAACTCCGGAAGAATAGGTTGCATTCTTTAGTTTCTCGCTCAAACGAAGTTTGTAGTGTAATATTGTAGATTCATTTTGGAGTGTTTGTAAATTGTACTTTAGTTCATTAGTGTTTGAAGCATTGTCGTCATTTAGAGTTTGTCTGTTGTCCATGACAAAATGCTTGAGCTGTAACTAAATACTGGTCATAAAATCTTATGTGTGTATTTTGTTTACTTATAATTATAACACAGTCGATTATTGACTTCTGGTCTGGAGTGGGATGTGCATTCTGGTGTACCTGTGTATTTGCTTATGGTTGAAAAAGCCATATGCTTTTGAATCATAAGAGAGTATTCTTCGCAAATGTCGATAAGTCTATCCCCATTGTCACTTATTGCTTCTTCTCCATATCTTTCCACCACGTCGTCGTAATGTTTAGATCCCATACGACCCACACTAGCGTTGAAATCTCGTAATAGGAGAATTTCATTGCGACAACTTATATCTTCAACAAGCGCTTTAAGAAAGTTACAGTGTTCACCCTTTACAGTGATGCTTTCATTGTTAGACGGAGCATAAACACCTATAATAACGGTATGGTATCCTTTAAGAATGATTTCAATCTTGAGAATTCGTTCATTGATGGCTTCGTTTCGGCTTCAAAGTTTAGGTATAAATTTAATGGTGGTAACAGCGGTGACACTAACGCTATGGTATACACGGCTCTGCCAATGTAACTCCGCCGATGTGCTCTGCCCATCTTTCAGTATCATTTGGCGAGCATTTAATTAATAATCAGCTACCCCGTGAAGCATTAAAACCCGAAAAACCATTAGAAAATCATAACATTTAACCAACGGAAATTTTCAAAAAATGTCAAATTTTAGATCATTTGATGAAGTAATATTTTTGATCCATCAGTCTCTTAGATAAGGTGCACTATCTTTTTTACTTTTAACGCACTACTGCTCTCGTAATATATAACATAAATAGCTAGACCCAAAATCAATTGCTCTGGAGTCTGACATCACACTACAACGAGCGTGAAATTATAGATCTTTACGGTATCAAAGGGAAAGAGGAGTCCAAGTTATCTGTTCACTGAGAGTTAAAATATGATATTTAACTTTTTTTGTAGGAGTTATGTTACAGCTGGTCCACAGTCATTCGTTTTATTACCAGTTATTTCCTGATTTTGATATACTGGAATTACCCCGAGATAACACATGATTCGGCAATGTATTTCAAAAAACCAATTACTGCCTTGAACGAAAGTGCCACATTGCGTGTATCGGTGTATGTGTATATTACTTTCAACGGGACGAAAAGAGAGTTAACAAAACTCGCTTACGTTTGGTGGTTGTTGCCGCTAGTAACATAAAAACCTATCGTAATTACGCCTCCATTGTCCTTTTTGTGACGTATTGCCGTTGTAAATGTCTCAAGATGGTATTTTGTGTGTTGTATATGGCAAAGCGTAGTAATACCGTCAGTTTCACGAGAAGTGGATTTTGGGTATAGAGCACGTAAAAATGTGCTATAGGTATCTCAAATATATTAATTTTTCGACATCTGTCAAAGGTTACTAATCCCAATCTCAATCTGTTATAACATTTAACAAATTTGCGACAGACCTACAGACAATCAGACATTTAAGTTGAAACATGAGGCAGGTTACCAAGTATTGAATTAAATTTGGCAGTCGAAAAAACTGAAGCTATCATCTTCAAAGGTTTAAAATTTAAACACCGTATTAAATTCAAAATCGGAAATAAAACTATTAATCCTTCTTCAACTATTAAATATTTAGGCGTATTTCTTGACGAAAAACTAAATTTTAAATTTCATATTAAACAAACATGTAAGAAAGCAGAAAATAGGCTGACCAAACTTGGGAGTCTAATGCCGAACATTGACGGCCCAAGTGACAGAAAAAGAATTCTTTATATTTATACCATTAATTCTATATTATTATATGCTTCTCCCGTCTGGGAAGAGGGTATAAGGTTTAAAAAATATAAAAATCTCTTAAACTCTACAATTAGAAAATGTCTAATAAAAGCTGCTAGTAGTTACAGAACTGTCTCTTTAGTAGCTCTTGAAATTATCTGTTGTTTTCCTCCGATTGATCTACAAATAGCTGAAAGAACACAAAATTTCCATGGAAAAAATAAAACTATTCCGAAACAAAACACATTACAAATTTGGCAAAATTCTTGGGATAATAATACCAGTAAAGGTCAATGGACTAAGAAACTCTTACCTCTTATTAAACCGTGGTTCACATGCAAGTTTCGTAAAACAAATTATGTCTTCACCCAATTTCTATCAGGTCACGGTTCTTTTGCAAAATTTACACACAAAATTAATAAAACTCCAACAGATTTATGTATGTACTGTGGAGAGGTTGATGACGCCGAACACACTATTTTTTACTGTTGGAAATAGACTGCGGAAATTTTGGAATTAAATCTATACCTAAAGATAACAATTACAGCTGATAATATTATGAATACAATGTTAACTTCAAGTAAGAATTACATCGCTATTTTCAATTTTATAAATGATGTTATGAAACAAAAAGAATCTGATGAAAGAATCACACAAAATTTTAACCCTTAAAAAAAGTTATATTATCGTTATTATTATCATCGTTTATATTTAAATATATTTCTTCTCGTTATATTTTTATTCCTAATTACTATCTAAATCCTATTGTTATTGTTATCATTGTTAAATTATTCACCCCATCATTATTAATTGTTATATATTTTCTCCCTCTATTGCCTTAATTTATACACTTTTAACTATATTCTTATTTTCAAAACCAAACCTGACGTCAACTTTTTGTGAAATTACGAAATTTTAAATATTCCTTTGGATTTAAATACTTAATACTATGTGTTTTTGAAGATTATGTTCTCTATGAGAACTAGCCAAAGACATATAGTAACGTCAGAAGACAGGGTTTTTTAGTGGGTAACCGAACGTGGACCCCCACAGTGTCAAGTGCGGTGGATATTACCATTTCTGATTGATTATATAATCTCAATAAATGACAATATCCATCTCACTTTTCCTCCATAAACGAGTTTTCCCTATATAAAAAAAAAAGTTACCAAGTATCCCCGAAAATTGAAATAAATATATCTAATTCATGCAAACTAAAAATGAAGGAATTGAAGAAATATACACAAGTATCAATACTTGTGTATTGAACAAAAAATGTATTGAAAATCAACTGGTATATACAACATGCTTCGATATGTGGAAGACAATCAAAGTGAAGAAATCTATAAACAGAACTTTACAAGTTTTATTTTAAACAATATATCTGAAATACGACATATATTTATTTCAAGAAGCTATTAGTGGGGACAAGGGACAAATTCATTGAGCATCACATGAGCATCAAAGAAGTACTAGGAGAAATTATATGAAGTACAGAAAAATTACAAAAATAACAAAATTTACTAAATTTGATTAATTTCTTTATACGCGAGAAATAAATCCAGAACTAATTAATTAAAAACTAATTAGATAAGATTCACGTAAACTACTTCAGATGACCAGAATGTTATTCTAAAGATAGAAAACGTAATTATTCTCAAATGGAGTCGAAGCGCCAGAGGAACATTGCATATTTCAGCAATTCAAAAAAAGGATTTTACTTAGTCTAGACCTGTATCCTATAGAGGAAATGTTATAATCCCGATCATAGGAATGACATATTTCTCAGTTTCGAAAAATTTCGTTGGTATAGATATCACGACCAAGCAGCCCGAAAAACAATCAGGTTTTATAACGAGACGATCCACAATGGATAACATCTCTGTAATCAAAATAATTTCAGAAAATCTAAAGATAAATACAAATTTGAAAATATGCTATCATTTAAATATTACCAGAATCAAAATTGGACACACTTTCTCTAAAATTGAAAAACTCCCTCCTCCATTCGAAATTGCTGAAGATCTAAGGCAATAAGTGCTGCTTTTTCTCTACTGTAGATATTATTTCAGTAGATTCTGAGTAAGATAGACAGAAAATATAAAAGCGTGGGACTGAGAACGAGAAATGACATGACACCATTTTGCAGACGAGCAGATTGTAACAGCAGAGGACGATGAGTACTTCGACTATGTGGCCAAATGTTAAAAGAGAAATTTGACGCAACCGGTCCGACGTTGAATATGGCCAAGTGCGAATACCTTGAATTAGCCCACGAACAAAGAGAAAATAAAAGAAAGGAAATAAGAGAGAGAAAGAAAAGAAATGTATCGCCTAAACAGTTTTTACCAGTAAGCTCTATAAAGTTGAATTTTAAATTTCCAAATAGGTACGTTTTTAATACGTATCGAAAAATTCCATTTATAAATATTTCCTATAAATAGGACTCTGAAGTTAATTTTTCTAAATCCTGGTAAAAGCTTATAATCAAATCTAATTAAAATTGAATTGAATTGAAAATTTAATTAAAGTCAAGAATTAAAATTAACCTTAATTAAACCTCATTTTACGATCAATTTTTATTTTCATTAAATTCCTGACTAATCTGTACATGCTGTCTCGAGTTTGTATATTTTAATATTAGTTACTCAAATAGCAAAACGTTTAATAAAGGGTAACTTTTTTTTGCAAAGGTAAAAAACGTTTTCCATGTGTTGGCAACTTAAGTAGGCACAGTGTATAATGTACAATAAATTAGTAACAATAATAAAATTTTATTATATGAGAAAAATAAAGAAGAGCGGTGCTATTCTAAAGCGCGCGGTACAAATCCCCTCTCGAGCAGTCTAGCGCGTCCACTTAAAAAGGTGGTCAAAGTCCTGCAGGAGCAGGAGCTTTGGCCAGCCATGTGTTTTCTATATGGAAACTTGGTAACCTTCCTACCGATGTAAATCTCGACCAATAAAGCGATGGGCGCGGGCAGTGAGTTCATATCGTCATGTTCGACGCGCTAAGCCACCCTTAGTTCAGGTGAGGAGGGGATGTCAGCTGACTATTAAAAAGGTAATTTCATTGCATTTAAAGCGATAAGCGGGGCACGGAAAACACTTTATAATTTTATAACTATTAACGCATGGGGTACTGGTTTGGCTGACTGGATATTATTGTTAAGCAATCTATAGTTTTCACAAGAAATCAGTACCTACTCAAAGTGACCATCTCTATTATTAGTCCATTCATTGACGGTTTTTGCTCAGAATTTTAAAGTACCTTTTCGATTCAGCTGAAATTTGTAATATGTATAATATAGGAAAAATGTTAAAGAAAAAAGTTATATGGTGCCGATGTGCGCTTTTTCCCTGGAGGTGAGTGCCACCCCTTCTCGGGGGTGGATACGTTTAACCTCAAAATAACACCGGAAATCAATAAAGTGTTCAATTCTTAGCAAAAAATGTTATATAAACTTTTCTCGGTGAGTTAATATTTTCAGAGTTATTCACGATTGGAATTGTTGATTTTGTACCTAAAAAATGTATGTTTTAGAGTGATTTTTCAAAAATAACTCGAAAACAGTATATTTTAACAAAAAAGTTATGAGAATAAAAAACAAACCCTTTAAAATGACGAATCGAATGGTGTCTTTTACATTTTCATCACAGTAACATAAGCCGAGTTAGAGCCCGATGAATGTGGGGGTTTATTTGAATTAACCTAGAATCTAAAACTTTATCATCAAATAACGTAAAAAAGGGTTTTAGAAAAAATGCTTAAAATGTTTTTTAAAGCCCTTTATGAGACGTTTCAAATGAGCTAAGGTGAAAGTGATTTGGATGGAAAATAACCGAGTTATTACAAATAAAAAACGATTATATAATTAAAAAAAAGGAAAATAAATCAATTTCTCAAAAATGAAACTTAAAAAGACAACTCTTAATACATGTATAATTAGTTTTATTTATCTACGAAAAACTTGTCTTAAAGTTTTAAACAGTTTGAAATGCTCACATTTGAAAAAAACTTCAAGTTAGTATTCAATTATTTTTTGAAATTTTATTAAAATGTTTCGGTTTCTTCCAAATTACTCGAAAAATAAAAGAGATATGAAAATTATACACGAGTATTAAAATGTAGTATTTTTTTGCTGAAAGTTCTCCATTCGTTTATATTTTTCTGTGATGAAAATTAATTGAGATATGGATATTTTTGAAGTTTGCATATAAGTGTGAGAAGTACATTTTTGAAGCCCTTTAAATCGCATCTTTTAAATATGAAGGACTTCAAAAAAGTCCAAATTCACAACCCTGATAACGCTCTAAATTCCTTACAAAATAAGCTCTGACCAATGAAATATCTTTAAAATTAAAGAAATTACCGTTAAAAAACCATTTATGTTTTTGTCCATTCTTTCACGGTTTTTGCTCAGAATTGTAAAGTACCGTTTTGAATGACCTGAAATTTGAAATATACCTAGGAAAAATGCCAAAGGAAAAAAATTATATAGTGCCGATGTGTACTTTTACCCTAGGGTGAGTGCCACCCCTTCTCGGGAGTGGAAATATTTAACCTCAAAATAACACTGAAAATCGATAAAGTGTTCAATTTCAAGCAAAAAATGTTAAATAAACTTTTCTCTGTAAGTTAATATTTTCCGAGTTATTCACGATAAAATAAATGCAATGTATCATAAATAGACCATTTCAAATTTTTAAATAGTGAACAAAATTTTGGTAGTAAATTTCATTGTAAGGGATGGTTTATAAAGGTTGAAACTATTAATTAGTTAAAAAATTAAACTATGAATATTAAAAGGATTTTAATTCACTATAAAATGCATCATTCACCAAATTAAAGGTGCAAATTTTTTTTTGCAAATTTTGACCTGAAAGATAGTTTTTAATGTTAAAAAAACATTTTAAAACCTTCATTTAACATACTTAAATATTATTAAGATTCAAATAACGCTTAAATATGAAGTTTTTAATTTTTGGTAAAAAGGGGTATCTAGATTTTACCCATTAAAACCAAAAAGCGCACATTTTAGTCAATTACCTTTTGAAGAGGATGGTAAGACAACCTCACTTCCAAAATTTCATCAAAATCGGTGCAGTACTTTAAAATTATGAGGTTTTACAATATTTTACCGTGAGAGAATGGACTTGCAACGTGCTTCCTTACTACGAGGGAGAACCGGAGATGAGGGGGAGCGTATGTAGCAGTATATATGTATAAAGTTACAGAAGTCTTACGCGCGCAATTTACTGATCTTTACATTTTATTATCAATGACTTTATTAAATTTAAATTTATTTGTTTTTCATTCAATCAGATTTTTCATTCGGATTTCCCAAATAATCGACGAAAATTTTCTACTGCATATTCTTTGCGACATATCCTTGTATTTTTATTACATTGATAACCGGATAGAAAGCTTATTGATTGAAAGACATAGTAAATATATTTATTCAATTTTGCCATATAAACTGACGTTTATTGACGTCAAATCGAACCTATAAAGTAATTGTTTATTTTGTTTATTTAGGCAGCGGATTAATAGTTATTTATTCAATTTTGCCGTATAAAGTGAAGTTTTATATGTTTAAAATTGTTTTCGTCGTTCTCAAGGTTGCGGCACCGAAGTTGTCATCTTGTCAAATTTTCTCTTCGAAATTGGACTTACTCCGTTATACGTCAGTTTATATATGGCAAAATTGGATCAAACGTTGTAATACACTCGCGAATAAAATGAACGTTAAATGAGCGGTTGGTTTAAACGCGCGCGCGGCGCAAGCGCGTTTTAACCTATCGCTCGTTAAACGTTTATTTTATCCACTTGTATAATAAATAACTATTATAAGAAAAATATTGTGCAAACATATTAATAGTACAATTAGCCAATAGCTTACTTATTTATCACATTTCATATGTTATCACACTGGGCGAAACGAATTATTTGCGATATATTACATTTCATTTCTTTATTTCATTTAACAACTTTCAACTTTTTTAACAGCTTTAAACAGCTCATTTCATCAACATTATCATCAATATTTTCCAATTACATTTAAATATCGCCTTCATCGACAAAATCACCCTCGAATATGTAATCTTTCTCTCATGTATATTCTTCCTCTGATTAAGCTGGACCATTGTCGGTCTCTAAATTTAAATAAGTGTCTTTGTTAAACTCAGTGCCAGAAAAATTAGTTTCTTTATTAAGTATTAAGTATTAAATAAATGCATTAAAATACAAAAAGTTAATTACGTTTAAACGATATATTTTAAAGGAAGTTCAAGACTATTAACATTGCTGCAATAATTATGCTCTATTTTATTTTAAGGTGGAGGCGAAATGACACATTCATTACATTACTATTGATATCTGAATATATATGACTAGGTTTAGTTGAAATGTCACATATTAACCTTCCTGGATTATTAAGCACATTGACATCAGGTAATAAAAAATGATCAAAATATGATAATTTTAACATTGCTCCGATGCATTAATGTTGCATGCGTTTTTCGAGCAGCCAGAGATCTGCATTATTTTTGTTTGGAAAAGTGAAGGTTCAATTGTTTTTGAATTTTTAGGAACATTCGTATAATAGCAACATGATATATATTTGCAATTAGTTTTCACTTCCAACAGAACTGTATTAATATAATAAAATGTAAAGATGTGTGGCAAAGAAAATGCAGTAGAAGTTTTTTTCGTTGATTATTAATAAAATATAACTAAGGAAATAGCATTCTCGGTTTAATTTACCCCAGAATAAAAATGAAAATAAGATAACTCCACTATTTACTGAAATAATCAAATGTACAAAATTCGTAAGTTGGGCGATGCGCGCTTCTATTTTTTATATACTTCTTCAAAAGATATAAGGCGTTTATGACTGTACCTCCTTAAGTGGTTTAGTGCACCCCCTGCCGCTTTTAACACGGCTTCGCCTACTGCTAAACCTTTTAATAGAAATTTAGCCGACCTTGAAGGGACCGTACTCAAAAAAAATGAAATAAATCGAAGTAAGATTACTGGAATGAACCTTATGCATTGTCAATTGTAATCCTTTTACAGAAATTAATGATCATTAAAATGTTAAAGCCATTTAATAACAACTTTTTCTTAGGATTTGAGAAAAATTGCTACGTTATGGCTAAGCTTGAAATATCCTGAATCCGTTCGGTTTTCGGACACGTGTCATTTACAACAGGGGACCCTAAGCCACTTGATAAGGTATAGTCATAAATGCCTTATATCTTTTGAAGGAGAATACACATACTCATACATACGCTTCAGCTCAGCCCCAGTTCTCTCCCCCGACTCGATATGGCTTCCTCGTCCTGGGCCGTTTTCAGTTACATTATCAAGCATTTTCCCCTATTTCATAAGACTTCATCTCAAACTAAGAATATATATATTTTTGGTACTAAACTTATATTTTCACAATGTTTATAAAAAATGGAAATAGGAGCACCCATGAAGCATTTACACTCGCGGCAAAATAGTGCACTATAAAATTCAAATTGCGATTGAACCAAAACTAACTACTCGCAGCACTATTTTTTTTAATACAGAAAGTATGTGTAAACTGCGAATACTTTAAAAGGGGCATAACTCAAAAAATAGCGGATTTATGAATTTTTGAAAAACCGCTGAATTTTTCAACTTTTCCAATTTTTCTCCGTTACTCATTATCAGATCTGTACGATTCAAATTTTATTTGTTCATACTTCTTTGGTTTTGATTTTATAAACAAAGAACTCAATATCCTCGATTTTTCGTTTAAAAGTGTTTGTAACAAATTAATAAATGATAGTTGTGAGTCGAAAACTTAACAGAATATAAGTAACGACTGTTTTTTTTTGTAACGGTACAGCGTTACAGCGTGTTTCCTGGTAACATTTTTGTCACACAAGGTTATTGTTCTTTGTTCATTGGAGCAAAGAAAAATCTCTTCTATAAACTGAGGAATATTAAAGATGGAATTCAACAACGTAGCAATAAAAGTCGCCCACATTGGATTCCAATCTTTAAAAAAACACAAACAAAAAACGCAAATTAGTTATAACATAGTACAAAGTGTAATGCTGTATGCTGTATTTGAAACGTCATAAACTCTTATGACGTTTCAAATAATTACGAAAGTGAACTCCCCCAAAAGAACTTGAAGGCGACGTGATTGGACAAATAAAACAGGACAATTACAATATAAACGAAATAAAGAAAGAAAAATGGCTTTATTTGGTCATATCGAAAAAAGGATTCCAGAGGACATCTCTATGGTCTGCAAAATTTTAAAATGGGAACCACCTGAAGGAGGAACATCCAAAGAAGACATGAAGACGTTACGTAACATTACGTAGGCCACAACTGTAGAAAATACCGCCACACTCATTAAAACAACATTGCAATTAGTTGGTTTTTATGAATGTCTATATTTTGTTTTTGTTTATTTTAATCTATGACAATTTAAAAAAATAAGTCGATTCCATATTGTTTTTAAATCTCGGTTCTTGCATTTAAATAATTTTCAACATTGCTAAAAATCTTGTGAATAATTTTAAAAGACTAAAGTGGTTAAGATTGAATCCATTCATTTTACCAATCATTACTGTGATTGGTTTGTTGCATTTTATGTTTATTCTTTTGTAATTCAACCTTCAACCTTCAACCCATCTTGTCTTGGTAACAATTATTTTTTACCAAATGGCACTCTTAATTTCGATATTAGCTCCTAAATTGTCTACGTAAAACAATGTCAAAAATAATCATCATTCATACTTACTCCAGCGGAATCGATGAGGACAATGATCCCATCAGGTGGATTTTCTTGTTGAGCAATATCGATAAGCATATACGACAGTTTCATGATGACGACCAGATCGAAATTTTTGTAATTGGTGTCGTATATTTTGAAGTAATGGATAACGTAATTCTCTTTCGTCCTGACTGGGATGCTCGAAATCTGTCTGTACAAACAGAATATAAGTGTGAATATTGATCATTACCCAGGGAATGATACTTACAATGTCTTCATGGCGACTTGTATGTCGCTCCTGTCCATTTCCCTGTCGTCGAAGATTTCAGGACCGTCTCTCTTGCACTCGTAGAAAGCGACGATGGTCCTCTTCGTTAGGCCTATGTCGTTGTTACAGGCCATGAGAAAAAGGACAATGCTCTCATCTTGTATCCCCTTCGGTACCAGTTTGGTTCGGTCAGCCTCTAATTTATCCAGCCATGTCCTTATGATGTCGATGTTTTCCTTGCTGGTTTTTCCTTTTGCGATTAATTCCTCCGGAGTCCATTTGTACTCCAGGCGTAACATTTGGATGCTACGGATAGACACGGAGAACGTACCCTAAGGATTACTTTGGTAAATTCAATTCAAATGATATCAAATTTATGGCGGTAACAATAACTTATTCAGTAACTACGTTAATAGTTACACTGGATTACGTGATTAATGCGTTTATTAAATGTGTATTTCTCATATATAACATATTCCAGTCAAAATATATTTTTAGCAAACTGTTCAATGAGATATTTATCTTGATTCAATTATGTGGTAGTTAAGACGAGATAATGTAAATAATAATTTAACAAATCAACGTTAACTAATTTAAATAAAAGCGTTCATAAAATTAGTAAGAAATTTGGCTATAATTGAAAAAAGAAATATGTTACATCACCAGTCTCAGTAAATATCACCTGGGAAACGAATATGAACTCTTATTTTCTACGCTTCACAATTTAATTGATTTCATAATTGGCCGAGCAGACAAATTGTTCAATTAGACATTTTGTGTGGCTGGATACTTTGATTCATTTGCCTGTTGACATAAGGGGTCATTTCAGAGACACTAGAGGATCTTCATGAATTTGACACTTGTTTTTTATGTAATGTACTAATGTAAACAAAAATTTAGCTCTAACTAAGTTAAATGAAGACGTATATTAGATTAAAAGGTGATTTGGACTTGAATTGAAACAATACATAATAAATTAACTTCATTACGCACATTTCATATGGCAAGTCAATACGAATGTTTCGTTATTTTCACGACTTATTTTTTTTTCCAAATACCGAACTGGTAAATTCTTTATTTAAACAAATATTTTGATTCAATTAAACAATGGATAGGATTTTTTTTGAGACTGAGATACGGATATTTTGTCCGGGCTCTGCGGATTTAAACGCTTCAATTCGGTTCTCTCAGCGCGAGCGGTTACCACTGCCATCCCCACCACTCGCATAAACGCGTAGCTCCGAGAGTATACCTATACACCTTTATTCTGCATATACTGCATAATACAGCTTTTTTAACAATAACAATCGGTTTTTTCTTTTATAATAAACATTTAAAAAAATATGAATTTTTGGCTATCGAATAGGGCAAAATTTATTTCTTAATTGTTACAAATAAAAGGGATGCGAATTTTTGAAAAAATGATTGCTATCTTGGCTCCTAATGGTCGAAAAAAGTTGTTGTTTTCTTTCATTTCTCCGTTTTGAATCCAGCTATCCGAATTTGTAAGTCAGAAATTTGTGCAAGTTATGAAAGTGGCTCCAGGTCTATTTATTTATAAAAAATCACCCCATTCTTTATAGCGATAAATAAGGGGTTGAAAATTGTTTTTACCGTATTTTCTTAACAGAATATGAAAATATGGGTGTTTATGAAGAGAATAAGCCTTTGTACATCTCGAAATGTTTATTCAAAAAGACGTAACAGTAATAAACATTATGCGTCTTTGGATAAACAAATAGTAATATCTCAGCAACAAATTAACCAATTGACTTTTATAAAAGTTGTTTAGGTTTGGAACTTTAAAAGCTATCTTTTAGAGCAGTAAAAACATAAATCATATCATTTTTGCAGTAAATAATCAATATCCAAAAAATGACCACTTTCAGTGGTTTTTTGACATTTTTGCAATAAATGTTAAATAAAATTAATCATGCTTAGCTCAAATTATAGGTTTTTCAATTCTCTACAACTTATATTTGAAACTTTTCTCCATAAAATTCATACTTTGGCTTGTAGAATCAAAAAACTTGTTTTTGCTAACTTTGGACCCCTCCCATTTGTTAATGCACACTTTTTGAATGTTTAAAACTATATAGGCATGATCAACTAACATTCTCATCCGGTACTGAATTAATGTCGTAAAACGTCAAAAAATGACTACACAGACTGGGCTAATACACATTGGGTGGGACATGAGAATATAACTTTTTGTAATAAAGTACTAGCCTGTTCGAACCACATGTGCCCTTTCGGACAACAGTCGCTTACACAGCAAACACATGTAAATTTTCCAAAAATTCTTTTTATTGGGTCCTCTTATCCGATGTTTGAATTAACTGTTCGTTACTTTACAGATTTACTGTTGTTTTTTAATTTTTTATATTACTATTCTCATTTAGTGAGGCACTCTTATTCAATTCGTATTAGGTACTTTCAATTCATGAGGTATTTTAATTTTGCAGTATGACAATGCTATTTCCAGACGATTCAAAATTTCATTAAGAATGTTTTTTTTCCAGTATATGCAATATTACAGTATTACATTATCTTCATATATTTTTTTATGTCATAATCCAAATAAGTCCAATATATGTTATTTCGATTGACACTACTACATATAAGAATTGTATTTCCAGTTCTATTGAAGTTGATGGATAATGGTATATTAAAGTATGAGTGGATATTGAGCTCTTTCAAACACGCGCGAGTTTTTGAGCACGACGGCGTAGCCGGAGTGCTCGTAATAGAGCAAGTGTTTGAAAGAGCAGTTATACACGAATACTTTACGCGATTTTTGTTATTGGTGCCATTTTTTATAGCAAAACCGAATGCATACCCAATATCATTAATTTGAATGACACTCGTGACGCTTCGTGACGGCCCGTCGCCCGTCGTGCCACCAATCGGCTCGTCTGGCTACGGCCAAAACGCTCTGTTATTGGTTGATTTGGCTGTTGTCGATACGTTTCCATAGCGACTTTAAAAAACGCGTGTGCGAAAAAGCCCGATTTACGCACGCCAAAGCATGTTTGAAATAGGCAAAATAGCGTACCAATAAAAAAAATTTTTTATGATAAATTAGTTGAGGATATTTTTATTATATTTTGTAAGTACTATTATAAATTATTTGTAACTTTTAATTATATTAAAAAGTCTTAATTTAGATTTAATACTAATTGTCAACACGACCATTAAAAACTCCGAAATGTTACTTAAAAAAACTGAAAAATAATGTTTATAAAAACAAAAGTTGACTTAACGGCTTTATTATAACCAAAATAAATAATTACCCAAAAAAATAATGGCCACCAAGACAATTAAAGAGGTACTTTCCATGTAAAACAAACATACGATGACATTATCACTCAAAACCTAATTGGGTTTATTGTTTTTTTTTTAAGAGTGAAATCTACTTCTCCGAGCGATTTTCTTATAAATATTTAACTGTGTAATAATTTGTATTCCATTCTTCGTATTTTCCTATTTTTTAGCACAACACAAAGAGAAAATCGGGGTTTTCTAATTTTTCTGGATCTATTCGGGACGGAATCCATAAGTGAGGAAACTTCCAAGATTACAGGTAATCGAAAAATTCCTTTACATTTCTAGATGTACGAACAGATCCGTATTTCAGATTTTTCCCCATCCGATTTTTGAACTTTCACTTAAACTTAACATTAGGTTTGTCACACTACACTTCTATTGATTACATGTGATTGGCTCGCAAACGGTTTTGGATTATTTCAGACTCACCCTGTATCTATTTTACCAATGAACCAGTACCACGTTTCATAATTATTTTGTTTAATATTTGTTTCATTTCATGACCGTTGCGTTAATTAAATGAGGGTTTAATTAATGACCAACGTGGTTATAGATATTTGTAAGTAGTTTTATTTCGATGATATAATTTTATTCGTCAATCCAAAATACACCTTTATTTGTTTGAATGTATTTTACGTAAACTCAAAAGTACCCTAGATTTTACTCGTTAGTCGTCTTTTTTAATTTGTTTTTTGTTTCTATCCGAAAATGAGTCGAATTAAAAATTATCGAAATAAAAAAGGGAATGCGCGCGTTAGGTTGGTTACATTTGAAAATTATACAATTTTCTGGCTTTTATGGTTTTATCGCAAGTGATTCGTATGCACTTTTGTATGTCTCTACTTAAAGATAAGATCTTTATTTTGCAATAGTTTTCACTGACGAACAATTGATAATATTGTTCAGTCTTAAATTTGCCCTTCTATTGCATGTTCCATTGAGATTCTTTCATACCCCCTTCCTTCAAAACTGTCTGCAAAATGTACAAAATAAATGTAAAAAGTGTACAATAAACGATTAATTTAACAAACATAAGTTAAACTGGTTTATTTAAATAGGTAGGTAATTCGGAGGAGATTTGAAAAAATTAAATAAGTAATACACAGACTAACCTTTTAAATAAATTTCACCTGGCTAGCCTACTGAACTGTTCGACACTACCCGAAGTACGAAGGTATTACCTGTGAACTGTGTATTTTTCGATGAATGCATTTACACACATTAATACATTAAGCTTTTAACAATAAGTAATTGCGAAGTGTGAATTGAAATTCGTTGACACAAGCAATTACGTTTTCCACCTTTCCTTTTATCAGAAAATAGTCCGTATTCACCTTGGAACCATCACGAATTACACGTAAAGTACTCGGTATGATGACTGAATTATTAAACTTACCGAATATTTGTGAAAGTTTCCCCTTAGCGCAGATCATTCGGCTGTTTTGCAATGAAGGTACGGTTGTCGCAAAAGTATGAAAGTGTCGCAATTAAGTTACAGAACATTGTTGTAATTTAAACCTCAGGGCACGGTTTTCAAGTAATAATCATTTTTACGAGTAATTAGTGTTCAAGAATAATTTAAAATATTATTATCGATTTTATTTATTCATGACGTAATCTATCGATTGTACATTATATACGTAGTTAATTACAAAAATTACCGATGCATTTCGCATACATATATGCACGTTTAATTAAATCATTAAATTAGGTTCACAGTTGTATTTTTTCGAATGTCATCTATTAACGAAATATAATTACAGAAAAAGTTACTACAAAATACCTTTACTTTATTATCAGCATCTTGATCCATATTTATTTCATTTATTTATACACTGATTGCTTGATATTAGCTGTCTTTTGTATGTATTCAATTGTCTCCAGATACTATGTGCATATACGTAGAGTACCAATTCTAAAGACTTTGGTAGAAGATAAACTAGTCCTGTGAGTACATATTACATATGTATGTAAGTTATATATGTTTATTTTTTTCAAAACGTATTTGAGTAAAAGTTTTATTTCCAAACATGATTAAATAATATAAATTTAAAAAGGAAGTCAATCAGGTGTTATAAATACTCCACTTGGGGTTTAATAATTTTTTATTTAAGTACTATAAAGTAGGGAAAATATGACAAATCCTGTTGTAAATTGCTATTGTCGGTGAAGTTATTGACAGAAAACTGTCAATAGACGTTTTAAACCTTATAGTTATACCATACCACAGTATAACCACTGTGGTTATACTAGGGCTCGGAGAATGTGTAAAATACATATTGAAAACATATTTGCATAAAAATATGCAAATATATTTGCAGATATATTTGTAAAAACAAATATAAGTAATTTAGCAAAATCATAACAATTTGTTGTTATATTTTAATTGTGTATTAATATTAATATATATTATATTATATAATATATATAATATTAATTATATAATTTATAATAAACGTTTTATAATTACCAGATTTCTAAGTAAGGTACTTGTTACAATTTTAATGTTCCTACGACATTTTTTTTCCCGTGTGGGGTTGCTAGTCCTCCATCGGGCGCCTTCCCAGGTGGCGGATAGGGGACTGCCTCCCAGATATGGGTGATACCGGGGAAATGAAATACCCGGGGCGGACCAAAACTAGCGAAGCGTCTGTTCTTCAGTCGAGAAGCGGCTTCAAACGACGTCTGATCCTATGTTAAGGGCGGTCGAGTACCAGAAGGAAAACTATAAACCCTTCAGAAGGCAACGGGAAACCACTGAAGTATTTTTCCCGAGAAAACTACATGGAAGAAGTTGAAAATGAATGGCCCTCAGTCTCCGGCAGTAAGAGGGTGCTAAGAATCCCCGGAGGTAAAAATCAATCAAACATAGGAACATGGAATGTACGAAGCTTGTACGAAACTGGGAAACTGGCAAATACCACCAGAGAAATGCGAAGATTGAATCTGGCAGTGCTGGGAATATGCGAGACCCGATGGCCTGACTCTGGACAGTGTAATACCGCTGAAGCTACTTTTTACTACTCCGGCAACCAAGATAGACATCACAGAAATGGAGTTGGCATTGTCGTGAATAATAATGTGAATAGGAGTGTAACAGATTTTATACCGTATAGTGATAGAGCGATGTTATTAAAGATTAAAGCAACACCAATAAATATAAATATCATCCAGGTATATGCTCCCACCCTTGACAAACCCGAAGAAGAAATAGAATCATTCTATGAAGACATCAAACAACTCCTAAATTACACAAAACCACATGATTTAAACATCATTCAAGGAGATTTTAATGCCAAAGTGGGCAGAGAGGAAATAGTCGAAGGAATAGTTGGCCCCTGTGGCCTAGGAGAAAGAAACATCAGAGGAGACAGACTAATATAATTCTGTCAAGAAGAACAGTTCAAAATCACAAACACTTGGTTCTCCCTGCCTGCGAGAAGACTGTACACATGGAAAGCACCACAGGACAAACCTGGAAACATTGTTCGTAATCAAATTGACTTTATCCTAGTCAACAAGAGATTTAGCACGAGCGTTACGAAAGCACAAACTTATCCAGGTGCAGATGTACCATCCGATCATTGTCTTTTAATGATAAACCTAAAACTGAAGATAGCCCTGACAAAGATCAACCAAAGCCAACTTAAAAAACTGGACACCAGCAAGCTTCACCAGGAAGATATCAAGTCCGATCTCAGAAGCGAACTAAACAAAGAACTGAAACGTATAAATTACAGCACAATAGATCAACACCCACTAGAACTATGGGAAACGGTAGAAACTTCCATAAGAAACATTGCGACTGAGAAGTTGGGGTATGAGAAAAGACGTAGCAAAAAGAAGTGGATGACCGGCGAAATTTTACAATTGATGGACAAACGTAGGCAACACAATAATATTAATCACGATGAATACAAGAAACTAAATTCACTAGTAAGATCTGAAATTAGAAAGGCCAAGAGGAAGTGGTTAGAAGAAGAGTGTGAGAGCATTGAATACCTACAACAGACTCATAATACTCTCGTGAAGAGCACAAAAAAATAAAAGAAGCATCGGGCGTATATAAAAAGAGACTTCCAACAATACTTACTGATGACACGAACAAATTCATAATAGAAGCAAACGATAAAAAACAACTGTGGGAAAAATATATCACACAACTATTCGCTGACGACTCTCGCGAGGAACTAACGGAGAACCATTTAAACGCAGCATTATCTGGATCACCAATATTGAAGGAAGAAATAAGGAAAGCTTTAATGGAAGCAAGAGATCAAAAAGCTACGGGACCAGACGGAATACCGGCAGAGGTCTTGAAACTGATTAATGATGAAAACATCGCCGTCTTACACAAGGTATTCAATCATATCTATGATACAGGACACTTCCCTCGAAGCTGGCTAAAATCCAATTTTATACCATTACCAAAGAAGAACAACGCCCGAAAATGTAAAGACCATAGACTGATAAGCCTGATGAACCACTCCTTAAAGATTTTTCTCAAAATAATACACAGAAGAATACAACACAGATGCGAGAGAAATATCAGTCACAGTCAATTTGGATTCAAATCAGGCATGGGAACACGTGAGGCGCTTTTAGGACTTCAGGTCTTAATACAAAACTGTCGAGACGTTAACAAAGACATATTTCTCTGCTTCGTCGATTACGAAAAGGCTTTCGACCGTGTTCAACATTCAAAACTCATGAAAATTTTAAGAAAAACTGACATCGACGACAAAGATATAAGATGCATTGAGAACTTATACTGGTGCCAGTCAGCAAATATTACAACGCAAAATATCACTACTGAAGATTAGACAGGGATGCGTCTTGTCTCCGCTGCTGTTTAATCTGTACTCCGAGGCCATATTTATTGAAACTTTTGAAGATCAGGAAATGGGAGTAAAAGTGAACGGAGTACCAATCTCAAATATCCGATATGCAGATGACACTGTCCTTATTGCTAACAATATTGAAGAACTCCAACAGATGTGTACCCGTTTAAGTGAAAACAGCAACCAGTACGGGATAAACATAAACGCCAACAAAACTAAATTTATGATAATCAGCAGGAAAAAACAGTTATATGCAAACGCCGAAATTAAGATTGATAATCAAAATGTAGAAAGAGTAGCCCAATATAAATATCTGGGAAGTTGGCTGCACACAGACTGGAACTCGGAGAAAGACATTAGATGCAGAATTCAGATGGCACGGACAGCGTTCATGAGATATGAGAAAATTCTTAGAAATCGAGACCTGAATATAACCCTACGAATCCGATATGCAAAATGCTATGTCCGGTCAGTACTTCTGTACGGAGTGGAGTCGTGGACTATGAAAGCAAACATGATCAATAAATTAGAGGCTTTCGAAATGTGGACTTACCGACGCATATTAAAAGTACCTTGGACAGACAGGGTAACCAATGACGAAATATTAAGAAGAGTCCATAAGAATTGTGAATTGTTGACAACTATTAAACGAAGAAAAACGGCTTACCTTGGTCACATTTTTAGACACGACAGATACCAGTTGCTGCAAATAATTTTGGAAGGGAAAATAGACGGCAGAAGAGGAATTGGGAGAAAACAGATGTCATGGACAAGGAATATCAGACACTGGACCGGATTAAGAACGATAGAAGAGCTTGTCAGCGCAGCCAGAGACAGGGATTATTTCCAACATGTGGTCGCCAACATCCATTGAGTGGATAGGCAGCTTGATTGATTGATTACGACATTTTTAAAACAAACACAATTATTTTAAGGAAAATGTTACATTTGAAATATTACTTGTGATATTTTTAAAAGGGTTCGAACTCCTTCAAAGAAGTAAAGGAGTTCAAATAATTCCTATAGGTAGTAATGTAGTGTAATTAATAAATGGAGTTTGAAATTTAACTCATGAAGATTCTATAGCGGTTTTAGACGTTTTAAGGTATAACTCCATGTAATGTATGACATGATAACTGAATAAAAAGATATAAGCTGCTCTAAACAAAACTCTTACAGATATTCTTCCCAACAAATTTTTTTACAAATTGAACCCAACACTACTTTGTCAAATAACCTTTATTTACATATTTTAGAAAAAAAATGATAGAAATATTGTGTCGTTCCACGAATCTCAATTATTTCATTTGCTCATTAAAATCAGCTTAGTTAGTTTTTAAGTGCAAATTTTATTTATACGAAAGAAACTAGTTTAGTTTAGTTTAGTACAAAAAACATTTCGAATTGGCCTATTTTTGCACAATAAAATTAGCTGCTGTTTATTTCACAGCTAACAATAATCGTTAATATTATCAAATAAATGGTATCAATAATAGGTATCAGGATAAGAATGGAAGAAAAATGTGTATAAGAAAGCAAATAAATGCATATTTTGCTATAAATTGTTATTAAATTATCCGCAATTTATATATAAATACCGTTACGAAATTGCGAAAAAGGTCATAGAACAGATATATTTACCTGAATAGTGTAGTATAAATTAGCGGGTGTCCGGAATTTTGTTCGCCAGCATTTGTTCGCCAGCATTTGTTCGCCAACATTTGTTCGCTGAGTAATTTGTTCGCCAGAGATTTTGTTCGCCAGAATATTTGTTCGCCCGGAAATTTGTTCGCCGGGCAATTTGTTCCCCAGTAACTAATTTGCCAATAACATAATAGTGTATTGTTGAGAATACGAATATGCACATACAGTATTTACTCATTTCGTCAGTGAAATTGTAGGCTCCTATTGACGTCAGATTTAATATACAAGGAGCGCCAAACTCAATGGCAAATTAGAACTACTTAGATAACGGAAAAGTTAAAAAAAATAGATTATGCTCAATATATTTTTTTCAATCTAGATACTTTTAATGCGCCGTCGAATTTGGCGCATCTTACATAAGAAATTACAATTTCACTGTCCAGCAAAGACCACGAGAAGGTATGAGTATCCTTTGCCAGGAAGGAAATAGGATAGGATATGTTAGTTATGCAGGTAGGTTAGTATAAATATCATAATTCAAAATTGTTCTATTTTTGCTGTTTTCTTGTTTTTTTTGTCATTTTTCCTTTTTTTTTTATTTTTTTTGTTCTATTTTTTCTGTTTTTTTTTGGTTTTTTTTAATTTTTTTATTAACAAGTACTTAAGTGCCTTAATAAGAAATGTTATGAGCCACAGCACGTAAGTAATCGATTTCATTTATATTTAATTGGAAAGTAGCAACAACATTTTGAAGCCTTATTGCAGAGTCCTTATATTTTCTGTTTTTGTGCCAATTTTGACGTACCGGTCGTACCGAATACATTTTCCAAGAAAGTATTACATTAATTCGGAGTTATCCTTATACCTCATATACCTGGTAGGTAGTTACCACCCTGCAACTACCTACCTACTACTTGTTAACGATTTGTTTCATTTGTCAAATATGTATAAATAATAAAAAATTTGTTATACTCGCATAATAATATGTTGACTATATGAAATACTAACAACATTCCAAAATGTAAAAATTCAAAAATCAGGACTATCTGCTATTAGAACAAATATCCTGGCGAACAAAATCCCTGGCGAACAAATTACTCAGCGAACAAATGTTGGCGAACAAATGCGGGCGAACAAATGCTGGCGAACAAAATTCCTAGAATCAAATTAGCGTGCTTCTAAATAAATCAGTGATAGTAAGAAATGTGTGTAAAATTATGTATAAAGTTGTAATGTTTTGTGGTAACGGTTAATGAAAATTGTCGTCCAACAAGTATTTGATTAATACGCATTTCTCGTTAAATTAATTAATAATTTTGATTAAATGTTACAAATTAAAAATTAGATAAGTTTTTAAAATGCCCCGAAAACGGTTGCATGAGAATTGAAAAATAAAAAATAGTTTATTATTTATTTGGAAATAAAATATTTATTGAACATATTTTGAACTAATGCGATTGTACTTAAATTATTTATGCTTTTATACATTTAGTTTAAAATGGCGCCTACTAATTTTATAAAGTAAATTACTTAAAGATCACCCACTCAACTTCATAATTTATGAATCTAAAAATGATTTATTATTGACTTTAAATATTTCTTTACATTATTTTTAACACTCCTTATTATAATGCAATGGTATCACTTGGAAAATCTGTCAAAACCTTCAGAAATATTTGGGTGATTGTGGTAAAACGAGTTGCACCGTGCGTTGGAACTAATACTGGAATTTTCTGTTCATATGTTAGAAGTGACTCTTGGAATCCTTGCTATGTAATTGTTTACAAATTGTTTATACAAACTGCCAATTCCAATACCATATAATATAATATAATACAACCCACCCCTAAATAGCGATGCGAGTTTTATTGATTGCGGAAAAGATTGTTGAAAAATTTTAAGGAAGCCATCCATGCATTTGTTTATATTTTAAACAATTTACAAGGCTTATACTTATTACCAATGTGAATACCGAGAGCAGAGTATAAAAAATTCCAACTGATAGACGTAATAGAAAAATTGGGGGACGGATTGATGTCGATATCTGAAAATGGTGTCAGTCAGAAATGTTTATATTATGTGTTCTGGATTTGCCTAAATCCTATAAATTATTGAATGCATGAAGTAATAGATGTCTATACCTTTCTGTTTCACGTTGGTTTTATTGATTAAGATTGATAAATAAACCCGTAATGATTTGTTTTAAAAGTTGGTGTACTGTATTTAAACAAATGTTGTCGAAGAGCAAAAGTATTTTTAACTATGGGAAACGGTCAATAAAGTTCAAATTTGGTCAAATTTTTTTTTATAAATCTGATTTTGAAAATTTTCAAAATGGTAAGAACAACTTTGACTATTTGTTACAAAACATCAGATTTGTACTAAATGAGTAACATAACAATATTTAATTAGCACTGTCAAATCCGCTGTAAAAATCATCCTCAGATTACTCAAATATCAACAATGAATTCTACCAAAACAGTAATTATTTAAGTATTAATTGTTACTTATTACATAACGCCTGTTACTTTTTTCATTGAAAATTTAAGGATTGATTTTTTGTTTCTTAACAGAATGGTCCCTAATATAATGATTCTTCGCGCACAACTTTACTTATTTGTTGTGAAAGAAATGGTCAATAGCAAAATAATTTTGCAAAAAAGCTGATTTTTTATCATGTTCTCGGAAACCCTTGGATAGATTTTGTAAAATAAAAACTTATCTTGAAGGCGAATCGATTTGCTAAAACTTTACTGTTGTCAATATTTTTACCTGTAGTGCACTCTTCTCGAAATATTAAAGAGATATTTTTCGATATTTAAATATGTTTATATAATTATAGAAATTAAAATTTTGTAAGCATTTCATGTTATTTTGTCTATTATCTTCAAAATTATCTAAGCGCTAACCGCCGAGAAAACCTGTATTACGTAGATGTCACGAAATTCCCAACGGCCTCGGCCTATAATAAAAAAATGTAAACCAGAATTTAAGAAGTCCCGAGAAAAAAAGTCGATACTATTTAAATCTGGCGACCTTAAGGATAATGGTTGGGATTTACCGCAAATTCATCGCCCATAAATTATATTATTAAATTTGGTTTTCCTTCAAGCAATGTGGATCAATATTCTTTTAGAAATTCGCGATCGGTTTGGTCACTTTACCGTTCTGGATAAAAACTTAACCAATTAAGTGGATGTTCACATTATCAGTCCACACACTCACTCAAAAATTGTTCTTGATGGCTCGATCCCATAAGTCAACGAGGGTTTTTTTCTTCCTAAACATGAGTATTGTGAAAATGTGTGATCGAATTTCTTGAGAAAATAGTGTAACGAAACGGCTTGCCGCAAGATAAACACGCTTGGAGCTACCCGGGTTCGCCGAATTCGCGATCCCGGGAAAGGACGGTTCGAACAGACGAGATTCTTCTCGGCGCTTCGATGCGATAACTGGTTCCTCCCTCGAAAATCGGGAATGTTCCAGCATCTATCGAGAAACTTCGAGAAGTATCATACCTGCCATATAAAAAGAATGCCGGGCCTAATGCGAGTTATTTGAAGAATCGGAGTGTAAATATTCGGGCGACGAACGAGAGACCGCGCGCTAAATAAATAAACATCTGTGTGTGAAATAAATTATAAATTAAGTGTTAGAAATAAATTAATAAAGTAAAGCTTGGATCGGCTGAATATATGATACGATTAAATAACTGAAAAGCATAAATAATTCATCAAACTACAATATTCGAGATATCTAACTCATATATTATTTACTTCATTACTAAGCTCATGGTTTTCATCAATCGAATTTAGTCTGCTTCTTCAATTATGGAGTTCATCTTTTCTGTGCTAAACTGTGACGTGGTGAACAGTAATTGTAATATATATCGCCGAGATCAAGGATCTTTAATTAGCTCGAAACTGGAGGGAAGCGGCTCATTGATTGCTATTAACAAATTCATCAATACAGGACGACTGATGAGGTGCAGAGGATCTCTGGGTTACATTTACTATCAACGATGGTGGTTGTTTTAAGTTTTACGAAATTCAATTTATGCTGTGTAAATATACTCCCATCTAACTTCTTATTCCACCCTTATATTTTTTTCCTAAAATGTTAGAAATCATCATTATTAATCCTAACGACAAAACCGTGATTTACGGAAATTTTAATATTCCTTCAATATAGGGTGTTAAAAAATACATGTACCAAATTATATGGGAGGATGATGAGGTCCAAAATATATAGATAAGTGAACATGTGCCCAAAAGCGCTTAGGTTTTCAGATGCAGGGCTATAAGTTGAGGGTGGGAGTAGTAAAACTACCCTTAATTTTTGACAGTCACTATTTAGTGATTTTGACAGGATTTATTTAAATACCTATTTACATAGAGAGCAATACGCCCCACTCTGAAAACTTATGTTCTCTCCTTTACCTCAGCTAACATAGGAAGTGACCACCTCTTAGTACTATGCAAAATGGGACTTAAGATGCAAATTAAACGGAAACCTACATCAGAACATATAGAGAAAATCAATATCGAATCCATCATGGACCTTACAATACAGGAATTATACAGCAAACGCCTACAACAGAAAATAGAGCATAACGAAATAGAAGAAAACGACGGGGTAGAAAAAGCATGGCATAAAATAGAGAACAATATCATCGATGTCGCCACGGAAGCCATAGATAAACGAAAAATAAACATACACAACAAAAAACATGACAAACAGTGTCATGTTTTTTCAAACCCCAGAAATAAAAGACTTGACAAAAGAAAAGAAGGCGGCATACATTAAATACCTTAACAACAGAACAGAGGAGGAATAAAGGAGATATAAAGAAATGAGAAACATAATTAACTCACAAACAGCAAAACATAAAAGGGATTATTGGGAAGGATCCAGAAAGGACATGGTACACGACATGCATGGGACTCAAAAGAAGGTATGGGGTATGCTGTGCTGAAGAAGACAGGAGACAAACGAATACACAGAATCTCTAACAATAAATGAACAAACTTGGATAAATTATTTCAAAGAATTACATAAAGACAATGACACTAAAGGAACGACACTGAGGAACAAGAACATCACATAGTCTCAGCCAATACAAAAATCTCATCCACCCAAGTTATAAAAGCAATAACAAAGCTAAAAACAGAAAGGCCCCTGGAGCGGACAAAATTAACATAGATATGTTTGCGATTATAAAATTACAATATTACAATGGTTTATCGCATTCTAGTTTTCAAAGTTTTCGATCAGCCCCATCACCCTTCTTTAGATTCCTTTTTTCCAATGCTCGGTGTATACCTTTCCAGGTAACCCACTTCCATGGCTTGTAGTCTTTTCCTTTGTTGCTATGTTATTTTCAAAACCTCACGCCGATAAGTAACAACACTTTCTACTAATGTCTTAATACATTCTGATTTTCGTCTCTCGTCTTATTTGCGTACTCCGCAGTACAGAGTTCAACTGCTTCGTCGCTTGTTTTCCTTGTCCGATCCTGGTTCTTATTTCTATGTCACTGGTGCCCTACTTCCTAATTGCCACACCAAGGTACTTATAATAATCTACTCCACTCAGTATCCCCCTTTGTAAAATTAGATCTTCACTTGTATTCCCCACTACCACGCATTCGGTTTTATCGGTATTTATGGTAAGTGCCCATTTTTGATACGCATCATCGAGTTTCCGTAACATATAATTCACATCATCCACGTCCTCTGCCAAAATGACTAGCTCATCGGCAAAGTGTAAGGTGAAAAGTTTATCACCATCAATATCCAACCCCATACTTCAGCAACTGTGCCTCCAGTATTCAAGTGCAAAATTTAAATATATTGTAACGTTTTTACTGTCTATTAAAACTAAAACACTACGCGATTATCCTAATTAATTTATTACTAACTCTTAACACTTATAATTTATTTCACAGAGATGTTTATTTATTTAACGCGCCCGATCTCTCGCTCGAATGTTTACGCACCGGTTCTTCAACTGTCCTGCCTCGGGTCCGACATTCCCTTTTTATGGCAGGTAGAAGCCTTCTCGTACTTTCGGGATAATTACTAGAATGTTCGATTTTCCAGGAACCCGTTATCGCATCGAACTCTCTCGAGTGTTCCCGTCGGCTTCGACCCGTCCTTCCCGGAATCGCAATAAGGCGAACTTGTGTAGCTCCCGGCTTGTTTATGTCGCGGCCGGCGAGCCGTTTCGTTACAATATTTTAAACAGAGTTGGTGCTATCGCATAGCCCTTGACGCAGGCCTTTGGTAATAAAAATTCATCGGTAAACATTAATTCTACTGCTCGTACATAAACAAGACTGACGCCATTTTCTAAGAGAGCGTTCCATAACCTGCTCAAAGGGATGCTGTACGTTAGCTTTTGTAAGGTTAATGAGGACTAGATGCGTATCCAGGTTTCTGCCATACTTTTTTATATCACCTGTCTTAAACAAAAAATATTGTCAAGGCAAGATCGACCACCACGAAAACCATTCTGTTCTTTAATGTCTTGAATTTGATCTTCGATTCTCTTGTTGATGATTTTGCCGTATAACCGTGAGATGGAATTGGTTACACTGAGGCCTCTGTAATTAGACATAACTGTAAGGTCACCTTTTTTAAATAAGTTGTGGATATGTGAGCTGTTTTTCACTCCTCTCGGAGTTCTTCTCCTTTAATAAAGCAATTGAAGACATATGTTAAAAGTTCAAGAAGGAAATCAGTATCATTTTTAAAAAGTTCTATATGTAGCCCACTAGGGCCTGCTGCACGTCCATCTTTCATCGTGGCAACGGCATTTTTAATTTTACTCACAGAAATTTCATCTTCCTCATTTAAAGATAGATCTCAGAAATCGATGTCATCGTCAAAATTTAAAAGAAATTCTGGACGAGTTTAAGTGAGTTGATTGTAGTGATATTGTTTTGCACTCTTAAAGGGGTATCAGATTTATGGGGGCTATTTCTTTTATATCTGATCTTAGGGCCTTTAATGTTCTCCAGGCTTCGGTGGCTCTACTACATGCAATTTTTTGGTCTATCATTCAACACCTATCGTCCCAAACGTCGATTTTAGCTTTTATTACAGTTTTTTTTTCACTTCTTTACGATAGTACATATATATTGTTTCCTGTCTTCGGTGCTCCGCAGACGAAGTTATTATATGTCTCCCTTTTCTCCACTAACATAAGTTTTTTCTAACAGTTTCCCCTAAAGCCTCATATGCAGCGGCGTCAACACAGGTTATTATATCACGGTACATGATCCGCTTGAATAAGGAATATTATTAAATGTGGTCTAGAAAGAGAGTTGAATCGTCTTTTAGCCCATCTAGATTGAATTTCACCGATCTTATCTTCCGTGTGTGTTCGTCTTCAATCTGGTTTCTTACCTACGTGGCCCAAGGGAAAAATATTTTTGCTCTCACTAAGTAATGATCGGTTCCACATTCTGCATCACGGTAGACCCTAGTATCCTGGCACCGTAATCAAGCGTTTTGTTTCATTATAATGAAGTCTAATATGGATTTCGGATTTCCATTGGAAAAAAGGATACCTAGGTATATTTATGGATGTTTTTATGTTTGTAGAATCCATTCTTGATTTGTAGTAAATGTTGGAGTCGAGGACTTGAATCAGTGTATCATCGTGACTATCTTTGATGGAAACCTTTTCGTCATTAGAAGGAGCATTAACCCCTATTATAACCATATCATATCCCCGACAAGATGGTCAGACGACTTGAAGAGATTGAAAGAAAATTGGATCCAAGTGGCACAGTACCGAGAAGGGTGGAAAGATTTGAGGGAGGCCTACCTCTAGCAGTGGACACTTCAGGCTGGTTAATGATGATGATGCTGAAACATTTCCTCGTATGTTTCATTTGAGCACCATGAAGGTGGTTAGGGAGAAATTAATTGTCATTTCCGTTGGAAAAAAACACCTAATGTTATGGATTATCTTACATTCAAATTTTACGTAAACGTTCTAAATACCTAAAATATAATAGTTACAAGTAATACATTGAATTTTGTAAGAACAGTAGCAAAGTGTAAAAACAAAAATGGATTCTTGATGCAGAATAACTCAAATAATGACACCATCTTGGCATCAATGACAGGGCAATTGCTGATGGTTAGACATTTTGTGAAATATTCTGACATTTTTCAAGTTTATGGCTCAGTCCGTTAAACGGTTAATAAAGAATTCAGAATATCTGCTCTAATGTCCAAAATATAAATAAGTAACTATTATTTACAGAAGAAAGTAATAACAAAGAAATTTAGATATCTTCCATGGAACTGGACCGAACTACTTTGTTGATAAATCTTGTCCGTTTCTCTTTATATCCTTTTAAAGGAGCCCTGGCTGAAGGGTGGTTTCAAAGTTTGAAAAAAGTATTATCCCGATACACAAATCTGCACATAGACAATTATCCCAAAATTATACGCCAGTGTAGGAATAAGGCATTTTAACCAAACAGTTTGAATCGATCTTTTTAAATACATTTATTATGATGTCATAACCGTTTTAAATATTTAACAACGTGGATTTATCGGGAAGAGATCTGTTGAAACTAATTTGTCAGAATATACTGAATATACTTTAGAAAGCTCGGATATCCAAGTGGGTTTCATTTATACAAACTCTAGCAAAGCTTTCACAAAACTAAGCATGGAATTAGGAAAATTAGGCGTTGGGAAATAAATTAGTTGAAGTCAGTTAGTAGGTGTTGCACTGTCAAATCTTCCGAAATCGGTGGAAATAATATTTGATGCACCACACATTTGGGTTTTCTTTTATTAAATATTAATATGTAGTAATAATATTTCAGAATTTTCATGTTCTCAAAATTTTTAATACACAGAGATTATCGAAAAATATTTTTTTGGTATACAGTTAGAGATTTCAAAGATATAGTGTTCGCTTGTGAGGATCTTGACAAATTAACAATTTATTGTATTATTAATGACCTATACCAACAAATGCCATTAAATGACTTTTAGTCGGAATAACTTATAGTTTGAACATAATTATATATTGGAGAATTATCGTTTCCACAGTAGCAACGAATGAAAAAATTTGGGATTACGTCGAATTGAAAATTATGTTAAATAAAAATATCTTCATATCTAAAGAAACAAAAACGGACAGGACGTTTCGCTTTATGATAAAGGAAACTTTTTTTTCTAAGAAATACGCAAGACAATCCGTATACATTTTATACCATACCTGAACATTATTTTTACGTTTTGCTCCAGTTATTTGTAATCCTGACTACTTATATATTTGATCGTAGGTACGATCAGGTATTAATTTTGAAAATAAAAATACCTTTATGAGATCGCACGTTTATTACAGCACAAGTTGCTTCACACAGTAATAAACGACGACTGTCGTTCCCGAGAGACAAAAGTTGCAAAATAGACAATTTGGATTCGTATGCTAAATTCTACACAGCGAAAACAACGCTAAATCCTTGGATCGTCCGTGGGCGTCCAGAGTGGCCGACTTTTTCGGGACTCCTCAAATTACATCTTGAGTTTCATCAATCGCGCCGCTCACACGGCCAGACTGACAGCTTAATTCGCTCTCGAATTAACAGCTCTCCACGAATCCCAATGTCCTCTCCTCTACCTGTAACCAGGAGAACACTACTTCAGGCATCACATCTTATGCCTTCAGAATCTCTCAAACTTTCATCAATTCAATTCTCGATCTATCTCGATCATCTTATCATAGATCAAAAATCTCAATCTCAAAGGTCAGCTCATTAACTCATAATGGCTGCAACCTCTAACCTGAACTTTCAACATCAAAACTTTAACTTGTAGGATCATACAGTTCTGCGTAATGATTTAACTCTAACGTTCTATTTAGCCAATCACGAAACTCGACGTGAGGACTAAGCTATATTCACTTAAACTTTGAACATCAAAACTTTAACTTGTAGGATCATACAGTTCTGCGTAATGATTTAACTCTAACGTTCTATTTAGCCAATCACGAAAATCGACGTGAGGGCTCACTCATAACCACTCTATCATGAAACTCGACATGAAGACTATAATCTTATTATTATTATTTTTTCTATTATGATTTTTTTTTATAACAATGACTATACCACCACGAAACTCGACGTGAGGTAATATTGATAACTGTACCACCACGAAACTCGACGTGAGGTAATATTGATAACTGTACCACCACGAAACTCGACGGGTGGTAATATTAATAACTGTACCACCACGAAACTCGACGGGTGGTAATATTAATAATTGATAACTGTACCACCACGAAACTCGACGGGAGGTAATATTGATAACTGTACCACCACGAAACTCGACGGGTGGTAATATTAATAATTGATAACTGTACCACCACGAAACTCGACGGGTGATAATATTAATAATTGATAACTGTACCACCACGAAACTCGACGGGAGGTAATATTGATAACTGTACCACCACGAAACTCGACGGGTGGTAATATTAATAATTGATAACTGTACCACCACGAAACTCGACGGGAGGTAATATTGATAACTGTACCACCACGAAACTCGACGGGAGGTACTATTGATAACTGTACCACCACGAAACTCGACGGGAGGTACTATTGATAACTGTACCACCACGAAACTCGACGGGAGGTAATATTGATAACTGTACCACCACGAAACTCGACGGGAGGTAATATTGATAACTGTACCACCACGAAACTCGACGGGAGGTACTATTGATAACTGTACCACCACGAAATTCGACGGGAGGTAATATTGATAACTGTACCACCACGAAACTCGACGGGAGGTAATACTCACAATTATTGTTTTTTTTTTAAATTTTTTTGTTCTTATTATTTGTTCTTCTGATTAAATACTCGCAGATACGCTCATAAGGCCATTGCAACAAGGTCACTCACCCTCTTATGCCTCAGAGTCCTCAGAAAACTCTCCAGGCCAAACTCTCAGCGAATCTTCGGTCACTACTCGTTTGCGGTTCGCCAGCAGACCCTTCAGCTGGAACCTGTCGTTCGGTAGTACTGCCGCAACTTCAAATGGACCTTCATACCTTGCATCTACTTTAGCCAGTGTGAATTACCTGACGGATGATAAACAAGCTCGCCTACGCCTATGAGCTTGAAAGAGTCCCAAGATTTAACAGCTGGCTGCCACATGGAGAACCAATCCTTTGCTTCTCCTAGTAGACCGCTGGCTGCCCTGCAGTACTGCTCGTAATCTGACCACTTGAAGGTTGTCCCCAATTTCTCGATCTCTTCACACCACCTGGCGGCTCCATAGTCGGCAAGAAGTGGATCAAACTGAGGAATCGCAATCGGTGTAGCAGGAGACGAAGGTGTGGCACTCCGGTCCTTCATCTCTTGTAAGGTGGCGGCCAAAACCCTCGTTAGCTCCTCCATGATGTCGGTTTGCACTCGGCACTCGTCACAATCACAAGTTTTAGTTTTTCACTTGTTAATGTCTTTTCTTTAAACGTCTTGGCGGATTGGAATCGAATCCGAATCCCACTTCTGATTTGATCGTAGGTACGATCAGGTATTAATTTTGAAAATAAAAATACCTTTATGAGATCGCACGTTTATTACAGCACAAGTTGCTTCACACAGTAATAAACGACGACTGTCGTTCCCGAGAGACAAAAGTTGCAAAATAGACAATTTGGATTCGTATGCTAAATTCTACACAGCGAAAACAACGCTAAATCCTTGGATCGTCCGTGGGCGTCCAGAGTGGCCGACATTTTCGGGACTCCTCAAATTACATCTTGAGTTTCATCAATCGCGCCCGCTCACATATACACAAAAATTAGCATATACAAAATACGTTCAATATTCACGTCAATAAGAAAACTCCTGGACAAAATTAACGCATCACCACATGTATTTTGTGTTGTTCCAAAATAATGATGACTTTCAGTTGTTTAACAATCTTACAAGTAGGCTCTGGATATACTTCGACAGTTCAAGTAAATGTTGTCAACATAGGTTTTGATTTAAAAATGTAATAGCAAAGAAAAGCATTTTCGATGAAAAGTGATTTAAAATCTGATCAGAAATTGTTGCTTATTAAGACTAGTTGTTTTGAGCCACCAAGGTTTTTTGTTATTGATAGTGTAAGTGCGAGTGTTCTCCAGTTTAATAATGAATCGCAGAACAAATTTGTCAGTGGAAGAAGCAGTAAGAGCATCAACTTTGCTGAATGAGGGATATTCGATGCGTCATGTTGCTAATGTGATAGGAAGAAACCATTCCAGCATAAGTCGCATGGTTAGACGATTTAACGAGACAAGTTCTCATTTACGAAGGCCGGGACAAGGGCGAAAACGGTGTACTAATCCAATAGGTGAACGTTTTCTTAGACAATCCGCTTTAAGAAACAGGACAACGACTAGTACCATCCTACAAAATGAACTCGTAACTGCTCGCAATCTTCTTGTATCTTCCCGAACGATTAGAAGGCACTTAAATGAAGCTGGATTAGACAGCAGAAAACCGGCCAAGAAACTCCTGCTCACCAGAAAGCACAAATTCAAAGGTTGCGTTTTGCGAGACAACATCAAGATTGGACTCGTAATGATTGGAAGAGGGTTTTATTCTCAGATGAAACGAGAATCAGCCTTAAATCTTCTGATGGACCTGAGCGTGTCTGGACAAGGCCAGGAGAGAGATTTGCAAGTTGCAATATCTCTCCAAGAGTTCTGTTTGGTGGGGGCTCTGTAATGTTTTGGGGAGGCATCTGTTTCGATGGCCCCACAGAATTGGCCCCCATACGTGGTAGGTCAATGAATGCGAACTATTATCTGGAACATAGTGTTGTTGACCATGTAATGCCATTTGCTCCTATTGTGGGACCGAATTCCTTGTTTATGCAGGACAATGGTCGTCCTCGTGTGGCTGGGCAGGTTATTCGCTATTTAAATGCTATAGCTGTTCTGTTCATGGAATGGCCAGCGAAGAGTCCCGACATGAACCCATTAGAGCATCTATATGGGACGATATTAAAAAAAGGATTCGACGTCGTACACCTCCACCTGCTAACCGCAATCAACTGGTAGATGCAGCAATGCATGAATGGGAAAATATTCCTCAAGAAGTCGTTCAAAATTTGATCTCCAGTATGCCAAGACGCATGGAAGCACTAATTAGGAGCAGAGGAGGACATACACGATATTAGAACAGCTCTGTCTGAAAATTCTTTTGTTTTCGTTTGTTTTGTTTGCAAGTTTGTTTTGTTTCCAAGAAAAAAATTTCATTAATATAAAATTATTAGAGATAACGCCCTGATTTGCTAATTTCATTTATTAGCTACTAGACAGTACCTAACTATAAGCTTCTATAAAAATGTTATTGCAATAATAATTTCGGTATTATAATTATACAAGTTTAATTGTGTGGTGCGTTAATTTTGTCCAAGAGTTTACTTAACAACTTTTCGCATAATAAATGTTTGACTAACCCAAAGCGAAATTTATTCAGTTTTGGATATATGTAGAAGGCATATTGTCAAGAAATGATCAATCAGCTTATCTATCAATCAATTAATCAAAATTTCGCTGATAATTCAACTTTTATTCTTACATCATGTCAACTCGCGGGTTTTCTTTTTTTCCTTTCTTTATTCTGCAAAGCAAGTAATTTACCTACTTTGCAGTAACTTATAGATTCAGCGATTCCCGGATAATACTCTTCACTAATTCGACCCGCGATTTCCGCGAGCTATCGCGCGCGGATGCAACGTCTCATATTCAATATCGAACATCCGCCAAAGCGTCCGGGAATCGACGAACTTTCCACGTTAGGTCAATAACGACAAAAAGCTGATTGGTCATCAGGAAAAAATTATAAATTGGCTGGAGACCGACAAAACAGGGTTCATTTGGTTCATTTCGCTTCTTTGGTTCAGTTGAGTACAGTCCTTGAGTTTCGCAAATCGCCCCCTTGGTCGGTCTCCGAGACACGTCCCCCGAGCCACGGCCAAGATGAACCTCTTAGGGTAAGTCGCTATGTTTATATACAGTTTTTATTTAGGTCCCTCTTTTTTATTATTATTAGTCCCTTTTTAACATTAGTTTTTTTTGTGTTTTTTAAGTTTTGCTACGTTGCCCCATGTTTACCTTTTTTTATTTACTTTCTGATTTCTTTTTTTTTTGTTGTTGTTTTGTGTGTCGCTTGCAACTGGTGTCGTGTTGGCCGCTGGTCGCGCCGCTAATGTATTCAGTTATGTGCAATATACCCTTTTTACTTAGGTTTATTTCTTTCACGCTACTCTACCTCTAGCTACCCCTCAGTGTTCGACCTTGCGCTTAACGCGGGTCGCGACAATATTGCTGATATTCAGTTCCAAAACATTAATTTATGGAACTGACTCTACAACGATATGTGTTTTAATCTCGTTCAGTGTCTCGCAACATTTTACCCGCTCTCATAATGTACTCTTTACGTCCATCTCCATCACAGATTATTGTTTAAACTTCCCTTTACATAAGTACTTAAAAAGTTGTAACTCGATTTTAAATATATTTAGCAAACGTTTTATTAGTTTCTTTAACCACCTTTATAGGTAATTTTGCGAGTTATTTGCTTTCTCTTCCTCCTCCATTAAATGAGGTTCAAATTATTACTGATGTTATGCAAAATATTTACGTAAATAAATATAATGTAATATAATATAATGAATATAAATGAATATCTTAAGTATGTATAATTACCTACCTTGGGTTCCTTTCTTTACTTTAATTTTCTGAATTGATTTTTCGTTTTTTTTTTTAAATTCTTCATTAATTAAACTGAAGGATATGTCGTTGGAAATAATTTTTATTTATGAATACTGTTTTTGGCTCAGTCGGTGTGTACTCCTGTTATGTAAATATACACTATTATTAAAATAATTTATCTTCTGGCATCCGGTACACTTCCTTCACCCAATCTATCTATATGTTATTCTCAATAGCCGAAATCGGCCACTGCCCGAAATTTTTACCCACAACGCGTTGTGGGTATAGTAGTTTACCCACGACGCGAATGGAAATGTTTTTTCCGAACAGTGGGTAGAACGAATTACCCACAACGCGTTGTGGGTAAACTATGTTACCCATGACGCGAAGTAACGTTCCACGCGCCTTTGTTTTGCATTGTGGAGCATTTCGTTTGCACACGTCGCTTTCTGGCCATTGTGGTTTACTAAGAACGCGTTTCAAATAAAAATGACATTTTGAATTACATTTTATATTTAATTTGATGCATTTACATGCTTTCGTTTGACGTCCATTCAGGCAATTACATTGTACAAATCCTTGCTTAGACCCAGAAGATAACTTGGCTTCTTCACGCACGTTTACAGAATGACCTGACGGGATCTCAGATAATGATAAAAATACCGAAGGCGATAATTGAAAGTCATTTCGGGTGTATAACCGTTTCAATTTTCCATTTTTAGTGCCGATAATATACACACCTTGATCAGTTTTTTCCATAATGATTGCTAATACATTTCGAGGTGTTAGACGTCCACGATCTACCTCTGGTATGTTTATCAAAATGTTGTTGTCACATATGTTAACAGATGGGAATTTGCAATGCATTTGGGTAAGCATTTTATATAGCTTGTTTTTCAAGCTCCTTTTGGCAACCTAAATGGCAACGTAATTGCCTGAATGGACGTCAAACGAAGGCATGTAGAAGCATCAAATTAAATATAAAATGTAATTCAAAATGTCATAAGAGCTCTTCTTGTAAAAATAAGTGATGTTTGTTTTTAAGCTCGTTCCTCTATTTCTAGTTTTATTTGTGTTGTTTTTTAAATTTTCTTTGTGTTCTATTCAAGATATAGTAACATGTAATTTATATTATATGCGTTTAAATAAATATTTCATTTTTATTCTTATTCACAGTTTTATTTGAAACGCGTTCTTAGTAAACCACAATGGCCAGAAAGGGACGTGTGCAAACGAAATGCTCCACAATGCAAAACAAAGGCGCGTGGAACGTTATTTCGCGTCATGGGTAGCATAGTTTACCCACAACGCGTTGTGGGTAATTCGTTCTACCCACTGTTCGGAAAAATCGTTTCCATTCGCGTCGTGGGTAAACTACTATACCCACAACGCGTTGTGGGTAAAAATTTCGGGCAGTGGCCGATTTCGGCTATTGCGGATAACATATACATGAAATAAATAGATATTAACTCCTGATTGGTCAAAATAACCCTGTCTGATTACTATGGAAGGGGCATCAAGAGTATTACTACTAACAGATCGTCTCAGGGGGCTACCTACTTGATACTTATAGCTAAAATTATGCTACGCCACCGCTTTTTTCCCAATTTGTTTTTTTTAGATTAATCTGTCAATAATTTAACTTTCTTGCCTCTTGAGCTTTACTCGTATTTAGGTTTGTTTCCAAGAAAAAAATCAAAATCTGGGCCTGGCCCTATTGAAACATGTAAGTAAGCAGGATGCTGTGACCTTTGTTAGCAGTAATTTGTTTTTCTTTGTAACCATGACACATTTGTCATTATTCACGTTTGGGTGTTTACAGTCGGTTTAGTTTTTTTGTGTGGTTATTTTTCAATTTTCTTTCCTTTTAACAATGGAAAATGAACCATTTTCATTCGAGCACCTTGCAGACATTCATTTTGTTTATGGTCTGGCTGATGGAAACGCGCTTGAAGCTCGTAGGATGTACTCGTTAAGATTTCCTCATCGTCGGCTGCCCAACTGTAGAACTTTCAGCAACTCTTATCAGCATCTCCGGGAATTTGGAAGATTCAAAACTACTAGAATGAATGCTGGTAGGCCGCGTGAAGTCCGAAACGTGATAACGGAACAGGAAATTCTGCAAGTTATTGAGGAGAATCCTGCGTTAAGCACGAGGCAAATTGCACGGGATTTAAACCTTAGTCAATCGACAGTTTGGAGTGTTTTACATTAAAATAGACTTTATCCATACCATATCCCGCGCGTACAGGGTTTGCTCCCACGAGATTTTCCCCAGCGGGTACAATTCGCAAGATGGATACTAAATAATTATGCCAGGGATCCGAACTTTTTATCTCGCATCCTATTTACCGACGAAGCTCAATTTACCCGCAATGGGGTCGTTAATTATCATAACATTCATGTTTGGGAAATTGAAAACCCCCACGAAATTCGACAATCAGCATTTCAGTTTGAATGTTTGGACAGGGATTGTTTGGCACTTTTTAATCGGTCCATTTATTTTTCCCCGAACATTAAATGGTGATACATACCTCGACTTTTTACAAAATCATTTACCCGGTTTATTGGAGGATGTGAAGTTGAATATTCGCCAAAACCTTTATTTTATGCACGATGGAGCCCCTCCACATTTTCGAATAACTGTCCGCGAATATTTAGACCTTAAATTCCCCAGACGCTGGATATGCCGAGCAGGTTCAATAGCTTGGCCACCGCGTTCCCCAGACTTTACTCCGTTGGATTTCTTTTTATGGGGCCATGTTAAAAGCCTGGTTTATGATGCAGGCCCAGTTCCTTCCATTGAAATCCTACAACAAAGGATATTTCATGCCTTGGAGGTAGTCAGAAACAGTCCCGGAATTTTCGAGCCCGTTCAGCAGTCCATGAGGCGAAGAATGGAGGGTTGTATCGCCGCAGGACGCAGCCATTTCCAGCATTTGTTATGAAAATCTGCTTTTCTATGTATTTGTTACTAAGGCTAAGTTAAATTTTAAAAAGAAATTAAACAAATTAAATGAGTCTAAATAATCGATTCGAATTTATTATTTGTTTTAATGGGGCCAGGCCCAGATTTTAATATTTTTCTTGGAAACAATGCTAGATACGAGTAAAGCTCAAGAGGCAAGAAAGATACATTACTGACCGCTTAATCTAAAAAAAAATTAATTGCCAAAAAAGCGGTGGCGTACCATAATTTTACTTATAAGTATCTAGCAGGTAGCCCACTGAGACGCCATTGGAATTAATAAATTTATTTTATTTCCACCAAAGGAAGGCCGTTATGACGACAAATAAGCCTACCAAATTTTATTTAAGTCGGCGGAAAGGTTTTTGAATAATTGATAAAACCCGATTTTTTTAAAAAAAATTTATTAAATTATTAATTTGGATAAATCCTCTAAGTTCTTAAAGTGGCGACTCATTGTTGATGTAAGGGAAAAGAAAGTCTTCACCACCATCAAAAAAGTTTTAATTAAAATAGGTGACCGGTTTCGGCCGTAGCCATCATCAGACCTAAAATTTTTTATGTACATAGAAACGGAAACGAAAAATGTAAAAACATATTACCAATCATGAAGATGTGACAAACTACATAAAAATAAGGTTATGTCGTACACCAACCGAACAATAACCGCATGGTACCATCAAATTTCCCAACCTCGATCTTCACGGAGGGATGAAATCAAACAAAAACCTTCAAATATCTTCAGTCCTTCGTCAAATCTTGATGCGAGAATGAACAGTTAGAAAGTTGTGAAATAACCTTTACACATTAACGAATAACGACCACGAGGCTCGGATAGAACAACAACAACGAAAGGCGTATGTCAAAGTCAAACAGTCAACCATCGTATTCACAAACATCAACATAAAACATGAAATAATCTCAAAACTACTTAGTCATGTACGAATAAAATTATATTGTAAAGTGTAAGATATAGAAATGTTGTGTTAAAAACAAACTAGAAAACGGAAAAAACTAAACAATTCTTAAGCAAGGGGAATACTCTTCATACAACCAAATCTTAAACTCAAAACACAAGTCCAAAATTCGATGGGAAAAGGAACGTCCCCCACAAAGATCAATTACTTATGTTTTAAAATGTTGGAAACAAACAGATTCACAAGTCATGTTTCTTTTAAATCTCGAATTATTAAATACGTTAGATATGTGGATGATTGTTTGTTTCTGTTCTTGGGTGAGAAAGAGGATGCTTTAGTTTTCTTAGATTATTTGAACACTATACACAGTAAAATTTCGTTCACAATTGAGTTTGAAAATAATGGTCAAATCCCCTTTTTAGATATTCTCGTTAAGAGAAATAACAATTCATTGTCGTTTGAAGTTTATAGGAAAGATACGGCCACAGATGTTTTAATACCTTCCGATTCGAATCATCCTTGGCAACACAAGATGTCCGCCTTTCATGCTCTTTTCACCAGGTTGTTTTCTTTACCTCTAGACAGATTGTCCTTTGATAAAGAACTCGAAACTATAAGACATTTGGCATTGGTTAATGGTTACCCATTAAAAGTAATTGATAAATTCTACTATTCATATTTTTCCAAATTTAACCTAACTTTTAACATTTCTTCGACAGTAACTTCACATATTTTCAATAGTTTAACATATTTCGGACCTATTTCTTTGACTTTGGCTAAGATTTTTAGAAAACATGACATTTATATTTCGTTTAGAACATCGTTGAACCTCAGGTCGTTTTTATGCCTTAATAAAGATTCAATCCCTTCAATTTTGAAATCCGGGGTATATAAACTAACATGTAATTCTTGCAATGCTTATTATATTGGCCAAACGAGGCGCCAATTTGTAACTCGACTAAAAGAACATGAAAAATGGGTGATTAAATTTCAATCTTCCGATATAAACCACACGCCTTCAACGTTTGCCAATCATGTCTTAGCCGAAAAACATATGCTTATTCTAGAGAGTGCGTTTACCCCTTTACATTTTGAGGATCGAAACAAACATTTAAATGCATTAGAAACTTTGGAGATTTTAATTCATTCCGACGATCAAGATTTCTTAAATGACCAAAAAAATTTGGACGCGTCACCGATTGTTTCGTTTGTTTCCAACATTTTAAAACATAAGTAATTGATCTTTGTGGGGGACGTTCCTTTTCCCATCGAATTTTGGACTTGTGTTTTGAGTTTAAGATTTGGTTGTATGAAGAGTATTCCCCTTGCTTAAGAATTGTTTAGTTTTTTCCGTTTTCTAGTTTGTTTTTAACACAACATTTCTATATCTTACACTTTACAATATAATTTTATTCGTACATGACTAAGTAGTTTTGAGATTATTTCATGTTTTATGTTGATGTTTGTGAATACGATGGTTGACTGTTTGACTTTGACATACGCCTTTCGTTGTTGTTGTTCTATCCGAGCCTCGTGGTCGTTATTCGTTAATGTGTAAAGGTTATTTCACAACTTTCTAACTGTTCATTCTCGCATCAAGATTTGACGAAGGACTGAAGATATTTGAAGGTTTTTGTTTGATTTCATCCCTCCGTGAAGATCGAGGTTGGGAAATTTGATGGTACCATGCGGTTATTGTTCGGTTGGTGTACGACATAACCTTATTTTTATGTAGTTTGTCACATCTTCATGATTGGTAATATGTTTTTACATTTTTCGTTTCCGTTTCTATGTACATAAAAAATTTTAGGTCTGATGATGGCTACGGCCGAAACCGGTCACCTATTTTAATTAAAACTTTTTTGATGGTGGTGAAGACTTTCTTTTCCCTTACATCAAATTATTAATTATTTAAAAAAAAACGAAGCAAGTTAGGACATACGATTATATGAAAAAAAAATCTTATTTTGGCTGGTAAATACGCCCTTAAAATCGTTGCATTCAATTTTGAATCACCCTGTATACTACTGTAATAAACACACAGATTTATGTAATTATAATAAACAAAAAATAAATGACTGCTTAAAGTCAGACTGATTTCGAGTTGTTCAAGGATATCAACGAAAATACTGATTGTGAGTAAATAAAATTGAAATTTTTATATGCAAATGAGTGGTTATACTAGACACATAATTATTTTAAAAAACTTGTTCGACAATTTATTCAGGAATATTTTGTTTGTCTGGAAAAGAAACAAACGCGCGTTAAGTAAATTTCCAGGAACAAATATCGAAGTTTTGATGTTGCCCATGTTTATTACACATTTACAATACGCCGTAACAAAATCTCTTCCGGCTTATTAATTGTCATTCTACGACAGTAATTTGTAGGTCATCAGCAGAACGGGTACCATCTCTTTCGTCCACCATCTAATAACGACTACGGTACCCCACCATGTCAACTTTCCATTTCGCTCGTTCGGAAAACCGCGGACAACATGCAACCATCATTAAGTGGTTCGTTCTACTTGGAACAATCTGTATAGTTTACACCGTGTGCACGTACATACTATATTCATACGATCCTTCCTGTCCAAGTAGGCTAAATTGATATTATCTACACGTCGTCGGTTTTCCGTCCGATAAGCGATCGTTTTCGTTATAATCAGTGTTTTGTCTCATGGCCGCCCTTGAGAACCACCCTTTCCTGGATGGGTTGAAGGAATTGCCCGCAGGGAAAAAGAAAGATCTGCAGAAGATCAAGACTTGGTAAGTGTACGGGTTTAAAGAAAACGATAAAAAATTATACAAAAAAAAATCTTGGTAAATTTTAAGTGGAACAACGTAAACCTTTCTCTTTTAATTCGGTAACGTGGAGTTATGGCAGTTGTATTTCAGTAAACAAAGAGAAAAAAATTACTACACTTTCCCATTTGAAATAGTGTTAATAGTATTTAAATTATAAGCACTTGTTTACGTTGAAGTATTGATCAATTATTATTTTAATTATCATTTAATCTTGTCTAATAACTTTCCAGTTAAGGTTTGGTATGTTAAATGTTTAAAATGCGAAATTAATTAATTATAATTAATTTATATATTTAATTTTAATATAATAATAATTAATATATTTAATTAGCGTTTTTTAATTTGTGATTTAAACCAGGTCAGTTAGTCTCCAAGGTACCAATATTCGGCTTATGTGATATTTTTTCCACATATTTATGTACCTAAATACAAGGGGATCCTAACTTTAATTTAAATGAAAAATCCCTGCGTACTTGGGCCGGCAAATGCGTCACCAAGATACAGGATCTAGGTACTAAAAATTTTTTAAACAGTAATTAGAAAGTTTCAAGGAAGTAAACATTAAACATTTTATATATACGTACATAATTGCTAAAAGACAACTGTTGTAAAATTACGTGCCGTAATATATACGGTATGTAACTTTAGGAATTTACTTCCGTATGATTTACAAAGTACTAGTATAAAAAAATCGATATTTCCATGTTATGAATCCTTTGTGTAGAGATGATTTTTTAGTCTTATTTTAATGAAGGTACCTAACTGGAATTCTTAGAAAATTATTTTTTTATTAAAATACCTTTATAAACTAATTAGAGTTTAATTGGGTTATTGAATTATTTAAAAAAAAATGGCGATGCGTCTATCGGACTACTTTCTGATATTTTCTTAGAAATATTCGATGGTAGAAAACTATTCAAATTTTGAACACAATGCTTCATCCGGATTAGGGGAAAAATTCGAGGATACGAAAAACGACAAGAGTAAAGTGCCCTTCAGAGACGATTTAGCTAAAGGTGGCATTAAACTGTATTATATACATTCAATAGTAGAATAAATACTCAAAGTTTAGAACAAGATATTCGAGTAGATTTTAAGAAAATTTATAAAAACCGAAAAATGATAATTGTAAAGTGCCCATTAGAGGACATTTAACCAAACATGTTAATAAACTTTATTGTACCTATTGGATATTAGAATAAACGTTCAAAGGTTTGAAAAAATATTGTAGATTTTGAGAAAATTTCCAAAAACCAAAAAAACGACAAATATAAAGTGTCCTCATAGGCAATTTGGTCAAAAATGTTATTAATCTTTATTATACAAATTCGATAGTAGAATGAACTTTAAAGATTAGAAAAATGAATATCATTCATTTTCGAAGAATACTCTGTAATTTAAAATCTACGTATTTATTTTAAAAACCAAATAATTTTTTTTTGAATTTTTTGAGTTTAGTGTTCTGTTTTCAAAATTCAGTCTCGAATTTGATGTTGAAACAAAAATTTGTAGTTTAATGTATTATGCGCATTGGAAATAATTTTCTTTCCCTTGACATGGCTTGCGTTATTAAAAATTTAAATGCTCACTACGTAACAGAATATTAATGCACGTGCATATATGTTTGAGAAGTTCTACAGGTGTCACAAGAATTATCTTACGGGATGCAATGACAATATTGTACAAAGATTGTACAACAGACGATTCCGTGCTTTAAAAACTCTTTTTCTTTTAAGGAGGATACCATTTATGAACACCATATGAAATAAAAGTCATCACTCATGCTTTAAAATAGCTATGAGGATGAGCTGAGGGCACCTCAAAATTTTAATCACTCAATTAGTTTCTGATTTCATTGAAATGGACGTTACATTATTATAGACACAGTTTAATACAATATTAGTAATGAAGAAAATGAAGACACCATTCCAAAAATTTTTAAACAAATACATAGGGATAACTTTAGATTTACAATTTCAAAATGTTTTGAATAAAGTTTTTTTAGATTTAAATGAGTATGAGACATTTTTCGAAAGCACAACACTTTTTAATAGATCCGTAGAAAACCTTAACGATTTTGTTAATGTCAATAACTAGGTAATCAACATACCCACTATGTAGATTAAAAAAAAACAGCAAAAAAATGTGTTAGTTATATTTATGAGAATAATAATATAATTGTAAATATATTATCTGTTATAGTACTGATTAAACCATTCCATTAGTTTTATTTATTTTAAATTATGTTGTTCAAAATTGGTTACTCTTTTCCAATTCAATCAAATTTAGATTAAACGAATTTGTTAGTGGTAATGTGATACTTTGTAAAATGAAAGTTCGACTTTATGAAGACCAACAAACAGGCACCTACCTTCTTATTGCAAGTGTGCGTATAGTAGATACAATGAATTAGTAGACTTCTATCTATTACAACCATAATACGTAAGTTAAAATAAAACTTAATATTAATACAATCAAATACATAATTAACGAACTTACGTATAAAATGTGAAAGACACAAATTATTACCGTTCAAATTTGTGAACTTCACTCTCAGGAAAATAAATAATATTGTGGGGAAAAAATGTTTTAAATATTTTACTACGTGATTAATTTAGTTTTTCAATAATGAGATGATATATTTTGATTCGTTTATTAAATGTACAACGTCGGTCGCTGATTTTGGACAAACGATATTATGGCGAAAGTTGAGCCATAATCTCATTTGATTAAATCCATATATTATATCCATATATATAATCCATTAAATCCGTAATATTTTACGCTGATAATCCTAAAGCCATTGTCGGTGGTGGTTTTTGATACATATATTTATTGTCGATTAAATATCGTTATAAAACATCGTTCTTATTATAGCTTTCGTCAAAATTCACTTATATCGTATTTTAAAAATTGTTTCATTACTAACTTTTTAGTTGCTGTCTTAGGACTTGTTCGTAATAATCTAGAGTGATAGGGGGGTTATCTAACACCACTACAATGCGATGTCTTAATTCTGGCGATTAAATGTGCTCAAACTATTGCTCAGACATACTATGTCGATGTGTTGGTTATGATCCAAATCCCAATGGAAAAATCTTTGGCAGACAACGTGAAAGCTTGTTTAACTCATCCATAATCTACCGCTACGTAGAAGACAAATTCTCTTACCTTATAGATATGGGTACATCAACATTACACCTCTCGTTGCCATCGGTCCAGTATTTCTTTGCAATTTCGTACCACATTTCGTCTAGAGCGAAAATCGAGCGTACTTAATTGGGAAATATCCGCGCAAATCTTCAAGGTACTCTCGTCCTCACTTGATTAAACTAGTTGGCTCCATAGCCGTATACCTTTTATCAACGGTTTTAAATTTAAAACGATTTGATTTCAGAAATCTCGAAAAACTAGTTTTATACCATTCGAATTATTCCTTTTCCTTTGGTGCGTGCCATATTTTCAGCAAATTTGGCGTATGGTGAAAGCAAACATACACTGGAAAAAAATGGTAAACTCCAGAGCGATGTATTGGAAATTTTTTCACCATGAAACTGATTCGAATTGTCCTGCTGTTAGTAAAGATCTTTGTTATCAATTTTTAGAAGTACATTTCAGGTGTGAAATAAAGAATTTACCAGCAAAATTTTAGTTATAGTATTAAGATTAATGGCATTACATGTAAAATTAACGTGTAAAATTCATACTAAATAAAAAACTACTGAACAAATCTTCTAAATTAAGTTTACTTGATTTTTAAGTAAAATTGTATATTAAAAATCATATATAATTATTGGATTAGGTAATTTTACATGTTTCATTAATTAAATTCTCAAGCAAGGTGTAATACATAGGTAATACATAATTACAGACTTGGTATGATTGTGACCTTTTAGCTATGCTAAAATGAACAAATCGTATCAATAAATTTAATAAAGAAGTGCACGTGTTGTAAATGAACCAGAATGATTATTTTACACTGTATATACATGCAGTTTCATTTATTCTATCTACGTAAATTTTCTTGATTTTGTAGCAGTATACACGGTGTTTCGATAGTTGTTGCTTTCCTTTCAACCACGTTTAGAACATGCAGAACAAGGAACAAGAAACTTTTCCAAATAAATTTTCTCAGGAATCTGAAAAATTAAAAAGATACGAATTTATTTTTTTGAAATTAGCAAATTATTTGGGCGTAAACTTGTGCTTCTTATATAACCGAGATAACTGGCCCCCAAACACTAACTGAGTAATGTCAATTTTTCCCACAAGTTAAAATTCCTATAAACCAATGTTAACAAAGGAAGCATTATAAATTCATTACAAAAATATTTTTGGCGATTAGCATAAAACTTTATTTTTCATAGTGCTTCATGGTGCTTCATGGGCTTTCGTAGGATTCCTCATATTATTGTAATTTATGTCCTGGGCTTTTCAGATTTCCAGTTTATTTTTGTATAGATTATAACTAACCTAACTGGACCTAACCTTACTGTATTATCGGAAATAATATTACTATTTTAATCATCACTATTAAAAAAAGTTCTATTAAAATAGGGTATCTGACTGTACAAGTATTAAAAACATAGTTCCAACTGTTGCTACTTTTAAAGATTAAAGCATTTAATTATTTTTTCTAAATTTTCGCAAAATATATCGATTATTAATATTTAATACTTGACTGAAACTTGTCTGTATTTGAGGTTTGATCACATGGTCGAAAACGCTCTAAAATTAGCTACGCTCTGGTGGCGTCATATGCTTCTAAACAAGTGTGTTTTCATATTGAGGTTATGATATTTGCGACAAATTTTAGGCGATTTCGAATTTTAAAAATTGGTCAATAATTCGTTATCAAATTTATCGAACGGAGAGGCATCTTGTGAAAGCTGTAGTAGAAATCTACCTAAAATAGGCGCTATGTAAACTACATGTCAAATTCCGTTTATCATTTTCACGCAAATAAAATTGTTAAAAACAGTAGTTTTAACAGATTTTTTGCCATCTGACTCTGGAGAAGGTGCAAATGTTTACTGGCACGAAACCATTTGACTCGCGTTTGATAATAGGTAGCATTTTGGCGGTCTTTCGTACTGCTCAAATTTGAATGTCAATTTTTAACCAAAATATTAAATATATGTAGGCAGCATAATATAAACAAAAACAAATCTTAAAATATGATTTTTTTAAAGAAATTTTCTTTATTTTATTCTATTCTTCTATTATCCTTTTTCTTTCCTAAACACATATTCCGAAGATATAGAGAACGGGAAGTGTCAAAATATTGTATAACTTAAAAATTGTTTCCCTGTTTTCCCTAAAATCTTAAGATTCTTAGATCCGTTCTTGAGCAATATAAACTTTCCCAATACAGTAATAATACACATATTAATTCACATTCACCAATTGATTCAGTTCCAAAACTGATCAAAAATCGATTGACCAAAAGACATTTCAAGTTAGAGCATTCAGTGTAGAAGATATTTCTTGAAAATGAGATTTCCAACATCGTCTAGTAATATCCCTAAAAATGTAGAGTAGGTATATGGTACAAAATGTTTCCACCAAATGTAATTTCAAAATTTTCAATATTTCTTACAGACAGTGTATTTGCAATATTTTGGTCTTTTCCGATATTGGAGAACAAGTTCCTGGAATTGAAAAGAGATTTCAATTATTTCAGTGCATTTTGTTCGCAAGTTTTCAGTATCGGCGACGAATATAACTACCTAATGAAAAGTGTTTTGCACATGACAACGTGGTTATTTATTACCCACTATCGAATCCAGGTGGTTTACAAACAGGTTGATGAGAATAGAACCTAATATCAAACCTCGAGGGACACCAACCTCAAGTTGCTTGCTAACGGAACGTATTGTTTTTAATCAGTTATTATGTTCAAATTGCACAGAAAATTTGTTTTCTGTTGATACCAAAACTCTTCAATATCCATTAATTTCTTGTCAATGAAATGCCTTATTAATAGTAAAATATTGGAAGGGGATTCATCTGTATGGAGCAATTTGTTTGTGAAACAAATATATCGATGTAGACATTTCGGAACGGCAACCGTATGACGGTGGCTCCGTGCCACGAGCGGTCGTGCCTCATGCGGTCAATGTGAAAAATCGTGCCAGATGCGGTCACTCCAAAAATATTTCTACCTGTTGTGCAGGTGTCTTCCCATGTGCGGTCATATCCGAATTCACCGAATTTCTCGGTAGACACCCTCGGCCGATATGGAAAATTGATTACGCCCGGTTTCATAATGCAGTTAAAGTCCACTTTAACTTAAAGTTGACTTTGACTACGTTAGATGTAGTAACGCCCGGTTTCATAATGCAGTTAAAGTCCACTTTAACTTAACGTCACAGTTAAAGTCAACTGTAAGTTAAAGTGGACTTTAACTGCATTATGAAACCGGGCGTTACTAGGATTAATAGGGTTTGCAAATACAGTAGCCGCCCGGTTATCCGACACATTCGAACCAAAGTTCGAACTCCGCATCACCTCTCTGATAACGATGTTTTTATTACTTTACGACCATTCGCAAAAAACGCCGGCTTTTTCGTATACATCAAACAAGTGACCATACTTTAGCATAATTATTATATTACCTTTGATATTACTGTGCCTTTACGGCCAAGTCGTTCCGTTACAATACGATAGAATCAAGTTGATACTAATCTTGAGTGTGTTCGGAGATGAAAACAAATCAAATTTTTATTTTTTTCTAAGAAAGCATAAGAAAGAAACACGTGCAATTTCGGATAATGCGGTGACAAGTTTTTAAATTGAAATTATAATGTCAGATATAATTAAATCCATGTACGATTAAATTTTAAAAATTTGAAATTAACTTGCCAACGTTATTTGCATTAATCCTAAGCAAAAGGCAGGGACTTTCAAACAATTACACCCTATGGCTCGTAATATTTTATTATGTTTTCTTTGGTCGATTCTTGGCGATCTTTTGTCCTTAATATTATTCACAAGTAGGTAGACAACAAGGTAGAAATATTTTCGAGGGATCACATCTGGGACGTTTTTTGATTGTGACCGCATAAGACACTACCGCTCATAGCGAGCCGGTACCGAGTACCCCGATAAATTGGCCTGTCCTGGGATTTCAAAAGAATTGACCGCACATGGCACTGACCGCATCTGGGAAGACACGATGACGGTGGCTTAACGCCATGTGTTTCTCCAAAAATTTTGTCAATCTATCTAAAAAGGAATATTCAAATGTTTTTGTCACGTTGTCGGGCACATTCACCGAACGATAGTTCTCTAAAAGATTTTTGCCTTTATTCATAAAAAGGGGAACAACCTCCGTATTTGCGTGTCTTCCCAGATGCGGTCAGTACCATGTGCGGTCAATAGTTTCGAAATCCCAGAACAGGTCAATTTATGGAAGTACTCGGTACCGGCTCGCCATGAGCGGTAGTGTCTTATGCGGTCCCAAGCAAAAAACGTCCCAGATCTGTTGTCAACCAACTTGTGAATAATATTAAGGACAAAAGATCGCCAAGAATCGAACAATGAAAACAATAAAATATTACGAGCCATAGACTGTAATTGTTTGCAAGTCCCTGCAATTAGTACAGTGTAACTGCAACAGTACGTGTTTGATCCTTGCCCTATCGCGTTTCCAACGTACTTTCGAGCATATCACATACCATGCACCCGTACATCAGGTAGAAATATTTTTGGAGTGGAGTGACCGCATCTGGCACGACTTTTCACATTGACCGCATGAGACACGACCGCTCGTGGCACGAAGCCACTACCTCACCCAATTTAATATTTTGTGGAAAGATTCCGCGCGTAAAGACATATTAACTAGAATTGTCAATGGCCTCATAATCACTTTTAACACTTTCTTTAATACAAATCCTGGAACCTTATCTAACCCAACGGATTTTTTGTTGTCAATCGAGAATTCAACAAATTGTTAAATTGTTAGGATAATTCATCCTCTTACTATGGCTTCACAAACATGCTTGACAATTGATGTCATTTTCAAGAAAAGAAAAATGAGTATCACTAATGGCATCTAATATTTGATTGCAATAATCTATGAAAAAATCAATTAAGGTAACAATTTTCCCCGGTCATTTATTAATTTTCCATTCGAGTTCAATACGATATTTTTTGTTTCTTTTTCTTTGTTTGTTAAGTCGGCTATCACTACTCATTAAATTTCTTACTGTTCTCAGCATTCGAAATCTGATTATAATAATAGACAATAGCTTTTACGTTTTTAAAAACCACAAAAAAATTTTAAATTTTTCATTGTACCATTAATTATCCTATCTATATCTTTTTATTGTGTACTGGAATCGTACTTAGTGTTTAATAAACTTTCAATTTTGGCATTTTCATCGAAACCGTATTCATTGTTAAAGCTTCTAAATTTGGTATTCCCTATAAAAGACCTCGAAATATTAAACAAAACACATTTATTTCAGTACCTAACAATACAACTTTTTGATGAAACTTTGTTTCATATTTTATTATATAGTTAACGGTAACTGAGTCATTATTCGCACAAACACTACCTAAGTAAGTACTATTTATTTACTTATCACTAAAACATTTAAATTGATTTATTGAACAGCACGATTTCGTTTTACACACGACGACTGAATTAAATTACAACGCTTCAACAATATTTAACATCACCTGAAAGCGCCTCTGATAAATAGACATGATCTTGGCATTGAAAGGTACCTTCAAATTGACCACATTTACCTCTATTTACGGAAATATTATGGGTCAATATTGCTTGTCACCTTATAAGATAGATAGCGGTCATTAAATATTCGTACCAACCAAGTACCTTTCGTTTATTGCTGAACATCCTATTCAAATTATCTAGGAACACACGATATTTTCTACTAGCTTCGACATACCACTTGCAGTGTTTTTTCCGAGATGTGAAGGTCCTAAACAGCCCTTTGAGTTGCTACGTACATCCCAAAATGATCTATTAAGGTTTCTTTTGAGGTTCTGGAAGAGAAAGAAATCGCAGGGAGCAATTTCCTTGTTATAAAAAAATACATTGATCATCGATTTCCCTTGCCTATGCGTCTTCAAGAAGAGGTTTGGTGCCACTCAGCACTTTCAGGTCATACACGAACAGCTCCTACAATTGATGATTAAGTGGGCAGCACCACGACTTCTTTCCCATCCAGAAGTTCAAAGGGAATCTGGAAGGGCATTATATTGGGGCGGATATCATTTCCAGAATGCCATACAACTAGTAACCCTGGAATAAGACTGACACCTATTAATAATTGTATAAACACAATATTGTTTAAAGATGGCTAAATACTTTTACAAAACACAGAAGACGACTTATAAAAGGAAATTTACCGCTTAAATCAAATATGTAACAATTTTAACCCAAAAATATCAGAAAGTTACGGTTTTAATGCTCTTTAAGTGCCCATAGAACAGGTATCACATTTTAATTTTCTAGGATGTGACATAAACTACGAATATGAAATAGATATAATAAACAAAATACATAAATACCAAATAATGTGTGGCACCATACCAAAAACGCTACAAAATAAGACAAGTAAAAGAACAAAACTAAAATTCTATAAAGCGATGGCAGCACCAGCATTAACAAACAGAAGTGAAACTTAGGCACTGCGGGAATCAAACAGACAAAACATACGAAATGCTGAAATGATATTAAATTTTTTTAAGGACGGAAGGTTGCACACTGAGAAACCAAATGAGAAATGAAGAAATAAAGGCCGAATTGAACATATTCTCAATGAATGACAGAATACAGCAAAACTCATTAAAATGGAGACAAAATTTTGAAAGAATGAACGATGATAGGTTGGTAAAACAAGTAATAGCTACGCTATAGATCAGCAGGAAGAAGAGAGGTGGGCAGGCCCAGAAGAAAATGGTAAATATGAAGACGGAACAGGCTGCAAGCCTAATGATTGAATTGCAGAAGAAGAAAAAGAAGCATAAAGAATACCTACACGCTTCAAAAAATGTTTAATCACTGCACAAATATCTGCAAAAACACTAACTACTGCAACAATCATTGCTATATACTTTCACTGCAACTTATTGGACTGACCACGTACCGTGTAACAATATGAGGTTTGTTCCAATCAGTACTTTACGAATTATCTCAAATCTAGTACCTAATAAATATTTTAATGTCCTTGTTCCTATTTACTCAAGAATAAGTTTTGAAATTCGGTTGAAATGTAGCGTGCGTTCTGTTCGGAGGTATGCAAAAACATTATTTCGAAAAAGTATTCAGGGGCATACGTAATAAATCCTCATCTCCACTTGAATCAGAGGTCAATGTCAATATCACCCATATCATCCATTTCAATATATACAAAACCACGCCCTAAATCCCATAACTTCTATCAAAATTTCAACTTTCTGAATTTGTCTCCATCTAACTCATGTCAAAAGCTAACTCTAAAAGGCTTTATTTTGCCTTAACTTTAAATAAAACACATGACGACATGACATATACCTAACCACTATTCTCGGTCTTGTTCACAACCACGAATTGATTTCCCCGAATTACCTCCGAATTAGTTCTTTCAATAGCCAATTAGAATTGAAAGACTAAGTAAGTAGTAATTAAGTAACCGCGAATTCGTTTACAATTAAGAACTAATTTGGCCAGTTGATATGCATTCCATACACGAAAAGTAAATATTGTCTGTTTGGCGATCTCAAATAAAATTAATGAAGTACATCGTGGATTAAGGTCAAGAGTAGTTTATGATGTGTACTGCTTCAATCTTTCAGATAGGTCATGGTCTCACATGGAATAAATTTGGGTACGTATTTATTTTACCTAAACACTCAATTTGAAGAAATACTAAGTTTGCCCTTTAATTGATAATTTAAAACGTGTTTATATTAATTCGAGGAAGTTAGAATACTAATTGTCATTTTAATATAACATTATACCTACTATCAAATAATTTACGTAACAGCTACAGCAAAAATATTCACGGAGATTTCATAAATGTCTCGTAAATAAGTGTCTGGGCCACTCCTAAAGAATCCTCTTTAGATATGTAGAATCTATTTAGTTAACGTTTCTAAACTGTTATTTATTACTTTCACTGCCGGAAGCGGTTATTTAAATAAAGAATATATGTTTTTGTTAGAAAATTAAGCATTCCTACTTACCTGACATCTGCAGCTGAGCACAAAGGGTGTTGGTACAGTCGTTCAATTTTTGCAGACGCCATTCTCTCCGTAGAATTTGTCGTAAAGGCACGTTAATCTGGTTACTAATAAAGTATCACACCGAATGGCAATGCGTGATCTGGTCTGTTTATACTGGATACATACTATTTAAGGTTGAAAATAAGGAGATAATCCGGTTGGTACGTAATGACGCAAATCAATAAAAAAATGTAAACTTGTTTCTATCACAAAAAGAGTAGGTATTTAATTTTTTTTTGTCTCAGATTATAGGCAGAACGATGCACCAGACTACACACAAAAGAGTTAATCTTTTTGATTATAAAGAAATCACCAACATTTGTGACGTTTTTTCTTTAAAAACATTTGCAGATAATTATGATGGGTAGAGTCTAGTTGGTTAAGATAATGAAAATTGTTCTGGGCACTATTACATAACAAAATATATCCCCATATAGTTCATTAAAAATTATACTCGTACCTTAAGTCAAATTATAAAACACGTTTATAACCAAAAAAAATTAACGTATTTTTAGTTTTTTAACTAGTTTGTTCTTTTCACCGTAGAAAGTTCTTCAGTTTTTAAATTGTAGGGTTTTTAATTGCCTACGATACATCATTTTAAAAAATGGCGGAAAATTTAAATGTTCAGACATTCGAAATTTTCTACCTGCGATATGACGAGAATGATAACAGCAGAAATGATGAACACTGTATTCTATCTAAATAGTCGAAATACATTTTTCTTCTGATTATTTTACTTTCTCATATGGGGTACACATATAATAAGAGAAAGTATTGTAAACGTGCTGATTTTCAGAATTTGAGATATTGGCATTTCTGGACATTTTGAGCTCCCCTGAGCTTGAAAAACATGTGTTTGGAAACATGTCTGTGTGAATGTATGTGTGTATGTATGTATGTATGTATGTATGTATGTATGTATGTATGTATGTATGTATGTATGTATGTATGTATGTATGTATGTATGTATGTATGTATGTATCTATGTATGTATCTATGTATGTATGTATGTATGTATGTATGTATGTATGTATGTATGTATGTATGTATGTATGTATGTATGTATGTATGTATGTATGTATGTATGTATGTATGTATGTATGTATGTATGTATGTATGTATGTATGTATGTATATATGTATGTATGTATGTATGTATGTATGTATGTATGTATGTATGTATGTATGTATGTATCTATGTATGTATGTATGTATGTATGTATGTATGTATGTATGTATGTATGTATGTATGTATGTATGTATGTATGTATGTATGTATGTATGTATGTATGTATGTATGTATGTATGTATGTATGTATGTATGTATGTATGTATGTATGTATGTATGTATGTATGTATGTATGTATGTATGTATGTATGTATGTATGTATGTATGTATGTATGTATGTATGTATGTATGTATGTATGTATGTATGTATGTATGTATGTATGTATGTATGTATGTATGTATGTATGTATGTATGTAAGTATGTATGTATGTATATATGTATGTATGTATGTATGTATGTATGTATGTATGTATGTATGTATGTATGTATGTATGTATGTATGTATGTATGTATGTATGTATGTATGTATGTATGTATGTATGTATGTATGTATGTATGTATGTATGTATGCATGTATGTATGTATGTATGTATGTATGTATGTATGTATGTATGTATGTATGAATGTATGTATGTATGTATGTATGTGTGTGTGGATGTGGTCAACGTTTTCTCAGAAACTATAAATAGAGGAAAGTTGAAATTTTGCATTTAGGCTGGATCCCTGAAAACTCGCGACCACCTCAATTTCATCAGAATCAGCAGTAAACGTCCAAAGGAACTTTACTATTGTCATTTTTAGGTTTTTTTGGATTATCTCAAAAACTGTTACAACGTTTTTTTTTAAATTTTGTGTTTACTTTACTATATAATTCTTATTGATTGCCGTTATCGTTGTCTTGACTTCTGGCAAAGGGCCCTTTACTCTTGTGAATTTTCAGTTTTTCTCACTTTTCTCCAAGATGACTACCCATTCAAACTAAATTTTAGATATGAACTAACCGCACCAATGGCTACAACTTGTATTTGAAACATGTTTTTGTAAAACGTCCCTAAAGGGCACTATTTAACATTTACACTTTTTCAAAATTTTTTTTTTTTAGGAAGGTTTGGATGCTTTTTCTAAACTTTATATTTTAATTAAAATAATAAGTGAATATTCATAAAACTTAAAGGGTAGTTCATAATTAAGAATTTTTATTTTCTTGTACAATTTTCTTTAAAACGGTTTTGGTGATTTATACTAAATCTCATAACAGTCAATAACAGTCAATGTATAAGCATTTAGGAAGCCATTGAACATAAGGACAAAGCATATAGGAAATACCTCGAAGAAAAATCTGAAGAAGCAAAAGATCTATATAAAAAAGCAAGAAACAGAACGAAATCAATAGTGAGGCAAGCACATATGACATCATGGGATACCTTTATAAGTCGTGTAGAGAATGATGTCCATGGACGACAAAAATTTGCGTATAAAATGGTGAAACACCTAAATAAAACAGAAAGAGATATAGCACAACTAAATATAATATCACAGGAAGAGTGGATAGAACACTATCGGGAACTATGGTACGATGCAACAAAACAAGATATATTTGAAAAAACTGATACCACTGGTATAGATCCAATAGATATAGTAGAAATGCAAAATGCACTAAGAAAAACTAAAAACAGAAAAGCACCTGGACCAGATGGTATCAACTCTGAACTAATAAAGTATGGTGGCATGTTCCTACACCTACGACTACTACACCTATTTAATATGTGCTGGATAAATCTTGATATCCCAGACGATTGGAGACTCGCAAAGGTTGTTTCTCTGTTCAAAAAAGGGCAACGAAATAAAACAGAGAATTATAGGGGTATTAGCCTCCTAAATGCTGCTTATAAACTGTATAGTAAAATTATTAATGAGAGACTTCGAACTATCTCAGACGTTATACTATTGGAAGAGCAAGCGGGCTTTCGTAAAGGAAGATCTTGCATTGACGACGTTTTCAGTCTGAAACAAATTATCCAGAAGCGCAAAGAATTCAATCTAGAGACACACCTAGCCTTTATAGACTACAAGAAAGCTTTTGATCGAATCCACCGAGACAAACTCTGGCATATAATGAAAAAACGAGGATATCCTATACACCTAGTAAGCATAATACAAAACCTATATCTAAACACCAGAATCATTATCGACACTGGCAAAGGAATAACCCAAGAAATTACGACAAATCAAGGTGTGAGACAAGGATGTACTCTATCTCCTACATTATTTAATATATATTTAGATGACCTCGTGAGAGAATGGAAAAAAAAACTGCACCTCCTGGGATAAAGATTAGGCCCAATGATTTTGTAAATACAATGTTATTTGCCGATGATCAAGTTATAATACAAAACACAGAAGATAAATTACAACTGGCTATACACAAACTAAATTTGCTATCTGCGGATTATAATCTCAAAATATCTATTGAAAAAACAAAGACTATGGCGTTCCTGGGAAAAGATCCGATTAGAACAAAAATTGTAATTGATGACCACACTTTAGAGCAGGTATCACATTTTAGATATCTAGGATGTGATATCACATACGAAGAAGATAAAGATATCTCAAACAAAATAAATAACTATCAAAGAATTTGTGGAACCATCAGAAGAACACTAAAAGGAAAGACATCAAGAGAAACGCAAATCAAATTTTACAAAGTTATGGCAATCCCCACGTTATTATATGGATCAGAAACTTGGGCGCCAAGAAAGAAAGACTACAGGCAATTGGAAACATCGGAAATGAGATTTTTGAGATCAGTAAAGGGTTGTACACGTTTAGACCACATAAGAAATGAGGACATCAGAAAAGAACTAAAGGTACAGCCAATAACAGAACTAACAACAAACTACAAGAACAGATGGAAAGAACATGTGATGCGGATGTCTCCAGAAAGAATACCACAAAAAATCATTAATTACAATCCCCTTGGGCGTAGAAGTATCGGCAGACCGAGAACAAGATGGTGAAGTCGGAACAGGCAACATGCCTAATCCTGGAACGACAGAAGAAGAAGAAGTATAAGCATTAGCTATCTAATGCGTATACCTTTTATTTGAAACATTTTTAGCTAAAATTGCTCTAAAGGGCACTTCCTTAAATGCATCGATTTGTAGAGTAATCGTTCAGTTTAACCGATACATCTCCATCAAGTAAAGTTGTTAGAGTTTATTTAGTACAAGTCGATGATTAGATTCTTATGTCGAATTATGGACATTATTGGAATTTGTTTTCCTTATATTACATAAGTAAATTTGTTTATTGTTTCGATACCTAGTTATTTTTGTATTAAAATATTTTTCAAAAACTTTGTCATTTAACAAACAACCAAAAGAAATATTTACTAATAGGAGGAAATGTTCAATATTCAATATTAAATTTATTTTATAAATCAGTGATAATGTCATGAATATTTTGTCCGGCCATATGAGAAAGTCTTACGATGTCGCATATCGCCATTTTTTTTTGGAATGCAATAACTCAAAATATCTGAAGGTTGCACAGTTACATTAGCTACATTTTTTAAGATACAATTTGAAGGTTTCTTAATTTACAAATCTGATTGCCTTTTTTCCACGGTAAAAGTCTTCACATAGGTTGCCAAAATATAATTAGCAATAATTTCTCTTTTAATGAGTAAATCTGTAAAAAAATATTTGAACAATTTCAAGCAGGTTCAAGCAAAGTGGAGGTAACTCGATGCTTAACTGAGGTAGTCGTCGACTGATCATCTCTTGGACAGCAATAATTTAGTATCTAACATGTAATTGATTATTCGTAAATCATTTTTTGCTTGTTTTATACAATATTTTTAATTAAATGTAGACTTTAGGGGTGCTTTTGTATAACTCTAAATCACAAACAAAAATAAAAGAATAGTGTACATATACATATACATATATTTAGTATACATATAAGTACACTAAAGGGGAATGTAAAACCTAAACTGTGCTAAATATTTATTTTGATTGGCATTACTTAAATGCATTGGACACATAGGAAATACCAAAGTCAATAAATATAATATTGTTTATTTAATAATCATTTTAAACAAATTCCGAGTCTATTATTATTGAAGTGGAATATAAAAGAAATCAACACTACATAGGTATTTAATATGTAACAAAATTTTTAATATTGCTTTAAAATGTTGTACTTAATAGGAGGTGTTACGCACTAAAACAATATTATTAAATATTAATTACACTATTCAGGTGGAAAGTTTTTAATAAAAACATGTTGTTATCATTTCAAAGTTCGTAAATCATTAAAAAGATGTAATCGACCTGGTAAACATGTCTATTATTAACGTCGTCAGAACTTTTTTCCTCTGGAAAAGTGGTCACCTATTTTTTGTATAATTAATTCATAAAATTTTCGTCATCACGTAACTGATCATCACATGAAATTCTCGATTGCGCATTTAATTTATTGTGATTGCTGTTCTTCCTGGAACGATTATTTCTAAGCACGTAAATATTATTTCGAAATGACTTGCGATGAAATTATACTTCATCGTAAGGATAATTATAAGTTGAAGCCTTCCAAAATTATCAAGTATCAAATGTACGAGTAGGTATTTCCTTATATTTCACAACGCCACCGGAGAAAGTGACTTTATAAGCAGGCTGCTCGATCCAAACTCGTAATTCTCAACAACAATTCTCATTAATTACTGTTACAGATCCATATAAAAGTACTTAAAAGCAGCCTGTGCAAATTGTACAGCGGAATAGTACTTTCTCTTAATATTTTCTGTTTTTTTCATAGGTCTCGAGTGAAAATGTTAAAAGTGGAATTGTGTAATTTATTAGTTTATTTGATAATTTCTTAAATTTAATGATAATTTCTTAATTTCTATAAAATCTCTTCAATACTGGAATTTCAATACTTGTTTATGGGGATGTGGTCATGGATTTGGCCAAAGGTTAGTGAAACATTTCGATATCGGTTTAATAACTTTTACGTTGGAATGGGTCATGAAATGTGAATTGTTTTAGCTAAGTGACAGGTGTATAATTTGAAGGTTTAAGATTTGAAAATTGCACAGAACCGTATTAGGTGTTCTTAGGTGTACTGTATTGTTAACTTATTACACCTAATACGGTCCTGCGCAATTTTCATATCTTGTTAACTTACTACTTGTTAAAATATATATTTCATTATTATTATTTATATTATTATTTATATTATATATTAGATTATTTCATTGCAATCACTTTTTTCCAGGCTGGCCACCCAGAATCACATCCCTGAAATATCCGACGGGTACGTCTACCTTTTCCTGCACGCGTGTTATTATTCACACGAAAAAACTAAAAATGCCATCGAAAGCTACTTCTCGATAAGATACCACAATCCGGCCGTCTTCAATGATCGCGATTACCACTCTGCGAGAGTTAAAGCTGTGTTTGATCTCGGGTAAGTTTGAAAATAGATTATAAGTTTTAGTTAAAAGCCATGGATCTAATGTAAACTACTCTAAATATTATGAAAATAGGGAATGGTGCAGTTCATGAACGACCTAAATTGGTATATAGCAAAGAAATCTTGAGGAATAAATACAGTAATTGAAACCCTAAATAAATGTAGTAATACCAGACGATTTATTTCAAAGTATTTAAGAGTATTAAGAGTACTTTCATTAAGAAAGATGAAATTTTGTTTCCTAGAGCTTGCTTCAATGGTGAGTTGCAATGATATGCTAGGTTGAAAATTTTGGAAACTTTCAGAAGTATTAAGAGGTTGAGTTGAAATAATTGAAAAGGTTGAATTCAGATCTTAAACAAACTTTTAAGAGAGGAAAATTTAGTTTGTTTTACTTCAACCGCGTCGACTTTTCAAATTTGATTTGTCCTTTGAAAAAATGTGTTAGTCTCTGTGGCACGTTTTTCTGGCAAATAAAATCCACATACGATTAAAACTTTGTATTTCGACTTTGTAGTATACCAGAACCTCCCAATAATTTTTAGTGAAATCAGGTGGGATGAATAGGTAGTTTACGACATTTTTCAGTTTTTCAAAAATCTTCTCAAAATCCGCCCAAATATTTTTTGCACTTTGAATATTTGTTCTACTATTGAATATTTACAATACGGTTTATTAACATTCTTGGCTAAATCGTATCTGAAGAGCCCTTTACTCTTGTTACCTTGTTTTTCGTTTTTTTTTCAAGTTTTTTCTTCAAATCCCTCTCAAGTATTGTTTTCAAATTTTAATTACATTTTTTAATATTATTTTTATATTTTAAATATATGTATTTATTATATTTAAAATATGTTATAAATTATAAAGTTTAATAACAGTTTTGGCTAAATCTTCTCTAAAGCGCACTTTATTTTGTTGATTTCGACTTTTTGAAATTTCGAAATCAGTTTAATGATTTCTAAAGTTTGAATATATATTTTCTATCTAATATGTGTAACATAATACGAGAAAGTAGTTCGATGGATCCCGCCACTTGTTGGAAACATCACCTCTTACCATATCTAGTTAATAATACGTTTCGATCTTATACGAAAACATTACATATTTTTTCATGGCGCTATGTTATTTATTAATGAATTATGGGCAATTCATAATTGAAATATCTGCTCGAAGATTTTTGTTATTTGTTGTAAAACAGGTTAAAATTCTGGATATTACGAAACAATCTCCGATATCCGTCGACCGCGTCTTTCAACTATACAATCCAAAGTTCCTTGTAAGTAGGAATTTCACTTAATCGGAGATTACACATAATTCTAGCATTACATTGCTTTATCTAGCACTACTATGTTGAACGAAGTGTTTGTGTGAATTTATGTACTAGGATTACAGGGTGTTCCACATAAGAACCGACATAGCCCGTTGATATACATAGATACCTAACATATTGTAACGTTTATTTCTAATTTATTTACACTTTCCTAATTACTATACTACACACTACTTATTTATCTTAACTAATTCCTAACTAATTAATTTATATCACTCTTAAATGTAATTTATTTCACTGGTCCGTCTTTCGCCTTATTTATTCACTCGCGGCTTCACGTCTGATCTAATCTCCGACCGCAAGTCTCAATTGTGTTCGCCATGGTTCCTGAAATAACTCGATAGTTCTTTTCCTTAATAATGTTTATGTAGAAACGTCCGGAAAGGTCATAAATCATTCTTCCTTAATAAGATGTTGCCGGGACTCAATTAAGCGTAGCGGCGTTTCTTTGAGGAAAGCCGCGGTCCGATAAGAGCAAACATATTTCGCGCTGCTGTTTACATTTCGCGTTACGATATGATAATTTATTGCATCTTATCTCTATACTATCCATGTTGTATCCATGTAGAGTTATGGGGCTACATAGTCAAAACGGCTCTAAATTAAAAAAAAATCTTTACGATACTTTAACGTCTTAGGCGAGTTACATTTTTTTTATCGTTTGGGTGCACTGGGCGTCATAATTCACGGGAGAGAAAAATTAGACAAAATAAGAATTATAAACAATTTATTTAAATTCACCTAATTTATAAGTGTGTCCTTCATTACAAACTGTGGTTATTTCGTTTTCCGTTAAATCAGTGTTTTGGGACCTTTTTTAAATATTGAAAAAAAACTCCATGACCTACTATTCACAACGAAAAGCAGAACGGAAGTTGTTGTTTCTCCTCACCGGCACTTACTTGATTTTTGGCCCCCTCTTTTCGCTTCCATTATTTGAGATTTGATGTCCTCACTCACCAAACTTCCTTTCTCTCTCTCTCTCTCTCTCTCTCTCTCTCTCTCTCTCTCTCTCTCTCTCTACCTCTCTCTCTCTCTCTACCTCACACCCCCTTTCTCTCATTCTCTCTCTCTCTCTCTCTCTCTCTCTCTCTCTCTCTCTCTCTCTCTCTCTCTCTCTCTTTCGCTTGATCTATGTCGTTCAGAATGTTTTCGCCTCTCTCGGTTGTCTCAACATGAATATGGGCATTACGAGGCGAACCTTCTTATTGCGAGCACCGACAAAGCATATCCCTATTATTACCTAACTAAATATTCTGATCATATCCCAACCACAGTGTACTCTGTCCTGTTTCGAGTAGTAGTAACTAACTCCGTTTCTCAGTCATCACATATAATTTCAATATGAAAAGCATGTGCATGCTATTCATATTCTTGAATATAAAATAAATAATATAAAATGGATGTTGATTCAAAATGAATAGAGAATTTTTAAAAAAATTACTTTTGGTTAAATCAATTCCAGTATTATCTTTTTTCTAGTCATTTATCTTAGGTAAAGCTAGCGTACAAAGCTCCGCTTTTGTTCGTAACTCCACATCTTCTTTCTTTTGAAAAGCACACGTTTTCTTAAAATTTAACAAGAGTAAAAAAAAGTTCTGATCGAAAATCAGAACTTGCATGCACCCCATGCAGAAATCGAAAATGATTTCTGCATAGGGTGAAATTATAAATTCTCTAACTAAGCAGATAGGTAACGAATTCTGTAACATTTTAAGGGTGAATCACTTTCGATTAACCCCTTGGGAGGTTTCATTGAACTTTTTTTTACACATGTATTCTGAGACGCAGTGCATCTAAATTTTATGCCAAATTTAACTCGTCTAAGTGAAAAGATTGCAAATATTTTCTTTTCAAAATTTGGGGGCTAATTTTGAAGTTCCGTAATTCTGTAGGGATGCAACTTGCCATAGAGATAAGTTGCATTAAATTATCATACTTTGGACCCACCTGTATGCCAACGAGCTGTGCTGGCTTATATGCGGGACAATCTGTGCAATCTATTCACATCTCTAAATCTAAGGACGTCTTCTTTGGTTAGGTTCTTTGGGCCAAAAAAACTGTCACTCGGTGAAACCTTCACTTCGGTTTGGTTTGTCATTTTGTAATAAGCACCTAAACAGCAAATACCTGCGCTAATTGCAAGAATACTAAAAAGAGTTTCTTTGTCTCTTTCCATGTTGACAATTTTAAGTAAAACAAAAAGTGAGGTTAGGTGAAGTTCTCAGTTTGACCCAACGCGCATGATCATAGTTTAAGTTTTAGTAGTACGTTAAGTGGTTGTGAACAAGGTATTAATTTCTATGGTCTGTTAATTTAATTTTTTACGTTACGTTATGTACGTTAAGTGGTGGTAAACGAGCATTTACATACGTACGTATGTACCAGCGATTATAGACTAACCAGGATTGCTCACTTACATTTGCCAATGTTGGACAGTTTGGACAGTTTTGTGATGTCACCACCGGTGCTGAAGTGCGTTTACGTGTTGATCTGTGGATGACGTGATGTGGATATCGTACGTAAATATGGATTATGTAGAGTACGTACGTAAACCGTACAGTTTACAATGATAAATCTTAAGAAATTGGAGCATCATTAGGATTCACTGAACACCTCCTATAAAAATCTGACGCGCTCGAGTAAATCTTTTTTTTTCGATTTTCATCTCTTCCTCATAGCCACCCCCACCACGCGAACCGTCAGATTATTAAATATTTCATATCAGAGACATGGTGGGGCATGAAAAATATTATAATCTGACGCGCTTCAGTATTTCCATGTCACTGTTTTTTTTACGATTTTAAAAATCTGTAGATACTTCCCCCACCGCTAAAAGTGAAAATATTATAGGACCATTTACTCTTCCTATAATCTAATCTACCAATTCTAATAGGTCTCCGCGACGCTCGAGTAAATCCACATTTAGCATCATGGGCTCCCCTATTATAGCGTTTGGTCATCACGTCATCAGTTATTACCAGTTATTACCCATTCTTACCATTTTGATGCAGAGGGCAACAAAATGGAAAGAATAATTTTTTTCAGAAATGGAAAAAACTGGTATTAGTACAGCTTACGGTTTACAAAATATCTGTTCACACCGTCTTGCTAAACTTATAACGACTTCTAAATTGTATTTCGAAATATTTTCGATAGGGTTTTCAGAGTCGCGAAGGTATGTTTTCATCTGACGAAAAACTTCTTCCTCTACTTCAGCATCTTCGAATCTCGCTCCTCCATACCACCACACAATCGAAATCCAAACAATAACAAAGCCGTTTCCTAACAACGAATTTTATTTTGATAGTTAAGTTAAAAAGATAGGTTAGAAAACAATCCGCAAGTCGTCTCGAACGGTACCTTAAGGAAGGTTATGAAATAATTGCTCGAGTGCATGCGCTGACCTAAGAACACCTTGAGATTTTGATTGTGAAATCTTGGCAAGAGACACCTTGAAGGTGCCCTTATTACTTAAGGAACGACTACAAATACTAGCTTTAATTATTGAAACAAAACGTTACTGAATTGACTTTAATGTATTGATTCTCTTCATAAAGTTATTTACAGAGTTTACTATCGCCTTTAGTTAATTTATCTGAAATCGTTTGTCCGCATTTTGTCTGTGACTGTTCAGTTTGTTTCATCAATGAATTTTTCTTTGACGCGCTCTTCGCCTTCTGGCCAGTCCATTTTTCCACGGTTTTAATCTCTTTTACATTTTTCATGACGCATTCGATATTTTTCTTATTATCTGCGCCTATTTTCTCATTGCACACTAACATCTTGGAGACCATCATCACCTTCTGTGGTTGCGCAGCCTTTCTCTTCATCGCCTTCCTCATGTCGTCCTCGTCGGTTTTCTTGCAGACGTTGAGCTTTACTTCCTTGCACAATAGAGTTCCGGTGCCTTTATCAATTTTACCTGCGACTATCCTGTTCATATGATGAACGTTTTCTTGCTTAGGGTCAGTTTCTTCCCACTCCTGTTGAGTTTTGCATATCATCCTCTCCGTCTTTCCCGTCTTCATCACCTTGCAGAACACCAACTCGTCGTTGTTAGGGTCGACGTGGGCCATCTCTTTTTCGACTGCGGCTGAAATAGAAATAGTAAATTGTTTTTCAAGTTAAGAACAGTAAGATTTTTCCAGCGAGTCTAAATGTTTAGTTGACGAGCGAAGCGATTTAATTCAATTCAATTCATAGTCCGAGCAAATTAGCTCGAATTTAGTTATTTTGTTGCAAAATGCGGACCAGGCCTGTTTTTTGTAGCACTCTGTTCTAAATAATATACGCAATTAATATATCAATGTGTGCATGTATAGAAAGTTGTGGAACAATTGTTATTAACAAATAAAGGTGAAAAAAAAATCGGTATTTTTTTGGTTTTTCGGCTGTAACTTCGTTCCTTTGTGTCGATCAATCCGTAACAATTGGAGGAATGACAATCATCTGTTAATATTGTAAAGCGTTAAAATATAGCGGTAAATCTACCGGATTATGTTGTGCTGGTGGTAAAGTAAAATTTGCCACAATTGTTCCCACCACTAGATCCATTACGTTCATTAGTTTCTGGGGTGGGAAATGACTCTAAACCTTTCTTGGCCAACATCCAAAAATATAATAATTGCTTTCAAATTACGTCGTTTGGTGCAACGCATATTGTACAGGAAAATTTCATGCCCACTTTCAAGGTAGTTTTTGATAAATTATTTATTAAAAATTCAAAAAGTTAATATATAATTTATTTCAGATACTAGGACAGTTTGCGGAATCAACTTGGAGTTTCCCTGTTTCGCGTATGGACAATTATACGTCTCGCGTGTTCGCGAGTCGTTTCTATTATATCATCTTTATATATTTACCCAACGCAAAAAAGACAAAAAATATAGTACATCAGAAAGCCTTAAATTGATTATATGTATAACTGTGTTGCATTTAATTTCATGTAGATAAAAATTTTGTATTAAGTTTTGACCATATTTTTCAAAAATACAAGTAGGTGATACGAAGTTCACCGGGTCATCTATAATTTTTGTTCATCTTTCTTTTTTAAACTTGACGTGGCATTGTAACGTATGCCGGGTACGGCTTGTCATTGATATTTACAATGCTACTAAAGTTAGAATCCATGTGTTGTAGTACATGGTCACCGTGCCCTAAACAATTCGTGAATATCATGAATTTATTCAACTCATCTTTTTCATTTGTTCACATTCTATTCATATAGAAAAATTAACTTATGTTCATCTAGAATCATCAGGTAAAGATCAGATCAGATAAAAACGAAGAATGCTATCCAATTGAACGACAACAAATCATAGTTAGAATAACAGTGAGATAACCAAGAAAAATTCGAAACTTTACGGCGGTGCCGTAATGATAAATTACAAATACGTAGCAGTCACTTGTTTTTTTCATAGCAAAACCCTATATTTTATTGCATGATCGCGTGAAATATCTTACACACACATAGTTTCAGGCTAGACTTTGATGGTCCCACGTGTTTGTGTTTGGCTTGCATTTTTCCTGTTACCTTTGTGTCTTTCTGTACGTTTTCTCTGCGATTCATTATAAAAATAGTTTTTTTCAAGGCTAATCATCGATTTCTGTCCCCAATTCAAACCTCCCGCCCCAGTTGTGGGTTGCTTGTTTTTGACTGCTCGACCATCGTTTTTAACATCACTTTACCTCGTATATATTTGAACGGTCCCGCTAAAGGTTTGCGCATATCAACTGTCACTGACGGTTCATCTCATTTGGAACTACCTCTAGTACGCCGTTGTCCCGCTAAAGAGGTGACAGGAGTTAATTTTCTTACGCCCGTTTGCACCAACTTTTTTTTAAGTGTCAATTAGGCTAAACGCTCCTTAACGTGGCATTAGGGTTTTCGGTGTGTTGCACCAACATTAAGAGACTCTTAAAGGTCTCTTATCCTCTCATTTGCTAACTGGCCAAATTTGCTCATTTAAATGGTATTTAATCATACTTTAACCTTAAATTGCATTCCTTTTGACAGTTGGAGTTGACACCAAAAGAGTCAGAATTTTTTTTAAAGTGATAAGTAGCACCTTGATATCGGACCCATACTTTCATTTCAATGGAAAATTTGGATATTTTGGAGAATATCCTGGTGGAGGATTTTCTGGATGATAATTTAGAAGTCCTTGATTTTGTAGATATGGGATATCCCAGACGATTTTTTCTTAGACCTAACCACTATCAGGAGTTGCCTGAAATGGACTTTTTCAAGAGATTTCGGTTAACAAAACCTACAGTTCTTCGACTTCTCGACTTCCTCGATATTTCAGAGCAATAGTAAATAAACGGTTAACCTCCCTGGGTCTAAAAATTTAACCCTCTCTTCCGTTTGTTGCCTTGATTTTCTTCTTGCTCCATCGCACACGAACAAAAAAACTTAAACGCACTACCCTACGCACACGCACCTCCGCCTGCAGCCTGCATCACCCATCAAAAGATTGACGTTATTCAAAATTCAAACAAAAAAGCACAAAATGCTGTTTTTGAAACGTTTGGAACCTCCGTGTCCGTGTTCTACCAAGCAAGAAACACAAAAATTGTTTGAAAGATACGACGTTGCCGGATTGTAAAAGAACTAAATGACCATTAGTTAAAGTACTGAGGCCCACTTTCATAATACTGACTTTAAAGGCACTTTTGTTAAAGTGACTTTAAGACTTTAAAATTAACTTTAAATTCATGTATTTCATAAAGCTACTTTAGGTAAAGTTAGATACTAAAATGTTAGAGATGTGTTGGTTAGACTATTTTTGAAGTTTTGAGAAATATTTGCGTTCAGTGTTTCATAACATAACCTCAACAAACAAATTCCGTTCATTAAAAATAATTCAATTTTGCCGGTTCATTGTGATCTTATGTGAATATGTCGAAACGCAAAGAAAAATTACCAAGGAGAACGAATTTTACGAAGGAGGAAGAGTTTACCCTTGTAAAAATAATTGCCAAATATAAACATCATTGAAAATAAATTAAAATCATCAAAAAAACATCATTAAAAATAAATTCTGATGTTGTTTTGCAAAGCCAGAAGGTGCGTATAAGAATAAATGTTAAAATTACTAATAACATTAAGATTCCTGTAAGATGATTGTTGGAACAACATTATGATCCATTTTAATAGCATACACAATAAAAGAACAGTAATGCAACTTAAATCGAAATACGATAACATAAAAACAGCAGCGCGTAAGTATGCAGGAAATATGAATAGAAGTTTGTATGGAACTGGAGGCGGTCCAAACACCATCCCAAGTAATCCACTCTATGATAAAGTGCTTGATGTTATGAACAAGAAGACAGTGAATGGTTTGCCCAATAAATTTGATGATGATGCTATTGATGAACCCGTTGAAGAAAACGATGATTTCAATGAAAATATAATCATTTTATCAGAAGAAGTTGTCGTTCCCTCTAGAAAAAGAAATGTTTGATCTCCATTTTTAGCCTCTTCAGAGTTGGATGTTTCAACGGGTTAGTACACATTATTTTGTTTATACATTAATTAGCAGTGATTAGGAATCTACATATTTTCCAACTAAGAGGACATTGAAAACACTGTCGATGAAGAAACGATTTTCAATGTTCTCAGTATTTAGTTTAAAGTTAAACTATATTTGATCAATTGACTTTTATTTTAAGAAATATCATCAAATTATCATTTGCTTTTTTTGTAACGTTTTTGCCGTCTTACAATGATTTCTTTGTCAGCGCTGCTAGAACTCGCGAATGCTGAATCCGATGTATCCATTACGAACGAAACGGTCTTTATGAATATGCGATCAAAATATCTTTTTGAAAACACTTCTGTCAAAGAGGTTAGGAAAACGACAGATATCACGTGATCTTCCTTTTAAAGTGGCTTAAAGTCACCCAACATGAGACTTTAAAGTTAGTATCACTTTAAAGTAATAAAAGGAGTTATGAAATGCTCTAACAAGCTTTAAAGCTTCCTATTTATTTAAAGTCGATTCTGAAAGTGGCCCTGAGAAAATGGTTGGGTGCAAATGATTTAAAATTAAGTTACAATTAAATTTTAAATGTCCCTTTGTTAATTGACACTTAAAAAAAAGTTGGTGCAAACGGGCCTTAATCAATGATATTAATATTACAAGATAAAAGATAAATAAAGTTTTATAAAATGGGACAATCAAAAGTGTCGCCAGCTCCCGTACTATAATGAATTACAAGTTTTATTGATAATACAGGAAATATAGGACAGCAGCGGAAACGGAATTTCACAAAGAGGGGTGAACAGAATAATACTGAAACATAAGTTTCAACCATATCGTCTGAACGAACATCAAAAATATTATAGTGACTATTTTGAAAATCGAGTTGCGTTTTATATTCAGATGAATGGCACAATTGAAGAGGACGAAATTCTGTTTTCCTGATAAAGCAACGTATCACAGTGACGTACTTACAGGTTGTCAGGAACAAACTGAAGAGGCTGTTCCAGTAGTTACGCAGAAAATTATATTACATTTTCTACATGTTTCATACATTTATGTTTTCATACATATCACATTTAAACATATTTTCTACTTGGTGGATAAACGTTACCACAAATATTAAATAAAAAACATCTAATAAAAAAGGAGCGAAATTGAAAAAAAAAACACGACGAAAACATTTACGTAATCTAAAATTGGTAATAGAAGGTATTTTTCCACCGAAAGAAAATTTTTATTGTGCAATACATTGTACCAAAACGTTGAAAGTATGGTTATTTATTGTAAAGCTCCTCAGAAACGAATTTTAACTTTAATTCTTTACATCACTAGGAATGGGTTGAGGAATTTGTTAATTATCTCCTTGAATTTCTGGAAAGCTCTTGAACTGCGCCATTGGTGAAATTTACGATACATGAATTTAATCTAGGAATGTGCAGGTGTTTATGATGCGAGGCTGTAAATAACATTTGCATATTCTATAAAACAACATAGTTGCTTGTATTATTGGCGAAGTTTAATGAACTGAACGGTAGATGAAATATTTCGCTCTGTCCTGTTATATGAGAAACCGGTCAGGTACACATTTGGCAACTTTGTGGTGGCCTCAATAATATCTTCAAAATCTTTTTATCCGGTTTTAGGCTCGGTTTTAGGTAATGTGTCATCACATCATCTGGTCTATATTATTTTCTCATTAAGAATCATTTACTTGGTCATATTGTTCATTTTCGAACTAGAACTTGACTAAAAATCGAATGACAATAGCAATGAAGTAGGCCAAATCGACTGTAGTGTTAAAATAGCGCCCTGTAAAATTTAAAAAATAAATCGGTAATTTTATATATATAACAATTTGCTTAATTTGGTTTTCTAGAAATGTCGTCATTCAAATTAAAAAAATGGAAATTGCGTTTATCCTGTAATTTGGATTTATTATTCAATTGTCTAGTTGATCATTAAACATTTAAATGTTTGAGAGTTGAACAAATATTGTTATTAAAAAGCAAAATGAACCATAAACAACAGAAATACTGCAAGCACCTGTCTAACAAAAACACAGTCATAAATGTTTTTACGCTAATGAAATAAGAACTTGGCAATTGTCGGTGTCACAACCACATTTCGGCTGACAGTTCCTAATATTTAGTTCTTAAAATAAATATAAAAATAACTATAAAATCGGTTGTCCTATTTTATACAATTTCCACAATTATTGGGGACTCAAAAATTTTGACCATATGTCAGAATCGAGCAGTCACATAATCAACGTTACAAAAATCCAAAAGGTATTCCTTGAGTTGAGCGATATTACAAATATTTCGCTGTGGCGTCTAAAAAGTATGTATCGAGTTGCTGAAAACAGCAACTCGATATTCATTTTGGTCAAGTCACCTTGTACGTACATCGACCATTTTCCTTCTGGGTTTGGCTCTAAGATTTTTATTACACTTTGGCTTATTTTTTTTTGGAAAACATAGGCACTTACCTATTTTGCCGGGAGACGTTAAAATTTCGCTTGAACATTTTTTGCATTGTTTGTGGATGCTCCCTTCGTTCTTCGGTTTTTTGGTCTTGTACACTGCAAACGAAATAAACCTAGTGAAATTGTTGTTATACCAAAGTTGTTATACTGAGTGAGGCAAAGGACGGTGTTTTCAGTGAATGCAGTAGGGAACTTCAGAATAAGTTTTTGGTATAATTTACATAGTTCTTGAGATGGTTATTTGATTTTGAAACTACAAAACTGTTTTCAAAATTTATTTGTGCTTTGTGCTCAATCAAACAAAATTAACTTAACCACAGTCATGATTTAGCAGAAAAATTGGTATAATTGACATAAGTAATATGACAACTTTTTGAAAATGTATACAGAGTAGTCCAAAATCTACTCTTAGAGTAAGGTGCACACTGTATTTGACAACTTAATGCGTTGTAAAGTGATATATAGTTTCCTTATACCTAATTCAATTTTTAAGTCATTTGGTATTATCTATTTGAAACGCATTTTAAAACACAAATCAAAATATTCCAATCAAGAAAGCATCCTCATTAGCTTAAATATATTTTAAAATACTACCAGGAAATCGATTGTGTGATAACATGAAAATCCGTCGTTAACCTCATGTTTTTATGTTATCAACATAATAATAATAATAAAAGGGTCGTAGGTTGAGTGCGGCACGCTTTTGTTATTTTATTCACATTCACATACCTACGTATTAATACATATGCTTCATCTTAGATCAGATTCTCCCACCACCACTCGAACGATTTGGCATGTTCGGTTATTTTCACGCTTACAAGAACTTTTCACCCATTTCATCAGTTTTTGACGCAAAATAGGAAGACTTATTTTACCATTGTACGTCCACTATCAAAATGTTTTTGAAAAATTGAAATCGGATTATTCGTGAAGCATATAGTTAAGCTGCAAGTTGCTGTTCTAAATAATTAAAATTAAAATGGTGTATTGTGCACAATTGTACTCATACTAGTTCTATTATATAAATTACTATTTCTTTGCAAACGGCCAACCTTTCAATTCGAAATATAGCAGACATGAATTTTTGAAAAAAATGGCGAATTTCAGATTTCTCCAGTTTTTCTTCAAATTCGGTTTTGTTTGCATTTCAATCCTCTTTAGTTCTACCTACATTACTACCTACTATTACCTACTACCTATGCTACTATATACGTATTAATATTGTATAATCTGCTATCTACAATACAATAAAGCACCAACTTTGCTTCATCAAATTTGGATTTCATAAATAAAATAAATTGAAATGTGATTTTTTGTCAAAAATTGTTTATAACAATTAATAAACTATAGTTGCGAGTAGAAGACATAACAAAATATAAGTTACGTAGTGTTCTCCATATTATGACATACTCGATTTTCTGGTAGTACTTTTGTCACACAAGAAGCCTCTATTGATTGGCCGAAATAAGCCTATTGTACAAGAGTGTTCAAACTACGGTGACTTTGACACGGAAGCGATAATGCAATTATTATTCCTATAATAGCATTATATATTAGTATATATCTAACATTATGTTATATTAGTATTCTATATATCTATTTAATAGAAATTTATATTTCTAAAGAGTGTTATATTTATTAGTTGTGTGTTTGTTTATTTGGAGATATGAGAGTATATAGTGTAGTGTACTTTATATTGATATACATCATCTTTTCTCTTACCATCTGACAGTGAAACAACCTTGACTGGTGTCATACAAGGGTTTAAATTTGGCTGCTTTCTTCTTTCCGTGGATTTATCTGAAAAATAATTTCATCATAATTTATCTTATATAATGTTTATATATAGTAATATAGTACTATATTACTATATATTATATAGGACTATATTACTAGACAGCAAAGCCATCGAGGAAGTCGACGAATACAAATACCTGGGACACCAAATTAGAATAAATAGAGACAACCAAACAAAGGAATTACAGAGGAGGATTGGTCTTGGATGGGCAGTATATGGAAGATTGAGAGATATTTTCGATAGTGACGTTCCAATGAGCTTGAAACGGAAAGTATACGATCAGTGCGTGCTGCCAGTAATGACTTATGGCGCCGAAACGCTTACCTTGACAAAAGGCACTGTGGAGAAATTGGAAGTGGCCCAGAGAAGGATGGAGAGAGCTATGCTGGGTATTGGAATCCAAGATCGTATAAGAAACACAGAAATTCGACGAAGGACTGGGGTACAGGACATAATCCGGCGAATAACAGCATTAAAGTGGAAATGGGCGGGACATGTTGCGAGATTTAAGGACGACAGGTGGACCACAAGAATAACAAATTGGAGACCCAGAGAGGATAAAAGAAGCAGGGGTAGACCACCAACAAGATGGAGTGACGATATAAAGAGGATTAGAGGACACTGGATGAGAACAGCTCAAGAGAGAACCCAGTGGAGCAGTTTAATGGAGGCCTATGTCCAGCAGTGGACTCAACACCAGGCTGGATGATGATGATGATGATGAATGTTTATATAATATGTAATAATCGAATATGTATTATCTCATATAATATGTAATTAGCCGCATAGTTTTAGAGTTGTTATATAGGCACGCTACTTTCTTTAAAGCACTTTATGTGAGCGGTCGTCTTGTCACTATTTGCTTCAAAGAAGAATATAAGGTACGTCGTGTTAATTTTGAATTGCAGAATTGATCAAAACCTTCTTTAGTAGTTAAGGACTTGTTAAGTAATTTCATTTCAATTTCGCCTTATTTATGCGGTTCTGATAACCGTAAATTAGTTCTAATTATTTGTTCATTAATGCTAAGTAACAAATCTACCGGCATAATTAGTCACACTGAGTGCATTTACATTTAAAAAAATACGATATGCATCCGGCATTAAGGTAGTTATAGTAATTTTTGTACTTACGGTGTTTGACCGCTGGAAGAGTCAATCAAGACGTCTACAAGGTATTATCAGAAAAATTTCGAGTTGTGGTTTTGTTACGAAGGAAACAATATGAAGAATAATTATGATTGGTTAACTTTTGAAACGCGCGTTAGTTCCATAATTTCTTTTTTATTCACACGAAAAGTAAAAGTTGCCTGGTGGAATACGGCGAATTCTAATTATTACTTTATGGAATGTTTTTAATGTTTTTAAGAACATTTTTGTAATGTAAATGAGAAATGGTTATTTGCCGATAATAAGATCGGTTATATTAATAAATAAAAAAATTGATTACCGTCGCAAACCATGTTCTTTCGCTTCCCGTTATCGTTTGAAATACACTCATCAGAACATCTCATTTCTTGATTCTTACAATTTTCATGGTATTGATCAATAGTGGTACTTGAATTTTCTAAAAGCAGTGTCTGTTAAAATCCAACTGTACACGTACTTAATACATTCTTACCATAGCACACGTTATCGCTTTCATTTTCCATCTTAGTTTCAGCTTCCATCCTGTTCTCATCACACACCAAGTTTGGATGTTTATGATTTTCCTTTTTCAACTTAGACGAGCACGAATCTTCAGTTGCTTTATTTTGTTCATCGCAGGGTATTTTGGGTTTCGAGGAGCAAACTTCTTTTCCTTGTTTACCTTTAAATACAGATTACATATGTCAATAATAACAACTTTCAAAGACCCCAAACGACACCAATGAAGAAATAGTTACCACCACAATCGACAGCTCCTTTATTTTGTTTGCCAGATAGAGTTTCTTGTTTAGATTTTACAGAGCAAGCGTCGTTCTGTTTCTTATCTTTGCCTATAAATGTATCAACTGAAATATGAAGGATATTATTGACCTACTATTTACCATCACAAATTTTGAATTTCCTCTTTTCTTCTTCCGTATGGGGTACGAAGCAGTCCACAGGTGCTTTGTTCTTTTTATCAGTTGGATCTTGCAGATTAGACTTTGAGGAACACGAGTCTCTATTTTTCCTCTGATTCGCTACAACAACTTACAATAACACCCCAAACGACATCAATGAAGAAATATTTACCACCACAATCGACAGCTCCTTTAGTTTGTTGGCCAGCTAGAGTTCCTTGTTTAGATTTTACAGAGCAGGCGTCGTTCTGTTTCTTATCTTTGCCTATAAATGTATCAACTGAAATATGAAGAATATTATTGAGCTACTATTTACCATCACAAATTTTGAATTTCTTCTTTTCTTCTTCCGTGTGGGGTACGAAGCAGTCCACAGGTGCTTTGTCCTTTTTATCAGTTGGATCTTGCAGATTAGACTTTGAAGAACACGAGTCTCTATTTTTCCTCTGATTGGCTACAACAACTAACAATCACACCCTAAACGACATCAATGAATTAATATTTACCACCGCAATCGACAGCTTCTTCAGTTTTTTTGCCAGAAAGAGTTTCTTGTTTAGATTTTACAGAGCAAGCGGCGTTCTGTTTCTTATCTTTGCCTATAATCGTATTAACTGAAACACGAAGGATATTCTTGACCTAATATTTACCATCACAAATTTTGAATTTCTTCTTTTCTTCTTTCGTGTGGAGTACGAAGCAGTCCACAGATCCTTTGTCTTTTTTATCAGATGGTTCTTGCAGATTAGACTTTGAGGAACACGGGTCTCTATTTTTTCTCTGATTGCCTACAACAACTTACAATAACACCCCAAACGACATCAATGAAGAAATATTTACCACCGCAATCGACAGCTCCTTTAGTTTTTTTGCCAGATAGAGTTTCTTGCTTAGATTTTACGGAGCAAGAGTCGTTCTGTTTCTTATCTTTAACTATAAATGTATCAACTGAAACATGAAGGATATTATTGACCTACTATTTACCATCACAAGTTTTGAACTTCTTCTTTTCTTCTTCCGTGTGGGGTACGAAGCAGTCCACAGATGCTTTGTCCTTTTTATTAGTTGGATCTTGCAGATTAGACTTTGAGGAACACGAGTCTCTATTTTTCCTCTGATTGGCTACAACAACTTACAATAACACCCCAAACGACACCAATGAAGACATAGTTACCACCACAATCGACAGCTCCCTTAGTTTGTTTGCCAGATAGAGTCTCTTGTTTAGATTTTACAGAGCAGGCGTCGTTCTGTTTCTTATCTTTGCCTATAAATGTATCAACTGAAATATGAAGGATATTATTGAGCTACTGTTTACCATCACAAATTTTGAATTTCTTCTTTTCTTCTTCCGTGTGGGGTACGAAGCAGTCCACAGGTGCTTTGTCCTTTTTATCAGTTATATCTTGCAGATTAGACTTTGAAGAACACGAGTCTCTATTTTTCCTCTGATTGGCTACAACAACTTACAATAACACCCCAAACGACATCAATGAAGTAATATTTACCACCGCAATCGACAGCTTCTTCAGTTTTTTTGCCAGATAGAGTTTCTTGTTTAGATTTTACAGAGCAAGCGTCTTTCTGTTTCTTATCTTTGCCTATAAACGTATCAACTGAAATATGAAGGATATTATTGACCTACTATTTACCATCACAAATTTTGAACTTCTTCTTTTCTTCTTCCGTGTGGGGTACGAAGCAGTCCACAGATCCGTTGTCTTTTTTATCAGATTGATTTTGCAGAATAGACTTTATGGAACACAAGTCTCTCTTTTTTCTCTCATTGGCTACAACATCATTTAATAACAACCCAAACAATATCATTGATGGAATATTTACCGCTGCAATCCACAGCGCCTTCAGGTTTTTTGCCAGATAGAGTTCCTTGTTTACATTTTACAAAGCCAGAGTGTTTCTTTTTCTTATCTTTGCCTATAGACATATTAACAGAAATATAAAGATATTATTGATCTACTACGTACCATCACAAGGTTTAAACTTTTTCTTTTGTTCTTCCGTGTGGGGTACGAAGCAGCCACCAGATTCTTTGCTCTTTTTACTGCATGAATTTTCTCTTTTAGATTTCAAACAATCTAAATCTTTCTTTTGTTTCTCGTTGGCTATAACGAATGTTATCAGTAAAATAAACGGCATCATTGAATGTATGTATACCTCCGCAGTATATAGGTTGTTCGCTTCTCTTTTCCTTTTTCATTTCAGATGCAGATCGATCCTCAGCATCTTTGCCATGATCATCACGTATTATATTTGGATGTTTACATTCCTCCTTTTTCAACTTAAAGGAGCGTGAACCCTCAGTTTCTCTACTTTGGTCATCACAGACCTTTTTGGGGGTTAAACCACCGCAGTTGACAGCGTCCTTGCTTGTCTTACCACGTGGATCTCGATTTTGAGAACAGACGTTGTTCTTTTTCTTACCTTCGCCTATAAAAATATCGATTGGAAGATGAAGGGATGATGTTTAACGACTATTTACTATTGCAGGTTTCGAATTTCTTCTTTTCTGCATTCATTTTGGGAGCAAAGCATTCCTTAGTTTCTTTGTTTCTTTTTTGGTCCTCATGCTCGGGCTTACCAGAGCAGACGCCTTTCTGTTCCTTGTCATCGCCTGAAAAAATTAATATCGATTTGAGCGTTATAATCGAAGAAAAAAATATAATTACTTGTTTTCACTGCATCGTTTTTATTGTTTTTGTCGCACACTATTTTGCTTTCTTCATTCTTAGGGCCATCAGCGTGAACATCCTTTCCCGCTCTCTCTGAACCTTTCACCAATTCTTAGTAATGTTAGTTTTAAAATATCATGGAAATATAGAGGGTGCAATTTATCAAGATTACTTACATTTACAAGCGTCCAAAATATTGTCGTGCGTCGCCTTTTTGACTTTTCCTTTGGTCTCGTAGGATTTCTCGGTTATGTAGCTCTGACGACACTGTTTCTCTTTCTTACATTTCGAGGAATTCCACGGGTACTTGTCTCTGATTGTGGACTTTTTCATGATTTTTGTGCTTAAAACTGATGGGGCTACAATAAAGATTGTCGTGCGCTGTAGCCATTGAAATTTTCAAAATTCAACGCTTACCTGATTTTTGTTGATTTCGGTTGAAAGTGCTTATTTTTCTGAGAAAAACAGCGTCGACAGTCTTGTTACTGTCTCTTTTGTTTTTGGTATCTAAGTTATTCCTCCAATAAATGTAGTCGTGGTGTAATAACTTAAAAGTGGTCTTCTTTCGGTTCTGCTTTCTTGCAGGTATAGGTGTCGTTGGATATATATTTCGGTTTTCAATATCCAATATGTTTTTAAGTTCATGTAGTTTTCTCAGTTCAGTCCCCATATCCCCTCTGATACCGGCGTCGCTTTCTTCTAAATTCCTTGAATAGTCCTTGGTATTTAAACTGCGAATGAAATTTTCTGGAAGTTCCTCTGGGAACGCAGAACCTGGAGAACCTATAACAGCTAGAGCTCGACTTTTCGAATACATGAACTACATAAGTCACTTACCATCTATAGACCTTTGTAGGCTATAGGCTGAGGTCGTTTTCGTCTTTTTACTTCCGAGGACTTTATACACGCGCGACACAAAGTCCTTGCACTCTCCCGATAATCCTTTGGCACTACCTTTTCTTTTCGGCAGTTCGCTGGATAGTTTTGGTGATTCCAAACCACTCGAGGCGGAGAAAGTTGGCGGTTTTCGCTGAAGCTGTTGCTCTGTAATAGAGGAATCAAGCAATGGACACAAGTGACAATGTTTGAAAAGATTTTATGCTCTGCTAGGGCGGAGTGTAGGAGATAACCAGGTTGTTCAAGATGAAAATAATATATTAATGTATGAGTGGATATCGAGCTCTTTCAAACACGCGCGAGTAGCCGGAGTGCTCGAAATAGAGCAAGTGTTTGAAAGAGCAGTTATCCACGAATACTTTACGCGATTTTTTTTATTGGTACCATTTTTTATACCAAAACCAAATGCATACCCAATATGATTAATTGGAATGACACTCGGGACGCTTCGTGACGGCCCGATTGGTGGCACGTTGTGCCACCAATCGGCTTGTCCCGCTACGGCCAAAAACGCTCTGTTATTGGTTGATATGGCCGTTGTTGATACGTTTCCATGGCGACTTTAAAACACGCGCGTGCGAAAAAGCCCGATTTACGCACGCCAAAGCATGTTTTAAATAGGCAAAATAGCGTACCAATAAAAAAAAAGATATTTTACTTTGTATCTTATTAGTGACTTTAATAATATACGTAATCGCTAGAAATCGTTGGCTTGATGTCTTCAGTAGTACCTACTGATGTAGATTTCTCAGGCATGAGAAATGATATGATTGACCTGCCCTCTTCTATTGTGAGTTTTTCGCTGTTATTGTTGCGCTGATGTACTTTTCATTGCTCATAATATGGCCTAAATTTGACAGCTTTTAGTTTAAGACGCGAAGCTCTGTTTACAATTCATAAAGCTTCATAATACGTCATACCTTCAGTCTAGCTAATCTCCCACATCTCAACGGCATCGATTCCCTTTGTGGTAGTGCTGTGAATGTTTATTTTATAAATACGATAGAATCGAAGAGTCATTGCATTTAGTTGACCTTAAACGGAGTGATGCTATCACTTGACTTTTACTTTGATTATACTTGACAGTATACTTTCTCTTATAGCGTTAGCCCTTAAAAAAGTAGAGGATATTGATGTTTTTACTCAATAATGATCTAAGAAAGTTAGTGGTTTGCCAAATCCCGATTTGTTTTTGTATCCCGCCACTTTGTGGGAATAGTGAATATCGGATATTAATTTTTGAGGTGATACTTTTATCTTGTCGTTCGACAGGGATCTAAGAATAAAACCAGAGTTTAAGCCCTATAAGGTTTGGTGAGGGTATTGGTGCCGCCAGTGTTGATTTTTTCAAAATAGGTTCTTATTTTTAAAACGAGTTGTACTAAATAAGTCTAAGAATATAATGAATAGTGAACTGGGCTCCGTCAGATACCTCGATTATTTTGAAGTTCTGTTTTCGCCGCGAGATAATGCTACTGTACGAAATGTCACATGGGCGCTGTTAAATTGCTTCAGTGTTTAAAATTTCTGTCTTTGCCGCGATATGACGCTTGTCGTGCATTTTGCATAAAGTCACTAAATGTGGAAAGTATCGCAATGGGCGGCCATATTGTGTCCATGCCACGCCGCGCCAAATTCAAAATAGAAATCAAAAATTTGCTCGTCTCGAATTCTACATTTCGACAATCTTCATAATCAAAATAAAACGAATATATTTCCTACCTATAAGATTTATCCAGAGACTCGTCTTATTAATGTTGTCTTTACCTAAAATTTATATATCTCACCTAATTGAAAAAAAGGTATGAAACTTTTACCTGTAGGCAATCGAAATAACCTATTTTTGCTTACATTTTTACATTTTTTACATTTTTACAACAACAACAACTTTGCATTTTTATTCCCAAAAAGTAAAAACTAAATTTCATGAGAAAATAATGTACATAAAAATTTATTTAAACAAATATGACACATAACCTACATCCCACAAAACACAACAATAGGCATGGAACAGACAGATTGTAGATGTAATCCGCCATATTGTGTCCGAAAATGTACTTCTCTCTCTTACACGTTCGGACATTGAATTGCGGTACTTTCCTCATCTAGTGACTTTAATTTTGCAACCCTACGCTCTGGTCAATCAAAAAATGAACTTCGTTCTCACAGTGGACTATTTGGATCGATTTTTAACGGCAAGTTACCGAGAGATTTCGTTCTTATAACTGTGGACTCTTTCTCGAAATATGTTCTTACTATATAAGTCATAGTTTGTATCAAATAGGCATAAGAAGAAAATAATGGTGATGGTGCGTGTTAATTAAAATTAGTAGAAATATTGTATATTAATAAAGATGACACAAACAATTACTAAGTATGAAACTAGGAGAGGAACCAGGTCCATCTACTTCCACACGTGAAGAAAAACTAATGCTTAACGACAAAGAACACGCCAAAGGCCAAAAGTTAGGCATTGAGGAAAGGTGATATTATTATTGTATTATTATTTTTGTAAATTAATACTTGTCTTGCCACGAACATACTAAGAGATATAAATTTTCTCAAATTTGGTTGTGACTTTAGTATTGCAACTGTGTAAGACTTGGTAATACGAATTTTTACAATGTATATTTTGGTGTGTTGCAAATATATTTTTATAAATCAATATAACAGCGATGGATCCTAAAAAGTATTGAATTGGAATTTCACATCTGTCCGCTCTCCCCGTGACGACCACCTTCAATTTTTCTTTAAATAGTTTTGTTTCTCATCAGTTGCTATTTAAGGCTCTACGTTATGGAATTATAGAAATTTGCATTAAATATTGAAATATAGAAATATTTCTAGACTGAATGAAGTTCTAGCAGTCTGGCCGAGGACAACAGTGTAAATTAGGGCTCATTTCTGGTTCGACAGGGGTTTGGAATTCCTCTATATTCACGTGAACCTGTCAGGTTAAAAAAACGGGTTGCATATCTGTTAAGAGAATAACTCAGTAATTTGACAATTATACATTTTAAGTTACTTTACGCTGGCTGATCTTTTGTATTAAAATTTTGGTTCACTTGTTTTCTTTTTGTGACCCAAATTTGTATTTAATAAACCACGTAATTTAAACCTATAATAATAGCGATTATTCGCTAACTATATTCTGAGTATTTAACTAAATGAAAAGAGTTCGTAGTTGCTAAAACTTGCAGAGGATTTGTACAAATAACCTCTTCCAGAATCATTCAAATTTGAATGTTCTTCGGAATAGGCGGCACAGTTCAGTCAACTGATTTTTTTTATTTTATTTTGTTCAATATTGTTTGTAAAAGTTTGGATAACTTTCAAATTTTTCCCTAAATCAGTTCACTAAAATATTTATTATTTCAATTGTAATAATTTCTTTGAATCTCCTATTCAAACAACGCACTGTTAAGCTACGTATAATTTAAAAAATATGTTAATTTTTCTGAAACCACTATTAAGAAATGTGTCCTCAAAAATGAAATAAATCACGGTGTTCAAAGCACTACCGAAGATGTACATTAAAGTTTAATAACATTAATTAACATTTTTGGCTAAATCGTCTCTGACTGGCACTTTAGTTTTGTCGTTTTTCAATTCGTTGTAACATGTATAGAAAATCTTCTGTGAAGGGGAGTTTACACTTTATTTTTCGATTCTCTCGAATTTCTTTGAAATCCATCCCAAGAAATTTTCTAAAATATTGCATTTTCATTGTATTATGAAATATTTATAATGAAATATGAGAAAATAGCGAAATCCATATTCAAAATTTAGAAAGCATAATATATATTAGAGGTGATTTTGAGAAAATTTCCAAAAGCCAGAGACACTTGCTAAGTAACGTTTAGAGAAAATTAAATGGGTATTAAAAGTTCAAAAAAACTGAGAAAAGTTTGAAAAAAAAGATGATCGTTTTCTTTATCTCAGCCGACTAATAAGTAGCTTAATTGGAGGTTCAGGTATAGTACAAATTGCATATTCTAAATTAAAGGTTTGAATCGTTTGTGTTTTTTAAGTTCCGAAAAAAAAACGTATTTGACGCACATATACATGCATACGCAAGCAAATTTTTTTCAAAAACATATTTTTTGCACCCAAGGGACCTTAAAATGTCTAAAAATGCCAATAACTCAAATTCAAAAAATTGACAAAATTACAATACCCTTTATAGGCCAGTAAATGCAGGAAAAGAACTAGGTTAAATTCTGCAGAAGGATGAAACCGGGGGCAATTGTAGGTCTCAACTGGGTCTTTCGAAATTCAGAAAGTTGTCGATCCTCCGGGTACCGCGCCATGGTAAAAAATGGCCCTCAAGTTCTGAAAATCCGTGTTCCGCCGATATCTCCGAGAATATGGCATATAGAGAATTTTTGTTTAAACACAAAAGGAAGAACAGTTCATCAGCTACAAAAATAGTCCTCATGACTTTTTCCGAAAACTTGACAGTTTTCGAGATAACGAGCCCGAAACGAACCCTTTACTTGTTGCTCCTGCTCTAAATCCAGGAGAGCAAATTCAAGAAATGGAGACAAGAGCGTGCGGACAAATTGTCCAATAACTCGAGTAAAAATGGATATTTTTTGATGATTCAAAATTCACGTGAAAGAGAAAACCCATAGCTATGGTATCCTGGGTCTCGGGCCTCATTTTTATTTTTCTTGAATGTTGGAAACCCAGACTAAAATTCTTCTTCTTCGATATTTCTCGACTTTTAGAAAATTCATCCATATTTTAATGAATAATAGTAATTTAGTCGCGTCTTTCTTGATAATGGGTCTTCAAAACCTATCGAACGAGCCCATAAAGGTCGTTTCATTTCCTTTCTTTTGGATCCCATAAAAAGTAACTTTGATTAAGTTGATTTTTTGACATTTCCGGAGTTTTGAAAGTTGGTTGGCAAGAATATTGAAGCTGACACAAAAAACGAATCAACCATTTGAAAGGGGATATTTCAAGCATTCCAGTGATGTGCATTGCGAACCGATTCGACGATTCATAATTTTTTAATGTCCGATAGATGCCACAAATGTCAAAAAATCAACGTATTCAAAGTTACTTTTTATTGGGATACAAAAAAAAAAGAAAGTGAAACAACCTTTATGGGCTCAATCGATAGGTTTTGGAGACCCATTATCAAGAAAGACCCGACTAAATTACTATTATTCATTAAAATATGGATGAATTTTCTAAAAGTCGAAAAATATCTAAGAAGAAAAAAATTTAGCCTGGGTTTCCAATATTAAAAAAAAAAATAATAAAAATGAGGCCCGAGACCCAGGATACTATAGCTATGGGTTTTCTCTTTCACGTGAATTTTGAATATCCAGAAAATATTCATTTTTACTCGAGTTACTGGACAATTTGTCCGCCAGTTTTTGTCTTCATTTCTCGAATTTGCTCTCCTGGATTTAGAGCAGGAGCAACAAGTAAAGGGTTCGTTTCGGGCCCGTTATCTCGAAAACTGTCAAGTTTTCGGAAAAAATCATAAGGACCATTTTTGTAGATGATGAACTGTTCTCTCTTTTGTGTTTAAACAAAAATTATCTATATGCCATATTCTTGGAGATATCGGCGGAACACGGATTTTTAGAACTTGAGGGCCATTTTTTACCATGTCGCAGTACCCGGAGGATCGACAACTTTCTGTATTTCGAAACACCCAGTTGAGACCTACAGTAGCCCCCGGTTTTCATCCCTCTGCAAAATTTAACCCAGGTTTGGGAATTTGTCGGCCTTCATTTACTGGACTATTTATGAGAAAGTAAAAAGCATGAGTTGCCCGTAGGGCCAGGTTTATATGAAATGTGATAACCGTCATTTTTTATACTTTTCCCTATACTTTCTATACTTTTTATACAAATTGATTTCTTTTTTTTTGACTGACTTCTTTGAAAAACCAAAAAAAATGCCTGAAAATGAAATTTCTAAACAATTTGTGATAACTTAAGTTGCTAGAATTTGTATAGGAACTGTTCTAAATGATTCAGAAATAAATCAGTTTTACTCCCCCGTTATGTGTGGCGCTGGGTGTATAACACCTCTCGCTTTTTCTCTTCGTTGTCACATTTCTCTACTATGGTTCCACTTTTTATTAATTAAACGTTTTAGATATGATTTCAGTTGAGATTTTCCGACCATTCGTCTTGTCTTCATATTATTAGCTTCGTAATCACGGTATGCTTCGTTTGCTTGTATTTACAGTAGTGCCATATTATCGACAGTGTAAATAATTTTTTGGGGTCTTTTCGTACAACCTACCAAGTGTGTGGCACCATGAAACATCGAATAATGACAATTAATTTCCCATTCGTGTTTACATCATCCGATGTATCTTCAAGTGCTTCGAGTGTTGAACAGAGGTGGAGACATCACATATCCGTATCTCAGTCCTTTACGAATTTCCACTTCTTCAGTTATTTCATCATCTACCTTTTCTCCCGCCATTTAATTTTAAATAATATAGATTTGCTAAGATATTAATGAGTTTATACAACTATTAACATTAATACATTAAAAACCTTACCAAAAACCACAAACCAATATAACGTCTTTATATTCATAACGGCGAATAAAGCTTATAGAGTCAGAATGTCGATAACTGCCAACGTTGACTGAGTAAAGTTTCACAAACAAGAAGAATAACCCTGTTTTGCATTCGCCCATAAACTGATTTCAATACGACTTACCTTTTATTTTCACAGGCGTCCATTCGTGCTTCCTTTGCTGTTTTCCTACAGCATTTTTGCATTCCTTGACTTCTTGAAATTGCTTAGACTTCATGCTGTCCGATTTCGTTAAAGGTACGTAAGTTCTCTTCCGTACCGTTTCATCTTTCTTCGAAAGGAAATCTTTGACGTTTATTTCGCGACAACAATCAGTTTCCTCTTGTTCCAAAGGCTCGCATGACTGCTCCACCGCCAGCCCGGCTGCGGCGCAAGATGTCATTTGCGTTTCTGATCCTTTCTCTGGTTTCTCGTCGCAGGATTTCATCAGACACGAATCCGGTCCAAATGTTTTGGGACGCTCGCTTGTATTTTCTGGCTCGCAGGCGCCACTGTCCTGTTTCTGAGGAGGAGGGGATGTGTCGCAGCAATTTTGCTCTGTTTCGGTTTCTGTGGGCCCTGAGACCACAGAATTCGATGTCCTTTGGCAATTGGCGGCGGCGAGTATTTTCTCCGTGCAGAGTCTGCGCGCCTCTTCGATCGCCTCTTCGATACTACGTGGCCTATCATTTAAGACTTTCCTGCAGACAGACTCGACTACGTCCTCTTGGTGGCATGGCGAGAATTCGGTTTGTCGCATCGTGCAATGTTGGTCAGCTGAAGGGGATGGTTGCCTACAAACGTCGCCATCGGAGTGTCTCCTCGGCAACATTTCTTCGTCACATTTCTCGCAAATGTCACCATCAGAGTGTCTCCTCAAGGACAATTGTTTCTTACAAGCCTCGCCAGAATGCTCCAAAGGGGTTTCATGGCTGCAACATGCTAACTCGCCGCAGTCGTCAGCGGTCTTCTGCGGCAAAGGAATGCATGTTTTCGATTTAGGGTTCTGGCAGTATCTGGTCGCCTTGGGCGTGCAGGTGATCTCTATCAGCTCCCTGATCGACATCTGAGACGCCTTCATCCGTTTCGGTCTTGGTATGATCAACGGAATGGTGTCGTAGCAGGGCTGGCTCGTTGTAACATAGGTTGGCTTCGATTTCGGTCTTCGGAAGTACTGGAGCTTCTGTTCGTTGATCAGCTGTTTAAGGTTGGAACACCGCGACGCCTTCATCTTCGGCGATATCAACGGGATGGTGTTGAATTTGAGGTTGGATTTCTGGCAGTACGATCTTGTCTTAGCTTTGGTTGGCGTCGCGCAGGGTTTCTTGAGCTTTTCGTTGCCTTTGGAACCTTCAATATGCGTGAAGTGAGTAGTGTACTTACAAAAGTTCGTTTATAAGCTTGACAAGGAGAAAATCGCAACGACAGGTGATCCAACGGTGTGGATATTATAAAAATGTAGGCTTTGCCAAAATAGGCCTCTCATTTTAGCGAGAAGGTTATGATGAATGACAGTTGGGTTTAAAATGGTGTGATCTTTTAGGAGAAGGTCTATAATTGAACTACTTTTAAATGACAATGACGAAATGCAACTCCTAAATGCTTCAACAAACTTAGACTGTAGTTTTCGTCAAATACTCGTTTGAGCTAGCCTTATTTATATCATTAGCCTAGATAGCCTTTATATTTATTTCAGTTAAGAGGGCTCACGACAGGCAAGCGGAGCGGGATAATGAAATTAATAACACGACGTTCTCTACACTTTTTCGACTTTTTTCGGCTTCGACGTTCCGTTCGAATGGAGCGGAGACGTTTAGGAATTAAGCCGCGTGAGGGCTACTCTTCGCGGATGAAAAATTATGCCTTTTCTATTTTGCACTTTACATGCTTATTAAGGCATTTTTGTACAAACAGTCGCATATTTAAGTGCATGATTAATATGCGCAAATGGTTAATTGCATTTCATTGTATAAACTGTTACGATAACTACAGTTTACTCTTGATCAAAAATTAAATTTTCAGTTAACCCCAAAGAGAACAATTTCCCTAGTAGTTCAGTGAAAACCGCATCAAAATTAGTCGATTTTTAAAGGAATTTCGTGCAATGACGTTTACGACTGAGACGAGAGCCCTCTTAACCGATTTCTTAAAATTCATAATCACCCTTAATCATTCAACGAATGTCAAAAAATGTGAGGGTTGTAGGAAGCACCGAGAAGATCCATTTTTAATTAAATTTTCCGTCGCTCGTAGTAAAAAAGCAATATGGCAAATTTAAAACCCCATTTTCGAAAAACTAATGTTTGCTTCTGTTCATTGTTTATCTATTTCCGGCAGTTTTCGTACTTTGCCAATATTTGTAAAAACAGTCATCCCAACTTTTCAATTCGTTTTAGTGAATTTTATTTATTTATATTTTTATTTGTTTTATTGAATTATTTTTCAATAAACTTTTGTCTATAGCACCTCAGCCCTTCAGCCCTTCAGCCCTTCGGTTTACAGAAAAATTCCCAGAAAACAAGTATGTAGTAGAGTTCAAATTTCCTTTAAAATGATTTATACGAAATTTTGTATTCCACTTTCTTCTTTTATATTGCATATTTACTAATCGTTGCAATAAGGTAACAAGATTCGCCTTGGATATTTCTCGGAAAACTCTCTATTGCAATATGGTTCGGTAGAGAACAATCTATTTTAATTGAACTAATTAATAGTCACAAAACAATTATTTATAATACATGCGCAAATTATGACAATTATATACAACGTTAATGATTATGTCATTAAGTAGTAATTAATGTCTTTGATTACAATAAATACGTGATAACGATATCAATTATTTTAATAACGGTACCAACCTAAATATATTACAAAACGACGTATTGTTACAAATAGCCTTTCCTACCCGTATTTGATTTACATTACATTTACATTTTTGGTTTTAGTTCAAAATTATGCAAGATAAAGTAAATTTACAGCAAATTATCAAGCTAGGAGCTTGTTCGGGGACGATCCGAAAACGAATTTCATTTACGCAAATTAGCAATAAACTTTTGTCTACCGTGCCTTTATTTTACGGGCAATACGCAACACTTGAACAAAGTTAAGTACATGTTATACATAAATACATTAATTTAATAAGAACTTACAATTGTGTTATTTTTTGAATCGCTTTCATTTTGATTGTAAGCTTTATTAGTTTGTATTCAACAGGGTTAGGGTCTTGTAGGGAAAAAGGAAACGACAATCACGCGTGCCGTGGTTCTAGGCTTAATTGATAAACCGAAAGGACCATTAGTAATCTGCGGCAAGTTAGGTTCCGTGAATGAATTCTTATTCTCTGAATGTATGTGGAAATAGTTCGACTATATATTTGTACTAACCTATATAAACAGGGCTTACTTACATAGAACGATTGGTCCAAAAAATCTCAGAGGTTGTTTCGATATTGCCAAAGTTGTTTATTGTGTCACTCAACATCATTCAATAATTAAATAAATAATTAACAATACGTATAGGAAATTGCTCACCTCAATTAAATAATCAAACTAAATATAAAACAAGCTTGAACAAATGTAATTTGAAAATAGCTAATTAGATTATGAATAAATGGTGGAAACCTCACTCGTAATCAACATCTGTCACTTTTGTGGTTTGTTTAGACGAGAAAATTTTGGACACATCCGAATTGGGGCCAGAAATGGTCAGACTTAACTGCTCCGAAAAAGGGAACATCCGAACTGGGGCCGAGACCCACTTAGGTTTATTGCAATTTATACAGGTAGATTTTATGCGAAAATAAGAGCGTAGTTGTCAGAATGGGACAAGTTTCATAAACTTTTAATTTCTACTTACAAAAGTTATAAAATCAAAGAGTGACATCATAAACACTTTATTAACATCACTCATCTTTACATCAAAGATTAGAAAATTATACTTAACCTATACTACTTTTATTACAAATTTTGGTATCTAAACGTAACTGACAACGTCTTAAAAATTCTAGATGACTAATTTTTTCTTGTTGTAGTTCTGTCATTTTTTTTCTGTGGATTTTATTTTTTCACTATGTCCTAACGGAGTACCTTTGTTATGCAATAAGCCCTATTATTTTTAATATATGCATCAATTTGAAACTCCAAAAGTACTTTTAAAAAAATGGCTTATATTAGAATGGGGACAATAAAGTAATTAAATTAATTATTATTGATTAATTATTAAATTAATAATATTACTGTACTTAGCGTGAAAAGATTCACAACATTGGTTGTCCTATGAATAGATGAAGAGTGTCCAGTCCAAATGCGTGGCGGAAATGTAGACTTTTCTTCAATATAACTATCTACTAAATAATTGCTAAATGGGGTTAATTTTTCATCTACCGATTTAATTTCACCTAAGTCGAATGCAAAGCAGCCACCAACAGTTTTTGGCTCAAGAAACAGGAGACCGAAACAAAACGTTAAAAATGTGTTAATCTCACTTGCGTTTGTTTTTGAACTCGAGGAATGAGATCTGGAAACGGAAGGGAAGAAGCAAGAACTCCAGGACCGATTGGCGGCGTTTTTGAAAGAAAATGGCCAGGACCCGGAAGTTTTCGAATTTGAAGTAGCCGCTCAGGTCTGAAATGAGTAAACACGTCTCGCGCTGTTTACTTTTCGCATTACAATATTAATATAGCGATACCCAAAATACGCAGAAAATATTAGTTATCATGTGTTCGGAAATGCATAAGAAAATACAGGACGTGAAATTTTTAGAAATAGTAATCTTCTTTTTTATACTTTGCCGAACTGTAATTTCAATAGTAACGAGAAATTATTACATCGGAACTAAACCCGTTTCAAGGTAAATGTCTTTTTTAGGTGTTATGGATTTTGAAAATTAATCTAGCTTTTTAGCGACTTTAACCAAAAATTATGAATAGAAAGTTTTTGACAGAAAGCATGTACTCTTATTTCATTTCGATAAGTGCGGCCATTTCCCCAGAAAATTAAGGTTGAAAAATCTTAATACGTTAAATAATATACTACACAAATACTGGAATTTTTTTTAGGGTCTAAAAAATATTATAAACTTTAAAATGAGATGGTGTAGCCCAAAGCAGGCAGAAAGTTGTAGTGAACATGTGAAGCATTGTGAACAAATCATCTATTTATATCAAACCTTGTGATACTCTGACACCATAAACATTTTCAGTAGTACCTTAAGATTTTCAACCTGAATTAAAACAGACACTGTTGTACTTCTTTATAGATTGGAGATAAAACATTAAAAACATATATCGTTTTAAAGGAACGGTAACTCTTTGTAATTTCTTCTTTGAGCATTTTTCTTATAAAAGAAAGGGCTGAGATAAAACAAACAAAAGGTTGACGAAAAGCGTGGGGTGGATATTTTGCACACTTCTCGTTTTTCGTGAGAGGATGACTAGACTCTAGAAAACTATCCAGAATAGACAAACATTGAATAAAAACAAATTTGTACAAAAATGTACTGCCTTTAATGTTGTCCAAGGAATTTTTTCCTGATAACTGACTGTTTTCGAGACATAAATGAAAAATCGATAAAAAGAAAATTTTCAATGGTCTCTTGCACCCCTCTCCCTGTAAGTCCGACGACTTTCACCCACTGCACTCTACAGCTTATCATTACAATTAATTTACATGATTTTGTTGTCGGCTGTTGTCATCGATACTCGTGAAGATTTGGTGAGGCCAATTGTGAATTGAAATCATTTTAAACTTTAAATTGCACTTGTTTAATTACATGATGTTGATGACTGATTAACATTGCTTTATTGTTAACTTCAACGGAATTGTTTTTTAATGTTTGATATGTCACGTACCCCCATTAGTAATACATCAAATAAATATTTTCAAATGGTTTTAAAAAGGGATATTTTATACGTTGTTAGAAAAAACTAGAATGCGTCATTATGTCTGAGAGCCAACACTAACAAAAAAAGAAATTATAAAATATACCAAAAAATAACATTCAATCAAAATTATTTGACCCATTCGAACGATGTTCGGCAAAACATACTGTCAACACTTTATAAATTTTATGCAATCCTTTTCGATCGCAGTACATGTCTTTCCATTTTTCACCTTCCTTTTAAAGGATGGCAACGTGCGAAGTTTCATGTCACAATGAAATACAGTAACGATTACCCTAAAACCTCTTCATGATAATATGATCTCACTCACCGCCAATCTTGGTAGGTTTCCATAGCTTTTTTGGCATCTGCTTAGGCAACGGTAGTCCAGTTTCCAAACATGCCCCCTTTGCACACTTCTCAGGCGGTTGTTTTTGTTGTTGTTGGCAAGATTTTGTCACGAAAGATTCAGGTTCATGATTTTGACAGTACCTGGTTTCCTCTGCCGATGGTTTTCGGCAAACCTTTGCCGTATTTTTCGTCTTCTTAACCTTTTCTGTGGGTTTCAATGGGATTGTGGCGCTTAAGGGTTTTACCTTGTGCGGGGGAGTGCAAGGTTTCTGAGTGAGGTCTGGAAAATTACAAAAGTTTTAATCGTACATGTAGCATTTCCCATTGATTTGTCCTGACGAGTATAGTACGTTGTTTTCCTTGCTATATATTGTTTCCTTGTAAGTGAAAGCACGTATGTCATTATGAGCCATAATCCATAGCCGATGCATTTTTCACGAATGCAAAAATGCAAAAAATTGTAGCAAACGTTCTAATGCATGAATAGGTACATGATTTTCGTTGAGAAAATGTGTGATGATTCGAGTTTTTTAATAGAAAGGAAAACTGGAAGGCTGTCTAGCCAAACAAGTATAGCGGAAAAGAAACAATAAAGATTGATTCCGGCAAACTGTTATACGTCTTGAAGTTCGTTCTTCTCATTAAAATAAAGACATTACGTTGACAAAACACGAAATTGTCTAACAGAACACTACTACGAACTACGGGGAACTCAGAAAAAATTGTGAAAGTGTCTAAAAGAAATAGGTTTTTCGCGGCATAATTATCAAAAGAATTTTATGTTTTAAGAAAAATTATATTGCTTTTGGAGAAGGAAACACATAAGAACAATAAAAAAAGTTTTTAACAGGAAAAAACTGTTTATTATTTAAATGAAACAGTAACCATATAAAAGGCACAAAGGGGGCACACAGTATAGAAAGGTTGAGTTGGTAAGAATATTACTAACTCGCAGCAGGCTCTTACGCAAGGTTAATCTACTGGCTTTAACCCATCTGTTGTAATTGGTCGTATTTACGCACATTGATGTGAAACTGTAGATAATTGGTGGTTTATTAGAATTTACCTCAAGAAGTAACTTATTGTTGTGTAATGTTTCATTCGGATGTTAAATAATATACTACAAAATGAAAAAAGATGATATCATTAACGGTTTAAAAGAGAAAAACTTTATGTTTGATATAATATGGTGATTAAAAAGGGACTTATCCACATCGAGAAAAAACAAAAATAAAACTACAAAGAAATACAATGAAATAGCTAAAGATGGCGGGATAATGATTGTTCGTTTATCTCCATATCATTGACAACTCAACCCTATAGAATTAATATAAGCATAGGTAATGAATGAACTAGAACAAGAAACAAAATAAAATAATTTAAATTAGGATATGTAAGAAGACTTTTACATGAAACTTTATCAGAAGTAATTATATAAAATTGGAAAAAGCATGCAATATACGAAAGAAAACATTTATGGAATTTCCTTAAAATATAAATACAAAAACTTCATTTATTTGGAAAGAGCCCGACACAAGATGCCAAAAAAATAATATGATAATTTCAGTAGAAATCTACATCCTTTCGGTTTAACACTTTGCTGTAAAATGTAACATGAGGGGACATGTTGGGACGTGAGGGGAGAAGAAAATATACTAATATACACCTAACTACTACAATACTAATATACTAACTAATATATATCTACTAATACAGTTTAGGTTTGGCTCAACCAAATTTGGCAAACTAGATGTCATTTAAGAAAGGAAGGTTTGTTATTAAAGATAAAACAGTAGCTATGTTATACTGATTTTCGCGGTCCTCGCTAGGGGGCCTTTATCTGAAACGCTGTTTATTTCTATTATTTGTTATTGCTATTGATTTATGTTCTTATTTATTATGTAGTTAGTACCACTGACGAAATTTCCATTAGGCAAAATTTTAACCATGCCAGTGTTTTAAACTGTCAGTTCCAAGCATGAGAAAGTGAGGAGAAAACGATGCCTAACCTAATTAAAATTTGCAAACTTGTGTTGTTTTTTTACATTTAAATACCTAAGATGTCCTTGTAAGCCTTGTAAGCTCAATGAGTAATTCTCATCTATACCAAATCCCCTGACACTCTATCGACAATTTCTTCTTTTTGATTTTTGCTATCATCGCGTGCCACTTGCTACTTAAACTGAGTTCGCTGCCTGCGCACTAAACATGGAGGACACAGCGAAAGTTGGTAACTAAACTAACACACAAATACCCAACAGTTTTTCGGAGAAATTTTTGAATGAAAAACGAGGTGCTGTGATATTACATCCAAAGACACAAGGTATAATTTTCACCTAAAACAAATTATGAAATTGTATTACCTGGTTTTTCACGCAAAACATGTTGCTTCTCGTTTATCTTCGGGGTCTCGACTATTTTCTCCGGTTTCCGTTTACACACGTTAGGCGGTGTTTTTGGTTCCGGCGAATAGGCGCCGCAAGGTCTTTGGAAAGGCGAACAGGAACTACATTCTGTAAAATATAGATATATTACTAACTGGATCCCCAACGCAGCACTTAATAAATTGAATATTCATTGAATGCTTTCTTCTGCATTACAATGCTCTAAATTCTAGATGCGGTAACCGTTAACATCGGTTCAGTTTTATTGACAATTTTAAAGAATGCAGGTAATGATCATGGAACGGTTCTCATATTTATCCTTGCACCTATTTCCATTTTCATAAGTAACCTACTACTTAACTCAATTGTTATTATTGTTAATTATCACAAACTAGAATATATAAACTCAACCGCAAAATTTACCGGACATCAAGTTTTTCAGAAAGAAAAATCAGTAAAAAATGGATTTCCATTAATAATCTTTAATAAGGAACAATTTTTACAAAATAAACTAAACTTCGTTTTTATCATGTCAAAATTAAAAAAAAAAAACATGGAAAAATGAATATTAATAAAACTGCGGACAAAAGCCTGAGTATTAGGTATTTCCTCCGCGAGCGTGAATATCTCTCATTCCATACTTTCTATCAAAGCAGCAATTATGTCTTGGGGTATCGTCTCCCATTCATGCATTAGCGCTTGGTCCAGCTGTTCTACTGTATGAAACTCGTCATAATTCTATTTTATCCTCCCAGCTAGGTTGTCCCATAGGTGCTAGATGAAGTCTAAGTCAAGAATCAAGGCTCATGTTTGGCAACCTTAGCACCTGAATTCCAACATCATGAAGGTACTGACGCGTAATCTGGGCTATGTGCTGTCGCGTATTGTCATGCATTAGAATAAAATGTGTACCTCCAGATGGCGTATAAGGTACCACGTGTTTTTTTAAACACTCCCTGATGTACCTGTCGGCGTTGATCCTACCTCTGCGCCATGTTACAAGAGCCGTAGAAGCTTCCAAAAAAATGCACGCTTATACCATCAAACCTCCACTACCAAGAAGGTACCCGAGACGAAAATCAGCACTGAGCATATCGTTCTCCCTGCCTTCTAAACACTCTTTGGCAACGATCAGGTGAATAGTGCGTGAAACGCGACTCATTCGCAAAGAGAACACAGTCCCATTCGTTCATACTCCATTCTAAATAAGTCCTCGTAAATTCCAACCGTTTTATGCGATGCTCTGTGTTCAAATTAGGGCCAGTAGCACGTGTATGAGAGGTTAAATGTTAAATGGTGTTCTTTCAACCTCCTTGGTACAGTATCGGATAAAATGGCAGTACCAGGAACATCTGCCAACCTCCTACTCAAAGCCGTTACAGGAAGTGTCCGTTCTTGCAAAATTTGAAATCGAAGAAATCACTCTTCCACTTCATTTGTGGCTCGCCGTCTTCCCTGTCAAGGTCTTCTGGAATAAATGCCAGTTTCCCTAACCCTTTGAGTCGTATCAGATACCGTGCTTCCAGGGATGCCTAGAAAATTAGTGATATATCGGATACTGCGCCCTTCATTGTGTAGAGTAGGGCAACAGCTTGAGCGGCTTCTTCGGGACTCATTGCACAATAAAATGACTGTCTTTACAACAATTGTTTGTTTTGGAGAACCATAGCAACCCGCTAAAAACAGCTATCAAAGCAACATTGATGGCTATGAAAAACGTTACCGTTTGATAGTCAACTAAAAAGTCGGTATAAAACTAATCCTAGTCATATGGAAATGACAAAAAAACTATGATTTTCTTCTTTCAAAAATTTACGAATGTGTATCTATATGAATTTAAAATACAAACCGTTTTCGCGAATTTGAGGGATGAAAATTGAATGTCCGGTTAATTTTGCGGTTGAGTGTATATGGTAGGTAGAGGAATTTAAAGCATGGATGCTATGGAAAGGCAAACTTAGACTATGATTTTGCTCTGCTTGATCATAGAGGTTTAAACTTTTGAACCCTACAGTTTTCCGCCAGTTATTATCTAAAATGTATTATACTATATAATTCTCCAGAACAAATCAACTCACCTTGGTTCTCTTCTTGTTGGATTGTAATCTTCAGCGGACAATCTTCAGGCATCGGCGTCTGTTGACAGTAATTTTTACCCTTTTCTTTAGGTGGTATACATCTTCTCTCCTCTTTCTCTTCACACTTAGGTACCGATCTTTTGATATGGTCTTCGCAGGGTTCGACTTGTTTGCAGCAATCCTTCGCACTGGCTTTCCTATTTATTTCGCATTTGATCTCGGCTGGAGCTAACTTCGACTTTATTTTCGTATCCGATTTCTTTGGGCAAAGTTTTGCCCTCCGGTCGGCAATGGCATTCTTACAATCTGCATGTGGATTTGTGTCTTTCTTGCAAGGATCTGGCGACTTGCAAGAATCTCTAGTTCGTTTGCACGTATCCTCCTTTTTACAGGGATCTGGTTTTTCAGATTTGCAGGAATCTCTCGCTTCCTTGCACGGATCTTCTTTTTTACATGGATCCGGTTTTTTAGTTTGGCAAGAATCTCTCGCCTGCTTACAAGGATCTTTGCTCTTACATGGATCATCTTTCATGCAAGGATCCGACTTTTCAGTTTGGCAAGAATCTCTGGTATGTTTGCACGTATCGTCTTTTTTACAAGGATCTGGATTTTCAGGTTTGCAGGAATCTCTCACCTGTTTACATGGATCTCCGTTTTTACACGGATCCGGTTTATCAGTTTGACAAGAATCTCTCGCCTGCTTACAAGGATCTCTGCTCTTACATGGGTCGTCTTTTATGCAAGGATCTGACTTTTCTGATTTGCAAGAATCTTTCGTCGGTTTTGACGTACATTCCTTTTTACAAGGATCCGGCTTTTCCGATTTACAGGAATCTCTTGCCTGTTTGCAGGGATCCTCCTTTTCACAAGGATCCGGCTTTTGACTTTGGCAAGAATCTCTCGCCTGCTTACAAGGATCTTTGCACTTACATGGATCCTCTTTCATGCAAGGATCTGACTTATCAGATTTGCAAGAATCTTTCACCGGTTTTGACATATCCTCCTTTTTGCAAGGATTTTCAGATTTGCAGGAATCTCTCTCCTTTTTGCATGGATCTTCTTTTTTACATGGATCCGACTTTTGACTTTGACAAGAATCTCTCGCCTGCTTACAAGGATCTTTGCTCTTACATGGGTCGTCTTTCATGCAGGGATCCGATTTTTCTGATTTGCAAGAATCTTTTGCCCGTTTGCACGTATCCTCCATTTTACAAGGATCTGGATTTTCAGATTTGCAGGAATCTCTCTTCTGTCTGCATGGATCTTCTTTTTTACATGGATCCGGCTTTTGACTTTGGCAAGAATCTCTCGCCTGCTTACAAGTATCTTTGGTCTTACATGGGTCGTCTTTCATGCAGGGATCCGACTTTTCTGATTTGCACGAATCTTTTGCCCGTTTGCACGTATCCTCCATTTTACAAGGATCTGGATTTTCAGATTTGCAGGAATCTCTCGTCTGTTTGTATGGATCTTCTTTTTTACATGGATCCGGCTTCTGACTTTGGCAAGAATCTTGCGCCTGCTTACAAGGATCTTTGCTCTTACATGGGTCGTCTTTCATGCAGGGATCCGATTTTTCTGATTTGCAAGAATCTTTCGCCCGTTTGCACGTATCCTCCATTTTACAAGGATCTGGATTTTCAGATTTGCAGGAATCTCTCTTCTGTCTGCATGGATCTTCTTTTTTACATGGATCCGGCTTTTGACTTTGGCAAGAATCTCTCGCCTGCTTACAAGTATCTTTGGTCTTACATGGGTCGTCTTTCATGCAGGGATCCGACTTTTCTGATTTGCACGAATCTTTTGCCCGTTTGCACGTATCCTCCATTTTACAAGGATCTGGATTTTCAGATTTGCAGGAATCTCTCGTCTGTTTGTATGGATCTTCTTTTTTACATGGATCCGGCTTCTGACTTTGGCAAGAATCTTGCGCCTGCTTACAAGGATCTTTGCTCTTACATGGGTCGTCTTTCATGCAGGGATCCGACTTTTTTGATTTGCAAGAATCTTTTGCCCGTTTGCACGTATTCTCCATTTTGCAAGGATCGTTGTTCTTGCACAAATCTTTCTTACATGTGTCTTGCATTTCCGATGCCTCTTTACATGGATCTTTTTTCTTACAGTGGTCTGGTTTTTGAGAAGTGCTGCAGGGATGTGTTTCTTTTGCAGACTTCGTCTGTTTGCAAGAATTTTTGTTTTCTTTTTTACATGTCGTTACATTGGTGTCCTGTATTTGGTAAGCATTCAACAGTTCTTTATAATCTTTTCCATCATTATTTTTAGGTTTTGTTTTGTTTTTTGTTCCAAATATCTTTTGTCTGCAGATTTCTGTAATTGTACTATCCGGTTTATCGCCTTTTTTAGATTCTGGTTTTTTGTTCGTGAACATCTGTTTTTCTTTACACCCACTACCTTTTGTGGTATCCTTTGCTTGACTATTTTTAAATATCTTATTTCTACAATCTTGCATTTCCTGCGTCAAATTTGATTTCGCTTTGTTATGCATTTCTTCCTTAGGTAAGTTGTTGTCGCAGGTATCTCCCTTTGCTTTCGTCTTTAAATCACCACCACTTCCCAACTGCTTCATCTTGGAGGTAAATTCCTGCAAATATTTGTCAATATCCTCTTCGGACCGATTATTACGTCTTGCTATTGTATTGCTATCTTTATTGTTATCACTTTCACCACCTCTGGATCCGCCACTCGCATTTCTCAGGTTTTCTTTGCTGTTCTTGGTACCATAATTCTCATTACTTTTAAAATTATTCGTAGTCATCATCCTCATTTTGTGACTGTCGCGGAGGTATGTGGCGCTATCAAAATATAGCGGTTCGTCTTTTTGTAATCGTATGAAGTTGGGCGACTCCTTGTGTTGTTCCGAAGCCGGTAATGGGATATCAAGCTGGCTCCTGGATTCGCTTTTGGCTAGTCGCTCGAAGTAACAATTGAGCTTATCTTCTAAATGCTTAATCGCTGAAAAATTATGAACATTCTAAATTGATGTGAATGTAATTTGGCATTTATTAAAAATAACATTAAATAGTGGACACCATACTATTTCTCTTTTAAAGAGAAAAGCATTGACGAATATTTATTCAGGTCTCGTATAACTATAGTACTAACTGATGTCATATACGAAATACTTTAGGTGCCTAAAAATTATACATTTATTTAGAAAGTAAACAAACTACAAACCATTTTAATTTAAAAACTGCATACTATGATTTAAACATATGGTGTGATTTTCCGTTTAATTTATTGTCTTCTGTCACGGAGTAAATGTTTATACATAGGAAAACTACGTTCTACATCAACAGATGTAAGCAGAGTACATTTTAATATGGATAAAATTTGAGAATCTTCATTCATGTCATTTGACAATTTCCCAGCAAAAACCTTTAAAACTTTTCACAATAAAGTTAAACTTCCATTTTTACTTAGCGCTTCTAATTTTTAGAACGTGTCCTTAGGTTAATTAATGGTTTGTTTTAAATTCTTGACTAGTTGAATGGAATCGGTTATGGGCAATTAATTTTTTTTTCGTCTGATGTACTTATTTGGAAAAAATATCCAAAATAAAATTGAAAAAATGCCGCGTTAACCAAGGTATTTGTCCAGAAATGTAGAAATTATTGGAATATTTGCAGCAACCATGTCCTGACATACATCGAACTTGAACGTATCCTCTTTATTTTTGGCAGTCGTAGCGAATACTGTTGCCGGTGTTGCATTTTGTAAAACATTATTGGTGCAATTTCTGTGGAGAGTGGTCCCGCAATGTTGGTGTATAAGATATCTCTTCGTGCTTGAAGTCGATAACAGTAAATTAGGATAAATAAAGCATGAACGTAGTTTTTTATGCTGTATCGAAAAATGAAACACCGATTGAAATGTTGCAATCGACCCGCGATTAATTTAAAATATTTTCGGTGCACCTGTAAGTCCATAAAACTGAAAATAATATATTAACGAAAGTTAAAAGGAGAATAGAGCTAATGATTATTATTGTTATTAATATGATAATAATTTAATTTTGTCGGAAGTTACTGGTAAAAAATTTAATGTTCAATTTAAAAAGCGACGTGTACTTTTAACAGGTAAGGAATTAAATTAAAAATACTTGCCCCTTTTTTCACAAACTTCACAGAAAACGCCATCTTCATCTACAGTAAGCCAAGAAAATGGCCAGATCCACGAAAGGAATATGGTAGACATGATTATGTTTGCACTTAATATACACACAATGCACAGTGGGAGTCCGCACTGTCAATAATATTGCAGACGACCCAAAAGGGTCTGCAAAAAGGGAATAAACGCTTTAAAACAATGACGAAGAAAATACATAGATATCTGCTTCTTTCATTAGACCCTTTCAGTATCGTTCATCGAAATCACAATCGTTCCATGTATATCAAAAAAGATTCTCAACAATCGTCTTGAGCACTAATTTTAGTGTTCATATTACTCAATCCAGTTAATTTCAGGGTATTTTCCTAAATATATCAGAAATTTCGCATAAATAGGCTTCCATACAATGAAACTTTATATATTTACAACATAGGAAAAAATGTGCTTCAAATATACAAAACATGCGGAATATTGATGTGATATAAAAAATATGTATGTTGCTTATAAACCCGACTTGATTTGGTTAAATATCATCATTATTATCATGAACTAGCTTAAGTGTTTATTGCTGGACGTAGGTCTCCCTCAAATCTTTTCACCCTTCTCTTCTCGGTCCTGTGCCACTTGGATTCAGTTATCTGTAAATCGCTTCAAGTCATCTGATCATCTTCTCGGAGGTCTGTCTCTGCTTCTGAGAGCATGCTGTATTGGCCGCCATTCTGGTATTCGCTTAGTCTATCTATCATTCGTTCTTCTGGTAGTATACCCAGTCTAGTTTCATTTAAGTTTTTTTAAGCGAATATATATCGTATGTTATTCTTGAATGCTGTTTTATTATTGTATTGGATATCTTGTCTCTTAGGGATATACCTAGCATAGATCTTCCCATAGCTCGCTGGGCTACATAGATTTTTTTCTGTAGACTTTTTGCCAGTGTAAGTAACTCTGCGCCATATGTAAGTACTCGCATAACACACTGATGGGACAACTTCCTCTTTAAGCATATTGGTAGATCTTAATTTGGTACATCATGCATTAGTTTACATTGGAACACATTGGTTAATTATGGAGGGTCTTAATTTTAGAGACGATTTGTCGTTTTGTTCTTCCCATTACACGTGTGTTGGTTAGAAAATTTGGAAACAGTTCGCTAAGTGGCGGATTCACTTTTTAAGGGTGGCCAATTTATTTTGAAAATTTAAAAAATAGGAGAAATGACTCTACCAGCCCGCTAGACTGATAGTATAATTTTAGAAGTAATTACTGTTTTTGAGTTATAAACTCGTAAATTTTTGTTGTGACCGACTGTTCGTAAGCTTGCATTGATTATGTATTGGTTAGAATTTATCACATTTAGTGAGAATTTCGAAGAAGTTGTAGTGCTGGGAATTTAGATTTACGACTGTGGGCCAGGTGGGTCATGTGGTCTAGTGACGGGTGATCCAAAATCAGCGAAGGCATCTGAATCGCTGGTGTCTCCTGAGCCTCCAGTCCTGTCTCGTCTCCAGTCTTGTTCGAAGACAACATGTGAAGCCGCCTGTCCTCGTAGTTCCTATTGTGGCCTTCGTTGTGGCGCCTAGTTATACTTTAGGCAGGAAGTGTGTTGAAACGTTCGATCGATCGATCGATTTTCAATATTGTTCTTGTATCACTGCCGCTAACGCTTTTAATGTACCTCTTGATTGAGGTTCGTTTTACAGGACTACGAATTTTGATGTTTTTATATTATTTTACTGGAACGTACTTGGAATAACAAGTTCCAAAATAGCAATTATTAGTTTGAAAAATAATACGTGAAAAAGGTATGGCCTTTTAAAATTGCCATTTTATATATAATATTATAGGGTTGAAAAACCCAAACCTCATCATTAGTCAACAGTAACAATGGGAAAATGATGGGAAATTTCTTTGTTCGCATTACTTTTGGTATTTTTTAGGAAAAAAATATTTTTCGTAAATTATCATTTCTCTCTAGGTCGTAAATTTGCAGAAATGTATTTCTTAGGTAGGAATCAGACTGCCCGATTCAGTGCGACCGACCGACCAATATGGAATGTTTGGATTCATCCAGCAATTTGTTTAACGTCACATTGCCTGATCGTGATCGATCGACTCACCAAAAAATGTCAAAAAGATCAATGTCAAAATGTCATATTAAATCCGTTTTGAAGAGAGTGAAACAAATAGTATCATTTTTATTTGCATCCAATACAAATCTTAGACAATGAAGGATATAAATTACATATCAATACTCGCCGAAAAAGTAAGGTTGGATTTCTCAAAACTGCACAAAACACTATATAACAATGGATATTTTTTATTTAGTATTCCATGACTGTCGACTGACCGACCAAATTTCGAACCTGTCCGAAATTTGAACACGGACGATGGTGGTCGATCGGTCTCACTGATGAACGATCAAGCAGTCTGAGTCTGTGTATCATTTCAGAGGGTTTGAAATTTTGGTCGGCCGTGGACGATGGGTCTGGTTGTTCAGTCTGATTTCGCCCTTACTGTAATTATCGGAGAGCACTAACTTCTTTTCTGCAATAACTTTGTCGTCTGTACGATTTTTATATATAGTATTATATATACTATATAATATATATATTATATATATAACTATATATAATATATATAGTAATATAAATATATTAGTATATATATATATATATATATATATATATATATATATATATATACTCTCTTTATTGTTGCACATTGCGAGTTCATCACTCACTGCACTTTTGAACGGAACATGAAAAAATGGGTGACAGTGAGTCAAGTTAACCAAAAAACAGTAAAAATTCGACGGTGTGTAATCGAACGTAAGGACGGTGTTTTATTCGCCGTTCTCAGTAAATATTTTTATACATTGAGATCCTGTAAATATAAGTGAAATGTCAATTTCACTTAGAAGTAGTCGAACATGTATACTCGAATCGTAATATAGAACGTACCATGTGGAATTGCCCGGACAGCACCCAGGAAAACGTTTTTTTTTTGTTAGTTTTTAATCAAAAACTTTGCAGTTCAATTATGTTCTTAGCTGCTTGTATTAATCAGTTATTATATTACAATTACTATTTCAATTTATAGTTAAGAAGAACTATTTGATTAACAAAGGGCATGTAGACCAGTCTTGGTTTTATGGAATATATACCTATTAACAAAATACAAAGTGATCAAGAAATACTGTTTAAGTTGGCAATCCTACCTGGAGGATTTTTTTGTCTAAGGGTTTGCAACGATATACCGGAAATCTCTGTACTCTGCATGACAGCGAAAGCTAAATAAACACAAATATTTTAGGTTATGTGAATTTGTTTACGATTAAAATAACTACACCAGAAAAAACTTCAATAATTTAAGGTACTGCTCGAATTGAGCGGCATTATGTTCTAAACATAAATTCACCTTCCGTTTTAGGCTCTCGAAGACATTAATTAACATCCGAGGAGACATATTTGCAACTTCCTCGATAATGGCAGCTTCTAGTTCTTCACGTGTATGTAGAATATTACTGAACACCTTGCTTCTAAGGTTCCCAAAGAAACAAAAGTCTAGAGGTGTCAGGTCTGGTGACCTACTTGGCCAGATTCCCGTACTTATGACTCGATGGTCAAAAACTTCCCTCAAATATTGCATTGTGGCACGAGCCGTATGTGCTCGAGCCGAATCTTGTTGGAAGTAGCCATTTTCGCGCTCCTCTACGGTTAATTGGACAACAAATGGCTGGAGAATGTGCCGAATGTATCGTTCTGAATTAACTGTGAAGTTAAAAAACACAGGACCAATTACTCTCTGCCGTGATACATCCAGCCAAACACCAACTTTAGTAGGGTGTGAAGTTGTTGTTCTAGCAGCATGTGGATTTTCACCAGACCAAATTCTGTAATTTTGAGAATTAACATAGCCATTGAGATGAAACCAGGCTTCATCGGAAAAAAAGATTTTATCCAGAATGTCATCATTAAAGGGCGGATAAAATGCAAAATGCATCTTTTGCATTATTTGCATTTTTTTCATTTTTTTCTTCAAATTTGCATTTTTTTCTTAAATCGTGCATATTTTGCATTTTCTTTTAAAATCTGCAGGATATTAAAAAAAAAACGATGTACTGATGAGTATAAATCATTACTTATAGATCTTATAGACAATATATAAGTTATAACTGGAATTGAAATCTAGTTATCAAGTACCTTTACTACCTGGTGGTGATCATTTTAATAAGGGTTGTTTTTACCTATGTATTCTAATCGGAGGAGGATGTGCTTCATAACTCGCAAATTACTTTATACTCTTACTTATACTTATACTTTATATGTACATTATACTTAAAATTCGTAGAAAGGCTTATTTTGACCGCGGGGCAGAGATAGCTGTTAGTTTTAGTGTGTTTTGTAATCCTCTCCGGCCATTGTATTTGTTTTGGGATCAAGTTGATGTACGTCCAATTTTAAGAGAAGTTAAATTCAACGGTTGTTTTGAGAATTTAAAAATGCCAAAAGCATATTTAACTGAACTGTGGACTAAACCATAGTGAGCTGAAGTGGAATGGTGACAAATTATTTTGTATAGTATGTTCGAAAATAGTCAGTACATAGAAAGCTATAACTGCTTAGATTAATTTAATTAAATTAGTAGTTCATTTATTTGCTAACAATATTCCAATTACGACAATTACTTTGAGTGGATATCTACCTAGATATCCATTAATATAACACGAGACTGGTTGAGGCAGACCAATTATTAAATGTTCTTGAAGCCGAATGTAAAAAGATACATAGAAAAATTGAAAAAGTAGTTTTCTCCAAATTTTCCAGTAATGTACAAGCTATCGAAGAGATTTCTGTATTAAAAACTGTTGCAATAATGTCTACGGGCGACTTATATAATAAAATTGTATAATTGTATTGTATAATAAAATTGATGTAATACCAAATATTGTACATGCATTAAAATACGCTCCTGTTACTTCAGTAGGTGTGGAATGAACTTATTTTCAAACATATGTTCACTGGTAGAAGACAATCTTTCCTTATTGAACATTTTGAAAAACAAATAGCATTTGCATTTTTTACCAAATTTTATGCATATTTTTGATTTTTTTTTAAATGTTCGTGCATTTTTTTTACATTTTCCTGCATTTTAATGCGCATTTTTTTAAATTATTCACGTGCATTTTTTCCACCCTTTGGTCATCATTGTTCATTTCCTGATTGAACCAGTTACAGAACTGGACGCGTTGTGGACGGTCAGGAGGATTTAGGGATTGTACCATCGAAAATTTGTACGGGTGGTATTTCAATTTGCTCTTCAACACAGTGGAACAACTTCCATATGATAAACCTGTAAAGTGACGAAACGGAATACGGGAAATTAGGAATAAGTGGAAATTGGTGAATTTTTGATAAGGATCAAACCTGTTTGGAGGGAAAGCTTCCTAACCGATTTGCGAGGACATTGTTGTAGTCGGGCCCTGACGTCTTGCACCACATTTTCAGTGAGTACGGAGGGTCTACCAGGTGGCTTTCCTTTCTTCATATTGCCTGTATTCAAATATCGTTGAACTACACGCATGCAGTGTTGTTTAAAAACGTCGATAGTGAACACAACTCAGGAAACATTTCTTGAAATTGGTGCAAAGTAGATTCCAATGAGTATTGCCATCCAGAAATGGGATCATGAACTGCACTCCGAAAATAAGCAATTTGAATCGCCGCTCAAGTGTCAATGCTGTCTCTGTCAAACAACCGGAAGTGGTCCCAGTTCTACCATTTTAAAGTAAAATTTAGGATTGCCAACTTAAACAGTATTTCTTGATCACGTTGTATATATTTTTGAAATGCGTGTTTCATATTTTGTGATTTTTGTTACTTATGCTCGATATTTTAACTAGCTGATTTGTTGAGTTTTACTTGGTAAATGAAAATGAAAACGTTAATTAAAAATTTCGTGCCGTACAACTTAATAGGGAAATTTAGGGTTTGGTTGGGTTTTGCTTGATACAGATATAGTCGGTAGATATCCGCTAACCTATTTTCTAACCGTACTTAACATACATTTTGTACGTCTGTTAGTTAGCAACTTAATCCTTATTGGTTTAATCAAGTATGTTATGAATAATCAGTTGTTGAGTTAATTCCAGTTACAAATCCGTAGAATTCTTTTGAACATACTCAAGATGAATTGTTGTTGGACTGTTTTTAATAAAATCTTTATTTTTCTTAAGTACTACTATTTTATGGTAACGTAGACATTTTCACCCTATTTTTGAATATTCCGTGAAAATCAGGGTGGTGTAGAATTTAATCATGTTTACCAAACTCCAAAATAATTATTCACCATATTGTCCGCTCATTTTCCGTACATTTTTGTCAAATTTGTTTCATTCCCTAATAAGATTCGTTGATTCTATCGTATGCCCATCATGTGGGTCGTTTGCACACAACCATTCCTTGTTTTTAAATTGTTTTCCGACTATTTCCCCACATTGTTTGGAGGAAATTTGAATATTAACATGTAACTCGATGGTGGAAGTTCATTAACATCTCTAAATCCATAAAAATCTTATTGAAACATTGGAAAAAATATGAACGCTAATGCTGACCGATCTTAGCAAAATTTTTTAATTTTCTTTTCTTCAAAAACTACGATAGTGTTATCTTTCACTAAAAAGTGGCTTAAAATTGGCTGCTCCGCTAAGAACAACCTTTACCATAAAATTTGAAAAAAAATAGTCATTATAGCTAGCCGGAGGATTTGAAAGTCAATTTTAGAGAGAAAGAATAGAATCAGAAGATCTCTAATTATAACTTCGTTTGAACGGTAAATGAATCAAAATCACTCTGATTTAAATTCTACTCCTATCTGTAAACTCTAAAACTGAAAATTACCTTCTTTGATTTCGTTGTATTTGATTTCCTCGCCTTTCAGTATAGGTTCGAGAGTCTCGCTGATGGCGTCGGTCAATTCTTTGTTGGAGTTCTTCTTCACCTTGTAGTACAATTCGCGGCCACTGAATTTCCCGTTGTTGGAATTAGACGTCAAATACCTTTCGTTGACGTAAGGCTTCGACACCTTAGGGCTGAGACTAAAGAAGGATATTTTTGGCTGCAAAATGCTTGCTTCCGTCATACTCGATGACCTAAGCACGTCTCTGTCTGATTTCTTTATTAGTTCGGTGTCTGAATGCGTCCCTTTTTGAGCGAGATTTACGATCGCGTTCGCGCTACCGATCAAGTATTTGAATTTGGTAGAAGATAATCTCCGCAGGTTCGACCTAGATGCACTTTTCACTAGCAGATACAAGGGGACAATGCTGTTTCTGTACATGTCGAGGTTGACATTTTGCGATGGTGATTTCGCCTTCTCATCGTTGAGAATGTCGCGGATGAAATTTCGTCTCGACGCGTTGTACTGGGAGTAAAAACGTTTCTGCTGTAAGCCGTCCAGTCGCTTCTTGGCGTCCTTTTGCCGCGAGGAGCAAGCGTAGCAGTCATTCGGCCTGAAGAAGTGAGTGTGGATCTTGTTTCTCTCGTGCAGTTTTCTCGCCTCCTTCGCTCTGGTCAACTGGGCGATGGAGTTGGTCAGGTTAATGGTGTACCGCACATCTCTGTTCTTTTTCTCGATTTTCTGCACCTTTTCCTTTACACAATTCTCGGAAACAACCTCGTCCTTCTTCTTTTTCTCTGAATTTCTCGATCGCGGTTTGGCACGCCTCGATCGTTGCGAGCCGGATTTGCATCGTGAGCTTGTCTTGAACGTAATTTTCTGCGATTGCTTGTTATTTTTGAAGAAATTTGAAAACTGTAATGATTTCTTCGTTTTTTCTAAGCCGTAATTGATCCGTGGGACGAAAATTTTGCTGTCGGCATCGAACTAAAAACACAAGGAAAAAGCGGTTATTGTTGGTCAGGACCTACCCTTTTGACGGCGCACTCACTGGGAATTTTAATAAATTGGCGGTCTTAAAAATGTAGCTCATTACGAGAATTTTGGGGTTTTAATGACGGGAGACGAAAATTTGGAAGTTGTCAAAAGTGGTGATATGGTGACATTTACAATCTTCGATTATGAAACTAAATTCAATCATCCTTATTAGTTTTGTTTCGGTTCCAGTTTTTGGAATAATTCTGAACAGTTCATAACTGACGCAAAACTGAATGTGTAGTGACAAAAATTCGGAATGGTTATGAACTGGGATAAAACGGAAACTCGTCTTTTTGCTACTTTAGGTAGGAATCAGACTGCCCGATTCAGTGCGACCGACCGACCAATATCGAATGTTTGGATTCATCCAGCAATTTGTTTAACGTCACATTGTCTGATCGTGATCGATCGACTCACCAAAAAATGTCAAAAAGATCAATGTCAAAATGCCATTCAAATGTCCGTTCTGAAGAGAGTGAAACATAATATCATTTTTATTTGCATCCAATACAAATCTTAGACAATGAAGGATATAAATTACATATCAATACTCGCCGAAAAAGTAAGGTTTGATTTCTCAAAACTGCACAAAACACTATATAACAATGGATATTTTTTATTTAGTATTCCATGAGTGTCAAACTGTCAACCGACCGACCAAATTTCGAACCTTTCCGAAATTCGAACAAGGACGATGGCGGTCGATCGGTCTCACTGATGAACGATCAAGCAGTCTGAGTCTGTGTATCATTTCATAGGGTTTGAAATTTTGGTCGGCCGTGGACGATGGGTCTGGTTGTTCAGTCTGATTTCGCCCTTAATGTTGTATGTTTTGTCCTTCAGCGTCTCGTCATCGTTACGTTTCCAGTGGTGGTAAAAATAGAATATCACTGTCGTGTTGGAGAAATTAAATGCTTTCCTCAAAACGGCTGGTCAAGCTTAGAACAATATATTATGGCAATTTAAAATGCTCTTCAAAATCTTGTTTGCTACGTAATTCAATAGTTGTCTTAGAATGTTCTTCGACCTTCGGGTGATGAGTTAACAATTCTGTGGCTGTAACAACCTCTCGCCCGATTACCTCTTCTGAAGAAATGAAGCTGTCATTGGAGCCAGACGATGATTCAAAAGAAACTATAATTACAGAGGTAGAAAACTTTGTTTTTCATTATTTACAAATCACACATATCATAGAGCCAGCTGGAATGGTTCATACGCAGTCTGGATATTTTAGAACCGCTAAACGGAAACGTAAATATCAGAGTTCCAAACAGTTCCAGAAAAACCGAAATAGCTCTTTTCAATTGCACATGCGCTGCAGTCCTACATTCAGTTCTAACGAAGAACTGAAGCAAAACTACAGTGCACAACAACTTCAGTACCATGTATTGAGTTTGACGGAATCCTGCCTCATACTGGCATATAGTGGCTTGAAGGTTGTTATGACTTTTTAAATTAAGTTGTTGTTAAGACTTCACTGGTTCGTCGTTTCAATGTATTGTGGTATGGAGTTCTCTCTTATTTAATTGGTTGCTCTTTAGTCAGTATTTTAATTATTCTCGCCTTTGATTGTATTTCACCAATCTGCTCGACTCCTTCTTTGGTGTTATGATGAACAAAGAACAACTGGGCTATGGCAAACTGTCTGTTTCGAAATTATGTTTTCGCTGCAAGATGGCATCTGCCATTCATATATCAAACAAAGGCACATAATATACGCAAGCAACTGAAAAGTAGCATATTCGATTATAATACATTCCGATCCACGAAATTGATCACTGTACTTCATTGAAAACCTTCGCGTACATGCGCACAATTACTCCCCAAAATTTCTGCTGTTGTCAGTTTTACAAATTAGGCTAGCCACCTTCATTAACATCAATTTAATTTTGGAAGAAATAATACATGTCTTCTTCATTCACTCGCCGGTTCAATCGTTATTGAAGTTCTTGTAATTTGTAATTTCCCCCATAATAAACAGAACCGTAATGGCGGCTGATATCGCCATTGTATTGTCTAGTGTCTAACTTTTACCACTGAACAGGGTAAGTTGACGTACCATCTCCTATTTCTTTATGTTCCTTGTAAAATAAATGAGATAGGAACGGTCAGCAAGGACCGTTCCTACCGATTCACTTGCTACCTACCTGTCTTAAGCCGCTGTCCAAATTTCTTGTGAGATTATTTGACACTTAAATTAAAGCAGGTACCCCCATTATTTGCGGCCCAAAGTTCGCCCGCCGCAAGACACATCTCCGTTAGTCTGGTCTTTAGTGAGAAGAGTTCGTTAACGAAAAACTTCTTTTTAAAAGCCAGAAAGTTATAGACCAAAAGCTGTCCATCGTTTTCCGCGCTTTTCAGTTATACAGTGAAGATTGAACTATGATTTTAAATACATTTATGTAAAAACATAAAAAAATACACCATGGTTCAATAAAACGAAATTTGGTACACTTTTTATGCCCTACAAAATACATTTACCTCCACTGTTCTCATTTCTCATTTCTCACTTTTCAACTTTGCGTTTTCATAATTTTTTACGTTACGTTACGTACGTTAAGTGGTTGTGAACGAGCTTTTAAAGGTTTATAGCTTACGTTATTTCGATCTTAAGATCAAAATGAAACATCAAAATTGACACTATCAACCATTAAATGAATTAATGTTATATAACATGAAGAGCCTTGATGTCCAATTCTATTTAAGCGCACGTTTCATTTTCAGAGATTTGGTCAGACGTTTTCCCAAAAACCGCAGCAGTTATTTTCCCTCGAGTTAAACTATTGGCTGTACGCATGGCTTGACTATTTATTAGACACTCATATACCTACAGACGTTTTACATTTACATATAAAACGAAGAATACGCTTTCTTAACAGTATTCTCTCGTTTCTTATTCAAGACGCTCACAGTGATATACGTCCGACTGGACTTTTGTTTCGCCCTTTCCAAAGTTTTCGACGGCGCACTTTCGTATTTTCCGTCGTCGGCAACCTCCAGTTCTCTATTTAATGTACCTGAAATTACACGTTCAAAATTTAGTCATAAAAGAGCTGTGAAGGAATACCTCAAGTACAGTCGACAACACTGGGATTATTTAAAATTCTTTAATATTACGAATTTACCCAACAAGAATTAATAAAAGTAGTTGTTCCATCTAATAAAACAACTTGGTTCATGAACGTGATTTAATTTGATTTCACTAGAAATACCCAGTGTCTCTAGAAGGGCTGTTGGTTTTGGAAATTTACCTATCGATATATATAACTCGGTCAATGTTGTCAATTGTGTAAAAACTCAAAATTATACAATGGGATTGGCTTTTAAAAATATTGATAAGGCTTCACAAGTTTCAAAATAAAAAACGAAATGGAGCACTTCGGGAATGACCGAGAGGGGAAGCATAGCTTTATATACACGTCATATACAGAAATGAATTGTAGCTAGCGTGGCGCTATCGCCCTTGCAATCGACAAGCCTGCAGCAGGCAACCTACAATACAAACAGTTGTAACGCAAGTTGCCACCAAACAGCTATCGCGGCGCGATAATTGGCCGTCCGGTTCGTTCGGTTTTACGATGTTAACACGTCTTAACGATTTACTGCTTCGAGCGAAGTCCGCGATAAGAAAGCTATGTTTCCAAAAAAAAAACCTGTTGCTGTTTCCATAATACTGTAATATACTGTAAGAGCTTTCAGATGTAAAACGAATTGAAGTACTTATGAAAAATTGTATTTGTTACGTTCATTCATGTAGGAAGAAGTAAGTTATTCGAGTAAAGAGACTACGTTTAGAAGCCCAACGCAGCTGATTTCTGCCAACAGTGAGATCGAGTGTGAGACCACGTCCACGACTGTTTGTTTCAAAAGTTTGTCAAACAACCCGGTACCTTTTTTAACGTGTTCGTACAAAGTCAGCGTGTCCTGCACGAAATCGTTCCTTATAGGGTAAAATTTATAAGTCGACATTTTCCTCTTCTGGAGATGTTCGGTCTTCACGACATCGCTGAGGCCCTCGTCTATTTCGCAGTACAATTGGGCCGGTAAGTTCATTTCACAAGTCCTCGTTACCGTCTCCAGTTTCCTGAAAATAGGCTTGCGACGACGCTTCATTCTGGATTTTCTGTTTACGGACGTTGTGCTGTCGGTATCTCTGTTCTTTAAGGTGAAGGTCGTGAAGTTCCTCGATGAGTTTCCTCCTTCTATAAAAAAATTATGTTTATAGTCGAAAAGGAGAATAAATAGTATGTTTGCATGAATTTTTAAATCACCACAATATAAAGCAGTAGTGTTAAGTCCACAATTTGGGGCCAAGTTATATGTCCGTTTGCTGTGGAAAAACATGCATTAAAAATGTTTCGATAGAGCTTTGGTTAGGAAAATTCTACTGATCAGTTGTAGTATTTTCCTAGCCGAAATACTACGTTTTATTAAACACGCACATGATCTATTCAAGGTCTCAGATTGCTTTTCTAAATTAAATCTAAAACGAGTGTGATGGTCCTGTTTCTTATTCTTCATCAGTTGACTGCTATGTGAAATCTATTATGTATTCTATTTTGGTTATTATTATTTATTATCAGTTATCAGTATCAATTATTTATTTAATTATCTATTACGGATTATGTAATCAAGAACTACCAAAAGCTATTCCTGAAATATACTCCTGCTGCTTCCCCAGTTAACAAACAGTTTAAAGTATCTGCAAGCATTTGAAATCCGGACAACTAACTTTATTGAATTATTATTATTATTTGACTGACCGAAATCTACGAAATCGTGCTAGATTTCTTCTAGAGCAGTTGAAATAAATCAAGTTTGAATCTTCTGCTTCCGTTGCGTTTTCAGTTTTAAATTAGTAAGGTTTGAAGCTTTTGCAAAGGTACGAATATCTCATAAGATATGAAAATCTGGATCAATACAAATTCCAAGGTGCAAGGATTGGTTGTTTTGGAAGTGTGAGATTCAATCGAATTCGATTTTTTTCCATCTACTGCTTCTACTGCTTCTTCACTTATAACTGAGTTAAATTTAAAGCTTCTGCAAGGACATGAATATGTCACAAAATGTAATAAGCGGAATCAATGCAACCGTGAGGTTTTAGGGTTGGTAGTGATGAAAAATTTATGTTATATGAAGTGTAATAGTTTTTCTTCTTCTGCTTCATCAGTTCAATCATGACGTATCTGCAATTACCTAAAAACCTTACAAAATTCAATAAACGACACTTAATTAATGAAGATGAATCAAGGTTGTTTTGGAATATTGGTGTTAAATCAGATTTAATTCTGTCGCTTCAGTGGTAATGAATTAAGTGAAGTATATAGCATCAAGCACGTGACAACTAATGTTTATGCCATAGGGTCTATGGGCCAGATATCCTACTGTTATTTTGAGAAATAGATATTCTGCGATACAGAAACAAGTTTGATTTTTCTGCGCTTGCAGCTTCTTTAGTTACAACAACGTAAGATCCTGCAAGTTCGTAAAAATTTGTGACACCTAACTAATGAAATATATGCAATGAAGAGGGTTGGTCTGTAATGGTGATTATATTAAATTTAGATCGATCTGCTTCTGCTGCTTCTCCAGTCAAGAACTAGGTAAAATTTAAAGAGCATGAAACCGAAGAACATCTGCTGAACAGAACCGATGCAATCAAATTTTCAAAACTACTATAAAAAATTGAAAACACGTATTTCTTCTGCTCATACTGTTTGTTCAGTCACAATTTGAACCGTCGACTATTACTGCATCAACTGGTAAAGGAGGTTAAATATTATCGAGCATGACGTAACAACACTTTGGCGTAACATGTAATATGGAGGTGTACAAGGAGTACCTAATATCAGAACATATATTGAATGGGTAATATCCTCACTTTACCTTTCAGGTCGGAGTTTTCACCCGTCGATATTTCTTCCACCTCCGACCATGAGTCCTTCTCCTCTTTGTTCACGTCAGAAGACCAATAGTCGTTATGGCGCTTCTCTTTCTGCATCTTCTTCAGAAATATGGGGAGGATGGTTGTCCGTTTCTTAGCCTTCTTTACCGGGACTTTCAGCCCCATTGAGTAATACGGTTTTCGACCATTTTGGTTTTCCTCGCTTTGGCTCGACTCTACCATTTGCTTCTTCTTCATCATCACAGATACTATAGACAGTCTTTGTTTGGTTTTCTTCGAATTTGATAATGGCGGAGGCGGAGAAGGCGAGTCCAGTTCCTCTACTTCGTCCAACACTTGTCGAATCGGTTGGGCGCAACTAATTACGTGCTGGTATTTAAGCTCCTTTACTATAACGTTTAGAAAAGGAGAGTCAAAGGTACACAAAATGTAAATGTAAATATTGAGTTATGTTTGATGTGATGTTCGATTACAGGTTGGTGGAAGTTTGTTAATGGTTCAATTAATCGACTGTACCTTTGTTCGTACCTACTGGCGGTGCATCGCACACGCGATTGGTTTGACTCTCGACTTCCTCTATCAATCGTTTCCTGTACTCTTCGGAGGCCAAAATCGAGCAGAGGCTCTGCGCGTTCCTCTCCTTTACGAGCTGCTGCATCTTCTCCGGGTGGATCGGGTAGTTCGTTATCGACCTTTGGTTGAGCCTAGGGTGTTTTTGGACTTTGCTCGAAATTTTCAGCGATAGGATCCTCTGTGGGCTGACCGCGGCGCACTTAAGAGGCTGGAGATTGGATTAGTAAATGCTTTGTAGATGTTTTGACATCTGTACTCACTGAAACTGATCTGGGTAAGGGGAACATACTGAAGATTTTGAAATATATTAGGGGATATGTGTGACGAATTTGACACTGATTTTGAAGTGTTTCTTGACAGAAGCAGTTGTTTTATACGATGCTCATTTGAAAGAAATTTCATCTGTAGTTGTATCGAAGAGCCGTCGGAGTGGCCAAGTGTACATCAGGCAATTATTCGGTCGGCAAATGAACGAACGGGGTGAAAAAATGGAAGATATTTGCAGTTGAGAAACTTTATAAGAAGAGATGCTTAAACGCTGTTAAAGGTTTCAAATCAATTATAGCGAAGCTTGTTTAACGTTGAGCAGTGAATCCGCTAGACCAACCGAATGCGTTCGTTTCTGTAGCTAAAAGTAGAGTATGCTCTTGTCTGGTCTATACTACATGTCTCGTCTATACTGCATCCGAACGGGAAAAAGAGAGGACCAGTGCACCTGGCGATAGGCCAGTGTAAACGAATTCCACAAGCGAGGAGCGAAGCGGAAGAATATTTATGCGCTATGCTTATAACTAAAGGATAATGCATTAAAAATGTAAAGAAAAATCCGCATTCTATTGTTCCCTAGTACTATTAAAAATGCAAAGGTATTCTAAAATATGCGTAAAATTTGCAACTTTGATATATGGGAAAATGTAGTATTCACTCTATTTATAATTCTCTTTGACAATCCACAATTTTAAATAATAGTAAAAATGAAAAATCAAAAATAATTTAAAACTGTAGGTAAGCATAACATTATCATTTCTACATTAAATGATTACGTCCTGTCTAAAACATGTGTTTGAATAACGAATGGCCTCTTTCCTAGTTAACCGAAGTAACGGTGTTAGTGCAATTTTGGATTTCTTTAGTTTTATTTCAGTACAGGCATCGCAGTCTTGAAGCAGTTGCAATTTTTTAATCACAATATCATTTTCAATTGCTCTATTAGATGTTTGGTAATGGTACTTAATTTAAAATTTACATTTTAACCATTTTTATTGGAGGTCTCCACTGAATCAACTGAAACGACTAAAGGAGCCAAATGGACTCCAAACACGAAATAAGTTTAGATAAACAACGGTAATTCGTTTTAATAAAAATAAGTTGCTGCTGTAATAAATAACTTATCTTTAAATAATTGTTGTGACCTTGGAAAACCTCAGTAGAATCACTTTGCTACACTTTTTTTCTTCGGGTTATAACAGGCTGGGGTGGTAACTGAACACCTGGGAGTTTTTGTTTGTATTGCTGAATTCTAAATGGAGCGCGAAGAAATATTTTTACCTTCTCATATTCTTGTACCTCTATGTATGAGAAGTATTAAAATCTGGTCGATTTTTAGAATGTGAGTTATTAGTGTTTCTTAACGGTTTAAGGTATCATGAGTTCAAAAACGTTTTTGAAAAAATGTCTATGTATGTCTGTTTATATATGTATGTATATGTGTATGTTCGTGTGCTTGTGGGACGTTTTTTCTTTAAAATCAAGAACGAAAAATGATTAAAACTTTACATTTAGTACCACATCACAACCTCCCGATAAATTTTTTATTAAAATTGGTTAGGATAAGGCTGTAGTTTACTGTTACCGTTTTTCGATTTTTAGACATTTTCTCAAAATTTATTTCAAAAATTTTTTTAAGCTTTTAATACTGATTTCACTCTCGATATTTCTAGGTTGAAAATACAGATTATTGCCTGTAAAGACAAGATTTAGGTTCTCTATTGAAATCAAAGGAATCTGACTACTTTCAAAAAACATACGCCGTTTGTTCCGATCTAGACAGGAAATTTAGAAGTTATATTTCTTGCAATTCCAATAAGCATTTGGTTAAATTAAAAGATCTGAAACATATTCTGCTTAAACTACACGTGTTAAACAAAAGGATCCTTAATCCCTTATGTATTAATGGATATTGACAGATCTGCAGACAGAAATGCATTAACTTCGAGGATTTGACAAATAATTACGAAGACCAACTCACGATAGCATTGTAAATTGACTTTCAATAATCATATCGACAAATGGTTACAACGTTAAACCCGATTTTGTGAAATTTCGCTATACTTTATACTCGATTAAATAAATCGTTGTAATCTTGCACACTCAATAATAGTGAGGACGACGCTTTCAAAAGTCTGTTAGAAAAACAAGAAGTAAGGAGATATTTTGTTATAATCAAACTACTAGTACAATTGTCCGAAAGTCAATGCTATAGTAACGTTAAAATTTTACCTCATTTGGCTAAAAAAAAATAATAATAGGAGATTATGTTCTGGTCTAGATATTGCGGTAAATTGCCACACGGGACTTGCTGAAATAATTTGTGTAATGAAAATGACGATTATTTCATAGAAGATAGTTAAATTAAGTTAAAAAAATATACACAACCTCAAACACTTTTCTTTCCTAATTTCTCCTTCTCAGTTGTTTTATCCGTTCCGGACATGGGCGACCATCATGGCTATACTGATTTTATGTACAGCCTTTCGAAACAGTTAGACGGTAGTGACCACATACTATTTTCGCAGGTTAGCCAGCCAAGATATTCTTTTTTCTCGTCATCGCTTTCTGTCAACTTTCCCTTGAATAATATTGGTAATAGATAAGACTGACTCCGTCTCGCTCTCGGTCTGCTATTTATTTAGCCGTATTGAGTTATGTATATTGTTATGTATATGTTAAGTATATGAGTATTAGACTCATTCTGACGGGCGCTTATCTTTTTGGTAGGCTATTTCGTTACTGTATTACTAATCGCATCCTTCTTATCTTTATGGCAATAAAGAGAAAACAGAAGCATGTCTTTCACCATGAATGTGAGACAAAATTATTGACACCTTAGAAAATTGTTGAACACTGAAAGCTCTAACTGTTAAAAATGAAAATGAATAAAATGTAAACATAATGTGTGAACCGACCACCGAAGATGGTGCCCTTTTCACATAGCCAGCGAGTAGGTACCTGAGAGAAGACGTTTTTCGATGGTCGCATTACGTAGAGGGTAAAAGACTCGCCTTACAGACGCGGCAAAAACGGATGTACTTTTGACTCTTAGTAATAAACGTGGATTGAAACTAAGTTCGGTCGATTTTTTATCACCCAAGAACACAAAGAAGCCTAGAAAAATATGTGTGTATCGTGTATTGTATACAGGCGAAAAACCACCAGCGGTGGAGTCATGAGACATTGTCTCTTTACAATGCGTTCATATTACCTCTCGCATTAAGGAGTCGGTCCACGTACCTAGAAATTACATTCGAACATAATTTAGGAAATAGTGACAAGAACTTACCATATTTAGCCCATACTCGTAGTTCACTTCGTTCATTTCTAGTAACTTTCTTCATTGTTCCCAGATATTTGATAAGGCTACCAGTGACGACACCTGAAGGTTACAGGGTCCTTTTATATTCGGTGAAAGACACGGATCCTACAAAAATGAACTTTAGCGACGCCGTCAAGACATTCTGCATGTTTAACGATGTTGTCCTTTCCGAAGACGGCCTCCAGGAAGGGTAAGAAATACAGTTTTAAAATTAAGGTAACATTTACCCAATAAAAATTATTGTTTTAGATATGTGGTTATATTCGATATGAAAGGCGTGCAAATAGGACACCTCGCTAGAGTGAGCCTGCCTGCACTACGGTGTTTTATGTTATATATACAGGTAAGTTCAATGTTCACGTACTCTAAGACGGTAGTAATTTTTCACCTGTTTTCAGGAAGCTCACCCCTGTAGACTTAAGGAAATCCACGTGTTGAACACTTGCACTTGGATACATCACGTGATGAGGATTGTTGTGCCTCTAGTCAAGTCAGAGCTGCTCAGCTTAGTGAGATTTCATAAAAGTAAGTTTAGATCACACCGAAGAATCGACTTTGGTTTGAAAATGGACCTACATCCTGTACGAAACGGAAACCTTTGTACTGTAACGCGCTTGGTAAGGGTACGGGAGTGATTTGGCGCTGGGACGGATTTCGGGAGTTCGGTTAACGGTCGGTTTTATGGTTTTGCGCGGGCGCCAGATTTTTAATGGTTTTCTCCCTTGGGGTTATGCCTGGGTAATTTACGAACTCAGGAGATTACCAAGGTTGTCCGCATAAATGAAACACACACTCAAAATAGAAAATCCCTAACTTATTCAAACGGCAGTGAAAACAATTCATACGACTAACACCTGTTGGTTTCGTCGAAAAGAGGCTCGGAAAGGTACAAAAACTTATTGACACTTATTTATGTATTTCGAAAAGGAAACACACAAATTCGAAAATATTATTATCACAGTGGGAGAGAAATAAAAGTTAATTTACATGAAATCGGAGAGATCGAAAATTATGCGGCTAAGCGAAAAATGCAGAAACGGAAAATTACAATACTTTTGCAAACAATAAAATTAAGATCTGAAATATGAATAACCCTCTTAATACGGAAAATGCGAAAACGGAAAATTATCCTAACAATTTCACAATGAAAGAGAAATAGCTAAATACGGAGACGATAGGAAAACGTGCAGTGTCTAATATTCGGTAATTCGGTCTGTTACATTAGGAGAGAGCGAGAGAGCGAGCGGAAGATCGTGGTGAATTAATTTTTCCCTAACACGACGAGGGAAAAATAACTCATAGCGGTTCGGAGAGACGGACATTTTCACGGTACTAAAGATCACTCACATATATCGGTCGGTAACGGACAATGACGTAACATATAACAGAGTTTGGGCGATTTAATTTAACGACGGAACGATCACAGTTACATATAATTCGGTCGGTGGTGCGTTCACAATCGGACGGTGTCGGTCGGTCTAAATCTAACGGTCGGTAACGTTCACAATTACATGTATCGGTCGGTAGAACGGAAACGGATATCAGACGCAACGGAAAAATACGGATAACTTACGGCTTGTCACAGACAAGTATCGGTTCTGACCTTGGATTAACTCAGGTACAGGACGCCGGAGGTGGGCGATTGACTTACCCAAGTTTAGTCTGAATATGTAAACAAGGGTAGATTGAGCATTGCCTTATCGGCAGCCATCTATCCGAGATAGGTTTGATTTCACGATTAACTGTATGGTGGGTGGTATACCCTCAACTCTCAAAAATCGGCTTCGTTACAGTACGTTATGATCAGTTTCTTTGAGCAGCGTTGCCGCGTTGTTTAACGTTGAAATAAACTTAGGTTTTAACCCCGACATCAAGGTAAAAAGGTTTCAAGAAAGTAGAAAAATATTTTCAATATATATAAACGTTTGAATAACATTTAAAATATTTAAGATGCCTGACGTGTTTGGCGACTCCGTATACGCTACCAACTTAACCACAATGAACCGTACCAATGACGTTGGTACGGTTCATTTGCTTTGCTTTTTGAAAGCCAACATAAATAATACTTTTTGAAGTGAGATGGCGTTATGTTATGTTTTCTCTAGAGTAAAATGCTGGAGCGAAAATGTGTAATACTGTAGCTATATATAGTATTGTATACATGCTCTGTATAATACGTATGATTCCGAGCATAGGGAGTAGAAAATCTAAGTTCTCCCACTCTTTCTCTCTCCCTTTCTCTCTCTCTATCTCTCTCTCTATCTCTCTCTCTCTCTCTCTCTCGTTTATTTTGTTTTATTCGACACGGTGATTCGACAGCCGGTTTTCAGCCCCACGTTGACCCCGAGTACGATGTTGCCGCCATAGATGTTAAAGATGAAAAGCTGTAAGATCGGTCGTACTGAGGCGACGTTGCCGTTCTGATGGAAAAGTCGTGAAAGTGTCGAATTGTGTTGGGAAGTAAAGATGCATGTGTAATGCTCCACAATGTCGCGTAGGTTGTGAATTCCCACGTGTTTTATTGTGGTTAATTCCAGCTCCGGATTATTATTGTAAAAACGTAATTTCTCAATGAAAAAAAAAAATGGTAAGAAGCTTCGCACTTGTCTATAGTACCGACTACTGTACCGGTTTTTTTTAAAACATTTCATGAAATCCAAATCATGTTTAATTGAAAACGGTGGGTTTCACCGATAATAAACAAGAGAATCTTAACATTTGGATAATGTCAAAGTTTTAAATTTCATGTCAAAGATGGAAGAAACCAAATATAAAATTTTTGTGATCTAAAATGTCCATCGGTGAGCCCAAATAAACGGGTAACGGTCGTTACAGAAAAGCTACTTTCATTATAAAAAGTTCTGCATTTAAATATTATTAAATGTTCGATATTTTAATAGCCTTTTAATGCTACACATCTTAGATAGTTCACAGTATGATATAAGAGGCGGTGAATAAAACAGGTAAACGGTTTTACTGATTTTGTTTACTTCACCTATGATGTTTCGTGCAACACACCCTCGTGTTAATTCGTGAAAATCCTCAACACTTTCCCACACATTAACTTATTTACAATAAATCAGTCTTTCAAATTTTATTTTCTTTCTTTAGCTAATACTCCGGAAAACTTCCCCCTGGAACTCCTTCCGAAGGAATATGGTGGCGGTCAAGCTTCAGTGGAGGAATTGTTCAAGGAAACGACATCAATGATGGAGAAGTATAGATCTTGGCTGATAGAAACCAACGGCTTAATCTCTGATGAATCAAAGAGGCCTAAGAAGGCTTCCTGGTGGGGCTTATTCACAGGCAGCAATAAGACCAACACTGATGAGCTTGATGAAAGAGTTATAGTAAAGAATCTTCAAATAGATTGAGAATCGTTTAGAGTATATTTTATTGTGTTTATTTGTTAAATGTCGTTTACTATTAATCTTGATATTGTTTGTAACTGTATTGGTAAATTTATTGGCATATACATAGTAATAACAGTTGCACAGTTATTTTTGTTTATCCTGCTCCCTTAAAAATGTATGCAATTAGTACAATACCTTCGTGTGTGATTGAAACAAAATCAGGCTGTAAATGTTTTATTTATCATCATTTTGGTTTGGTACAGTGTATGATACATATACAAGAGATAACAAGCCGCAAAATTTTTCAAATATTGGCCAATTTCTGATATGTGACCATTTTCACAACCATCCAAAAATCACTAAAAAAATCATACTTCACATTCTTCCTTTGGAAATGTTTCGCACGTTCTCTGACGATATGCTCTGGAAAGGCATGATAATAATACTTTATTTCCTCGAAATAAATTACACTAACAATAAAAAGGGTTAATTTTGTTATATAACGTATTTATATTTCATAGGACTAACTACAATAATATTTCAACAGGTTATAAAAGATATCACACCATGTAAATTTAAATGTTACATTGAATTAATTTATTTTAACCGAGTTAATCAATTTGGAAATATTCTTTGCTAACTTCTACGACAAATTATGATATGTAAAGAACTAATATTGAATGAAACATCGCATGGTTAACACTTTAATAAATTTGAGACTTGTTTAGAAAATTTCTCAGCGAATTTAGAGTCTTTTAACAATAAATTTTATTTAGCCGATTCGTGTGGAGATAACGTGTAACGAGTCCAAAAATCAGCCATATTATATATTTTTACCAAACTTCAAAATATCCCTGTATCAATTAATACAGTTCACAATAAGAAATTGTAAGAGCTGATCGATATAACAATCACCTAAATTTTTTTACATTCCACTTGATTGAATTCGTTCTAAATTTATCATAATAATTGCAAAGCCTGTTTGAATTACGGGAACTCTCTCTAAAATTTTGAAAGTCAATATACGGAAATTGAGCAAGAAATGATGTAGCCAGAAATTACTACAATCAGTGGGTTAGAATATTAATATTACATACAGGAATAATTTGAAACTTTAAAAGCCTTTTTGAATTAGTTATATACCTAAATAACAACAACTTATCCTTCCACCTAATTCCGTAAATTTTTTTATTTAATTCATATAATCTATCTACAGAACGTTCGAAACATTTCTCATTCTTTTAAATAAGCTGCAAGAACTGTATATGTACAAGGAACTCTTATATAGACCAGAAATTTTACAATAAACTTTGCATAAAATAGAAAAAGGGATCGACAAAAGGTTAAAGTTATTTTAAGCAAAGTTTCTTATATTTATAAATGTCCATGGGATACTTTAATAAATTTAACATCGACATTATCAATAACTTTTTATATGTATATGTTATAAGTTAATTTTGTACAAAATGAAACACACGCAAGTGCCAAAAAAATTACTAGACTACATAAAACATTCAACGGGGCATTTTTCTTAACTAACTAATTGAGAGTTGAGTCAATCCTGGTAGCTAAGTAGTAAGAAATTCAAGATATTTTTTCAATGCCTCGTTAAACATTTCTTCGATCTAGTTGTGCGTTTAATCAGGAGAAGGCACAACACATTGGAGTGCTTTGTTAAGAAATGTTAAGATTTTTATCTTAAAATAACGCGAAAAATCAACATTTTGTTTCTTCTGACAAGACACATAGTTTCCTGAAGAGCCACTAATTAACATAACCGCAATTCGCGAAGAAAGTCATGGTAGGGGAGTGATTTGAATACTTCAGGTAACGATGAGCGAATCCTTCGCGATTACCGCGAGTTCTCCTAAAAACTTAATTTCAGCCCTGACAAAATCCCTGAAATGCCATGACTTCAATATGTTATAATAGTCTTATATCTAGAATTTGAATTTATACGTAATAAGCTTTCGGTAATTAATGACGGTATCATTTATTCATTATGTATCTAAATTCACTGTAACACAAGAATTGGATGATTGAGTACAAACAGTTCTTTCAAATAGGTGCACGGATTTCTTTATTAAAATTTATTTCAGCAGCATGTCCCAAAACGAATTATTTTGATTCATATAATGAGATGACGATGAGAAATCATTAAAAATTGGCATATTCTGCATTATGACTGATTAAAACGATATTTTACTGGTACCACTTTCCTCTATATTACGAAAATTTGCATGCTTCCTCAATTAGACAGCCAAGCCAACATGGACTTATTTGAATGTTATTGTCATATATTAACGGTTACTATTTAATCTATTTACTACAATTATTTCGCTGGCGAAACAAAATGTTCTTAAGATAAAAAGCAACATTAAGAAACAAATCACGATTAAAAAGTAGTGTTCTTTCATGGGTATTTATAATTTAGTTGTGCCAAAACGTCGAGCTGTTTTTGAAACCTACTTGGGAAATAACAAAGAAAGGATCATTCAGTAATCAGAAGTTGGTCAGCGAAAACAATTTTAGTGGATAATTGTACTTTACATTTCTCTAATTTTTTTTTGTAATTACTAATAAACCTCTTAACACAACGGTTATCCAACAATAAAGTACACTTTAATATGGCGTTCAGTGACATAGTCAGGATAACACACAAGCCTATATTGTTGACGGCATCACTGACTAATAGTTACCTGGTAAAATTAATTCAACAATTTGTATAACAGAAGTCTCGGTAAACCTTAAAAAATGAAACTATTTAACTTCCTATTACATTTAAGTCTCCTTAAAACAATCGTTAAAGTGTATACATACATATTTAGAAAAAGAATTTTTTGCCCCGTTCTTTTTGGTCAATTATATTTTTTTGTACTTAGCATATATAATCTACTGTACAAGATATATTTTAATACTGATAGAGAAAATTTCTGCAGCAGAGCTCCATATTAGATAAGATATGCTTTAAAAATGCGATTTGTTACCAAAGAAGCCACTTTATCTGAACACTTTAACCAACAAAGACGAAAGTCAGTCTTACACTACATACTTAACTATGGTTGTAAGTTATCTATAAAAAATTTGAAGTGTTGCGGTCATGAAATTAACAAATAAGTAAAATTTGGCAACAAGTAACTTTATATTTTTAATCAAAAGTGTGTAAGGCTGACCATCATATAACGTTAAACATATAAGATATATGTATTTCTATAATATTGTGACAGATTACACTTATCAGTCGTATTCAGCTGAACGATACTTCAACTTTAATAATGTACTTTTTTATTTACAATGTTATTATCTTTATGCTAAATGTGCACATGTGATTCAGCCGTTTCATATATTATATTAAATTAACTGTTTCAAATTTACTGTGCTTGAAATCATAACAAATTTCACGACACTCCTATATTCCCTTTTGATATTAGCATTGAAACAATCACGCAGTTTCAGTATGAAAGAATTTTATTGAAATGTGTGAATGAATCCACTAATGAGACAACGTTTTCACTGCTGTTCGCAGCTTTATTACGTTGGTAGTAGTGTTTTGAACAATAAAAGTGACATGGTCCAAAATTTGAAAAATCAGAGATTTTTCCATAGTATATCGCCGAAACATGTACTCAAAGTAATTTACCCATCAATAGAAATTTTGATATAATTGCAGGTTAGAATTTAGGAATTTATTTCGAAAATGAGAATCCGAAAAAAAATTACTGCTCTACATTTATACTGCATCACTTTAGGTTCCTTTTCAACGCAATATTGAATGTACGCTTTATACTATCTAGGCTCAAAAACTTCGTTTTGAAACGGAAGAAACCTTAAGATATATTCTACTTGTTTCAGTCAACAAGACGTTGGTTTAGAGCCACAAATTGTTCAGAACACATTTTTGAGATATCTTTGAAACGGGCCGCAGTGGTCTAAATCTACATTGAATCTGGAACCTGGTTATAGGGAGCGAATTGCAGATCATACCTTTTTAGATATCACCACTACTTAATATAAACTGAACAGGAGAATCGGGGAATGTATCGAGTGTTAAAAATGAAAATGGAGCTTTTGTAGTGATTCCAAAACACAAACTCAATTGAGAAACCGTTGCATAGTACAAATAAAAACTACAATGCGTTCTGTCAAAAATACATTTGCTGTAATATTTTCAAATATTGTTACTTTTAATCCTTACGGCGAGAACTGAATAAATCAAATCGTGTAAGTCAAAGTATTGGTTGGTATTAGTCATGGGAGTAGTTTAGAGTTAATTTATAAACAATAGAAACTACCATAGCTCCAAACCCCACAGAAGCCATTGCCTTGGAATAACTCAAAAAAAATTCTCAGGCGATACCATGACTTTTGAACGGCCAGCCGAATCTTAAAACTTGAAACATAATGGAAATTGGGTTGGATGATAGCCATTCGAAGTCTAATGGAAGGTGCTACATTGCAATGATCCTTCTTAAATATTGTCTTTAGTATGTAATAGCTAGTAGAATCTTTCAACTTGCACTCAATTGAGAATGCAATACATTGGGGCTTGGTTTTAAAGTTAAAAACAGAAACTATACTATTACAGTTATTCCAAATTTCATGACGGCAATTGAATTAGAAAAAAAAAAAATTTAAATGACTCCAAACGTTTGTAGGAGATAGGAGACATTTCCAATTGAGAGCCAACTTACATTGAGGTAGTTGAGTTATGTTTTTGATATTAGACATAGAAATGAACCTTTTATAACGATTATATACCTCGTGGAAGCTGCTATGTTGTAATGATCCCTGGTAAAATTTATAACCAATTTACAATACCAAGCAGAAAGTTTGACATGAGCTGAATTGAGAATATACTTTTGTAATTGTTGGAGTGCTAGAAACTGAAGCTATACTTTTATAGTGATAATTAATCTCATAGAAACCATACGTGAACATGAAGAGTGTAAGGAATGAGCTATATTTTTAATGTTGAGGAGATTGCAGCGAGTCTTATTGTCATTGAAGCTGCTGCAATGAATCGTATATGCATGTATTAGCCAGCAAAATCTTTCGAATTTAACTCAATTGAGAATGAACTACATAGACCATGGTTTAAGCAATAGAAAGGGAAACAATGGCGTTCTAGTTATTCCCAATCCGATGGAATAGTGCAGTGGAATTATTCCAAAAATTGTCCTTCTGAGCCGAGTCTAAAAGTTTTGAATAGTACTCGCAGCGTTCTTTATACGTAATTTTAAAAGAAATTTTCATAAGTGTTACGGTTCGTGTTAGAATCAGAAATTATACTTTCTTATATACTCGCTTAGTATTCTTATACTTACATCATTCCAATATTAAAGTAAGCCACGAAATTGAAAAGATTTAATTTTTTTTTGCTTGAATCCAACTAAGGATGCAAAGAAATGGGCAATGTTTTGCTATTATAAACAAAAATAAAGCTTATAAAAGTCTCGCGGAAGTTGTTGCGTTGCAGTGTTCCCTTTTCGGAAGTTATTAGTTATTGATATCCAGCAGAAACTTTCGAGTTAAATTAAATTAAAAATCTATTGCTTCTGTTAGTAACCAAAATTATACTTTTGCAGTGATTTCAAATTTCACAGAAGCCGTTACATTGAAATGATTCAAAAAGTTTGCCAAAAATATCAAGTGTTTTAAGCGACCCTCAGAATCTTCCAACTTAAACCTGATGAAAATGAGAAGAATTGGCTATGTTTTTAATGTTAGAAATGCGTTGTGCAGCAAATCTGGCGGAAGTTGCTGCAGTTCAATCAACCACTTTCAAAAATTGTAATTAGAACGTAGCATCCAGTATACCCTTTCGACTTGGATTCATTTGAAAATGGATTACATCCCTCTGGTTGAAGCGTTATAGGTCAACAGAAACGTTAATGTTATGGTGATTCCGTTCTCAGATGTTATCCTATCAGTATGTAGTAGTCAGCAGAACTTTCATACTGGAACTCACTTGAGAATGTACTACATATATGCATTGGTTTGACTATTAGTAACAGAAACTATACATTGCAGTGATTTCAAATCCCATAGAATGCATGACATTGGGACGATTCAAAAAATGATCTTCCTGAGACGACAGCGTTTTGAGCAGTCATGCAGAATCTTCCGGCTTGAACCGACTTTAACCTAATTTTGAATGAAAACATTGAACGGGCTTTGCTGTGAGTTTTATAAACAGAAATCGATCTTTAGGAGCAAATCAATTTTCATAGGCCCCGCCGTAATGTTTACTGAAAAGATTATCCATTTCCAATTATATTACGAGTTTTATATATAATAATTTTCAATGAGCTCGATTGAAAATGCGTTGGCTGTATCGAGTGGCGTCACAAACGGAAAGTGAGCTTTTAGTGCAATCAAAATATCACGTTTCTAATTTGTCTGAATTATCTGATATCAGTCTGATTTAAAGCGTTTCCAGGAAAATAGCAAGGTACCTAATGGCTAAAGGAGTTGTCGCCTCATCATGACTTACCTCAATTTTTAGATATGAATAGGTAATACGGAAAGTGTGGTGATGATGTTGTTCTGGATTTATCCCTGTTGAAAGAGTAGTGGGAAAATGTACCTCTCCCATCTCCCTCCTCCATTTTCCAAACAATGATGCAATGTAAGTGTTGGGCAATTTAGAATAGAACAAAGTAGCTGGACAGTAATGGAAACGTGTACGAACGTCGTGCATAAAAAGAATGTAACAACATTCGGAAATTAATTTACACTTCCATTAACACTTATGTCACTCGCACATTCAAAATACTAGATATAAATAGAAAAACTTCGAAGAGCTGAATATCACTTGAACGGTTCCAAAAACAGCATATTATCAAAAAACTTAACAATTAAAACAACATAAGTTGTTATTTCCCCCCTAGTCCGAATTTCATAAATATAAGTTCTTTGCCCTTCGACAGGATGTCACCACCGGGCGCGGTTATCTCGTTCAGTTTTTGCATCAGATTCGGAGCACCGGGGTTACCTTGTTGTTGTTGGGGCTGTTGCTGTTGTTGCCCACCCCCTACCATCACGTTCGGTATCACCTGTGGCACGCCCTTGTGCTGTATCCTGTTCTGCTGCTGGAAAACCTGATTCTGCTGCTGTTGCAGCTGTTGCTGCTGCTGTTGTTGCTGTTGCTGGTTGTGTAGCTGACCGGTCAGGCTGCCGAATATACCCCCGGAGCTCGGCTGTTGCTGCTGTTGTGTTGTCTGCCCGAATTGTTGTTGTTGCTGGTTGTGTTGTTGTTGCGCGCCCGACTGTTGCTGCTGGAGGTGTTGCTGCTGCTGCTGATTACCACCTTGTCTCAGCATGCTTCTCGCCCTCGCCTATAATCAGACTCGCGATAATTGGACCGTTCTCTGGGCGGGACTCGAAGAAATATTGTCAAATCTAAATCGTTTGTATAGAAAATAATCTGTGGCTGAAACGCGAAAGACGTTTTCATCAAGTGATATCGGAAAATTTTAAGCCGAAGAATCGAACGAAGGGCGAAAAGTGATTCACTGAAAACCTTTCGTATTTCGACCACAGAATTAAGGATTTGCTATCCGCAGAACACCTAAACCAATCACAGGTAGAAGAATCTACAGCTGGAACTTTGTGTGTCCACTAGCCGAGAAGGCACAACAGTCTCACTTTCAATGAGTGCTCCTTAGTTGAAATATGCGTTAATAATAAAAATATTTCTGACACTTTTAAAGACCCCTACACATGTAAATATATAGACAAAATTTGTAAATATTTACATGAGATTGGGGTATTTGTATGTATTGAGTAAAGTATTATGGATAAATATATGCTCCATTTCAATTCTTTTCAGAGTGTTAGTACAATATTTTGGTTAGTGGCCTAATGAGCAATGTTGAGGTCGTAATATTCTAGACAATGGCGCTAAATACTATTTTGTATTCAGCTTAATAATTATCATATTTATTTCATACGGTGAAAGTATTTATACGTTTCTGTAAATTATTTCAAACAAAAATTAATTTAGCCACATTTTCCATAAAATTTTCAAATTGTCTGCCAAAACACCGAGCGTTATAAAACGAATACCTGAATATACATACTACCTTGTGAAAACAATTTCTATGGAATACATACTTAAGTGATTTAACTATGAAACGTACATTTCCATTGTTTATCGTTTAGTCAGAAAAATTTTTGGAGTGTGCATTTAGAAATATGATGAACGTAAAAGCTTTTATTATATTTAAGCTTTTAAAAAGTTATTATTAATATAAATTTGCATGAGGGTTTAAGTAGACTTAAATAAAATAGAAAATCCTTAATGATCAAGCATCTATGTAAATGATTGTGTGGTATGATGAAAGATAATTCCATTTGTAAAAAATTGTGCCGATTTGATTCCTTGCTGCGATTTACGGATACCTACCGTCAATTTCCGATATTTGCATTCAACTAATAACCAACATGTTAATTTATAATTAATCATGTTAATAAAGAAAAATAAATAGATTATTGGGTGTAATTATTATTTTAGGGGTTGTAGTATTTTCAGTAACATAGCATAAGCCTGAGTACATACATGCCATGCGCTACACATTTAGAAGTCGGAAAGGTTTGGTTTTATACATTTTTAGACTTACTTAAAAAGTGGTAATATTTAGAACGTTAACGGTTCAACAGGACTTAATATATACGTGCAACTGTACTGTCTCCTTATATATGAATATCAAGAACGACAGGTATAATTTCGCTAATAAAACTAAAATGTGCATTAATTATTTAACAAATCTGTAATTTCATCGAACACCCATTTGTCCTATTTGCTATGCAACTACATTTGTACTGACTAAACTTTAATTTTTCTATTAGTAATAATAACTATTAACGTTATACTATAAAGACACGTACAACGATATAAATAACTTTAAGTCTCCTTTACTTCAACAAGAGTCAACATTAATTCGTTATAAACCACGATGTATAACTTACCCTAAGTTAAGGCAATTTTGAAACTATTAAAGTACAGCCTAACTTGTTACATTTGTTTTATTAGGAGATATAGGCTACTCAACTATTTTTAAAATCACTTTTTCATCACGCCACGTGCAGATTTTTACTTGAAACCGAACTGGGCAGACATTAAATCAGATATATATTGCGCAAACGCAAAAATTTCAAAATTCAATAGCTACCAGAGTACCTAACGTTCATTTAATTCTACGTCTCAAATTAAACTTCTTAAAATATTATCATTTTAAAAACTATATAATTTGAAATTTAGAATTTATTTTTATACGTACCAATATACCAGTAACTCATTCGGTGTTACTAATAGCGAGTAGGATTTCCTATATAACTATTTTGTCGTGCATATTTTCTCATATGCCTCCAGTTCCTCTCGTACAAATCTGCATTTGAGCCATATTTTTTCATTTTTCGTTTAGTAAAATATCCACACATACAGCCTCAAAACGCAAAAAAAACATCAACCGTCTTCCGCATGCAAAAGCAGTAAAAAAGGCGCAATCGAAGTACTTTGGGGGAGGGGGGTTAATCGCACAAATGAGTTCAGTAATAGTATACAGGGCGTTTAAAAGTTTAAATACCTGCTGGTGCTCGGTGATAGTGTTCGGTGTCGTAGACGTGTTGAGCGAGTCTAACTGAGAGGTATACACAGGTAGGCAGGCATCTAGACCAAACAGACAGACAAACAACATACAGTCAGCGCTGCTTTTCTATACACCAAAAGACTCGTTATGTCATAGAACTTCTATTTTCGCTTAAATCTTCAATGGATTACGACAACGTACAGGATGTTCACGTGGCACTTTTTCATACATCCTCCATTCCCGCTCTGGCACATGAAAAAATGCCATCTCGTTGAGAACACCATGTATTTTGTCTCGAAAGTAATTGCAAATAAATATTATGAAAACAACCATTGAACTTCATTCGGGTTCAGCTTCATTGCCTTTTTGTTAGAGTATAACGTTTAGCATACAGGGTGTTCCAACTGTGGTTTGCCAGCGGACCAACCATACTGTCGTGTCGTGACGGCTCATAACGAATTTTCTAGTGTAAAAAATCAGCATAAAAGAGAGAGAAAGAGAGAGAGCTAGCAATATGGCAAACCATTTCGTTTAGTGCAAATCCGAACAGAAAAACAATTAAAGCTGATCCATTTCTTACATCTATTCGGGTTTAAATGGAAGAAATAGACTTTTATGTATACATCACACGCTTGCATAGGAAGTAAACACAGATTTACAAGAAGGTGTAGGTCAATACCCTTACAGACACACGCTCAAAAATGTTTTGCAATAGAGAGTGTTACAAAACTTAGAAATCTGATAATTCTTGAATTTCCGGTTTCGATTCAACGAACGAAATGCACAAACGATGGATTGAAGAGAAGAAGAAAGTAAAACAGTAAAAACGAAGAGAGTTAATGTGGGTAATACAAACACCGTTTGATTGAATTTTTGTCACCAATTAGGTAAAATTCCTAATTTTTAATAAGTACCTGCTGCTACCATTCCAGATATAATTTTGAACCAGAGACAGCTTCCAGGCAGTGAACTTTTCTGTACACCACCCTGCTCACTGGCTAGAATCAGTTTCTATTTCTGCTAGGTGACATTTGAGAAAAACCTGAACACCAATTACTGACCATATAGTATTTAACCAAAACCACTTTAATCAAGAATTCTATACTAAAAGGAATTACCCGGGTGAGATGCGCAAAACATTTTTGGTAGTGTGTGAGTGTAAGTGTTTCTGTTGTAAAAGTAAGACACATAGATGGTGCCCGGTGATGGAATGTGAGTTTTCTCAGTGTATTGTCACATTAAATCACTAGGCGTGAACACAGAAATAAGCACAGTCTGACACCGAATCGCACATCAACTCTTATAACGGGAAACACATTGAAAATACTCAGACTATGCCCAGAATTTTAACATAATTTTTGAGTAGTAAAATCTATATTAGTAGGAGCTCTATGCGTTAAATTGAATATGTCCTAAAATAAGCTGGTAGGTTTATTTTAAATTGGAAGTAGAAACATTCTATTATTTTCCGAATTAAACCGTCTCACATTGTAATAAATAAACTTGTAGCAAGTGTGTGATGGCAATTTCTTTCCCAAAGAAATTATAAGATCATTTGTTATTATCCTACGTGTACCTAATGGATTATGTATATTATATACAGGATGTGGGGACGTTATTTGCGACTTAGCCACTTTAAGTGTCTACAAAAAACCGCCGGTTAAATTAACACCCTGTATACAGAAATACACATAGAATACGTTGGATTCTTTGAGGCTGAGGAGAGGTTATGTTCTTACAAGCAATTAACAAAAATACTAGGTGAGACCGATAGAGGGGAAGGAAATCTCGTTAGCTAATGATATGGTGTTGCCAAAGATACAATTTTCGCAATAATTATGCCATTCACGGAAATGACTTCAATAATTTAACACTATCATTATTCCATTTACTTCATAGTTCGATTTTCGTTATCGATTCCATAAACAAACTAGACTTATAATTTATGCAATACCCTCATTCCTAAAAATAATCAATTAAAAGGCAGTTGTGTCTCATAAATATTTCATGTCTTGCCAAACATCTTGAATATAACACGATATCTAATCAGTTTTACAAAAGATCACATAAAGCATACTACAGAAGACGAGTGTAATGCCATGCTTGTGTACTTTACGAAGAGTTTAAAATTTATTTTTGGGATTTTTCTCGTGCAACTAGTTTAATATAGTTTTATATGGAAAATGCGCAATGCCAATAATTTTCTCTGTCGAATAAATAAATGAGAAAAACTGACACGACATAAAATAGTTATGAGCTAAAACAGGGTGACCAGTAAGTATACGGCAAACTTATCGGCAGTATACAGAAGACGATAAAATAACCCCAGCTTTTTATATAAAAACTTTCAGATTGTTCTTAAATTTTGACTTATAGACTTCATTAGATAGTATTTCAAAATCGTAATATCGTAAAATGCCGACTGTTGTGGATATATAAGCACATTTGCAATCTTTATATATAGTTAGGAACGAACCAAGCCCGATAGCTAAATATCCTACTTTTAACAGTATATTAGCATTATAGCACTCAAGTGGCAACGATGAGTTTAATTTTCTAACGAAGACGCACTATTGTTCAAATTTCATACAATGAAGACTTTCGGAGATAACTAAAATTTCTTACTTTATCCCCACCATTATTGCCTTCGCCATTTCAGAGAAGGGAACAAGCTGAAGAGGGCCAAGCGCAGATGTCAAATTTAGCACATTATTTTTGAATACTCCTCACTAATTTCAATTATTAAGTAATGGAGTCTTGTGCTAAATATCGCGAAGAAGATTAAATTTATGCCGAGAGATTTATCGTATTGAAAAAAAAGTAAAAAGTAAATTATTACAGACATATATGTAGAAATCAATCTACGTAAATTCATGGTCCAAAAAGACATTCAACTGAATTTTAAACATTCTACATGGGCGTTTTGAGAATGTTTCGAACTGCTTAAAAAACTTAACAGCTCATATAGCACTAAAGAAATGTGATGTTCATAATATTTTAAAAAGAATTGCTTCATCTTTTTCATGTTTAAAAGGGTAACGCAATATCTGGCACCATCATACTGCCAGACTGTCTCGTTCAAATTGATCTTTAAAAAATGTGTCGAGAAAGTTCAGATTTTAATGGAAGTATTTCAGTTACGGACGAAGCTGTCTTCACAAAAGACCTCATGAAGTCCTTATAATCCACATGTTTCGCATGAAGAAAATTCTCGTGCAGTAAGACAGCCTAGGCAGCCAACGTTCTATTGGAAATCATTTGATTAGGCACTTCGTATTTCAAGAAAGATTAACTGGTGAAATCTATTTACTACTCTTACAACAAAACTCAAATACCCTTTTGGAAGCAGTAGGTACCCTCGTAAGTTGAGCTCGAGGTAAGCTTAAGCTGAGTTGAAATGTGGTTTGTGCTCTACGATGTTCTGCTAACTTTTATAATTTATTGGCTATAATGTTGGATATGAAGAGTAGGGCCTGTTTTACGACCATAAAGATCTCCTGACCAAAATCTGTTAGAATTCTACCTTAGGGACGTCCCAAACGAATTATTTAAAACTTTTTTAAATGTTAGTAAAAGTAGGGAAGTTTTCGACGAAAAAATAACTCATTGTTTTATTGGAAATGAAACTTCATGGCATGTTATTTAACGTACAGCAAGAAGAGATTCGAAGGACAATGTAATGTATTAAAGTACGAGGAACCCTTTTTAACGAGGTGCTCCAGAAACCTGAATTTCTGCTATAAACCTTCTAGAAATCCATCTATAACCATATTTTGATTAAAAATAGTTATCTACTATCTTTTACGTCCACAAACACAATAACAAAGATGGAGAAGACCTTATCATATATATGTACAGTGTTTTTAAGTGGGTTTCAGGCGTTTTCACAAAATTGGCTCAATTTTGCTACAAAATACGTTTTTCAGTTATTTAAGGAATATCCTATCATATTTACAAAGGCAGTTCTAAGAAATGGCGAATGCCAATAGTGCTGAAAGTGCGGTAAGAAATTATTTTCAATTTCGATAATTCTAAAAAGAGAATTTTTTGTATGAAAATTATATGAGAAACTTTTTTGTTGTTATTTGGATACCTTAATTATCATTATTGTTAAAATCTGGAATGTGCTTGGGATGTTCCTTATGCTCTTTCTTCACCTTTTATGAAATTTCAAATGTGCTTAATACCAAAATTAAAGGAACGTGTATGGTATAGATTCACTCCAGGTATCACTAAAATCAAATATAATTCAGAAAAAAAAATGTTAAAAAATTATGAACAAACAACTATTTTAAAATATTAGTTTTGAGAGGCGATAAGTTAAAATTGAAGACAATAATTGTTAAAAAGCTTTTTATATGAAACACTAAACTAGAGTTTTTTAACGACAGTTGTACACTGATAACAGTACGGAACGTATTTAACTGACATCCTGTGAGTAGTATGAGCTTGGCAAACTTTAGAAATTGCATTTAACTCTAAAGATTATTAAACAACAACTCAATCCAAACACTAATAAAACATAATGGGTGTTTTTTTATAAATTTCACCTCATAGTAGGCTGTGGATAGTGTTTGTGAATGCGCCTTACTAAAAAATGTTAGAATTGATATAACCTCATTTTTTAATAAGAATTGTAACTGCTCCAATCGGTTACTAGTGTCTTGAAAAAGACAGCTTGGCTCTATTAATTAGGCGTGGATGAGTGAGCTGTCTTTTTCAAGACACTATTAATGGAGCAGTTTCAATTTTTATTAAAAAAGTGAGGTTATGTCAATTTTGACATTTTTTAGTAAGGCGCATTCACAAACACTATCCACAGCCTACTATGAGGTGAAATTTAAAAAAAAAACACCCGATACTAGGTATATACAATGTGTTTCAAAATGATTGTCATCTAGTTGGCGTTGGAATTTCTGTGCATGTAATTTTTGATGTGCCGCGCTCTATTGATTTGTACCTATCTAATTCTGGCAACAACTGACACTTCGAACATTTATTGTGAAACTGGCAATCAGTACTGCTGGTAATTAAAGGCCTTCCGTAATTAACGGCTTTCTTACGGTTTTCTTTTGACAGAGAAAAACCAGACGTTAAAAGAGGTTAAGTAGGTTATTTTAAGGTTATGTATAGCTAGTAGAAACTCCTATTTTCGCAAGGCGGTTTTTTTTATTTTATATGGGAATTCCACAGCTGACTAAATGACAATCAATTTGAAACACATTGTATTATAACTGTAGGTATCTAGCAAGCTAGCAAATTAATGGAATAGTGGAAATCCAACTTGATTCATTAACGATCATATTTAAATTCACACAATGGTACTCAAACGACTTGATCGAATCGATAACGTGCAACTTAACTGTGCATATATATTATATGAAATCAATAAATCTTTTTTGTTGGTGTTAACACGTCTAATTTGACTTTAATCGCAAATAGGCAAACCTGGCAAACACTCCATAATACCTTTTAAGCACTCGACCACAAGTCACAACCAACAATGGAGTAAAAGGTTAGGAAAAACCGGTTCGCTTTACATACGCCTCTGGCTACGTTTACCAAACTGTTATAAAAACCATTGGGCACCTGTTCCCTTGGGATAGGAGGCAGGCCTTCCCCGTAACCTGACTCCACACTCACTACCAAAAAGCACCGAAGAAGAATAACCTCTCCTCTTCCTCGTCGAGCACTCACCTTTGTTTCTGCCTCTCATCTGCGTGTCCCGTGGCGGTGGGGGCGGCCCCCTCGCGCCCGGGCCCACAGCCCTGCCAGCGCCGCCCCTCTGTCCGCCCCTCATCTGCCCGGGGCCAGGCTGTTGTGACGTCTGTCCGCCGCCTCCGCCGCCGCCGCCGCCCCCGTACTGGTCGGGGGCCTCGGTGAGGAAGTTCGAGGGGACGAGGCCACGCTGCCCGTCGATTTCGCCCATGTAGAAGCCGTCGTCGTCCATCTCGCCGTAGACGTTGATTATCTGACCGGTGGCGAAGCTCAGTTCTACCTGCAGTTTGATCGAAGAGGGTTTCGGTAGAGCTTTTGGTAACGGAAGAGGCTTTCGGTGCGGGGGGGGAGGCGATCGATTTGCGATTGAGATGAGATGCACGAACTTGGTTTGGTACAATACATTATCACCCGACAAATGTATTGACCTAACCGACTTCTTAATATTTTTAAACGGAAATTTAATACATTCCAGACTGTCAAAAAATTTACAATAGGACTCGAACCTGCAAGCTACGCTCCTTCCCAATGAGTTGCTTTGGTCGATGGCACAATCACGTCGCAAGAGGTATTTTCGTATAACACAGTTTTATGTCCCTAGTGAAATTAGATGAAACTAAACCGAGATTCGTTGCATAAAATGAATATAGTTTCAGTATTTTTTTTTTTAACAAATAAAACTGTGTTTTTCAAAAATAGAGTTGTGTTTTTTTAAAACTTTAACACCATTTAGACCACCCTGCGTTTTGTCACTGTATAAAACTGCTGTTAAATAGTAAAGCAATCATATATGGTCACCCCTAGAAGTATTTGGGTAAAATATGGCAGATTTCTGATTAAGTCAGTCAGTAGCTATCAAATCGAATAGTTTGACAAGTGGCCTACATCAACAATAGTAGTGCACAATTAGCAGCCTTTCAAAAAATAGAAGTTGATAGTTAACGTAAATGAATAAAAAATGTGTTTGATGCTCACCTCGGCGTCGACGTTCGGACTCAGTTCCTGCGGATCATAATCATACAAGGCTACCATTCTCTTCATTGGCATATTCGCGTAAATGTCGCCCCATCTATCTCTGTTCTGATTCCCTTCCAGCTCCATTACCATGTTGTGGGGTACATATCCCCTTCGACCTATAAACAAAATGGGAAAAATATTATCAGCAGTACTATTATATTCTTCCATATTCATCTTACACTGAAAGCTTAAATGGCAAATTTGCCCACGGCTCTAAAAAAAGTATCGTCATGTAGTACATCAAAAAGTATATCTTTAACCAAATTTATAGATCCCTAAACTTACCCACAACCTCAAAAAAATCAAACCTAATCTTCAGCTTATCTAGTCGATATGTCCGGTTGTATTTGTCATAAAAACTTTTTGTGAATTGTAAGATTTTTCATTGCCTATGATAAGGTATTTGTTGAAAAATGTTTTGGCCCGAAATTTAATAGTTCAGACTTTATACACTTTCGAAACTTGCAAACTGGTATATCTCATAATTAAAAACGGTAGAACTAATATAAAAAATATAATAATTAATATATAATTATTATTATATAATATATATATATATATATAATTTTTCATCCGAAATTGTTATAGTAACCTGTTGATTGTAGGAACACACTTAAGTTTTTTGACAAATGGTTTTGTTTCATTTTTTAAACTAATACCTCAAGTATTAGTCCCTATTTCAATTATGTCAAACCCTATTTCAATTTGTTGAACTGTTCAATTGACTCTCTATAGTTCATTTTCAACATTGTTTCGTCTCAGATAAGTGACATTTTTAATTTATTGTTGAACCGATGATGATTTACAGAGGTCGATATTGCTGTCACCTCGAGTACCCAATACTTCTTCGAGATTTATTTGCTATAAGCACATGTCAAGTCCACAATGAGCCGTAAGGGTAACAAAGACCCTCCCGGGAAAGTAATCGACTATTACATTTCGAAGAAGTAGGGTACGTCGCGATTTCTAAAACATGTGTTTACCATCTGTATATGAGATGAAAGCGAGGATCTTCAGCAATGGTCAGCACGCCCTCTACTCTTTACCAGGGTGATTTTCAACCAATAAGCGACGAGTAAAGAGGAGTGCAATGCAACCGGCCAATAAGCGGAGATCGCGTTTCTCGTCTCCAATTTTTGAGTAATTTAATTTAAAGAAACACTCTTCGTCTAACTGCGAGAGAATTATTATCTATCTTCACCTATTTCGTTGTATTTTAAGTTGTTGCATTTAAATAGTTTGGTAAATCCGAAGTTACAATTACGTGTAATCATTTCCCAACTGTTCACGCAATATTAAGTTGGCGCGTGAAGTGTGCTGGTTAGTTATAACGATCTAAGACAATCGAAATTTCTTATTCGTACGCGACGTTACAAACATCATCCTATGACTTTTTTGTTTTTACTCATGCGACAGCAGTCACAATTTCTACTTGTCAGGAATTTTGTAAGTAATATTACATCATCTTTTTAATACATTGTTTTTAATTGGCTAGAGTGACGATAAGGATTTTGTTGGACTTATAACCCCTCTCCCTTAGAAAATATGGACTATTGATAGTTATTTCAATATTTATTAGTGGAAGGTCTAGAGTTCCAAAAGTTAGGCAAATGTTGCACTGGGTGCAATACTATATGAATGCATTTTTTAAGACTTGGGTCAATTTTCTGAGATCCTAACCTAACCTAACCTAACCCTTTGTCAGCAATAAAATATTTAAACATTTAGCAGACGATACTACAAATTTTAATATTCTCCACGGATCTATGCTGTTACCTCTGCACTCGCCCCAGTAGAACCCGTCGGCGTCCTTGTCGCCCCAGACCTTGATGGTGTCACCCTCGGAGAAGGGCAGCTCCTCGTCGCAGGCATCCGGGTTCGGCGACATCGTCACCGGGTCGTAGTCGAACAGGGCGACGAACCACCTGGCGCGCTTCTGTGGGTTCGGCGGGTTCTGTTGCGGGTTGTTCTGTTGATTCGACATCATAACACCGCCGCCGCCGCCGCCGCCGCCGACCATCCTTAAGCCCGGCTGCTGCTGGTGCGGCTGCTGCTGCTGCTGCTGCTGTAACTGTTGTTGCTGCTGCAACTGTTGTTGCTGCTGCAACTGTTGCTGCTGCTGAATCTGCTGGTTGCGCATCTGTTGAGGCATCCTCTGGTTCGGTTGGCTCGATATCGCTGTGGGATAGATGTGGATTGTTCGGTATACCCAGAAATTTTAAAGTAGTTATAAAAATGTGAACTTAAAGGTTTTTCCGAGATTGGCTACGAATCAACTCTAAATATATGTTCAACTTTACCAAAAGATGGAACGCAGGAATACAGATACAACTAATACTTCAACAGACAATATGCACCTCATCTCATAGCGCTCAATGAACCTAGAGATGTAGGGGTCATGGGGTACAGGGGAGCAGGGGTCCAACGGCCAGAAAGTATAGGAGCCAAGGGGTCCAATGTCCCGAAGACGAGAGGTATGCCTAGAGATTTGCTTAAAGGTTTAGTAGCCTCTATGTATATAGATCTTGGGACCATAGGGTCTAGGATTAACTCTTTGCTTAAGAATAGAAAACAAGAACACTGGGAAAGATTCCCAAGCAAATATTTTTTATTCTAAACAAGTATGCATGAAGCATAATTAAAGGATAAAGAAGAGTGAGACAAACGACCTGTATGATCAACACCTGCTTGATTAAACAGGTTAGCATCATGTGATAGAGAGGACGAAATAGATGAGTCACAGAGTCTAAAGATGTTAACAGACTAATCAAGAATAATCGAATAAAGCGACATGGATAAAACATATAAAAAATAAAAAAAAAGTGCCCCGTTAAATTGAAACTTTAAACTCTTGAGTTGCAGTTTCAAGTAAAAGTTGAAATATGTCTACCTTATGGTAAACCTACAGACAAGTAGGTTTAGGGAATGACGACCTTCATGAATAATAATGTAAGGAGGACGATCTGGTTTATTGGACTAGCTAGCATCGAAGAGGTAAGAAAACCTCAACATTATGCATATCTCCTGCCTGTAGCATGCTTGGAGATCAAGCATACTACTAAATTAGGTAGAACTAATTTACTTAACACTATCACTAATAATAAATAATAAAAATACATACTATAAATAATACCACCAAAAGAACTTAAATCACTTGTTTAAAATACATCAGTTTATCTATACATTAACTGCCCAGAGATGGCTTTCGATAGTATAACACCGAAACACTCCTCACCTGTTATTCAAGGAAGAAAAGAGGGAGATGGAGAAGGAAAGGAAAGTCGACGAGAGGAAACCCAATATTGAATTCATGAAGGCGTCGTAAGGACTATCGTGTCATACTCAAGTAAAATGATTACTGAAGGAGTGTCAGACATTTCTGATATGGTAATTTATAAGAGCATAGATAAAAAAATATTAGGACCAAGATATTCAACGCACATGTCAAGTTACAGATAACTGATGATGGAAAACAATAAGTTTATAATGAAGGGATATTTGAATAATGAATGATATTGTCTTGCACATTACAATAGCATGTCCATACGTAAAAGACGAAATAACAATCTTTTAAAAGTGTAGCAAAGGAAAACGGGCCGAGTATTACCTACAAAAAAGATAAAGAATATGAAATCCCGCTAGGACATTTGTTCTGTTATATTGCATGACAACGGTAAAGAGGTTTTTTTCAATTATTCTTATAATTTCCTTATCAAACTTAAAAAAATACCCACTTCATTTCCCAAAGTTGATAGCATTTATATTAAAACATATATTGGTTATAATTCATGGATATTGTAGGGTCAAAAATTTTACTTCGCGACGAGTTTCGGGAGAAAGATATGTTAGCAGTAGAATTACCGATTTGTGGTATTCCTCCTTGGTTGCGGTGTCCCGTGGAAGTCGGAAATATTTCTTTGTCACTTAAGTTCTCGTCCGGTTCTATAACCTACGAAAGAAATTGAAATTTTAAAACGTCACGTTAAGAAACATGTGAATATCGTAGTCACAAGTCTGAAGAAAATGTCGTTTTTACTTTTACATGGAACGCCCTGTAGGAACTGAAAGTCATGAGTGACATGACAAACGCCATGTAGATTCTACAGGGCGTTCCATGTAGTTCCTACAAGGCGTTTTTCATGACTTTCAGTTCCTTCTGCCGAGGGTTTTCCGACCTGCTAACGTTCGGCCAGTATCGCACCGCTCTTCCATGGGGCCCAAAGAATGTACGGAAAACAGTTTTTCACGTGTACCTTATCGGTTTTTTCATGGTAATTTTCATGACTTTCAATTCCTTCTGCCGAGGGTTTTCCGACCTGCTAACGTTCTGCCACTGTTACACCGCTCTTAGTCAAGACCTAAACATTGCCTCAAAAAAAATTTCACACGTGTACCTTATCGATTTTTCAGGCATGTTTTTCCGACGTGGAAAACTGGCCGCCATTTTCATATCCGGCCTATGCGAACCGGCAGAATCGCCATTTGGTGTTGAGTTAATGTTTTTACAATTAGTTATGAACTCAAATGTCGTGTACCTTATCCATACTGTTTTATGTAGCTCTTGGACTAACATTATGTTACCCCGTCTCTATTTTCCGCTTACCTGTTGCCCCTGCTGTTGTTGCTGCTGCCTCGGCATCTGTTGCCTGATGTGTGCCGGCATAACGGCCGAGTGCGGTTGTTGCCTCGACGACGACTTCGCGGCGCCGCCCCTCAGCACGCTGAGAGGGATGGGCGTCGGGACGCTGTCGGCTGATTGGCTGTCGCGCGCCTTCGTCCTCACTGTGACGTGTTTCGGGTTCAGTCCGAGCAGCTTGCTGATGTCGATCAGGGCGTGATCACCGGTGGGGCTGTCGACGTCGGTCACCTTCTTGCCGTCGGCGTAGACGGCGTAGCCGGTGATCGTCGAGCCCGGGTGGTGAGGCGTCAGAATCGGGTGCCACGTCACCAGAAGCGTGCCGTCCTGCGGACCTGCGGGAATTTCACGTGGTTCATGAAACAAAACAGGTTCTTACTTCCTCGCAAAAAGCATACAACTTTACACAACCTTTATATCCTGTGGGAATCCTTAAATCCAAACATGGTATACTAACTAGTTCGTGACCAAAAGTAAACTTAATGAAAAGAATGCTTAGTCACGTAAAACACTGCGTCACAGCGTCACACACCAAACTATTAGTAAGTGACTATAGTGCCGTTTGATTCTCTTATTTAAAGTTGTTTATTGAAATAGGACTGATGTGGAGACAAATATGCGAAGTGATTATTTTTCAACTACGTTAAAAAACACGAGAATATTGCCACAATTTGCCGAACCTTTATAGACGGCCAGTTAATAGTGAAAGGTTCACCTTCAAATGGGGGTCGACAGGTTGAGATTGCTCCGTTTATTTGCAGTGACCGAAGAGCAACACCATCATAAAAAATATTTGTCTAAAATTACAATTTAAAAGTAACACTTTTTTGCTTAAGCCACAAGCTATTACAACAACAGCATACAAATGAGGTACCTATCACAATGATCTTTGGGGAATGTTACATTTTAAATTATTTTATTGCGAACGATATAAGAGCCATGGTAAAAAAAAAGAACTACTCAGGGAACCTTTAATTCAGGAAACTTTAGTTCAGTAAATGTGCTTTATTGTGATTTATTCTAATATCGAGCTGCTTTATATACGTGTGAATACACACAATCTTGTTCAACCTTATCTTAACCTAAATAAACTTATCTACCCTAATTTATAACGTACCCAACTGATTTACTAACTTTTATCTAACTTACTTACTACAAATTCCCTTTTAGCTTCTACTATTTTACTACTATTTTATTATTTACGTGTAAACTGACATATATTACATAAATCTGTCATCTGCACAACGACCATCTTATAATTATAAGTTTTTAGTTTTTGTAATCTTTCCCCACAGAGAATGATCTATGAAAAGAGTGAAACGTGTTTGATATGGCAATATAAAGTTCCTTACAACTCTACAGATGCTTTATTTAAATATTTTATTAAATTATTTTAATAAATCAGTATATGAAGTTATGATCACTAAACGAAGTGTGATGTTTTACCTCTTCGCTGTGCAATTTACCTTTTACCAAATTACCTACAAACAAAATCTGTATTACATGCCCTACTAAGAACTAAAAGACGCCTGCTCGAAACACATTACGACCTGCTTCACCACCATCACTAGATCTAAACACTTAGTCGTTGCCCATTTAATCTATACACCATCAGCCACGTCTCAAAATTCTGCTACATCGATCGATAAGCTAAATTCCAACTACTAGATGCAATCTTTGTTAACCCCCATCATCTCTTATCTCTTGTAACCCTAGTCATTGTTGAAGCTAATGTTAACATTATTTAAGGGAATCGTTAGGTTGGGAAATGCAATTTATTGTAAACTAATTTAGGGAACTTTTTACCTAAATCAACCGTTTTGCTAAACACGCTTTGTTTAACAAAATTAAGAATAACACTAACCCAACCTAATAAGGTTGTTAATATTGTATAACTAAAATGAGGATTGTTAATGTCAACATAACAATATATCTTTGCAACGTGATCGCAAACCCGCTTCGGTAAAGTCAGTGATACAAGTGTAGAACGTTGTAAGATAACATTAAACAAAAATTGAATACGGTACCAGATAACATTAAACAAAAAAATTTGGTTGTCTCTAAATTCGGTTTACAGACGATAATTTTACGTGATAACGTCATAAGAAAACATTGATGAAAAATTGCATACGTTTATGAATTGCATTGAATTATTATCACTAAACTGATCATTTTAGACACATTGTTATGACATGTGTGAAGATGAAGATTAATCTTGAACCTTACATGAATTGCTATACAGGATAATGGTTTTCAATGAATATTAAATGGAAGCAGTCGACTTTTAGGACGATCATTTATATCATTCATTATAATTTTTTAGCCGAAATCGTAACATAACCTATTATTACTGCACACGTTGACCGATGCTACTTTGTTTTAATGATCCAAGAACAAATATATAAGATTATATAACTAATTAAACTCTCAGAATTCAAGAATTAATCATTTTATTGCCGCAATTGTTATAGTAACAGTAATAAGCAATGGTATGCACAGTAAATATTCAGATTCAGATAACTTTATCTAACGTGCTGTCGCCTACCCCTTTCATTGCGCTCGCGAGACGAGCCGATCGCCAACTCGAGCTTTCACTCGGATGCTGTAGTGGAAGAGAGATAGATGCGTTTCAAGGCAAACGCTCTCACTCTTGCTCGCACGCATGGGTCTGGCGTGACGTCCGAATGTTTTCTGAAGAATGCAGGTTTATTGATTTATAAGACGTTTATCACGTCAAAAGTTGATGGGTATGATTGAGTACCGTTGTTATCAACTGAAATGAAATTGTTTAAGAAGCTTCCAAATTATTGGATCTTATACCATATAATATTATATTATCATTTATACCTCTTATGCTAACTAAACGAAGGGGTATATTTTGGTCTTGATCCACATCCCCTTTCATCTTGAACCGATTTGTGAGACTGCATATCGGGAGACCCTTACTTCACCTTAACTACAAGCTCTCACGATACGCCCTGAGAGTTTGGCCTGAGATTTCGTCACGCCCTGTCTCCACTCTACCAGAACCACACCTAGTACCTGCACGATACGCCGTCAAATCTATACCGGAGATTACGTCAAGCAATGTCTCCACGTTTTAAGAAACACACCTAAGATTTGTATTATACGCACTCAGATCTACGCTGGAGATTACGCTACCCCCTGTATCCACTCCACAAGTGATTTACAGCCTTATAACTTGTTGATCTAGGATCTGCACGATACGCCCTCAAGTCCACGCCGGAGATAACGACACGCCCTGTCTCCATTCTACAAGACAATCTACAGTCTTACAACCTGTAGGTAACACTCTGCAGTGTAGCCAATTAATGGAGCTACAAGATTCTAAATAGAGACCACTTACATACAGACCGCTGTACCACCTGTGTTCAGTTATAGTAGGTTAAAATCCACTCATGAACTTACTGCATGTGTAAAGTCATCTGTGTTATGGGAATACTTACTGAACTTAATTTTAATGATCAATGTGCATGTATAAACACAATATGATGAATCCTGTGAACATTTCCCAGAACAATTATTGAATATTGGGAACGTGAAAATGGCAATCCATGAATTTCACGCACTGAATCACATTGCTAACACACTTCTATAAAATCACAGCAACCATGAAAGATTTTATTCACGAAGTTCTTCCAAATATCACACAGGAATATAAAAATCGTGTGGTAGAGTATACTTGTTAGATTAGCAGCCAAAACGATGATGTCAATGCCATCGGCCTCATCATTTAAAACGAATAAAGAGAAGAGATTTCGCATAAGTACTGTAGTGAATCAAGGACGAGTAGTCAATTTTATAATCCACCTGAATTATTGAATGCAGGTAAATAAGAAGATCTAAAGAGATCTGAGGAGATATAGATATATTATTGCCACGCATTTCAATGAATCACACAGATAGAAAATTCATGTTTTTCACAAGTGTGTGCTCACATGTCATGAAACGTGATATATTCGGGAAAACACTACAAGGAATGAAATATTGTATATCCAAAAGCAGTGAAATAAAGAGAATTAAAGTATAAACACTTTTATATTTGATGCAACAGATACATTTCAACATATGTTTCAAGGATCCAAAAATTTAAAAAAAAACGGAATATCACTTATTGGTGAGGTTGAACATGGGGTTAAATTTACGTAATTGTCACTAAATAGCCCGAATTTAGAAACATGGTACGGTTATCGATTGGGTTCCAAGGTGGTTCAGAAAAATGAAATAATCTTAAATTTTATGTTATGAGCAGATGGCGAAAAGAGATGAGCTTTCGTAGATCTTTGAGATAAACCTGGTACATCGGTTATTTAGCAATACGATATAAGTTAGGATAATTTGATGGATACATTCAAATCATTTGATGGATCATACAATAAACTACTTTACCAGGAGAGAAATGTGGACCATAACGAAAACATTTAAATCACATTAACTTAATTATTTTCTGGCTATTAGCGTCACAGAGGTAAGGGTGGGGTGTTTTTACTATTCAAATTTATACTCTTTGAGTTTGCGCCGCGAGTCAGTGGTGTGGTGCAAAGAAAGCTCAGCGCTACTTGATTAAAACTAGGGCTCTCGCATTATATAGTCACGTCAATTTAGCATGGAATAAGTGAAAATGGCAACTTTTTTCAAAGAGATCCGATTGAGATGCGGTTTACTGAAAAATGTTCAGGAAGTCGTCTATAACAAAACGTACATCTAACTTCTGTACGCTCGCAAATTTTTAATTGTTTATTTAACAAATGACCCATTTTTTGTTAGAGTATTGATGAACATATGGTATATATCCCAAACGGTTCAACGAAAATGTCTCGGAAATGTTCTCTCGGGGGTTTTCGAGGTCCCTCTTTGTCACTTTAATGTTCAATTTATTTTTTATTGCTAAATTGTTGTAACTTGGCTAATTAATAAATCAATAACTCTACTCCCGAAATCACTAGAAAACCGGATTTTTTTTCCGATATCTCTGGCATCTTAAGGCCAACCATCAGCACAAGATTGTTGCAAATATAATTGTTTATTGTTCAATTGTTGCAACCTCGCTAATTAACAAATTAATAACTCTACTCCTAAAATCATTGCAGAACCGGATTTCTCTCCAATAACTCTGGGTTTTTGAGGTGCAAATGAATAATTCTCGTCTGACAAACGTAAGAAACTTTGAACTTCTTCCTAACGATTCGTCGCGGCCCGGTCGAAACTGTCGCTTGGAGATTGTTCCGCACATTTAGTGCTCAATTAAATTGTTGTAACCTGAAAAACCGTATTTTTTCCGATAACTTGCTCATACCCGTAACCCGGTAGAGAATATTTCGAACCTGTACAAGCAGTTTGAAATCGTGTTTGTATGTGTTTAGTGACTCTCAGAACATTGCGGTTCGCTCTCTCACCGGTCGGCTAACATCAAAGACTAAACGTTATGTTCAAATTCAAATTTCAAAATTCAAATAAACGTTCAAATTGACGAAAATTTTTGTGAAGATGTGCACTAAGAATCGTTGTTCCAATGTAAAGTTTATCAGCACGTGCATGGTATATTGCCAATAAAGAGCAATCATTAATAAATACATCATTGTATTATTCAAGTAACCTTCTATTACCTACACAGTTGCAATACTGTAAGGCCATATTCTGAAGACCTAATTAAAAGTCAATTACATCATAAATTTCAATTAGTACTTAAATATTACCGTAATCAGTTGCTAAGCGAATAATTATTACTATTGCATTTATACCTCGATATGTTCGAACGCAGACTCAGCAGAATCGTGTAACACATTCAGTATGCTTCATCGGTCAACGTACGAATATATCACGTGACTACGAGGTATTAAATATAGGTGTATCGGCGGATTAAACAGAACTCATTTTTCAATTCATTGATTCATCCAATACCATACATTCGATATGATTGTATCCGTTGCTATCCACTGGTAAGAAGAATAAAGTGTATTGAAGCTGAACCCCGAGTTTTCATGTTCTTCGAAAGGGAACATTACAATACAAGGACAATTTGACACCCCTGGCTACGAGTTCTGAACATAACCCATTCATTACAGAAGATAACACCAATGTTCTGACATTTATCGGATGATAGTTATTAATTTGTTAATTAGCCAGGTTGCAAGAATTGAAAAATAAAAAATTAGGTACGGGCAATAACCTCATGCCGATTGTTCTCCTCATGTTCCTAGAGATATTGCAAAAAAATCTGGTTTTCTAACAATTCCGGGAGTAGAGTTGTTAATTTGTTAATTAGCAAGGTTGCAACATTCGAACAATAAACAAATATATTTGCAAGAATCTTGTGCAGATGGTTCGCTTTAAGAAGCCAGAGATATCGGAAAAAATTCCGGTTCTCTAGTAATTTCTGGTGTTGAGTTACCCATTAATTTGGTAATTAGCACAGTTACAACAATTTAGCAATGGATAATAAATTTAAAACTAAAGTGATAAAGAGAGACCTTGAATACCCCCGAGAGAACATTTTCCAGACATTTTCGTTGAACAGTGTGTAATATTTACCATGTGTTCATCAATACTCTACCAAAAAAATGGGTTATTTGTCAAATAAACAATTGAAAATTTGCGAGCGTACAGAGGTTAGATGTACGTTTTGTTATAGACGAATTCCTGAACATTTTGCAGAAAACCACATCTCAATCGGATCTCTTCAAAAAAAGATGACAGTGAAATGCTAATTTGGCGCGACTATCTATAACTCGACACTCAGACATAATCGCGTGGTGATCTGACTTAGTCTAAAGGGTTTATTAGGATTGATTGATGAAAATAGTGTGTATTTTGAAAAATGTTCGCATGACAAAACTAGAAGCAATTGTGCAAAATCGATAATAAAAATAGTATGTGTTCTCAGTTCGCGTAAATGCCATTTAGAAATATAAAACATTCACTTTATCTGCAGGCTAGCGAGCAATCAAGGCAGTTTCAGGAGCGTCGCAAAGGAGCAGAAACGATTAAGTAAACATTTCTATCGCGCTGCTATACCCGTAACGAAGGACAAACTAACTAAATAGTATGTTCACCAATTCAGTACGCAATCATTGTCAATCAGCTAATTAATATTAACTCAACGGCATTGTTACCCGAGTCAGCTTCTTTCAATTTTTGTTGTCTTGGCTTTGTCTTTGGCATTACCTTTTTTTTTGGAATGCCTATGCTATTTGCCAGAGAACTTTAAAAACGCGAGCAATAATTATTTCAATGAACGCCATGAACAACCAAAATAATAACCTACTGAGATTTTTATGACCTCAACATTTCCGTTTTCAAGTAGTCAGCTCATGACATTGATCATATCGACAACTTATTCATTTCAGATTCACCAACGGGAAGTCAAAACCGTTAGTCCTGTCCTGATGACACGGTGAAATATCCCGCTCAATACTCTATTTCTTGAGCAAATTCCGAAGTTGGTCAATTTGCCCTATGGAGTGCCAGGTTATTCAGAACTGAGTGACTTGTAGAGTTTAATATATTTCTGTGGTCTATTAACGCCGTTGGCGAATTACTAGGTGGTTGCTTAAAACAGAATTCTCAGGTCCATACGAAAAGTGGTTTGAAATTCATTGTCACTGTACACTGTACAAGGCGAATTGTCAACATTATATCATATCTGATGATCTTCCCAGTGCTTACCTGGTTCGACCATGATATCGCTCGGTGGATCGGGCAGCCCCTTCGGCAACGTCCTGAAGTCCGTATGGGCGGCAGCCGGTATGGGCAGCTCCTCCGCCAAATTGGCGACGTTCTGGGCCGACCTGTGGTGTTTCGCCCTAACCGTTACCCTGTACTGGGTGTTCGGAGCGAGCCCCGTGATCGTGTGCCTGTAGACGCCCGGCTTGACCGTCCTAACCTCGACGTTGTTCACGCACACGACGTGCTGATGGTTCGAGTTGGCGGGCAGCCAGCTGATCACCGCGGACGTTGAGGTTATGTTCGACGCCCTGACCGCACTCGGGCCCAGGGAATGGGTGTCCCTGCCTATTATCATCGTGCATGCTGCGTCCCTGGAGGTCCGACGGTTCGCTGTCACCGAACGTACGCTAATCCGATGGGGCTGGTGGATATACAAGGATGAGATCAGTAGGTTAGTTCCGATAGACGGACTTATTAGCATGACCAATACAATACAATAGAAAATTTCGAATACTACTGGATGATTCAATGCCTACGTTCCATTCGACCTATTTTTCCAGTAGATTTGCCTACAGATGATCATGTTTCGTACTATGAAATTTCTTTTCCTGTCATATGACTAAACGCGTGGGTTTCACTGAATATAACGTGTTTGTCCGATCGAAGAGATTTCTTGTATATATACCTAGATGGAAGATTATGATCAAGTTTCATGATAATGTTTTTAGGAGAATCGTCTTCTATATAGAGCGCCTCTTATGTATAACGGCACAGTCGGATGCATACGGTATCCAAAATATCTCAATTTAATGCACCAAATTGCATTAAATCAGAAGCTCAAAGTTTAAAAAATAAAGTTTTCTTATTTTTGTAAATTTAATTAAGCTAACATAAAATAATTCAATCACAAGGTAAAATATCTACGAAAAGTAAATGGGTTGATTGGTGGTAACCCTTCGCTAATACTTTCCGAGTTACTAGACCGACTTAAAAAAATTATTTCTTTGCCCTCATTACTTTAAGGATTGTTTATGATTTTCAGGGAAGAAAATGTCATTGAGAAAATTTGGTAAAAATCAACAGTAAGTTATTTAAATTGCCCTTTCAAATTTGACAAAAGAGAGCAGGATGGTTTCAATAGATAAACAATTAATATTTACTGGAATAATATAAATGTTCACAAAAAAAAGTACGAGTTAGACGAATGTACAACAACTGATCAAATTGATGACCATGACCAACGTAAGATCAATATATTATAAATCTACTCTTCGACGAAATTGAACCATACCCTGTCCAATAACTGACGATCAGAGTTTTTTAAGAATTTACGCTTATACCTCATTCTTGTTATTGCCTATGTTTGCATTGGTAATTGCAAACCGCTCGCAGATATTGTGCTATGGTATAGGGCAATCAGTATATTTTGAGCGTGCTCGGTAAATTGTCATTGTCATTTGTGTTATAAATAATAATGTAAAGCCTATCAAAATGTACACAGATTGGAAAAGGGGTTTCACATGATTAAGCACTCTGCATCGATACTGTTTCATATATCGTTGTTTCAATCTAAGGGTATCAGCATGTTCAATTGTTTGCTGAATCAAAATTATACAGTGCCACTTTTAAAATTACAATATTATTTGTTGTTTAATTGGAAAAGCCAAATTTATAACAGACTGATGATTTTTCAATAATTTGGTAATGGTTACTGGTCATTACCATGCTTCATTGATATAGTTTCAAATTTGACTAGAAATTATAGGAGTACAAAATTTGAAAATGCAATTTTGCATGAGAGCTAAAGATGCCAAGTAACTCTCGATCAACCCCTTTGAATGTTTCAGATACCGCAGTTACACGTAAACAGCGTACCAAATTTCATTCTTCTTGGTAAAAGTGACATTTAGTTACTATTCCAATTATCAATTCTTCTACATCGTTCCTCTTACCCTGTTACTGTCGACTCCTTCGACCAGCGCTCTGGTCCTCTCGGTGGCTTTGATGGTGGTCTTCAGGACGCCGTCGACGTAGACGTGGTAGCTCTCTATGTGGTTCCCCGGACCGATCCCGTCCGGAGGCGTCCAGGAGATGAGCACGCTCTTGTTAAGTTGCCTCTCGAGCGTGAGCTGCCTTGGTGCCGGCACTAACACCGAGAAGAAAAGGTCAGCTGGGGGTCAAAACCTGGTCAATCTATAGTGCTACTTGTGCTCAGAGAGGCGAAGCCCACGTTAGGAAGCACGTTTCTATTTAGTCAGCATCGGAATTGTCTTTTTTGTTGCAATGAGTGACTAGAGAGTTCTCGTTTGGTAGACAGTGAATGGAGAAACTTGGGCTAATGTACCGAGTGAACAGTTAATGTATCATACGCGCTATTCTTTTCATCTCTATTCATCTCTACCGAGTCATTGTATGTTAGATTGAAATGATGCTGGAATCACCCCAGAATAGGCAAGATGACTAATTATGAAAAACTACCGTGTTGTGTTCTTAAGTATGTACTGTTCCCAAAAAAAAATACTAATCTCTGCATAAAACAAATGTTTAGTAGCTAAAATGAGACTTTTATGAACACTTTTTAAATTTCGTGCCAAAACACTCGTAAGTGTCATGGCGTCGTTGTGACGTCACACCTGTGTAAATACATGGGCCGCGGCATTAAGCTCCACTTGAAAAGTGTATGTAAACGTACAGTGTTCAGTTGATTCAAGGTTTAAGGACAATAATTCAGTTATTTTGTGTGTTAAACATGGCGTATAAATGGTGTGCGGTTCCACAGTGTAAAATCACAACAATACAAACTCCAAGCAAGTTGTTTGTTTACGTTCCGAACGCGGTAACAATTCGAAGTAAGTGGCTGACTCTTGCACGCCGAGACCCAAGAGCTATATCTTCAAAATCTCCAATTTATTTCTGTGAAGATCACTTTGGTGTAAGTTTTTACTGTATTTAATGTAACTGTAGTTTAATCCAAGTAAGCAAAATAATACTTATCAAAGTTAATATTAGTCAAGGTGTCAGTATTAAAATAAAAACATTTCTTGAATAATTTATCGGTTCAACCATGCAAGGTCTAATAATAATGGGTACATTATTCCTATTCCAGTTGCCAAATGATATGGAGAATTATATGCAGTATCATGTCACGGGTTATGGCACAGATATCTTGGGTCTCAGCGTGCAAGAGTCAGCCACTTATTTCGAAATGTTACCGCGTTTGGAACGTAAACAAACAACTTGCTTGGAGTTTTTATTGTTGTGTTCTTACACTGTGGAACCGCACACCATTTATACGCCATGTTTAACACATAAAATAACTGAATTATTGTCCTTAAACCTTTAATCAGTTGAACACTGTACGTTGACATGCACTTTACAAGTGGAGCTTAATGCTGCGGTCCATGTATTTACATAGGTGTGACGTCACAACGACGCCATGACACTTACGAGTGTTTTGGCACGAAATTTAAAAAGTGTTCATAAAAGTCTCATTTTAGCTACTAAACATTTGTTTTATGCAGAGATTAGTATTTTTTTTTGGGAACAGTAGATACTTAAGAACACAACACGGTAGTTTTTCAAAATTAGTCATCTTGCCTATGGTAATCAATTTGGCACCCGAACTGTACTTTTCATAAAAAGTTATGATTACGTTTCGACATGTACTAAGCTATACGGTGTATCACTATATATTAATCGATGTACGACAGATTAAGCGTATCACCTGATTCATTACGTATGAACTTTGTTTAAGTAAAATAACGTCTAGAAGCAAAACTGTGTGATCTTGATGTAAAGTTTTAAGGGCACTTAGATTGATATATCTTTCAATGGTTTCTTGTTCAGTGATTAATTTCAATTCGTTAGGACGCCCTATAATCTAATTCAAATCAATATATAGGGTAGTAGGACACATTAGGGTGATCTTTTTTATGATAACAATTTTAGAAGTTACAGCTAATTCATTCTGAGATGACGACCTGATTGTGAAATTGGAAAGTCTTGAATACGATCAAAAAGGGGTCTTGATTAATTTTACTCTAGTACTTGTATGTTCATTGGACAGACAGATATAACCCAAGTTATGGCAAATGCGTCCAGATCCATTTTTACTTCTCGACAGATAAACAATTTAAGCCCAATGTATGTTAAGTTTGTTTAGATCCAGTTTTAGTATGTGACGGACATACGTGTTCATATATACGTTACATATGTATAATACGATCCATTACCATAAAGCAAAGGTAGAACTAGTGTTTAGTGGTTTATATTTTTTTAAGTGAAACAATAGTAACCTGTTGGGTTCCTGATTTGTTGGGTTTTTGATTTGTCGGTATTTTAACTTGTTGGGATTGTAATTGTCAGGAGTATGATTTTCGGGATTCCGTACCAGACCCATATACTAGACATATACTACTAGATACTACTGTATCGCGACCACATACAGCATCGACTTTTTGACACTTTCATTATAATACTACAGGTATTCACAGATGTAAGGCATACACTGAAATTGTTCATGCGCAATAGTAGCCTAATAAATAATAACGGTTAGCTCTCATTGGTGTAAATTGGTAAATACACGCCACAATTTGCGTCGTTCGGAAACCGGCCGCTATTTTATTGATGCTGTGCATAAACCCTCCCAGTGTAAATATCGCATCTTTGGGCTCTGCCTCATCTCTGCAACCTAATGGTACGTCATGTGCTTCTGATCATCCTACGCTATAGTCACTGTCTAGTATCCAACACATCGCCACCTTTTTTCAAACTACAAGAGTGCTATATTGTGTTGTAATTGTAACTGATATTGACTGAGACTAGCTTATACCGTCTGCGATTAGACCACAAGTACTGAGTAATTTTGAGATTAGGATTTTCTATCAATACTTTTCTTTATATGTGACAAATCAATGATGATTTCCTAATAAACTTATACCCATCTTAAACGGGTGTTTAATTTGATAATTTGGTAATATACAATTCATTAAAACAAAAACATGAACTACTACCCTTCGAATAGACTTTGAATAGATTATATACGTACTTACCTAATCCATTGCAACCTTTCACTTTTTTGCTATACTATTTATTGTTATTTCACTCGTCTATGTAATAACAGTATTAATACTGTAAAATCTCGTGCTCTAATGGAAAACTTAGCAGGCTTCTTAAAACGCGTGTCTTGGAAAATAAAATTTTAATTAAAAAGCTCTCTAATTTTATTAAATTTACGCTAAAAGCAAATCATTCATTAATTCAGTCCGACATGGGTACTTTGATAATAAGCGATATAATTTCTAAGCGATTAAATCTAGCGTTTGCCAAAATCACAAAATTGAAATATTCAGGTAAGAAATATATACTATTTATCCGACACGTATTGTGTTAATAAAATTCCGGAATATTTCAACATAAGAACTAATAAACAAAACCAAACTAGTCTGTAATATGTGAGTCAGTTTTGTTCATTTATATTATCGTAAAAGCCTAAGGATCGACCCCTTCGTCGAATAAATTATTCTATTAAGAAAAATCTAAGAAACTATCTAAAAATGTAATCGTCACATTACATTTTCGGAGCTGACTAAAACAAACGACTTAAAAACTATTGGGCACATAACAGCGAACTAACAAAATATTTCTATATGTTCAAAAAGCATATGTAAAACTTGTTACTGTTATCTACTGGAACAAAGAGACCGTTTCCTCATAAAATGTTACTTACGTTGGTGTACCTGTACTGAGATGGCGATGTTTATAAAATTGTATTACTTTTTTGGTCTTACTTTGAATGAAGGATGAAGAAGCAAAAGTTTTTAAGTTTGATGTAAATGTGATAGACATATGTATGTATGAGCCAAAATGTGTTTGAAGCTGTATCTCGGGTAATTGCAAGACAATAATTAGTGATAAATCTATAAAGCAAGTGGAAATGGTGATAGTAGTAAGTAGTGCGTCGACAAATAAATGTTCTGATTTTGTGTCAGGTTATGTTAAAAATGATTAATATTTTTCGAATTTAGGTATGTAGTCAATTGTTTTGCCAATTGTTTTCAAATCCTAAATAACGAAATGTCCTATTATGATGGGCTGGAAACCATATAAGACGAAATTTAATATTCTTGTAAATTTTCCACTCAATCGCGAAGTTTAGCCTTTCGGGTCTTTTTGAACATAGCAGTCAATGCAGAAATGAGAACGGAACGTAAAAACGCATGCTAATTAAAGAAATCCGTACCTGTCTCACCTTCGGGGCCGTCATCTTCATGCGCCTCCGACATTTCCGCTATCTCATTGAGCCTCGCTACGTCCGCCGCGAAGTTTTCCTGGTTGATCTCCTCCTCCCTCAGGGTGCTCAGTACCGCCTGGTGGAACTCCAGGAGGTCGTCGCCTGAAGACAGGCAAAGGATGGGGTAGACCAGATTTTATTCTACTTTTTGTAATCGAAATGCAAACGTAACGAATCCAGAAAAAGTACTGTGGTGGAAAGGGGATGATTTGAAGAGTAAGGTAATTTTTTAAGTTATCCATACAATTTAAAATGAAGAACATAAATTTTAATAAAGTTTTTAGCTACATCGCCTACGATTTTGTTTTAATAAATATTAGTTTTAATTGTAAAAAAATTGTTAAACTATTAGTTAATTGATTAAAATGCCAAAGTTGATGTTCAAAAACCGCCAAATTTAGGTAAGCAAATTTTTAGTTACTATTCGGAAATATCACATTTTCTTAGCTTTCAAATTCATCTCATTTCATTTCTAATATATTCTATCACTGTTACGATGAGTACATATTTTATAAGAATGCACTATTGTAAACCAAAAATTGAAACCAAAATTTAACCAATTTATAACCTCAAATTGCATATCAGAGATGCTTCGATCAAGTGTTCAAAGTTATCAAAAGAAAACTATTTCATTTAAAACATATATAAATTAACTTTGTTTCATTTAATATTTCTCATATTTCAATTGTATAAAAATCATGTGTTCCAATTCATTTTTAAGTCTAACTAAATTAAATTATTAGTATATGGAAATACCCTAAATTAGCTACATTTTTTGCAGCAATTATAACTCGGAGACCTCTTGCATCACATGACTAGTCTTCCTCTATAGGTAAAGGTATTGATGGATTTGTTATTAGTTATTAGCAATCAATACCGTTTCGATTTAGCTGAAGATTTTCGATCTATACGATACATATTATAAATACTGTTCAATGCACTTTACTCTTCAGCAGAGAATCGATAAGCCACGTTTTAGTGACATATGCAATGAAAATATAAGCATATACCGTAGATGTAACGGGAGAGAAAAGAATCCTTACCGATTAGTCTTTGGACGAAATGCGACGGTACCAATCCCCTCCTTCCGTCCAGTAGCTCCGCGTCCAGGTATCCACCTGGTCCGACAGGTTCGCCCCAGACGAGCAGATAGTCCCCAGCTTGTATGCTGAGCTCCTCTTCAACGTCTGGTTCTGGTTCATAGGAGAACCTAGGATATCAGTGATTAAGTCTTAACAGCCAGTCAGTATTCATGTAATATTTCTAATAAAGATAAAGACATAAGCTTGTTAGGATGAACCATGCTCATGGTTATATAATACTAAATGTAGGTATGCCTAGATCTGACTATATCAACGTAAAGGTACTATTACCAATACTGTTCAATCTGTACATGGAAAGAGCGTTGCAGGAAGTGCTTGCAGCAGGCAAACATGGAATTAAAGTTAACGGCGTACCTATCTACAGTATCAGATACACTGATGATACTGTAATCTTAGCAAACACTGCTGATAATTTACAGGCACTAGTGAATTTCGTTAATGATGCAAGCGGTGCTGTGGGTTTAAAAATAAATGCCGCAAAGACCAAGTTTATGATAGTTTCCAGAAACGTCCTGCAAAATATCAGAACAACCATCAATGGCAACCAGATATAATAAGTATAAAACTTCAAATACTTAGGTTACTACTTGAATGAAAAGTGAAACCAGGAGAAGAAGATCAAATGCCGCATTGAACAAAGCGAGAGTCGTCTTCATAAGCCAAGTTGAGTTTCTAGTTGATCACCGACTAGATATTAGGTTGAGATCCAAGATGGTCAAAATGCTGTATATGATCTGTACTTCTGCACGACAAGGAAGCGTCGATTCTTAATGCTCTTTCAATCAGCAAGATCGAAACAGTAGAAATGTGGACCCTTCGTCGAATGCTTAAAATAACATCGGTTGAGAGAGTCAGAAACGAAGAAATCATTAGGAGCGCAAAAATAAAATACAGAGAACGGTTCGAGATCATCATTAAGAGGAAGATCTCATATTTTGGATACATTATGCCAAGTAACATATATGAGTTGCCACAGGTAATATTAGAATGGAAAATTGAAGGCAACAGAGGTATTGGCCGCAAGAAGTTATCTTCGTTATGCAACATCCAACATTGGACACCTATATATATGTATATATAGGTGGACATCAACGCAGTGATAACTGCATGGTACTTTATGACGAAAAATCAGTGTAAACCTGGCTTAATGGAGTTATGTAGGCCAATTTACCAACTAATTTAGACAAGAGACTCGAGCCACCATTCCAATATTAATATTACCTCGCTATGTACACTGAGCACCTTCCCTTGCCAGGAATGTCCAACATGTCAACCTGTCCTTCGGTGTTCATCTGGTTTTGACCGTTGAGGTAGGTCCTATCGCCGTGAATACCGCTCCAGTCCGAATCAATCCCGTCGGTTAACATCCTCGGTCTCAAGTCAGTTATTCCGGACATGGTGCCGCCCCACGGTGGTGGGTGCGGGGTGACTGGAGTTGCCACCCTACGGTTACCTGTCGGAAAATATTGTGGTGTCAAAGTATCGAGACATTAAGCAAAGCTAAAGTAGAAAGACACGTTGGACGCTAGTTGGAGTCAAAAGGCTAATTAAAGGAAGGAAGGAAACTTCCCTGTCGTGGCGAGGGAAATCGTAGGAGAATGAAAAGAGTAGAAAACTGAACACGAAACAACTTATAAAGTTAAGCTTTTTCAAATTTTCAAAAAGTAACCTCTATTTTTGGAAATGTGTTTCGAAATAAATTTGGTCGAAAAACTGTTCATAAATTATAAATTGGCAAAAGTAGTGTATTAAAAAATCTAACTGGTGTGACCTCTTAACAATGACACCGGTAGGTACAAATATATCTATTCAGTCAGTAAATTGTAAGGATCATTTTTGTCGACACATAAAAACTGAAATGACTTATTTTGAATTATTTGAATTGAAATCATTTGAAAATCTGACTAGCATTCTGACTACAGTTCTTTTCATAAATTGAAGAGCCATCATTCCCTTCATGCCCGATCAATCAATTCACTCTGGATTAAATTACTCAAGCTGATTTTGCAAAAGAAAGGAAACAAATAAAGCTATTATAGTGTTATATTACTCCAGATCTCTTTAAATATTACTAGCCATAAATGTTCAGGTATCAAATAGACGCGAATGAGAAATAATTTATACTCTTCATTATTTCACAATTACGGTCAAAATTTGAAATACATTGCCGAAATTCCAAATTTAAGTAACACAGTTGTGTACTGTAGGTATACAATGGAGATTCTTGTTGGTTTGGTAATGAAATATTTCGACTAAAGTAACTTTATTGTAGTTGAATTTTTTTTGAAACATCATATTAGTAACATTAAAAAAAACTTTCTGGATGAAGGAAAATAGTACATTTTGTTTTCTTTAGAGGAAGTACAGGACAGGAATGAATCAAAAATATTAATTAAAGAAAAAGTGGAAAACACGTCTGGTTTTTTAAAGCAGTACTTTTTAAACACGCCAGTTTGGTATAATATTGTCTTTTCTGCCAGTCTTAAGCCTGGAATAAGTGTGAAGGAAAAAAGTACGTCATTTCAGATTCAAAATATGGATTTATGTCTTGCAAATAGATATTTGTAATGATAGATGTAACTGGGGGCCCTTTACCTGTTCGTTTTACCTGACCGACCTTTGTCCGCAATTCATGCAGTGATTAACGGACCCCTTCGGCATTCGTCCGCAATGAACGCATCTGTCCACAATTCGTGAGCTCCGATATGCATACGTTTCCATTTATTTATCAATTCGTCGAATTTTAATCATCTTATTATTCACATTTCGTTATGTATGTACATTTAACTCCACATTGAACCTATCCGTATAATTATTATCTAACGTTTGAAAGTTTAAATCCCTGTTAGGCACTAAAATTCTTATAAAACTTGTAATTTGCGTTATTATGTATACGTAAATGTACCATATTTCCAAAAGCAAATCGTTTCCTTGTAAATACTTTCTTTAATTAGAAACAAAACAATAATCTGTGATTTTAAAGAACCAAAATTTAGAACACCCTGAAAAACTTTTCTAAGAAAATGACTCATTAAATCATTTGTAAAGCAGGTTAAATTTATTTTTATTAAATGAAGCACTGATCCTGCGATATCATTTTGACAAAAGTAACTAACAATTCCTATTTTTATATTGTTGTTAATAAGTATTATTTGTAAAACTTTATCTTTATGAAGTCATGTAGGTATCATTAAAAACTAAAATTCAGTGCCACCTTCTATTAATTGTGAAAAACTTGTAAAAGTACAATTAATTGTAAAATATGTTTTGCTTAGTGTATTTACCACGTTTAGCTCCCCTCAGAGTCTTCCTGCTGCCGCTCTTACCAGTCCGTCAAGATATTCTTGTTCGTCGTCCAAAATATATTAACGTTCAAAGACTACTCTAAGTGAACTTGACGTCGGAACACCCCCAAAAGCAGAGTCCAAAAACCAAAGCTAAATTAAATCGAAGTTGAATTAGGAGGGTTACCAATGAGTTCAGCTCCTCACTTCTCAGAGTAATCGTACTCAACGCGAGGTTTAAATACGCAATGGTGCATATACATACTTGTCAGAATTATAATTCTGAGCCATCCTGGAGTCGAAGAAAGAAACATCACGATACTCGCTAACAAAACTCGCACAATAACTCAAACAATAATTTACATATCTCACACACTCACTTAAGTGTAATGACGTCCGATTGGGACCTCATAACGCCTTTGATTGACCGTATATCGGTTGGTAATTATGGTTACGAAGACAAGATAAATCTCGTAACGTAATTGTGCTGATAAGCGGCGGTGATTTATGTGTAACCGGTGCGAGTCTTTCGTTTCCTGAATAATCTCAAAATGTCTGAAATCGCCGAGTATTAAATCGGAAATCGCTATTCAGAAAAGTGTAATCACGTTTTGATAATTTTTTCATCATTATATTTTGTCTAGAAATGCTTACGAGATAGCACCATTTACTTCCTAAAAGAAGTATTGGGATTTTAAAATCTGTATTTAAAAATTAAAATTTAGAAATCGCCTCGAATCAAAAAAATATTTTTATGCGTTTTGCATTTTTGTCGCTGCTAGATTTTTAAGTGCTTTATAGCACAAAATTAATTGCATTATTTCTTACAGTTAATTAAGAGATATTCTGAATGATTATCCATAAAGAACCGTGTCTTCAGTGAAACTTAAAACCTTCCCCTGGATCATTAGTATATTTATTTATATTTTTAGTGACGAATAGTGGAATCGTTACAAAATTTCTTAATGTGTTAATTCGCTTAACTCGTTGTATGTCGATTATTATAAGAGGAAAATGCATGTGCTATCTCGAATACTTTTTTTTTCGATACCTTTCAATTGATAGCGCTCCTGCCCAAATCTTACCCAAACCTTAGTCGAATTATAAATATACAATGGGGCATTGTTGAAAAATGAACCTTAAAAATGATGCATGATTCTTTCTTTTGCGTTCAGAAGATTGCGAACGAAATGGCAATGGACCAATTGTTGCTAGTACGTTTTCAAACTACTTGCACGAGTTTGCATAATTTAAAGAATACACTACACACCCCACAAAAATTAAAGCAATTAACCAAAAATTTAGCACGTGATTGACGTGGATTTTTGTTTGAGCGGTTGCTTCGATACGGGTGACTTTTTTTATTTGTAGTATAGGTTAACTCTTCAGCATTACAACCATATCACAAAATATTTGGTCAAGGTTAATTTTTGATTGAATACAGGGCTTTGAAACATCACCGCTTTTCACCAGAAATTTCACAACACCCTGTAGCACAACAAGAGCACATCGCAGTTTAGCATCACCTCTCCTCAACATTCTCTTTTCTGTTCGTCTGAATTATCTCGATTGTTGTGGGAGATATACAGTGTTACAGCACATATTTTTATTGGTTGGATATGCATACACTAAGAAAATTTAAAAAAAAATGAAATTAGTTTTAAAATAACAAAATATAGGTAATTTTCAAAACCGCATATTGCCACTTCGAGCTCTTATTACAGCGTCCATTCGTCTTGGTAGTCGTTAAATGAAATTTTGTATAAATTCTTGGTCTAGATTGTCTAGATTGTTACAAATTACGTTTACCTTATTTTGAAAGTCATTTAGAGTTTTGCATTGAACATTATGTTGCTTAATCGGCCATACTAGCGTCCCATACGTACTCAATCAGTTTCATGTTTGGACTGCGAGCTGACCACTTCATTTCAGTAACAAGTACTTGAATATATTGAACTACTATCCTGGCAGCGTGGGTTATCGAGAGTTATAGTCTGTTAAAATAACCATGGAGTAATAAAACCTCATTATAAATGCAAAACCGATACAAGATGGCATCCTCTAAATTTTTGGAGTTTTATAATGTCTTACACGCTGCCTTACGGAATCGCTTTGTATTTTCAGTGACTCACCCGAAACACGTGCGAATATTGTACGTCTGGCTATAGTAAAAAACAGGAAATAATCACTCTTGGTGTACCCCTGGGGAAAATGAGTAAATACGCAATAATCTGTAACTGGAAAAATTGTGGGCGTGTGTGAGTACCATTATCTCATTTATTAATTTTCATTCATTTCTTTACGAGCGCCTTTGGTCCCCGGCGAAATAATCGTTTTATTACTCCATGGGTTATTTTGACAGACTTTAATAACATTATGGCAATGCAACGAAACATTTTTACAATAAATGGATATGATGTTTGCAACCTTTTGTTACCTCATAGCTTGAGTGGCGTTGCGTGGGTTTCAGCTTTGCAAAATTTTCAAGAATTATACATTATAAGGAATATTTTGGCAAGAATATATAATGTTATTTGTGTAGTATACAGGTATCTATATCTCATAGTATAATAAACACATTTGTTACAATAATCCTCCCACATATCCCAATTAATAATATAAAGAGCGTATCAATATTAGAGACAAAATTTAACAGGTGAGTCTCCAATAAAAGAAGTATAAGAAAAGTTGCGGCGATAAACGTAGGCTCGAAATAGTTTCGCTTCCAAAATACAGTGTTAAAATTTTCGGTGCTATTCGACTGCCGTCCGCGGTCAAGTCTGTCCTAATCCCTTACTTCAACTGCCGTCTGAAATTTTTAAATGGTTAAAGGGATTCTAATCCTATGCTCAACTGTCGTCCGGCTTGAGTTTACCTGGTCCTTATCACCAAATTAAACTTCATATTTTATTTCAATTTATTTTAATATCATAATGAAAACGTCCGTTATATTTTAAAACTAAATATCACCCGCCTGTTAGGCTCAGTAACAACGGGTATTATCCTTGCCCTCTCGCGAGCATATATATAAAGGTAATAAGCGATGGGCTGGAAATCCCGATGCACGAAGATCCCGATCCTCGGACGGCAGTTGAACAGAGGGATTAGTCGACCTCGATAATCCGGGTCACGTTGACCGCGTCGGCAGTCGATATGCGCCCAAAATTTTAACTTTTTTTTTTTTTGTTTTGTGCTTTTTCACTCAACATTACTTCTTTATTTACAGTATATGTATTATACTATATTGAAGAATTAAAAGCATAATGCAATCGTTATTGAAGAAGTAGAGTGGTATTTTTTGGAGATTTATTTTTGGAAAGGGATGGTAATGTCGCAATTCTGAATCCATTCTAATTCACTTTTGACGCGGCCGGAGCGATCCAAACCTCTGCGCGCTCAAGCTCCCGCAACTCCTGCCCACTCACGTACCTTCATTTTAGTAACATCTTATTTTCTTTATTTCAATTTTCAATTATCTTAATCATCAACTTTTCCACTTTCGGCTCTCGAGTATTTTTGCATAAACCTATACTTCTTTGGCAATACGAAGGTTTAACAAATCGCTCGTTAACCTTAAAAAAACACTAGTATAATTGATATTTAAAAAAGTTGTTATCTCAGAAACTGATGGACTTTTTGCAAACAAAAAATATTTGAAGATGTGGCTAACAAAAATTCTACGTAAAATAATCTGAAATCAGTATTTCTTTTTGTATCAGTTATTAAATTCGTTTATGACCGAAAAAAATGTTCCCTATTCCCACTTTTCACTGTTCCCACTTTTCTACAATTTAATCGTAAGGTACAGTTTTCTATCATAGACGAATGCATGAAATAAGCTTCGTAGAATTCATGTTTGATCTTAATATGCTCTTTGGGATAAACTAGTACAGTGTCTCATAAATAATAATTCTAAACACGCTAATACTTTGCACGCATATTGGTGTCTCTACATTAAAGAATTTTTGGAACCTCACAATCTTTTGGTAATAATGACTGAACATTGATGGAAATAGTTTTACTAATTTTCACCGATTTCTCGTTGAATAATTGTTAAATCTTGACATGACATAGCTCATTTCATACATAATAAAAATATCCATATCTTTCATACACGACGTTCTTTGTATACGTTAAAAGCCTTCACACCTTAAGTGAAAATCTAAATCTTTCTTTCTCACATAAACCTAAAAATAAATTACCAATACCATGTGAACTAGGTCTAAGTTTCATGTCTATAGCATTTCTATACGTCAGTACTACACATATATGTTTCATAAGATTTTCCATAGATTGAAGTGGTATAAAACATCCATTTTCCACAGAATACCTACACTAAAAGCTTTATTTTAATTTTCAAAGACTCACCCGCACCGTATAGTAATTTGCAGGTATTTTGAGACAATCTTTTCCGGTTCCGTCAGAGATTAAATAGTAAAAGTTCGGTGTTCGATTTAAATGCTCTAAATTGAAGATTCAAAAAAGGTTCAAATTTTGGTTCAGATTATTATTAATATATATTGTCAAATTTTGGTGCCCCTAAAAAGCCCCACAGCCTGCGCAACGCTATTCCATTGCATTGTCAACTTGATTTGTGATAAAATTGATTAAAATTGACCTAATGAAAGCATACACTAAAATTTTACTATGAAACTCTGTGTCTCCCACAAATACTCAGATAATGAAATAAAAAATATATATTATTATTATATATAAACTGCAATGTACTCTTGTTGTTAATATACTTTACAAAGTGTTGCAAAATTTCGAGGTAAAATCGGCATTATTTTTATCCAGGTAGGGTACTTAAGGTAGTGTAATAACCGAAAGCCGCCATACGAAAACTTGTAATTAAGTTTTTACACGGACCTCTAAAACGTCTCTTTTCCTAATCATCTGTTAAACGTAAATTGCCTTCTTTCCAATTTAATTACTTTATCGCAATGCATTCAATTAGAAATTAAGTTTAACCAAATATTCAGCGATATGGCAGGAATTCTGAAGAGTCAACCTACGATACGAAGAAAAAAATTATCTGAATCGGACCAATCACTCAAACAAAAATCGATATCAAACTTTTGTTCATTTTTGGTTATGTCTTAATTTATTTGCGAAATGAATTAAATTATTTTCCAGTACATACTGGACTTCGAAGCTGACAAATGGCACAGACAAATAATATTTTTTTATGTCAGTATCAGGCTGAGCCGACCACGAAGATGAAAGCACGTGTCATAGATTTTGTTCCCGACGACTGCTTGGAATGAAATGTAATAAGGTGAAGAGGACAGTTAAATACCCCGAGCTGAACAGATAAGTTTTGAAGCTATCAGTGTTACTCGCCATTTTTCATCTATTTGAACTAATGTTTTGTAGTTTCCCTCTATTGTAGTATCTACAACCTTAATTGTTGCTTTTTCCTAGCTTGCGACGCGACTCCAAAAGTTGGGAAACACTTGGCTCATTCCCTTAAGGTATCATAAAATCTTAACGTAGTCTATTTGGAACACCTTCAAACTCCAAATATTACCATCCTCACATCTTACCCAAGTCTACGTCCTCGACCTGCTTGAGTTTGGTACTCATGGTGTTGTTCCCGAGCGGCAAGCTGTTAAACTGCGAACTGAGGGGATTGGAAAACGTCACGTTGTTGTTGGTGTAAGTGGTGGCCATGGAATTGGTGTACGGCAGAGAGCTGTATTGGGCGAAGCTGCTCGTCGGGTTAGCGTACGGCTGGTTCCCGAATGAGCTCAGACCGGTCGGATTGTTCGACAACGGATTCGGGAAGTTCGTGTTAGAAATGTTCTGGGCGTAACTGGTCGAAGGTATGATGGAGGTGCCGAGGGTGGAGGTGAGCGTGCCTATGACGCCGGAGGTGCCGCCGATCGAAGAGATGTTGGGTGGAAGAGAGGACGTCCCTGGAAACAAAAATATATGCAGTCTGTACCAAATAGAAACCGTTGCATGTCGTCGTTTGACGTCATGAATATCGCAATTAAGTTGCAGGAATACAATACCACAATGAACAAAGGTGGAATGGAATGCTCATGAAATTTGAATTCTCGGATCAATCAATCGACATTTAGAAAACACACAAAATGTATTTAATGTTGAAATACATATAACTAAAACGTTTTCGATAAAGCATGATAAACGAGGAATAATAGTAAATTTATGATCTTCAGGTATTGCCTGGCCCGATACTAAAATTGAAATTAACAACCTGAACACAACACAACATTGGTACTTTCTAGTAACTTTCCCTGAATCGCACAAAGATGAAGATATAACCCACTCTCCCAATATAACCACTTATTGGATTAACAGGTTATTTTTAAAAATTTGGTCCAAAGTATTGGTACCAATTTGATACCAAATTTACCAAGACTCGTCCAAATAGCAAAAATCCAATTTTTCCAAAAGTGAACAATATAAACGGTCGATCATCAGTTTTCAAAGAATTCGTTGAATTAACAAGTTTAGTAAGTTTTAATACAATCCGAGTTTAAACAATTGTTTGTTGAATTTTTAAAGTCATTACAAATTGCCATTTCATCCAACCACTGTGTCAGGTTGTTAATTGACACCGAAAACTTCAGAACTCCTTCTCTAACAAGGATTGAGACTCACTAAATTTCCCAAAAACAATTCAGAAATCGTTCAAGACATACTGGTCTGGTTTGTTGATAACACATCTAGGCCATCCTTAATATAGGGAGTCCTTTAATTCTACCACGTAACGTTTACTTATAGTCCAGTCATCTTAGGTTGAATTAGGTGAAAATCTCGGAAAATCGACATACCCAGTATGTTAAAACGTAAAAACTTCTATTTTGGCATCCTAAAACTTTCCTCAAAACTCACATATATATAATTGGACGGCCGCAAGTGTTAAAGGCGGGGGTCAAAAGTCACAAAAATCGATTTTTTCTAAATTTTTTGGAAATATCTCGTTTTCTTTGGGTTTTACGCTATTTATATTTATTATCAATATTGAAGAGAATTAAATTCTTTACAACTTTTGTCTTTAACATTTCTTCATAACTCGAACTGTTTTCGAGATAGAGGGCGGAGAGCACTGGTCAGAGAATCATGTGAGGTCAACTGGTAGTCCCGATCAAAAACTCGTAATATTAAGGTTATAAATTATTGCTAAATATTTATTAACTTTTGTTATGAACTTTTACATTAAATTCATTTTTTGATTACTTATCTATTTTTATGAAGTGTCAATTTATTTAATAACACTTACCTGGCCATGTAATTAAAAAATTGTTGAGGAAAATACTTAAATTATATTTTAATTCTAATCTAATTTATAACAATGTAATGACGTTCTAAATAAATAAAGCAGAAAAGAAATAAATTTTTAATTAATGTTTTTATTAAAAATGTCATTTGATAGATTTAATATTTAAGAGTTTAAGGATTTTAAACAAGATGTACTTAATTATTTTTTACCTAAAATGCGATTAGTGTAAATGAGAATATAATTAAAATGTAATTAAAGTATGTCCCTTAATAATTTTTTAATTACAGAAAGAGATTATGAGTGTTAATGAATTGATAAATTTTAGAATTATTAGAAAGAAAGATTGAATTTAATGTAAAATTTAATAATAAATGATGATTATAAATTTAGTAATAATTTATAACCTTAATATTACGAGTTTTTGATCGGGACTACCATGACCTCACATGATTCTCTAATCGCGCGCTCTCCGCCCTCTATCTCGAAAACAGTTAGAGGTATGAAGAAATGTTAAAGACAAAAGTTGTAAAGAATTTAATTCTGTAGAATATTTATATTGAATATAAATAGCGTAAAACCCATAGAAAACGAGATATTTCCAAAAAATATAGAAAAATCGATTTTTGTGACTTTGGACCCCCGACATTAACACTTGCGACCAAGTATCCAATTATATGTGAGTTTTGAGGAAAGTTTTAGGATGCCAAAATAGAAGTTTTTACGTTTTAATATACTGGGTATGTCGATTTTCCTAGGTGAACCCCCTATAATTACTGGACTATTACACGAACACCAAAAGTGAGTATCCGGTTTTACTTATTAAAAATCCTAAACCCTGCATTTGCACTTTAAAACTCCCAACCCACCTAGCATGCCCATTTGTCCAGCGGTGGGTCCAACGCCGATCTGATGGGTTAGACTATTCATTAGATTGGACTTATTGGTAGAATACGGATGTCCCAAGCTGCTATACTGGGTGGAGGTAGCATTGTATCCGCTTACGCTGACTGGATTTGTCTGGGAGTAACTCGTCAGGTTCGAAGTACCTAAAATAAGAATAAACAATTCTGAGTAACGTTGTTTGATGTACAATGCATAAACATGTAGTGCAAGAAAGGAAGAAGACATATATAAGGATGTGCACGATTTTGTAGCAACGTTAATTTAGCGACAAAAAATGTTTTAATGTTGGTTCATCACAATGATCCCATGTAAAGGTTTAAATATAAAGTTGGTAGGAGATGGCTGTTACCAAATAATTGGATACGAATTTTTAAATATATATACACTGTTAAACTTGTTTCACTTGTGTACTTCAAGCAAGTTAGTCTCGATTAAGCTTCTATGTATTCCGTGATTTTCACATTTCGTCGTTAATGGAAATGTTTTGGAAGCCTTCCATACGATCCCACTTCCTCTCGCATACTCGCTCCCATTTTTCCAATTGGACACAACATCTCTGACGACATAAAGTAGTACACATGCACTATTCAGAAAGCGGAACATCGAAACTGACGTGCACTCAACATAACACCAAGGGTTACCTCCTTGCAATCCTTGGTAGGCATTGTGTCCGACGATGGTGTTCAACGTGGGATGATATATGCTGGGTGTCGTGTGCGACATCGTTATCGGCGATATGGGCGGGCTACTTTCGCCTAAAGCGTGAGAGCTAAGGCTCGTCGCAAGACCCCCTCCTAAAAGAGAGATTGAACCATTCAAGGAGCAAGGATCGTGTCGTGTTCGTGTCTTTAAAACTCGATTTTCCCGTGGGATCCAGCGAGTTTATCTCTCTTTGGTGTATATTACGAGTTCTGTTACGTGCGAAGACGAGTGAGAATGCTTTGCTCGTTTCGCACACTTCTACCGGAAACAGCGATACAACATTACACTTCTTCCAACCATATCGATAATTAGATCACAAATAGATGATTTTTTACTTTCATAGAACGATCGATACAAGAAGTTATTTCATTTCTGTACGTTTACCAGGATTACTGAATACATTGGGAAGGGAAAGCGTTATCCTGTGATACGTATGTTAATCCTCTAGATCGATCAGGCTTTGCAGTGAAGCCAAATGTAACAAAAATCCAAAAAAATCTGGGAACACATAACTTTCGCGAAAAACTGAATTTTCAAGAAATTGTTAAAGCTACTTGTTAAGTACGGCCTGTAGTAGGTATAGCCTTGTGAAATTTGTCGTCTTTCAGGTATTGCTTATCTTGTGTAAGTATTTTTCATTACAAAATTTTTGAAAAAGGATAACAATAGTATTATAAAAAATGTTGATAGCCTTATGCTCGTTTGCACCAATTCTACTTAAATCAGTACATAGCAAAGTGATACTTAATGTTTAAACCCTGCTTAAAATTGTGTGACTTGCATCAGTTGCACTTAAAAAATACTTAGCTAAGGTACGGTGGAAGGTTGGTAGCACTTGGAATTATCATGTTTCTTGATTAAATTGTCAAGTGACAACTAGTCAGGTTGTGGTTTTGTGGTTATTTGGTTATTTTGGTTATATTTATTTTACATATATTCTATAAGATACTTACAAATCACAAGGATATTCCTAAATGTTCCTCAATTTCTTTCAACAACAAAAGTGTGGTTGCTTTCGAGATTCGAAACCTTTTATAATAGGTAACATCATCAAATGAATAAAAATATTCTTCTCTGATGTAGATTCTACGTGGGTATTTCAAATTGTATTAAATTAACTTAAAATTTGATGAAATACGTAAAAACGGCGACAACATATCCTGGTGCCGATATCAACAACGACCACAATCCAGTTGTGATAGTTCTACACCTCCGCCACTTCGTTAGAGCTCAATATCGAAATAAGCCTAAGATAATAGACATAAAAAGGCTCAACAATCCCACGGTGCGAGCACAAGCAACAGTGAACCTCGAAGCACGACTACAGACAGCTGTCAACTATAATAATCTGGATATAGAATTTCGGTGGGATGCTTTGAGGAAGGCTCTCACAGACACTCAAGAGGTTGACATAGGGTATGTACACGCACACAAGACAGAAGTGGATGACTGATGAAATCCTTAACCTCATGGATAAAAGAAGAGAGCAGAAGGCTAGAGACATTAGACGGTATAAGGAGTTGGATAGGACTGTGAGAGGAGAGTGCCGAAGAGCAAAAGAGAACTGGCTGGCGGAGAAATGTAGCGAAATAGAAAAGCTACAAAATAAGCATGATCTGTTTAATCTCCATAAGAAGATCAAAAAATTTACAAACACACAACGTAAGCCTTGCCGGGGTATTCTCAAGACCGACGATAATAGAATTCTGGTGGGTGTCGAGGAAAAGTTGAAGCAATGGAGGGAGTATGTTGAGGTCCTTTTCAACGATGCACGGCCTGACCAACCATCCCGATGCGACGATTTGAATCTAGCCCTGACATCACGGAAGAAGAAGTGAAACATGCCATCGAGCTTCAGAAAAACAATAAAGCCGTAGGACCGGACCAGATACATGCGGAAACTTTGAAACTGATCGTCAACGCAGATAATAATAAGGGCCTGAAGTTACTCGCAGCTCTTTTTAACTCCATATACAAAGCTGGGAAAGTACCAGTAGATTGGTTGAAGTCGACTTTTATTACTCTACCCAAAACAGCAAAAGTCTCCAAATGTGACGACTACCGCATGATCAGTCTAATGTCACATGTTCTCAAAGTGTTTCTTCGCATTATTCACACCCGAATATACTCCAAATGTGAGAGCAGCTTGGTGATACGCAGTTCGGATTTAAGAACGGAGTTGGTACGCGTGAGGCTCTTTTTTCTCTGAACGTCGATGCACACAGCGATGCAAGGACATGAATGTTGACGTCTATGCCTGCTTCATTGATTACCGTAAAGCCTTCGACTGTGTCTCACACCAGAAGCTTGCCGACATCCTCAAGACCACCGGTGTAGATGCGGGAGATTGGCGCATCATCACTCAGTTATATTGGAACCAAACGGCAGAAGTGAGAGTAGAGGGGTCAACATCTGACGAAATAGAAATTCGGAGAGGCGTCAGACAGGGATGTGTCCTGTCCCCCCTCATCTTTAATATCTACTCCGAAGAAATGTTCCTAGGGGCACTCGAGGGAGTGAATGTGGGAATTAAAATCAACGATACCCTTATTAACAACATACGCTTCGCCGACGACACAGTCGTCCTCGCCGACAGTCTCCCAAACCTACAGCACATGATGGACCTCTTAGTCGAGTATAACAAACAGTACGGTCTTCACATGAACGTTACTAAGACAAAAGTGGTCGTGTTCTCCAAGACACCAATTCAAGCAATACTTCGAATTAATAACGAGAGGGTGGAACAAGTGACATCTGTGAAATATCTCGGCGCCATTGTCAACGAGGCCAGCGACCCCAAGAAAGAAATCCTGTCAAGAATCGAACAGACCAGGCGAGTATTTACTTCTATGCAGAATCTTTTTACCAGACGAGACCTGAATCTGCAGCTTCGCATACGCCTACTGCGGTGTTATGTCTTTCCAGTCCTTCTTTATGGCTGCGAGAGCTGGACCTTCAACAGCACAATGGAAAACCGCATCAATGCATTTGAGATGTACGTGTACATCTCATTAAATTACTTAAAAATTGATAAAATATTTAAACGTTAAATTTTATGCTACAAAAAATCAATTTATGATATATAATTTGATGCAAAATGTATAATATCGTCAAAAACAATACAAATGTCAAAATTCCTTCTAGGTTTATTAATGATAGATAGTAGATATTGTCACTCACAGGAGCAGGACATGGACCTTGTAATTAAGCCAGGGGCAATTCGTAGATTCATTTTAAACGCCTAAAAGGATTTTCTATTGTCACACGTCTGTTTATCCAAGTCGACAAACTAAAGTACGATTACTAACTAAAGTACGATTACGATACGAACGAAAGTAAGATTTGACCATAAACTCAATTAACACTAGACAAACGCAGAGCTCATTTCGCCAATAAATACGAGGGTAAATAAACAATCGGGGTCAGTCATTAATCAGTGATCAATTTGTCTTATTTACTGGTCTCCGAGAGACTACACACTCTCTTTCTCTCTCTCTCTCTCTCTCTCTCTCCTCTCTCTCTCCCCCTCATATGTTAACGATATGTTAACTTCAAATCTCTGGCCGCTCCTTGTAATCCTTTTGTCGGTAGACCAAATAAATGTTGATTGTATAACCTGTTTTCCCTGAGCTACATCCCCTAAACTGTGCCTACTTAGAGACCCATCAGGTCCCTGAGCGTGAAAATATCATGTGATGATTTCAGGCGATAAAATACTGGAACAACGAATGTACCTCGTAAAATGCTACGATGTTGGAAAAGTTTCATATCAATATGCAATTTTGTCGGTTACTTGGATACTTAATGAAAAAAATCTTAATATTAATGCCACATCTACAGCAACATAGAAATTAATTCAAGAAATTCGATTCCACTGGTAACGTAAAAGATATTAAAGAAAAGAAAAATATCGACATTGGTACTATTCCGACAACACATTTCATGCTTTCAAACCAACACTTGGTCATAAACTCCAAAAAGAAGAATCTACTCGTCGTTTAGATAATAGATAACGGAAGGCAAAATTATTATGAACTTTTATAGAAACATTTTATTTAGTGACGAGTCAGCGTTCACTACCAACGAAGTAGTTTCTTTGTAGAATTGTAGGTAGTAATGTAAAGAAAACCCGAAAATCAAAAATTGAATTCGCCACAAGATTTTTCAAAATTGTGAATATTTTTCTACTGTCCAATATTTTTATAAAATGAGAGGTGGGAGTCCCATGCAATCATCGCCAATTTTTATTTTTTACTTATGTGATCTAGCCTTTGACGAAATTACACCAAAATTACGAAAATCAGCTGATTTATCAACGATAAACAGATCCACAGGACGTACTTATCAAAGTTATAGTTTGTGTCTAATTAATTTTCACACCAAAGTTACGTTGTATTCATATCAGCGTTCTCACCAATAGTGGAGATAGCAACTTTTCTTGATAAAAACTGAAGAATATAGCTTGCGTTATCCGATATAATTGGAAAAAGCTTATTGGTGCACACATATATCCTCTCTATGCATATATTCACAATTCTTAATTTTTAATTTAGTTTTTTGTGTAATTCCATCTTAACAGTAAATTGGGAGTGCGTGGCACTTATAATTTTTAAGTGCATTATGCCTACAATATCATTTCTGCGTGGAAGGTAGGTATATTTTTGAAATTTCAACTTTTTAACTTCACCGGCAAATTTTTGATTAAGGTTTATTTTTTTCTGTTAAATACGTTTATTTTTGACATGAGTACCGTAAACTTCGTTTATAGGAAATTCGAAGGAAGGTACTAAGTCCTGTCACGTTTATTGGTATAAATTATTAGGCTATCTTCTAATTGATTGTAATTTTTATTAAAATCCTAATAACAAATGACTAAAAATGTAATTAAAATAACACTTAGCAATGACGAAGTTGATAGCACCCATGTTCACAAGCCTTAATACTAGCACAGCCACCAACAACCGAACGAGAACATGACACTACTCTAACTTACCCATAGTGGTAGAACGACTATGGTCTAATTCAGCTAATATTCTGTTATCTTGCTCTATCTTAGCCATAATTCGCTCTATCTCTGTACCTTTATTCGACCACGACTGGCCGCCCATGTTCGCCCCCGACATCTGGGCCCCCTGGCCGCCCGCACCCATTCGGGTCCTTTGCGACGATGCCAGTTCTAGTTGCAATTCCTCGCATCTAAAAGTATCACTTATTTTGTTTCCAGTTCGAGGCGGTTCAAAATTTTTTCCTCACGGGCCTCCCTTACCTAACAGTCTCTAGGGCGACTTTCTTCTCTAATTCCCTGACCCTCGATTGTCTAGCTTCCAAGGTCTCCGGACCGCATCCCCGGAGAGCTTGGAGGGCTTCAGCATGTAGACGTTCCAGCTCTGCCCTTCGGGATTCCGCCGCCCTTAGTTGCATTTCCAGATCCATGGTCTGCAAATAGATTTTTTTTTATTAATATATTATTAACATTCTGGTAGTTCAATTACAATTTACACAAGAATTCTCTAAACCGTACCGAATTTTCTGGCCTGGAGAATATAAAGAAGGTGTGCTAACTCGAAGTATAACAAATAATCCATTGTTTATCGGTTTTTCGCACAGAATTCTTTCGGAAAAAATAGATTGAAGGGCATTAAGTAGGGAATGGCTCAAATAACTGGGTGCTTTCACTCTTGGGGTGAATACCACCCCATTTTTGGTGGAAATGAGTACACTCAAAATAGCCACAAAAATCGATAAAACGATAAGCACTAAGCAAAAAATGTTTTATGAAGTTATTTAATCGATCAAATTTTTTCGTGTTATTTGACAGGGAAAATTTGGATCTTTGAATGGTTTAAAGCGATATTTCAAAAATAACTCGAAAGCCTTATATTTAACGTTATAATAAGAATCAAACTTATAAAATAGGAAATATACTGTTTTATTCTCATTAATATTAATGCAATATGAACAGTATTAAGGCTCGTTGATAGTGACTTTTTATTCGCCTAAAACTGAATTCGTCCATTTCAAAAAGTAATTACGGATAAAATACTATTTTCTTGAGGAAAATTTATCAGTCCATTTTGATTTTGAGGTAGTATATACTTGAAGAGACCTGTATACTTAAAATTGAATTCAGTTTAAATCGTTAGTATAAAAGCTCAAGGAGTTATGACGGAAATAAAATTGTAATCTCGGTTTTTCGTAAAAAAATCTGCAATGAAATCAATTGTTTCACCGCAAGATTTGAAATTATATATTGACCGTTTACTTGGTTTAAGGCCTAACAATATGTTTCAGTAGTGTAACGTCGCGTACGAATAAGAAATTGCGATTGTCTTATATCGTTATAACTGACCAGTACACTTCACGCGCCAACTTAATATTGCGTGAACAGTTGGGAAATGATAACACGTAATTGTAACTTCGGATTTACTAAACTATTTAAAATGCAACAACTTAAAATACAACGGAATAGGTGAAGATAGATAATAATTCTCTCGCAGGTAGATGAAGAGTGTTTCTTAAAATTAAATTACTCAAAAATTAGAGACGAGAAACGCGATATCCGCTTATTGGCCAGTTACATTGCACTCCTATTTACTCGTCGCTTATTGGTTGAAAATCACCCCAGTAAAGAGTAGAGGGCGTGCTGACCGTTGCTGAAGATCCTCGCTTTCATCTCATATACAGATGGTAAATACATGTTTTAGAAATCGCGACGATCCCTACTTCTTCGAAATGTAATACTCGATTACTTTCCCGGGAGGGTCTCTGTTACCCATACGGCTCATTTATAGCAAATAAATCTCGAAGAAGTATTGGGTACTCGAGGTGACAGCAATATCGACCTCTGTAAATCATCATCGGTTCAACAGTAAATTAAAAATGTCACTTATCTGAGACGAAACAAGTAGCGTGACCGGTTTGAAAGAAAATTTGAAAATAAGTTCGACTTAATATTGAAACGATTTTTGAAATTTGAAATAGAAACGTTAATAACAATATCTCAAACAAAACGAATACACCTAAAAAGAGCAGGAGTATTATTATGTAGGTGCATTACTTTTTTACGTGGGCTCAAGTGGCTTTCAACGGTTTTTTGCTATGCTACAAAATTGTCGAGAACAATACAATTTACATGCTTAGAAACAAACTAAACCGATGTCTTTTTTAACGATAACTAGCTTAAATTTTATGATTTATAATTGCTTTAAAACCGCCTGTGCAAGGACTTTTAAGAGCTACAGGACAGGTAAAGTTAAATTTCCTTGAACATTTCATTACTGAGTTTAAGGAGTCGTCTTCGCACTCAAATTCGAACTTAAAACGGTGATATCCCAATTCCATCGAGATATTCTATAGAAATTTTTAATGCTTGCGTTTGCTTCAGTGACTGTAAGCCGCTGGCACCAAATATACGATGGTTGGTCGCACGAAGGTAGTATCGTGAATAAATAGTGTGCTTTGATGTAGGTAAAAAAGTATTTTTTTTAATACGCTCGGTATATCGATATTAAGTTTTCTATACCAAATAACTTTTTAGGGACTAAATAAGTATACTCTCATACATGACAGGCTACCACTAAAACGGTGCTGTAAAACTATTATCCTTTGTTCTTACAGTTGTGGCTTAAAAAGAGCATATTAAGTGCATATTTAGAAATTCAGATATAGCTTGGGAACATACATATTCGTGCAGCTGATTGGGGATGGTTCATAATGAAGAATCTTTACAATTCATCGAAATGCTAAATATGTCTGCACCGGAAGATATTCTCAAAATGATGCATTTATAACTAGAAAAAGGGATGCCGCGTAAATTGTAGTCGTTAAAAGGTTGAACTTACTCGTAATGCAACACGTCGTTCCAAATACAATTGTCAAAACTGTCCTTCAATTGAAGACCAAGCTGAACCGAGCATGTCGATACCGATGATATAGTTCTTCTGATGTATATAAATTTTCGATAACACAACATGCTATTATAATGTATATAAAATTTTAATTTTTCCCTGTTACTCACTTAATAATTTCAGTACTATATGATTTTAAGTAAACATCGTAGTAAATTGAAATCACCAGGCGATTTGTTAGGGATGGAACATTGCGATTTATCAGAAATATTAACATCATTATTATCAAAATTGACGGCATTTTAATTCGCTATAAACGCGTCATTAAAAGTTTTTAACGTGATTAAAACTATTTCTTTAAATTTTGCCTTAACGAGTTGTTTCTGAGGCAAGAAACGGTGCGACAAATCATAAACTCTATCGAAACATGAAGGAATGTTCACGTTATTTATTTAAAGGCGATTTTATTGTAAGTTACGCTTATATCTACGGCAATTTTTTTGTCAGAAAAGAAAGTTTTTTTCACCCTCTAAAAACGGAAAGCACACTTCAACGGAGTAAAAGTTTCGAAGGGTGTTAAAATTAAGCTTAATTACAAATATATATACTATCAATATTGGTGTTATCCGTAGTAATTCACAGGTAACAGCCTATTTTTACCGTTAAACACTGTATTTAAATAGCTAATATCTAGAATTAATGGAGTAGAACATATTGGCAATTTATTGAATTCCATAGACATTTGAATGGTAGGATTGTAAAGTACTTGTGTTTTGGTTTTATTAATATTATTCACGATTCGAGAATTATGGTTGTGCACTTGGTGAGACATTACAACACATGTCATGAGTTAGATTCTTTTATTATAGTGTAACAACCTGCGGTTGTTTAAGACAGTTTTATATTTTTTTTAGGTTGTATTTTATTTGTAACATTTAGAAGAAAAAAAAACATGTATATGGAAATTAGGGAGCGAGGAATAAATTACAAGGTATATTAATTCATATAATTCAGCTCTTTAGCTGCCTTGAGTGAAACCGAGTTATAACCTGATGACATGACGTAGTTATTTGTAGAGTACACCGTATGGCTAATTAGAAATATACCAATGTTAATAACCACCAAACTGCTTACGTTTTGGTGACGAGGTTGTAGCTACCTAACAGGGTCGAGTTATCGTACGTTTGCTGAGTCAGTTAGGGGTGTGTATTTATTGAGTCGAAGAAACGCAGAAAAATCGCGAGTTCGATAATTATGCAGTCAAAGGGGCGGGTCTTGTGATGTATCAGGGATATTCTTAGGCCGGGTAGAAAAAAATGACCAATTAAAAATTGGAGGGGCAATTTTGCGAGCAACTCAGGGCGCGTGGAAAGGGAAACCGAGTTTTGAAAAAGACAAGAAATTGTAGAAAAGAGTAATCAGGGACGGGACCGGCGTCTCGTCCGGTCTACACGTTCTTTTTATTTAGAGTCGGTCGGTTGTGATTACGGGAGTGCTCATTTTTTTGTAAAGGTCCGGGACCTAAGGGAGTAAGATTTTGATTCGCCAGGGGCAAAGTGTAGCGTTTGGTGTTACTACGAGGTAGTCGTAAGTTCTATTATAATTGTTTTGGGAGAGTTTAGAGTTGTTGCTTGACAGAAGTAAGTTTAGAGTTCTAGAGTTTCCGCTAGAGTCTTAATTTTCCTTGGAGTTTCAGAGTGACTGTCCAAGGGTGGAAATTCTGTTAAAGTTGTACGCGAGAGGTGTGATTGTTTGAATTACAGAGTTCACGCGAGAGTTAATTTCCCTTTGAGTTTCAGAGTTGTTGTTCGAAAGTTGTAACTCAGAGCGCTAGAGTTTATACGCGAGAGACGTAAGTGTTTGAGTTATCGAGTTTACGAGATAGTCGTAATTTCCCTTTGAATTTCAGAGTTGTTGTTAGAAAGTTGTAACTCAGAGTGCTAGAGTTTATACGCGAAAGGCGTAAGTGTTGGAGTTATCGAGTTTACGAGATAGTCGTAATTTTCCTTTCAGTTTCAGATTTGTTGTCCGAGAGTGGAAATTCTGAGAGTGTAAGAGTTCTACGCGAGAGGCGTAATTGGCTGAGTTATAAAGCATACGCTAGAGTCGTAATTTTCTTGAAGTTTCAGAGTGACTGTCCAATGGCGAAATTCTGAGAGTGTTAGAGTTCTAGGAGAGAGGCGTAATTGGTTATTTTATCGAGTCCACGCGAGATTCATGATATTTCCTGGAGCTTCAGAGTTGCTGTCCGTGAGTGGAAATTCTGAGAGTGTTGGAGTTCTACGCGAGAGGCGTAATTGGTTGAGTTATAGAGCTTGCGCTAGAGTCATTATTTTTCCTTGAGTTACCGAGTTGTTGTTCGAGAGTTGTAAATTTGGGAGTCTTAGAGTTTGTACGCGAGAGGCGTAATTGCTGGAGCTATAGAGTTTCACTCGAGAGTCTTCATTTTGAAGTTCGCTATGCGATAGGCGTAAACTTAGGGAGTTTAGAGTTCTTTACGCGAGAGTACCGATTGTTAGAGTCTTAGAATTTACGCAAGAGTTGCGATGTTGGAGCTCTAGGGTTCGTTACGTGAGAGTCGTAAGTTTTAACAGTTCATAAGTTCTTACGCAAGGTTCGTACTTGTTGGAAATCGTACTTGATTCGGAAGTTCTAGAGTTTCTCGAAAGGCGGAGTAGGTTTTATTGTATAATTTTCAGAGAAACATCGACTAATTTTCCTTAGGAGATGTAATTCAGGTTACATTTGAAGTACCCACGAAGGAGTTGTGATTTTCTGGGTGTGTTGGGAGTTTATAGCCCTAGTATTGAGTTGAGTTGAGTTGAGTTGAGTAGAGCCGTCTTGAATGTGTAGAGTTAAACGTTTTCTTTTGCTCGAGTGAAACGCGTTAGTGCATTCCGCCGGGTGAGCGAAGGAGCAGCAGATTTCTAGTCCGAGACCAGAGTTGTCAACCGAAAAACACGCCGTGACGTCCCGGTGAGTCTACTCTGATTTGGAAGGGTTGAGTAGCCCTTCATTTTGGGGTTTGGTTTTTCTACATAGAAAGTCGCTACAATCTCGATCTACCGATTAATAGACGCTTTAGAAGTCACGTCCTTGTATCTGCGTTAAAGTTCCATATACAGGGGTATTAAGATATGTAAAGGTCAACCTTACCATTTATTTCACTTATAATATTTGAGTTTCTTTTGGTTTAGTTTTCTGGTCATCCAGGTGTTAAAGGAATAATTTATTTTATTTTATTTTATTGACATATTTTGAGGATATCTTTCTGGTTCGAATTACTTTGTCCTATTCGACTGTGTTGGGTCAAACTGTTTTTTTATGTCTTTTTAATAGAGATATTTTTCTTAATTCAGTTGTTTAATTTCAATTCGTTTAAAGCAGGCATTCGAGAAGCCCTGCGTCTACACTCTCTTGGAATATCATTTTTAAAGTCGATTTCATTAATTAAGTCAATCTCACCCAAAAATATCGGTCATTATTCACCGTTGAGTTTAGATTAATATGTTAGTATTTTATTGATTAGTCTCAAAGGACCGGTCATTACAGTAGTTGTACAATACTTTCAATGATTTATTTTATAAGATTTTTGTGTGATTAAAAATTAGTCCTGCTGCACATACATCAAATATAATAAATGTATAGTTTTAGTGAGTTAGTTAGTTTTAGTTAGTTAGGGTATGTTAGTGTGTGTTAGGATGTGTTATACTATATTAGCGTTTGTTTCTTAGGTTAGTGTGTCTTACAGCTTCTTGGTGTTGTATAGGATTTCATAAGGTGTGTTAGGGTGTGTTCGTGTGTGTTAGTGTGTTACTGCATATTAGTATGTATTAGGGAGTGTTAGTGTGATTTAGAGTGGATTAGTGTGTGTGTAAGTATGTATTAGGATGTGTTAGTGTGTTTTAGTGTGTATTAGGGTTTCTTAGGCCCTGTAAGTTTGCGTTAGTGTGTGCTAGTGTGTACCTATAATTCCTACGCCTGTGCATTACACCGATCATTGAAAGAGCCTTATTAGTAATGTGTAATATGCAATAGGCCCAATTTAACTTATTGTCTCAAATAGTTCATTATATTTAATCATTGTAATTAATATATTATAATATTAATTATGATATTATAATAATAATAATTATATTAATTTATTATATTTTATTATCCCTTATTATAAGACTCAGATATTTAATTGTAACAACTTGAGTAAGCTTTGTATCGATTATTTGAATGGTAATCTGATTTACTTGGTTGTTTTTTCTTTTTATTTAAATATGTGGAGTTTTGTCAATGTCGATTTTAAGCTTGTTAAAGCATAAGCAGTTAATGTATTTTTCACCAGCACTGTTGACCTCCCTACAGAGTTTATTGTCAATGCTACTAGTATATAATATGGGAGTTTCATCAGAAAATGTGAAGTATCACGTTTTAAGATCAGCAACATAGCAAGTTCAAAATATATAGGGAGTCAATCAATGGCCCAAGTACAGATCCCTAGGGAAAACTAAACTAAATTTATCTTCAACCACTATCAACATTATTTGTAGTGACATATTCGGTTGAACCTATATGGTAACTTCTAATTAAATCCTATATTGTTCCTGTAATTAATAATCAATGTTTAAATTGACTACATTGAACGCCTTCCTTAGATCAATAAATACGAGATGAACTATTCATCAACGGCCTTCGAAATAGAGTGAGCAAAATCAAGTGTAGCGCATATGTTCCTAGAATCCGTATTGATATATGGCGCTTTCCTGACCAATTTACCTTACTTTGGGCTCCTCCGAAAAAATACCATTCTACAACACCATATTGATTAAATTGAGCCTTTGTTGTGGTCTGGGGAAACAATTTTTCTCAGGTCTGGTATTATTCGCCTATGTTTATAGTGATAACTTGTTCAGTAATAACATTAATTTCGGATATTCTTTTCTGGTACTATAGCAATACCCTGAGGTTTAGCTAATTTCTCTACTGAAGTCACCAATATTATTCTTGCCTGCCTTTGAAAAATAGTCATATAAAATATTTGCAATTATTATGATTAATCCGTGATTTTTCAAGTCAAATTTCATTCAAGTCAAATAGTCATTCGGGACAGTTTAATCGAAGTCCACTAGCCCTGAAAAAAAATTGAATAACACGTTAGGAGTATTTTAATGTTCGTCTACGCTTTTCCCATCATTTCCTAAAAGAATTTTTCATTAACGCCGATGTTTTGTTGCCTTTTTTGATTTTTATTGTACATATTTTATTACCTCTTTCAACATCTCCGTAATCTTACAATTAATGTACGTTCAATTTTCTCGAATTTTTTGCATTTTGACTATTTCTGACTCGCTTTTTGATATTATTATAATTAGTTCTAATTCTAGAAACGATGATATGCATTTACCTAATAAGTTTTGTTTTAAATATTTCACAAAATTTGTTGGATTTTACACGCTAACCTATTATTTTAACTCTTACTAATTAACTCGGTAGTTTCCTTCCTTGTTTCGATTTGGTTTCAACATTGTGTAAAACCCTATTTTGATTAAAGGAGAAATGCAGCATTATTAGATAATATTAAATCTCCATCTTATCAGATACTTATTCGAGAATCATTTGGCGAAAGACAAAAACTACAATCCTATTTTAATTCCAATACACTTCAAGGGTGGTGAGTTGTAATGAAACTATTTAAACAAGCTTAACTTTAACTCAACACATTTTATTCTATATCGAGTAATTCCTTTTCCAAATGGCGATACTCCTAGTCAACCTAGTATGCGTTTTGATACGATCAATGTTAGAAAGATAAATATTGACTAATGGGACTGAGATGTCTGCTACAGCGCCAGAAAAGTAATGGGATCATCAAAATATGCAAATAATATGTAGATTACTTTTGACATAAAATTTTCTGCGCCTGTGCCACAATCACGAGCATTTATTTTTCAACAGTGAAATACGAACGGTAGCATTAAACCCACTTTATTTATTTAAACTACATTATTCTAAAATCGTAAATTTATAGGCACATAGAAAAAGGTGAAAAGTCTTGAACCACTTACCTTTTATATGAATATCGACCACACTCATTAATTTTAATTATTTTTGACATTTAAGCTGCGTACTTAAATTCTAAGAATATCTGTTAAATTATTTATCGAAACGACTCTTTAGACACGCAATTCCTCTTAGGGACCAACGAGAATACTATACAAATAAATGTTCTCGAAATATAAGAATTTAACAAACATGAAGTTAGATAAACGCGAGTCAAAAATCTAAAGTTATGATAAAAATTAGGTCAAAATTAAATTGGACTGCTTCTCGGATTTTCTGTTTTAATGTTACACAGAGTTTTCCTACCCAGCTGTGTTTAATCTAGCGTGTTTAATTTTTTTAAACTTTCCTGCAAACGACCGATATTGTGGAAAAGCTTACACGAAATTTGTAAACACTATGCGAGTCACGCATACATAGCTGCATTACCATCTTATTACTCGAAACCTTGTCTAAATAGTTTCATAATTTACTTCCTTTTAAGAGATTCATATTTCAGAACCGCATTGTCTTTTTTATTTTCGGATTCCCATTTCGGGTTTTCCATCTAAAGAGTGATCAATCATTCTGGAACTTCAGCTCAGCGCAAAATACAAATCGAACCCCATTTCAGATTCGATTAACAAACAAGCGCGCTATTATGCTTCAAAATGGAGGAAGTCTTAGAAGTATATGGTTTGGTATTAACAATATAAATAATGACTGAAGCGAAAAATTTGTTATTTAATCGATATATAACGAATATTTTGTTCGCATTTTGATTAAAATGGGACGAATCGAAGTGTACAGTGTGGATGGAACAAACTTATTTCCATCTAGTCACCTTTCAATAAGTGTTCTGGAATTACGAAGTGCAGGATACGTGAGGAAATCATTACACATATGTATATTCTGTCAAGTCATGTTTTTTGTTTAGGAAGTTAAGAGTAAGTATTATGTATGTTAAAAAAGTAAGTGTTGAAAGTCAACGGTTAGCTTCACAAAACTTCACAACGCTTCATGTTATTAAAAATGTAGTGCGTTTTCTAGGGTTTCACGTTGCGTTTTAATGTGATTGTTGTGTTTTTATCCGTCTCCTGCTATTTGTCTTTGCAAATTGTTAATAATTTCTTCTCACTTTTAAGAGAGTCGAAACATTGAAATCCAATACAGAGAATAGAGAAAAAGAGAGAATCGTGTTTCATTATTTCACAACCTTATAAGATGTTCCAGAATACATGGAAACGTTTATTGAGCATCAATGAACCACGCTGAAAATATAACCGTAATGTTACGAAATCGATTGTATTAAGCTTAAGTAAATGCTCTTCGTGAGTGCAACTCTCAACTCTCTACCTGGATTCAGTTAAATAAGTAAGATCTGGTGCTGGATGACATTCTCTACTTGTTTAAACTGCTTTTTCATTTTGCTGATAGTAACTATCTTTGTAGTAATACTAATACTATTCCGCCTCATCAGTTAACTTTCCTAACACTATGTGTCGATGGTTGCGCCACTGGAAGCTAGGGACGATGCTAGAATGTTCAACAGATAAAGTAATTTTGTTGTGCCGTTGCTTGATCTTGCAAAATTGTAATGTGACACCTATGTGAGATCAATTTTCCAGGTTTTCTGGTTTATAAACCCTTTAACTGCTTAAAGGACTGCTCGAACAACGGAAAAAAATGCTGGAAGACAATACGAGCTTACCAGAACTAAGGAAGATAAATATAGAAATTTCAAGGATATCAGGAAAGATATAAGGCACTACAATACGCAACAAATCCAGCAAACCATACAAGAAAATAAAAGCATGAAGGTTCTTAGGAGAAAATTAGCTATTAGTAAAAACGAAATAATAAAACTGAAAAATAGTGAAGGAAACATAACATCTAACAGATCTGAATTAATACAAGTAGTAGAGGAATTTTACAGAGAACTGTATAAGGGCAAGGTAGACATTTATTCCGATCCTAAAGAAACAACCCAAAAATATGGGGTCCAAAACCAAGATTCCGAAGAAATTCCAGAAATCGATGGTAAGGAGATTCTAAAAGCACTAACACAAATGAAGAACAATAATCCAGCAGGAACAGAGTCTATAACGATAGAAGCAATAAAAATGGGAGGTATCATTCTTATCAATAAAATCAAAGAACTTTTTAACCTTTGCCTAACAAACACCACCATACCAGGGGATTGGAACAACGTATTGATGATACTGCTTCATAAAAAAGGAGATACTACAGGCATAGCCAACTATCGTCCCATCAGCTTACTCTCTCACTTATACAAGCTTTTTACAAGAATAATGACCAACAGACTAGAAAAAAAGCTTGATGTTTATCAATCAGTGGAACAGGCAGGATTTCGCGCAGGATTTGGAACTACAGATCATCTATTGGCCTTAAAAACTCTTATTGAAAGAACAGTGGAGTATAATAGACCGTTGGTTCTGATCTTCGTGGACTTCCTGAAAGCATTTGACACTGTAGAACCAGACGCAATTCTCAAAGCTCTTAGTCAATGCCGCATTGACTATAGATATACTAGACTAATTCACAATATATATATATATATATATATATATATATATATATATATATATTTAGCAGTGAAATTAACGACGGAACAAATGTACAAGAGAAAATTCACGACTTACCCGTCTAAACCCGTTATGAAACGATAACCACCGACACGTGTTTCTGCTTATTAGCTTCGTCAGGGTGGTATAACCAAGCTCTGGATGATAAAGATGTTTGACACTTGGAAAAAAATTATACAACTCAAAAAGAACGTCAACAATTGACAGCAAAGCACATTTGCGCCTAACATAGGAAAGACTCTCCATTCGAGAGCAACAAACCGTCTGTGACGCGGAGGCCAGCTAAAGCCAACTGTCACGAATCTTTGGTCGGTAAAGGAATTTAGCAGTGAAATTAACGACGGAACAAATGTACAAGAGAAAATTCACGACTTACCCGTCTAAACCCGTTATGAAACGATAACCACCGACACGTGTTTCTGCTTATTAGCTTCGTCAGGGTGGTATAACCAAGCTCTGGATGATAAAGATGTTTGACACTTGGAATATAAAAATAAAAATAAAGTGTCAAACATCTTTATCATCCAGAGCTTGGTTATACCACCCTGACGAAGCTAATAAGCAGAAACACGTGTCGGTGGTTATCGTTTCATAACGGGTTTAGACGGGTAAGTCGTGAATTTTCTCTTGTACATTTGTTCCGTCGTTAATTTCACTGCTAAATTCCTTTACCGACCAAAGATTCGTGACAGTTGGCTTTAGCTGGCCTCCGCGTCACAGACGGTTTGTTGCTCTCGAATGGAGAGTCTTTCCTATGTTAGGCGCAAATGTGCTTTGCTGTCAATTGTTGACGTTCTTTTTGAGTTGTATAATTTTTTTCTAAGTGTCAAACATCTTTATCATCCAGAGCTTGGTTATACCACCCTGACGAAGCTAATAAGCAGAAACACGTGTCGGTGGTTATCGTTTCATAACGGGTTTAGACGGGTAAGTCGTGAATTTTCTCTTATATATATATATATATATATATATATATATATAAATGCAACAGCATGCGTGAGGCTACACAAAAACACAATTAAATTTCCACTCGAAAGAGGAGTTAGGCAAGGAGACACGATGTTACCTAAACTTTTTATTACCGTCCTCGAATACGCGTTCAAACAGCTGGAATGGGAACAAAGAGGCATAAACATCGACGGTAAGAGATTAAACAACTTGCGTTTTGCCGACGACATCGTGCTAATCGCCGACGATATACAAGAAGCCCAAGAAATGCTGACAGAACTAGCAAATGCCACCACAAAAGTAGGACTACAAATAAACACACAAAAGACAAAAATAATGACCAACCTAGTTTTCGGAGAAACTCTCACATTGGGAAGTCACAACATCGACGAAGTAAGAGAATATAGATATCTAGGCCATAACATAAAAATACACAGAGACAACCAAACGCAGGAGTTACAAAGACGAGTGGGGCTTGGATGGGCAGCCTATGGTAAACTGAACGGAGTATTCAAAAGTGATATCCCGGTCTGTTTAAAGCGTAAAGTGTTTAATCAGTGTGTGCTCCCTGTCATGACATACGGAGCAGAGACACTCACGTTAACAAGAGCGAGTGCAGAAAAACTTAGAATAGCTCAACGTAAAATGGAACGTTCTATGCTGGGAATAAAGCTATCAGATCGCGTCAGGAACATAGATATCCACAAAAGAACGAAAGTGGAAGACATAATAACAAGAATTGCGAAACTAAAGTGGCAGTATGCAGGATATGTAGCTAGACGCAATGATGATAGCTGGACGAAGAGATTATTAGAGTGGCGACCGAGAAATGACAAACGAAGTGTAGGAAGACCTCCCACAAGATGGCGAGATGACATAAAAAGAATCGAAAGTCAGTGGATGAGTGTGGATCAAGATCGTATGCAATAGAAATGTAAAGGGGAGGCTTATGTCCAGCAGTGGACTACGATAGCTGGGTGAAGAAGAAGAAGAAGAAGAAACCCTTTGAATGGATGCATATGGGCTCTTCTGGGCCTTCTAACGGCGACTTATCGCTTGAGCAGCTATATGGCGTGTTGTTCAATGAGATCCTCCACTTGTTTAACAATACTACGACCCATTTGGGGTCTTCCATGTACGTTTGCATATCCGAGGATTTCCTTTTCACTACGCTTTCTGTTTCCAATCTCTCGATCATTTGGTATTCGTGACGGTGCAAATATTTCCTTTCGACATTTGGTTTGCCTTTAGAAAAAACTAACCGGGATGAATCGGTCATGTTTTTGGATCTCATTCGAAATTATGTTAAATAAGCCAAAACCTCTATTCCTGTAATAGAGAGTAAGATATTGAAAAGCAGAATATTTCTTAATCGTTTCCTTGCCGGAAATAGCACTTTATATGCTAAATAGTTGTTTATGTTTCATTTGCATATCTCTGGAATTCAATCATTTCGGGTTCGTTAGAACCTGTCTCTCTCAATCGAAGTTTATGATTAATCTTGAAGCCGCGTGTATTTCCGCTCGATTGTATACTACCTCATCAGGAGCTTCCAGCATTCGCTCGGAACCACTTTGGCCTAAATAAGACCCTCTACTGCCACGTCGACACCTTCAAGGACTCACGTGGGCCATTTTGGCCGAGATGGAGCTGACATCTTCCAAGTCGTAACCTCCCGGCTTTCGTATGGACCAATTCGGTCTAAGTAAGGCTGCACAGGACTTGTTTCAGTATTTAGAGTTAAATGGACCTGTTAAACTGAGTGCTTAGTTGTGATTTCCAATCCTTACCCTGTCATTCATTTAATTAAAGGAAGTTCTTGTGCTTGGATCGGATCATTTTTGAATGGTACTAAGATTTAGTTAACTAGAGTGTTTGTACAGGGGATTAATGATGAGCACTGCTAATACTATCATAAACCACCCTTCAGTGAGATGTTTAGAACTGTCTGAACAGTGGTCCGTATTTGAGAATAGTAAGATTATATTTCGCACATTTATTTATTTATATATTAAACATCGTGTCCCAGAATGGATGCACTGATAAGCGTAATCGACGAAAAAATTGGAATTGTACATTAATCTTTTGGGATGTAACCCTGCTTCATATAAACCTAATTCAGGCCAAAGGTAAATAAAACAACACGTAGAAATAAACTTCCTTTATTTTTAAGGGTAGAAAAATTATTAATGTAAGAGAGCATTGCCAGTTTGCTTTTTTATTTTGAGACATTTCGGCAATAGTAGTTCTTAGAAATTATGCAATTCCGGGAAATTTCATATGATTAAAGGTTTATTTCACTTAGTAGGTATTACACATTTGCAAACAAACAAATGGACAGAATTAAGGTTAATTTTCTTTTCCTATCCTAACTTAGTGGGTTAAGTTCGGACTGAACACGAAATTAAAACAATTAGATTCTAAAAAATATTCTCTAAAATGCAATCTAAAATTCTAAATTCTATAAATAAAAATTTAAAAATAATTTTTATTAAATTCCATTCATCTTCTTCGATCTACAAAAGTAAAGGATGTATATCCTTGTGTTTTCTTAAAAACAAATAACTATAAAACAACCCAATCCAGCAATTTTATTCATGGTTTGGGCAAATTAGTTTTATATGAAGCAGGACTAAACCCCAAAACGTGATTGTTTAATTCGATTTTTTTTTTGATAATTACACCAATTATTGCGTCAAATATTATAAAAATATGTAATACGAACACTTGTCAACTGATCACACAAAACTGAAAATGTTATTTACCATATTTCACATTAGTGTTTAGCATTTTCAATATAATACTGTTTGGTACTATAATAACTTTCATGTTGAAATTGTTAACATAAAAATTTGAAACCTGCACACTTTCAGGTAATCGGTTCCAGGTTTACCGATTTGTAATAATATAATACACGCGGCTAATAATGTAGCCCAATTTAGGAACTCATATATTTGTGATCAATATACAATTGTTGAAGGTGGTTAACTTAGTAACTCTGGTCATACTATTTTAATGGTGCCCCTATATCACTTTTCATTCAATTATGTTGAATTAATATTGAGTCAACAAAAATATATTATTAGAAGACATAATATAGATTTCATTCTATCGCATTTAGTATCAGAGCTTTATAGCAGGAAGATTAATCTAATATCACCCGATAGTCGAAAAAATGTGGCCTGTGTATTGAAAGCAGAAAAACATATACAGGGATGGGGCGTAAGTTAATTCTTGTGATAGCTATCAAGATTAGTTACTTTAATTCCTACAGCAGTAGTAGGCTATTGACTATGTCATTTAATAAGGAACTAACGCGGGCAAGATATTTTATTTTTTCATAAGGTCAATTGACTTCTAAAGAAATAAAATCCAAAAGTGCTACTAAATTTAGCCATGCGTTTTTGAGAACGGGGTAAGTTTGTCCACTTTTCGATTTTTCGGCTATAGCGCAAAACCATGCATTTTTCGAAGATAAGATTTCTTGTAGAGAATTAAATTTTCTATGAAAATGTCATTTTTTGAAATCAAAAAAAAATTTCAAAAAAATGTTTTTTTTTAAATTTTTTGACTATAACTTGTTTCTGAGTAAATTTAGGTATAGGCATTGCTTCATAGAAAATAAAGATTATGAAATTCTCTTTAAAACGGTGGCTTGCAACACTTTATATGTTTAATATTGACTGAGATATAAACGTTTGAATTCATCCATTTTTTCTCTTTTTTTACTTTTCCTTTAAAGTGCGTATTGTTTTATATTTTTACCTGAAAAAAAATTTTTATGCAATAACAATTTTATGAAAATAATTTTATCAATTATATTGGATATTATTCTACTAGAACATATTCTACATATTTAATTTAAATGGTTATAGTCATTTTCTCGAATGGTCATTTTCCCGAATAGTTATTTTCCCGAATGTCCATCTTCCCGAATAGTCCTTTCCGGAATATACATCTTCCCGAATAGTCATTTGCTGAGGATACCATTGATATCTACATAATACTATTTCCATATATGTTCTCTACCTTCATTTCTAAATTCTCTGGAATTCCGTTTAAAGACACTCGTTAAACCTCAATTATACCTGCTCGGGTAGCTCAATGAGAGATTCTTATAATCTGTTTAGCTCTTCTAACAGGAAGACCATAGCTTTCGGTATTTATACTACGTTTACTGCGTTGAAAATATAATTTTGATGATGGAAAACAGTGCAGTGATTTTCGGTGCCAAACTGACTTCAAATATAAATAAATAAGATCATTTTTTACATTAATTTATTCTTACATAAAATTATTTTTTTCAGGTAAAAATAAGAAACAATAAGCATTTTTTTAAAAAAAAAAGTAAAAAATAGAGAAAAATGGCCGAATTCAAACGTTTATATCTCAGTCAATATTAAACATATAGTCTTACGAGCCACCTTTTTAAACAGAATTTCATAAGCTTTATTTTCTATGAAGCAATGCCTATACCTAAATTCACTCAGAAAAAAGTTATAGTCAAAAAATTAAAAAAAAGCTTTTTCTGAAATTTTTCCATTTTTTAACTTTGTTTTTTAAATTTATATCATTAAAAAATTCTTTTTATTTAAAAAAATATCCTATTCATAGAAAATTTAATTCTCTACAAATAGTCTTACGGCACATATCATCGAAAAATGCATAATTTTTGCGCTATAGCCGAAAAATCAAAAAGTGGACAAACCTACCCCGTTCTCAAAAACGCATGGCTAAATTTAGTAGCACTTTTGGATTTTATTTCTTTAGATGTCAACTGACCATATGAAGAAATAAAATATCTTGCACGCATTAGTTCCTTTTACCCCTGTTATTTTCGACATAGTCAATAGCCCATAGAGGTAACTAGTATTTTGGTTTATATATACTAAAAACATAACATCCAATAGTAACTTACGTATCTATAGCACATGTGATGAGTTTGATTTAAAATTTATTTTAATTTTTCTACATTTTGACAATGTAGACAATTAACATAATTATTGACATATGCACGTGATTGGCAGTATTTTAACTATGCCGATTTATTATTGCGACCTAAGTCTATATAAAGTGGAAAGAAATTTTGTTCAACATGAAAATTAATTATCATATTGCCTATTATTGGTTATTCATTTTTTTATAACATAATATCTAATGTACATTACATAAGTTCATTAAATACATATATTGCATAACACACTTATGTGTTCTGTTAGCTTCGTTACATTTTACTTTATCAATTTTTTTATTACATTAGTAAAATCCAATAAAGTTTGTATGATTGATTTATTTTTAAATGGTTACAAAAATTTCTTTTCGAATTGCTCGATTTCGCTCTGACTTTTGAATTGAAACTCCCACATTATTCTTCAGGTTCTCGTAAACTGTTCAACTAATACAAAAATCAATGTAATTTCTTTAGTTATTCAGTTTCTTAAGGTGATTAGAACGGGACGCCTGTCAACCACGTCCGAGTTACTTATAAAGGCGAGCCAAATACCTCTCGGCGACATACAATGAAAGGGTCTTACTATATGATATACCATTTGGACCCTGTAGAACACGATTGAATTAATCTCGATTTACTTGCTAAGCAATGTAATCAATTTCGGCTTTTGATCGGTTCCGAATTGTCTTGACAATAATAGTGTATATTGATAGAGTAACTAAACTGGGTTTAGTCACACTAATCTCCGTTAAACCAAGCCTCAATTATACTTACATGTATAGCAGTTGTTCTTCTTAATTCAAGTTTAAAATACGTCAGTTATATTAATTGATATTAACCCGACCTAGAGTTTTTGTCAGAACTAGTTGCCGACCTAAAAGAAGTGACGTTCGATACGTGAAGATAGTGAAGGGGCCCAAGGGCCCCTTGATGAAAAGGTTTTGTTACTCACGATATAATAGTTGCGCTATAATAAAGGGGAGCACTTGGGGATTTATAAAAAACCATTAATGTAGTCACGAACTAGTTTGATAGTTATACTTCGTAATATACTTGTTAATTACAGGTTAATTCACGTTAACACTTAGGAAGCAAAATCTTGATAAGAATCTTACCAAATCAACGTAGGTGTCTGTCTAACGATAGAGGTAATGCTTTCCCCAAACATGTCGCCCACTCTCCCGTCCCACTTCACCCGTTCCAAAACACCCACAAGTCGTCTCCGTAATTTGAAAATTTAAGTGACTCGTCTCTTCCCGTAGGCAAAAAGGAGGCTAGCGCAATCGCTTCATCGCAAAATCAATCCCGGAGTCTCGTTTTGCGATAATATAGGAGACGGGGAAAATAAGTTAATGATAGTGTCTCCCGTAAAATATATGGTTTATGTGCGACTCTCGGATATCTCATCCTTTAACGTCGTAACTGACGAAAAAATCGATGAAGCTTTTCGAGAGACAAGTTATTATCGTTCGGGAGATAAACGGAGGGACGTCTCTATTTTTAACGATATTCGTACAACACGCCGATAACGTCGATTAGAGCGAGTTTTGGTGTTTGACTTAGATTTAATTGATCGTACCGTATTCAAATGTATCGATTTGATTTTAGATATTTTACGGTTAAAAATTTTAAAAAAGTAATCGATTATGTACTAGAACTTTTTTTTTAAATCTCACATCTACTCGTATGTGAGTATATTATTATAAATATTCCGTTGTCTGAAATTTAAATCTACAGGTATGTGGCGTACCTACTTGGACCGGTTTCTATTTCCCGACCGAAAGAAGATTCAAGATGGATTTTCACGTACCTTCTGCGACGTCTTGTAACGGTATGAGGGAACCCCGGTAAATCCCTCCATGACGATCGAAAGAAGAGGACTCGTACGTAGGCACCTTATAAGCGAGTCGAGAAAGGAAATAGTAATTGGATTTGTGCGATCCTCTACAACTTCTAAGGAGACGTTAATCTGATCACACACACTCGCTCACTCGCACTCACACACGCACACACACACATACTTGACGAAAGAAAGTCCCTCTAATCTCTCGGTAAGGGAAAAATTATATCTAACCCTTCACCTTTCCGGAAAGGCGGCGGCGGCAGCGACATGGGGCGCGGGCCTTGGGAAATGGCGGAGGCGCATCTTTCTTTTCTTAGGGCGGCCTTTACTCACCTTTCTGGCGACGTCGTCACGTGTAATTCACGAAACTTGTATCGTAAGGACGGACACGAGATATACCCTATAATGGCGGCATCGTCACATTTAGGTCACTGTGATCAATTTGCGCGCGCGCCCACATTGATTTTCCCCTCTTGGGGAAAATCCGTCCCGGCTGTCGACGAGGACGTCCTCTGGAAAGACGGAAAAGCGACGGCGGTGGCGAGACATCTGGCGGGAAATAGGGGAAGACGTCCCGGGAAATTGGCCAATCCCAACGGTCCATGGTGTTACCTGTTTTTCCCTCAGTACGGTCAGAAATTGGAATCATCAGAAAGAGAAGGATGGAGTACGGTGCTTTAGACGAGGGATCGGCACTAAATGACTTGCATACAGTCAAAACATTTAAATGTTTCTAAACCCTAGAGTAGTCTTTATCATCTTTTCAGACAATCTTTTCGTCGTCTAAAGACGCGCCATAAATGATATCGGCTCTTATTGAAGTAAACAATATGAGGCGAATGTGTTTAAGCAGTAATGTGATGAACCTATTAGCATGTATATTCAGATTAACTTTATTGTTGAAAATGCATGTTCCTATTGATTTTGTTGGTTGTTTTTAAATATATTCAATTTACAATCACACAGTAAAAATCAAAATATCTGGGACATGATAGAAATTGTTTATAAATTTCAATTCCAATTAGCTACCACTATGAAATTCTAAATCGAGAGCACGAAATATTAATGGATCTATTATGTTATAGAAAATTTACTCTTCCCTCGACATATGTATTAAATTGTGATAAATTTTGTTCTATATGGGCGTAAATATTAAGAACTGTTGAAACCAGGTTCAAAATTTTTGAAATGAAAGTAATATCTCTGTCTTTAAATCCTTCTTTTTGCGAAACACAATTAGCATAGAGCATAACACATTAGCACATAAAGCAAAATACATAGAAATATATTGCTTTGAAAGAAGAGTTATCAGTTTAATGAATTATCTGAAATCATCTGTTGGTGAAAAAATTGTTTGAAAAAATTTCGACGGGAAAATGTCATCGTCGTTGTCTGCGTCACAGGTTGGGCCTATTGGCCTGTTCCGACTCATATTCCGGTCGCCAAATGAGAAAATCGGCTTGAACCTGGAAGTTGGGTACAAGAAATATTTTATGATTAATCCTAGTACTATTTGATATACTGAATCATAATATGAGAGGTGCCATAGCGGCACCCCTGGGCAACTCCGGGAAATTGTAAAAAATCTCCCCAAAAAATGGATTTTTTGGTTATTTGCAAATAACTACCAAACGGTTAGTTCTACATTTAAGATTGTCCATTGCATTTTTGTAGAGAACAAGATTTCCAATAAAATGACACAATGACAATTTGAAGTGCTCTCTTCGATTAACCGTTTCTGAGATACACGCGTTCAAATTTTTTTTTTAAATTTGTGAAAAACTGAAAAGTTGAATTTTTCATCACCATTTTGCTAATAACCTGGTTTATACTTGTTTCTCGGATCAACATAACTCTCGAACCAATTCAGAAGTAATGGACGCCCACGCGAACGCTCTATCCGCCATTTTGGTTTTGAGTATCGCGCGAACTTTTGATTTAGATTATTTCATAGCGGTTGTGACACCATATTTTAAAGGTCTCGTCAAGACAAACAGAACACCACTATGCGCATGCATATATAAAATCGTAGTGGTCAGCCCATATTCAGCAAGGGCTGAATATGGGACAAGACATGCAAAGGTAATTACATTATCTAGACCTTACGATTCATGATAAAATATGTTTTGTAATGGATAAAATAAGTAACAAATAGATAGTTTGTAGTTTTCGTTAACTTTATATAAAAAATACAGAATAGTTTACAAGGATATAGACTACAGACAGAAAGAATATTAGATTACAGAATATTCAGAATCAGAAGTGGACGTTTCAGTCTCACTGTCATTAAATTGAGCTTCATGAGTCTTCAAATTGCCACACAATTGGCCGCCTTCGCACGCGCAAAATTCTTTACAAGACAGACCCGCATGTGTACAAGTGCACCTTGCTGTTAAACATGGCTTCTCACTTGAACAACTACATTTTAAACTTTTCAGCAATTCTGGTGGCGCCAACTTTGTTACTTGGAAGTAGAATGGAAACCAGCGTGCTGCTTCATTCTTTTTCATTTTCCTAGATTCAAAAACGTGTAATTGTCAACTCTACTTTTTGGAGAATTTAGCGGTACTTCAAAATTACGAAGATTTTCCCTATCTAAGTACTAATATTATTTTGGTTAACACGTACAGGCTACTACGTTGAACTGTGATACATTCAGCATCACACCATTGTGTTAAGAAATTGCCAATGGCTTCTTTGCGTCGCCCATGATTATCGAGGTCTTTCGGCGATCCAACGAAATCGCACGACAGATCGCAAATTGATGAATAATTCCGATCTAACTAATAAATGTGCAAAATAAATTATTGTAATTTTTAGTGTTGTAACGAAGCGCCTTCTCTACCCGAAATACTACATATGGTAATTCCGTTCCACTGTTCCGAGAACAACTCACTCAGGCCGAGAAGGCATCTAGTGTATCTGGTGCAGTCTTAGCTTCCCGAGAGTAATCTCCGATCCTAATCCGAAAGCATCTCTGCAAATTACCCGATCATCAGTTCCGCCGTCGTTCGCGAGTGTTTTCTGATAGAGTACACCGTACCAAACTTCCGTCTCGCATTAATGCTACACGTTCCTCGCCGTTCCGTGTATATTCTTCGCCGTCTCTCGCGACGTTCTCGCGAAGTGTTACCGCCAGTGTTACCTTCTAGCGCGAGGACTAGTGTTTTGCCGACCGACCGCCCGTTTCATCATCCAGTGTGAGGTGTGAGTACTCAAAATCCAATAATATTGTCTCTCTTTGCGTTAAGCCTTTCCTTCTCTCACATAAAGTAGTTCGTAGTAAAGCGTTCTCGGCGAAATATTCCCAGGACGTCTTTATTTCGATAATTAACCGCAACTCAACAAGGCCTAATTCTAACCTGAAGACTAAAAGCCGCACGCTAGATTTCCGCTTCCACCCTTAAGCACGCCCTTTAGGGCTTAAAACCACCCTTGCTTGCTCCGCCCTGGCTTCAGCTTTCTCTTCCGCCTGTTTCTAACCGTTTGTACTGATTTTGCACGTGTAATTTTCTATTATAGTTTATTAATTTGCTGTCTTTCGCTTTGTAAATAGTTTAATCTGTTTTCATTCCTAAATGTATTTTCTCCGTTCGTATTTCCATTCATTTAAAAAATTCTCGTAAATGTAGATAGGAAGCGAACCGTTTTTGCCCGAAACAGCTGAGTCCGGGCCCTCGTTCGAATGCGGCGTGCAATGTTGCCGGTTCTCGCTGGTAATCCGTAAAGCCGGAGTGTACACCGTTGCCAAACCTCCCAGAAAGTCTGGTAACCAGCAAATCATTGCACCCCGCTGCTGAACTGCCCCTGTTACTGTAACGTACATATTGTAAGTGATCCGATATTTTTATGTTACTTTTATATATTCATTTTCATCTGTATATAACTCAATGAACGTAATATACAACATCCGTATTTTCCCCTGTACTGTGTGTTTTTATTTTCACGGACCCCCTGGCATTCTCCTGAGTTTAAAATCACCCGTGGCTTTAGAGAGTAAACCCTTAAAAATCTGGCGCCCGAGATAAACCGACTTTAAACCGTTTTCCGAATTCCCGAACTCCGCACCGAGCGCCCATTCAAATAAGTGACGTAACTTTCCGCCAGAGTCGTCGTGCCGCCGACGACGCTGCCTACTAAACAAAGTACGTTACAGTGTAATATAAATTCAGGTTAGTCAAGTTAAAAAATCTCACTTACCACAGCTGATCTCTTCCGTACTGCAAATCTGAAGAGATTGATTTAAGAAAGGCAAAGTTCGAAAAAAGACAACCCCACCTTCCGTAAAACAGTCCTATCATACTTACAAAACAAGCAAGCAAAGCAAGAAGGATCTGACAAAGGATTGACAAGTGGATCGCAGTAAAAGACTCGACCGTATTCACAAAAGCAAATTACAATTTGACTGTTGAACGTTGACAACTGGTTTGAAGCGAATTTAGTTGTTATAGTTTTAGTCGCCATTAATAGTGATTTGTACATACTTTGGTGTCCAAGTGAGTAGATTTAGTGAAATATCAAAGATAAAATTTAAATTTGATTATTTCCGAAAGTTATAATTATAAATATTAAAACCAGAATACGTTGAAAAGATTCCTAAAAAGTATTGTGAAATATATCAATTAAATGTTCTTATTTTGTTAATTTCATCAAGGTGAATTTTAACGAATAAAATGCAATGAAGAATAAACTTAAATTTGTTTTTTTTTTTGTAGAATTCGATAAAAACTTAATCGCGTCATCCCAATAAATATTTAAAAACACGTAATCTTGATGAATATTCAATGAAAAACAACACGCAAATGAACTATACTGCTTTAGGCTTTACACTAGCGGAAATTAAACATTTAAAACCGTTCATCCCGACCTATTAGTCTGCCAGGTTCCCTCATTGATCTATTTTCTGAAATATATTGCCTTTTTATAGACTGTGAGGCAACCCCGATTAAAAGGTAATATTTTGTTCCGCCTTTTCGAAGAGTAGTAAATTTGAAGGTGGAGAAAAACAAGGTGTCGGCCGCGTACCGAATGACACGGAAATGGGAACTCTTAGTACTCTTTCATTTACTTATGAGTTTCCAACGTTTACGTTTTGTCTGCCATTTCATAAAATGAAAGCAATGGCACCAAAAAGTTACTTAAAAAAGGCATGGGGTTTGCACTTGACTAAAGGATACGAATGAAGTACAAATTAATATAAAATAAATTTAGAGGATAAATGGAGTATGTAACAACTGGTTTACTCATTACCAGCTGCGATTTTCCTAGAAATTTCCCGAAAATTCCAACGATTTCTCCATGATTTTGTTTTTCCGCTCATTACAGCTAAAGTTCACGAACATTATTAAACATACAAGGCTGACAGTGATAAGGAAAACTTTGATAAGGAAATACGTAAGGTTCTGCATATTTCCTCAATTTTGTTTCCTCTGCCATTTAGTATTTGAGTTCGGGACATTATGCAAATCTCAAATTTAAAATGACAGGAAAATTTGGACAGGTTTGGAAAAATAGAAAAAAAGTATCTGATAGAATCTGTAGTATTTAATAATATCTGTATAGAAAAATATCTGCTTGGTCTATTCAGGTCTAAACTCATCATCATCATCCAGCCTTTTTCAGGTCCACTGTTGGACATAGGCCTCCCCTAGTTCTCTCCATTCGTCTCTGCTCCTGGCTGATTGTAACCAGTTTGTGACAACTTTCTTTATATTGTCCATCCAGCGCGTTGGTGGTCTGCCTCTGCTGCGCTTGTCTAGTCTGGGTCTCCATTCTAGGAGTTTGCGAGCCCATCTAGAATCTTGTAGTCGAGCAATATGGACCCGCCCAGTTCCATTTTAGTTTGGCTATACGAACTATTACGTCGGTAACTCCCGTTCTTCTCCTAGCATCTTCGTTGCTCACTCTATCTCTAAGGATTATCCCGAGCATTGATCTTTCCATACCTGGAAAATCTTTCCATACATATCTCTGTGTTACCTGCAGTTTTGAGGCTGATTTTTTAGTAAGGATTGATGTTTCCATCCCGTATGTCATCACCGGAAGTACGTATTGATTAAAGACTTTTCGCTTCATGCTTATTGGGATGTTGCTCTTAAATACATCTCTTAAAGGACCATATGCTGCCCATGCCAGCGTTATTCTCCTCCTCGTCTCGCAGGTTTGATTGTCTCTATCTATTCTGATCTCGTGTCCTAGATATACGTATTTTTCTACAAGTTCCACACATTGGTCTGATATATAGAGTTCCTCACTTGGGACGAGATTGGTCATATATTTTGTTTTTTTTTTATTTTATTTTAAGACCGATTTTTGAACATGTTTCATCCAGGTCTCTTAACATCTCCTTTATTTCTCCAAACTCATCAGCGATCAGAACTATATCATCTGCGAAACTAAAAAAATTCAGGTTTTCTCCATCTACGGTGATACCTTTATTGTCCCATTTTAGTCTTTTGAATGCATACTCTAGTGCTGTTATAAACAATTTGGGTGAAAAGGTGTCTCCCTGCCTAACGCCGCGTTCAATGTTTATGGGTTTGCTGGTTTCATGTATCTGTATAGTTGTCGTTGCGTTTTTATAGATGTTATATATGAGTTTGGTATATCGACTATCAATGCGGCATTCGTTCAAAGCTTCGATGATGTTTTCTAGTTCTATGCTATCGAAAGCCTTGTGAAAATCAACAAAAGCCAATACAAGATGTCTATTATATTCCACAGTCTTTTCTATAAGCAGTTTGATCGTTTGTAGGTGATCGTTGGTTCCGAAATAAGAGCGAAATCCGGCTTGTTCCCTTGTTTGATAAAAATCAAGTTTTTTCTCCAGTCTTGTCGTTATAATACGCGTGAAGAGTTTATACAAGTGGTTTAATAAACTGATAGGCCTATAGTTTTCGAGATCTGCTTTGTCGCCCTTTTTGTGAATAAGAATCATTATTGCGTTGTTCCATTTCATGGGTATTGATTCTCCGTGTAGGCATAGATTAAAGAGTCTTTGTATCTGTCTTTTTAGTATTTGTCCCCCATTCTTTATAGCTTCTATCACTATGCCGTCTTTACCAGTTGATCTATGCATATTCATTTTGGCTATTGCTTGATTGATCTCCTCTTCAGTTATATCCGGGACTTCTTCTGATCCTTGGTTTAATATTTTCTTTTTGATCGCTTTCCCTTGTTTTGTTTTTTCTTTTCTGCTTCTATATAGTTCTTTGTAAAAGTCTTCTACTATGCGCAGCAATTCTTCTCTATTTGATGATATTCCTCCCTTGTTGTTTTTTAACCTATTTATTTCTTGTTTTCCGTTGTTTAATGTTCTTCTAAGTACCCTCACACTTCTGTTGTTTTCAATGGTTTTTTCGATCTTTTCCATTTTGAATTTTCTTATGTCTTGTCGGATTGATTTTGAGATGTTCTTATTTATTTCTCTCAAGTCATAATTTGTAGTGTTTTTGTTTCCCCTCATTTTTCTACGTTGTTTCATGAGCTGTTTTGTTTGTGTACTTAGTCTTTCTTCCTTTCTCTTTTTAGGGCAATGCTTCTGTTGACTTTTTGTGATGGCTTCAGTAATTTTTTGATTTAAACTATCTGGACTTTCTTCATGTTTAATGTTTTCCTCAAGTTGTTTATCGATTTCTTTTTCGTATTCTTTGACGTTGTTTGGGATTGACCATGTTGGTGCTAATTTCTTTTTTATCATTCGATGTCTTTCTCTATTGAGATGTATTTCTATTATGGCTCTTACCATCCTGTGATCGCTGCCTATTGAAAATTTATTTAGGACCGTTACATTTTTTATAATTCGTTTTTTATCGGTGATTATAAAATCGATTTCATTTCGTGTATTGCCATCTGGGCTTTGCCATGTCCATCTACGGTGTTGCTTTTTAAAGAAGAAACTATTCATTTGGTAGAGGTTGATTTGAAGTAGATATGTAAGTAAAGTTTCCCCTCTGTCATTTTTTCCTGGTGTACCGAAATTCCCTAGGGCTGATTCTTCTTCTGCGATTTTAATTCCAATTTTGGCATTAAAGTCTCCACATAATATGTTAAATTGGGCAGTTGTTTCATTGAGTGCCATAGAGATCTCCTCGTAAAAAAGTTCGACTTCATAATCCGGGTGTTCGGTAGTTGGGGCATATATTTGTATGATCTTCAATTTGCATCTATCATTAAGCATGAGTTTTAAATATGCTACTCTGCTTGATATACTATTTACACATATGACGTTTTTTGTGTGTTTCCTGTGTATGAAAAAGGCTATTCCTCCAAACGATTGGTTTTCATTTCCCTTGTTGTAGTAGAGATGTCCTGTCTTTAGGGTTCTCAAACTTTCTCCTTTCTGTCTTACTTCGCTCACTCCTATAATATCCCAGTTAATTTGAGCAATTTCGTTTTCCATTTCGACGAACTTCTCTTCTGTGAACAGTGTTCTCGTATTGTAAGTTGCAATATTCAATCTTAAAGGTGGTTTTGTCTTAGTTTTTATTTTTGTTCTTGCAGTAGTTGTAGACGAATTTTTGCCTCCCCCCCAGATTCCCTGAGGCAGCCCTCTTTAGAGGGGTGGGATTTTTGTGTACCCACCTGGGGACCAATTGCATTGTTTCCAAAATTCGTCATGATTTGTAGGGGGTGTTTGGACTTTTACAACGCCGCGCCCGTCCATGTGCGTGTTGGCGAGGTGTTAAGGGATATTGTGAAGGAATTTTGGGTTTGGTTAGGAACTAGGGTTAGGACAATGGTTTCCTCCGTATGGTATTGGAAGATGAACCAAGGCTCGCGTAGGCAGGGTCGCTTCCCTGAAGTAGGTCTGACACTTATCGGGATAATAAGTGTGTACCTACTCGCTACCTACTACAGGTCTAAACTATTGAACAAAAATTCGAGCATTATTCGTTGAAATGAATATTTTTTTGTAAATTTGTAATTGTAATTTTGTAAAAATGTCATGCTTCAGGTTGGACAAAAACATGTTAAACTTAACTAGGGTAAATTTATGCAACTCATTAAATTATTTAAATGCTATTAAGGAACAGAGAAAGAATGAAAGTTATCACGGTTTTCGTAAAAATACAAATGGACAAACGAACAAACCATGTGTGTGTGTGTGTGTGTGTGTGTGTGTGGGTGTGTGTGTGTGTGTGTGTGTGTGTGTGTGTGTGTGTGTGTGTGTGTGTGTGTGTGTGTGTGTGTGTGTGTGTGTGTGTGTGAAGTGTAGTTACCGTCTCTTTTTTACTGTCAGGGCTAATCTGGACGGGACCTACAGTTTAACGTGTTTAACGTAGGCTCCGAACCACGGTCCTCGAGCTCTACCGACTCAGGGCGTGTGTATCCTAGTCTCGCCCTTCTACAGGATATCCGATCCTATCTGGCCTGGTTAACGGCGTGAGTAGGAACGGGATTTTGGATACATTTTATACACTTCCCGCTACAGAGACAACACCCTCTGGATCACATGGGACTCGAACCCACGATAACAGTGATCGTCCGACTCAAAGCTAGCGCTTTAAACCACACGGCCACCGCTGCCCCAACAAAACATAACTGAACAAAGTAAACAGTGGCAGGGCCCACGTGATCCAAAAGGGCAGAGCAGATCACGAGGTGACGTTGCGTCTCTCTTGCAACCATTAAATCAAGGATAAATTACAATATTTAAATATTATATTCTCCGAACATTTTTATAATGATGGAAGCAACAGGAATTGACTATAACTTGACAGTGATGGAAACTTCGAAAAATTTAGCCTTGCAGATTGGATCGTCAACATTCACATCGACAATTCAAGGCGGATGGATTAAATTATAGTGAAAATTTCTTTAGACGATCAAGTGGAGAGAAAATGGTTGCATCAAGGTGCTTAGAAGGAGGAGGAATCGTTAAAATGGAAACTACCGATATACATGAACTTCGTCAATTAAACAGTGAGAACTGACAGAAGTTTCAGAAAAATTATTCAGCCGTAAGCTGAAGATCAACATTTGGAAGACAATGAATAAAATTATGAGGAGGATGCACTCCGAAAGTTCTCTTCAGAATGTAAAGCAAGGTAAGAGCATTGCTTGTATACATACATACTATATTATGGCCACTGATTTGAATATGAAAAGAAGTTTGATTTTTAATAGAAAATGAGGATTTGCTGAAACCCTACTAGGAGCTAAAAAAACTTCGGTATTAATGTGTCACTTTCTCGCACAATAATTTTTCTTTAGAAACTAGTAAAATAGACCCCCTATTTAGATTTTCAAATTAAAACTATATTGTATAGTAAAATCGCAGTCAAAACACCAAAAATTTACATGATATTCCTGTTCTGGATCTTCTTTTCTTGGTATATTTTTCAGAGATTCCAAAGGTTTTCCCTGAGTTTAACTGTAAAAGTTCCTAACATTTTAAATCTGGGAAATGTTAAACGATCTGAACCTGAACTCAAACACGAAATGGCAAACAAAATAATCGAGGAAGTTTCCGTATATCTTTTACAAATTTTTATTTATGAGTAGTGCGAAGGTCATATTCGAATAGCGTGCCATTTTGCGTAACAATATTTCATAGTGTTAACTTCATATTTAAATTTAATTCAAGCAAAAAAATCTGGAAAAATCATTGAAATTTTCACAAAATCTTTCCTCAGAAAATCGCAGTTGGTTATAAGCAAACCTCCTGCAAATTGTTTAATAAGCTATTTATATTACAAATGTCTACACTCTCAATTGGCGGATGCCAAATATCGTGGCAGCATTCAAAATTTTCCTGCAGATTTACCCACCATTTCCACCCTTTGGACCATTGGAAACGTGGTGTCACTTTATGAGTTACCACTTTTACACCATTACTTCCATTTTATGAAATGACGGACAAGAAGGAAATGTTGAAAAACCATTAAGTTGTGTTCACAAGCTATACTAATTTCTCAAGACCTCAATCAACTTCATCAACACCTTCAAATTCACCACTCCTCAAAAAGGCGCATAAAAATAATTACCATCTGGTGTTGGCTCGCGATCAAAAATTACTATTGATGCATCTTACCGAGTTGCAAAATTTGCGTAATTTTTTTGGAAAACGTGGCATAACAGATCCACCTTCTTAAGTTGTTAACTCAACGCCATCACTGGGTTAATCTCCTTTAGATGAAGAAGTACTCATCTACATCTAGGATCTCAAATCGTGTTGAATCAAGAAATTTCGTTTAATTCTTATTTATTGCGTGATAAAAAAGTGTTAATTCAGGTGAATATTATGCTTTGGTTTTTTTTATCGTAGGCTATACGCTGATGTTAAATTTCCTTCACATAATGAAGATAACACACCTAACTGTAAACTTCATAATCATATATTATCAACCATTTTATATCCTTGATCATTGTTTTTCGAACTGCTTTTTCAGTTAGTACTTCCACGGAATTCATCCGTATATAAGTATAACACAACGGTAACACTAGTGTAGTGACATCCGCAAAATATTAACTCAAATTACTTAACAACATAAGTTCATTCACATTTTAATTAAGGTCACCAAATCCATATGCAATAATTTAAATTAATAGTACAAGGAACGTATGCGACTCGGAGGGAATTGTTGACACTCATTTTTACTACTACACTTGTACGCGGCTACCTCCGTTCTACATACATACAAACAAATGCTGACTTGACATATTGTTATTCACCTCGTGGTAATATATCATTTTCCATTTATTCAATGAATAATCATCGAAGGTAAAACATCTTAAATTTACCACCCGATACCAAGAACGTATTACACTAGTTACGTCCCTGTAACCGCTGGCAACGTAAACTATAAGATGCTGAATTTCGTAATATAATCTTTAGTTGAAAAGAGATAAATATGTGTAGAATTGTAGGTGAATAGCTTCTTGACTGGCTTCTCTAGTTCAGTTTTGTAATTGCGTTCATTGAGTACACATTAAAGCTCAAAAATAAAACTTCTTGTGTTTTTTAAAAACTGCCTTCGAGCTTCCGCGACCAAAACTCTCATATGTACACGATTTGTTATAATGAAATAATACAAATTTTAATACCTTTTCTTCTGGAGGAAATGTTACAATCGCCTTGGGAACGCTGTACACCATGGTTTTTCTATTACTTCCGTGCCACAGTTTTGCCAAATAGATACGAATCTTTGATATACCGCTCGGGTCTAGATAATACACTTGATTTTTAGTTAAATTACTATTACAAAACATTTTTTTAATCACTATCTCATTCTGTTTGAATCTCTGATGGGGATGCGAAGACCAACTGCAAGCAAATAAAAGTTTCACGACTGCCGTATCAGTAATCGTTATCTGATGAACAAAAGGTGTTGTTTATTTACAGTGTCGGTAATTAAATTTCAGATATAGATAATTTAATTAATTGCAGTAGGATGATGAGGCGGGCAGAAATAATATGAACTTTTCGTAAGAGGATCATAATAAGAAAGGATAATTTAAAACAATTTAATGAGATTTAATCATGCGAAACTTAATAAAGCCATAGAAAATTTCATGTGCTTTTTAAATTTACAATGAATTCAACTTTAAAGAGAAATATAATAAATTACACTATTGGTAGTATAGGATTTTGATGAATGAGCTTATAGTGTATTGTTTTAAAATCTGCAGCTTTATAATTACTTTATTGGAAATGTGGCTTTGATATAATGATCAAAATATCTAGTTTACCAGTAAATGTATACCTTCATGTTTATGGGGCACACATTAATTCTCACAAGAGGCATGGATATTCTTCTTCTTCAAGTGCTGTCTCCGTTACGAAGGTTGGCAATCACTAGGGCTCTTTTTATCTTTGAAACTGCTCTGAATAGATTATTATCATTACAGTGATACCAATCACGTAGACTTTTCAGCTATGAATATCTTCTTTTTCCTATTGAACGTCTCCCGGTAATTCTGCATTATGCTGCCCGACTATATACCACCATCAATACATTCCCCATACCAGCCGGGGAATCACTCAGAGACACGGGCGAGCAGCGCCGATGCCGATTGCCGATCGGCGGGGAGGCCACGTCATAAGAATTCATATACACACTCGAGCGCGACGTGTGATGTACAGACGTTGAGACGTACTAGAATAAATATATTATTATCACCCCTTTGCGCGGTCTATCATTACAACTGACTACATCAGAAGTGTGAAGAACAGTACCAAAGTGACATTTGTGCATAGTGGTATTTGCTTCCAACGACTCCAACCTGGTCTTCTTGTGAAAACAAAGGACGGACGTCATTATAGCAGTCGTTATGGAACGACACGCCCACAACCCAAATCGTCAACGTTTATCGTCTTCATCCGAGGGTTTCCTGCCCGAGAGTCCAATCCTTTCGGCCTCCGAAAACCCCCCAGATACGACGCGATCAACTGGGACTTCAGGTTCAGTAAGATCAACTCACCACTCGAGGGTAAGCTACACTCATTACCAATTACTATTTGCAATCTTATTCCCGATTTTGACCCAAAAATCCGAGATATTACTGACTGGATCGAAAACGTCGAATATCATGCGAATGTTTATCGTTGGTCTGATTCCAGTATCATATTTCAAGTTCTAAATAAATTGTCGGGGACCGCAAAAACGTGGTATAACAGTTACATTGAAACTCAAATCGGTTGGTCGGAGTATACTTGGGAAGAGTGGAAAATTCTCTTACTCACTACTTTTAAATCAACACGAAATTGTCACGTTTTATTGGTAAATCTGATGAACCATAGACCCAGCGTCGGCGACTCTTTGTATGACTTCTATTTTAATCATTTGGCGCAAATCAATAAATTGAAATTAAATTTTTCAGAAACTGATAAAATATCCTTAATTTTAGGAGCCATAAATGATCCCCATATTAGTTCCGCTGTAGAAGCGTCCAATATGGAAAACCTCAATTCCCTCGCAGCTTATTTAAAAAATAAAACTTTTAGTATCGCTACTTCCTCGCCAGTTACTACACACTCTCCTCGCTCGCAAGCCAAAACCTTCCGCAACACGCCGAGTACACCTCACTCCAGCTCGTTCAGGGAAGAAACCTCCCTTAAACCATGCAAAGCTTGCGGAAAAGCAGACCATGTCCACCAGAACTGCCCACACCGCAAACAGACTTGCACTTTTTGTCACAATAAAGGACATCTTGAAGCTTACTGATTCACTAAACAGAAACGAATGTCCTCACGTCCTCAGAATACATCAGATCCTCCTGATTTTCCAGCACGGTTTCACAAAAAGAAGAATGTCAACAAGAGACATAAGGCTTTTATCGACTTTGGCAGCGATTGATCGTTGATCAACTCGACTACAGTTCGAAAGTTTTCACTCCAGCCATACTCCTCGAGTGCCCTTTGGTTCTATCCGGATTTTTGGGAACCGGCACTACTGTCACTGAGTACGTCGTCATGGATACTCAAATAGACTCTGTTGTTTTAAAAACCACCTACTACATAATCTCCAATCCTGCTTTTAAATTTGACATTCTTATCGGCACAAATTTCACCGAAGACCCTACCATTATCTATTATCGCACTGATAATTCCTTAAAATTTCAATACAAAAGTACAGATTCTTCCTGGCTGCCACAAGTTACGCACGGGGACCTTACCCCTGCTGAGTCCCATTCCCTCTACAATCTCTTGCGAATGTACGAATCATGCATATTCCAATCGTTGCCAAAGTTGGGTAAGGCTCACTCGGTTTCCCTTGCTATTGAATTAAAAAGCGATAAACCTGTCACTCATAGAGCATACAGATGCTCAGAGAAAGACAAAGAGATTTTTCGCCGTCATGTCCAGGAACTACTCGATGCAAATATTATTCGCGAAAGTCGTTCCCTGTATGCTAGCCCGGCCTTACTGGTCAGCAAAAGCAATAATGAAAAAAGGTTAGTGGTGGATTTTTGAGCCCTGAATCGAATTACAGTGAAAAATCCTTTTCCCATGCCCCTGATCGAGGAAATCATCGATACCTTGACAGATTATAAATATTTCACCAATATTGATCTAGCGTCTGGGTATCATCAAATTCCAATGGAGCCCAATTCAATACGCTACACTGCCTTCGTAACCCCAAAAGGCCATTACGAATATTGCAGAGTCCCTTTTGGCCTATCTAATGCACCATCTGTCTTCCAAAATTTCATGAACGAAATTCTCCTTCCACTACTCCCATATCATGTTATCCCTTACTTGGATGATATTCTCATTCCTTCCAAATCAATTTCGGAGGGGTTAGCTATTCTCGAAAAAGTTTTGGATACACTAAAACAATATGGCCTCACACTTAAACTTTCCAAGTCTTCGTTTCTCTTATCAGAAATCAATTATTTGGGCTACAACATCTCATGCAATCAGATCCGCCCCTCCCCCTCTAAGGTAGAAGCGGTTTTAAACTTCCCTTTACCTCACACACAACATCAATTACGGCAATTTTTAGGCCTGATAGGCTACTTTCGGAAATTCATTAAAGATTTTGCTCGTAAAACAGCCCCGCTAACAAAGTTATTACAGAACAACGTCACTTGGACTTGGTCCGAAATTCATTCCTAACTTTTTAATTCTTTGAAACAACAAATCTGCTCCAAACCCATTTTAGCCATCTTCAACCCCACATTACCGATAGTTGTATACACTGATGCTAGCCGAGATGGTTATGCCGGTATGGTGACCCAACGAAAAGGTACTGATGAAAATCCCGTGGCGTTCTTTAGCAAACAAACAACGAAAGCCGAGAAAAACTACCACTCTTTCGAATTAAAGCTCTTAGCAATAGTGAAAACTTTGGAAAAATTCCGCTACTACTTGATAGGACATGAGTTCACCATTTTTACGGATTGTAATGCAATCAAAAATGCTTGGAGCAAGCAAACAATCGTACCTCGCATTGCTCGGTGGATTTTGACATTGCAGGATTTCTCTTTTATTATACTTCATAAGGCAGGCTCTCAGATGCGCCATGTTGACGCATTGAGTCGCAATTTCCACTCTGACTCATCTACCCTTGACCACGTCTTGGTAATCCATCAAAACGATTACCTCCGTGAAGCCCAAGAGTGAGATGCCACTATTCAAAACATTAAAACTGTTCTTTTAAGTGGTAATAGTGAACACAATAAAGACATATTTAATAATTACGGCCTTCGCGGAAATTCAGTTTTTAAACTTACACCCTATGGCCGTCGCTGGGTAGTCCCTAAAAATTGTCGCTGGCACATAGTTCACCTCAATCACGACGACGTCGGACACTTCGTGTTTGACAAAACCCTCAATAGAATCCGAAAACATTATTGGTTTCCTCAGATGAACCGATTTATAAAGAAATATATTCGATCCTGCTTGCCTTGCCTTTATCACAAAGAGCTTGGTGGCAAAAAAGCGGGGCACCTCCACTCCCTCCCCAAGTATGTACGACCTCATCATACCTTACATCTGGACCACTTGGGTCCCTTTATAGAAACTGAAAAAGGGAACAAATATATTTTAGTCATTGTTGATGGCTTCTCCAAATTCACTTATCTCAAACCCACACCAGATACATCTTCTCAATATGTACTCGCATGTTTGGATGAAATTTTTTCCATCTTGGGCACTTCCAATCGCATAATCACCGATGCAGGCACCGCCTTCACCTCAAAAACTTTCAAACACTGCATGGTAAGTAAACGCATTCGGTTGTTTACAACGGCTGTCGGGTCTCCTCGCGGCAATGGGCAAGCGGAGAGGATGAACAGGACCATCCTGGATGCATTATCCACCTCCGGGGCACAAACCACTCCAACCAACTGGGATGCTAAGATCCCGCAGATTCAACATGGCATCAATAGCACTCGTCATCGAGTAACCAAACACTCCCCCGCTGAGCTCCTTTTCGGTTTTACCTTACGCACGGACACCGATCTACATAACACCTCCGACGACGAGATCCTCGATGTCACTAAAATCAGAAAAGAAGCCGCCCACAACCTAGAGCAGAATCGCATCCGCCAAAATGTCACCTTCAACGCCTACCGCTCACCTCCAAAATTCTTCTCAGTGGGTGACATCGTCTTCACGAAGGTTACCAGCTTTCCTGCCACCAAAGAAAGCAAGAAGCTCCTTCCACAGTTCCGTGGACCCTTCAAAATTGTAGAGGTGCTACCAAACGACCGCTACAGGGTTCAAGGAGACCTGCACTCAACACGATCTCGCAGGCGATACGAAGCTAACGTGACACTCGATAATATCAAACCCTTCCACCTCCCGCCTTAACACCAGACCTGGTAAGTGAGACTCTCGTCCTCAGCTGACACTCGCTTCTCAACAAGCACTCGCTCAGCAGACACTCGCCCCCCTAGCACTCGCTTCTCAGCAAGCACTCGCTATCAGCTGACACTCGCTTCTCAACAAGCACTCGCTCAGCAGACACTCGCTCCCCTAGCACTCGCTACTCAGCAAGCACTCGCTATCAGCTGACACTCGCTTCTAAGAAGCACTCGCTCAGCCGACACTCGCTCCCCTAGCACTCGCTTCTTAGCAAGCACTCGCTATCAGCTGACACTCGCTTCTCAACAAGCACTCGCTCAGCAGACACTCGCCCCCTAGCACTCGCTTCTCAGCAAGCACTCGCTATCAGCTGACACTCGCTTCTCAACAAGCACTCGCTCAACAGACACTCGCTCCCCTAGCACTAGCTTCTCAGCAAGCACTCGCTATCAGCTGACACTTGCTTCTCAACAAGCACTCGCTCACCTAGCATTCGCTTCTCAGCAAGCACTCGCTCTCAGCTGGCACTCACCTGTCAGCAAGCACTCGCTCTCATCTAGCACTCGTCCCTCAGCTGACACGTTCTCACTTAACACTCGCTCTCAGTAGGCACTTGCTCTCAGCTCGCACCCGCTATCAGCTGGCATGCGCCACAACCACACGACAAATTTAACCTTCTTATTTTTTTCTTCCTTAGTCCAACTCTGTCTTTCGAGGACGAAAGATAGTCAGGATGGCCGTGCTGCCCGACTATATACCACCATCAATACATTCCCCATACCAGCCGGGGAATCACTCAGAGACACGGGCGAGCAGCGCCGATGCCGATTGGCGGGGAGGCCACGTCATAAGAATTCATATACACACTCGAGCGCGACGTGTAATGTACAGACGTTGAGACGTACTAGTATAAATATATTATTATCACCCCTTTGCGCGGTCTATCATTACAACTGACTACAATTATGTTCTGGAGTAGCTGATATTTCTGCCCTCTAGTTATATGGTCTAAATATAGTAGTTTTCGTTTTTTTTGATGTTTATGATTACTTCTTTGTCTTTTTTTATTCGTCTCAACACTTCCTCGTTCGTTACCATTTCCGTTACCATTTCCATCCAAGAAATGTTGAGTATTCTGCCGTATACCCACACCTCAAAGGATTCTACTCTCTTAATATCGTTCTTTTTCATTGTCCACACCTCCATGTCATAATTAAGTATTGATAGTAAGTAACATTTTATCAGTCTGACTTTGAATCCTAGGCTTATATCCTTACTGCAAAATAACTTTCATTTTCATTAATCCACTCCTGGCCTTTCCAATTTGTATTTTAATTTCTTCGAAATTATCATTTTGTTCATTGATAACAGTTCCCAAGTAGTTGTATTTTTTTACTCTTTCTACTTTCCGATTTCGTATATAACGATTACCTTCCTTTTGTTCTGTTGTTGTGATTAACATGAATTTTGTTTTAATATTTAGTGACAAACCATATTCTTTGCTGACATCTATTACCTTCTTGACAAGACTGTATATCTTGTAAGGCTTCGGCAATAAGGACTGTGTCGTCCGCGTAGCGTAAATGATTGATTGGGATGTCATTTATTTTGATATCATTTGAGAGATTTGCGAGGGATTTGTTCATGATCTGTTCCGAATATAGATTGAAGACCTTCGGTCAGAGCACATATCCTTGTCTTACTCCTCTTTTTATTTCGATGTCATCGGTCCTTTCTCCTATTTGTACTACTGTCCGTTGTCCGAAATAGAGATTTATTTGGTATAATGGTTATGTCCTTTAATCGATGTTTTTCTGTTTTAGTATTCCTATAAGTTGATTATGTCGTACTTTGTCAAATGCGTTATTATTATCGACGAAAGATATATATAAATGTTTTGGTTAATATCCTTGAGACATCACATTCGCAAGCGCTTCCCTGGTTCCGAAACCGCTTCGAAATCCAAACTGATTTTCACTAATATATCCTGTTTGAGTTTGTGATATATTCTGTTGTAAATTACTTTTAGAAATGGTTTGAGAGTATGGTTCTTCCGACTCATTTTAATATAATATTCACAATATTTTGGAACCGCCTTCTTTGGTAACGTTATAAAAGTCGATATCAACCACTCATCTGGAATTATTCCTGTTTTGTTAATAGTGTTGAACAGATCTACTATGGTCTGAAGTTGGTCTTCTATCATCTATAATATTTCTGCGGATAACTATCCGCATCTATCCGATCCGATCGGGGCCTGCTGCCTTTCCATTTTTTTAAGTGACTTAGGACGTATAAAAGACCTCATTTTTCATCGTCTCTGACCATCTTCCTGCATATTTCCTAGGTTTACTTTGTTTCTGTTGTCTTCGAAAAGTTTTTCAAAATATGCATTTTCATGTTTTTAGTTTCTTTTCTACGTCTATTATTATTTTGTTATTTTTGTCATAGAGTATATTGACCTGTCTCTGTTTGAATGTTCCAGTCAATTCTTTTACCTTTTTGTGCAAGTTGAGATAATAATGCTTGGTCTGTAGCGTCTCTAGTTCTTCACATTTTCCTGTATAAAATGTTTCTTTTCCAGCTCCGCACCTTCGTCTTAACTCCTGTTGTGCAACTTTGTACTGGTTATTGTTCATTCCTTTGAGGGCTCTTCTCCTTGCAATTACTTGAAGAATTTCTTCGATCATCCACTGTCGTTTTTTTGGCTGGTTTTGTTTGTTTACGATCATACTCATAGGTTCTGTTAACGCTGTTTTAACATTTTTCTATTTTTCGTTTATTTGACAAATTTCATTCGTTTTAAGGTGTTCTAAGTTATTATTTATCTTTTCCCTTATTCGATCTATATCTGTCCTATCCGTGTACTTGGCTCCAACTTATTCTACATTGTTTTTTTCATTTGACATATTCGTTCAAGTTTAATCTGGAATCGAACTACTAATAGACTATTATCAGAGAAGACATCTGCACCCAGATATGTCTTTGGCCGATTTATAAGAGTTTTTGAATTGTTCGTTTATTAAGATGTAGTCGATTTGATCCCTGATAGTTCTTCCTTTGTTATCCTGTTGGGATTTCCAAGTATACTGTCTTCTGTTAGGGAGTTTATAAAAAGTATTTGCAACTATTATGTTAATGATAAATGGGGAGTAAGGAACATTGGTTGAATTAACCCCCAATTCCCCTCGCTCTAAGCGGGTAACATCGCAGTGAGTAAATGATGAATGAAATAATGAAAGAATGAATGAATGAAAGAATGAAATTGCACCCTTAACCCCGAAAAATTGACAACCCTGGGTGGGACATCCCTTGCACCCTCAACTTCGGGAATTTGATGGTTCTGGGTGGGATTTCTGGCGCGTAAAGCAAGAGGTTGTGGGTTCATGTTCCACCCAGGGTTGTCAATTTTTCGGGGTTGAGGGTGCAATTTCATTCTTTCATTATTTGATTCATCAACTGTTATGTGGTTCTCTTGACAGAACTACAGGGTCCGGCAGTGAAACGGAAATATTTAAAAAACTCTCAAAGTCTTAGTTATTAATATTTATTAAACTTTTTTACAGAAATGTAATCTAAATTAGTGGAAATTAATGAGGATATATGATAATATATGATAATGTTCATTTTTTGAAAATTATATCTGTAAGATGGCGTCCTTCGTTTCGAACACATTCTTGAAGTCTTTTAGTGAAGGATCCCATGACTCTGCGTAGCATATCCAATGGAATGTTCTTGCTCTTCTGTTAGATTTGCTCCTTCAGTTCGCCCCTAGTTTTGTGTGGGTTTGATTCAAAAACCTTTAGATTTAAATAACCCCACAGAAAAAAGTCAGAAGCCGTCAAATCTGGTGAACAAGCAAGCCCATGAATATCGCCATTCTTACTAATTAAGCGACCAGGAAACGCCAATCTCAGCAAGTCCATCGAAATGTTAGCAGTGTGGCTAGTAATTGAATTCCCGACGGAAAGCACGTTAAGCACCAGTATTTTTGTAAACTGCCTTTACGGCGAAAGCACGCTCCTCATTCGTCCAACGCAACATGGCGACTGAAAATACCGGCTGTCTGGACGGTCAAGGTCGAGCCCCCACTCCTCTACAGCCGTCTGGCGACTGTTACACGATATCTCAATCTTCCCATTTCACTGCCGGACCCTGTATAAACTTTGGTATAACAGTCTACCACCCCTCTCGCTTCTTGCTCCAAGTTGGAAATTCCCCACATGTCCGTCGCATTTCGCTTTTCCAATTTCTGCGTTAAAGTCCCCTAAAACCATCGCTATATCTTTTGCCCTTATTGACTGCATCGCTTTGTTTATTTCTTCGTATAAGGATTCAATTTCTTCGTCTGGCTTGTCTGCAGTGTGTGCATATATTTGTATAATGTTGAGATCCGTTGTATGTGTACATATTTGTAGAAGCATGACCCTATACGAAACTGGCACGAAATTGACAACATGTGGACGATATTCTTTAATACAATTACTGCAACTCCATTTCGATGATGGTTTTGGTTATTTTCTGAGTAGAACATTTCTCCATTATCTGTACGGAACTGACCTGAATTAGGCCAATATTTGCTGTTTTGCCGGGCTCATACATGCTTCTCACATTCCAAGTTATATCTTTATTGTCTTTTCGAGTATTAAAGCCGTATCTTTTTATATTTGTATTTCACAGGAGTTTCGCATACTGACGACCTGGGAGGCCCTGTGGTCTGATTGGAATAATCCTCCCCTGACGATCTTGGACTCCGTGGTCCATGATCAGAAATTTCTTCAATAATAGTCACAGCCATAATGATTATACTAGAAAATGATAATGGAGGAAGATACAATGCTTGGTTCTGTTGAGTTCCCCAGGGTTAAATGAAACTCTTAGCGTTATCAACTGTCGACGTTTTGTCTATTTATTGCAGATATATTCATGACTTTCGATGGGATATTTTTTAAGAAGGTAAACATTTCGTATTACTTGTCATCTCTTTTGTTTCATATTTTGGCCACAGAACTAAAAATGGCGATGTGTAACATTGTTACATTACGCTTTCTCATTACCTCAGTTTAGTAAGTCGGATCGAGTCTATGCCATTTAGCTGGGTCAAGATTTGATTCTAACAGCATAGTGTAACTCTGGCCGAATGTTTGTTCATCTAACGGGAGGTGTGGTCACTTTTGCGAGAGACACCGGCGTCGTAATGTCTGTGATTAAATTATAATTAGCCTATTATAGGTAATAGTTACTGTTACGTCCTTAATGATATACTTTTATATTGAGTATCGTATGTAATCGATTTCGTGTCTTGTTCCTTTAGGGCTCAGCCATGTCCATCTTCGCTGCGGTTTCCCAAAGGCCCTTATTTTCGTTGTTGAATTTCTTACCGAATTTGACATTAAATTCTCTAATTAGTGTAAGGCAAGTATGAATTTTGGATATAATTGTGAAAATTCTGCAATAGCTCAGGCCGATAGCGGCTACATAATTCATGTTGATAACCTATCCGCCATCTAAAGATGTCAGTTAGAGTCTGTCGCAGACGCAAATTATTTTGTGACTGAACCGTTTAGGAATAAATACCTGTCATTTACTGTCTATAAATTTTCCTTAATAAATTTAAATTTGCCAGAAAGATAGGCAAACTCAGTCCCGTAATCCAAAATGTAGCTTTTGCACAAATATTAAACGAATTATAAATATTTCTGTGAATACGTACTAAATGTGAACAATATATAAGAATGCTATTTCTTATCAGACTAGAGTATAGCATAAATTTGCAAACCATTTTGAAGTAAAATTTTCATTTGCCATTTGTTGATCGCATATTTAATAAATAAAACAAAGGAAAAACTCCGTTGTTACCGAAATATTAAACAGTCTACTTTTTGATTTAATCACAGATGCCGCTTGCGATTCTAGGGTTATTCAATTTTTGTTTAACGTCAACTTGTGTGTCAGACGAAGTACTGTAGCTCTCCTAATCTCTGGACAAAGGATATATTTCATAAACAACTGTTTGCTAAGTTTAACCAGAGTTGCTCGACGTCACATTTACAGCAGCTTTAAGGTACATCTTCCAAACGATAAGTACATAAAGATAATGAATATTAACTTTGAAGAGAGCGATAACAGGCAATAAGTAATTAAAAAAATTAAACTTTTATCGCTTTCAAAAATACAACGGCTCTTATCTCTTATATATAAATTTCATTCCCAAGGTTGAGTATCCATGTGCATATTTGCTACATAAATTTTGTTACATATGTACTCATATTAACACTGATAAAAATTTTAGAATTGAATTTGTTATAATAAAGGAGAGAATTTTTTTCGCTCTTCTTTGTCTTCACCTGTGTCACATTGTTATCTTGTGTGAACTTTCGATTAATGAACAGATACATATAAAAGAGGAAAAGCTTGTCTCGGCTATAGAATAAACGAGAAGTACCGAATGTGAGTGTTCTTGAAGTTTTATTGACGCCAATATTGAAGCACTAGGTGAATACAACTGTATTTATTAATATTATTAGTCATAATAATAATGTTAACATTATTAGGCATATTTGTAGTGTCTTAAAAAGACCAAATTATGTGGATATAAACTATAACTCTAAAAATATAATAATTACCTAAGTATTTCTTCTACTTAACAATCATTTTATTTTCAAATCATCTGTAGATTTAGGTTCGCTATGAAGCTAAGTTTCCCGATGCTACAGCACACTTTTTGACTTTATTAAGTAATTATGCCAAAAGATGCGGTTATATAAAATGGTTTATTCCATTTTGATGGCTTTAGTTAATGTTTTCCATGGTTAATGTAAAGTTTTCCAAAGCTAAAAAGTATGCAAAATAGGGTCGTTGTGATTACAATAGTTTTGCAAAATCTCAATTGTTTTACAGCTAGATTGAAAAATGACCAACTTTAAATAGCATGCCACTTTTAGTAAAAAATCTTTATAACTGAGCATTTTCAAATCAAAAACCTCAAAATTGTATCTGTCAGTTGATAATTTTATTTTTTGAAAGCCGAATTCAATTTTTAAGAAAAAAAGTAAAATTTTACCTTGTTTTGAACTTTAGATAAAATATGACAGAGTAATAATAAATAAACAAATAAATTACTCTTTTTGTCAAATCTATTATTGCTGTTTGTGTAGATATAGGATGATTGTTAAAACAATTTGGAAAGTACTCATCGAATACTATAATTCGCCTATTTATGAACAACTTAATTGTTGTAACAAATAGTCAAACATTTTTTTTGCAATATTGGAAACTTTCAAAAGGGAATTTTTGTAAGAAGTTTTTTAAATTAAAAATATCTAAATTTGAACTTAATTGAGAGGTTTTCCATATTTAGAAAAAAAATGTATTTTACTTTAAAGTAACTTTTACTTTTAAAGCTGTATTTGCTAATTTAACTAAACAAAGCTAACGGCATTTTGAAACAGGAAAGTTTAAATTTTATACTCATACCCTTATTTAAACAATTGGTTTATACGATTTACAAGTTGTGTAAGCTATACGGACGTAGCTATACGAAGCTATATTCTGGCACAGCCTATGGTATTTTAGAGAGATTGGGACGAAGTAGTAAAGTATCGAGATAGCCCAAAATTCTTCAGAAACTTCCACTTCATAATTGAAAAGTGACTACGGTAAGCTGTTTTTTAAAGGTCCCCAAAATCATGTAAATTCAGAATATACTTTTTATTTTGACGAAAACAACTATGCTAAGCTTAGAAAATAAGCATCGGGTCAAAACATCTAATAGCATTTTTTGTTCGTCATATGATTTTACGTAAGGATAAGTCATCTTGAATTTCTTTGTTGCAGTGGCAAGAAAATTGCACGGAAAGCAAAAAAATGCCATATCTATTAATCGAAGAAATTGGTAAAGTAGAGAAAATTTTATGAATATTAATGAGGCTCTATATATTGGCAGGTACAATATCATCTTAATGAAGCATCATTGCCACTGTATTACTTTATAACAGTTCCATTATGTACTAAAATTTTCAAAAAGTTTAGGTGTAATATAGGTCAGAAAAATTTCTGATCTAAGTTATTGCGATTGTAATCTCTGTGACTGAAGATTAGTGCGCTTTTTTCAAAATCTCGATAACTCAAAAATTACCTAGTCTGTTGCGTTTCAAACATAATCTTGATTAAGACTTTAATAAAAAGATTGCGTAATAGCCAGAGCTACAAGCTTAATAACTTGTAATTTACAAGATAAATATAATGATAGTAGTTGTTTGATAAATTTTCGAATTTAAATCGGCCATACGCACTTATTATATCAAGAAATATGCACTTTTGTAAACGAAGAGTAGCTTAATCCACTCCATTAACCGTAGTGCTTATACATTCTTATTAAATAAATTAGTTAATTCGTAATTGTTCATCAACTTTAAGAACTGGTGAGCAAAATATGTCAAACTTAGACATTAGACAGAATGTAATCAATTTATTTTGAGAAAACTATAGGTAGCAAAAAAGGTCCGAAACTGCTCGGTAAAACCGGGCAGTTACTGGCCAGCTATTCTGACTAGAGTCTGACCAGGTATTTAACAGAATCAGGTCAGTTTACTGCAAACAGATTTCAATTATTAAATATGCCCAGGATATGACCAGATACTAGAATCTGGCCTTTTCTGTGAATACAGACAACGCAAAACCGGGCCACGATCGACTCTCCATATTTTTAGCTCTAATCTCAGTTACTAAAATGTGTTAAATTGGACTCCAGAATATGCACATATTGGCTATTTATGAAATAAATCGTAATACAGTTCTATCGCAATATGAATATACAATAACAAATTACATGTCGGAAAAAAGCTTTACTGATACATAATGAATAAGTGTTAAGCTAAGTGTCAAGGTTTATATCAATTTATATTTTTTTATAAATAGTATTGTTTAATTATATGTTGTTGTTAATATTATCATTATTATGCTATAATTATGTATGATGTTTGACAATGGGCAATATAAATGGACTTGTAGCCGACATACGAACTGTAGAATATATTATTAAAATTACCTAAGTATTTCTTGAATAAAGCAATTATTTTATTTCAAGAAACTTGAAGGGGTTTGTAGATCTCTATATTTATTTATAATTAAGAATAATCGGCAAATTTTATTGACAGGCTCCCTGTAATGCTGAATTTCCCTGTCTTGGACGTTGCGTTCATAGCAGTTGCTCTCCTTATCGGAGTGTACGCCTATTTTAAGTTAGTGGCATTTCAATACTGGAAAACGAGGAACATCCCGGGAGTAAAGCCGACGTTCCCTTATGGAAACTTAGAGGCACCTCATAAAAGAACTATGCATATGGGCGATAAATATCAAGAACAATACAACGTTGCTAAAAATAAAGGTATAAGAGAAATGTAACAGTCATTAATTTTTGTTTCCCTATATTTGTATTATTTTCCTATTGTTTATTTTATTATTCCATTATTTACATATTATATATTCCATAATCCGCCCTACAACTTTCTGTCCATAACAGATAAGTCATTTCTATCGACAGGTTGGCCATTTTTCGGAAGTTACAATTTCTCACAACCCACATTTATACCAGTCAATTTAGAATTAGTCAAGACAATTATGACCAAAGATTTCCACAAATTCAGCGATAGAGGTTCTTACGTCAACGAAAAGGAAGAACCGATAGGTATGTAAGATATTCTTCATCCACTTGCTTATGGTTAGTATAAATGTTATAAACATTTCACTTTCGTTGCTTGTTACTGATTTGTTAAGAATGTTGATACTCGTATTTCAGGTGCTCATCTCTTCGCTCTTAGCGGCGTTAAATGGAGAAACATAAGGACTAAATTAACACCGACTTTCACTTCAGGAAAGATGAGGATGATGTTCCAAACTTTGGTGGATTGTGGCGTCCTTCTCGATAAAACCGTTTCAAAACTAAGTGATAAGAAAGAGCCTGTTGATATCAAAACAATACTGGGTAAGCAAGAACTATCAATTGATATTATTAACATACATAAAATACTCGCGGAAATGCTAAAAGAAGGAAAAATATCATCCTGAAAACCCTAACTATATTGTTTAATGAGTATTTACACAATGGAAAATTCCTTGAAGATTGGAGTGAAAGTATAGTAGTACTGCTTATTAAGAGAGGTAACCGAAAAGATATAGAGAACTATCGTCCCATATTCCTATTATCTCAGAATTTTTAAATTTTTATAAGAGTCATTAACAATAGACTAACAGATAAAATGGATAGATATCAACCAGTAGAACAAGCTGGTATTCAAAAGGAGTATATTACGCAAAATCACTTGCTCACAATGAGAATATTAATAGAAGAAGCAAATGAATGTACCATCTTTCTCTATTTCTCGCCTTTATAGATTATGAGAAGGAGTTCGATTGTGCCGATCTTTGGGCAACAGACCAAGCCATGAACAATAGTAGGACAAATTTTAGATATAGACAACTTATATACAACATATATGAAAGTGCCCCAATGAAAATACAGCTAGAACGAGACATGCAAACGAAACACATCCCACTTGAAAAGAAGTCTGACACGGAAGCGTAATATCATTCAAGCTGTTTACACTAGCTATGGAGGACATATTGAGAACACTGGATTGGGCATACGTTGGAATAAATATCAATGGAAAGAGACAGAGCAACAATAGATTTGATGACGATGTAGTCCTTATTACCAGCACATCTGAAGAACTACAAATCATGATTAGCCAGTTGGAAGCAGCCTCAAATAAAGTTGGCCTGAAGATAAATATACTAAAAACAAAAGTAACATCAAACACAGAATAGGTCAGAAACATGCAAGTGAATGAAAATACAATTGAAGAGTATTGACATTTAACCATTGTGTTTTCCAATACTTACATAGTACATATGTCAAACCTGAACACTCACAAAGAAAAACATGGATCGGGTAACAAGGACACAAAGAGCTATGGAAAGATCTATCTTGGCTATACGACTAATCAACAGAAAGAGGAACACACGGATTGGTAATAAAATTAATGTTGAAGAAAACGAACCGCATGTCCGCATGCAACAGAAAAGGATGACGTTTGTTAGGAGAAGCCTATGCCCAAAGATGAACAAACAATGCTAAAGAAGAAGTTAAAGGAGAAGAACGACAATCTATCAATTGGATTAAATGCCTGCCGTAATTGATCTGATGAAATGGAATGTGAAAGGGATTATCTTTCTTAGGTCTCGCTTAGGAACATGAAAATAGATACGTCACAACAACTCAGGACAACAAAATTGACCATTAGTTAGTTTCAAAATAAAGCAAAGACAAGTTTCTTGTTACTCTAGGAATAAAGACTCAATAGGCTTGAAATTTTCTAATATTCATGATGAACAATAGGAGCTTGAGTCTAGCAAACACAGTAGCGTAAGAAACTATTATTGTGAACTATGTTAATAATATTGACATAGGTCACATAAAAATCTGACCATACATTAGTAGCCTAACTCAATGCAGAGACCACTAAATACTAAATACTAAAGGTACTACTAAATACACTCCTTTCGTTGTACGGAAAGAAAAATTAGCACAGTTTCTTAAAATGAAACGGAAGATCTTATAAATTTCAATAAATAAAGAGAAATAAAAGGTAATTAAAAAAATCTTTACACATTAAGAAAAACACAGTTAGTTAACGTTGGTTGCGACGAGGAAAGGACGTGGCACGGGCACGCTGTGCCGCAACGTTCGAATTTGAATTTATTGATCAACCAGCCAGAAAGATATTTTTACATCAAGAAATCTAACCATGTTGCATCGTTGTCACGCTTTAATTGCTAAGCGATCGTTCATCTAGAAAATAAACTGACTTGAAACGTTGAACTCTTTGAAGCTTTGGAACAAATACTTCTGCGGCGGTGTTGTTAAATTTAATGGATTTTCTCCAGCTACCCGCCCTAGTTGCATATGATCTACTCCAAAATTCATTTGAAAAATATCAAGAACAACAAACTTGCACCGGTGTAGCAAGAAAATATGTTCTGCGCATGTACAAGTAGTAGGTGTTTATTTACTATGTGGAACTATTCAACTCTAGTACGTACCTATCAGCCTTCTAGAGTTTATTATATTTCGATGATCATGCTTGACCATGGGTCTTTCAATTTTATTTGATGTGCCCAAAGTCGTTCCATTCTAAGCCAATCTACTTCATAATTATTAAACGCATTTCTGTCATACCAATATGAATGTTATCATTATCTGTCTCTCGCTGGTCGTCAGTGCGATTTGCACGTAAGGTAGCTCGTCGCACATTTGATTGACTTCGACGACCTAAGTCCGTCTTCTTCTTGGCATTTTGAAATCAATAAAGTTCTCGCGCACTGACAAACTGATGTTAGATTTTAATAATCGTCTTGATATTTATTTATTTGACAACCAACTGACACTATACTTTCGTTTGTTTGACTACAAATACAAATTACAAAATGTATCGTTTTTAGTATTACCGTTACTTATTATTTATGTTTCACGCCGCTTAAACCTTCGCCGAACTTCCGAAAATATTTCAAGATCAAAATTAGCAAAATCGGTTCAGCCATTCTCGAGTGTAAGCGAGACAAACGAACAGCAAATCATTTATATATATAGAGTATCCAGAGAAATGTATTTTTTAGAAGACTATAGAATCTACGCCACTTAGCGGTATTGTTATAATCTTAAAAGTAATTTCTACCAATTTCTTTGGGCCATTTAATTAACAAGATTTATTTTCCAAAGCTCCTGTACTGTTCATTTCCAAGTTATGGTAGCTTGTCATCATTTATAAAACATTTCCTACATAGTTTTAAAAAAATTATAAAAGTGGTGTGTTGCTGTTTTAGCGATAGTTCCCAAAACTGGCCTCTATTATCATGTTGTTTTTATTTATTTATTTATTATTTTGTTATGTTTGATTTGTTTATTATTCATCATACTATTTTTGTAATCTTTAATTTATTGGCGATTTCTTAGGCTGCTTCTCCACTGACGTCATCGGTTCCTGCGCTTTTGGTTTGGACATCAACTCAATGGAAAATCCAAATTCCCCATTCCGTGTCTACGGGATGAGGTTTTTCGAACGAACAGCTTGGGAAAACTTTAAAGTCTTTTTCTCCTTGAGTTTCCAGAGCTTCGCTCATTTTCTCGGTGTCTGCGTAATACCGAGAGACACCGGGACGTTCTTCACAACTGTTGTCAAAGATACGGTAGAGTACAGGGAGAAGAATAACATCACCAGAAAGGACTTTTTACAAATGCTGATTGACATCAAGAACAATCAAGATCCCGACGGCAAGGCAGGGGATGGGACGACTTTGACCATGGACGAAATAATAGCTCAGTGTTTTGGGTTCTTTCTCGCGGGTTTTGAGACTAGTTCATCTGCAATGACATTTGTTCTATTTGAATTGGCTCGGAATCCGGAAATTCAAGAGAAGATACGGGAAGAAATTCGTTCTGTTCTGAAAAAGCATGACAACAGGGTTGACTACGACTCATTAACGGACATGGTGTACATGCGACAAGTAATATTCGGTAGGTTGTCAAAGATTTTAAATTATACTTTATAGGAACATCAAAATCATTAAAATCCATCAAATGAATATACATTTTGCTACAATACTAGGAAAACATTTTAAATTTGATGCCTCGATTGGGAGGAAATATATTTTGCCAACTAATATATTTAACTGTCGGACTCACTAACTGACTCAGTGAAATACTGCACTATGCTTCAGACTCATCTGAAATAAAGGAAACAAAGAAAATCTAAGCAAATCAAATAGCAGTTTTTAATTATAAGGGAAGTCACCAAGAAAATATACGACTGGACGCTTAAATGTGTCAAAAGGTTAATCCAGAAAGGCAGCATAGCGCAACTTCCCAATTTAAAAAGAAATACTCAGAAGAACAGTAATTAACAATTATCAAAAGAACCGCCCAGATCCCAGAATATTCCCATAAATAAAGGGTGAATCTGTTTGACTTCATCGCCAATTTATTCGATAGTGTAGTGCATGGATATTTTCAAATGACATGGACTGGTGAAAAGAATATTGCTGAAGATGGCATTATGGCCACTTGTAAATTTCAGTGTAAAATTTATTATTCATGTGAAACCAAAATCAGAGAGTAAATTCTAGCAAATATATTATCAATGCCATTAAAAAATCATACATAATCAAATAATTAACGAAATTAATTCACGCGGGATAAATATGATTATAAGTATAATTTGCCAGATTAAAGAAAATCATTACATTTATTATATAGAACGGAAAGCGGCAGTAGAGTTTAAGAGCTTCAGAAAAATCTACATGTTGTCACGCTAAGGATCATGATGAGTCACTAAGTGTGCAAGATTTGGGGGTACTAGCACAGGTAAAACAATTTTTATTTGCTCTACTATAAACGAACCCGGGGTGACATGTTACCTAAAATTAACGTACCCTAAATAGACGACAGTGGGAAATTGGGCTCAATGGATGAAACACAAATTAAAGACGGCTGAATGCCAAACGGACACAAAATAAATAAATGGCATGGCTTACGTGATTCGGGAATTGATGAGAGTGTAACAAGACACGATATCTGCAGCAGTACCCTTCAATGGAAATTTTCTCAGCGGCAAGCAAGTCAGACCAATTGATCACTGATTAATGGCTGGCTGAGGATTGTTTATGGAATTCGCAATCAAATCGTGCTTTGACTTATGGCTAGTCGATCGACTTAAATAAAGATACATGTAGAAATAGGAAATTATGTTTTACGTTATACACCTGGGTTAATTAGACGGTCCATATCTGTGCATGTGACAATATTTCTTCATGAATTTCAAGAACACTTTTGACGCTTTCACAAGATTGATTGGAACAAGATTGTCAATACACAGAAAAATGTAATCTAGCAATCACTAGTTGTAATCCAACCAAAATATTGTGCATTGCAAAGCAATAAAATGTGCAACAGATAAAACAGACAGCCCTCAAACATTCCAGGCTTGACCAAATATGAAACTGTAGAATACCACACCGCAATTTTGTAACTACATGCAATTTTTTTATTTAGCATTATTTCTTAATATCGAGGTTTAATCAAATTTGTTTGTTTCTTTAGAAGCGCTAAGGCTATATCCACCGGTAACGTTCGTCACTAGAGTGTGCACGGAAAGCTACAAAATTCCCAACAAAGATTCTGTATTAGAACAGGGTACATTTATCACAATTCCTATCAAAGCAATCCACTACGACGAAGAATATTACCCTGAACCAGAAAAATTCGATCCAGAACGATTCAATGAGGAGCAAAAGCAGAAACGTCACCAATACGCATATCTTCCTTTCGGCGAAGGACCAAGGATTTGCATAGGTTAACTAGAACTTTGGTAAATTACAGTGTAGGATTATTAACGATTTTTTTAACTAGGTATGAGATTTGGTATAATGCAAACTATAGTAGGTTTGACGACGATTCTAAGAAACTACAGAGTGAGCTTGAGCGATGAAATGAAACTTCCCATACAACTGGAGGCCAAATCTATCATTACTACAGTCGAGGGTGGAGTTTGGTTGAATATTGAGAAAATTTAAATAATGTTTCGAATATCGAACATTGAAAAGTTGTTTTATGAATGGAAATTAGATTTATGTCTACCATATATTATTATTAGTTATGTTATTAAACGAAACCTCTACACACTGATCCTAAATTTAAATTAAATAAAACCTTACAATACATTTGAGTTGTTATGGTTATGGCATTTTTAAGATTATTCTTTATACCCCCTTTACATGCAGCTCACTTCCATGGCAGTGAGCAGGGAATTGGGCAGGGAAGTGAGCAGCACGAGTATGTAAACGCGTCGCTCGCGCTGCCTTTGCTCATGCCACTGCCACTGCCGCATGCTCCCTTCAGTGGCGGTATTTCGCAAGGAAGTCAAAGGATTGGCAGCACGTGCAGCAGCACGAGCGGTAACGACTATTTACATGCTGCCGGCTGTCCTGTCCTTTCAGTTGACTACCATCAGGAGAATCAGGGAGAAAACTGCGAGCAGGACAGCGAGCAGCGGGCGTAGCAGCCGCAGTGGCCGCATGTAAATAGTTGCATGCTTCAAAAGTTGCCCTGGAATTATTCAGGGCAGGACAACGGACAGTGCGAGTAGCAGCGGTAATGGCTGCATGTAAAGGGGGTATTAGACATCCGCAATTGTTGGCAAATGATCGATTGAAATTGCCTTCCCTTCTTCCTATACAGCACCATGTATCCTGCCATTGCGGTTGTTCCGTTAGGAACACACACACACATTGCCATTCTGAAAGAGCTATCAAACAGTTTACTGTGAGCAGGACTGTCTTAAATTTCAAATCGACGGGTTCACTGCAAAATACATACCTTTAAAGACCTCATAAAAAGTATATGATGAAGAAACTTAATTGTCGTTGTCGGCGGCACAACTCCGATGAAAGGAACCGATTACTTATAGAATTTGGGTTTGGTGCGGAGATTTCTGAGTTTACAGTTGGTCTTACGGAACGGTTAGCTCGGGCGCCAGATTTTTTAAGGGTTTACTCCTTAAAGCCACGGATGAGTCTTAGGGTGGTATTCAGAAACGGCACTTAAATATTTCTTAAGTGTTCCTTAGCTAAGTTAAGTTTTTTCTTAACTTAACGGTAAGGAGCGATTTGTATTCTGAAACGTCACTTAAATAAATCTTGGCTGAGAAATTTTTAAGTCGCTATTTTTTCGTTTCGTGTCGAACTCTGTTAAAAACATAACCTACAACCTATATTTTTATAGATTTTATTTTATATTTTTAGAACCTATAAAGGTCCTAAAATTGAGGAGTGTTGTGACTGTGTACCTGAGACGGTATACCTGGAATTCGAGGAAAACAATAGGGAAACGTCGGGCGTGTACTGAAGGGAATATGGTTATTTAAGGGACAGATGGTAAAGGTATTAGGAAACTTCCCGGGAGCGATCAGGGGCCCCAGCAGTAGCCCCTAGCAGGACAAACTCGAGAAGGAGCACCCGGTGCGGCGAGGCCGACGACCCGTTGCACTGTCAAACGGATCTCAAGGCAGCCCAGCTGCCGATCCCAGTCCCCGAAGATGACGATGGCCCCGCAGTCCACCAGGACGAAACGGGCATACACACATGGCTGAGTCAAGGTTTTCTGTGGTTTCCTGTGACCGTAACCAGAATTGGCAGCCACCACCGGAGGAATCGAGAGAGCCGCAGCCATCCCCCTCACCAGCATGCTGGGACCACTAGATGTAGCACAAATTGATATTGTAACATATGCACACATGTTGCAGATGGCGCTTAATAAAGATATTTAAAAGTAAAAAGTATTAGGAAACAGGTTGTGTTCAAATCACATTAACGAGAGAGAAATACACATAAAGGACCACTTTAGAATAATAGGGGAAAGACGAGTTAAATGATAGCGATGGTCATTTCAGTAGATTAAAAGAACAGTTCCAGTTCCAGAGGGTAGAGATGTGGGTAATTGTACCTAGGTATAAAGGCCCCACTGCCTTTTTCTACTCATTTTTAATCGTGCGCTTCAAGTTAGAGGACGTTGAAATGGAGAAGAGAAGGATTAATTTTACCCTCAGTGAGAAGGCGTTGCTTAAGGAGCTGGTGGCAAGGAACTGCAGCATTGTTGAATGCAAACGTTTGGATGTGGTAACTGCAGACTCTGTTGTTCTAAAGGAGTAAGAGGCAGTCCTCGTTGATCTTGTACCTCTGGGATTTGTGTTATTAAAGGGAGAATAACATTAATCACACACTCTTTCGTAAATCGATAGCGCTTTTTAAATTCGAACTCGTCCAATTCATAGAAAGGCGTTTCCCTACTATACCTTCGGGTACGTAATGGGCGGTGAATTCTTTCGAGAAACTCATCGAAATCATCATTTTCATAATAATATCGCTCAATTCTCCGATAGTCATCGAAAGCGTCGTTCTCATTTTCAAACATCTTCAAAACAAATGACGAAATAACCTCTACTTTCATCGACCTAACCTCAATGTTTCGGCTAAGGAATACTTAAGGTACCTCTCGAGCTACCTTAAATATTTCTTAAGTATTTTTTAAATGTCAGGCAAAACTTTACTAAGGAGTATTCAGGAATGGAATTAAGTGGAAGAATGACGTTACTTAAGAAATACTTAGGAATTATTTTAAGTTAAGATATATTTCTGCTAAGGAATGTTTCTGAATACAAATTCGGACTTAAGGAACCACTTAAGTTAAGAAATATTTAAGGAAGGTTTCTGAATACCACCCTTATACTAAGGAAAATGCCAGGGGGTCCGTGAACATAAAACACACGATTTAACACAAAACATTTAAAATTAGTTTATTAAAGGAAACCATATCAGAGTAGAGATCAAAAGAAAGGTTAGAAAAACAGCATCATCGGCATCGGTGCAATAATTACTAAGCTAACGGTCCCTACGGAAAGACGGCATCTATGTACAAACTTTCCCTAATTCTACGGGAAGTGGAAAGATTTGGCAACTATGTACATCGGAAATGCGTAGGGTTCTCAGTACGAATCGGTCGGGCGATCGGTTATTACGGGGGGGAGGGGGTCAATGCGGAAGAGGCGTAGCTTAAACTATTCGGCAATGTTCCCAGATCTCACAGAGAAGCTAATCGAGTGCAACGGTCAAGTAAAAGTTTCGTAACGGTGAGCGCGGAGCATTATAAGTGAAATTTAGTAAGCAGGTATGTATATAAAGTTGGCGGACCACCCTCTTAGGCCGGCAAAACAAAATAGTGGAGATTTTGTGTCTTTTCTGTAGCTTTTTTGTAGCGAGAAAACGAGAGAGACACATTTGCACCCGGTTAAAGTTGGTGTTTGGTTGGCAGTCTCAAGGACGCGGGTGTATGGGCCAATATTTTTTAATTTTACCGTCAATTCGGAGATATATATCCAACACCTTTTGAGGCCTTTTAACAGACGAAGAGCGTCGAATTGGATATTTCCAACAAGACTCTGCAAGGGTACATACGGCTCGTGCTACTGTGGGATACTTAAGAGAGAATTTTGGCGACAGAGTAATTAGTCAGGGCATTTGGCCAAGCAGGTCACCAGATCTCACTCCATTAGATTTTCGTTATTTGGGTTCTTGAAGGACAATGTCTTTAGGAACATATTGCATACTGAAGAAGAGCTGCAAGAGGTAATAGTTCAGGAAGTGGCAAACATTACCCCCTATATGCTGGTGAATATCTTCGAGAGCCTAAAAAGGAGTGTTAATTTATGTTTGGGTCAAAATGGGGGGCATTTTGAGCATTACCTTTAGCTGTTTAATTAAATTATTATTCTGTATTTCGAGTTTCATTTTTTAAGCGTTAATTTTTATTCACATAACCTAAAATATTATCGCTGATTGTTATGTAAAATTTTTGTCAAATAAACAATCCGGTTGTAGCGTTGCAAACCCTTAGGCAAAAAAATCCTCCAGGTAGGATTGCCAACTCAAACAGTCATTCTTGATCACCCAGTATATGCCTAGCATACCGCTTCTCGATATTATTCCGATCGTCGATTAGAATTTCGTGGAAGTACTTATAGATCTGTGTTTACCCTACCGCCAGACTGTTCGTTACAGTACTCAGTTTAATAAGCCGAGTGCAACACATCTAGACTGGTTTTTTCAGATTTCTGTAAAATTTAAATCAGTTGAGAAATGGTAATGTAAGGCGAAACAATTAAAGATGTCCAAATTAAATCACATTTGGGAGGTGGGTAGGCAAACGAAAAAGTAAACAAATAGCACATATAATACTTTTTGAAATATTGACTATTAACATAAATTTTGTATTTTTTTAAAGAATTCTAAATGTGACAGATCTATATACGTAACCTATCGACATAACAAGATGATGAAAGTTATTTTGCATTAGTATAAAAGCAAAACTGTTCATGAACCGAAAATTTACGAAAACTAAACAGTAATATGGAAAACGAAATTTATATGATGAGTCACTGTTAATGGTTAACGGTGATATTATAGAATTTGAAGTCTACAGAAAACTTAAGAGAAACTCTCTGTTCAAGTATGTAACAAATATTTAGCAGGCGATAATCGATCGTTCGAAATTAGGTACTCGTTTTCTTTGCCCATTAATAATTTTTATTATGACGTGCACAATATATTAAAATAGGATAAGTCGGCTATAAAATTTCTTTATGTTTTTCTTTCACTATCTTCCGGTGTGTAATATGCGCAGGAAGTTAAAAATTGCATATATAGTTCTTTTAATTGTCTTATTGGAAAAAAATATACATATATATATATATATATATATATATATATATATATATATATAAGTGTGTAATATTTGAAAAAGAGTTATTTAGATTCACTTTAGGCCTTTTCTATGTCCAGCCAAATATCACCTATTACTCTTGGAATAAAACCAACAGGACTCAGCTTCAATGGCACCTCAGTTTTGCTGTTCACAGTAACCTTGTGGTTCCTCAGTACGGAAACGATACCGACTTTGGTTTGCATCAGACCAAATCTCATACCTGGAAAATAAATATTATTGTCACAATGAATGTCTACATCATTTCTAGAAAATTCAAAATTGATTGTATCTTACCTATGCAGATTCGTGGTCCTTCTCCGAAGGGTATGTGCGCGTATTGATGTCTAGAATCTTTTTGACCCGGTGCGAATCTGTCTGGATCGAAAAGCTTAGGATTCGGGTATATGTTTTTGTCGTAATGGATGCCTTTAACGGAAATGAGCACTCTTGTCCCCTTGTCTATCACTAGATCGGAATTTGGCACTTTGTAATCGTTGACGCACTCTCTAGTCAACAGTGGTACCGGTGGGTACATCCTCAACGTTTCTGAATAAAATGAAACGATGGGTAAAAAAAAACAAAGAATAATTTTGAAAATCTTACCATCGATAACTTGTTGCAGATAATCCATCTCTTGCATGGAATCGTAAGTGATTTGTTCGTTGTGTTTCTTTAAAACTCTGCGAATCTCCTCCCTGACTTTATCTTGGATTTTTTGGTTGACCGCTAATTCGAATAAAGCGAAAGACATTGTCGTCGAACTTGTTTCGAAACCGGCAATGAAGAAGACGAAACTTTGTGCGACTATTTCGTCCATGGTCAGATTGGTACCATCACCTAAAAATATAGAATTGCTTTGAATGATTGATTTATCAATAAATTATTAAAATTTTGTCACTTTCATATACTAGTAATTTAATGGCTAGTTCTCAGAATTTTAATTTTTACCCTTTGAATTAAGCTGGATTCGTAAGAGTCTTCAATTTAGAGTTAGAATTTTTCATGATTTAAAAGTAAAAGAACTTCTTGTTTAGGGATAAATATAGAAGCCTAATTTACGCTTCTTGTTAGAAAGTGAATCGTAATTTTTGGATTTTGAAAGTTATTCTACCTAGTGTTTTTTTAACTTATAATTTCGTTCGATTGTCATTACAGAAATCTTTCAATTTAACGATGGATACTTGGTAGATGTAGTAAGTAAGTATTTACCAGTTTGTTCATTTCCAGCATTGTTCTTCCTAATGTCAATAAGTAATTGCAAGAAATCTTTTCTCTCCAGGTTATTCTTCTCCCGGTACTCCACAGTTTGTCTCACGATGTTGTTGTAGAAATTTTCGACGTCCTTGGGAAATATAACAATCCCAAGAGCGCGTCCCAAATTCGGGAAACCTGAGGCAAATGTCATTTGCATTCCTTTCAACCTTCCAAAATTGAACATTTTTTTATTGTAAACCCGGAAGTCAGAATTTGGTTCCTTTAATGTGTTACACTCTAAGCCAAAGGCACAGGAACCAATTATGTCGGTGGAGAAACAGCCTGGGAATAAAATTAATTAACTCAGCACAAAGTTATACAATCAATAGAATTAATCATTTTCGTTAGATAGATTGGTAGAAATGTTTCTCTGAGATTTAATTACTTCAATATACTTGTGAAATTAAGTGCAGATATGAGGTACTTGAAAATGAGGTACTTTCACTACCTCACTTTTCATTTTAAATTGATTCAATTAAAACGTGAAAATTTAACAAGTACTTACCCAATATATTTTTAATGTCTACTCCATCCTTCATACCACTGATCTCGTCTATGTGTTTCTCTAATTGGGCCCCACAGTCGGTGAGAGTTTTAAACATCATCTTCATTTTTCCAGAGGTGAAGGTAGGGCTCAGTTTCGTCCTCAAATTTCTCCATTTGACGCCGCCGATGGCGAATAGATGAGCACCTGCGAATCGGATTAATTATACATATATTTCCATGTCGTTTGGAAAAGTTTGCTTACTGATCGGTTGATCCTTTTCGTTCAAGTAACCCCCGCGATCGGTGAAATAGTTGAAATCTTTCGTCATGATGTTCTTAAGGAGGTCTAGATCGGTAACTATGAGTGAAGGCGTCATAAGGGTGTATATTCCAACATATTTCCAATCTGAAAGAAAATGATAATTTTGTACATTTCATAAAATGTACAATAAAATTGTATGCGAAGAAGTTGAATCTTTATCTCATTTCTACTGGATTAAAAATCATTCGCCAAGCCATCACAATGAAACATAGTTGAATGGCTTTAAGATTTCCCAAGATTTAAATGTGGTCTCATAATTGAAACTGAAAACTGTCTGCTCTATCCAGAATTAGAATATCGCTATAATAGTAAAATCACAATATTATGCAGATTACCACTTACTATTTTCTATGGCGTGTTGGTAAGTTTTGGCGGTTTCTTCGCCCAAGCCCTTTTTCCTCATAATAACAGACTGGAAACTACCGAATGGGATAGTGGGGCTTACATAAGGAAAGTTCTTCTTTCTCCAGTACTGATACTTCACTTTGAAGTAGGTATAAAATATTGCCAATAGAGCGAATGCTATTGATAAAAGTTCACTAGAGAACATGTTTATTTCGGAGTGACAACTGTCCTAAAAATAAATTTAAAAAATTTTAAGTTTAAAAAATAAACAAATTAAAAACTTATTACTTGGCACGTTAAAAATAATCTAATATGAATATAAAAATTAGTAAATAACTCCACTTGCCCTAGTCCGTATATGATGCAAACTAATTAGTAACACTTGTATTAAATGTTAGCTGCTGCTGCTCATCGAAACCTGTTTAAGTTTCATTGCTGTTCCGTTATAAATAAGCGAAGGTTAAGACCGTAGATCACCAATAAAGAGAGATAGACGAACAATGACTGTCATAATTTATCGTTGTTATCTCTCTATTTAAGTAATTAAAACAAAATGATACGTAAAAACGTTTGCTTGTGTAAACGTACCTAAACCACTATTTTTAATAAATTGAATAATCCCCCTTATTATTAGCTATACTAAGAAAAATCTATATTCAGCAAATAGTATTTAATAATATATGTATAATTATAATAATAATATAATAGCAATTATAATTATATTATTAATTTTAAACTGGGATTATTTGCTAAGATGGCATATTACCTTTATATTCATACTTTCTTCTTCGTTACGTTTGAATGGCCCCTGCTGTATTCCTAGTTTCTTTGTATTAACTTTACAGAGCAACAAACAAAAATCTTGATTTACAAAAGCGACCGGCTGAAGGGAAATCAGTTATTCTATTTTAAAAGATTGCGTAAAATGATATTGCACAAAATTCCAGAATTTGTAAAACCTTTCAGAAAGCTCTGCATAGTTCTTTTCAAGTCTACAAGCTCTTTATAATTCAGTTCTATTACTTGTATTAACTGCAAAGTTCCACAGAATTCCATTTATTGTTCGTCCGGAACATACACTGCCACCAACTCTCACTGAACACTATTGTTAATATAACATTTATTGAGAAATTGTAACTGAGAGCAATTGTTGCTAAATTAGCTTCCATTATTGATTATAGACACCAGCAAACATTAGACTGAATTCCACAAATAAATAATTTAAACCATTTATTTTTTTATAAATTCCATAATAATGTCGGTCATTTGAGACAAAATTTGAAACATCCTACGAGGTTCCATAATGTTCTATTCATTTTCACAATCTTCCAGAATGTGCATGTGTGAAGTTAGCGACGAATTTCCAGCGACGAATTTTATACGAGTCATTTCAGCCCACGGTTATTACTTCGCTCCGAACTATGGATTCAAAAATATTGGATAACCTCGGAAGTACAACTTTCAAAACTTTTGTTCTTATGGGAAAAGATAGAAAATACAATGGTCTATGCAATGACTGTAGCAACAATTTCCATAAAATGTCAATAACTGAGCTATTTTGAGATATCCCAATCACGTTCATGTCTAATGGAGTTACTTAAAACGCTGTAACTCCGAAAGTATAACTTTCAACACTTTTGCTCTTATATCAAATTATAGGGAACATAATACCATATGCAACGGATGCAGCAAGGATTTCCAAAGAAATGTCAATAACAGCTATTTTGAGAGTTCCGAGTCACGTTCGTGTGTAATAGAGTTTATTAAAACGCTGTAATTCCGGAAGTGCAATTTTTACACTCTTGTTCTTATATAAAATGATAGAGAATATGATGACATATGCAACGACTGTACCAAGAATTTCTCAGTTATTTCGAGATATCAAAGACCCGTACATGTGTAATGAAGTCACTTAATGCGCTGTAACTCCGGCAGTTTACTTTTCTACACTTTTGCTCTTATAGAAAATGCTGGAAGACATAACTACATATGTAAGGGCAGCAGCAAGAATTGCCAAAAAATGTCAATAACTGAGCTATTTTGAGATGTGCTAGTCACGTTCTTGTGTAATAGAGTTACTTAAAACGCTGTAACTCCGGAAGTATAACTTTCAACACTTTTGTTCTTACCACACATGATATAGAATAACATGACCTGTGCAACGACTGTAGCAAGAATTTCCAAAAAATGGCAATAACTGAATTATTTCGAGTTCAGAGTCCCGTTCATGTGTAATAGAGTTATTTAATACGACGTAACTCGGGAAGTATTACTTTCTACACTTTTATTCGTATAAGAAAAGATAGAGAACACAATGACCTATTCAACGACTGTAACGACTCTAAACAATATCAATGGAGATAAAGGTGCCAGGTTTTTGAGTAGTTTCGGACTTCATTTGATTAGTTTCAAGTGCCTCTCTTTTGATGGTACATGTTTAGATAATTGTTTGATCTATAGGATCATCGGTTATTTCATGGTTTGCAGGTGGAGTGTTTTAACTCTTTCCCAAGACTGGTGAGATGTATTTTAAGTTTTAGTCTATATGTGCGTGGATCGTCACAATTACACAGGTAGTTGTAGTTGGATGAGGTAGAAGTTGAGACAATTCAACTAGACTAAAATATACTTGCACTTAATTGCGGAACACAATCGTATGATTTGAACTACATTTTATAACATTTGTGTATGCTCTAACGGATTCACAAATTTCGCAAAATATTTGTTTGGAAGAAACAAAAGCTACTGAGCACCAACGCTTTGAAGAAAATCTAAAAAAGGAAAAATGGTGAACATCATAGCTGAAAAAATTTAGATTATTAATCGATGAATCAGAAGTCGCAAATAATATAAAAGTGTATATCTATGCATTTCTTATTTTAATGGAAACGTGTTAAATCCAATACACTGTCTCTCCGGTGTTCCCAAAATAATTCAAATGAAGACAAGGAAGGTAAACTTTAACTACCCTCCCGCTACTGCTTAGTTTTGGAAATTGTATGTAAATTATAATACTATCCTTCTTGCTGGCTTTCATAACTTTATGTTCTGAGTTATTTGTTATTACAATAGAAATATAGAAAATAAAAGTAATATTACATTAAGTCACGACATTATACGTAATTAACGTTATTTGAAGAAATTAGCACTATGATATGCCTTCCCAAAATTCATATTTTGTGGTAAAAGTGTAGTCGTAGAGAGTTACATTTCTGGAGTTCGATAGCTTACTAATAATTCGATTCGAAAATCTAGTTATAGTTCGGTTATTAAATTTTTTTTTTTTTGAAATTCTTGCTATATTCTTTGCAAAGGCCATTGAGTTCTCTATCTTGAGTTATAAGAACAAAAGTGTAGAAACTTATACTTCCGGAGTTACAGCGTATTAAGTAACTCCATCACACATGAACGGGACTCTGACATCTCGAATTAACTCAATTACCGATATCTTTTTTGAAATTCTTGCTACAGCCCTTGCATATGTCATTAGGTTTTCCATCATTTGCTCTAAGAACAGAAGTGTAATAAGTTATTCTTCCGGAGTTACAGCGTTTTAAGTTACTCCATTAGACATGAACGTGATTGGGAAATCTCGAAATAGCTCAGTTATTCAGATCTTTTGGAAATTGTTGTTACAGTCGTTGCATATACATAGACCATTTGTATTGTGCCATAAGAACAAAAGTTTTGAAAGTTTTACTTCCGAGGTTATCCAATATTTTCGAATAATCTTTCATAGTTTGAAGCGAAGTAACAACTGTTGGTGAAAATGATCGTACAAAATTCGTCGCTGGAAATTCGTGGCTAACTTTACCCACATCAGATACAATAGCACAGACATGTGCTATTTCTAGCAGGTTTTAGAAGGTTCTGCGAAGTTTCATTCTATTCGAGTTATCTTGAGTTTCAAAAAATAAAGTCAAAATTGTCTAAGCTACCGAAACAGGATACTTTACGAAAAGTGGAGATTTTTGTCGTACTCCAGTTCAATGTGTGGAAAACCATTTCAGTTGATCCAGCAATCAGAAAACAAAGTAAAAATTTTGAGTAGTTGATTCCTGTAGTGATCGATAAAGTATTTATCAAAGAGGATTATTAGAATTAAAATATATCTGTTGCAATAGTTATTAAAAATTAATAACATTGGTACCATCGAAGAACATTTTTTAACACGTCAGGAGGATTTGAGGAAATAGGAAATGCTCACAAATCAATTGCAAATCATAACGTGTCATTGTAATATTCTAAATATTCTTATAATAATAATGAAACTTATTGCAGGAAACGGAAAATTAGAACTGCATAATTACTTATAATTATTACTTACTTAAAAATTACTTTGAATGTATAATCAAGAGAAAACCAAATTATTTCGGCTTTCAAACCCTCAAAATTCTGTAATTTAAATTCTGAGTCAAATTTTAAGATCATTGTCATTGTAATTGATTAACGTTATTAATATTTATTGCATTATTGCACTACTCGTCTTGGCGTCATTGCCCTACCCTCGGGTGTCGAATATTATTCCATACAAAATTAAAAAAAAAATGATTCGCAATTAACAATACCCAATTATGTTTGTATACCTTTTAATAAGGTGAATCAATCTAGTTCTACAGATCACATCCACTCCTTCAAAAATGTGTTGTTTAGATATAGCTAACACAATCGTTTTTGCGTATCATGTTTTAAACTATAATCAAGTGAGAATGTAGAATAATTCCAAAGTCATTGTTGATCGTTCGTCTATCTCTCTCTACTGGTGACGTACAACGTAAAATTTTCACAAATACAGTTTTTTATTTCCCGGTAAACAATGATTATTAATGTTCAAAAAAAAAATAATTTAGAAACAGGAACTCAATTATATTAAATTGCAATAAAAATTACAAGAAATACGTCTTATACGTCAAAGAGCAACGGTCAGAATGCCCGTAAGTCACGCTCTTGGCTCTTCCCAAAAACTCCTGAGTTTGCAAGTCGTCACACCACGAAGTCAATGCGTTATTCACATTGTCAGGACAGCAACTTTCGATAACATTCGGCCTTTCCAGGCTACCGGAGTGTCCTCAATTCGGGGTGAGTTACGTCCTTGTATCTGCTGGGACCGCAAGATGAGAAGTGCTGAGTGGCGTATTCTTATCTTAGAGTAGTAAGGTTATAAATATGGGTGAAGATTGCGAAGTTTAACCTTTTGTCAACATTCATTGTAATAGTACGTTTAAGAGTACTTATTAAAAGGCTCACCACAACACTTGTTTTTTTTTAAACTTAATCCGGGCTTCCGCGAACAAAACGGGTGCGTCTGTTATGGGGAGGTTGCAGACTGGCGATACTAAGGCATTCTGTACCTGAACGAGAAGTTCAACTAATTAGTTATTATTACTGTCAAATACATGAAGCACAGATTAGTTCATGCTCAGTGAAATATATTAAAAATGAACATGTAAATAAACTATTGTCAAAATTTATGGGCATTAGCACAACCCACGCTAGAGAGCACGGATCTGGAACACCAGGCGTCCCCATGTCCTTAATGTAAATATTCTCCTAGCCACACCCCCGGACATCCGGTTGGACCTCTTCTCATAGGTTTCCAGACCTTACTCGAGAACGCATTTGCAGAGTAGACTCGAGGGCTCAATCCGAGAACCGATACATTTAACACTTCCATGGCAGTGTTGTACCCCTTATCTTACCTTCCGCAACTGTTCGGACAACCAGTTTGGGCTGTTCTCAATAGTACCTTTGATAGTACTTACTTCCAGCCCCTACACGAGGTCACATCTCCAGAGTAGACTCGAGAGCTCAACCCAGAGAACCGATACAGACAACACTTCCAAAACAGTGTTCATATCTTTATTCACTCTCGTTAGAATCGTATCGACGGTTTCATGTTGTCAACTTCTGCCACGCCAACACATGTTACTTCAGAACGAACTATGTCTGGGATGTCCTTAATTTCGTAACATTCCTGTTATAGAATATATGTAACTCAAGACAGTCCCCTCCATTTCGGGAATAGTTTGTGACTGGTACCGGTAGCTGGAACTAAAGCCCTCTTTAACAGTACCAAATCGCCTATTTGTTATTCGCGAGGGGAAACACGCTTTACATCGAAATGTTTCTTCTGAGTATCCTTATATTGGGAGTACTTTCAATTACGTGTCGGCACAGAGCAGTGATGTCACTGTTCTCGAGAGACGGGGGTGAAGCGTGGACTAATATAGACGTGGGCGAAAGCCCTCGTATCAGCGAGGTCTCTGTTCTTTCGTTCCCAAAACTATGATTATATATAGATTTGAAGCAAAGTTTTATTTTGTAACTCGAATGATTCAGTTTTATACAAAAGTAATGATCTTCTCTAATAAGGATTTGTAATATTATTTGCAGCTAAATTTACTTCGATTTATTGGTAAACCAGACAGCCGGTCCCATCTGTAGCCCGAAAATCGTTTTTTCCTATGCGTTTCGCCAGATCTTCTGCTTTCTGTTTCAGTAACGGTCCGTTTAATCGTCCATCCCTTTTTCTAACACTTGTAGACCAGCCCTTGAATGCACTTTTAACATCTTCATCATTTACGCTTCGTTTACTTTTTCTATTTTTGTTTTTATTCAAAACACAAGTTGCTTCAATTTCAATCCATTGTTTTAAAAGTTTGCATAACTCTGGTTGTGAAATTTTAAGTTTAGCTGCAGCTTTACGATAACTTAAACCTGGATAACTTGTGTCGTACGTTGTTAAGGTTGTTCGATACTTTGGTACTTCGATACGAATTCCGGTAGATGTCGTCAAAAGCGAATATGCAAAAAGAAAAGATAAATTGTTCAAGTCCCGCCTTCAGGCCGAGCGAACCCTCACCGCAATAAAATGTATGACCATATGGTCATGATTGGATCAATCCATGTCAGAGGGTCTGTCGATGTAGCGCTCGTTCGAGGGGCGTATCAGTTATTCTAATTTTAACAATAACTACCAATATACTGTTACAAGCTCATAATATTTTAAAAGGCATCATACAATACTTAATTCTCCACGTTATTAAAATGTCAAACTCTACTATTGTACGATTGAATAGGTTTTAGAATTTTTTTCGTTTTTTTATTTTCAGAACGATATTTCCAGAAATGTTATAAGTTTAAAACAAAAGTAATCTCTTAAAAACATATACTTATATTTTTTAATCGATTGGTACAATAAACAGTTAATTCTTATGATTCAATCTTGAGGTATCATTGAAATCAGTTTGCATTGTAAAGCATACGGCGTTATATTGTATCGCACAACCTTAAAAGCTCGCGTTTCTCATATAGCATTAAATCTCATTTACTAATTGTCAACACAATATGAAGTCTGAAAACCTTTTCGAACTTTTATTAAATAATTAAACATCAAATATGGAATACAACAGTTACCTAAGCATCAATTCCAAGAAACTTTACACTAAGTACCTTACAAATTAGGGTCTTTCCGTCGCTGAACGTCCTGAAAATAGGTACTCAGATATAAATATGCACAGGTAATTTCTGGAATTTCGGTAATTTGTAATAAGAAACAAGTCACCTTTTGATAATAGTAACTGGCATAACGATTATAATAAACGAAAAATTTTCTGGGTGTAAGTATACAACCGGACGGTTCTTGCACGTTTTGATAACATTAAACGAATGATACCATTATCCGAGATCACATTAATCGGATTCTGCTGTATTTTGTAACGGATATACTCAAATCATTACCCTTTATAAATTGAGTATCATAAGGATATGATATTTCCGATACCTATTACAGTGAGGGGGTGCAGTTCAATCAAAAATTTTTAAATTGTATTGGGTATAATATCTAATATAGGTGTGTAGTCCAAGACCCATCTGTCAGAAAATAGCTTTATATGGACGTAAGAGGTAACCGCTATGTTTTTACATGAATACCTTGGGAATAATGCCTACAATAAGGATTGACTTATCCTCTGTATACCTATTGTATACCTTTCACTCAAAATGTGCCACTTTAATACAACTTTTTAAATGCAAGGATGTTGTCCAAGTTCTCACAGTTGGCCATGATCAGCAAAACGAAGGAAAAACTTCTATGTCTTGCCAATTTTTTACAATGTTTGCCCGACTAGCAGACTTCAACGCAAGGAGGTTGTCCAAGTTCTCACAGTTGGCCATGATGAGCAAAAGGAAAGATTTTTTTTAAATATAGTTCATTTCGTTTCATAGAACGTTGTTGAATTTGGCAACACTGTTGTTATTTAACTTAAAAATTCATCAGAATTTGCTGTAGAATGTGAAATATCATTCGTTCGGATGCCCTGCCGGCCTCAGTTCTGTTGAAAAATAATCTACCTGGGGCCTGCTCTGGCCCCAGTTCGGATGCTCCGCATGATACATCTCTTATACTGCCTGCTATTTATTAGAATACAATTCTATTCTTTGAAGATCATTTGTATTTACAAAAGTGCCGATAGTTAAGCTAATGATTATTATGTCTAAAGGTCTCAGCGGCATAAGAAGGGATTAGGGTGATTCGTTCGTTCGTCGACCGTTCGTCACCCCGTTATCTGTAATCATTTTGATGACATTCTTGGATGATACTATTCATAGATTGGTGGTTGGCATAGGAACCGATCAACGGTCAATAAAGACTATCCATGGATGTTGTGGTGGTTTTTCTGATAACCTCCCCAGGATTAAATGAAACACGTTGTTTATGAATTGTCGACGTTTCGTCTATTCGTTTGTAGACATATTCATGACAGAGTGGAATATTTTTTCCAGTTGTTACTATTTGAGTTACCAATTCTGTTGAAACCAATGCATATCGCTCTCTGTGGTAACCTTGTTGGTTTGATGTCCCTTTGCCGGGCTTAGTGAGTAGCTTCTTTATTAGATTTGATGTTATTCTAATAGAATAGCTCTCTTTTGGTTTGCAGGTTCAGAGGTAACTGAAATATCTAAGGTAACTAAAATAAGGTATCGGAAAAACCACCACAACATTAACCCTGGTCCCCGAGAACGAACACCACAACTATCCATGGATGTTTAAAGACAGTGAAAATGACAATGTTCAAGTTATTCTGTACGTAGTATTTAGTGGTAACGTTGTATAATTGAGTTCTGTGAGTTTCTGTGAGTTCCAGTGCTGAAAAGAAGAATGGAGAAGATCCTGACGCAAAAAGACAAAGATATGCTTTTGAAAGATGAATATCGGTATCGGAAACCAAGAGAGAACCGCGACGGAAGTACATCTTGGAGGTGTGTATTGCCTGGATGTAGGGGACGTTTCGGAATATTTAATGTGGACTGCCAAGTCATAACAGTCCACAACCATGCCCCACATCCGGCGAAAGTTTTGACTTTGAAGTGTACGTCCCAGATGAAACACCGAGCCCAAAGTACCGCGGAGAAGCTCAGACAAATTTATCAAGTCCGCTCTAGAGAAGTATCCCTGGACATATCAACCTATACTGCTACTCAGAGAACAATCGAACGCATCCAAAACAAAACAAATCGTCTATATCCAAATCCAAGAACCGTTGAAGAGATTATAATTCCAATCCATCTCCAGACGACGACGAGAAATGCAAAATTTGTTCTACTGGTCTCAGGTGGAAGTGACCCGGATCGAATACAAATGTTTGGCACCGACGAAAATATGACGGTCTTCTAGAACAATCAACGCTTGTTCGTTGATGGTACATTCAAAGTATCACCGGAACTATTTTTCCAGTTATTCACAGTGCATGCACTTATAGACAAGTATTGCGTGCCTTTAATCTATGTGCTGTTGAAAAACAAATCTGAAGCGATATACATTCGTGTATTCCAAAAGTTGTTGGAGCTAAAAGCAACTTTAAATCCAAGAAGCGTGCTGAGTGACTACGAGAAGGCTATTCAGAATTCTGTAGCACGAGTCTTTAACAGCACGGAAATGGTTGGCTGCTTATTTCACCTAGGGGAATCGTTATGGAGAAAAATGCAAGAGTTGAAACTTAAGCGAACGTCATGTACATGATGACAATGTACGTGTGAATATCAAAGTGCTGCTTGCGCTGAGTTTTGTACCTGTTGGTGATGTTATCAGACTTTTTGAAGAGATTGTCGAGGACTGCCCCAACGAAATAGACCCGATCATCGATTATTCGGAAGACACATACATAAGAAGAATTAGGCGTAATCGACGACTGCAACCACGTTTTCCCATTAATATTTGCAATGTTCGTCCGGCGGGCGTATTCTGTCCAGTAAAACTCGTTATTTACCTGGGAAAGTATAAGGGTTCGCTAATCCCATAACCATTCTGTCCAGTGTACGCTTTAATAATGATAACTGAGTAATAGTTAAGAAATTCTGGTAATTCTGGTCTGGTCCTTATTTCTAACTCGATCAGTTCTCCTCCGAAGGTGTTGCTGATTGTTTCATTTAATATACCAATATGGCAATTTTAGTGAAAAGTAGGTATCCGAGGAAAAGACTTACTCCTCGTAGATGGTAACACGTTTTATAAAGACTTTGAATTAAAAAGTGGAGAAACGTTTTGGAGGTGTTCTCAAAGACGACCCAAAAGTGTTTACGGTTGGTAGTGAATTAACTGTCAGCAGAAGTGACTTGTCGCATAATCATGCAATGGATGAACAAAAATTGTGCAGAAAAATAATCACCAATTCGTGCAAGCGAAAAGCTGAAGATGATCTTGCAGAAAAACCCTCGAAATTAATTCGAAACGCCATTGCCTCCAGTTCCAATAGTGATTGTGTTACAGTCAACGATGTAAAGATGATTAGAAGAAATATTTACAACGCTCGTCGAAAACTTCTACCAAGCTTACCGAAAAATCAACAAGAGGTACATGAAGCAGTCGACAATTTTTCCGACAATATTGTGACATGTAGAGGTGAAAATTTCTTGTTTATAAATAATTCTGATTTTAATATCTTAATAGTCACATGCGAAACCAATATTCGCATGTTGTGCAAAATAGAAGTTTTGTATATGGATGGTACATTTTCCTACTTTACCAAATATTTTATATTTATATTTTATATAATTATAATTATATATTATAGTTTGTTAGCGAATTGACATGTGAATAAGTTATGCTAAAATTAATAAAATATTTTCATGTACTAAGTCCTATAATATTGACAAAGTAAGTATATTTTACAAATTTCTAACCCATAATATCAAATTCCTGTAATTTTTCCTTGAAAAGTAGGATATTTTTTTACATACACCTAAACCCATTTCAATTTTCAAAAAAGTGAAGCTACTAAAAAACGAAAAAAGAAATTTTATTTTTGTAGGTGAGTACTCGTAAACATTTTTACATGCTTACGTCTCGTCTTACTATACTGTAGTATGTAGTTAAGATCGAATTGTACAGAATCGGTCACTGTACAGAATACTCCATAGAATATGTCCCTTTCGGAGGTCTGCCTGACACTTTACCTCCTGGATTAAGTACACCGCGAGGTTACTGTACAGATTACATCCGCCCTGTTCGTCAACGTGTCGTCGATGGGCTCCCAAGAACAAATAATTCAGTGGAAGGATGACATAGAGCATTCCAACAACTGTGGATTGCCATCATCCATCCATCGTCAAGCTCATGGAGCATTTTCGCAAGGAGCAAGATATGGTCGAGATCCGACCAGCTCGCATTGCTCCTGGAATTGTCTACCCAGAGGCAAATAAGACTAAATATGTTCATCTGAATCACCCGTTGGAAGCACTAGTCGGAACCCATAAAAATATGATAAGTCTAGACTTTCTTTGGAGCGTTTTCCATATCTGGAAATGTATTTTTTATATATATAATACTCTAGAGTCTCTAAAGATCATATTTTTTATTTTTGACTTCTTGGTTATGTACATTTTCCAATAAAATACATTGTGAATTTTTCGTTTTCTTCTTTGGTTTGCAATTTTCATAACAAAATAATACAATAGTCACATTAATTTGTTTGGGTCTAATATGTCGGGGCAATTTTGCACGGGGCTATTTTGTTTGAAGCTGTTTTGTCAGGGGGAAAATAATCGTATTGTATCGTTCAACCAGGCCATTTCCCCGCATCAGCCCCACAACACTCAAGTAGTGAGTTGTGCCTTTTGAAACACAGTATCTTTCGCATTTTCTCGAAGTAAGAGCCCTTCCTCTGTCACTAATAATTCTTCTTGGAACACCAAAGACCATTATCAAATCATTTAGAGTAAAAATCTCGTGAACTGTTTTAGAATTAGGTACAGGGTATATCAAAATAAATTTTGTAGTGGCATCTACAATTACGAGTATTTAAGTGTTTCCGCTTTTTGTTTTGACAAATAGACCTAAATGGACCGTATGAAACGTTCGTCGAATTTTCGGAATAAGGTGAAGATAGCCGTTTTTTTTATTTATTAGTGATATAAAAGATAAAGTTTAAACAATTTTTTCTGTATTTATTTATAAATCATCACATGTGAGGAAACCAATATTTCTGGGATACGAATTCGTATGTTTTATCTGCAGCAAATTGACCAACATCGTCATGATTCAACCTGACAATTTGAAATTGCGCTTGTTTCGGCACCACCCTGTGTAATCTTGTTATCGGTTACCTGTATACCGTATCCCATTTTAATGAATACTTCTTGATAACTTGTTTATATTTCGGTTTGGAGAACTTTTTTTTTTGAATTATAGCATCCGACTATATTTCAGGACAAAATCCCACAACCAATTCGTTGATATAGCTCCGCTTTTTGAATGTACTAACGAGGGCTGCAATGTCTGTAATGATAGAGAACTGTCTCCTATCTATATAAATATTGTCGAAATCTATTTAGGAACAAAATAATCGCAAGTATCTCGAACTTACAAGAGACTTTTGTCCTGTCGGCCGTTCTTTATTATTTTCCACTTGCATTAGCACTCCGGCGACACCCATGGAACTTATCTATATCACGAACGCACTCTTGTTTATCAAGTATTTTCAGGACAGGTTTTGTCATTAGATATGTTTTTAATAATTGAAGAGGTTCCTTCTGGGGTGTTTCTCATCTTCATGGAATGTCTTTATGTAAGAGTTCTGTTAACGGTTTTGATTTTTCAGCGTAGTGAGGGATAAATTTTCGGAAATATCTGGTTAATCTTAAATATTGACTTTTAACATTGCGTTTGTCGGCCGCCGAGAACACGATCCTATGCCACTGATTCTGGGAAAGGTGGTACATGATACATCGAGACGAAGAGGGGAAAAACGGGCATTCGACAGAAAATCTTGACTCTTGAGGACGCTTTCGCTTTGATTTGGCTGTATTCGTTGCACAATAAAGTGCAAAGGAACTGTGTTTCAAACTTTCTAGCATAATTTCAACGGGAGGCGGAACATTCACCGATCACAATTCACCGATCGCAATTCACCGATCAACAATTCACCGCCTCAACAATTGACCGCCTCAACAATTGACCGCCTCGACAATTCACCGCCTCGACGATTCACAGAGCTCGTAGTTCATCGAATTATTTATAATAATTCTCACATTTTTTTCTGAGCCACCCATTTCCTGAGGCTGTTTACATTACTTTCATAACTATTTTGTTGATACAGCAATTACCTTTTTCATTGGTCACCATTCTTACGGAAAAAAAGTTGATATTTTTCGAAATCTATATACAGGCACATTAGAGATAATAACATATGACTCAACTATAGAGACAACACTTGCAGAACTATTTCTAATTACCTCTTCGGTTCCATTAACCGTAGATACTCGATAAACACTATTAAAAAACCGCAGATTAGCTCTAGAAGAAAAATGAGGACGTTAAAATGAAATATACGACATGATGACAGCTAGTCTAACCCTACTGTTCAGGTAACATGGTCTATCTATGGCTCAGAGCAAGAGGGTGGATATTCACAGTCGTTCCTTAAATAAAGTGTTCCTTTGGAAATAAAGACGACTTTACTAAGGACGACTTTTATTGAGATATTTAATGCATGACAGAGTCGTCGTTTAAGGCGGCCTTTGTAAAGGGAAGGTAATTGATATGGCAACACCATCTGATAGATTTCAAACAGTACCAGAGAGGCTCTTCGTAGTATGAAATTATTAATGTAAAAATGCTACGACGAAATGAAAGATGTCTACATCTGTTTTATAGGCTATAAAAAGGCATTTGATAAAGTACGACATAATCTCTTACTCAAGAGCATAGGCTTGATACTGATACTTCCGATACTGAGAGACACGCTGTACATTGGGTACGGCACCTAAAGAAAAAGAAAACAGTTTGTAGAATTATTATGAAACTTATACCAATTTAACCTAATAAACTTCCATTGGCTAATTTGACATATTCTTATTTTATTATTCAGGTAAATTTCAAACTAGGTAAATCAAACGAAAGTGTATATTTCGGAAAATAAAAAGAGGGGGAAACTGTACATATTGACGCGATACGGACCCAATTAGCGCAATTGGGTTACCATCCAAGCTAAATCAGCACGGAGGTGGCCTAAAACCGAAGGACGATACGTGACTCGCAGGCTGGCAGGGGCACGTTTGTCAACAAACGAAAAGAATTTATACCGATCGATCAGATCGATCGGGGGAGCAGTGATCAGAGATCAGTGATCGAGCACCCTGTCACGCTGCCCGTTTGAGAGTCCGCCCTTCGACATGTCGCTGATTGGAGGAGCCTCGCGCCTACTGCCCTTCGGTACTCCACAGTTAGCAACCACTTCTTCCACTTTTATAGTCTCCTTTTCACCCTTTAATTATTATTTTTGCACTCCTGTCAAATGTTCTCTCCCCTATCGTATTTAATGTTTAAATAAATATTGTCCATGTTGCCATGTCTTCTTAGTCTCTCACGAGCTACACCTCCAACCTTTGGACCCTAAGCCCTCAGGCGTGTGACAATATACAGGTAAAGGATTTGTCATATTTTATCGTAATGCGGGCAGACGAAAGTATATCTGCCACTTGAAGAATCCTCCATCTACCCTGTAGTGACCACGCCTATTTCTACTCCAGACTTATGTAAGATGTGCCACTCACTTTTTGTATTTTACTCTTAACTTCGTTGTCATTGTCTTCCTCTAGTCTTATTTATCAATTATTTTGTGTCTCACTAATGTGTTCGGTCTCTTTCTCTATCTTTCTGCATGCCCCATCCTTCCACTAGTTAAGGCTATTAGTGCTCGATAGTTTGTTTCATTTTTTTCTCTACTCCTAACCGAGCACCACTCATGGCCCATCAGACTCCGAGAAGTGACAATGTGGTGAAAAAGTTTTCGACGTGCATTTCTTGCCCCTAGTGAAATTAATTTGTCAAAAATTTTGTCATTTATCGAAGAAAGCAATAAAATTATAAACGAAGAATTGTAAATGCAAATTGTCAGATTTGGTATTATTATTTGCTTATCATTTATATACCCTGTATTTCTTAGTTTTTTTTATGGTAAATTATTTTTGGGATTTTGTTTGGGAAATAGAAATTTGTAACACGAAATGTGTGGAAAATGTTGGAGTTCTCTTTCAATTAATTAATATTCCTATAAACGTATTTTGTATTGTTGAAGATCTATACGTAAATGAACATATTTGTAAAAATTTTTAGACCTTATATTAGAGTTTTAGATGGATTATTAAGAAATCGCAAAGAGCGTGTGCTCTGCACACACAAATCTAGGAAGTGCTGAAATGGAAGGACAGTGCTGTAGATTTTTTTTCTATTTACTGACACCAAATACAATTATTACATTACACCAACCGAATGTATAATGTACAAATCATTAAAAGTAGTTAAAATATATCCAAAGATATATCCAAATTGGTTACTCATAAATCAAAGCCCGTTTCTTTAACAAAACACTCTAATTCTCCCAACATATCGCCATATTTTTCAAATTTGTTTAGTGATAGAAAGATACATATAAAACTATAGTTATTAAAAATAAATTTCAATAAACAATTGCCAATGTGACCTCCCAACCCGCTACAGTTATTTTTTTAGATATAAATAACTTTTCCCACATAAATTAAAGCTCCTTTATTCATTATTAGTAAGTCCAATATAGCGACTTCAACAAACCTTAGACTTGCGTGTGCGAGGCGACACCCTTCATTGCTTGCTAGCACTTGGTTATAATTTTTAATGACAATTACTTTTGATTTTGTCATATAGCGCTAGTATTGTTATGTGAGTGATTCTTAAATGGATTTGCGATATTTCAGACTTACCATGTATATAAATAAGTGTTTAACTAAAGCTTTGTACCAAAATGTTTCCTTTGATGTGTGTTTAAATTTCTATATAGAAAATGGCCTTTCTCCTTCAAATGAAGTGACTGTTATCACATATTGAAGTGCATTTTAAATTTGGATAGACAACTGTAATTATCCAGATTTCTTTATATTTCTCTTCTATTCTATCTCTTATTGTAATTTATAATTCCATATACTGTTGTTACTTGCTGGTTTTGTAAAATTCCTCTTGATTTAGGAACAAAGTCTTATTGGTAGTTAAACTACCTAATGTGGGATGGTTACATAACGTCGTTCTACTATCATTCTAAATAGATTTGTTTTAATTTAAAAAAAAAAGTTTTCGGAAACAGGCATATTCTGAAAACAAAACATCTGTGGTTTATCTCATTTCATTGTATTGCATTAGTAAATATACTATACCATTTCATAATTATGTTTTATACTTTACGATCTTCAACACAGTTACACTTTTAAAATATCCAACCAAATTCCACCTACGGGAACAGCTACATTTGGTGAAGGATCCATTTTCAAATTTGTCCCCATTTTTGGATTCAACATAATCTTGTGTTTATTGAGCACAGAAATAATACCGATTTTCGTTTCCATTAAAGCAAATCGTTGACCTATAAATTAAAAGTAAATAAGTGTAAACCTACGAATTCCTAAGACTATTACCTATACAGATCCGAGGACCTTCCCCAAAAGGAATGTGGGAGTAGGGATGTCTAGAATTTTTCTGCGCCGGCGTAAATCTCTCCGGATCGAAAACCTTAGGATCTGGGTATATATTTTCGTCATAATGGATACCTTTAATAGGGATAACAATCCTGGTGTCTTTATCGATAGTGAAATGAGAACCGGGCACTTTGTAATTTTCGGTACAAACTCTGGCGATCATTGGCGTCGGGGGGTGCATTCTTAAAGTTTCTAAAAAAGAACCGCAACACTATTGAAGTACACTAGTTCAACTTTATGTGTCTCACCATCTATAACTTGTTGTAAGTATTCCATTTCTTTAATGGATTCGTAAGTGATTTTCCCGTTATATTTCTTTAAAACTCTATGAATTTCCTCCCTGGTCCTATCTTGTAAGCTTTGGTTGCGAGACAATTCGTACAGAGCGAAACTAAGTGCACTCGCAGTTGTTTCAAAACCTCCAACAAAAAATATAAAACATTGAGCCGCTATTTCCTCTATCGTTAAACTTACTCCATCACCTAGAAATACATGTTAGTTGACAATAAATGTATTAAATACAAATTGTGTTCGATATACTGCACTTACTTACTACTACAGTATTAAACTTGAAAGTTTTACGTCTCGATACAGTTTACTTATACAACTTGCTAGTGTTCATCTAAAGCTTACCGGTGTGCCCCTTATCGGCGTCATTTTTCTTTAGGTCGATGAGCAACTGCAGGAAATCCTTCCTTTGTACGTTATTTTTTTCTCTATAATCCACCGTTTCACGTACGAAGCGATCGAAGAAATATCCGACGTCCTTCGGGAACTTAACGAGACCGATGGCGCGTGCGAAATTAGGTAGATTTTCTTCTATCAAACGTTTAAATGCTCGCAGTCTGGACAGGTGGAAGACTTTTTTGGCGATAGTCTCGAACTCGGAATCCTGGTTTTTGAAGCTGTTGCACTGGAGACCGAAGGCAGCCGATCCGATGACGTCCATGGAAAAGCAACCTAAGAATTTATTGTAGTTAAGTAATGAACGAATTGAAATACCTTTGAAAAAGACATGGATAGGTCGCCTAATTTAAATCGAAGTTCTAAAACAGCACCTTTTCCATCATAAAAAAATAATGTCATTTATAATATTTTATTCAATCATGCCATATGACGTTTATTTACGTTAAATCGAACCTATAAACTCATTGTTTATATCGTTTATTTAGGAAGCGGATTAATAGTTATTTAATCAATTTTGCCGTATAAAGTGACGTTTTATATGCTTAAAATTGTTTTCATCGTTGTCAAAGTTGCGGCACTGAAGTTGTCATCTTGTCAAATTTTCTATTCAAAATTGGACTTACTCCGCTAAACGTTAGTTTATATATGGCAAAATTGAATAAAACGTTGTAATACACTCGCGGCCACAATGAACGTTTAACTCGCGATATTAACAGTTCGCTCGTTAAACGTTCATTTTATCCGCTTGTATAATAAATAACTGTTAATATACTCTACATGAACCTAGGAGAAATTATTTCATACTTTTTAGACCGTGTTTAATATTTTTCTTTTATTCGTATAACTTGTTTTTGTGATTCTAACTATAAACATCAAATTTTGTAATAGGTTAGATAACTTAAATAAAATACAACGCATTTACGTGGTTTATATCAATATCCAAAAATTCGGTCTAAAAACTTTAAATTATTATTATGGTTAAGTACACCAAACCAAAAGATAAAAACAATCACATGTTCACCACGCTATCTAAACCACAGATATTAGGAAAATTTGGTGCTGTGGATGAGATCACGCCACTTAATCACTCCAATAACTGATCCTTCAATTCAATCATTTCTCCAAAAACTGAATCCAGATTCTTAAAGGAATTTACACCAATTTCAGTACGTTTCCAAAAAGTTAGATAGAATTAGGTAATTTATCCACAAATTTGTGCTGGTTTCTTCCCACTTCTCAAGAAACCAATTAGTTTAGTGAATATTCAAAAACTGAGATTTATTCTAACAACTGAGATAATAATAATTTACCTTTGAAACTAATTTCAGCAGTTTTCAGAAAAGTCATGAATTCTAGTCGATTTTCCAGAACTCTGTGTTTTAAATTAAAGTATCATCAGTAAACCCAACTCTTTCAAAATTATAAGAAACTGAGGTAAATCATTTTTATGCTCACAATAATTCAACTTTTCACCAAAATTGTGATTTCACTTAACTCAATTCTTGCAGTATTATATAATGTGCCATTCAATTCTGTAATTCACATAACTTTTGATACATTCACTAACATTCGAGCTATTTTTTTACATCTTAACTTTTAACCAAACACCTTTTCCATAAATTATATTTTCCAAATTTCTGTATGTTCTCCACAAATCATAGCTTTGAAAAATTTAAGCGAAATCTTCCTCATTGATACATCTACGACCATCGTAAATGTACACCAACAACTATACAGCTAAGGGCCAACTGCACCGTTGCAATTGATAAGTGATACTTACCTAAGCTTAACTTAAATTATTAAGCGTTACTTAAAAATTGTCAACTGCACCGCCAATACTTATCCTGCCCTTAATTAAGCCGCAATTTACTAGGGTTTTTAATTTTGGTTGGTTGCATCTCGTACTAAACAGTATACTCCGTGTTGGTGTTTGGTATTCCGTCACGACTGTCATTACTGTGCGTATATCTTTATCGTGTTTATAATTGTCAATTGATAGTAATCGTCGTAATCGATAATAATATATTGATAATGAAAAAGAAGAGGGTAAGAACTGCAAACTACACCATGAGTGAAAAACTTAGGTTGGTGGAGCTTGTTAGAGATTTTAAAGAGATTATAGAATGTAAGAAGACAGATTCTACTACAAAAAAAAACTCGAACTGAATTAGCTTAGGCGGTGACCTTGCAGAACGCGAAGAGAGAAAGTGGACGATAAGAAAGATAGAGCAATACAACGTAATGAGGAGAGAGTGAGAGCCACATCTACATGTTGCCCGCGCGCCCACAAGGTCACCGGCCAAGCTAATTCATTTCGAGTATACATGGAAGGACAAAGATGAGGTTTGGGATCAAGAACATCCCATTTTAATTCCAATCCACCATCAACAAAAATCAACACAACACAATAAAATCATGGTCTTGATTTTTTCCCATATCACTCTATTCATATTCATTTCAAACTTTCAAACACCATACGTAACGTACACAACAAAACACATAACCACAAATAGGAGGTTATGTGTCCCTTGTAGTTAAGCTGATGTTAAGGGGAGGTCTATGCACCGTTTAAATTAAGTGACACTTACAACACTTTAAGCTTCACTTAGATGTTGGTGCAGTTCACTTTAAATTTTAAGTGATACTTAAAGGTGGTGCAGTTGGCCCTAAAAAACATAGGACAGGGTATTGAAGTAAAGAATTAATAGAACTAGTAATACTTCCATAAAGTCGAAACGATTGCTCTCTGTTTAAGGAATTTAGCATTAAATATCGAATAGTGAAGTAGACTCCTACTTTAATGACCACTTAGGTGACAATGAAAGCTTAGCGTTGTGTGGACTTTGGCGTGTATTAAAAATTTAATGGACTGCAGCTACGATTAATGGAAATACATTAAGGAAAATTGAGCTAGATAGTGGACTTCACATTGTAAAAACACGCAAAGCCTTATGATCGTCTCCTAGTGAAAGAAATATATCGAAGCCATATGTATCGATTCCGACAGTTACAATCTAAATTAAAATCAGTGGCAAGAGTGAAGAGGGCATGATTGGTCCCGGGATAAGTGCCAGGAAAGGAGTCCAGGCTAAAATTTCGAATTGAACTGGTGGTTTCAGGGGTTTATTTTTCAATATGTACAATTTGGAAATAGAAAAGAATGTAAACAGAAAAGAAAGAGATCGAGTTGAGTAACAGTTGAACAAGTCATTCAAAACTATTCCATTTTAATGTAGAGGGAAACCATATGATGATATTCCAAATATATATATATATATATATATATTAATAACTTAGTCCATATTTTTTGGAAACTTTTATTTTATATTGTTTACCCCTTAAAGCCACCGAATTAGTTTTAAAACCGGCGAAGTAGAATGTACTTGTTTTGGAATATGTATGTGTTTCTTCTAATTGTTTTTTTTATTACATTAATACATATGCTCTGTAGTAACTTAAATTCTTTTTAATTAATTGAATATATTAAAATATCCGATTTGTGCTACACTTCTCATATTAAACATTTCATTCAAACAAGTTTTTAACGAGTTTTTAAATGAAATTCATATATAATAAACATAGTATTTTCAAAGTTCAACTACAATTTTTACGCGAGTCTCAACAAAATTAAGGATTTGAGCTGTTTGATATTTACCTAGAAGGCGTTTCATGTCGACTCCCCCCTTTTGTCCACAAAGGCCATCGATATGTTGCTCTAAAACGTATCCACAATCTACGACTGTTTGAAACAACATTCTCATTTTTGCAGAGGTGAAAGTAGGAGTTAATTTCGACCTTAAATTCTTCCATTTCGTTCCTCCAATTGCAGCCAAATTGGCACCTATAAACGGAAAGAGTTTTAAAACAACGAGTATTTTCGGGAGTTAGCTTCATACTAATCGGTTGCTTTTTTTCGTTGACAAAACTTCCTCTCTCAGTGAAATGGTTAAAATCTTTCGTCAACACGTGTTTTACCAAGTCTAAATCGGTTAATATAAGCGAAGGTTCCGATATTATATAGATTCCAATACATTTCCAGTCTGAAATATAAAAGCAAAATTATAAAGCAACTTGAGTGAGGATAACGGAATAGAATTAAGTCATCATTTTGAGCATGAAGTTGGCTATAAATGTAACAAGCCTTTAAAACATCAAATCTGAGCGATCTCACGGTTCTAATTATTTAGGGCGGATGAAATTTGGGCCGCGACCAGGTGGGGACGACGGTTTTATGGATGGACGACGAAAAGGTGGTTTTATTGTACTGGTATATTGGGCGATAAAGAAATTTAACCCTGGCGCATTGGTGGTAGAATTAGGAAAGGGTAGGTGCAAGGGAAATCGGTAAGGACTAGAGGGCAAGGCAAATTTACGATAAATTCCATCTTTATCACGGTAATATTAAAAGGCAAGGAAAATCGGTAAGGGCAAGAGAATACGCAAATTACGGGAAATCCCATCTAAAAGGTTAATGGAAATCCTTGCTGACCGTTCCTACCAATACACTTCCTACCTACCTGTCTAAAGCTGCGGCTCAAATTTCTTGTAAGCTTATTTGACCCTTCAATTAAAGAAGGTACCCTCATTATTTGCGGCCCAAAGTTAGCCCGCCGATTATATATGCCAATATTGTTTCAAAACGTTACCGTAGTGGTTTCCTTTGATTGTATGTTACAACAACACTAAAAACTTATATCATATTTGCTTACTGTTTTCTACTGCGCGATTATAGCTGGCAGCTACATCGTCGGAAAGGTTTCTGGTTCTTGTAAAAGAAGATTGGAAACTACCAAATGGAAAACTTGGTTCGATATATGGCACATTTTTCTTCTTCCAGTATTGATATTTATATTTGAAGTAAGTGTACAAAATTACGATAAATGTTATTGCGATAGACGCAAACTCCGACCACGACATGATTGAACACCAAAAATTATAATAATGGTATAAGGAATTACAAAACATTCACTTAAATGCGATTTATGAAACAATACAATGAACGAATAAAAGTACATATCTACATACAATTTTAATCCAACTCCATTATTTCCCCAGTTCCAGATTAAATTATTAGCAGTGAATTAAATTTATATTTATTACGTGTAAAATACATCATTTGTTACGTTTGCTTTACTGTATCCTGTTATCATATGTACCTACTTTATTAAAGACTTTAATGTCATTTCAAATTTTAAAACTTTATTATACGGTTTAATAGACTTTACATATTCACTTCTATTGTTTTCAGTAGGAAAAATTCGAAAAACAAAGAATAAATTTAAATTTGATATCAACTTTTTATGGAGAAGCAGTATTCATTAAATACTGACATGTTTAAAAAAATGGAAAACTGAATAAATGAAACTATGTTTTAAGCGAAGCCTTTGAAGGCAGCCTTGGTTTAAATATCATTTTCACGCTGCCTGTATCGTAAATAGTCCTTACATGCTTAGATACATAACATGAAAATTGCACATAGCATTCGTGTAGTTTTGTGTGTATTTTTCCTTTACGACGGAATGTAAATACTGTCATTTACATTCCTAGGAAAATAAAAAGAGTAAATCCAGTTGATTTACTATCTTGCCGAGGATGTTAAACAGTCTTTTGGTTAAATTTGTCGCATCGGGTAACCCTAGTTACGTATATACAGTCAACTTATTTCAGAGTGACCTGTGAGAGTAACGTCCGTCCATACTAAAGCAAACATTTGATTTATTGAGGAATTATGAGGAAATTTTCAATGGCAGCGTGAAAAATGTAATAACAGTAATAAGTAACACGGAATGTATCGACTGTTAACATCCTCGGCAAATGACAAGCCTCGGTTTCGCCTCGGCTCGTACACACTTGCCTCGAATGTAAACTATTAAATTGAGAATGCTTGTTATATGGTTTTAATAGGTTTTTTTAAATTTATTTAAGCTAATGTTTCGAGTTACTATCAATTTTAAAAACTAAGAGTAAATTAAAAGTAAATAAAAAAAACATGCAAATAATATGTGTTGTAACGGGTAATGTGTTGTGAAGTACAACGGGATCTCTTCGGAACACCGGTTGAGTATGCGTTGGCTAATTGCCTGGCCCTGGATCTATGGATGCCGCGAGGAATTGGCGCGGAGTTCCGGACGAGATTTGGTAAACTGAGCGAACTCCATCAGCAGGGATCGGCGGTTGGGCGAACACTGAAGATTAAGGAAGATGGAACACAACGGTCTCTCTTCTATACCCTGATTTTTAATGTTGTGGGTTTTTACAATCGACACATCAAATCGCACCGTTCTTGTAGGCGGCCGGTGCGGAGTGCAACATTGCCGGTATAATTTTTTGACTGTAATCATTTAACAGTTATAAATAGTTTAAAATTTAGGTTCTATTTGTTAAAGTTATTCGTACAACACAATTAATCCATGAACTGTATTCAGAATGATTCTTCCCTAAATGAATTTCAAAATGATTCTTCCCTAAATGAATACATAAACCCCCTCCCTCTCTATACCTGAAGCCTGAGGCTATTTTTAGCTTTCTATACCGGACTGCTTTTATCCACCGATCCCGTTATGCATCTTATTTAGAGATGTGAGTACATTTGACAATATCGCTCGGATCACCACGATCATATGATACTCGTCCTGACCGATAAACCCATAGCCGAAGAAAGGGGTGGTAACAATATCGGCATCTCTCTTTTTTGACGGGTCGTAAAAGTCCACAACATTAAAAATCAGGATATACACCTATTTGGACCTATGGGACCCGTTGTGAGACCTTAGCGAAGACCTAACTAAGTTAGCTATTCCGAAACTGGGATGTGGATTGGACACCTTGGACTGGAGGGTCGTCAGGAATATGCTGGAGGTCTTTTTTCGCTTCACCGGAGTAGATATTTTAGTGTGTTGCTGGAATCCTGAGGAGAGTTCCCACAAAAAGACCGTGGCATGTTAAATCCACCAAACCTCGCGTTGAAGACAGGGGATCAACTGTACAGATCACCCCGACTGTAGGTTCGTAAATGGGCCTAACAGGGACACGATTCGGTAGTCCGTCACTCGCCGTGAATTCAGTTTCTCTGCGGAACAAACGAGAAGGGGGAGGTAGAGGTAGGCGCGGCCGAACAGTAATGTTTTGCTAGCACGGACTAAGTAAATTTCAAATTTCGGTATTACATCTCGTATATTCCGGACACCGCGCCATGGAAATAATCGCAAAGGAAAAAGTATCTACGCGTCTCTGATGCGCTCGGTCAGAAAGGCATATCTTTTGGCATATCTCTCTCGCACTCACGAATATAAATCCTTAGGAAATAAAATTGCCTCGAGTAATTTCTATCAAGCCATGAGGCATTGTATAAGAAAAGGTTAATGTTTTGACATCTTCGTAATATAGGTATTCTCGGCGTTTTCAGTTAGTTGTTATGGTAATATATAAACGAAATGATAAAATGCGGACAAGGTTTCAATAGCCAAATTGTTGTGAACAATGTTCATGAAAATAAAAAAAACGGTTTTCAATATGTTGGAAACAATACACTCTACGTAAAACTGTCAACAAAATGCTGCAGTTAATTAATTGATTCCAATCAAAATTAATTTTAATTTTTCAAAATCTATCCCGGAGTTTCCAAGAAAATTGTAAAAATTGTCTTTTTGTAAAATATATGTTACCTACATATATTTTTTATGTATTTAATATATTTAACATATATTTAATATATATTTTATTAATAACTTCTTTCACAACGATTAACTGAAATTGTTCATAGCGTGATTGCGTTACTGATAAAATTCTCTTAAAATCAATGAAAAAGGGTCTATTAATAAATCATAACATATTATATTAACCTAATTATAATAAGGTAATTGTACATAATAAAATACGCAGAGCATTTGTATTTGTAGTATATAGGGTGTCCGGGAAATGCTGTTAAACAATTAAACGGGGGATACCTTGTTCAAAATAAAGACGAAAAGTCTTAGTAAACATACGTCCTAGACCGCACTGTTTTTGAGTTACAGGGTGGCTGAAATGAAGGCCACTTTGAACAACCTTTTTAATTTCTTTTTAGTAGGTATATTGTGGCTGTGATTAGTCCCTTCAAGAGTGATAATGTGCCCTAAGTGACATAACTGTGTGAGTACTTTTTTTTAATTTTTAAGTTTCGTTGGGCAGATGAATCGGCATAAAAAATCATTTGACAGGCAAACGATGCATCCTATGGAAAATCACAAAAATATTTTTTTAATGAAATAAACAAGAATTACAAAAGATGAAAATTTAAGAAATTGGACAGTGGCGTACAAGATATTTTCCTCAAAAAGTGCAGAAAGTACCTCATAACTACGTCACTGGTAAACATTTCTCGTCAAAAAATTGTCACATACTATCTATCCACCAATATGTATGCATACCAAATTACATAAAAATACCTTAAACGGTGTCGGAATTATAGGGAAAACAAAATATATTTCGGCAAACTTCAACACCCTGTAACTCAAAAAAAGTGCATTTGGGGACGTATGGTTATTAACACTTTTTGTCTTTATTTTAAACAAGGAATCTCCCGTCTAAGTTTTTACCATCATTTCCCGGATACCAGGGTTACATAAGTAAAAAATATGATATAAGCTTCAAATCAGGCCTGTAAAAAAGAAATAAAATACAAGTTATTGGATTTACGTAGCTGTAAAATCACGTAGTTGAATTTTTCTTATTTTTTTTGTGCCCCAGAAATGTAAGGGATCCCTTATTTTCATGCCGCGGAACAATAATTTCTGGTAAAAGGCAATTATAATAAAACTTTTCCAACTTGGGCAATATTGCATCGTGAAAAAATTCGGTATCTACCGGAACTACTAAAAATTATTTCTTGTAGAGTCCACACTACAAAAAAGCAATTTGTTTTACATGAAATATTTAATTGTCCCTAAACTTGATAGAAATAGTTGTGTTTTTTTTAATTTAAAATTTGAACCATCCATTTTTAAATAGGAAATTAATTTTCTAGAAACTGCTTCTTTAATGGTCATATTTTTTGATGCAAAGGTACATTTAATTTCGAGGATGTATCCTGAATTTTTTTCAATGCCGCCAGGAGAAGCACCGAGAAATGGCCAGTTTTTATTAATTACAAGCCGTACCCGGCATGCTTTGCAATGCCACGTAAAGTTTAAAAAAAGAAAGGTAAAAAGATTATAGATCACCCGGTGAACTTCGGATCACCTACATATATTTTTGAATAATATTGTCAAAACGTAATACAACTTTTTTATCTGCATTAAATTAAATGCAACACAGATATACACATAATTAATTTAAGGCTTTCTGATGTACTATATTTTTTGTCTTTTTTGCGGTGCGTAAATATATAAAGATGATGATTGTACGACTCGCGAACACGCGACGCATGCGCGAAACAGGGAAACTCCAAGTTGCTTCCGCAAACTGCCTTGTAACTGCAATTGTACATTATCTTTTTAAATTTTTAATAACTAATTTATCAAAAACTATCTCGAAAGTAGGCAAGAAATTTTCTTGTAAAATATGCGTTCCCACCCCAGAAACTAATGAGCGTAATGGATCTTGTGGTGGGAACAATTGTGGCAATTTTACTACCACCAGCACAACATAATCCAATAGATTCACCGCTGTATTTTAACGTTTTACAATATTGACAAATGACTGTCATTTCTCCAATCGTTACGGATTGGTCGGCACAATAATCTATTTCCGGGTCGTAGTGGAATGCTACTCGTTCCAAGTTTACAGGAACACTGCGTCTCCGGAATCGCTCTATTTCATTTTGTCTTGAAGTGCGCTCCATTTTTTGGATATTTGTTGCTCGTAGTACATGTATGACCATCTTGGTGTTGATTCTGCCATGTCTTCTTCAGCTTGTCTAAGTAGTTTTTTTTTATTTGTTATTTTTACCTTTAGTTTGATTCGTCTGTAATCCTGTTCGGTCTGTTGTTTAGGTTTCTTCACTTCCGGTTTTGGGTCTTGTATTTGTACCTCGTAGACTTGTTTCTTGGGTGTTTTATATTCCTCGTGTGACTTCAGGTACAGTCGAATTGTCTTGTAGTTTTCCTGCATCCTTTTGAAATAGTGTGATTTTATAAAATTGTGCTGATCGTCAAACCCAAGTTCATGGAACGCCTCGTTGTTCTCTTGGGCTTTCCCCCATAGTGCTTCTAGGTGATCAATCCTTTTTTGTAGGTATTCCTTGGTTTTTCTTGCACTTCCGTCTTTGTTGAAATTATTATGTAGTTATATGATTTCTTGGGCTATTTTTTCTTGTTCTTTAATTAATTCATCTGCTTGTTTTATCTTGTCGTAGTTGAAGTTATTCACTTTGTAACTCAGTTCTCTGGAAAAAGTGGCTGTGACTTACTCAGGACTTTGCTTGTCTTCTTGACTTCCCGCCGTTGTGTTGGCGTCGAAGTTCTTGAAGTTTTGGAGTTGTAATCACTGGCGGTTTTTCTTCTTGCTGCAGTACTCGATGCGTCCGTTTTTTCGAACTTGTAGAATTTGTAGACTGGGTGTCCCGTCGATCTAAATGCTGCTGTGTAAGATGTGCCCTAATTCGTTCCATCCTAAGCTTTTCTACTTCATAATTATTCACTTTTGAACCCAATTCTCTCATACCAATACGAACGTTAATATTATCTGCCTCTCGCTGGTCGTCAGTGCGATTTGCACGTGAGGTAGCTCGTAGCACATTTGAATTACTCCGACGACCTAAATCAGATCGTTTTCTCCCTGGCATTTTAAAATGAGTAAAGTTTTCGCGCACTGACAAACTGATGACAGATTGTAATAATTTTTCATTTGACAACCAACTGACAGTATGATTGGTTGCGTTGGCGATTTGTCCCCAAAATTACAAAACGTACCTTTTTTAGTATGTCCCTTAGTTATTATTTATGTTTCTCGCCACAAAAACCTTCCCTGAACTTCCACAAATATTTCAAGATAAAAATTAGCAAAATCCGTCCAGCCGTTCTCGAGTTGAAGCCTAGACAAACGAACAGCATTTCATTTTTATATATATAGAGATTAAACCGCTATTGGTTTACCCGGTATATTTTAATAATGCCGTAGTATAAACAAAAAGAGAAAAATATAATTTTACACTTGACATTGGGACTATTCGGAGAATCACGCGGTGAAACCTAAAACTGCTGATGAAAGTGTAAAATGAATAATCTCGCATATGACGAATACACTTTTGTACTTAGTCGTTATTAAACACTCGATCTAAAAAGTTAATAAAAACTGCTTTACGCTTGTATTAACTTATACGTCGTTTTAATGCCCTTTTCCTATAAAACCTAATAGGTTATGGGCCCAGAAGAATAAAGTAGTGTCCCGGTGTCGGTTTCGGTTTCGTGTGTGAATTTGAACATTGTGTAAATACTAAAAAGTGATTATGGATACCACTAGAAGCCGACGAAATATTAAACAATTTGACGGTGAACGCTACAGTATTTGGAAATTCCGTTTAAGAGCACTCCTGGCTGAAGAAGATGCAGTAAAAGTGATCGACGAGCAGGTTCCGGCGGAACCCGATGAAAGATGGAATAAACTCGAACGTTTGGCCAAAGGTATTATCATCGAGTGCCTAAGCGATACAATGATAGGCATCGTTACTGAAGAAGCAAGCGCACGTCAAATCATTGAAAAGCTAGATTCCATCTATGAGAGAAAAAGCCTAGCAACACAGTTATCAGTTCAAAAGAAATTGTTAAGCTTAAAATTCAAAGGTGACATGACATTGGCTAACCATTTCCTGATTTTTGATGAACTATTAATTGAACTTATGGCTGCTGGAGGAAATTTAACCGAAATGTCTAAAATAGCTCATCTCCTTCTCACCCTACCATCGTCTTATGATGGTATAGTGACTGCAATTCATACGTTGACAGATGATAGTTTGAGTCTTGCGTTTACAAAAACTAAGTTACTCGACTACGAAACAAAACTACAAAACGAGCGTAGTGACACCAGTAGTAAAGTATTAAACATCGAAAGGAATCAAACTAAGAAGTCTCCTACTTCATATAAATACAAAAACCACAACCAACAGTTTAAGTTTTCAAACCCAACAATGAAGAGATACAATTCAAATCAAGGAAATAGACGAGCAAAAGGTCAGTTTCATTCCAATAATATGAAATGTAGACATTGTGGGCGAAGAAACCATACAATAAAAGACTGTTATTTTTACAAGAAAAATCAGCATAAAGGAGAAGAACCACGTGAGCGTACTTTACAAACAGTTCGTACAGAACCAGAGAGTGAAAAGGGTTTTGCCTTCATGGTGGGCAATACAGCTCTGCAAGCAAATGAATTGGACAGAGGCTACGTAACATTCATCTTAGACTCCGGGGCTACGGACCATATGGTGAATAAGGCAGATTTGTTCACAACGTACAGGCAGTTGGACAGACCAATAAGAATATCAGTCGCAAAAGTTGGTGTCTCAATTATAGCGACGTTAAAAGGTAACATCAACATTACAACTGAAAATGGAATGATTGGAGTTCTAGAAGACGTTCTATATGCTGCGGACATCCCGTACAACCTTCTTTCAGTTCGACGTATTCAAGAAGCTGGTATGACCGTTATCTTTAATAAAAATGGTTCTGTGAGTATCAAGAAAGGTAACAAGACGATAATAGAGGGTAAGCTCCAAAATAATTTAGTTACTGTTACCGTAAGAGTTGATAAACCATTAAAAATACAAGCAAATATTGCATCTGAAAAGACAATAAATATTTATAAGCTTTGGCATGCTCGTTTAGGTCATATAAGTAAGGAAAAATTTTTACAGTTAAAAAATATTGATTTCCTAAACGACAATAAACATTTAAACAATATTCAACCAACACATAATGTTTGTGAAGCTTGTATCTATGGAAAACAAGCACGCTTGCCGTTTGCTAAAGCGAAAGATAAAACTCACATTAAAAGACCACTGTTTATTGTCCATTCAGATGTTTGTGGTCCAATAACTCCACCCACTATTGATGAAAAAAATTATTTTGTCACATTTATTGACGAATTTACCCACTACACAGTCACCTATTTATTAGCATACAAGTCTGAGGTTTTTACAATGTTTCAAGATTTTTTATCTAAAAGTGAAGCGCACTTTAATTTAAAATTAACAAATCTGTATTGTGATAATGGACGAGAATATCTTTCTAATGAATTTAAAAACTATTGTATTCAAAGGGGTATCAGTTACCATTTAACTGTACCACATACACCGCAACAAAATTCAGTGGCGGAACGTATGAACAGGTCAATTACAGAAAAGGCCCGATCAATGGTACATGGTGCTGAGTTAGATAAAAGTTTTTGGGGCGAAGCCGTCCTTACAGCAACGTATTTAATAAATCTAACACCTACAAAATCTCTAAAACAAAACAAAACACCATTTGAACTGTGGCATAACAAAAAGCCCAGAATAGAGAATTTAAAAATTTTTGGCTGAACCGCCTATATTCATAACAAAGTTAGAAAAGATAAATTTGATCGAAAATCAAATAAAGGCATAATGGTTGGTTACCAACCAAATGGCTATAAAATATTAGATATTCAAACTAATAAATTTATTATAGCACGTGACGTCATTTTTGACGAAACAAATTTTAAAACATCAAGACCAAAACTTGATGAAGGAGTTAATACATTAAGAATGAAACTTAATGAGAGCTTTCAGCCTAAAAACTCCATTCCAAATAAAATGCCTAAAACAACCGTTAAAACGGTTGAAACCCCTATAGAACCTGTACAGCATAAAACAGGTAAATCTATTACCAAAATAGATAAATCTGTCATCGAAACAGATAACGAATACAATACTATAGAACCTGTACAACATAAAACAGGTAAATCTATCACAGAAATAGATAAATCTATTACCAAAATAGATAAATCTGTCATCGAAACAGATAACGATATAAACTCGCCAAATAAACACAACAATACAGAATTAAGAAGGAGCGAACGAATTAAAAATATACCTCCTATTTCATATAACGAAGAACCTAATATAAATAATTACATTATGTGTGCACAATCACTTATTTGTAAGGTACCTCAAACCTATAGTGAAATAAAATATAGGGACGATAAAATTCAGTGGGAGCAAGCAATAAATGAAGAAATAAATTCTTTATTAATTAATGAAACGTGGTCATTAGTCAATCGACCATCTAATAAAAATATAGTTGATTGTAAGTGGGTATTTACTATAAAAAATGATGCTTCTGGTAATCCACAGAGATATAAGGCACGTTTAGTAGCTCGTGGTTTTAGCCAACAATATCTATTGGATTACGACGAAACTTTTGCACCAGTGGCTCGAATTTCAACGTTTAGAATTCTTCTAATTTTTGCGAAGCAATATAACTTATTATTGCATCAAATGGACGTTAAAACAGCTTATCTAAATGGTATTTTAAAAGAAGAAATTTTTATGCGTATACCGGATGGTTTTAAAGCTAATCATAACAAAGTCTGTAAGCTAAATAAATCTCTCTATGGTTTAAAACAGTCAGCAAGATGCTGGTTTGCACGTTTTGATGAAGTGTTAAAACAGCATAGTTTTAAAAAAACTCCGAAGTAGATCGTTGCCTATATTTTTTAGATAAAGGCCACATTCACAAAAATATTTATGTAATATTATACGTTGACGATCTAGTAATCGCCACAGCTGATAAAGATACTATGATCAGCTTTAAAAATTATTTGAGGAATCAATTCAGTATGGTAGATATGCAAGAAGTGAAATTATTTCTAGGTATTAGAGTGAACCAAGATAAAGATAAAATTACGTTAGATCAGAGTTCATACTTAAAATCTGTTTTAAATAAATTTAATATGACGGATTGCAAGCCAGTAAATACACCATTGCCTACTAAATTAAATTATCAAGATTTGAATTCTGATGAAAATATTAATGCACCTTGTCGAAATTTGATAGGCTGCTTAATGTATGTCATGTTGTGTACACGACCAGATTTGTGTACGGCCATAAATTTATTAAGTAGGTATCAAAATAAAAATAATAAAGAATTATGGCAATGCCTTAAACGTATTTTAAGATACATAAAAGGTACATTAGAACTTAAATTAGTTTATAAACAAAGTAGTTTCAAACATATTTTGATCGGATATGTAGACTCTGATTGGGGTAACGATGAAACAGATAGAAAAAGTACAACAGGGTATGTTTTCAAATTATTTGAAAATAGTACCGTTTGTTGGAATACTAAAAGACAAAATTCTGTCGCAACATCGTCCACCGAAGCAGAGTACATGGCACTTTTTGAAGGTGTACGAGAAGCTTTATGGCTTAAATCTATTTTGAAAGATATTAACTGTAATATAACCGAGCCTATAATTATATATGAAGATAATACAGGATGCACAGCAATAGCCAATAATCCTGTTTTTCATAAACGATCAAAACACATTGATGTTAAATATCACTTTACCAGGGAACAAGTAAACAAAAATGTGATAATGTTAAAATATATTCCAACAGGTAACCAATTGGCAGATGCTCTGACGAAATCTCTACCTTTCCCAAGGTTCCAGGAACTTCGTTTGAAAATGGGATTGGAGGAAGTCCAGGATCAAAATCACAATAATAATAATAATACTAAGGTTACATAATTTTTCGGTCTGATTGGGTTTTTAGGGGTTTTCCCAATCCTTGCAACGAATGTTGGACCATGTATAACTTTCCCCAGAATAGAACAGAATAGAACAGAATATCAAAATATTAATAATACGATAATACAAGCAAGCATATGATATAATTGTAACTTTTACATTAATTAGCGAATGTGAGATTATTTCTTTTGATCCAATTTTTCCCTTTTTGAGTGGGAGTATTGGTTTACCCGGTATATTTTAATAATGCCGTAGTATAAACAAAAAGAGAAAAATATAATTTTACACTTGACATTGGGACTATTCGGAGAATCACGCGGTGAAACCTAAAACTGCTGATGAAAGTGTAAAATGAATAATCTCGCATATGACGAATACACTTTTGTACTTAGTCGTTATTAAACACTCGATCTAAAAAGTTAATAAAAACTGCTTTACGCTTGTATTAACTTATACGTCGTTTTAATGCCCTTTTCCTATAAAACCTAATAACCGCAATTCGAAATGTTAAAACCGAATTTGTCTTCATTGTTTTTCCCCCATGCAGTTGCTTTAGAAAAAAAAACTTTATACAAAACATCTGTAACAGTCCCTGAGCAACTTATAGATGGACGCATTTTACACACTTTGCCAAATATTGATGATGTTAATAATTCCTTTTTGTGCAGCTTCCACACAGTTGAATCTGCTTGAAGTCGCGTGTTTGCTTCGATATTTTTATATTCGATGTCAGTCTTGTGTAGTTTTTTTCATGTAAGTTTCTTCATCGAGGTCGGGCTTTTCACAATTTTCTCCCGTGAAAAAAACGCGCTTGATAACATCTTCGGAGGGTGTAATTAATTCTTTTCCTCCTATTTATTGCGCAATAGTGGCATTAAATTGCTCTACTATGTTGTTATTTACATTTTCTATTAAACTGTTGGAATGTCCTGCCAAATAGAGTACTGCTGTCATGAGCTTTTCTTCTATTCCAAATAGACGAAAATCGAACATGTTATTGTTGATATCGGGTTCTGTTTTATCGCAAAAATATTTTAAATCGTTACAGCCCTTATGCTCTCCAAATATATGGCTTACGCTGTTGATGACATCTTTTCTTAAATTTCTAATTTTTCTTCATTCGTCATCTCTTCTTTTCTTCTGTACTGAACAGCTTTTGAAACTGCACTTCGGCACCTTAGAATATTGCTCGCAATAATATTTCTTATAACACCAGGAACACCTTTGGTTTGAGATATTTCTCGTAATTTGCTAGTATAATTTCTAAATAGGTGATTGGTGCACTCTATTTTTTGTACTACGCAGGTCTCGTAGGGCTTGCTATCAACAATTTTCTTATAACAGCTGCTATCGCCATCTGCTATCATTTTGTTGTAAATCAAATTGTATCTCCAAACTGCAGCAAAATCCTTCGGCAATTATGGCGGCTTCCATAGCAGTAAATGAAGAATTCCATTTTTTTAACAAGTGTGTTTCCTCGGTATCTCACCCCTGTTTTCAGCTCTTTGGCACACACAGTAATATTTCTTCTTCACTCCCAAATACAAAACTTTGCCAGATTTTAGGCCAGTTATTGCGGCCACGCCAGAGGGAGCATTATAATTCCCTCCCCCTCGATAGGAACGTTTCGCCCAGCTTCCGTCACAAACTGCAGAAATCATTGGCGTTCCGTTGATATCCACACTATTACATTCCACTGCCATTACTACTTGTCTATCAACAATGAAAAGGGTAATAGCAGTCGCAGAACTGGCCGCCATAGAAGTGAATACTTCTTATGCAATTGCATGCATGCGTATAAATTTTTATAAAACCAATGAAAGTAGACCCCATGGAAGTATTTAATTCTGCTTGCTAGTTCTAGTATTTTTTTGTTATTTTAATCATCAACGTTTCGCTTCTTTCTTTAGACTGTTAGGCAGAAGGTAGAAGTTTAGGCAACATGATATTTAAAAAAGAGGTGGTATCGGTTTTAATATTAATGCATATCGTTTCTTTGAGAGTCCACACAACAAAGTAGTAAGCTTCTTTGCCTGCTATATTCAATTGCCCCTGAACCTGATAGTAATAGTTGTTACTCTTTTTTAGTTGTTAGTGATCGACGTCTTGCTCTAAATAGTCTATATGTTTGGAAAAAATTGCTTGTTTGATTATACAATTTCTTGCTGAAGAAAGAAGTTATTTCGAAACCGTCTTGCGAAGCACCAAGTAACGCCCAATTTTGGTTTATCATTAAACCTTAATCTGAAATTTCTAATCCAAATTTGGATTCTGTAGATCTTTTAGCCCTGCCTTCGTTATTTTTTCCCCAAGCATTGGCTTTCGAAAAAAATTCTTTATACAATATGCTTTCTACTGTCGATGAACAACTTGTTGTTGGTCGCATTTTGCATACTTTTCCAAAGACGGAGGATGTAATTTTTTTTCTCTCATCTTTCAATCTAGCTGAATCAGCCTGCAAACAAGTTTGTATTTTAAGCTACTTATATTCTAAATCTGTTATTTATTATTTCTAAAAATTCCGCTTTCAGTTCTTCAAACGTCTCTCGATCTATATCAGGTTTTTCAGAATGTTCCGCATATACTCTAACCAGTAGCAATTGCAACACTGAATAAAATCTGATTTTACGGAAGACATTTGAAAAGAGCCCGTTATCTCTATACAAAACCATGGGACTTATTTCTTTGCTTATTAAGAAACGCACTGGTATATTTTAAAATGCAGGTGTTCGTGTTCGTGCAGTCGCCCAAGTGAAATCGTATATGTGAATGTATGGTTATCTACAGATAATGAATTAAAGGATCCATTGGGTCGCAAAATTTTTTTACGACCGCGGCATTTCGTTTGTATCTTCTTCATCTTCTATGGAGCAGGTGTTTCGGTTCTTCGGCACTTATACTCGAGAAAGCAGTGGTGTGTGTATGTGTGTGCCATTTATTTATGCTATTTGAAAGTGAATTCATTGTTATGAGTTATTATCCGTAATAATACGCCCATGGACGACGAGGCGACATGGCATTTCACTACTTAAAAAGCCATTAAGTGTTTTTTTGCCGTTTCAGTTGGGACTGGACGGAGTATAACTGGCGTCTGGTTCGCTTCGTTGTGAAGTAGAAAACGTTAATTTTCTTTATGACCTATATTGTTTTGACTTTCTCAATTCTTTTAAGATAGATATCCCCGGACTACCGCCGCCACTCAATACCTTGTGAATTGTTTGTAATGGTTTTCGGGTATTTTTTTCCACTACTGCAGAAAAGCAACGTCCTTGATAACATCTTCTAAGTGTGTAAGTAATGCGTTTACCCCCAACTTTTTGTGAAATTATAGTATTAAATTGCTCTACAATATTGTTGTTCACGTTTTCGAGTAAACTTCTTGTGGCACCACGGCAATTTCCTATAAGAGAACCACCTCATTGAATTTTATGTTTTTAATTTAGAAAACAAATTTGATGAATACTTTTATTATTTTTGATGTATGAAGTTAAAATGGGGAAAAAATGAAACATATTATATATTAATATGATAGACCATTACCTAGATAACATTTACATACTCAATTAAGTATAAAAAAAATTAAATAACATTGTTTTTCTTTTCCTTAATTTGTTTTGACCACTTGATAAAATTTCATTCAAATTCCACTTGCATGTATCCGTGACCCAACTCGTTAGTTATTTACAATTTCACTGAACAATACTGCCAATACTGAGCAAAATGTGCAATGACGAATTATATAACCTCCTTTCACAGTACTAACAAAACTCTTATAACTGAACCTATAATTTATGAAAGAAAAATAAAACATAACTTGCACACCCAAATTTACACCCTTCGAGGTTAAATTTTCGAACATCTCTACTTATGGGCATCATAAATCACGAAAGAAATCTTCCGTCCAAATTTCATGTTTCTGACTGCAGGAATTTCGGATCGGCATTGATGCGAATGCCAATCAACACTGAATATCATTACATTTCACTACAATATTATACTTTCTGTCATTTTTAGTTGATCTGCTAAATATGGCCCATGACCAGAAGATAAATCGCTATGCTCCTCCCAGAGAAATGTTAACGCACACGATTCCTCGCCATTTAATATATTTCGTGGAGCAGTGCATTCATTCGGAATTTTTCATAAAATCTTGAGTAATTTTCACACAACAGTAAAAAATTTGGTATCGTCGCGAAGCTAAGAGTTTGCTCTATGTCCCACATGTACAGTCCAGTAAATGAATGCCGATAAACTCCCAAACCTGGGATAAATTCTGCAAAAGGATGAAACTGGGGGCACTTGTAGGTCTCAACTGAGTCTTTAGAAATACGGATTTCCAATCCCGAAAAATCAAAGAGAATTCAAATCTTTTCTTGGTCTCGTTGGATATTACAGACGCTTCATCAAAGATTTCGCAAAAATAACCCGTCCAATGACCCTGGGTCTCAAAAACGATGCTAAGGTTATTCATACACCAGAGTTTATTAATTCTTTCGAACACTGCCAGTAGCTTCTTATTGACGCTCCGATTTTGGTTTACCCCGATTTCCAAAAACCTTTTATTCTGACTACAGATGCTTCTAATCAGGCACTGAAAGCCGTTATATCACAAGCGCACATCCCAAATGACAAACCAGTGACGTACGCAAGTCGCACATTAAACGAGACCGAATGCAAATATTCCACTATTGAGAAAGAACTTCTTGCAATAGTTTGGGCTTGCAAAACTTCGGACCCTACCTTTTTGGCAGACGATTTAAAATATACACCGATAACAGACCCCTCGTTTGGGTTTTTAGTCTTAAAGAACCCAATAGGAAACTTATAAGATGGCGCCTTAAGCTAGAAGAATGTAATTATGAATTAGTATATAAAAGGGGTAACTATAACACTAACGCTGACGCCTTGTCACGTATTCAAATAAATGCCGCTGAAACTGAAAGTCTCTTAAACCATCCGGGAGATATCGAACAAGATATATTAGATTATTTAAACGAAATATCCGAGGGAACTTTAGTACAAATCGACCCACTCCTAGAAGAAACTATTTTCCCAGAAATATCTACATTTTGATTATCTACACAAACACAACGGCACACCACTTCCTAAAAAATTGGCTGACCCAAAAGATAGAATTGTTATACTTGGCGATGTCCAAGTACCTCCACCTTTTCAAAAAATAACAAGTACCAATTCTAAAAACGATAGTAGCACGGAAAGTGCACCTTAGGACGTTGTCGATCACATCAACGAAACAATACATTCATGCAACGCTAACGATAACTTTAACGATGGAATTCCTATATTAGATGACATTGTGAATAACAAATCAAACCAAATTATAATTTCAAAAAATCCTCACCATACCATGGACGTTCAAGAAGATTCTTTTGGGAATCACAATATCCTCAATGTAAAAAATCCCAAAATCCCAAGAAACAATTTTGACATTTTTGAAAAACTACACGACTAATAATAAAACATTTCACTTACATTTCCATGACGACACACTCTATAAAGATATCAATATCGTATTTTTTAAATACTTCAACGAAAACGGATTAAAACTAATTAAATGTACAAAAATAGTTAATTTTATTAAAGGTCGAGATGAACAAATACTTCTTATTAAACGAAGGCAAATGCAATCACCGTGGAATTGGTGCCGGGACCGCAAAATGTGTATGTGGGAATATGTGCTTCAAATGGTAGTTTGTTTATGATGCTATTATGGAGACCACCACCATGATATTTCATTTCGAATTGTTATCGAGACACTCACTATAGAAATAAGATAAAAACGGTGAAACCCTAAAAGTTAAACAGTTGTCTTTCACTCTGTTTGCCAGTATCATAGCGCAGGCGTAAAAATTAAAATTGTTAAACAAAGCGTATCGCTTCCCATCGAAAATAACATATGGAAAGAGGAAAATGAGCATACTCGAATAAGGAAACATGGGGTTCTCTTTCCCCCCACCATACGCTGCATAATAGTGGGACCTTCGAATTGTGGACCCAATTCGCCGACCGGAAAATTCACCGCCGTTAAATATAATTCTGGATCCTTGTTCCAATATAAAAAGCGAAAAACGGCTTATTTTGGACATATAATCAGAAACCCAAAATACCGACTTCTCAATTGATCGTCGAATGCAAAATAAACGCCCCTCTTATTTAAATAGGCATATAAATAATATTTATAATCAGTTATAATAAAACATATATATATATATATAAATAAATAAATTCATAATATTAAAGACTCTTTTTTTTACCGACTTTAGGCCAATGAGGCCACGCACTACCTCGGAGACGGGCAATAAACACCGCCCCGGGTAAATTCACCTGGGGGAAGCAGAGAAACCCTGCGGGCTCCCCCTAGGCTCGGACGTTGGAAAGGTCCCTCAAGCCGAGAATCAATGTTTTTTTTTCCGTCGGCAACCTATTGGGATCGGTCTTGTTGGGCCGTACCGCCCATTGGTACCGGTAATGTGTGCAGGGTACGAGGGCCCCCCGATGTTGTTGGGGGGTCCGTGATAGTATGCTCCTAGAGGGTACCACCCTACGTCCCCCGTCCCGGAGAACCCGGATTAGGGGTTCGGGTGGTACTCCCAGTACTTTCGCAGATTTCTAGATCGGCGGATACCTAGCTACCTCCTTTCTGTGTATCCAGTCCAGAGCCGACATGTGCCGACCGTAGGCCGGAGATTTATAACCTGTGTACTACGACCCGGAGCTGTCTTCTGGGCTGCAGTTCTCTCTTGTATTTTTCCCTCATAAGGGAGGTGATGGCGCGGTAGCCGATGGTCCATACCCTCCTATCTCTGATCATTGCTCTGATCGTTACCCCCGGGGTCCAGTGTTGCCCCATATGATCTCTAAGGGGTCCTGTGTGGTGCCTCCATAGAGGGCATCTAAACACGGCATGTTCCGGAGAGTCCTGGGCTCCGCACTCACATCTGTCATCCTCAGTTCTTCCTATGCGCTTGGTGTAAGTCCCGAAGGACCCGTGCCCCGTCAAAAACTGGACAAACCAGTGATTGTGGGCTCTGTGACCGCAGCCTACCCATTCGGCTATATCTGGGATTAGCTCTCGGGTCCATGCGGCAGTTTCTGTTTCGTCCCCCCATCGCCTTTGCCACCGCCCTATGGTCCTTTTGCGGGCCATACGGCGGGTGCCCGGTAGCGTTCCCCCGCCGACGTTGTTTAGGAATCTCCTTTCCTTGGCGAGTAGATCGATGGGGGGAAAACCCGTGAACACTTGTAATGCCGCTGATGACGTTGTGCGGTAGGCCGCGGCCACTCGGAGCAGGGTCCTCCGTTGCGCGCTAATGAGCAGCTGGGCGTATTTTTTGGTATCAACAATACCACACCAGATGGGCGCAGCGTATAGCAAGATCGAATGGACTACCTGCGCCATCACCTCCCTCTTCTTGGCCGACGGCCCCCCTACGTTGGGCATTATGCGGGTGAGGGCCGCAAGTCTTGCGTCGGCTGAGCCAATCGCGGTCCCGACGTGGTCTCGGAAGCAGCCGCCTTCGGTGATGGTGACGCCGAGATACTTGATGGTACGGCTGGTTGCGAGGGGAATCCCGCCCACGTTGATTGTTAGTCTCCTTCCGGTCCTAGGTCCCCTCAGGACCAGGACCTGGGTCTTTTCCGTGGCCACCATAAGTCTATGTTCATCTAACCATCTGGTGATCCTGTTATATGCCTCTTCTACAGGCACTTGTAGACCGTCGGGAGTCGGCGCCGACACCACCAGCGCCAAGTCATCCGCATAGGCAATTAGGCGCGCGCCCGCAGGGAGTCCTATCCTGAGAACCCCATCGAACAAGACGTTCCACAGGGTTGGCCCCAGGACGGACCCCTGCGGGACTCCTGTGTCAGTATATATCCTGCCACGAGCGGTCTTGATATATCTACGGTCAAGATAGTTTTCTATCAATCTGACGAAGTAGGGAGCCACACCCCGGCCCCTCACGGCCTCCACGATGTGGAACCAGGAGGCAGAGTTAAACGCATTCCGAATATCGATTGCGACCACGACCGCCCATCTGTCCCGTGCATCTCCGCCAGTCATCAGGTCCTTGAGGGCGGTCGTGGTCGACCTCCCCTTGCGGAAGCCGTGCTGGGCCGGGGAGAGACCCCCCGCCTCCTCGATCTCCTCTTCTAGTCGGTCTCTCACGATTGTTTCCAAAGCCTTCCCGAGTACCGGCAGTAGACATATCGGTCTGTAGGAGCCGGGGAGGCTCGGATCCCTCCCCTCTTTGGGGACGAGCACAACCCCAGCCCCCTTCCAGGCCGCCGGGAAGGTCTGAGACTCCATAGCCTCATTGAACTTAGAAAGGATCAGATCCGGGACAGTGTCGAACAAAATCTTCATGGCCTCCACCGAGAGGCCGTCTGGACCCGGGGCAGACCCGGTCCTAGCTCTTCCAATCGCCCCTCGGAGTTCAAGCATTGTGACCTTCGGAGGGTCAGGGACTGCAGGGCCCCTAGCCCATCTTTGGCCGTTACGCGGGAAGAGGGCAGCTATGATCCTCCCTTGGGTGGCCGTATCTAATGCCAGATGGGACATAGGGGACTTAGCATTTTTCGTTGCGATTTTATACGCTGCCCCCCAGATGTCTCGATCTCTTGCCAACACCTCCTCTTGTTTCGGCTGATTGTCTTCTTGAGTCCCCTTCGGGCAACCCTGAGGAGTCTGTCGAGGTTAGCTATGGCATCAGGGTCCGGGGTTCTCTTGCGCCTTGCTCTAGCTAGGGCTCTACTGGCCCTTAGAACCTCGGCTCTCCCGACCGAGACATCTAAGTCCCACCAATATGGGAGACGGACGGTGCGGCCGGAGGGGTTCCTGACAGTCGCCTCCTTCACGCAGCGGGCTATTACGCCGGGGAAGGCCTCCAATGTTGCGTTGGCCGCCTCGGTTTTTACCAGCATCTTAAACCGCTCGTAATCGATCTTGCATGCGTCTCTCTCCGCAATGGCCCTTCCCTGTCCCAGAATAACAGTTATGCTGGCGTGGTAGGTGAGGGGATTTTCGAAAGCGGCTCTCCACGTTATCCGCCCCCTAGCCATACGTCCCGAGCTCAGCGTTAAATCAATGTGACTGGCCGAGTTGCCTCTACGAAACGTAGGGGTCCCGTCATTTAAGATGGTGAGGCCTTCCGCTGCAATCCAGTTTGCCACAGCCTCCCCGCGGGGGTCCAGGATTGGTGCGCCCCATGCCGGCGACTTCGCGTTGAAGTCACCCATAATGAGGTACTGGGGGGATTTGGCAGTTATCTTGGCCATTATTGCCGCGAGGTTATTTCTGTATCGTTCCAGGTTAATATTGGGGGAGAGATATACCCCCCAGTACCAGGTCGCACCCATTTTGACTCCGACACCGCCAGGACAGCTGTCGTATTCTGTGGGTTTGCTCCGCGGGGGTGCTGCAGCATTTATAGCGATTGCCACATCTTCTCTTTGGTCCATAAGCCAGCCCGCTTTTTTGGCCAATTTTTTATTTGGCTCCGGGACCACGGCAAGGAGGCTTCCCGTTCGGAGCATGTCCGCGATGAGTATGTCATGGGCGGCCCGCGCCCTCCCGATATTACATTGGAGGATTCTGCTGTTTGCCAGATGTTCTTATTACTCCTTCACTACTATGCGGTTTTCTCCTTCTCCAACGGGCCACAATCGCTTATTGATGTTACTTGTATTCTGGGAGAGGTCTCACTTCGTTCCACCTGCCTGCTATCCGGTGTCTTCGTTCCTTGTCCCTGTCCTTCCTTTGAGACGCTGGTCCGTTTTCCATTCGACCCATCGTCCAGTGCATTAGACCCTGTTGATGGTTCAGGGTCCTCAGTTTTATTCCTCCTTCTCGCTCTTTTCTTAGATCTTTGTCCATTCTCTTTTACGGTCCCCTCCATCACAGCGCGGTATTGGGGGCACTTCACACTATCGGCCCGATGGCCAGTTGTGCGGCAGATCGGGCACGCCGGCGATTCCCGGCAGTCTGCCACCCGGTGACCTTCCCTGCCGCATTTCAGGCATAGGGACGATCTGTCTTCACCACGGCAGTCCTTTCTGTGGTGGCCGAAGGCCAGGCACCGGAAACAGCGTTCGATCGCCTGACGCCAGGTCACTCTGCAGTTAACCCATCCCACCTTAAGCCCTCCCGGGCCGGTTAGCTTCCTGGCCACTTCAGCTGTGGTCCTAAGGAACGCTCTAGTTGTTCCATCCTTACAAGGCCTGATGGTCACCGATGTTACTTCCGCCTCGGGTACTCTTAATTTGATGGCTTCCTTAATTTCTGCCTCTGTAACCGTGACCTCCATACCGTGGACTAGGACGGTTTCTTCGGAACGGACGGAATATTAAAGACTACTAATAATTACGCTGTCTTCAGAGACAAAATTACTGGTCTACCTGTAGAATTAGTAGAATTATCCGATTTATTCTATTTTGTCCTAAATGATAATAACGTTTTAACGACACTTTGACTTAACCGGGATTATTGCCCCCAATCACCAGGGCAGGTAGTAGGCGTAGAAATTACGGAGATAATCGATTGTGGTGTGAATTATCGCATGTGATTTATGTGTCAAATAGATTACATTTATTATTTACCCGTAGCCCGGATACCTGGGGACAACTACTTGGAATTAGGGTTTTAACTTAAAATATAAATTCCAGGAATCACGCAATAAATCACAATAAATAGCGCACAACCGTATGGAAATTTTCAGTTAAAATCGAACAACTTACCACGCAGTATCATGGCCGAATTTGTGATGTCCGAAAATGGCAAGCCGAAGATGTTGTTAAATGGCCACTTTTTCTTCAAAGAGAAGCAGAGCGATGAGAAGATTCATTGGAAATGTGCGCTCTATCAGAAAACGAAGTGCAAATCTAGAGCAACCACAGTGAATGGGGAAATCGTGCACGTGAATGACCACCATAACCACGTTGGTGACGCAGCGGAAGTAGAAGCCACCAAAATCTACGCAACAATGAAAACCGCAGCTATATTGACCAACGACACCCCACAACATGTTATAAGTAACGCTATTCATCAATGCACTCCAGCAGCAGCTCCCAAGCTTCCCAGGATGGACGCAATTAAAAAAACAATTAGAACCATCCGCCGACAAAAACTTGCAGGACCAGCCCAACCAAATAATCGGCAAGAAATTATATTTCCTATGGAATACAAAAAAACTTGCAGTGGCGAAGATTTCCTGCTCTACGATTCAGGCGAGGAGGAGAGGAGAATATTGATATTTTCAACACGGAGAAACCTCCAAGTATTAGCCACAAGCGAACATTGGTACGCAGATGGAACTTTTAAAACCGTGTCATCTTTATTTTACCAGCTCTACACAATCCATGGCTTAAAACAAAATTTGTCAATCCCATTGGTGTTTGCCCTCCTGCCCGACAAACTCCAGAATACGTACGTACGACTTTTAGAGGAGGTTAGAAACTTGGAGCCTACACTATCGCCAACAACAGTGACAACAGATTTTGAAAAAGGGATGAATAACGCCTTTCGCACAGTATTTCCTAACGCTCGATTAAGAGGATGCTTTTTCCACTTGTGCCAAAGCATTTTTCGTTCAATTCAGAGCCATGGACTGAAACGAAGATATGAAACCGATGCTCAGTTTGCCTTGACCATGCGAATGTTACCAGCTATTGCATTTGTTCCCACAGATGCAATTATCGAAACATTTGAGATGCTGTGTGATAATAATGTTTTCCCTGAAGAAGCCCAAGAAGTAGTGGACCATTTTGAAGACGTTTGGATTGGACGACCTAACAGAAGACAGCGCCGACCTCCTCAGTATCCTCATGAAATGTGGAATCTATTCGACACTACGTTACAGAATCTTCCGAAAACGAATAACTGCGTATAAGCTTGGCACAGATCATTTGAGGAACTGGTTGGGGCGACCCATCCAAATATTTGGAAGTTTATAAAATGCCTTCAAAGTCAACAAAGGTTAAGTGAACTTCGAATTGAGCAATATGTTGCCGGATTTGATCAGCAGCCACCCAAAAGAAGATATAAAGATTGTGCTCAACGCTTGTTTAACATTGTGGGCCAGTATAATCCCGATAATATTATTGAGTATGTAAGAGGAATAGCTCACAATTTGTCATACTAATTTATCCTCTTTTTTGTAGTTTTTGTCTTCTTTATTTTAAAAATTGTGTTCCATTAATTGTACTAATATACTGACGTTATTTATTTTAATAAATGTTATTATGCTTCAGCAATTTTTTATTACAAAAAAACCAAATCCAAGTATTTATTCAATTTTTTGGGTCTCATGGACCTCACCTCTACGGACCCCAAAACAAAAAATAAAGTATTTCTTTTTCGAAATTTCGTCATGATACTACTCACTGCAATACAATACTCGTATTTATATCTGATGTTTTTACAAGAAACTCATCAAAAATTCGATCCTGCTTTAAGCGTAATGTAATAATAACGTGAAAGGTATTTATTGTACATATTAAATGTAAATGTATTATGATTATCGAGACATGCAGATAAATATTAATTTAACGGCGGTGAATTCTCCGGTCGGTGAATTGTGTGTCGGTGAAATGTTCGGTCGGTGAATTGTGCGTCGATGAACTTTCCCGACGGTGAATCGTCGTCGGTGAATTGTACGTCGGTGAATTGTCGTCGGTGAATTGTTCGGCACCCCAAAATTCCCAACCACTTGACATGAGATAACGCCAACTGTTTGATTTTATTCAAAGATGACGATTTGAACTTGAAGCATGTGTACATGGATCATGTAGGGACCGATATGAGTTTTGAGAATTTCAAAAGTATATGTGCTTTTTGCTGGCGTGAACTTTACGGTTTCTTGATGATTTCCAAAGATGTAAACTCGGACGGTGGTCGATACAGACAGGAATTTGATCGTTTAATTTACAAAGATAATAAATAATATTGGTATTATTATTATAGTGAGTCATCGTATATAGCTTTATATTTTCCACCTAACCCTCATGTACCTGTTTGAAGTCGTTTGACCTGTTTAAAGCTGTTAAAAGCGGTTAGAAGCGGTTAACCGAACGGTTACCATACCTGTTCAAACCCCTTATACCTTACTACAAATCCAGTTGAAAATGGACTCTAGGGAAAGGAAACTAAAACAATGTCTCATCCAGAAGAGCAGGATTGCCAAAAGAAAATTGGAACAATTGAGGCATGCGGAATACGTCCATGAAAATATGTTCAATCCCATAACGAAGCATTTAAAAATATCGAAAATATTTTTCAAACTTCTAACACTACAAAAATGAGGAATGAGAAACACTCAAAAGAAATTATTATTGGCCATCAATGAGAAAAGTCGTTACTAATTATATTAATGAATGTCACACTTGTCAAATTTCTAAATTCTCTAGGAAACCACCTTATGTCTCACTAGTATTAACCGAAACTGTTGGAAAACCATTTTAATTAATTCATGCAGACGTTTTCCAATTCAACAGTTATCACTTATTAACAATCATAGACGCATTTTCGAAATTAGGACAAACAATACTTATTCAAGGAAAAACTTCAATAGAAATTTGTAAAGCATTTTTGCAATATTTTTCATACTATGGTATCCCACAACGAATTACAGTAGACAAGGGAACAGATTTCAAAAACGAGACGGTAAATGAATTGCTACGTTCACATAAAATAGACATTCACTTCACTACACCACTACACCACGAATCAAATGCCCCCGTAGAAAGATTCCACTCCACCTTAATTGAACATCTTAGGTTTTTACAACAGAAATACTGTAAAGAAAATACGAATACCGTAATGACTTATGCTTTAATAGCTTACAACAACCCTTTACGCTCCACTACTAAATACATACCATTTGAATTGACTTTTAGACATACTGACTCACGAGACGTATCGGAACTAATAGGAACCACGTTTTACTGTAATTATGTTCATAATCATCGAGAAATAATGACACATCTTTATCAAAAAGTATCCCAAAATTCAGAAGAAAACAAGAAAAAGGTAATAGAAAAAAGGAACAGTAAAGGACCAACACAATTTCAGTTTAGGGGTTTTGCTTTTTGCTTTTCTGTTTTTGCTCTTAAGCCTAATTAGTCTCATGCTTAAAAAACACAGCTTACTGCTATAGTCTAGCCCTGATATCTGTCTGCTGTCGTGCCGGTTTTTTCTCTTACCCAGCATGCGCCTTTCTGTTTCTTTCTTTAGTTTCTTTCTGTGTAGGCTTGTCTTCACTCTAGTGAAGACCTCAGCTAGCTAGCTTTCTTTTCTAGAACAGTGGTCTGGAGTCCACCTGAATCCCTAATCAGGAATTTCCCCGGGACGGGGGACGTAGGGTGGGTCCCAATCTATGGCATCCAGAGGGGGACCCCCACTAACATCGGGGTCCACCCCCCCAAACCCTGCTCACTAACTGGCCCCTGGAGGAGAAAAACTCTCCACAAGAGTGATCCCAACAGGCCGCTTCTTACTTCTACAAAGACCTGACTTGACTGGACCGAACACCGTCCGAGCCTAGGGGGAGCCCGCGGGGTTTACTGCTTCCCCCAGGTGACCTTACCCAGGGCGGTGTTTATTGCCCGTTTCCGAGGTAGTGCGTGGCCTCATTGGTCTAAAGTCGGGAAAAAAGGGGTTGGACAGATAGTATACAAAACTAATAAAAAACGGAATAAATCCGAGAATAAATTCAAAGGCCCTTTCGAATTAACTGAATTATTAGAACATAATAAAGTTAAAATAAAGAATGTAACCAATAAACAAACGGAAACGATGCACATAAATGAACGAAGTGTGAATTTGCCTCTATAGAGAGTGGACTGTATAGATCTCTCTCGTAGCTCGTGGGTGGCTGCGGAGATGAATCTTGTCTCCAGGTTGTAAGGCTGGAGACTGTAGTAGTAGTTGGAGATCACGGCTTGTCGTAAATCTCCTGAGTGGACCTGAAGGCGTCTCTTGCAGGTCCTGAGTTGAAGTTCTCGGAGTTCTGGAGAGAGCAGATCCGGGGTTGAAGGTCTCGAAGTTAGATGTTCCCTTAGCTTGACGATCTCGTAGAACTCTCAGGGCGTAATGTGAGAGTAGTCGTGTAGGGTGAGGTTAGGTCTCCCGACTGCAGGCTCACAGTCGGTTTTAAGATGAAGGGTGACTTTTAAATCAAGACCAACAACACACGTCGTTTTGAGCATACAAGTATACTAATTTATTGCCAAAAATTCCCGAGATTTTATACACAGTCATTTTGAGTTGCGTTACCCTTTGGTTTAAATTATTTGATAACGTTGTTAATTTTTGTTGAATGTTATCTTCCAATGTCCGAGAATTGCTTCACTGATCTTACCGATGCGGATTTGCCATCAAGTTGCGAAGGAGTATTATGCTGACATCCACATTCTGCACCTTAGTGGTATACAATTGACCTTATTACTGGGTCAGTGTCATGCTTCGTTTCGTAAAACAAAGCGTGTTTTTATTAAATGATGTAAGAGGCTCCCTGAATTAGTTCGCAATAAATTACAATTTATTAACCCTAAAAATTTGCTAAAATAATGTCGAAGTTAGCGTCAACCTAAAAGAACTTAAAATCCCTAATGTTTCAGATTGTTTATCCTCGGCAGCAAGTCAGAGTCAAAACTAAGCTATCTTAAATTCCATAACCTCAACGAAAACCCTGGCCTCCTACCCTTTAAAATTGGTAATGCCCAAAATGTCGTTGACCACTGGTCATTTATCCAAATGTATGATATATCGCATCTACTAAACCAATTTTTAGATTTACGAAGAAATTGTCAAAAGTTCCAGAAAAATGCCGAAAACTCCACCGGACGCATACAAAATTACCTTCAAAACTCTTGTAATCTCGCCACCTTCCTAGAGGCAAAAGTAAACCGTCAATTTTTGCAAATCAATCTTATGTTAAACAGTAAAACGAAGAGAGGTCTTATCAATGGACTCGGAACGGTAATCAAAACTCTAACGGGAAACCTCGACCAAGAGGACGCAGATAGATACCATAAAACTATCACAAAACCAAGAGAAAATTGAAACTTTAGTGAAAGAACGAATTACAGTATTAGGACAGGCAATAAATAGTTTTGAATAAATTTCTGTAAATATAAGCCAAAACCAACTAATTCTCGAAGCACGTCTCGCAAAGGTCGAAAAGGCTTTAGCTAACCTCCAAATTAAAGATTTAGAAACAACTGAATTCTGTTAGAAATTTTCATATCCCAAGCCATGTCATCCCTTCAAAATATATATGATACTCTTGAAGATTTAGAAGTAGCAATTACTTTTACAAAAATAAATTTTCCATAATTCCATAATAGAACCACAAGAACTGTTAGAAGAAATAAAACTAATGTCCAATTATCTAAGTGATAATACATTGCCCTTTGAACCTACCCTAGAGAATATTCTAAATTTTGAAGAGATTTTAGAAATGAAGAGTTGCAGCAAGGGGAATCAAATAATCTTTATTTTAGAAATCCCTTTGGTAGAAGCCAATAACTACAATTATTACTATCACCTATACCCTTTACCTACTCCATCCCTCAATCAATACAAAATTATTATTCCTTTATCAAAATACCTCATCCTTAATGAGCACCGTTACATCTACTTCGACAAAAGCTGCCAAGAAATTACACCGGGAGAATACATGTGCCACGAGAACAATCCAACCACCCTGACCGAGGAATCACCATGCAAAGTACAAATGTTTACCTTCGCCGGAAACGTCACCAACTGCATCCAGGCCCCGATAAGAGTCGAAACAATAGAAGTCCGAAAATTAAAAAGGAAAAATGGATCCTGATCATCCCTCAGAAGACTGCTGCAATTCAACAATGTGACATGACCAAAGACCACGTCCCGCTACACGGCACGTACTTACTAGGAGTCGATCCAACCTGCGAAATACACATAGGGAACATTCTGATCAGAATTCACACCAACCCCAAGTCGAAATTCAAGAACATGGCCCTACCAAAATTAAACTTTGATGACAACCAGAAACCGAACTTCATCCCTATGAAACCTTTGAAATTGAAATCCGTCAATTTGGAAGAAATGAAAAACATCCGAGTGGCCCTGGACCTTCATCGAGAAAATCTAAAAGAAATTTCAACCGAGCCTGTCCACTTTCACATGATTAGTATATGGACCATACTGCTATACGTCACCGCATCGATTGTGTCCGTATTCTTCGTAGTAAAATTCACTGTTAAAAAGATAATCCAAAAGAAGTAGAAGAGAGACGTCCGAGAAGCCGAGATAATCATTTAACTTCATCAACTTCACCGTTGATTCCTTTCTACGGCAGGAGGAGTTATAATATATAACCTGCACTTTTGCGTTCTTTATATATTATTTACTATTAATTTTAGAGGTCAAGTTGCATTATCATGTTTCTATTAGTTATATAAACTTGCATTTGTCGCTTTGTAGTTAGTTGGTAGTAGATACAATCGCTGTCACTACGTGTAGCATCGAAATAAAGCTTTTAAAAACAAATTTGTGAAGTATCATACTTTAACTTGCATTTACATATCATATAAACACCAAAACATTGTCCACAATAATTACGACGATGCATGACGACATAGACCTAATGACTAATCCTTTAAGAGGAAACTTGAATCACTTTAATTTACTTTTATTACATAAAATAGAACTAGGAGACAAATTAGATTCTAGAATAAACGATAAGGTTACAACATTGCGACACAATCGTCACAAAAGGGCAATAATTAACGGAGTTAGCACAGCTTTTAAGTATTTGTTTGGAACCATGGACTCTAATGATCAAGAGTACATAAATAAATATTTAGAGACTATTAGTAATAATGAAAATAAATTTAAGACAGCGATAAATAATCAACAAACCGTTCTACGCGAAGTAGTGGATAAATTTGAAGATACGTCCAAAAAAACAAAAGCAATCAAAATCAAATAATAATAATACATTTTAAGGAGTTAGTAAAAGTGAAACAGAAATTCGAACAACAAGAAAACGTATTATCATTTAATTTATCCCTAGATAGGATCATTTTAAATTTAAATATATTATTAGATGTAGTAAATAACATGGAGACAGCATTATCCTTTGCTAAGATGCACATTTTACATAATTCGATTTTAAGTGTTGAAGATATTACGAGTTTACTGAATAAGTTAGAGATAGAAAATGATTACAATCGTATTTTATAATTAATACATTTGATTAACTATTATTCACTGTTCACCACCGACGCAATAGTCAACAACGATATTATCATATTTAAAATTCATGTTCCTATGACATCCAAATCTTTCCACTATTTTCACCTTTTTTCCGTTTACTTAAACAATTTCACTATTATACCTGAAACTCCCTTCTATCTATTCGACGCAGAAACCTATTGGAACTCGAGACAACCATGCCAGGCGATTGAAGATGTATACTTATGCGAACGAGATCAACTGACAAAGAGCGACCCGTGCCTCAAGGAAATCCTAGTCAACGGCAGCAACAATTGTACCATCACTAATATAAACCTGACGAAGACAATCATCGAAGAAATAAGCCTGAGGGACACCATCTTCACATTACCTGACATCAACGCGAGATTACCTGGACATCACAAAGAAAAACCCCTACGTGTCTCCCCAGTTAACCACCACGAGTTGAGACGTATGAAAATGTTAACCGAGAGCCTGATAAAGAAAGGAATGAACCTGGAAGCAGCTCCTCGCGCCACCTGGACGGACCACATAACAGCACCTTGATCATCACAATACTTCTAGCAGCCTTCGCATACTTCACTTGGAAGAAAGTTCGAGAAATACTCCACCGCAGGAATGAAGGATCTCCTGAGCAAATCCAGGAGCCCCCATTTGCTCAGCTTAGGGGAGGAAGGAATTATGTTGTGAAAATAACCATTCCATGTGTGTTGATAGAAATATTACGGAAACTTTCCTATCTTAGGCTATTATTTCTTATCCTACTATTTAAGGTAGCGTGAGGTCATTTTTCAGGGATTTGGTTCTGTTGCCGTCGGGCAGATACCATGTTCATTTAGTTTAAGAATTTCTCTCGCTTGTGTTATTCGTTTAATAAAGTTTTTAAAAACTTTAATCGATAATCGAGAAACATCATAGTACTCGAGAGTACATATATGTGTATGAACACAAATGTACTAGAATTTCTGTACTAATATGTATATATTATGTCCTATGTAATTTTACATAAATATGTACAAATATTGAAATTGTAGCATCCATGTACACATACGGGTCTCAACTTTGAAAATACCATTTATGAAATTTATTGCCGAGATAAAATTAATTTCCTTTGTAATCTTTAATGCGATAAAATTGTAATTTTAACTTAGTGATTGCGTTATAACTTTCTCCAAAGTTAACATTCATTATCTTCGTGTACTTATCGTTTTATATACTTTTAAAGCTGTTGTAAAAGAATTGATGTTTGAATGTGGAGTGAAACAATTCTAATTAAATTTGGCATTAAAAGGTTTCAAGTAGTTTGTGTAATATCTACACGATCCTTTGCCCAGAGAGAAGAAGGATATAATACGTGAAATTATCTTCTATATAAGTAGATGTTAAATAAATATTGAGTAACTCTTAAATCCCCAGAGGCATCTGTCATTAAATTGAAAAGTAGACTGTTTGATATTCTGGTAATGTCGGTAATTTTTTGTTAATTGACCATACGATTAAAATTGGAGAAAAAAACTCAACGTTAATACGGTTTGTACGGTTTTCACAACAATATTTACAATTCGTGTAATATGATCCGTATATGATTCGTATAGTATGTTCCAGGTTCGGATCTACCCACCATTCGGATAATTTAATACTATTAGGGGAAACCCATAAACATAGCGTGGTCAATATTTATCCCTCCACAGTTCAATCATAAGATAATTTAAATCCGCGACAAAGACCGTATCAGACAAATGAATGATGCAGCCATTGTCCTATTATAAATCTTTCGTAATTACACCCGCCTAGTCCATAATTCCGGATTTTTTCTGAACCATGGGTAGCTAGGGTAAAATGTACAACCTATAACTATTGTGTATGGAAAACGCATTTAAATACTGTATCTGACAAGTTAAAATTCAATTACAAAATATTTCCGCTTAGAACGGAATCCAAGTTTATATTTCCTCTTAAAGTTTCATGTGTAGTCCTTAATTTATTCCTTTATAAAGAGTATGCTAGCATTTTATAACACCCTGCGGGTGTTTAAAGGATTTTTTATTTTATTAGATTTTGTAACACTAGGAAAGAGGACCCTGTATATGAATGTATTAACAACGCTACGTGATTTATTCCTCATTACGTAACACAATAAGTCGGTAATTAGAACATACTCATGTTATTTCGTAAAATGGCGCGGAAACAGCTGACTTGGAAATGCTAAATTGGTAACAATGTCCGAGGTCAGAAATCGGACTCTGCTTCGTACTTTTGTCGGCTCAGCAAAGGCGGGTAACAACACTTAAGTAATTAAGAGGGCGGACTTTATGACGTAACAAGGATAGCTATAGGTTCAATAAGCAAAATTCGACCAATTTTGACCAAAGGGAAAAACTTTGCTCTTGGAGAGAGCAAAGTTGAGTGTTAAGGAGACGGTCGGGGGATCGCACTCCGTCCGATTGTGTTTTGTATTAAGTGTCGTTTTGTGTTGAAGGTTAGGACAGCAAGGAAGTCCAGCGTTAGGTAGAGACGGTCAGGGACGGATTTCAGGTCAGTTGTGTTGTACTGTGTGTTAAGATTTTGCTCGGGTCTGGGCTTTTTGAGAGGAAATCAGAGTTTAATTCGCGAGGGCGAAGTCCAGAGTTTGGAGTTATTTTCAGGTCGGGGACCTTTGAGCAGTATTGGAGTTTAACTCGCAAGGGCGAAGTCCAGAGCACGGAGTTATTTTCAGGTCAGGGACCTTGGAGGATCATTGGAGTTTGACTCGCAAGGGCGAAGTCAAGAGTTACGAGTTATTTTCAGGTTGGGGACTTTTGAGGAGTATTAGAGTTGATTCGCAAGGGCGAAGTCAAGAGTTATAAGTTATTTTCACGTCGGGAACTATTAGGTCATTAGGTGTTAGCGGTAATGTCTCGGACACCCCGTATGTGCGGCCGGTCTCAAGTTCCCGACCCGACTATTCCTTACGCCGCCGACCGAGATTGTTTACGAGAGACGTGACTGCGAAAGAGGCCCGGGGGCTGACTAAGGAAAAACGCGGAGAAGAGGAAAAAAGGATTATTCAGGCTTGAGCTTTGCTAAAATTAAGATGTTTAATAATTACGAGTTTTGTTTAAATAGATTCTTTGATTGTATCCAGAATTATTATTTTTAACTAGCCCTTCGTGCTAATATAGGTTTTATAGGAAAAGGGCATTTGTAATTAAAACGACGGATTAATTTAATACAAGCGTAAAGCCTTTTAATGAGGTGACAGACCGAGCATTTAAGAAAGACTAAACTACAAAAACTGTATATGCGAGATTGTTTATTCATTTACCCTTTCATCAGCAGTTTTAATTTTCAAGGCGATATTCTCCGAACGTCAAGTGTAAAATTATGTTTTCCTCTTTTTGTTTACTAAGTCAATATTAGATTATACAGAGTAAACCAATACTTTGATTCGCGAGGGCGAAGTCCAGGAGCTAAGAGTTATTTTCAAGTGGGGGAGCTTTGAGGAAAGTCAGAGTTTAATTCGCAAGGGCGACGCGAGGAGCGAGAAGTTATTACGAAGGAGTCGTAAGTATTTGAAGAGGTTTAGAGTTGCTAAACGAGTCGTACACTGTTAAGAGTGAGAGTTGTTGAGTGAGAGCGGTGATTTTGGAGTTTAGAGTCTACGCGAGTGTCGCAATCTCGTTGGAGTTTTAGAGTTATTGTTCGAGAGCATCAATCTTGCCAGTGTTAGAGTTGTACGCGAGATGCGTTGTTGGTGAGTTGTAGAGTTTTACGCTAGGGTCGTAATACTTTGAGAGAGTTAAAGTTTGTACATTGAGCGAAAGAAGGCTGAGTACCGGACCGAGATCAAAGTAACCAGCCAGAGAGAACTTCTAAAGTTTGGGTGAGTCGTTTAATAAGTCGGGAGGGATGTGTAGCCCTAGATTTTGGGATTGGCTTTTTGAAATGTCGACAGTTGTGCAATTTCGATAATTTGGTCAATGGAATTTTGGAAAGGTCACTCTCCTCATATCTCGTAGGGACAAGTTTTTCATATACAGGGGCATTAAGAATTTTAGCGAGATTTTTACCTTGATCATTGTGTTCATTTTTTTTATTCTGTCTGTTCACTAATTAAATTATATTTGATTTCGTTTTGTTGTGTGTAATTTTAGACTTGGGTTGTTCACTTTTATAACTTGATTGACTTAGTGGGATGAACGAATTCTTTGTATTATTTTGACTTATTAATTTTGTCAATATAATTTTTTATATTATTCAGTCGTTTATTTTCTTTAAAGTCGATTAAAGCGGGCATTCGCAAAGCCCCGCACCAATATGCTTCACTAAGGAACCAGTCAATAGTTGAAAGTAATCAATACCTCAATCAATCCTCCAAACGTACTATCGGTACCTAGACCTTGACTAGTGTATCGATTTTATATATTAAACCCTCACATAATAAGGGCCGATATTACAGTTTGTATGCATAACAGTTACATAGAGGTAAATAATTGAGTATCCATTTTTTTAATTAATGAATTATCAAAATTGAATGATAGAGAACAGGCAGTTAATGAATGTAACAGGAAATAAATCTCATCGAAATGAAACCCTGCGAAATCCTACCTGGGATTAAAACTCTCCAGGGTGTACCCCTAGAAAAATTGAACAACGGTGAACAAAAACAAGAAATTTGAGAAAGGGTCCCCGAAAGAATATCCTGGATCAAAACTGTCCAAAATAAATCTCTCGAGACAAGAAACTCCCCGGAAAGAAGCTCCCCAATAAAATTCAGGACCAAGATCAACATTTTATTATAATTACTGAATATGTCTTATTACTTTAATAGTGTTGACAGTAGAGCGAGTGCAACAACTGCCATTTATTTCTAATGAAAATTGGATTATGATTCTGTTCTTTTTTTCTTCGAAAAAGGGACACAGATAGTGAACATTTTTATATTTAATAAATCTTTGCATCTATGAAGAAAACGATTGACCAAATTTTACTCAAACCCCTCCATTTCCGTCACTGCCCACAAAAAGGGCTTTTTCAAAGTTGAGACAACTTAAAAATTGCATTACTTATAAATAATTTTAAATGAACCTAGTAATGACAATACCTCTGAAAATATAATCCTTGTAATATTTTCTTTAATGAAAAAGTTGTAAGGCTTGTACAAACGAATATTTTAAATAAAAATTCATAAGGGAAAACCCAATGGTTTAACGTGGTTTGGTAATATTGAGCATATTTTCTACTGAGATAACGTTTTGCTAATTTTTTCGCAGATAGTTTTAGACTTCTAACACCTCGTCAACTAATAAATATTGATCAATTGGCTTCCAGTTTTCGGCCACATTTTTAGATTTAAATACACCTAAAATTGAAAGATACGGCATTGGAAAGTAGGCATAAAAATCAATAGAAAATAATTAACTATCCAATTTTCAATAAATCGAAAAATAAAAAAGTTGCAGTGAAATTTTAAAAATGATGATTTTAATTTTTTGCCAATAACTAGGGATATGTTTAAACTTCGTACACTTTCAAAGTGGAATGTTAATTGAAACTTAAAACTACACAACTTGGTCAATTCAACTGATATTGTATCTCAACTGTTAACAAAGATAGCCATGTCAACACCACATATATGTATATTATGTATATAGCATAAACATGTATAAAAAAATTATTATGGTTTATAAAAATTGACATGAGCGATATTAAGAAAAATCTCATAAAATACAAAAGCTACTCAATTGGGCCGTTTGCGTTTATTGTAGAATCTGCAAACGAACGACAAATAAAATTTGTAAGTTTAGCCATTTCCAAAAAAGCCAAGAAAATATTTGATGTTAGTATAAAAGATATAAGGATTATTAAAGAAAAGGTATCGACAAAATGATGTCAACTTCTCAAATATAAATAGAGCAAATTTCTTGTTGGAAAACAAAAAACTGCTTGATAAGTAGCTAAAATAATAAGAGCAGGTAAAATAAGGCAGATAAAATAAAAGCAATAAAAAAAATTTCAATTCCAAAAATGACAAAATACGTAAAAGGATTTTTAGGTTTATTGGAATATTAGAAGATTTATAAAATAGTGCCAAATCAATGAAATCTCTGATTACATGTTTAAAGAAAGGACTAAAATTGGAATTAAAAGATAAATACATAAATTGTTTGGAAAATTGCAAACATTTGTTAATTATATGGACCGATACTTCAATATCTTAATTTTTCCAAAAAATTTAGTTTCACCGCAGACACATCGAATATAGCATTAGGCGCAGTTTTGTCACCAGGACAAATAGGTAAAGACCTCCCTATTGCTTTTGCATCTACAACACTTAATGAATCAGAATAAAGCTATTCGACAATAGAAGTAAACTTTTGACAGTAGTTTGAGGAACCAAGTGCTTTTGACTTTATCTATGAGGCAGAAAATTCCATATTGTAACGTTTTGCTGTTTGAAAATGACTACACTACACAACTTGTCTTAATTTATTTATTTTAACCACTTACACTAACACTTATCTAATTTATATAATCTAATTTATATTTGCTCACTGCCGCGTTCCGGTCGACATCCTTCGACGGCTTTATGACTCTCTTCCGACACTTCTCGTCTCGCTCGGCAGCCTGTTAATTACCTTTGTCTTCTAGCCTATCTATTATTAAAATGTCACGTCCGGTCTCGAATTTTCCCCCAGTCCCCCTGGTGGCGAAAAAACGGCTTGGTTATATGAATCAAAATGACTTCGCTCAGTAATATTTCACTCAGTAATTTCCATATACAGGGTCCTCGTTCTAAATGTTACAATCTCTAATCCATCAATAAAAAAATAATTAAAATCCCTCAGACACCCGCAGGGTGTTACAGAACCTCGGATTACGTTTCAGACTGATCAGTGCGGGTTTATCGAGTACGAACTCTTGTTAATTAAATCGGTTGTTGGAGACTTAGGTAAGGTGGATTTATACAGCTTTAATTTAGCATTAGTGTTATCGTTAGCTGCTACTAACTTTAGTTGTAATTTGTCTTTCTGTTAAATTTGCGGTTTATACGAAATAAAAATCAAAAATTAAAACTGAAAGTGAGGTTAAGGTTTTGTAACGATTGGTTTAGGTTATTGCTAGGATATTGTTTAGAATTCACGTTAAGACGTAAGGGATAACTGGTTCAAAACACAACACACACCAGTTTATAAACTCTGAAGTTGACATTCAGTTGAGTTTCAGGTGAGGTTCAGTTGACGTTGGCAAGTGGGGAGGTTAAGGGCATGATTTATAAACGTCGTTCAATTCGCAGCGCCGTTGCGTTTACCTAACATATGTCATTCGACATAACCTAAAATATTATGTGTTCTTTTTAAATACATATAAATATATATAGTGTGAGATGGATTTTATTTATCTATTACTCTCTACCTCTTTTCTTTCCATTCTTTCGGTTTTTTAATTTTTTTTTTAGTTCCGCCTGGAAACACAACGCAGTAGAAAAACAATATAAAATATAACACTTGGTTAGCCGTATATGAGGCTAAGCCCCAAATTCCGTTCTAAACATATAATTTTATCTACACACGACTCAAGAGGGTGGTCCGTCCCAAATGTGAAGATTATGATTACGTTATGGTTTTAATAAGGTTTCCCTGTGTGTTTTAGTCTTAGATCACCCTTCATGAGGGTTTGTGTTGTGTTGTGTGATTGATCTAGCTGTGCCAAAAAAATAATAATGAGCAGAGTAATTGGAAGAAGTCACTAATTGGTGATGTTGGGATGTTCTCGGGGCCAGGAGCCGAAGCTGAGTTGATGTTCTAGGTGGAACCCCCAAAATGAAACACACGTTTCAAAATCCAATCTTTAATAATTCAGCCGACGTTTCGTCCCGGATCAAGGACATACTCATGGCGATTTTACAGGTACAAAAGCATTCATACACAATTGTGTGCTGAATATTGCTCATGCAAGGGTTTCTATTCTTGAATTCAGGAATAATGGCCCCTTTTTGATCTTGTTCCCTCATTTGTGAGCAAAGTACTTTTGTGGATCTTTTGACCTTTCCATCGCACATTAGATAAGGCTCTGAATGCTTTTGTACCTGTAAAATCGCGATAAGTATGTCCTTGATCCGGGACGAAACGTCGGCTGAATTATTAAAGATTGGATTTTGAAACGTGTGTTTCATTTTGGGGATTCCACCTAGAACATCAACTCAGCTTCACTAATTGGTGAGTTGATCACTGAGCCCTTCATTCTTTTACTGTTGATTAACTAACTAACTCATTAGTTAATTAACCAACGATATTTAGAACTGAGCAATAATCGTAGTTGTCACTATTTGGTATTCCAAACATTAGTTAGTCAGTGTTAGTATAGTACCGCCTTTTATCTCAAGGCAGGGTACTTCGCGCGCTACTCCTTTAATACTCATTGCACGTTCTTGAGGTAATTGTCACTAGTATGTGAAGGGTACCTTGCTCGCCCTCTCCTGGTACCATTTCACGATCAGTACTAGTGTATTGCGTTTGCTAGGACCTCGGGTAGGTACTTTGCGTGCCCTTCCTTAGTACCATAGCACACTCGACCCTAGAAGTTTATGTGATTGTTGTTTACTGGTAACTGGGGCGGGTACTTCGCGCGTTACTCCCTTAGTACCCCCTGCACGCTCAGTACTAATTTGTGTCTGGTCTGGTGGGTATTTTGCGCGTTACTCCCCTAATATCCATTACACAAGCCAGGGGCTCGATTTTTGAACGAGGACGAAACTGTTCCTGTGCGAATTAGTTCGGCTACCAATATTCATATGCGAACAGAAAGTCTTAGTTTTGAGTAGTATTCCAATTCACATTTCGTGTACGAAGAAAATTCGAATACTTAAATTTGACAATGCCGCATATTCGAGTACTCCCGTCAGTCCGAGTGTTGACTTCGATGTTTAATGCTAGTTGTTCTTTGTTGTATTGGTTGTTGTATTTTGTATTCCGTGATAATCCCTACCCTAACCTTATATTATTGTATTATTGTTCTTATGGTGATTTTCTATTACAACAATTAAAGGAAAATGAATATTGGCAAAAAAAGAGCCGGTAATGTGTCGACAGAGTAAAAACGTCAGCTTTGTGTTTACATGGAGCAACGTGAAAATTTAAATAGCGGAAAGTTTTCAAAAATTTTGCGGTAAAAACCGCACAACAGTAAATAGCTGATACCCTGAATGCCATTTCTATGTAATGTAAGAAATCTGAGTGTAATAAAGTATCCTTATTCTAGGTTTGGCAAGATATGAAATCAAATGCCAATAAGACAAATTCTATCATAAACAACTATGACAGAGGAACGGGCGGAGAACCACCTGTTGACATTGTTTTGACCAATGAAGATAAAAAAGTACTGGAAATAGTTGGACCATCATTAACAGCAGGACTAAAGAATGTTTCAGAGTCTGACTGTACATTTCAAGGCAAAGGATTGGACCAAATTGAAATTGAAATTCTAGATGATGATATTGCTAAAAACTTGAGTGAGTCAAATGTTGCTGATTATGTCCATCCTGGGTTTTCCAAACAGCCTGACAGTTACAAAAATCTAGAATTTACTGGAAGACTTGAAGAGGAAGATGAAAAAGAAAACACTGAAGAAGCTAGCAAGTCACATCCCATTTTTCCTACTATGACAAATATCACATTTCATAATAATGTAATTAAAAACCATTGAAACGCACACTCCTACAAAGCTTAGATAAATGTGTAACAGAAAGTAACAGTTTACTGCATATTACTGAAAGGAAAGAAAAACATCATAAACAATATTTGGATGCAAAGCTGAAACTCTATGAGAGGGAAGTAATAGCAAAAGAAGCGATTGCCCTACATCTTAATGAAATGTGTGATATTTTTACCAAACGTACCTAATTATTGTTGACACTTAATTTGTGCTCTAGGTATGTAGTATTAGTTGTTTTGTTTGTATAGTGTAAACAATAAATAAAGTAAAATAATAGGTACGAATGTGTACTATAGATGCCATGCAGTTTAGTTTGAACAGTAGATTTTTTATAGTTGCGATAACTCTTAGTCGGTTTTTTATGTTTTAAGGGTGTGTTATCTTTTTTTTATATAATAGGCATATTTGTTACAGTATGATTTATTTCTTGTTCATAATGTTTTTTTTGTTTCTATTGAACAGATTACATGTCATTAGTTACAAAGATTGGAAAATAAAGAGAAAACTAACAAACTTCAGTTTGAAAATAAATTATACTCCATTAAAATAATTTCGTATAATGAATTGCCCCATACGTCTTCCAGCTGCCAGTTCCCGATTATTTACCACTTGATTCATTCCTCTTTCTAATTCATCCTCAGGATACACTCCATAGTCAATAGGTACATGTTCATCTGGATCATAACCAAGCTCAGTTGGAGGAACATTATTGTTTATACATATGTTGTGGAGAACTACGATGATGCTTAATAAGCAACGAAATCTCAATTTCAAGACCCAATGCACCTTTCAACTGTCGATGTCGTGTTGCATTGCCTTTGGTTGTGGAAGTGTTCGATGGACTTGACGATGGCCAATAATTCACGCCGGCTGACACAGTAATTCCTCTCCGGTTTGGAGAGTACCTTGCTAAAGTTTCCAAGGACACGTTCTTGTCCCTCCTGACGCTGCGGCAGCACACTTCCAATCCCCACATTGCTCGCGTCGGTGTTAGGATGAACTGTCCTTCCGGCAAAGGGAAACTCAACACTGGTGCACTGGTCAACTTCTTCTTCAGCTCGTCGAAGGCAGACTGGCATTCCTCATCCCAACAGAAGTTTCGTCCTTCTCCTGTGAGCCTTGTCAACGGCCTAGCGACGTCGGAGAACATCGGGACATAGCGTCGGTAGTATGTACAGAGTCCCAGAAAACTCCTCAACTGGTGTTTGTCTGCCGGCCACTCCTTCACCGCACTTATCTTGTTCGGATCAACGGCGACTCCATCTCTGCTCACTACGTGCCCTAAGTACGAGACCTTCCTTCTGAAGAGCTGACATTTCTTAGGGTTCAGTTTCAGACCCGCACCTCGCAGTCTCTGGAAGACATCCTGTAAGTTTTTCAGATGTCCAAAATAGACTAGGCACGTTTTCTACCACAAAACCCATTAGCACGCTCTCCATTAGCCTCTCGAACGTCGCTGAGGCATTACAAAGTCCGAATGGCATTACTGTAAAATGCCACAGGCCGTTACCGAAGGTAAATGCCGTCTTTTCCTTATCGGCAGGGTCCATTTCGACTTTCCAATAGCCGCTTTTTTAATCCAGTGTCGAAAATATCGTGGATCCAGCAAGGATATCGAGGGTGTCGTCGATACGTGGTAGCGGGTAGCTGTCCTTTTTGGTGACACTGTTCACCTGCCGGTAGTCTACGCAGAATCGAGTGGTCCCATCCTTTTTCTTCACCAGTACTTCCGGCGAGGCCCATGGACTGCTTGACGGCTCGATGACCCCGTCCCGCTCTAGGTCCCTGATGTTTTTCTCGGCTTCCTCCCGTTTAGCCAAGGGTAGTCGTCTCGCTCTTTGTCTAATTGGTCGCGTCTCGCCCGTCTCGATTTTATGTGTCACGACCTTAGTCTTTCCCAACTTCCCATTCTAGGTGGTAAATATGTCCTGGTACTTATTTATTAATTCGTTGGCCTTTTGTTTCTGTGTGGGCGAGAGAAACGCACTGGTTTGGAAAAGAATTTGTTTCAAGTCCTGCGGAGTGTGTCTGGACCTTTCTTCATTACTAACGCCCCTTACGAGGGCCGAGGCGGCTATACACGTGCCCAGCTTCATACCCTTCTTGATGGTGACCGGGTACTGATTGATATTGTGTAGCCGCACAGGCACCTCGCTTGAGAGAGTAACGAGCGCCTTCCCTACTAGTACCCCCCGAGCCAGTCGATTGTCATCGTTTTCTGGTTCGATTACGGCTGGAACTCCCTCTTCCACGACACCCCTCAGACAAGTAGAGGTGATCGTTTCGCTTCATTTAGGGAGAATCACATCTTCTGCCATCATTACATCTAACACAAAATTGTCACGATTGTGTAGCAGTAATTCTTCCTGACCGATCCTCAACACTCCCTGTCCGAAATCCATCTGGAATCAACGACTCCTCATGACGTCCATCCCCAGTATGACGTGTTCCTCAATTTCGGCTATGATAACTGGATGGTCAAACTTTACTCACGCCAACGTCATGCTAACCGTTGCTTCACCGTGTATTACTGCCTTCTCCCCAGTGGCAGTTCTCAATTGCCACCTACTTGGCCTAATCTTACTACGGTCCCGCACAACTTCCGGGCGTACGATCGTCTTCGTTGCTCCCGTGTCGACAAGCATGGCGTGGGTTTTCCCGTCGATAGTGCCATCGACGTACGCGCTCCCCAATTGGTAGGAGAACGAGGCTATACTGGCCCGGGAGTTTCCATTGCCACGGGTCGACGTCCCCTTCCATTTATCGACCCGCATTAGTTTTTCCTGGGCCTTTGCCAGCACCGCTGTTTTGGGCCGCGTCTTCTTCGCTGACAGCAATTCCATGATCTGCTGAACGACCTTCTCCGTGAGTTTTTCTGTGTCTACCTCCTCGGTAGCAGCTCGAACACGGCCGTGACTGCGGGAAGCTTCCATTGCTGCCTCATGTTCCAATGCGATGGCAAGCGCATCCATCAGCGTCTTCGGTCGAGCTAGCCTCAGGGCCCTCTGCAATTCCTGGTCTCGCAGCCCGCTTACAAACGTCTGCACTGCGATGCACTCCATCATCTGCTCCGGTGCCGTGGGATACGCCAACCACACTAGTCTGGCTACGTCCGCTTCGAACTCCTGCGAAGTCTCGTTTGATCGCTGACGGCGATTGGACATCTGGGATTGATGGACTTGCCCCAGATGTGTTTGGCCGAGACGCATTTCCAGTCGCCTCAGCAACTCCTCGTAAATCCCGGCTTTCTATCGAACGTTGGGGGTGTCACTGGATTGGTGGATATCGAGTTGCGTTGAACGGCCGCTTTTACTTCTTCTTTCCCCTCGCCGCTACTGACCCGTTCTAGACGTTCTTCCAACTTCTTCACCTTCTGTTCAATCTCATTTTCTTTCCCCTCGCCGCTACTGACCTTTTCTAGTCGTTGTTCCAACTGCCTAATCCTCTGTTCAATCTCATTACGATGAGCCTCAATCTGGTCGGTTATTTGAGCAGTAATATCTTCCCTCTGGGCGACGATTTGACCAGTTGTATGAGTAATTATGTCTTCCCTCTGGCCGGTGATTTGAGCGGTGATATCCTCCCTCTGGGCGGCGATTTCTCCCCTCTGGGCGGCGATTTCTTCCCTCTGGGCGGCGATCTCCTCCCTCTGAGCAGCAATCTGCTTGATTATGTCGTCGTCGTCAAATTCGAAATCTTCCGGGTCCTCACCATTTTCTTTCAAATACGTCGTAAGTTGGTCCTGGAGTTCTGTCTTCTTCCCTCCCGTTTCCAACTCTCGTTCCTCGAGTTCTTTTTTTAACTCTGCCACTTTTAATTCGCGTAACTTCTTCATGATCCCACTTCTGACACCAATGTACCATTTATTATCTAATTTACTCACACTATCCTAATTTTACACTACACACTACGTAATTTATCTTAGACTATTACTGAACTAATTTATATAACACACTTAACTATTTCCTAACTAATTAATTTATATCACTCTTAAATGTAATTTATTTTTACTGCTCCGTTTTTCGCTTGTTTACTATGTCGCGCTTTACGTCTCATTTTATCTCCGACCGCAAACCCGCTTATATACACCTCAATTGTATTCGCAAGAGTTCCAGGTCATTCCTTTCCTAAATAATGTTTACTTAGAAACGTCCAGAAAGGTCTAGGAGGTAATAAATTATTCATTCTTTAATAAGATGTTGGCGGCAGGCTCAATTAAGCGTAGCGCCGTCCCTTTGAGGTAAACCGCCGAGATCCGATAAGAGTAAACACATTTCGCTCTGCTGTTTACACTTCGCGTTACAAATTAATAGAAAAGTTAAATAAGTGGGGGTTGGATGTAAACACCGAAAAGACGCAGTATATAGTTATAGGAGGAATTGGACAGGACCTTGAATTAGAAAGTGAAATTATAAAAAATGTGAAATATTACGATTATCTAGGAATTAAAATTTCTGAAGATGGGAGAGACGACAAAGGTATAATGAAGAAAATAGGCAGGGGCAAAAATATGACGAAAGCTTTACATTCAATCCTATGGAATAAAAATTCAACAAAGACAACGAAAAAAATTTAATCAAAACTATAATAGAACCTGTTATGACATATGTGTCAGAGGTGTGGGTCATAGACAGAAATCTGAATCAGGAATTAATATCAGAGGAAATGACAAATTGGAGAAGTTGTTGTGGCTTAACTTTGCAGGATTACGTGAGAAATGAAGAAATCAGGAATAGAATGTCAGCTATAAATAGTATTGTGGATAATATATATGGAAAGCAGTTAAAGTGGTATGGACACTTACGCCGAATGAATGACGAAAGGATACCAAAAAAAGTATGGAACGGGACTCCAGCACAAAGTAATAAAAGAGGTAGACCAGGAAGGAAATGAATTAACGACATAGCTTATAGAGAAATTGAAGAAAGAAGTTTGCAGGGAGAAGATTGGAATAACAAGGACAGATGGCGTTTGGGTAGCGAGAAGTGGCAATAATTGCAAACACTCGCCATATATATTGTAAATGCAAATTGATAGATTCAGTATTAATTTTCTTTGTAATTTAGACACTCTTAGTTTGTTTGGATGGTTAATTATTTTTGGGATTTTGTTTGAGAAATAAAAGTTCTATAGTGCGAAATATAGGGAAAATGTTGCATTTCTATTTCAATTAATTAGTATTGACATGAATGTATTTTGAATTGCAGAAAATGTAAACGTAAATGAAGGTTTTTGTTTGAGACCTTACTGTTTTAGATGGATTATTAAGAAATGGTGAAAAATGTGTGCTCTTCACACACAAATCTAGGACGTGTTGAATTGGAAGAAAATTGGTGTAGATTTTTCTCTATTTATTGAAACCAAATACAATAACATTACACAAACCAAATGTATAATAAACAATTATTAAAAGTAGTTTAAATATATCGAAGATACATCCACATTGGTAACTTATAAATCTGAGCCCGTTTCTTAACAATCGAACTCTCCAGACATATCGGCATATTCTTCAAAATTATTTAGTTACCTGAATATTCATATAAAATAATGGTTAATAAACACGAATTTCAATAAACATAAGCCAATCTGACGTCCCAACCCTCTACAGCTATTTTTTTAAATATCGATAACCTTTCCGATATAAGCTAAAGCTCCTTTTTTTATTGTTAATAAGATAATAAGTCAAATATCGCGACTTCAACGAACCCTAGAATTATGTGTGCGAAGCGATACCCTTCACGACTTGTTAATATGTGGTTAAAATGTTTAATTCCAATTTAATTTTGATGTTGTCATATTATACGTTTATTGTTTCTTAATTGATTCTTAAATGGATTTGCGATATTCGTATATAGCAAAATATTCCTTTTTGGCATATTTTTAATAAAGAAACGGTGTACAGATACGTGTTTACCTAATTTTTTGTACTAGAATTGTTCCTGTGTTGCGTGTGTGTAAATTTCTATACAGAAAATGGTCTATCTCGTTCAAATGAATTGTCTGTATTTCATATTGAAGTGCATTTAGAATCCAAATTCTAAATGCAAATAGACAACTGTAATTATTCAAATATATTTATAAATGCCTTGTAATTTCCCTTTTATTGTAATATTTATTGCATAGACTAGATATTAAAAACTTTGAGCTTCTCCCTAAACATATATTTAAATTTGGATGAATGTTAGCAGTTTTCTATTATGTTTTTTAATATTTGTGTTAAATTAACATCTTTTATTTTCATTCTGAAACAGGCAAGAAATATTACAAATTTTAAACTTATTATAAATTTAAATTTTTGAAGTTGCTTATTCATACAGATTACTTGCCGATTCTGTAAAATTCCGCATGATTTAAGAACAAAGTCTACTTGATAGTTATTAGATATACTACCTAATATCGGCCGGATACATAAAGTTGTTCTACTATGATTATATTTTTTTTTATTGTACAAAAAAAAGTTTTCGCAAAACAGGCATATTCAGGGAAAAACATTTGTGGTTTGTTTAATACCATTGCATTGCATTTGTTATTATTACATTATACTATACCATTTATGTTTTATACGTAACGATCTTCAACTAAGTTACACTTTTGAAACATCCAACCAAATTCCACCCACGGGAATAGCTACATGTGATGAAGGATCCATTTTCACACTTTTCCCCATCTTTTGAGTTAACATAAGCCTGTGTTTGTTGAGTATAGAAATAATACCGATTTTCGTTTCCATTAAAGCAAATCGTTGACCTGAAAATTAAAAGGAAATATGTGTAACCCTACAAATTCCTAAGACTGTTACCGATACAGATCCGAGGACCTTCTCCAAAAGGAATGTGGGAGTAGGGATGCCTAGAATTTTTTTTAGCTGACGTAAATCTCTCCGGATCGAAAATATTGGGATTTGGGTATATATTTTCGTCGTAATGGATACCTTTAATAGGAATAACTAGCCTGGTGCCTTTATCGATGGTGAAATTAGAACCGGGCACTTTGTAATTTTCGGTACAAAGTCTGGTGCCTATTGGCGCCGGGGAGTACATCCTTAAGGTTTCTAAAAAAGAACCATAACCCTATATGCAGTATTCTACTTAATCTTTATGTGTCTCACCATCTATAACTTGTTGTAAGTATTCCATTTCTTTAATGGATTCGTAAGTGATTTTACCGTTATGTCTCTTTAAAACTCGGTGAATTTCCTCCCTGGTCCTATCTTGTATGATCTGATTGCGAGATAATTCGTACAGAGCGAAACTCATTGTACTCGCAGTTGTTTCAAAACCTGCCACAAAAAATATAAAACATTGAGCCGCTATTTCGTCCATCGTTAAAGATCCATCACCTAGAAATACATTTTAGTTAACAATAAATGTATTAAATACAAATAATCGTGTTCGATATATGTACTGCACTTTGAAAGTATTAAACTTTAAACTTTTACATTTTGATAAGGATTACTTATAAAACTTGCTAAATACACTTAAAGCTTACTTGTGGACCCATTATCGACGTCATTTTTCTTTAAGTCGATGAGCAACTGCAGAAAATCCTTCCTGTCCACGTTATTTTTTTCCCTATATTCCACCGTTTCACGTACGATGCGATCGAAGAAATATTCGACGTCCTTCGGGAACTTAACGAGACCGATGGCGCGTGCGAAATTAGGTAGATTTTCTTCTATCGAACGCTTAAAGGCTCCAAGTCTGGACAGATAGAAGACTTTCTTGGCGAAAGTCTGGAACTCGGAATCCTGGTTTTTGAAGCTGTTGCAATGGAGACCGAAGGCAGCCGATCCGATAACGTCCATGGAAAAGCAACCTAAGAATGCATTGTAGTTAGGTGATGAATGAATTGAAATACCTTTGAAAAATACATCGAAAGGTCGTATATCTTATATTGTAATGCGAAAAGTAAACAGCGCGAGACGTGTTTACTCATATCAGACCTGAGCGGCTACTTCAAAAGGAATTGCCGCGACGCGTAATTGAATTCTATAAAAAAAGACAGCTCCATGAATACTCCGGGATTATTATTTAAGGAAAGTAATTTATGACCCTCTGGACCTTTCTAGATAATAAAAGATATTTCGAGTAATTACACGAATACGCCGGAAGGTTCGCGAACACAATTGCGAAGTGTATATAAGCGGGCCTGCGGTCGGATTATTATTATTATTAAACGGAAGCCGCGAGAGTAAATAGCGAAATAGCGAGAGCGTTTGAAGTGAAATAAATTATCGATTAAGAAGTGTGATATAAATTAATTAGTTAAGTTAGTTTAGTAATAGTGTAATTAAATTAAGTAGTGCCTAGTCTAGTGTACAATTAGTATTAGTGCAAATAAATTAGAAAATAAACGTTACAATATCAAAGTACTAATACAACACCTTTTCCACCGTCATTAAGAAATAATATCATTTACAACCAAGTGTTTTGGCAGACCTCTCGTAAAGCTTGACATAATTGGCAGTGCAATGAAATTAGTGACAATTTTTGTATTAATTATTATCTGTTACATGAGCCCCACTTGTTTTATTTTGAATTTTACAAGTATATTAATATCTACTAATATTCATTACCCCACATTTTAAGATAATCTTCATTAACCAAGGACAAATTATTTCATACTGTCACACGCCTGAGGGCCTAGGGTCCAAAGGGAGTGCTCTGGTTGGGGGTGTAGTCAGGTAGAAATTGAAAAAGAAGACATGGCAAAACGGACAATATTTATTTGAACATCACATATGATAGGAGAGAGAACATCGGAAACAAAATTAAGGCAAATGAGCAAGTGTAGAAAGTGAGAAAAACGTTAAAGGGCTCCTCCAATTAGCGTCATGTCGAAGGACGGACGTTCAGACGGGCAGCGTGACAGGGTGCTAGCAGACTGATTGATTGATGCCGATCGATCTAATCGATCCGTTTAAATACTTTACGTTTGTTTTATGAACGTGCCTGAAGTTTACCCACGCGTCACGTGTCGTCCTTCGGTTTAAGGTCGCCTCGGTGCTGAATTAGCTTAGACGGCGACCTATTTTCGCTAATTGGGGCTGCATCGCGACAATACTTTTTAAACTTTTCTCAAAATTTTTGTTTAATTCGTACAACTTTTTATGTGATTCTAACGAGAAACATCAAATCTTGTAAAAGGTTTGTTGACGCTAACGTCAACATTGTTTAAGGAAATTTTTAGGTAAAAAAATTGCAAATTATTGCGAACTAAGTAAGTGAAATATTTTAGTTGAACATGCTGATAATGTAATCAAGTATCAAGTAATTAATAACTATTCGGTAAGGAATTAGAGCAACTGAATAGCTTAGGTGTACGAAAGGCGCGAACCCAAGGTAGTAAGGTCAAAACCGTACGGCAATAATTAGTCGCGTAAGCATAACACGAGTCTTCGTTACATAATAATAGACGCGCCCGGTGAGGTCAGGCACCGGCATAGATAGGTCAGAAAATAAATCTAGAACGTTAAAAGATAACAAAAAACCTAATTTGGCATTTAACCAATGTAAACTGAAGATGTATAAAAGCTTGTGAATTTTTGACAATAAACCAGTATACTTTGTATGCTCAAAATGAAGGTGTGTTGTGGTTTTGAGTCAAGTCACCCCTAATCTTAAACCGATCTGTGAGACTGCATTTCGGGAGATCTAACTTCACCCTAACCAACGAGCTATCACGTTACGCCCTGAGTGTTTCACCGTAGAGTACGTCACGCCCTCTCTCCACTCCACGAGAACTTCAACCCGGACCTGCACGATATGCCCTCATAGGCGCGGAAATGAAGCACTAAAATCGGCAAAACCTCCGAAATTTTTGCAGTAAGATGGATCGAAATGCGTTTTTTTGCATTCGGTTCGTGGAAACGTCTACAAATTTTGTGAACATTTGTTATGAACGAGAAATGAAAAATTGCAGAGGTGCAAGACCTCTGCAAAAACCCCCTGGTTTATACCTTTACCGAGTTGTAAATTTTTTAACATCTGACACCTTCACATGCACCTATAAAAATGCATTTTTCTTCTACACCTCTCCAATAGACGAAGAAATGGGTGGTAACAATATCTGCATCTCTCTCTTTTTGACGGGTTGTAAAAGTTCACAGCATTAAAAATCAAACTTTAGTAAAATTTGACACTGTGGGTGGGATCACGCCACTTGATCACTCCAATAATTGATCGTCCAATCTTTTATCCAAAAACAGAATTCAGATGCTTAAAAAAATTTAAACCAATTTCAGTACCTATGTTTCCAAAAGTCAGATGAAATTAAGTTAATTACCCAGAAATTTTTCCTGCTTTGTGCCCAGGAAACTAATTAGTTTAATAAATTTTCAAAAAATTGAGATTTTTTCTACCAAGTGAGACAATAATTTGTCTTTCAAACTAATTTTAGTAATTTTCAGTAAAATCATGAATTCTAGTCGATTATCCAGAATTTCGCATTTTAAATAAAAATATCATCAGTAAACCTAATTTTTTCAAAATAATGAAAAACGGGTTAATTTTTTATGCTCAAAGTTATATAAATTTTCATCAAAATTTTGACTCAACCTAACGTGTTTGTAGCTCAGCCGGGATTTGAACCCGGGTCTCCCAATTTCGCGTCGGGTATTCTGGCCAACTAAACTACAGAGCCACGTAGGTACCAATTTCATTTTCGATGTTCATGTTAAACGCTATTGAGAGGATGATGTGGAGGACGAATGGGTTGTACGCAACACCCCACACCTCCTCTCACGTTAATAATGTGATCTCTTACGTGTTCTCATTATGCAAATGTCAAATATCTCTTACATTTGTTACATATACCTTGTCCTATGATTTCATTCGAGAACTTCCATCTATTCATGAAATAGATTTCGACTTTAATAACCACTTCGGTGACAATGAAAGGTTAGCGTTATGAGGGTTCAGCGGTTATTAAAAATTTAATGGACTACAGCTACGATAAATGGAAATACCCTAAGAAAAATTGAGCTAGACAGTGGACTTCATATTGTGAAAACACGCAAAGCCTTACAATCTCCTAGTGAAAGAAATATATCGAAATAATATGTAACGACTCGGACAGTTACAATCTAAAGCTAAAGTAAAATCAGAGGCAAGAGTGGCATGGGCAGGATTGCTCCCGGGACAAGTGCCAGGTAAAGAGCCCTGGCTACAAAATTAGGAATTGAACAGGTGGGCGTTCCAGGACGTTCCTTAATATTTACATGTTGGTAATAGAAAATAATTTAGAAAGAAAAGAAAGAGATCGAGTTGAGTAACAGTTGAACAGATCATCTAAATTATTTCATTTTAATATAGAGGGAAACCATATAGTGATATTTCCAATATATTTTTTAACAAATTAGTATATATTTTTGGAAAAAATTTCTTTCATACTATTTACCTCTCATAGCCACCGATTTAGTTTTAAAACGGGCGAAGTGGAGAGTACTTCTTTTGGAGTATGTATATGTTTCTTTTAATTAAAAGATAGTGGGGGAAATGCAGTAGCTTTGATTTACTCCTATATTTGCTTTTACTTCATCACCCTGAATTCCTTTAAGATTTAATATTTTTGTTGTGTTTGAGTAAAAACTTTTAGTGCCATTTATAAAATGATGTGGGAATCCTGTTCTATCCAATATGTCCCAAACCTTTTTTCTATCAACGTCATCTAAGACTTTTCCAAGTCGACAAAGGCTCTAAATATATGATATAAGGACCCAAAACTCAAAATAGTACAACATGGTACTATCAAAGTTCAACTGCAACTTTTACGCGAGTCTCAACGGTATTACGGATTTGCGCTCTTTGAAATTTACCTAGAAGACGTTTCATCTCGACTCCACCCTTCTGTCCGCAAAGGTCATCGATATGTTGCTCTAAAACGTATCCACAATCTACGACTGCTTGAAACAACGTTCTCATTTTTGCAGAAGTGAAAGTAGGGGTTAATTTCGACCTTAAGTTCTTCCATTTCGCTCCTCCAACAGCGGACAAATTGGCGCCTATAAACAGAAAATGTTTTAAAAGAACACGCATTTCCCGAGAGTTAGCTTTATACTAATCGGTTGCTTCTTTTCGTTGACAAAACTTCCTCTATCAGTGAAATGGTCGAAATTTTTCGTCAACACGTGTTTTGCCAAGTCTAAGTCGGTTATTATAAGCGTCGGTTCCGATATTATATAGATTCCAACACATTTCCAATCTGAAATATACAAATAAAATTATAAAGCAACTTGATTGAGAATAAGGGAGTCGAATTTAGTCATCATTTTGATATTGAAGTTGGCTATAAATATAACAACCCTTTAAAACATCAAACCTACGCGATGTCGCCGTTCAAATTGTTTACCAACTTTGTATCAAAATGTTATTGTACCGGTTTCCTTTGATTGTATGTTACATAAACACTACAAACTTATATCATATTTGCTTACTGTTTTCTACTGCGCGATTATAGCTGGCAACTACATCTTCGGAAAAGTTTCTGGTTCTTGTAAAAGAAGATTGGAAACTACCAAATGGAAAACTTGGTTCGATATATGGAACATTTTTCTTCTTCCAGTGTTGATATTTATATTTGAAGTAAGTGTACAAAATTACGGTAAATGTTATTACGATAGATGCAAACTCCGTCCACGACATGATTGAACACCTAAAAATATAAGAAATAGTATAAGGAGTGATAAAACTTTCACTTAAATGTAGTTTATAAAACAATACAATGTACAAATAAAAGTACATATCTACATACAATTTTAATCTAACTCCATTGTTTCCCTAATTCAAGATTAAATTATTAGCAGTGAATTACATTTATATTTATTACGTGCAAAATACATCATTGGTTACGTTTGCTTTATCTAAATTCTGTTATCCTATGTACCTACTTTATTAAAGACTTTAATGTCATGTAAAATTTTGAATATTTGTTATACGGTTTAATAGACTTTGCATATTCACTTCTATAGGTTTAAGGTAGGAAAAATTCGAAAAACAAAGGATAAATTTAGATTAAATTTAAATTTGATAGCAATTTTTTGTGAAGAAGCAGTATTCATTAAATTAATGACAGGTTTAAAAAAATGGAAAAGTGAATAAATAAGATTATATTTTTGAAGCCAAGCTTTTCATGATAGATTTGGATTTAATATCATTGAAGGCTGAGGATGGTTTTATTTATTTTTTTACTTTTTTAAAGCTAGTCTTTTGAGTTACGATTAATTCTAAAAATAAAGAGTAAATAAAAGTAAATCGAAAAAAAAAAACATACAAATAACAGGTGTCCAGTTGTGATCGGTAACAATTTTGTACGCAGGAGATGCGCGAATTAAAATAAAGACAGGTTTAAAAAAGGAACAACAGTTATAAGTTATAACTATGTTATGAATTTTACAGATTCCAGTTTTTACTATTCTTTTAGAAATGCATGTAATTTTTTTCCTATTTATTAACCTTCTAGTCGAGTTTTCAAAAGTAAGATTTTAAGTAGTCAATTATTCACAAACAGAATAGACTTTTACTAAGACAATTATCCATGGACCGGATGTTTAAATAAAACTCAATTTTTGGAAAAGGCTGTTATGTTAGATACGTCATACTTCTTGAATCTATATAGTTTGTCGAAAACGAAATTAAAAACCCAGCAAGTTAGGATTATGGAAAGTTTTTTCGTCTATTCTCAACCAAAATAGGTTTGAAATTTGATAGAGAGGGATTAATATATATTTGTTTTTATTGGTACGCTATTTTGCCTGTTTAAAACATGCTTTGGCGTGCGTAAATCGGGCTTTTTCGCATGCGCGTGTTTTAAAGTCGCCATGGAAACGTATCAACAACGGCCATATAAACCAATAACAGAGCGTTTTTGGCCGTAGCCGGACAAGCCGATTGGTTGCACGACGTGCGACGGGCTGTCACGAAGCGTTCCGAGTGTCATTCAAATTAATCATATTGGGTATGCATTTGGTTTTGGTATAAAAAATGGTACCGATAAAAAAAATTGTGATGTGTTCATCAGAGTACTTTCTCATATATAGGGTGTTTCAATATGCGTTTGGCAAATCCAAACGGGAAATAGATACGGTTAATTTAAGCAAACAAAAAAGTTTATTTTATACTAATTCAATGGTAGAATATATATTCTAAATTTAAAATAAATTCTTGTAGCAAATTTTGAGAAAAATTCAAAAACCGAAAAACCACAAGTATAAAGTGCTCTTCACAGATGATTTATCCGAACACGTTACAAACCTTTTTATACATACTATTTAATTGCACAATAAATTTTCATAGTTTAAAAAGAATTCTTGGAACGAATTCCGAGAATAATACAAAAAACCCAAAATCGACAAGTATAAAGTATCCTTCACAGAAGAATTAGCCAAAAACGTTAGAAAACTTTTTTATACATATTCAATAATAGACTAAATATTCAAAGTTTAAAAAAAATTCGTGGAGTGGATTACGAAAAAAATTGAAAAAACCGAAAATTGACAAGTATAAAGTGCCCTTCACAGAAGATTTAGCCAAAATCGTCAGGAAACTTTTTTATAGATATTTAATCTTACAATAAATATTCAAAGTTAAAAAAAAAATTCTTGTAGCGAATTTCGAGAAAAATTCAAAAAACCGAAAAATGACCAGAGTAAACAACCCTTTTATCCTGGCCGATTTTTATGAAAAGCTTATTCTCACGTCCTGGTATGGTACAAAGTCCAAATACAAAGTTTTGACCGTTTGTGGTTTTTGGTTTTTGAGAAAATCCTACCACAGACACACATACACACATACACACATACACACATGCATACAGACGGTTTTCCAAAAACATGTTTTTTGGACTCAGGGGACCTCAAAACGTTCAGAAATGCTAATAACTCAATTTCGAAAAATCGACCCGATTACAATACTCTCTCATATATGAGTACCTCATATGAGAAAGTAAAAATCGCGTAAAGTATTCGTGGATAACTGCTCTTTCAAGCACTTGCTCTATTTCGAGCACTCCGGCTACGCCGTCGTGCTCGAAAATTCGCGCGTGTTTGAAAGAGCTCTATATCCACTCATACTTTAATATACTATTTCAAACAATAAAAAACCTTTTTGCGCAACCCGGTTGAAAACGTGTCATTTCTATATACCTGTACCTAGCGGAAAGCGACGAATTGCCAGCCGACCAGCTCCGAACTTACTTTTACGCCCTAGGGCGTAAAAGTGCACATTTCTGACCGGCATAGAGATGCGCGGCGACCGCGGCGTAGAGATGAGCGAAATATCACGAACTGTGATTAGTGAAAACGATTGCTCTATGGTCGCAACACACAATACACATGTCAGATGTCAGTACAAAGCATTATCATATGACAAGTATTTTAATAATAAAACTGATTAAGTTTCTCGTTATTTGCTTATTAGCGGGTTGCGCAAAAGGTACTGTGTTCACCACGGGCGGAAACGAAATTTCAACTCGTGCGGAAGTGGCCCTCGCTCGGGCCACAAACTCCGCCCTCGTTGAAATGTTCGTTTTTCCGCCCTTGGTAAACAATATACTATTTTTTTTATATATACGGGGAAAACTCGTTTATGGAGGAAAAGTGAGATGGATATTGTCATTTATTGAGATTATATAATCAATCAGAAATGGTAATATCCACCGCACTTGACACTGTGGGGGTCCACGTTCGGTACCCACTAAAAAACCCTGTCTTCTGACGTTACTATATGTCTTTGGCTAGCCCTCACAGAGAACATAATCTTCAAAGACACATAGTATTAAGTATTTAAATCCAAAGGAATATTTAAAATTTCGTAATTTCGCAAAAAGTTGACGTCAGGTTTGGTTTTGAAATAAGAATATAGTCAAAAATGTATAAATTAAGGCAATAGAGGTAGAAGATATATAACAATTAATAATGATGAGGTGAATAATTTAACAATGATAACAATAACAATAGGATTTAGATAGTAATTAGGAATAAAAATATAACGAGAAGAAATATATTTAAATAAAAACGATGATAATAATAACGATGATATAACTTTTTTTAAGGGTTCAAATTTTGTGTGATTCTTTCATCAGATTCTTTTTATTTCATAACATCATTTATAAAATTGATGTAAATATAGCGATGTAATTCTTGCTTGAAATTAACATTGTATTCATAATATTATCAGCTGTAATTGTTATCTTTAGGTATAGATTTAATTCCAAAATTTCTGCAGTCCATTTCCAACAGTAAAAAATAGTGTGTTCGGCGTCATCAACCTCTCCACAGTACATACATAAATCTGTTTGAGATTTATTAATTTTGTGTGTAAATTTTGCAAAAGAACCGTGACCTGATAGAAATTGGGTAAAGAAATAATTTGTTTTACGAAACTTGCATGTGAACCACGGTTTAATTAGAGGTAAGAGTTTCTTAGTCCATTGAGCTTTACTGGTATTATTATTCCAAGAATTTTGCCAAATTTGTAATGTGTTTTGTTTCGAAATAGTTTTATTTTTTCCATGGAAATTTTGTGTTCTTTCAATCATTTGTAGATCAATCGGAGGAAAACAACAGATAATTTCAAGAGCTACTAAAGAGACAGTTCTGTAACTACTAGCAGCTCTTATTAAATATTTTCTAATTGTGGAGTTTAAGAGATTTTTATATTTTTTAAACCTTATACCCTCTTCCCAGACAGGAGAAGCATATAATAATATAGAATTAATAGTATAAATATAAAGAATTCTTTTTCTGTCACTTGGACCGTCAATGTTCGGCATTAGTCTGCCAAGTTTGGTCAGCCTATTTTCTGCTTTCTTACATGTTTGTTCAATATGAAAATTAAAATTTAGTTTTTCGTCAAGAAATACGCCTAAATATTTAATAGTTGAAGAAGGATTAATATTTTTATTTCCGATTTTGAATTTAATACGGTGTTTAAATTTTAAACCTTTGAAGATGATAGCTTCAGTTTTTTCGACTGCCAGATTTAATTCAATTTTGTTTAATTGAGTGGAAATTTTATATATAGTTTTATTCACTAGGTAATTTAGATGTCGAGGCGTATCGCTTTGTACAAGGACTGCCAGATCGACCGCAAAAACAAAGAGTTATACATTTTTACCGAATTTTAAATTTAGAATTTTATCAAAGAGAATATTCCAAAGAGTGGGACCTAAAACCGAACCTTGAGGGACTCCCGTATAAATTTCAAAATTATTTTTGCCAAAATTCGAGATTTTACGGTCGGAAAAGTAATCCTCAATTAAGTTTGTTAAATATTTGGGTATGTTTTTGGATTTCATGTTTTTAATAATGTATTTCCAAGAGGCCGAATTAAAAGCATTTTTGACGTCTAGAGCTATTAATACACAAAGATTTGATTTACAATTTTTAATAAATTGTTTGACTTTCATTATTGCCGAAATTGTAGATTTATTTTTTGTGAAACCAAATTGGAATTTAGATAAAAGATTATTTGTCTCTAAAAAATTATTTATACGTTCATTTATTATTTTTTCATAAAATTTACTGACTGAACTTAGGAGACATATAGGTCTATATGCCGAGGAGGTTGTGTTGTTTAGTTTACCTTTCCAGATTAATAAAATTAATTAAAAAATTAACCAACAAAAACCTGCCTCTCAAATTTTAAGAAATCGAAAATCACTAAAAATAAATTATTATTTGAGAAAAGTAACATCGAGTACTTCTTGACTTTTAGTGAAATATTTTCGATTAAAGTTAAATGGAGGAATTTATTTCCGTTAAATTAAAGGCTTTAATTATTCCACAAACGACGAATCCATATCCTCATCTATGGTAATTTTTATTCGATATGTATCGAAATCTTGTTCCTCATTTAATTTTTTTTATTTTTTATTGTTTATTATTTTGTACTCGTTATAAAACAAAATTTAATTTTGTAATTTTGTTTAGGAGACTAGAATCCCGAAGCATCAATGTACCAGTCGCTAGTGCGGATATTTTAATCCAATCGAAATTTTTAATATTCTAAATTATAATTAGCCTTAATTAAATTTATTTTTGCACAACCTGGTTGAAAACGTGTCATGTCTATACACCTGTATCTCGCGGAAAGTGACGAATTTCCGCCCAGCATAGAGATGCGCTGCGTAGAGATGAGCGAAATATCACGAACTGTGATTTATTAAATGATATCTAAAAATCACGGATAACGACTGCTACCAAACGTGGCACAAACACGTGACATGATCACCGTTCACAGCGGAGTCGTTTTTCGTATTTTTCTGCCTGGTGAAAACGATTGCTCTATGGTCGCAAAAAAAAAATTATCTTTTTCAAAAAGCACCAATTGAAAATGTCAAGATCATTGTTTAAACATTGATGAAATGGCGAAAATTGCAAAAAAAAAGTTTTTTAATGAATTTAAATAACACGTACAAAAAGAAGTATTAATGTTTATTCTTCTTATAGGTTCTTGAAAAGATCTTCATTTTAGACCTGCTAAAAAAATTATATATATTTTATTTAAATAATTGCAGAAACCCGTCGAAATTTGAATTTGCAATAAACAAAAGGGAAAACTCATATATGATCTCGAAACTTGCATTAAAACTTGCCTTTTGCTGTCCTTAAGAATCCCTTAAAATTTGGTTAAAAGGTATTAATAATTAGTTTACGAACTTTTGTGTTTGTTTATTAGAAAGTGCCTTTTTTCAACCTAAAAATCGCGGTTGTTGCGGTCATAGTAGAGAACTTTATAAGGGCTCATTTTATTCATTTTGATCTATATTTTCAATATAAATAATTGGAAATTGGAATTTCAAAGATCCTTCTTCACCCCCTCCCCCCACCCTCAAATGAATTTTAGATAATGGCTTAATTTGTTTATAAGGTTTTTCGTTAATAATAATAGGATCATTTTCAACCGAGATAGCCATTTTAATAAAGACATTCACCATTTGTTTATGTATCGACATTAAGGCTAGAAACTATACATATAAATAAATCTGTTCTTTAACTTTACAATGGCCGTCATAAATATCGAATAATGTTTATTTTATTATAATAAATAACGATTGTAAAAGCGTAATCCAATTTTTTTTATATCTACAAAGTGGTGGGGGGAATCAACCAGCATCTTTCATAAGTGAAAATCATATCTTCAAATCGAAATCGTCTGAAAATTTACGATATCCCCGGTAATTATAGACCAATTTCAAAGGTTTTTTTTTAATTTGGGGTAGCACATGAAAATAACAACAACTGTATAGTCCTTTTGCCCCAATTATTCATAAAATTGTTATAAACGATTATTTTTGCTAAAAATTTGTTGTTTTCATTTCTTATGAAAAATAATTCTTGGAAACTATGAAAACTGTAATGACTTATTAAAAAACAACTAATTCTTAAAGAACATTGTTTTTCCAACATATAAATTTTATTACATATAGTCCAGTCATCAGCGGTAAAAAATCTTCAAACTATGGAATTTTGGGAAACAAAGTCGATTTCTCTGTAAATCTTTTAAAATCGATAGATTGACCAATTTTAAGCAACTTTTGTTCTATATGTTTTTTTTTTTGTAAAGTTGATATTTTTCGAGTTATTCACGATTAAAACTACACATTTTTCATTGAAAAAACGAATGTTTTTTAACCGTTTTTCACCTGAAAATCTTTCATTTTATAGGAAAAAAATTTAGAATAAAAATGTAGCTAATTTAAAAAAAGAGATTCATTTTTTAATTACCCCTATAAACCCGATAAGAGCTGAGTTATTGCTCGTTGAAGGATGGTCCTTTTTCGAGGACACCGAAATTGAAAATCTTCAACCTTCAATAAGCTGAAAATGGTGAAATTTTTGGGGAAAGTATTTCTCTCTTGTTTGATGTGTCTGTCAAAATAACCCGTGGAGTAATAAAACCATTATTTCGCCGGTAACCAGAAGCGGTCTTAAAGAAATGAACGAAAATTAATAAATGAATTATAATGGTATGCCTATGTAATGTTAAGTTTGCTTAAAACCGTTATAATTGTTTCAATAAAACATAAGCATTACGACCGCGAATGTTATCAACTCAGAAACGCTCCCATTTTTACCTGATTTGTTGTTAACTTGTCATTAATGCTTATTATAATATCGGAACTCGGTATTTATTTATAATATTTTATTGTAATATTTTTTATATCTCCTATTTATAACGATGTGTTGGTTTTTTACGTCTATCTTGCAAATTTGTCGATTCAGATATAAGTGATCAAATCTCGAATTTTCATTGATTCATTTATTCATTTCTTTTATATTGTAATATCGGCCCCCGTATTATTATGTATTATTAGAGGGTTTTAAATAGAAGATTTACTTACTGGTCAAAGTATAGATACCGATATTACGTTTGGGTGGGATTGATTGAGGAAATTAATTATCTTCAGAAATTAATGGATTCCTTAGTGAAGCACGGGTGCAGGGCTTCGCAAATGCCCGCTTTAATCGTGCTCAAAAAAAATTTAAACGACTGAATAAAACAGAAAATTATATTAACAAAATTATTAAATCAGAATAAGACAAAGAATTCATTCATCTCACAAAGTCAATCAAATAATAAAAATTAACACAACCCCCAAGTCTAAGATTCAACAAAACGAAATCAAATCTAATTTAATTAGTTACCAGACAAAAACCCAACAAGAATACTAAACACAAGTGTCAAGGTAAAATCTCCCTTAAACCCTTAATGCCCCTGTATATGAAATGCTTGTACCTACGTGATATGAGGACAGTGACTTTTCTAAAATTCCAATAACCAAATTTATCGAGATTGCACAACTGTCCAGAGAGATTACGACCCTCGCGTAAACTGTAACCTCCAAAATCTCCTCTCCCGCTCAACAACTCTCACTCTTGAGCGAGTACGACGCGTTTAGCAACTCTAGACCTATCCCGATACTTACGACTCTTTCGTAATAACTCTTTGCTCCTCGCTTCGTCCTCGCGAATGAAACTCTGACCTTCTTCACGGCCCCAGACCTTAGAAACAACTCATAACTCGTGATTTCGCCCTAGCGAATCCAACTCTACTAATCCTCACGGTCCCCGACCTAAAAATAACTCTTACCCTCGACTTCGCCCTTGCGAGTCAGGCTCCAATAATCGTCAAGGTCCCCGACCTGAAAATAGCTCCTTACTCTGGACTTCGCCCTTGCGAGTCAAACTCCAATAATCGTCAAGATCCCCGACCTGAAAATGGCTCCTTCTCTTGACTTCGCCCTTGCGAGTCAAACTCCAATAGTCCTGAAAGGTCCCCGACCTGAAATAGCTCCTTCTCTTGACTTAGCCCTTGCGAGTCAAACTTCAATAGTCCTCAAAGGTCCCCGACCTGAAATAGCTCCTTCTCTTGACTTCGCCCTTGCAAGTCAAACTCCAATAGCCCTCAAGGTCCCCGACCTGAAATAGCTCCTCCTCTTGACTTCGCCCTTGCGAGTCAAAACTCCAATAGTCCTCAAAGATCCCCGACCTGAAATTGCTCCTTCTCTGTAACCCACGACCGGACGGAGTACGGTTCCCGACCGTCTCTTGGTTCGGATTCTAACCGACTCTGGGCTCGGCCTTTCGCCGACTCCCAACTACTAATTTTTCTCTTTCCAAGAGCCAAAAGCCCTCGACTCCCCTACTCCGAGTACCAAAATTCGATCAAAATTTACCTCCCAATTTGTGATTGGTCGAAATTCCTCTACTGAACCTATGAATAACTGCGTTACGTCATAAAGTCCGCCTTCTTAATTACTTAAGAGTTTTATCCGATTTTGCTTATTTGACAAAAGTACTACGAAGCAGAGTCCGATTTTCGACCTCGGATATCGTTACCAACTCAACGCATCCAAGTCAGCTCTTTCTGCGTCATTTTGCGAAATAATAATATTAGTATGTTCTAATTACCGACTTACGAAATGAGGGTAAATCACGTAGCGCTTCAAGTCATTTCATATACAGGGTGTTTTTTTCCTAATGTCCCAAAATCTAATGAAATATTAAAAAAATCCCTTAAACACCCGCAGGGTGTTACAATATGTTAGCGGTAATGTCTCGGACACCCCGTATGTGCGGCCGGTCTCAAGTTCCCGACTATTCCTTGCGCTGCCGACCGAGATTGTTTATGAAAGACGTGACTGCGAAAGAGGCCCGGGGGCTGACTAAGGAAAAACGCGGAGAAGAGGAGAAAAGGATTATTCAGGCTTGAGCTTTGCTAAAATTAAGATGTTTAATAATTACGAGTTTTGTTTAAATAGATTCTTTGATTGTATCCAGAATTATTATTTTTAATTAGCCCTTCGTGCTAATAAATATTATTATGCATTTGCATAATGCAAAACTTGCATTACATAAAAATTTCAATTACTTTCACAACCAAATACTATCAACTTTTTGTAGCTTCATTGATTAATACTCACTCATTGATTGTATTAATGTTCCGTCACTAACGTTAATTTTGTCAGAAGAGGAAGTGACTGTGAAGAGGCATAATAAATATTTTGCCGTTGCCGTTGTTGTATGTTTATTTGTTGTAAGGTAATTAATTATTTTCCTCGAAAAACAAGAAATAGTTGACCTGTCCATTAGTGCCAAACCGGGTGGTTCGAAATGGAGTACTTAGCGTGAGGGATTATTATATGCAGAAGTGGGTACTGTCTAATCGAGGGACAAATAAATACTAAATTTCGGATTATATGATTAACTATTTCAAGAAGAGACCAGAACGGCCGAGAAGGTTGTTCCACCAGTAAAGCCTTCGTTGGGTAAAGGACGACGGCTTATTATTACCCACATTGGAAGCCAGGATGGTTTCATCGAAGGGGTAGAACTAATTTTTGAATCTAGTAAGACAGGAGACTACCATGAAGATATGACTGCGAACGTGTTTCAGGAATGGTTTGGACAAAATGATCGATCTAATTCCGAATGGTTCAATAAAAGTTATGAACAACGCTGTTGGAGGACTTTGTTTGGCACAATAATACAATGCGGTAGACTTGTAACTTTATTCAGTGATCGTCGTACTGTACAAAGAGTTGTCGTACAGAGAAGTTTTCGTGTCGAAGATTGAATACGTACTGTCTGATCTAGGGTTACATTATACCTACTATACCTCGCGATAGCGGGGTGAGCGAGGTTCCCACGAAGTTAATGTAAACAAAATTAATGCATTCAGGCGCTGCGATGTTAAGGGCTAAAAGCTTGTGATGATCGAAATATTAGAAAAGCTTATGATAAAATTGTTATTATAAACATCTAGAAGAGATGCCGCAAAGGGTTTTGAAACTAATATTTAATTTACCCACGCGTTGTTCCATTACTCTACTTGAGTTAATGATTGAAATAATTCAGAAATGACTTTAAACAGAATTTTGGTAATTTAGGGATAAACAGCGCTTTTAAGAAAATATATTAAGATCAATTAGAAAGATGTTGAGTGAATTACTGGTGGGAAAGACTTGGGCAACATAGGCGGGTTCATGACACCTCCCCCCTTAAAAAAAATTTATGCAATAAATTTGCAAAAGAAAGTGCAGTTAATGTATACCTAGATTTTGACCTGAATAACGAGTATTTTTAACTCATTTGAATGAACTAAATATTAGAAATGTAAATACATAGAATATAGTAAAATAAGTAGCAACTACATGAAGTTTGATATGAAGAGAATATACGATTATATAGGTTACCTAAATTTCTAAGATATATAATGCAAATGCAGAGTAAAAATTTAAGAACAAAAATAAAATAAAATTAAGAATTCGTAATAAAAATAATATAAAACTAAATTTATGAGGTTATATGAATATATATGAGCTACGTAAAAATAGTAATAAGTGCGTATGAATACATAACACAAAATAAAAGAAAAAAATATATATAGAAAAATGATATATATAAGACTAATTCGTAATGATGTATGAATATATGCATTATCTAATAATCGTGTGTATGGGTCACACAAAAGTCAAAATAAAAATATAAAAGTATGTGAAATTGAATTGAAAATTATGAAATTATGAGATGGTACATATATAAGAAAGAGTAAATGCGATTTACATAAGAGTTGGTCAAGTTACAATTTTTGTTGTTTGGATTTAGCTCAATTTCGAAGGAAACTTCACTTGAAACACTTCACAAACACTACTCCATTTCGATGCTAGGACTTCTTAGAGTTTTTCTTCCAGAGATAAGGCGATTGAAGGGTTGTGTAGAGTGCGTAGTGGCTTCGTAGAGTGTGGGTTGATTTTCCTCCGCTCGTGCTCGCTCTTCTTCTTCTAGGATTTGTGACAGCTGCGCCCTGGTAATGGGAGTTGATGAATTGATGTTCGTGTTGAATAGTTTTATACAGCAGGAGTCTTTTAATCGGCTCGGTGATCTGGTGAAACACAGGTAGGACTTCAGTAGTTTGAGGAGTCCACACCATTTTAATAAATTGTACAAAAGTACGATTCCTACGATGGAACCTATTAGTGACAGTACCATCGTGTACCAATGGGTGTTCTGAACAATGAAGGGTTTGTTCAATTCTGCGTCGACCTTGTCTTGTAGTTGTCCCAGCTGATGGTTGGCGTACTTCAATTCGTCTAATTTCATGTGAGAAATTTTGACTGGTTGGAATTGGATTGGTGTGACGTTTAACACTTTTTCATTGGCGAGGCAACAATCGTCCAACACTATGTTGTAATTGGGAATTTCTAGTGACTTGTTGGATTTTGGTGCGACTGAGGATTCCAGAACTGTCGTTTGAGTGTAACCTTTGCATCCTGAATGTATTTTAAGGATGCCGGTGGTGTCGATTTTCACGTCTTCGATGTACTCCTGTTCGCAGGTAAGGGTGAGCTGAACTGGGCTGGAAAGCACGAAGATCCACGAGTTTTTCTTGATAGGATGCCAAACTTCGAAGTGGGCCTTGGTCGTAACCGTGTTACAGTCCTCGGGGATTTTTCTTAAGATGGAAGTAAGTAACGCTACTTCGCAATGGGGTTGCTCTAGTGCTCTGCTCGTATAGGTGTTGTGGCAGATGTAGTCCTCGTCAGTGACTTTCACACATTGTGACAGGTCATGCATTCTTGCATAATGAACCTTACTCGTACTCAACAATAGGTAAGGATATTCTGGGTTAATATAGGAATATAGATTTGACCTGTTGTGAGGTATTGGAAGAGGAATTAGGTTAATTACATCGTAATCAGTCTCAGTGACGATTGGAAATTTAACAGAAAATATGACTACTTGATTTACGTATAACACCGATAGTTTACTTATTTCGAAATATTTGTGAACTGTGAGAAATGAAGGTGGGAAAGGTAATGTTAATCCCGATTTTAATTTAATTTTTATCAATTCTTCTAATAGATTTTTAGGCGTGATCACATGAGGGTGTAATATGCCATGTTTTGCTAGAGTTATAGAATCAATTAACAAATCAAATTGTTCGTTTGTCTCTTGAATTAATTGAGACAATAAGGTGAGATGAGAATTTAAAATTTGGTTTGATTTGATATCACTTAAAGCTGTTACCGTTTGCTTACTAAATTCGTTAATTAGTTTTATGTTTTTATTTAGTGTTTCTTCATTTATTCTCAAGTCATATACACTAGCATTAAAATTTTTAATTGTGGTGGAAATTACTGATATCTGTTGTTTCATTAAAGATTGTGTTGCTTTATTGTCTTGAAAAATAGCGTTTATTGAATCTTCATAACGTTTTGCATCTTGTGCGTCAGGTATACCAAATAACCAATTAAAGGCGTATGAAGCACCGTCAAAAATGCCGCGTTTTGATCGATAGTTAATAGGAGTTTGACCGATTATCTCAGCTACGATTTTAACCTGTTCGTTGACCTTTTCTAATTTAGGTTTGATAATTTTCAAAGAATCCTTGCAGAATACTTTGTCGAAATTCTTTATTTTATCACTTGAACATAAATTGACTGATTTTGAAAATATGTTTTGTAGGGAATACAGTTTATCATAATATAAACTCGTGTTCAAGTGTGTTAGTACCGTGTATTCAGAGTTCGATATTTTCGCATTTCCCATATGATTAGGATAAAGTCCGATGTGATTATTTAGATGTGTAATTTCATAATTTTTAGGAAGAGAATGAGTCGTAGAGATTAGAAGTAGAAGAAGTAATAAGGAAGGGATAGAGTACTTATTGTTCATCATCTTCATTGTGATCTGAAAAATGAGGTTTGATCATATTAGTATGATACGTGACAAGTTTTTTTCCTATTTGAACTTGAACATTGTTATTATTAAGGATTTGTGTTATTTTAAAAGGACCTTTGTAATTTGGGGTGAGTTTCTTACTTAACCCTGTTTTAGTTTGTTTGTTAATGATATAAACTAGATCATTGACCTTAAATTCATAAGTATTGATTTTCTTATCGTAATATTCTTTGGATTTATGTTTATTTTTCAATAAGTTTTCCCGTGCTACTTGTTGGGTTTTATTTAATTTATATTTTAGGTTAGTGATGTAATCGTCATATGAGTATTTTAAAAGTGGTTCTTGAATAATTGAATTCGGAAGATAGGGTTTGAATCCAAATAATAATTCGTAAGGGCTGTAGCCTGTTGAGCTATGGACGTGTGTGTTGTAAGCAAACATTGCGAATGGAATGAATTCATCCCAATTGGTTTGTTTATCATTGATATAGTGTTTGAGGTAATCTTTAAGAGTTAGGTGAGATCTTTCTAGCGCTCCGTTGGTTTGAGGGTGGTAAGGACTAGAAAAGATGTGTTTAGTTCCAAATAATTTTGTTAAGTCTTTTAATAGTTGTGATGTGAAATCTGGACCTTGATCTGATAATATTTTTCTTGGTATTCCGAATATTGTAATGAAGTTTGCTAGTTCTTTCGCAACCGTTATCGATTCATGATCGTATATGGGTATTGCGTAAGAGAATTTTGTAAGATCGTCCTGCATTGTTAGGATAAATCTTTTTTCATTTTCTGTAATTGGTAATGGACCTACGATATCTATTGCAATTCTTTCGAAAGGAGACTCACTTGTTGACGTTATCTCCATTGGAGCTTTATACGGTTTGAAGTTTGTTTTGTTTTTTTGACATGATGGACATTGCTTAATATAATTTTTGATATCTCGTTTCATATTATCCCATTTGTAAATTTCTTTTATTCTTTTGTATGTTCGACTGAATCCAGAATGACCTGCTAATTTTGAGTCGTGGTTTTCCTTAAGTACTTGAGTAATTTCCTCTTTGTTTGTTAAAATGGTTTTTGTTTTATTCACTATAATGATTTCTATTTTGGTATTTTTAAATAAATAATATAGCATTTCAAAAAACATGTTCTTTTTAATATTTTTGTTTTCGTGTGTGATGTCAGGTATATATATTTTCTTCTCGTTTTCTCGAATCAGATTCGTTCTTAAATTTCTTAAACAGATAAAGATGTCTTTATAAGTTATCTTGTCGAAGTGGAAATGTTTACAAAATAGCACATATGTTTTCTTATTATTCTTTTGTAATTTGTGAATAGTGTGTAGCTCGGAATTTTCGTTCAGATTTTCGGAAAAATTATAAGTATCTTTTAATGAATCTGAGAATTTATTGTTTTCGTCTAAGTCTGTGGAAAAGAAAACAGCATTTGGAGAATGAGTGAAGAGATGTCCGTTCTTTGTTTCGAATCTATATGTAGTGGGTTCGATATTTCTGTAATGAAATTCAATGAAATTTTCGAAAGTATCGGTTTTTGATATTATATTTATTGGAACGCAACGAGATAATGCGTCCGCATTTGAATTAATTATTCCAGGTTTATAACTAATTTCATAATTATATTCATTGAGTAAAAGACGCCAACGCACTATTCGACTGCTTGGGTCTTTGTAATTAAAAAGCCACGTAAGTGGTCTGTGATCAGTGACAATCTTAAATTTTCGTCCGAATAAATAAGGTCGAAAGTGTTTTACGCTCCACACGATAGCTAGAGCTTCTTTTTCAATGACAGAGTAATTTTGTTCTGCTGGATTTAATACTCGACTAGCATATGCGATAGGTAAATCTTTTCCATCTATAATTTGACTTAAAATAGAACCTATTGCGAATTTAGAAGCATCCGTAGTTAATACGAATTGTTTTGTAAAATCTGGATATTGTAACAACGGTTGGGACGTTAAAATTTTCTTAAATGTGTCAAAAGATTCTTGACATTCAGTTGACCACTGGAAAGTTATATCTTTTTTGAGGAGTAAGGTTAATGGCTTTGCAATTTTTGCGAAATTTGGGATAAATTTACGATAATAGCCTACTAATCCTAGGAAGATTCTAATAGTTTTTTGATCTTTTGGAGTCGGAAAATTATGTATAGCATGTGTTTTTTCAGGATTTGGTTTAACACCTGAATCTGAAATAATATGACCTAAATAAGCAACTTCCTTTCTTAGAAATTCACACTTGTCTGGCTGTAATTTAAGGTTACTTTCGCGTAATTTCTGGAATACTGCTTTGGTTCTATTAATATGATCTTCAAGGGAAGATGAATATATAACTACGTCATCTAAATATACAAAACATTGTAAACCTTGCAGACCTGTTAGGACTGTGTTCATCATTTTTTGGAAACAAGATGGTGCATTCTTTAGCCAGAATGGCATTCTATTGTATTCATAATGACCTAAAGGAGTTGTAAAGGCAGTTTTCTGTTTGTCTGATTCTTTCATCGGTATTTGGTGAAAACCCGAAGCTAGATCCAGTGTAGTGAAATAGTGTGAGTGACCTAACTGATCTAATATATCTTCGATATTTGGAATAGGATAAGCATCGCCTACTGTTACATCGTTTAATTTCCTATAATCTATAACAATACGCCACTTTTGTTCCCCAGAGGCGTCGATTTTTTTCGGTACTACCCAAAGAGGTGATGACCAGGGTGATTTAGATGTTCTTATTATGCCTTCTTGTAACATTTTCTCCATTTGTTTATTAACTTCATGTTTATGAACTTCAGGATACCTGTATGATTTTGTGAATATCGGTTTAGGATCAGTTAATTTGATTTCGTGTTCGATCGCGTCCGTTTGTGTTAGTCGGTCTCCCGGTAAATGAAATATGTCGTGATAATTAATACAAAGGTTTAAAATTTTATTTGTTTCTTCTTCATTTAAGTGGTCAAGACGAAGGGTTTCCTTGAGGATTTGTTCGCGATTTAATGGTTTCGATGAGTTAGAATTTAAATTTAGAATATCATAATCTGGGATTTTTTCTAATGTGACATTTATGGGTTTTAATTCATGTTTTATTATACGAGTGTTTAAAATAGTTGCAAATGCTTTATTATTTTGATTTACTTTTGTAATCGCTCTGGACAGGTAGACACCTTTGGCGATTTCTAGATTTGGAATAATTCCTTCTTTGATTTCTGGATTTTGAACGTTTATTTCGATTAGAGTTTGGGTTCGAGGTTGAAGGAAAAAGTTTTCTTGTTGATGTGGATTAGTGTTAATCCTTAAAGGAATTTGAAATGGCAAAGAATTTATTGAAAGAGTTAGTTTGCCATAATCGATTTTTGCACGTTGGGATTGAATGAAATCATGTCCTATCAAACCGTCATAAGGGACGTTTGTTCTTTGATTAAGAATATGGAATTTCATTTTGAATTCGTGCTTGTGCACTGATAAGGGAATGAACATGCTACCTACGGTTTCCACTGGTGCGTCCGCACTTAGTCCGTTTAGGATGAGCTTTTCGCTAGGAAAATAAGTTGAATTTTCAGGGTTGACCCTGTTTGCTTTGATTAACGAGACACTCGCGCCTGTATCTAATAGAAATCTAAATTTTTTTATTAGGATTTTTAGAATGGGTCGAATCGAACTCAATAAAGGTGGAATTGTTATCGGAGATGAATATATTTAATTTTCGAACACCATTAAAGATTGAAATTTTTCCTCCAATGGGGTGTTCTGCATCAGAGGAGTTTGGGAGTTTAAAGAATTCGTATGGTCCGGCGTGGTGAATCGAATATTGTCATTTGTATTTGTTTTGCTCGGACCTGGACGAGAGTTAGGATTTTGGAAGTTATTTTGGTTTCGATTTTTGTTTTTATTATTGAATTCCCGTTTTCTGCATTCTTCGATTAAGTGACCAATTTTTTTACAGTATCTACATATTTTTGTTGGATTATTTCCGTTTTGATTATTATTAGTGGTGTTAAAATTAACGAATTTCCTTTCTTGATTTTGAAAATGGTTTTTATTTACGTTTTGATTTTTATTTTTAAAACAATTGGAAGTATTATGTGTTGTTGTATTACAGAATTTGCAATATTTATTATTTTGTTGTCGTTTATTTAAATTTAATGCACGTTCCTCTGCTAATGCTGAAGAATATGCTGAGTTTAAGGTTTCGAATTCCTTCCATCTCAACATTTGAGAGATTTCTGGTTTGGAATGATAAACGAAACGATTTAGGGTTATTTCGTGAATTGTTTGAATTTTTCCAGGTAATTCATTCGCGTTTTTGCAATTTTGTTGAGCAGCTCCGATTGCTCGAGAATTTAGTACTTCTAATTTTTGAAAGAATTCGCCTACTGATTCGTTATGACCTTGTTTGATATTATTTAATTCTTCCATTATTTGAACATAATGTTTTTTATCTTGGTATAAGCTTTTAAGTTTTTCTCTAAGTTGTTCCCACGAATCGAACGTTTGGGTTGTTAATTGTTCTTTTGCTCTGCCGTTTATGCGAGATAACATGAAGTATAGAAGTAGTAATTTTTGCATCTCGGTGGCAAGATTATTTGCATTGTTACAATCAGCAATGAATTGACCTAGTTCAAATCTATTTCCAGAGAATTGATTCGGAATTAATTTACACAAAAAATCTAGAGTGAACGTGGTGGTTATTCGTTCGGTTGAATTTTCATTAATTTGAGAAGAGGAAGGATTAGAGTCAGAGTCATTATTAATATTTTGTGGCGGATTTTGTGCATTTTGACCAAGAACATTTTGAATTTCGCTCAGAGACATTTTTGAAAAGCAAAAGTTCTTGTTTTTTTTTATATATAAAATAAAACAGATATTGAGAAAGAAAGGATATAAGATGTTGGGTGGTTAAATGAGTACGTCAATAAGTATGTTGAGTCCGTGAAAACGATTCACTGTTTGAAAGCAAAAATACAAGATCTGGGCAATGTGTTAAAGTTCACTTACCTAGAGATCAACGTTTTCTGCGGTGTAGAAATCCACTCAGGATATTAGCGTCTGAGGTCGGTCAGCGAGGTCCGGTCAGATTATCCAGAAGAGCAGATCCACAGTTTTTGTTGTCGTCGGTTGTCCTCAGGGGTAGATTCGTCGCTGAAGGAGATGGTCAATCTTCCAGTCGAAGAACAATGGTTGAAGAACTGAGTTCCACACACGAGCTCACAAACCGAATTCGCGAGTCGAATATTGTTCTTGATTTCAGCAAAATCTCTCTGACTGCGCCAATTTGTTGGAGGACTTTGTTTGGCACAATAATACAATGCGGTAGACTTGTAACTTTATTCAGTGATCGTCGTACTGTACAAAGAGTTGTCGTACAGAGAAGTTTTCGTGTCGAAGATTGAATACGTACTGTCTGATCTAGGGTTACATTATACCTACTATACCTCGCGATAGCGGGGTGAGCGAGGTTCCCACGAAGTTAATGTAAACAAAATTAATGCATTCAGGCGCTGCGATGTTAAGGGCTAAAAGCTTGTGATGATCGAAATATTAGAAAAGCTTATGATAAAATTGTTATTATAAACATCTAGAAGAGATGCCGCAAAGGGTTTTGAAACTAATATTTAATTTACCCACGCGTTGTTCCATTACTCTACTTGAGTTAATGATTGAAATAATTCAGAAATGACTTTAAACAGAATTTTGGTAATTTAGGGATAAACAGCGCTTTTAAGAAAATATATTAAGATCAATTAGAAAGATGTTGAGTGAATTACTGGTGGGAAAGACTTGGGCAACATAGGCGGGTTCATGACAACGCTAGTTATCATTCCCGATTAGAAGAAAAATTACCAAATAGCTCTTGGCCAAAAAAAACCCATTGCAGAGAGGTTAATCTCGAAAAAGATCGAATTTGGGGAAAACCTATTAAAAGTAGAACTTTTGCGTTTGGCTAATTCGCGTAAAAATGATTTCAAAGCACATGTCGTCGATGGATTAGCCAATACGAAAGGAATATCAGTGGTTCGACTTCCACCGTACCACTGCGAACTGAACCCTATTGAGCTGATATGAGCACAAATAAAGGGGGATGTGGCGAGAAGAAATACAACTTTTAAATTAGCAGATCTCAAAAACTTGCTTAGGGGAGCAATACGTAAAGTTACCAAGGAAAATTGGCAAGAATTCATTAATCACGTTATAAAGATGGAAGACGAAATGTTTAAATTGGATAACATTTCGAATTCAGTACACGTATATACATAACTAGCCGTGACCCGACCACGCTTCGCTGTGGCTCAGTTTGATATGAAATAAATGAGCAATTAAATAAAAATAGTTAATCTAGCGAATATAGATTTACCGAGAAAACAAATAATTTATTTCAATACCATGCATTGCATTGCTGACATTGGTGTGATTATGTTGTAGAATGTTATGAAAAGGGAAAAAATATTTTTTTGTAATTATTTTTTATAACCGATGTAGGTACTCGGCTTCGCTCGGGGGCGACCCTGTCTCATCCCTTTTTCCACACTCCATGAAAATGATTTCAATCAGCGTGCGTTATTTGTCTTGATCGAGCAATGTGTAATGTGTACTCCTTCGATTTCCAATCTTGCTTCTCTTTGCTCGTCTGTTTCAGATAAAGAGGCTTGAGCATTTCTTAATCTGAGAGTTTCTAGTCTATCTTCCCTTTGCTCGTCTGTTTCAGATAAACGGGCTTGAGCATTTCTTAATCTGAGGGTTTCTAATCTATCTTCCTTTTGCTCCTCTGTTTCAGATAAACGGGCTTGAGCATTTCTTGATCTCAGGATTTCTAGTCTATCTTCCCTTTGCTCATCTGTTTCAGATAAACGGGCTTGAGCATTTCTTGATCTTAGGGTTTCTAGTCTATCTTCCCTTTGCTCGTCTTTTTCAACGAAACGGGCTTGAGCATTTTTTAATCTGAGAGTTTCTAATCTATCTTCCCTTTGCCCGTCATTTTCTGAAGCTCGTAAAGCCTTTTATTTATTTGCTTTACATATGGATCTGCCAATCGATTTCCTTTTTGGAGGCATAATTCACAGCGAAAGTATAAAATAAATGCGCGTGTTTTCTATTGTCCAATGTCCAAAGTTCACCACTAACACTCACACACGTTCAAAAATATTTCTACTTTTAACAGAATGATTTTGAGCATTTCGATCCTCAAAGCGCTGTCAAACTGTTCGACATTTAAAAGTTACCTTTTCGCCGCGAGATGGCGCCATCTGTCAGTCACTCGTCTGTCAAATAAAGATGACATATTGCCTGTCATGCATATTTTTAAGCCGTTTTTTCGACGCGGAACCAATTCAGGAACCTTCACGGACCTGCGCCATACAACTCACCAAAGTTTCGTTGCAATCGGATGAATGGTATAGGAAGCCTATGCGTAACATACAAACAAACATACATCCATTTTTAGATATATATATAGATATAACAAAATGCTTTTGAGCAATTCGATCCTCAAAGCGCTGACAAACTGTTTGCTGTTCGACATTTAAAAGTTACCTTTTCGCCGCGAGATGGCGCCATCTGTCAGTCACTTGTCTGTCAAATAAAGATGACATATTAGCTGTCATGCATTTTATATTTTTTGGCCGTTTCTGCCTCCTGGCTCTTTTTTCGACGCGGAACCATTTCAGAAACCTTCACGGACATGCGCCCTACAACTCGCCAAAGTTTCGTTGCAATCGGACGATTGGTATAGGAGCCTATGCGGAACATACACACAAACATCCATTTTTATATATATAGATTGAAATTTCATGGAAAATCATGTGAAATACTTACAAAACAATAATAAGATTAATTTATAGGTTTCTCACTAATTATACTATTAGCTTTAAAATCTATTTTACTCACTTTACCTTCTTCAGGCCGGATATCCGAGGTAACTGCTGGATGAGTAAATTATCGCCCTCGCTCTAGTGTGAGAAAAGTTCACCTATGTTCTATTGTTCTATTGTTTTATTACACCCATTCTCCTAGTGCACAAGAAGACTAAATCAGAAAACTAGAACACTACCACAGCTGCATAAAGCGTAGAACCCAACAACAGCTGACGAACAGCTTAATCATTGCGGTTTTAATTGAATTTACGATACAATTTTATTGTAAACGTACTATGTATCATTTGAAAAAGAACTAAAATTTTTCTGAAACAGGCATATTTGATAAAGAAATCAACTACTGTTTGTATAATTTTATTGCATGGCATTGGTAACGACATACCATTCCATATTTATGTGTTTTATACGTTTCATACGTTGTATAATTCAACTGAGTTGCACTTTTACAATATCTAACCAAATTCCGTCCTTAGGTGAAGCTACAATTGAAGCAGGGTCTATCTTCATACTCGTCCCCATTCTTGCATTCATCGTAACCTTATGTTTATTGAGTATAGAAATAAGACCGACTTTCGTTTCCATTATACCAAATCGTCGACCTTAAAAATAAAAGTAAATAAGTATAATCCTTCAAATGTCTAAGATTGTTACCGATACATATCCGAAAGTGTTGACTTTGAAACTTTTACATCATTATTAGTTTAGCTGAAAAATTTGCTAAGGACACCAAAAGCTTACCGGTGTAGCCATTACCGAAGTTATTTTCCTTTGGTTCAATGAGCAACTGCAGGAAATCTTTCCTTTCGACGTTATTCTTCTTTCTATACTTCACCGTTTCCCGTACGATGCGGTCGAAAAATTTTTCGACGTCCTTCGGGAACCTAACGACACCGATCGCGCGAGCCAAATTAGGAAAATTTTCACCTATCGAACGCCAAAAGGCTTGCAGTCTAGACAAAATAAAGACTTTCTTGCCGAAAATCTGGAACTCGGATCCTGGTCCTTGAAACTGTTGCATTGGAGACAGAAAGCGGCCGATCCGATTATATCCATGGAAAAGCAACCTGAGAATGTAAAGTAGTTAAAAAGTCAATCAAACGTATTACCTTTGAAAATTGTATAGAATATTTGTCTAATATAGGTACCTACATCAAAGTTTTAAAAAAAATATTTTTTTGAAACTTCATAAAAATAGGGGTAACTGAAAATATCATTTATATCTCAGTGTCTTAACAGATGAAACGGGATGAAACGGTTTACTGAAACAAATGAGGATGTTGCAGTTATGTGGACCACTTCGATCTTGATCATCTTGAATTAGTATTCCAATGATAACAAAAACATTATTCGACCACCACTCATCCATCTAACGTACAACTAGTTTAAACGACTTTAGCTATTAGTCTCGTCTGTAATAATTTCAGTTCTCTATTGATTTTGTAATTCTTATTCGAAATTCCTTACTTCACCCATCTACACCTTTCGCTTAAAATTTTATCATTAAACACCTTATAATTTCGGCGTGATGTTGGCGCACAAAACAAGAAGAAAACCAAGCAGAATTTACAGACGTGTTTACAGATAAAATGAATCCATATGTCAGCCTAAGGAGATAAACGAGACGTAAAAGCAGTACATAACTATATAGGCAATGCTAAGTGAGAGATGAATTAACTGAAAAAAGCGAGCCTGCTCGAAAAGAAGGAGTTTATGAGAGTCATCAGAGACAATTAAAAATGTCAATGGCCTGGTCCATACAATCTACATTGAAGTCATGAAAAAATGTCTTCTCTTCCGATTATGTAACAACACTCACAAGGCTTCTCAGATTAATTGAGGATGGTGACAGTAAGTTTTAACCAACTTAGATTTTAGACCCTTCATCACCTTGTGTTGAACAAATTATCAAAAGTGATCCACCACATATCAGACTCAAACGAAATGTATCGTATAAGAAGTGCGAAGAAAGCCTTAGTAATGAGAGATTGACTAGATTGCTGTGTTTCTCTATAAATACAGAGAACCTTTTTGTACATTCACAAATTATAAGACACCTTTTTTGACAAAGCAAGGCACACAAAGCCGGTTAATTGTCTTAGCAAAACGGTATGCACAGCTAAGTGCTGTACATTTAAAGATAACCAGTCTCCACTGAAACGACCGTGCAATAAAAAAATGATAATGTATCCATCGGACTGTTTTATCATATTTTATTGCAAGTATAGATTTTTGTTTTATTTTACTTTTTTATTATTTGTAGTTATAAATATTATTTTATATATTTTATTATAAATTCAATAATTTTTCATAGTCATCTTTCATGCAACCCTTCAACTAATTTCACATACTTTCAGAAAAGTCGAGAATTCTTGTCAATTTTCAAGAACTCACCTGTTGTAAATAAAAATCTGGTTCATAAACCAAGATTTTTCAAAAATTTAATGAACTCTGATCATTTATTCTGAAAATAATTTAAATTTTTAACCAAAATTTTCACTTTGCACCTAATTCAAACATTTGCAGCATTACCTAATACAGTGAAACCTCCTCTCGCGGACACTCCCCTAATCCGGACACCTCTATAAACGGACACTTTATCTTGTTCCCGATTTTTTCCCATAAGATTTCTTATAAACATCCCCTCTCTAATCCGGACACTCTCGAATAGGGACACCTCTATGTACGGACACGTTTTTCCACAAATCGCGGACACTTTATTTTCTAAAAGCGGGTTTTTGTTGTTTTTTCGAAAAAGGAACCATTATATCAGGAATTTAGTTATCATAGGGTTTTTCCAAATGAAGGTACCCTATTCATTAAATGTGATTAAGGGCATCCGGCGGCCAGTTTAATCTTCGGGGTGGTAACCCCGAATAATTTGAAGTTTGTCAAAACATCTGGTTTAAAATTTCGGCCTTAGAATTTACCTGAAAATATTAAAACTCAAAAACAATCAGTCTAAACAGAATCGATTTCTCGTGTACATCGAAATGGCAAAAGACTAAAGACAAGTTAACTAAAGAGTTAACTGTACATGAAAAACTTGAAGTGATTAAATTTTCTGAACTAAATTAGTGCGGAGTACGGAACTACTTGAATTTTCTGATTTATTAAAAACATTTTGTTTTGTTTAGAAAAAAATGGTGGAGGATTTCTGTATTTTTCTTCATTACTTTTATATCTGCTCCTTAAACCCTGGCACCTCCCCAATCCGGACACCTCCCTAATACGGACAAAATATTTGATCGCTCGAGTGTCCGCATTAAAGAGGTTTCACTGTATGTATTCATTCTACATATTGTAATGTTTATTTTAATTTATTTACACAGTTTTAATTACGGACACTACACACTACTTAATTTATTTAGACTATTACTGAACTAATTAATTTACATAACACACATAAATTTTAATTTACTTGTACAATTCGCTTGTCCATTTTTCGCACTGTTTACTCACTGACCGATCCTCAACCCTCGCTGTCCGAAATCCATCTGGAATCCACGACTCCTCATGACGTCCATCCCCAGTATGACGTCTTCCTCAATTTCGGCTATGATAACTGAATGGTCAAACTTTACTCGTCCCAACGTCATACTAACTGTTGCTTCACCGTGTATCACTGTCTTCTCCCCTGAGGCCACAATTCCAGCAGCGAACTACCTTCTTCTTCGTCGACACCACCTCCATGATCTGCTGAAGTACCTTCTCCACGAGTTTTCCCGGGTCTACTTCCTCGGTAAGGCCTCGAGCACGGCCGTGACTGCGGGAGGCCTCCATTGCTGCCTCATGTTCTAATGCGATGACGAGCGCATCCATCAACGTCTTCGGTCGAGCTAGTCTCAGGGCCATTTGCAGTTCCTGGTCACGCAGCCCGCTTACCAACGTCTGCACTGCGAGGCACTGCATCATCTACTCCGGTGCCGAGGGATATGCTAGCCTTACTAGTCTGGCTACATCCGCTTCGAACTCCTGAAGGGTCTCGTTCGATTTCTGACGACGATTGGACATCTGGGATTGATGGACTTGCTCCAGATATGTTTGACCGAACTGCATTTCCAGGCGCCTCATCATCTTAATTTCAACTCTTAATTTCCGGCTTCCTCGGTGGATAGCGTTTGAAGAACTTCCAAAGCTTCTCCACGCAAGGCTACCGTTAGGGAGACCGCCTTCTCATGAGAAGGCTCCCCTCGCCGCTACAGACCTTTTCTAGTCGTTCTTCCAACTGCCTAATCCTCTGTTTAATCTCACTACGACGAGCCTCAATCTGGTCTTTTATTTGAGCACTAACATCTTCCCTCTGGGCTGCGATTTGAGCAGTGATATCTTCCCCCTGGGCGGCGATTTGAGCAGTGATGTCTTCCCTTTGATCGGCGATTTGAGCAATAATATGAGTAATTATGTCTTCCGTCTGGCCTGCGATTTCAGCAGTAATATCTTCCTTCTGGACAGCGGTTTCCTCCCCCTGGGCAGCGATTTGAGCAGAAATATCTTCCTTCTGTGGGGCGATTTCTTCCCTCTGGGCGGCAATTTGCTTCGTTATGTCGTCGTCTTCAAATTCGGAAACTTCCGGGTCCTGGCCATTTTCTTTCAAAAACGTCGTAAGTCGGTCCTAGAGTTCTCTCTTCTTCCCTCCCGTTTCCAATTCTCGTTCCTCGAGTTCTTTTCTTAACTCTGCCACTTTTAATTCGCGTAACTTCTTCATGATCCGAAATTCTGACACCAATGTAACGTTTATTCTAATTTATTTATACAGTTTTAATTACACACACTTCACACTACTTCATTTATTTAGACTATTACTGAACTAATTAATTAATATAACACACTTAACTTTTAATTTATTTGTACAATTAGCTTGTCCGTTTTTCGCACTGTTTACTCACTCGCGGCTTCACGTCTATAGTCTGTCAAAATAACCCATGGAGTAATAAAATATAATTATAAATGCAAAACCGATACAAGGTGGCATCCTCTAAATTTTGGGAGTTTTATAATGTCTTACACGCTGCCTTTCGAAATCGTTCAGTATTTTTAGTGACTCACCCGAAACACGTGCGAATATTGTACATTGGGCTATTGTAAAGATACTGGGAATAACCACTCTCTGGCGTACGGTCTTGAAAAATGAGTAAATACGCAATAGTCGGTAACTGGAAAAATTGTGTGTGTGTGTGTGTGTGTGTGTGTGTGTGTGTGTGTGTGTGTGTGTGTGTGTGTGTGTGTGTGTGTGTGTGCGTGCGTGGGTGTGTGCGTGCGTGCGTGAGAGAGAGAGAGAGAGAAAGAGAGAGAGAGAGAGAGAGAGAGAGAAGAGGAGAGAGATAAGAGAGAGAGAGGAGAGAGAGAGAGAGAGAGAGAGAGAGAGAGAGAGAGAGAGAGAGAGAGAGAGAGAGAGAGAGAGAGAGAGAGAGAGAGAAAGAAAGAGAGGGGGGATAGGAAACTCTTCATGCATGTTGTTTCTCAATTTATGAAATTTTGCGGCTCTGAATTAATTAATTACTATAATAACTATTAATATAATTATATACAAAAAACAAGTATAACAACTTTTGATCAATACAACTACACTTAAAAACATTTCAATAGCGCAAATTGAAATTTTTATGTAATGCAAGTTTTCACATTTCACAAAATAGTACATGCAAATCATACATAATAATATAAAAGCATGAATGAATCAATTAATGAAAATTCAAGATTTTATCACCAATATCTGAATCGCCAAATTTGCAAGATAGACATAAAAACCCAACACATCGTTATAAATAGGAGATATAAAAAATATTACCAAAAAATATTGTAAATAAAAACCGAATTCCGATATTATAATATATATTAATGAGAAGTTAACAACAAATCAGGTAAAAATGGAAGCGTTTCTGAGTTGATAACATTCGCGGTCGTAATGCCTACCTTTTATAGTCTGTCAAAATAACATGCGAAGTAATAAAACGATTATTTCACCGGGGACCAGAGGCGTTCTTAAAGAAATGAACGAAAATTAATAAATGACTTATCATGGTACACACACACACACACACACACACACACACACACACACACACACACGCACACGCACACAATTTTTCCAGTTACCGACTATTGCGTATTTACTCTTTTCCCCGACCGTACGGCAGTGAGTGGTTATTCCCGGTATCTATACAATGGCCCGACGTAAAATATTCGCAGGTGTTTCGGGCGAGTCACTCAAAATACGAAACGATTCCGTAAGGTAGCGTGTACGACATTATAAAACTCCCAAAATTTAGAGCATGCCACCTTGTATCAGTTTTGCATTTATAATGAGATTTTATTACTTCGCATGTTATTTTGACAGACTATAGTAAAACAATTATAACGGTTTTAAGCATACTTAACATTACATATACCATTATAACTCTTTATTAATTTTCGTGCATTTCTTTAGAACGCCTCTGGTCCCCGGCGAAATAATCGTTTTATTACTCCACGGGTTATTTTGATAGATTATAATCTCCTCTTCGTCCGCAGCGTTCGCTTTTTTTATAGTCCTCCTTATGTCTCCATAACCTACTAGAGAGAACTTGATCCTTCTTTTCCCTAATAATGTTTATTCTAGAAAGGCCCGGAACGTAATAAATCATTCTTCCTTTAATAACAATATTCGGGAGTATTTTGCAACTGTTTTTATGACTCAATTAGCGGCCTCCCTTTAAGTTAAGCCGCCGTCCGATAAGCAGAACGCTTACGCTGGTTGTTTACATTTCGCGTTACAATATTCTGAAATCCGTATAATTTTGCTACATTGAGTAACTTTCTAGTTAATTTTTAGAATTTAACTTTTAACTAGACAATAATTGATCCATAACTCTATTTTTTTCCCAATATCAGTATTTTTTTTCCAAAAATTACGCGTTGAAAAATATTAATATAAAAATTCACATTGATACATCCACAACCACAATACATGATTAATATTGGTTATTATTCACCGAAACATTAATTTTCCCCGATTGTATTCAATATAATGAATAATTTATTTGATATTTTCATTGGAGGTCCTGCAGTGCCGTAGCAGCAGCCCCACTGACTTTTTCTCAAAGAAATTCTTATGCAAGATCTGAAAACAACGACAAAGGATACACTATAAAGAGGAAAAATCACGTAGATTAATTTAAATATCTAATCTGCTGGATCACTAAAAATATAGAACGAGATAAAGTTAAGAATTGCTAAAAATAGCACTTCCTTAATGATTAAACGATTTCACTGTAGTCAGGGGCTTAGCATCAGTATCGAATAGGAAAATGAACCTTGTCTTTAAATTGTTACTAAGAAAACTGGAAAGCTTAGTACTGTAAGTATATTGGGAGTTATAAAAAATTAATGGACTACACCTACGATAAATGTAAATGTCTCAAGAAAAATTGGCCAAGGAAGAGATCTTCTCAACCTAATAAAAACACGCAAAGCCGCATAAACATCTCCTAGTAAGAGGCATATATATCGAAACAATAATTATCGATTGCGACAGTTACAATCGAAAGTAAAATCAGAAGCAAACGTGGCCCGGGCACGTTTACTGTTAGACGAAGTGCTAAGACCAGAATCCTAGCAAAAAAATGCAGGGCTTGAACAGGTGGATTTTCCACGGGTTTAAATCGAATTAGGTGCAATAGAATAGAGTTTAGAAAAAGATTAAAGACATCCAGTTGAATATCAGTTGAACACATCATCCAAATTATTTCACTTTAATATAAACGAAATCATATAACGACTCTTCAAAATAAGTTAAAAGTGAAATTCATTCGAATAAATTAAACTTAGAAAAATATTGTCGATTTGTGTTTCACTCCGCATAAGTTCATTCAAAGTTTTTGAAGAATTTTTGAAAAATAGAAGAACAGAGGTACTATCAAAGTTCACCTGTAACGTTTACGTGAATGTCAATAAGATTTGGAATTTTTGCTATTTGAAATTATCTAAAATTCGTTTTATGTCGACTCCACCTTTATTTCTGCTAATATCGTCAATGTGTTGTTCTAAAAGGTACCCACAATCTACAATTGTTTGAAGCAACATTCTCATTTTTGCTGTGGTGAAGGTAGGGGACAATTTCGCTCTTAAAATCTTCCATGTCCTTCCTCCAATGGCGAACAAATGAGCACCTAAAAAACAGGAAGAATTTTAAAAGGAAACATATTTTGAGAGATGTATATAAAGTTTGCCTGACCACCCTCCTCAGGCCGGCAAAACAAAATAGTGGAGATTTTGTGTCCTTTTTGTAGCTTTTTTTGTAGTGAGAAAACGAATTTTGTAGCTTTTGACCAGCCGGAGCAACAAAAAGTGGGCTACTTAAACTTAAGTTAGCGGCCACCGCTATAACTCATACACGGACTGTAATAGGATGCTTTGGTTTCCGCAGGACTTTGTGTCTTTAGAAGTACTTGAAAGTCCCAGGGTCAAAAATTTTTTTGGATACATTTGGCCAATTTTGGCCACAAATGACAAGATGTCCAATCATCACTCTCGGTTCAATTTCGTGATATAGTAGCAATTTTGAGAATCATTTGGCACTGGAAAAACTTCTATTAATTGGCCGAAAAAACGGGCAAAAATGGTCAGAAATGGCCAAAATTTCGAAAATGACCTATTTCAGTCAAAACATGGGAAATCCTGTATATACTTCGACAGGTCGAACATGTGGTACACAGAGCGTTTAGAAACGCTAGCAGGGGGTCAATAACAAATATCCAGAAATGGCCAAAAGTTGTAAAATGACTTATTTCGGCCAAAATGTGCTAAATCGTGTATATACCTGAATAGTTCGAAAATGCATGCCCAGGGAATTTCAGCAAAACAAAGTGGAGGATTTAGGAGACTCTGTCAGCAACTGAGAGTCACTTTGCACAGCGGGCCTGTGGAGCTACAAATTCTAAAATGACTTATTCGGCCAAAACGTGCTAAATGCTGTATGTAATTCAATAGTTCGAAAATGTGAATGTGAATGTGAAAATGTGAAAAAAAGGATACACTGGATCCTCCGACATTGTGTCTGAAAATTCCGGGGTCCACATTTTAGAACTGTCGAAGTATATAAAGGATTTAGCAGGTTTTGGCCAAAATAAGTTATTTTAAAATTTGTAGCTCCACAGGCCCGCAGTTTCGGGTGAATTTCAGTAGCTAGAAGGATCCATTGGATCCTTTGACAGTGTGTCTGAAAATTCCGGGGCCAAAATTTTAGAACTGTGGAAGTATTATACAGGATTTATCACGTTTTCGCCGAAATAAGTCATTTTAGAATTTGTAGCTCCACAGCCACGCAGTCTCGGGTGAATTTCAATGGCTAGAAGGATTCATTGGATCCTTTGACAGTGTGCCTGAAAATTCCGGGGCCCACATTTTCGAACTGTCGTACTATATACAGGATTTAGCACCTTTTGGCCAAAATAAGTCATTTTAAAATTTGTAGCTCCACAGGCCCGCAGTTTCGGGTGAATTTCAGTAGCTAGAAGGATCCATTGGATCCTTTGACAGTGTGTCTGAAAATTCCGGGACCCACATTTTAGAACTGTAGAAGTATACACAGGATTTATCACGTTTTAACCGAAATAAGTAATTTTAGAATTTGTAGCTCCACAGGCCCGCAGTCTCGGGTGAATTTCAATGGCTAGAAGGATCCATTGGATCCTTGGATAGTGTGTTTGAAAATTCCGGGGCCCACATTTTAGAACTGTCGAAGTATATACAGCATTTAGCACGTTTTGGCCGAAATTACTAATATTAGAATTTGTAGCTCCACAGGCCCGCAGTTTCAGTTGAATTCCAGTGACAAGAAGGATCCATGGGATCCTTAGAGAGTGTGTCTGAAAATTCCTGGGACCACATTTTCGAACTGTTGAAGTATATACAGCATTTATCACGTTTTGGCAGAAATAAGTCATTTTAGAATTTTTGGCCATTTCTGGGTATTTTTTATTGACCCCCTGCTAGTTTTTCTCAGCTCTCTGTGTACCACATGTTCGACCTGTCGACGTGTATACAGGATTTCCCATGTTTTGGCAGAAATAAATAATTTTCGAATTTTTGGCCATTTCTGGGAATTTTTGCCCGCTTTATCTGCCAATTAACAGAAGTTTTTCAATGCCAAATGCATTTTATGATCGCTACTATATCATGAAATTGAACCGCGAGTGATGATTGAACATCTTGTAATTTTTGGCCAAAATTGGCCAAATGTGGCCAAAAACTTTTTTGGCCCAGTGACTTTCAAGTACTTCTAAAGACACAAATTCCTGCGCAAACCAGAGCATCCTATTACATTCCGTGTATGAGTTATAGCGGTGGCCGCTAACTTAATATTAAGTTAGCCCACCTTTTGTAGCTCCGGCTATTCAAAAGCTACAAAATTCGTTTTCTCGCTACAAAAAAGCTACAAAAAAGACACAAAATCTCCACTATTTTGTTTTGCCGGCCTGTGAGGGTGGTCCGCCAACTTTATATACATTAACTATAACAACCCTTTAAAACATCAAACTAAGCTAGCTCGCCGTTCAAATTGATTACATCAACACTAAGAACTTATATGTATTTGCTTACTATTTTCTACTGCGCGATTGTAGCTGGCAACTACGTCTTCGTAAAAGTGTCTGGTTCTTGTAACAGGAGATTGGAAACTACCAAATGGAAAACTTGGTTCCATATATGGCACATTTTTCTTCTTCCAGTATTGATATTTAACCTTTAACTACACGCGCCGATGTATAAAATGCATCGTTTGAACTAACACCATTATAATTTTCAAAAAAACATCGACGGCGGCACTGCTCTAGTCTCTAACCTACCAGAATAGTATTTACTACGCGTACGCGTACTCGGCGTACTGCGCTGCGTACTATTAGTTACTCGACTGCAGCCGTACTGAGTGGATGATAGTAAGAATAAATTCTTTTGCGAGTCTCTATGGTGAACAAAGTACACCGCGCGTGTACATAAGTAATATTGTAAGTATGATCCCATTTTTATTGTTTTTGGTATATTTATATCTAGCATTGCATTCGTTAGCGATGTCGCATTTTGAAAAAATTTCAATAAAGGATTATAATAAATAAAGGCACTGAAGTCGTCTACAAATATATTGTGTTCTTTCAGGGAGGGTGTGCAAGTAAATAATCCAAATCGCCTCACGGACGATGAACTTCAGGCTATGGCTCAGGCGCTATTCGACGAGGAGCCTGAAGAAGAAGTTGGAGGGGAAGTAGACATATCGGAAGATGAAGTTATACAGGAAAGCGAAAATGATACTGAATCAGAGCAGGAGGAAAATGATTTAGATTTTGAAATTGAGAATTCAGACAACGATGAAGCTAACGAGAATGAAGAGGAATGTTTTGTGGGGAAGGACAAAAAGACGATTATAATAAGTAAGTTCAGCAAAACTTCCAAAAGAAAAATATTGTCAAAATATTTCCTGGGCCAAAACAGTGCGCTGGAAATATTACCGATCCTAGATCTCCATTCGAAAAATTTTTTACTTACGATATTATTGAGCATATTGTTGAATGTACCAGTCTATAAATTCAAAATTAACGTCTATCTTATAGTCGGTCACGAGTTGTAAAGGATACTACGAAACCGGAATTCTTAGCATTCTTGGGTTTGCTGGTTTTTGGCAGGACTAAAAAAACAGAATCATACACATTTCCTTGAACTATGGACAAAGGATGGTACAGGAAACGAAATATTCAGAGCTTGTATGGGTTGCAATCGATTCTTTTTTTTGTTGACAGCAATTCGGTTCGACAATAAAATAACTAGGAAGGAGAGAAAATTGACGGATAAACTTGCTGCCATTCGATTTGTTTTTGACCGTTTTATCGACAACTGCAAAAATAACTACACTTTGAGGGAGCATATAACTATAGATAAAATGTTGATACCATTTAGGGGCAGGTGTAGCTTTGCACAGTATATTCCAAGTAAACCCGCTAAATATGGACTGAAAGCATTCATTTCATGTGACTCAAAAACATTTTGTCAGTGACATGGAAATTTATTGCGGTCAACAGCCAGAAGGACAGTATAAAACTATAAAAGATCAAATACGCCAGCTGATATCACCCATCGGTTACTCGAACTTTGGAAAGGCAAGAATCGAAATTTGACATGTGATAACTGGTACACCAGCTACCCGTTAGCCAAAGATCTCTTGAAGGATAAAATAACAATTGTAGGTACCGTAAAAAAAATAAAAGGGAGCTACCAATAGACTTCTTACCTAATAAAACAAAATCAGAAGATTCTTCAATGTTTGGATTTCAACATGACATAACTCATGTATCTTATGTTCCAAAGAACAACAGAGCAATTATTTTATTTTCCACGATGCATAGCGATTGTTAAGTAGATCCCAACACCAGAAATCCGGAAATTATTTTAGGCTATAATAAAAGGTGGTGTAGATACCGTCGACAAGATGTGTGGCACTTATTCTGTATCCAGAAGAACAAGGAGATGGCCATTGGTATTTTTTTTTAAATGATAAATATAGCAGGTATAAATAGCCAAATTTTATTCAACTTTACCGTTATCGACAACCCACAAAAATTTAGACGAATGTTTCTGAAAGATTTATCCCTATGCTTGATGAAGCCATATCTTTCAGAAAGAGCTCAAATCGCGTCCTTGCCATTGGACATCAGGCTTTTTGTGAGTAAATTTAAACGTCCTCAAGAAGAACAACTTGAACAACGACAAGGACCATCAGCAAAAATTCGAAAAAGATGTTTTTGTTGTGGAAGACAGAAAAACAGGGTTACAACAATGATATGCAATACATGTAGCCGAGCAGTTTGCAGAGAACACGCAGTTACAACCATTTTATGTCCGGACCGGAGTGCAATAATAACGACACGGAGGCAATGGAAGAGTCAGATTAAGGGACATTTTTTAGTGGCTACGATCTGTTTTTATTACCTTGTTTTGTTAAATTTTAATAGCATCTTCAAGGGCAGATTTTCCCATTATATTTTCGAAGGTATTTTCTTGCGTTTTGTTTATATATTTGGATATGTTTTTAATTTTTTAGTTCGCTTTTCTGTAATAAAATGTTTTGCAACATGTATAAGTGTTTTCTTGTAAAGATTTTTACTTAATATAATATTTAAGCGCATCGTGCATAAAATACACCACGCGTGTACTTCAATTCAACTTGTACGCGCGTGTAGCTGATATTTAAATTTGAAGTAAGTGTATAGAATTACGGTAAATGTTATAGCGATAGTTACAAACTCCGACCACGACATGACTGAACACCTAAAAATATAATAACGGTGTTATCAAACATTCACCCAAATGCGATTTATAAAACAGTATAATGAACAAATAAAAGTGCACAATTCTATGCAATTTTAATCCGACTCCATTGTTTTACAAATTCAAGATTAAATTATTAGCAGTGAACTAAATTTTATATATATACATATTAGGTGCCAAATGCATCATAGGATGCATTTGCTTTAGTTTACTGTGTATTCTGTTATCATATGTACCTACTTTATTAAAGACTTTAATGTCATTTACAATAAGACTCCTTATTATATGGTTTAATAGACTTTCCGTATTCACTTCTATTGTTTTCAGCAAAGTTTTCAGCTAGGAAAAATTCAAAGAACAAAGAATAAATTTAGATTAAATTTAAATTTGATAGAAATTTTGTTTGGAAAAATCAGTATTCATTAAAGTAATGACATGTTTAAAAAAATGGAAAACTAAATAAATAAAACTATGTTTCAATGCGAAGCTCTTGATGGTATCGTTGGTTTTAACGTCATTTAATCTGAGAATGTTATTAGATGGTTTAATAGATATTTTTACTTTTTCAAAGTCAGTGTTTTGAGTTTCTATCAATTCTAAAAACGAAGAGTGAATTAAAAGTAAATAAAAACACAAATAATAGGTGTCCAGTTGTGATCGGTAACAATTTTGTACGCAGGAAAACACGAAACACACCTCTACAATTCGATGGGCTGTTTTATCTGAGAATCCCCCTCTGGCATCTGTTCGGCATTTTTAATAATTTTTACAAGGTCATGTGCGACAGGCAAAACATCCGCCTAAGTGTTGCCAACATGGTGGAATTTCCACTAAATCTGGTGGATTGAGAGCACCGTATAGTGGCTAAATTTGGTAGTTAGTGGAATGGTGGAAAATCTGGTGTAATTAAGTAAATTCCTTTGAAAATATAAAAATTGTAATCCTCTATTTATTAGTAGTTAGTAGTAGGTCTTCTATTATCGAGAGGACGAACTATATCTGCCACAGACAATATATCAAGTTTTTTTTTTTTAATTTCACCTCATAGTAGGCTGTGGATAGTGTTTGTGTATGCGCCTTACTAAAAAATGTCAAAATTGACATAACCTCGCTTTTTTAATAAAAATTGAAACTGCTCCAATCGGTTAATAATGTCAACGAACATTAACATAGACAAGAAGGGTCACTCTCCGTCGGAACTTTCATGTCCAGCTTACAGAAGCGCGCCGACGATTTCGACAAATTCCTGGAGGCGCACACGTGTTCGTGGTTATACGAGGTTCATGCAAACCGCTAGAGATTAAAACGAATAAACGTTTACTTACCAGGGTGATTTAAAAACATCTAGCAATAATTGTTATTCTAACTTATTCCGCTTAGTGGGAATTAAAATAAAAAAGGGAATATCGTCAGGATATTTAATTGGTGAATCTAAACATAATCATAAAAAGAACTGGTACCTAGCAAAAATGAAAATATAATAGAAGTAGATATAGAAGTAGAAAAGTTTAATATTATCTACAAAAAAATAAGTACGGGTGGGTGTTAAATTGAGTAGTTTGTTTACCAATTTTCTAAAATTAGAACCTTGATCTGACACTACAGCCATAACGTTAAAACCCACTTGGTTTAGTTTTTTAACACTTTCAAATATGACCTCTTTTATTTCTTCAGAAGGAGCTGTTGAATTATAAAAAAAATAGGCTATAGGTTGCTTCCAACTGCTAGCAATACCTCGTGCCATAACAACTAATGCAGAGGTTGCTACTTTGGAGCTATCTGTATTATTTCCTTCCTGAAAACCTATTATCTTGTCACGGGTTATGTCATAAAAAAAATGAGATTTTAAACTAACTTCATCCAAGCAAATAATACAGTCTCGTTCTTTTTCATTCATTATTTTAGCTCGAAGTTCCAGCAAACGGAAAATAACATCATTGAAACCGGGATTTATTACCCATTTTCTTGTAAAACGGTTTAAAGTACTCTTTGATGGCAACCTATACATTGCGGAAATTTGCTTGTATGCCTTAGGCCCTAGAAAATATACACTTAATGCAAATTGTTTCAATTCGTCTGTGTACCTACATCCCTTAGCTGATTTATTTAGTAGGTTTAATTGGTTTTTCAATAATGTAGAAGACTGTTTTGGATAATTTTCTTCCAAATATCTATGGACATCTTCCAAAGTTATGCCTGTTTCAAGCTGCTTTGAGCACTTTGCTGGCGACGCCATATCCTTTTCAAGCATTTTCAATTTCCTTTTTAAAATATTTTTTCTTGGGCTATTTGCTGAAAGCAATGCCGATGTTTGTGTATATTTATCTGTAAAAAAATTATTAACATATTGACACAAATAAACCGCAGAAATTGCAGAAATTATGGTTAAACTTGCATATTATATACAAACATACCTCTTGAATACGTACAAGCTTGGACAGAAGCATCGGCGCAGGATTCTGTAACGGATTAAGTATTTTCAGTATTAGTATATGCAACTGATTTTATACCCTACCTAAACATACATACCATTTTCAGCTTCTGTTTGAACAAAAACATCTTGCATGTTTATATTATCTAAAATGTGAATTCTAATTACTGTCTTACAAATATACAAAGGATAGAAGTTTTATAACCTAGGCCCATGACACTTGATTAAGGGCCTGTTTTACAAGAGAGATTTATACTAGGTATAGTTATTCTGGAAATAAAGTTATACCAGAATTTATACCTAGTTTAAAACTAGTTGGTTTTACGATGCTTTTTTTACACCGGTATAGCAATTATTGGAGTAAGAATTGCTATACCGGTGTAAAAAAGCATCGTAAAACCAACTATTATTATTCTAGGTATAAATTCTGGTATAACTTTATTCCCAGAATAACTATACCTAGTATAAATCTCTCTTGTAAAACCGGCCCTAAGTGGTATACTTATCCACCTTAGCATTGCCTATTTTTCGCCCTGACTTATGAAACATCCTGTAATATAAAATACAAAACAATAACAAAAATTACCTTCTATATTATTGGGTGATACTTCTTCAATATTTGTTTGTATCGCAACATCTTTTGGTGTGGTAGCCTCACCTGAAATATTAAGTTATAACTATATTTTAAACACTAATGTGCCCTAACAAAGTTTTACCATTCACCAAATGCTTTATACTTACTATTTTTCAGCAAATTCAGTGACGGAACAGCGTTATAAAGCAGATGCTTTCTTACATTTTTTTGTATAAAACTTCCTTCAGGAAAATGTAATTCGCATACTGTTAATTTCTTAAGTTGTTCAGGAGTCCTATTGGCATACCTATGACTATTAACAAATCCCAAGGTCTGCTTCCAACGTTGACATCTAAAAACATTATACATTAACAACATTATCACGAATACCGTAGATCGTCATATGCACAAAAAGGTCACATTAAAATCAAAAGATAACACCACTTTTTGTTATTATTAGTTATAATATAATAGTATAATATTTACATTTTAAATCAAATTTATCATTCCAAATACTTGACGTACCTGGTTTCGTCTTTTGGGCAATGAAATAGTGATATTTGTGCCCCTTCTTGAGTATAACATCCATCCACACAACAGATTCGTGGCATTTTAATGCAGAACCAACACAAAACACTAAGTGCGCAAATGTTTATTTTATTTTTAAAGGAAAATTCGCTCACTCAAAAGGACAACTGGTATATTTCTTTACATATCCCTACGACTGACAACCTGTATATGCATATCGCACGTAGGAGACTTCCCGTGCTCTTTATACGGTAGCATCCGATATTCGAGCGAGATAGGCATAACGAGGGGAGGAGCTTAGAGTGATCCTTCTTGTCTATGTTAATGTTCGTTGATAATGTCTTGAAGACAGCTCACTCATCTACGCCTAATTGATAGAGCCAAGCTGTCTTTTTCAAGACACTAGTAACCGATTGGAGCAGTTTCAATTTTTATTAAAAAAGTGAGGTTATGTCAATTTTGACATTTTTTTAGTATGGCGCATTCACAAGCACTATCACAGACTACTATGAGGTGAAATTTAAAAAAACACCCGATATAATGTTGAACTACCCGTGCGCCGTGATGGCGTCAAGGCAAAATGGATGGCGTCTGCCTCTGTTTTCAGGTGTGTATTCCATTTCGCTCACTTGTATACGTCAATTTTGCTGACCTATGCGAGAAAACAATAAGAAAACATGTTCCGTCTCAGTTACGCCGGTAAAAGGAACGCGCACAGATCTAATCCATGACGTCACAAGTGAGAAATGATCAAAATTAACTGATATTTGGTGTAAAAGGAATGCACCGTTTACTTGGAAAAAAGTTAGTGGAATTCTGGTGGATTTTGTTCTCCAATTTAGTGGAATGGTCTTTCCCACTATTGGCAACACTTAACACGAGCCCAAGTCACTCTTAAGATCGACAGCATCGAATTAAAGTGCCGCATGTGACGCCCAACGATGAATTGAAACTCCAACTAACACAATCTATTCGTAACGATGCTCGTAACGCCTTAGAAATTAGTAGGTACATAAATACTTAGTTATTTGTTTTAACAGTCACATAAACATTGTTATTAATATGTTTCACTTTACTTATCGACAAAATTGTATTTATTACTTAGAGATTGAATTCTGTATCGGTTAATACTTATGAGAGTTAAAACGATTTTTAACATGAAGATAGCTTTGTTGATAGTATTATTTGTATTGTGATGTTGTATTCTTGTTTGTTGGCCCTCTTTCTACAAATAATATGCGAGGAGAGACAGAAATAATGAATAATGTCGGAATTATTCACTTTCACTACTAATAAATTGTGAGTCGCTGCTGTCCGATTTTAAATCGTCATCCCTTAATTTAATCATCAGATTGTCCTCGATTAAATTGAAGGCCGGCCACAGTTTGTCAATATAAAAATTTTCAATGGTTTTACATGTTCACAGCGTGTTTTCCATTCATCGTCAGACAGGTTATCAAAAAAATCTTCGCAGTAACTTTCAACCTCTCTTAAATTAAAATTAATGTTTCTATCAGCAACATACCTACTGTTTGAGGGAACTCCAATCAACTTCGATGGGATTAAGTTCTGGATAATATGGGGGGGCAATCTTGAGATTAATACGTATTGATACGGTATGCTCGTGATCTGCAACAATTCTATCTACTTTATAACTTTTAAAATTTGGCATACTTGATTTTATTAACGTGTATGAATCAATTTTAAGCATTTCATTGGTGAAAGGAATGCTTCGGCTTGCAAGCCAATCTTGCATCACTTCTTTCCTGGAGTTCAATTTAGGGCTCAATTTCGATGTTGTGATAAGGTGGATTATCAATGACAGGACATTATTTGGGGATAAATTAGGTATTATTTTCTCCTGAATCCGTTTTTTAGAGTTACTATTGTTGCGTGAATTATTATTAGCCTTTGTCCTTGAACGTTAATTTGTGATGAACATTTTCATCATCATTGTTCCATGATTTGTTATGGTATGAGACGAATGTATAATATGTCTCATCAACTATATCAACTATATCACCATATCAACTATAGGCAGATTTTCGATACGATATCTTGTTATATTTCTCAAAAAATATATGCTTTTTTTGTTAAATATCAGGTTTTTCTGCTAATATTTTACGGTTTGTTACAATTTTTCTCCATTTAAATCCAATTTTATGCATAATTCTCCGTACGCTTTCGGTCGAACCAGTATAATTAACATCATCCTGGAGTTTCTTATGAAAAAGAGGGACAGTAGGAATCATTGCCTATTGCCTGTATAGTTAATTACAATACGTCTAAGCATGCACTCGTTAAACTCATCAAAATTTGTTTTCGAGGATGACCTAAGCCTTTTTTTCCAGGACCTGGAAATGAGGAACACTCACCCCGCTCAATCGTCTTCATTTCATCAGAAATCCTGGAAATAGTGCGCAAACCACTAACACACGTTGCCAGAGAAACGCGTTCTTGCACTCTTTCAAAATATTTTACTGGTGCATTTCTTTCTGCTTCTCGACGCATAAAGTGAATAATATTAGCCACAATTTCTCTGGTCTGACCGCTCAATATTTTATGTGTGATTTTTGACGTAAATTCCATCTTCAAGCGCACTCGACGACAAGGTATCTCTGCAGGTATTGCTCGTATCGCAACGAAGTTGATTAATTTAATTTGAAGCCTATCGAAATCTTGGTTCGCGGTTTCTTTTTGTTTACTTTTTATTACGTGTTATTTTGTACTCATTCTAACACAAAATTTAATTTTGTAATTTTGTTTGAGACTCCTGCAGTGCAGCAGCGTCCGTGTACCAGTCACTAGTGCAGATATATTAATCCTGGAAATTTTTAATATTCTTAATTATAAATTAGCCTTTATTAAATTGATTAAAACATTAAACGAAAATTATGCCAGATATACCATTAATATTATGTAATTGTATACAAATTTTGTTTTTGATGTATTTAATTATAACTATTTTGTATAGCAATATTTAGCGGCGTGCGGTGGATTTCAAGTAAAGGGAAGCAATTTTTAAAAACTCACCCCGCCCTATTTGTAATGTAATTCAATTCTTCGATCACTTTTTGTAAATTCGTCAATGATGTCATCATAAAAACGTTTCTATTTCAAAAATTACATTCAAGAATGATATTTTATCATTTTTGACATTTTTCTAGTGGAAGCACTGCTTCCATTGCTTCCATGGACCGCACGCCGCTAAGCAATATACGAGTAGTTCTCGATATAATTATTTTTGATTATCTTAACCAATACGTTTTTTTTTGTATTTGAAACAAATATCGATTTGAGCAGATATATTTGTTAGTAGTTTCATATCTTTGGGGTCTAGAGAAGAAACACAGTCATCAAATTCGCGCAGGTATACGTCACACCATACAGCTATCTCTCTTTACAAGCATCAGTGGCGTATGTTTGAATTAAAGGTTAGGGATCTCGTAAATTCAAATAAATATACTTGGGGCTATACCATACCTTTAATAGTTTTGTATGATATTCGTTAAATCAAGGTTTAAACACTACACAATCGAAAATCGCCAACAATAATAACACCACCAAATAAAACGAATAATAGCACTCCAAAATAATGACGCTACGGCACTTCCACAAACCGAATTAATAAACGAGCATCAAGGCCAAATGGTGACGTTACGGTTGCTAGACAACCCCGGTAAACAAACTAAAATTCGTCTCTGTGCACCTGTGACGGTGTTTCTTGTCTAAGTAACCAACCGTGTTTCTTCTCTAAGTAACCGACACCGACCTCTACTATTGTATAAAATAGAATATAGTGCTTTTATCGATGATAAAATCAGAACCAGGCACTTTGTAAGCTTCACAACAAATTCTGTTAACCAATGGCACCGGTGCGTGCATTCTTAATGTTTATAAAAGAATATCAATAACGTACAACGTAACAATACAAATAACCAATACCAATACCAAATAATTAATGAATTCATTAGTGATTTTACCAATGTATTTCTTTAAAACCACCCTTGGTTGTTAAGATCTCTTGGGCGTTTTGACCACACAAAGAGAAATGTTCCCAAGGCTAGATCGACACCTTATTCGTTACGGAGTTAGTCAGATAGTAGAGGTCGATTACTTAAAAAAAAAAACACCGGCATAAGTGCGCGCAGAGACAAATTTTAGTCTGTTTACCGGGGTTGTCTATAGTTTGTTTGGAAATAATAGGAGTAATGACATTTGGCGATGGATCTCTTGTTTGAAGAAACTGTAGTGTAGAGCGTTTTGTGTGGAACAAACGCATAAATTCATGTGCCGCACATACAGATCGTGAACTTATCGCACAAGCCATCCGGCGTTGTCAAATACCAACCATTCGCTTTCTTGAATCATTAAGTTGGTTCGAAACATTTAAGAATCATATTTTGAAATGGATTTTCCAGTCGGTTAACTGAGCTTTACACCTTAATAAAACTAAAGGAAAACTATAATGGTTCAACGTGTGGTTTTAAGCGAGCCACGAAAAGAGTATTGTTGATGATGGCGGCAACCAGAAATACACCATGGAAGCATATTCCTGAAGATTGCTTACAACAGCAACAATGCACCAATCCTTTTGCCAAGGTTCGTTCCATGAACGTAGATGCTGTAATTCCCAGAAACAAACATATTTTTTGTAGTAAACACGAGTGACTTATTTCCAAAGACTTATTGGCATGAAAACCTTGACAAAACATGAATATACAGACCTATTCTACAGAGTTGCAGTATGGTATAAACATAAGAGCGAAAGAAAGGCCATATATTTCTCGTTAGCTAAACAGAGAAAGAAACTCTTACGACGTTGCTGGCTCGCGAAACATCACAGTCATCCGCAAACTCGACCGGCCGGCATTATGATATCTAATGAGAAACACACGTACGAACGTTTTCATTTGCTGTATAGCCTCCGACGAGAATATTTGGAATGGGTTACGGACCGGCCGGCTGGCAACGTTGCAAAACTTCCTTCTCTGTCATATTAACGACCTACTATTAGTTTCTCTTTTGGGACATGCGTTTCAATAGAAAAGCTCCGTATATTATTCTTATTGATTTGTATTTGTATCTTCTTATTTGTAAAAATGTTTTAGTTATTTTTTTAAACATTCCTTTAGTCGCGAATTTACTTTTAAGCACGCCTATGGAATTCATATAAGTACCCACGAAACATCAAAATCGGAATGTCGGTCACTCCCAACGATTATAGACACTACCAGGATTGCTCAGTGCAGTCATTTAAGATAAAATAGAGTCAAATAGCCTCGGAGTGAGATAAAAAGCTGTAAACTCGTAAAAACTTTTATTTTGGCATAGTAAAGGTTGTCTCAAAGTTTTATAAAATGTCGTGTCCTCATCTTAAGATATTGAAGATCAAATTTCATAAAAAATTACTTTTTCACAAATATCTCGCTTCCTACGGTTTTGATGAAATTTACATCTATAGTAAAGATGATTAAGCAAAAAATTCTCTTCAAATTTTATTAAAAATATTTATTACAAAACGGTTAACCATTTTGAAGATAGTGTATGGGGAAAGCGCTGTCATACATAGTAAAATCAAGCATTATGACTAAGCCCCGGTTTAGTCATCTTTGAGTAAACTGCACGGCTACTACTCGTTCAGTAAATTTACTTGACGAATTTATTCTCATTTTACTGATAGGTGAATAAACGTTTACTGACCGCTTACTCATGAGTTACCTTACTTGAGAGTTTACTGGGAGGTGAATAAACTAATAATACAAATTATTTGTATTATTATTTATTTATAACAATATATATTGATCTTTTTTATTCATGGAATAAATATTCGCTTAATAGTAGTACTTAGCTACCTCGAGTAATTAACAAATTTTTACGTGAAGTACTTTGTTTATTTGAATTGTATTTTCATGTATCTAAGTCAAATTTTAAGTAGAAAAAAAAACTAAGTACATTTTAATTTCATCTTTATTTAGCAATTATGTTGCTTGCATTTATTACAATTTCAGTTCAAATGCGAAAAAGTTTTACAAAAATGTATTTCTTCCTTCCTTGTATTAAGTTATCGGCTCTTTTTTGCTGCCAGGGCTAATTTGGACGGGACCTACAGTTTAACGTGGGCTCCGAACCACGGTCCTCGATCATGGTTATACCCCTTAACTAAGGCTTTCACATCAGTTGACCAGTAATAAATACATTTTAAGGTAAAAGTGGGAAAAAAAATGTCAGTTTTTAAAGCATATACACATAAATTGAACAGTAAAATGCAGAGAGTAAAATAAAAAATAAATATGTTTACACTAAAAATAACACCAAGTAAAACACTTAGATATGAAGAAATGTTTAATTAAAACGTCCTATTACGCTAATAACACAAAGTTAATTCTATTGTAGTAATACAAATTGTAGTGCAAAAAATGCATTTTTTTTTTTCGTTTTTTTTTTCGAATATTGCAAAAAGTAATGAAGGGATCGCTATACGACCTACAGGACTTTTGTAGGGAATCACAACACCTAGAAAATGGTTTGCTGCACAACACGATCGGACTATTCTTCACTGAGAAAATCCGGAAAAACTCCCAAAAATTTATCTTTATTTTGAAAACTTTATAATTTTGACAAATTGGAGGCTGGAAAACTATCTTCGGGATAGTGATAGGTAATAATATGCAATTTATGTGTGCGGACGATGGTTCCCGGCGGATGCACAGTTTTTGCACAATCGCGTTATAAACAATTTTCACACCTTCTTTTGTAAATTGTGCGATTTTCTAGGCATTATAATTCCCTACAAAAGTTCTTTTGGTAGTATAACGATCCCTTCATTACTTTTCGCAATATTCGAAAAAAAAAACAAAAAAAATGCATTTTTTTGCACAATAATTTGTTTATAAAAATCCCACCACCGATTTCGCTGGGGCAAAAAGGTGGGTTTTCATCTATGAACTATCCTCTACACAGTATACAGTATAGGTTTTGACCGGTTAAATTTTAGTGCGCAGAAAAATCTCTTTTGTTTGGCCTATTATAAAAATACCAATATTATTATAAATTTTTTGCCAGAAATGCCTAGACATGCCAATAACTCAAATTCGATACATTACATACAGACCGGACGCATCTGCAAAAAAGGTGTATGTTGGTTGTTGAGAGGTGGCAAAATTTTTTATGCTAAACAGATGAGCCCTGGTCTAATATGATGAATGATGAGAGAAAAAAGCGGAGATTGTTATAAATCTGAAATAAGAGCAGTGTTTATCCATGTTCCCCATCTTGTGATAATAGGTTGTGGTGGTAAAGGAATGTTTGGTAAGATCTCTTCATTTGAAGCAATATATACGAGATATATGCGAAAATATGACGATTTTGTTATAATATGTAAAGGTTATGAAAAATGTTACTTATATACAAAATTTGCATGTATCTGCATTTCACATATAATCCGTCCCCTGGTTAAAATATCAGGTTATAATCTTACGGATCTACGTACTATCGGTACGATATACACATCCACGTCATCCACATCTCAACACGTAAACGCACGACTTCAGCACCGGTGGTGACGTCACAAAACTGTCCAACATTGGTCAAATGGAAGTGAGCAATCCTGTGTAGTCTATAATCGTTGGGTTACTCCTATTATTTCCAAACATGGTAGTTTGACTGTGAAACTTTTACATCATCATTAGTGTACTTCCAAATTTGCTATAGTTTGTTTGGAAATAATAGGAGTAATGACATTTGGCGATGGATCCCTTTTTTGAAGAAACCGTAGAGCGTTTGTGTGGAACAAACGCACAAATTCATGTGCCGCATATACAGATCGTGAACTCATCGCCAGTGAACTCTATTTTATACTATTCGTACCTGGAAGGGACGCGTGCGTTGCGTATAGAATAACAGCGTGCAGTGTGTCAGGACTGTCAGGACAGTCAGGGGCAAGCGAAACAAAGATAGACATAGTTACGGAAACCTCTCTTTATCGCACTCAAGCAAATGAGTTCTGTTTATATGCGTAAATTGATTTTTCACGCTGCCGATATCGTAAATACTCCTTACATGCCTAGATACATAACATGAAAATAGCACATAACATTCGTGTATTATTTTTCATTGGCGACAGAATGTAAATACTGTCATTTTAGTCATTTATATTCTTAGGAAAATAAAAAGAGTTCCTAGTCCGGGGCATTTAGATGAAAATCGACCGAAATAAAGAATAAATTTTTAAAGTCTATATGGTGTGGTTATGCCATTTTTCAAAAAATGCATTCTGGTGCAATAAATGCATTTTGCAATTGCATATTATATTTGCAAAATATTATAAGAACGACTGGAAACTCAGTAAAATCGCTAGAAAATCGTTACACGGGGGTTTTCGGGGATTCCAAATACTGTTCTGGCATTAGAATTAGCTGTGGGCGCTCGGGGGTGGCTCTGCGGGGGTGTCCGGGGGGAAATTGAGGCGTCCGTGAAAATCGCTCGAAAATCGTTCCTCGGGGTTTTTCGGGGATCCCAAATTCAATTCTGGCATTAAAATTACTCGGAAGCGCTCTGGGGGGGCTCTGCTGGGGTGCCCGGGGGTGAAATTGCAGTGTCCATGAAAATCGCTCGAAAACCGTAACTCCGGGGGTGTTCGGGGATGCCGAATTCAATTCTGGCATTAGTATTAATTATACCTATCTTTTATGGTTTATTGTTAAGGTTAAATCGTTGCACTGATAGAATCAAGTTGACACTGGAAAAATTTCGACTGTGTTGGGAGATCAAAACAAAACCAATTTTAATTTTTTCTAAGGAAGCATAAGGTTTCTAAGAAAGCATAAGAAAGAAACACGTGCAATGTGCAATTTTGGATAATGCGGCGACAAGTTGCAACCATTTGGGATAAATACGGCGAAATCGCTTTTTTTACTCGGTTTCGGATAATGCGAATTTCGGAAAACCGGGCGGCTACTGTATATTGTGTTCTAATACGCCATTAGTTTCGTTTCCTTTGCCGTGTGTGATTTAAAAAATAAGGAATTTTGTTGGTGTTATTTGTTATTGACATTAGTTTTAGTTAACATTAAATAACAATGGTGATTTATTGTGTAGCGTTTGGATGTAAGAACGAGCAAGATTATCGGCGAATATCTTTTCATGGGTAAGTTGATAATATTTAGATTTGGATACGACATAATTGTTACCTACCTAATAATGTTAATTAATTAATTCATAATATTTGTCATAGTTTTCCATTCAAACGACCGGATATCTTAAAGTTATGGATAAAGGCAGTTCGCAGGGAGAATTGGGTCCCATCTAAAACCAGTAAACTTTGTGGGGAGCATTTTTTGCCAACCGATTACGTAGTTAAACCAGGATGTACCACTAAATTATTAAAGCCAAATGCCATACCTACTGTATTTTCATATCCAAAGCATTTGTCACTGAAAATTGCTGAACCTCGCAGGAGAATAAAAAAACTGGTAGGTATACATAGAATGTGAATGAGAGAAAAATATATTTGTACTTGTCTTGGATGAAAATGAAAGGAGTTTTTTTCTAGGAATCATCTGCGGATGATCATGATAACGATGTTATTAAGCATACCATATCTCCTATAGATACTGAGTTGCCTTCTACTTCGACAAGCTTACAAGTTCGAACATTGATTGATTGCCAAACCCAAACTGTGTCACATAGAAAGGATGTACTTTTACGAAGAAAAATCAAAACACTAAAACAGAAGGTAAAGAGAAGAGATGTGAAAATTTCCAACATGAAAGAACTCATTCGTTTAATTTCAAAAAACGGACATAGCAATGAAAACCTGGACGAAGTCCAAAAAAGCATTTCCAAGGTAAAAAAAATTACATTTTTATATACCGAAGGGCTACAGTATATTTTCTTTTCAGATTTGCCTTTAGAACTTGTACTTCTCCAAAAAGGGAAAGATGAAGGTGTACATTCTGGACAACGTAGGTATTCACCTTTGATGAAACAATTTGCCCATACATTGTATTTTTATTCCCCGAAAGCTTATAATTTTTTACGTAAACAATTTGTGCTGCCCAATGGAAGAACTGTAAGAAAGTGGTTGAGTAGCCTCAACTGTCAGCCAGGAATTTTGGGTGAATTTTTGGAATTTTTGAAAAAAGAGGTGCATGATAAACCTTATTTCAAAAATTGTGCTTTAATAATGGATGCTATGTCCATAAGAAAGCAAGTTTTGGGACAACAATGAGGGTAGATATTTTGGTAATGTCGATTTTGGTGGCCTAATTAATACTGACTTTGAAATGCCAGCAACAGAGGCACTATTTTTGCAAATTGTAAGCTATACAAATAATTTCAAATGCCCAGTGGCCTATTTTTTAACAAATAAAACAGATGCCTATTTGCAAACCCAAATAATAATGGCCTGTTTAAGGAGTTTATATGAAATTGGTATTACTGTGAGGTCGATAACATCAGATGGGACCAATGCGAATATTTCAACATATAATAATTTGGGTTGCAATATCGAGCATAACAAACTAAAACCCTATTTTACTCATCCTAGTGCTCCTTCAGTTCGAGTATATTGTATACTAGATGTTTGCCATATGTTGAAATTGGCCAGGAATTGTTTTGCTGAAAAAAATTTAACTTCCAGTTCTGGCAAAATTTCTTGGGATTATATCAAAGCTCTCGATGATGTACAAACTGTAGAACAATTAAAATTGGCAAATTCACTTAGTTCTCATCATGTCAACTACAAAAATAAAATTATGAATGTACGCCTTGCTGCACAAACAATAAGTAGTGGTGTGGCAGATGCCATTGAATATCTGCAAAAAACGAGTGTCACAGGTTTTGCACATAGTCATGCCACTGTGGAATTTCTACGTACTTTAGACAGAATTTTTGATATTTTAAATTGTAGGAATCCATTTGGGAAAGGATATAAGGCACCTATTAGGCCAGAAACTCTGAATTATTTTAAAGATATTTGCTCAAAGACAAAGGATTATTTTGAAACTTTGAAAATTGATGGTATTCCGTTGTTACAACATTTACGTAAGACATTTGCTCTTGGTTTCATGCTAACAATGGAGAGTACATTAGGTCTCGCCAATGACCTTTTTACTTTAAATGAAAATCCACTTACTTACTTTCTAACATACAAGTACTCACAAGATCACTTGGAAATATTTTTTTCTTGCATTAGATCCAGAGGTGGTTGGAATAACAATCCAAATACGCAGCAATTGAAATGGGCGTTAAGACAGTTACTCTGTAGGAATTCAGTAACGTCAAGTGGCAGTGCAAATTGCTCTGATTTTGAAAGCTACTGCACTCCTGCATTTGAATTCCGTTCAGAAGATCGGCAAAAGCAAGATATGCATGAGGCTACAAATACGGAGGAAATTGCTAATTTAATTAGGTGTTTAGCCGAAAAAAACTTAAGCGAATTTCAAGAAAATGTAGTATATTATATTTCTGGGTATATAGTTCGTAATCTGATTAATGCTACTACTTGCAATCATTGTATTGATATATTATTATATAGAGGTAGTATGTCTACTGAACACACTTATACTGCTCCTCCTGAGGCTTATAAATCATTCACAAATTTTGTCACTCGAGGAGGTCTTCTTTATGCTTCAGATTTGGTATATAAAATTTTACATTTCACAGAAAAACAAATTCGCTTCCAATTAGAAAATAAAAACATTTGGAAAAACAAAATAAACTTAAAACAAAAAATCACAAATATAGTTACAAATCATTTTGCTACTAATATAGATCTCTTTAAACCTAAGCACCCTGTAAATCAAGAATTTATAGCTGAGGAATGTCACGAAATTCAAATCATTCGAAAAATAATTGCCATATATTTAAAGTGCCGAATGCATCACCACAGTAAACTATTAAATATTGAATTACATGGGAAAAATGCCACAGTACGGCAAAAAATGACTAAACTGGTGTTATTTAGCAATTGTTAAAATATAATCAAGCATTGTGATATTTAAATAGAGATTGTGTTTTTAATTTGGTTTTATTTTATCTCCCAACCCCGTAGGCGAACAGTTAAAATTTGACTTGAACGTTATACTGTCTGCATTATTACTTTTTCCTGATGAATTATTCAAAGAAAATCACGTTTACTCGTAAATAAACGTTAAAAGATTAAAAAATATTTAAGAAATGCGCGAACGTCCCATTCAGTAACATAAGATAGAAAGAGATAGATATCCGTAACCAATGCGGGTTGCCTATGCAATCTTTTTGCCTCACTTGTCGCTCAAGGCGGGTCCCTTCCAGGCAGGGTTGCCAATCTGTGAGTTATTACTCACATTTGTGAGGAATTTAATGGATTGTGAGTTATTTTGTGAGTAAAGACCAATTGTGAGTAAATTGTGAGATATCAGAAGGCCAGCGTCGAGCTTGGTAGCATAGTTTTAGCATTTTCGCACTGAAGCGTTATTTTAATTTTTGTACTGCTTCAGTGTAGTATAGTGACTATAAATTTCTCAATTTTGATGAGCATTAGGCATTTAGGCCAATAATGGTGGCCTGTCAGCCGTAAGTGTGGATTCTAACCATAATTCTAACCTACCGCAGTGTTTAGTTAACCTTGGTTTTTGACAGATACGTCAATCAAAGTCAAATAAATAAGACGACAAGGTTAAGTTTATTCTGTTCTGTAGTACAAAATAGTAAACACTAACCACTACATATTCAAATATTACACCATTTTCCTTTGTTTTATATAACTTAAATATGAAAAAATCTGTCGACGTTGATATTTTGTAGTTGTGAGTAATTTGTGAGTAATCCCCAAACAAATTGTGAGTATATCGGTGTCGACCTGTTGGCAACCCTGCTTCCAGGTACGTAGTATAGAGTTCACTGATCATCGCGCAAGCCATCCGGACTTGTCAAATACCAACCTTTCGTTTTCTTGAATCATTAGTTGGTTCGAAACATTTAAAAATCTTATTTTGAAATGCATTTTCCAGTCGGTTAACTGAGCTTTACACTTTAATAAAACTAAAGAAAAACTATAATGGTTCAACGTGTGGTTTTAACCGAGCCACGAAAAGAGTATTGTTGGTGATGGCGGTAACCAGAAATACACCATGGAAGTATATTCCTGAAGATTGCTTGCAACGGCAACAATGCACCAATCCTTTTGCCAAGGTTCGTTCCATGAATGTAGATGCTGTAATTCTCAGAAATAAACATACTGTGTGTCCGTAAATGATTGTAGACTCCATTTCACATAAGAAGAACCGTGGGCTAGAGTTACATGGAACGACATATTCCGTCGGCTATGTTCGGTTTCCATAGTTTCATGTAATTCGTGTATAAGCAGTGGCGGGAGGGTGAAGGTTTAGCGGAGGCGCGGTTGCGAGTTTTTCTCGCCCGGCGTTCGCGTAGCTAACGTAAGGTAGCGGTTGTTTATTTTATTATTATTACAGTTTTGTACGTTGTGCATTGTGTATTTTGACTATAGCGAAATGATTTAGATTAAATTATTCTTGTTGTTTACACAACATAGGCAACTAACAATACACGAATTAATATTATCCCCTAATACGATTATTACTCGGACCGCTACTGTTCAGATGCCGATCGGGCAACTTCGTGACGGAGATGCGGTCGGCATGGAACTCAAGGCCACGGTTCTTCTTATGTGAAATGGAGTCTACCCATTCAAGGTCATGGATAGTGATTTTAACTTTCAACGGATTAATTAATTATTACCAACATAATTTCAAAGAAATTCATTGGCCTGAAAATCAAATTCTGGCTGAAATGTCAAACAAAAAGCGACATGGAGCGTTTGTTGCCAACTAAAGTTTGGTTTCACCCACGCGTGCCAACATAATTTGGGTACAGACATTTACGGACACACGATATTTTTTGTAGTAAACACGAGTGACTTATTTCCAAAGACTTATTGGCGTGGAAACCTTGACAAAACATGAATATGTATTATTCTTATTGATTTGTATTTTTGTATCTTCTTATTTGTAAAAATGGTTTAGTAATTTTTTAAAACATTCCTCACGACTTTACTTTTACGCACGCCTATGGAATCCATATAAATACCCACGAAACATAAAATCGGACTGTCAGTGTGTCAGTCACTCCCATGGCGTATCAACTTTAAACAGGTTACCTCATTGAACAGCTTCATGGCGAGTGGGTCGTGCGGGGGAGGCGGAGTTTGTGACGTAGACTGGCGACCCAGGTCTGAGTTGTATTCTAACTCTGTGGTTTATCTATGTTCTGTATTACTCTGACAATTTGGCGTTTTCGTTTGTAATTGACAACATTTTTGGAGTTTTTCAAAGTATCGGGTGTTTTTTTAAATTTCACCTCATAGTAGGCTGTGGATAGTGTTTGTGAATGCGCCTTACTAAAAAATGTCAAAATTGACATAACCTCACTCTTTTAATAAAAATTAAAACTGCTCCAAACAGTTACTGGCGTCTTGAAAAAGACAGCTGGGCTCTATTAATTAGGCGTAGATGAGTGAGCTGTCTCTTTCAAGACACTATTAACCGATTGGAGCAGTTTCAATTTTTATTAAAAAAATGAGGTTATGTCAATTTTGACATTCTTTGGTAAGGCGCATTCACAAACACTATCCACAGCCTACTATGAGGTGAAATTTAAAAAAACACCCGATATTTTTTTTCATACGTCGCCGTGTGACGTAGATGACGTTGTGGTAGGTCAAGATCGCTAGAGGCAACCTATTAAAGTTGATACGCCTTGAGTCACTCCTATTAAACGCTATTATTTCCAAACGTGGTATATGTACAACGATTATAGACTAACCAGGATTGCTCACTTACATTTGACCAATGTTGGACAGTTTTTTGACGTCACCACCGGTGCTGAAGTGCTTTTACGTGTTGATCTGTGGATAACGTGATGTGGATATCGTACGTAAATATGGATTACGGAAAGTACGTACGTAAACCGTACAGTTTACAATGATAAATCTTACTGTTTACTACAATAAAACGAATAAATCTCTATCTTCTGTCCAGCACCGGTGGTGACGTCACAGAGTTATTGTCAGGCAGATTCGGCGAACTGAGCAATCCTGGGTAGTCTATAATCGTTGGTATATGTATACCACGTTTGGAAATAATAGGAGTAATGACATTTGGCGATGGATCCCTTTTTTGAAGAAACTGCAGAGCGTTTTGTGTGGAACAAACGCATAAATTCTTGTGCCGCACATACAGATCATGAACTTATCGCACAAGCCATCCGGCGATGTCAAATACCGACCTTTCGTTTTCTTGAATCATAAAGTTGGTTCGAAACATTTAAAAATCATCTTTTGAAATGCATTTTCCAGTCGGTTAACTGAGCTTTACACTCTAATAAAACTAAAGAAAAACAATAATGGTTCAACGTGTGGTTTTAACCTAGCCACGAAAAGAGTATTGTTGGTGATGGCGGTAACCAGAAATACACCATGGAAGTATATTCCTGAAGATTGCTTGCAACGGCAACAATGCACCAATCCTTTTGCCAAGGTTCGTTCCATGAACGTAGATGCTGTAAGTCAATAATAAATAATATTAATAATCAACCAAAAAGGTAACGCGCTGGTCAAGTACCTTATGGTGGCGTCGAAACCTTGACAAAACATGAATATGTATTATTCTTATTGATTTGTATTTGTATCTACTTATTTGTAAAAATGTTTTAGTAATTTCTTAAAAAATTCTTTTAGTCATGACTATATTTTTACGCACGCCTATAAAATCCATATAAGTAAGCACGAAACATCAAAATCGGACTGTCAATCACTCCTATTATTTCCAAACGCGGTATAGATGTAGTACTATCACAAGAATAACTAACAATCAGAAGACCAACAGAAAGAGAGGTCCGATATTCAGGTAGGTTGTCGGTCGGACTTTGGAGGAACGGGTGCTTACGGCGGATAATAATCGGCAAATATTAAAGCACGTGCGTTCAGGGTCATTGAGGACCGTATCGGACCTCTCTTTCTGTTGGTCTTCTGATTGTTAGTTATTCTTGTGGATTGCTCAATCAGCTGAAAACGTCTGCCATGTACGCGCGGAAGCTCCGCCCATTTGTGACGTCAGCCGTAGCCCTCTGCTCTTAACGTAAAATGTATTCTGGAAGTGTTTCACAAGGTTTATGTGGTTAATTATATAACCAAAGAATAGGGAAATAACAAGAAGGGAAACAGAGAGAGAGGTCCGATGGTCGCGCAGATCTGTACGCGCAGGTTAACATTGGGGGAAAATGCACCAGTGGCGTAGGTGTGCAATACATATTTACCTCAATATCATTATGGTAACCAGAGGCGTAGGTAGCGAATTTTATATAAGCATTAGAGTCTTCGCGGTTTTTATTCCAATTTTCATAATGGAATTTAAAAAAAACATCGGGACATCACGGCACATACCTGTTTCGTGTGATCACGTTTGTTACACATATATTTAAACATGTTTGAATCAATACCCGTTCGACACTTATTACGGACCTGTGCGCCGACCCTTGCTGTCGCCGCAATAGTTGACAGTCCGGCCCTGATTTTCCCCCAATATAAGTCTTCAAGGTCATTGAAAACGGTTTGCTCAAAACAATAGAGAGGGTCGGGACTTTCCCTTCTTGTTATTTCTCTATTCTTTGATATAACATATAGGGTTTTCGAATGAATAAACCAAAAAATGAATATTTTTCTTTAAATTTATTAAAAAATAAGCATTGAACGTACATTATACAATTATACAAATTTGTATAATAACCAGCATAAAAAGAGTGCAAAAAGGCATAGAAATTACATTACCACATTTTTAATTACAATTCGAATCGTTTACAAACTTTTCTTATTCTATTACAGTATTTATAGGAATTAAGTAAGTAGTGAGTTTTACAGACACCAAGTTGTATTTGGGAGAAGGGTTTTATTTGTATAAAAATATAAAAAAGCCGTTTTCCGCTGGCACAAATTTCAGTTTTAAAGATATGTAGTTTAAATTCAATAACCACTTACTTATCCAACTTAAGAATTTGACATTTACACACTGTAAAAATATATCGGAAATTTGGTTTTTCTTATTCTTATTACACTTTAAGCGATGCTTTTTCAATTATAAATATATTAATATATAAACACATATAATAAATTTTTCCTTTCAATTTTTTTTTGTAAATTTTAGAAAAAAAAATTGTATAGCCATATGTCACCCAGAAATAGATAGCTTTAAATTCCTTAAAAATTTTTAGTGTCGGTTCAGTAGTTACAAATATTACACGAAACAAACACACAAACTTTACCTTTATATAATACATATTAGATATTAGTATAGGTGATATGTGATAGGTATGAAATTAACTGGTCAATTCGTTGGTTTGAACATTTTTTTTATGGTTTTTCTGCTAGCATCATCATCATCTTTTGCAGGTTTTCTTTTTAAAGTTTTTTCATAATTTGCTTTAAGATTTCTAAAATTCATTCGAATTATAGTCCTCAATTTACAGAAATCTTTAATCATTTTGAATGGATAGTTTAGTTCTTTTTTAAAGATTTTCTTTGCCAGGTTACAAACAGCACCCGGCCCCTTTCTAAATGACTCTCCATGGTGGCTTTGAAAATAACAATTCCATGTGTTAACTTTTTTTAAAAACTCTGCTGACGGCTTAATGAGACCACCATATGAAAGTTGCTGTACCCAAGAAGGAATGTTAGACAGCCCCGCCGCAAGCGGGCGTGCAAGGCGTGCATCGCACGCGGGCGGCATGTCTAGGGGGCGGCAAACTGAATTATCGTAATACATAGATGATAAAATAATTGATTGGAAAAAAATTCAATCTTATGAGAACCAGCTAAAGCACAATAAATGTCATCGCATTGAAAATGAAACCCATATATCACCGACTATTTGTTAACATTTGCCAGATTTGAAATTAATATCATTAAGTGCCACGCGATGGTCCAGCAGAATCGATGTAGTTAAAATTACAATACTATCTTGAAAAAATATTTTTGCGCAACCCGGTTGAAAACGTGTCATTTCTATATACCTGTACCTCGCGGAAAGCGACGAATTGCCGGCCGACCAGCTCCGAATGTACTTTTCCGCCCTAGGGCGGAAAAGTGCACATTCCCGCCCGGCATAGAGATGCGCCGGATGCGCGGCGTAGAGATGAGCGAAATATCACGAACTGTGATTGGTGAAAACGATTGTTCTATGGTCGCAACACACAATACACATGTCAGATGTCAGTACAAAGCATTATCATAGGACAAGTATTGGTAGAGTATATCTAGTATATCTAGTATTGCATTCGTTAACGAAGTCGGAAAAATAGGAATTAAAATGCGGTTTTCAGTTTTTTGTATCTAGAGATCATACTTAATCATTTCCCAAAAGATTATTTTTATATGGGATATAACGAAATTTGTCGGCAGGCTACAGGTCGCATTTTTTAAAGAATCACAACGAAATTTGGTACAAAAATCAGTTGGCCGAAAATCTCGGTCAAGTTCGTTAATGGGCCAAATCGGTCTAGCGGTTTCAAAATGGCGGCTTGTTATTTTCAAAAAAAAAATCAAAAAACTTTTATTTCGCGTCTGAGAGAAAAATGTTACTTAGGTTTTTTGTTGCCCTTATAGAAGCGAACCACATTTGTATAAAACATTTTTTCGAGAAATGTACAGAAAAAATATTTTTTAAAGAACAAAAAAAAATTAAAACACTTTTATTTCGCGTCTGGGAGAAAAATGTTACTTAGATTTTTTATTTATCTTATAGAGGCGAACAACTTTTGTATAAAAGACTCTTTCGAAAAACGTATAGAAAAAAAGTTATTTTTTTCAAAAATAAATAAAAATAAGAAAAACTTTTATTTCGCGTCTGAGAGAAAAATGTTACTAAGGTATTTTGTTGCACTTATGGAGGTGAACAACTTTTGTACAAAACAATCTGTCGAGAAACGTACAAAAATAAAGTTATTTTTGTCAAAAAAATAAAAAAAAACTTTTATTTCGCGTCTGAGAGAAAATTGTTACTTAGATTTTTTTGTTGCCCTTATAGAGGCGAATAACTTTTGTATAAAACATATCTTTGAGAAATGTACAGAGAAAAAGTTATTTGCAAATATTTTAAAATTTTGTCGTTTGTATTTTTTCCACACCTCGTATGCATTTTTTTGACACATCGTGTGTTATATTACTATATATCCTACCCATAAATCTACCTTTCAGCCTGGCATGCCATGTTTTTTTTATATTAAAACAGATTAAGTTTCTCTTTATTTGCTTATTAGCGGGTTGCGCAAAAAGTACTGTGTTCACCACGGGCAGAAACGAAAATTCAACTCGTGTGGAAGTGGCCCTCGCTTCGCTCGGGCCACAAACTCCGCCCTCTTTGAAATGTTCGTTTTTCCGCCCTTGATAAACAATATACTATTGATGCTTTGCTAGAAATATCTGAAAATAATTTGGCGGAATGGGATTATGCACCTTCTCACAAAGCTCATGGCTTGCGTTGAGCATTGAAAATTATAAATTTATTTGCTCATTAACAATTTGGTTTAATATTTTAAACGAAATTAATGCTAGAGGAAAATTATGCAAAGCCCTACAATGAATTTTCAAATCTGTGTAACTTTGTTGGATACAGTGATTAATAAATTCACTGAATATCTCACGGATGAACACATTGAGAAAATATTAGAAGAAGCTACCAATGCGTCTCAGGTTTTTAACGTAGATTTTTCACCAATAAACACAATTCGTCCAAGAAGAATACCTACACATTTTCAATATGAACACAGTGATGAAGTTTTACTAGACCCAAAGATCAAATACAAAGTAGAGCATTATTTCAGAATCCTAGATCAAACGCTAACCTCTTTTAAGGGCAGATTCGACGAATTAAAAACGTTTATCGGCGTATTTGGCTTTTTAAGCAATAACTTATTTAATTACTGTAATGATGACTTGATGAGGTATTGTAGAGATTTAAATCTGAAGCTTAAAGACGATTCTAGTGGGGAAACAGACATTGATGGTATTGATTTGTACAATGAAATTAGCGCTTTAAAGTTACACTTTCCACAAAACCAATCTAATGATCCGTATACCTTGTTACGATATATTTTTACTAATAACTTAATTTCAACATTTCCCAACACAGCAATAGCGCTAAGAATATTACTCACATTGCCGGTTTCAGTTGCATCTGGTGAAAGGTCCTTTTCCGAGTTAAAAATTATAAAAAACTATTTAAGATTAACAATGCAACAGCAAGGACTAAGTAATTTAGCTATAGTTTCCATTGAACATGAAATTCTATACAGCTTGGATACGAGAAAATCGTTAGATTTTGCAAACATAACGGCAAGAAAAGTTCAAATTCTGTAAAATAATATTTATAGTTTTATGTTACGTAAAAATTCCCAAATATTTAAATATTATACATTTCTTCCAATTTATTACGTTTAAATTACCTATGTATTTCCACATGCTACATTTTAAAATTAAGCTTGGCAGCGATTTTTATTAAACCGTTAAATGGGTTACCTATGTGTACATATTATTTAACTGTGCAATTGTTTAAATATAAGAGAAAATAGTCGAGCGGATCGAACGTTACTTAATTGAATGCGACGTTTCCCATTAACAGCATAAGTAAAGGTCTGACCCATGTCCGGATTTTCTCTTGAACAAGAGAGACCATATCTAGGATATTTATTTTGAAATTTAATAAAACCAGCGAATCCACCGATTTTCTCAAAAAATAATCCACAGATTTATGACGATTCGCGATTCGATAAGAATGCCATTAAATATCTTGATAATATATAGCAACAAACACGGTATATATTTTGCATCTGTACATGGGGCGGTATAATCGGTATTGCACGCGGGCGCACAAACCTCTAGCGGCGGGCCTGATGTTAGATACATATGAGTGTTCTTGTGTCCTTGTGTAGGTAAAATCACCTAGACTGGGAATAACATTTTTGTATTTTTTTGCAAGATAACCAGCAATATACTCCAAAGCATCATTTGTTGTTTCTTGTGAATTATGATTAAAATCCGAGCTTGTGGATAAACCAGATGATGTAGACGAAAAAGAACTGCCTTGTGATTGATTTACATTGGAAGAGTGCACAGCCAAGAACGGTCCACCAATGGTGGATTGTTCTTGGTGCTCAGTTTCACTGGAAACTTTTGCAGTTTCTAATACCTTTGGGACAATGTACTCTTCTAAAATTTTTTCATCGGTGTTGACACGAGACCCTAAAATGCCGGGATTTTTTCCCAACAAAATCATGCGCACTCTATAAATTGCAGATAGAGGTGATGGATGCTCATCTGGTCCCCCTCTACTTCTTATTTGAAAAAATAAGTTCTCTAAACTGTCCTGATTTAACTTATGGGTGCATATGTATTTTGCATCCATAGTTTTTTTCATGTCCTCATAAAGTAGTTGCAATGAAGTAATTGACATTAACATACCTCTCTGGAATGTCATTAATGCATTTTTTCCCATTACTCTCATTGATGACACAGTCTCATAAACCTTATTTAGATGTTGTTTTTGGTTGTCTAAATCTATGCCATAAGCATGTTTTGTAGGTACATTTCCTCTTGGGACATAGCTATTAAAAATGTCAAACCATGCATTTATGTCAGCTATAAAATGCCCCAGATTTTCTGACATATTTTGATCTTATCCTGGCTTGTATCGTAAAAGCCCGGTCGAAACACTATTAGAGAGCAGTTCAGCGGCTAGTCTTACATTTTGTCTCAGAGCTTTTTCGACATCAAGATGTTTTTGATTAATTTTCCAGCAGGAATTAATTTCGGTATCAGTAAGGGTAACCAGTGCCTGAAGGGGATTTTTATTTAAAAATATATTGTCTTTGAGCATAAAACCTTTATCAAGTAGCCAGTTACGTACTAGTTTTAACAAGTGAGGTGCATCGGCAAACATATACACATTATTACCACTAACTGGATGCTTAAATGATGTATTGTTAATATCTACATTTAACTGTCTCCATAATCCTACATTACTTCCACCACAATCGCTTACACAGGCCACCACATTGAAATTTATTTTATGCAACTCAGTGATAAGATCCATTAAAAGAGACTTGGTCATTTTTTGGTCAAAACCCATAAAAACTGGTTGTTTCCAGTTGGAAAAAAATCCTCTAGCATTACTACTTGCATATAGTTATAGGGTCCTAACACTTCATCTTGAGCAATATTATACTCTTCGATTCTCTTGACCTTTATTTCATCATATTGCAAAACTACTGTTCTTTCAAAATTAGAAAAAGACTCTCCACCTAGTTTTAGCAAAATTAAAACATCTTTTAAAATACCTTGATTAAGGTTAAGCTGTGAAGCCCACCTTCTTAATGATGAAAGACCAGGTAAGGGGTAATGTGACTTATTTCTTAAAAATAAATAGCACTTTTTGCTGTAGTACCTCAGTGTGAAGGCTGTTGCAATTTCTTCTCTTGTCCAGTTGACTTTTTTCTTCTTTTTAGACAATAGGTCAATTTGGTTTTGAGTAAGGACAGTTCTTAGTATTGCAGAATCACCCTCACTTTTTTTAATGCAGTTGTTTTGAGTGTAGATCTATAGCATTTATTTTTAAAATATTTTAATTGTTGATTAAGATTTTTAATTTTCCTACTTTTTATGTTGCTATTATATTTTAAAAAAGCATACCGTTGTTCTAATTTTTCATATTTCTTAAAAATCTCATTGTACATACACTTATAATCTTGGTTTTCTGAATCAACGTCAAGTACAGATGAAGTGGAAGGCCCTGGGATCCCTGGGGTACACTCCTCGAACTCTCCTCTTTCGAGAGACTTTATATTACTCTCCTGGCTATCGTCAGTAATAATATTTATGGATGCTGGTACTTTAGCTGCTTCCAAAAGTTTGCTCACGTCCTTGTTTGCACTTCTTTTAGCCAGTCGTTCTCCTCTGGAGCTGCTGCTTGAAGTGACAGAGTCTACCAATGGTTTTTTCCCATACAAGCCTAGAGTGGGAACAGCTGTTTTTTTCAAAATATTTCGTAAGGGTAATCCTAAAAGGAAAAAACTTTTATTTTGTCTCATAATAAAAAAATGGATGAAATCCAAAAGTTAAGAATTGATTTTAGGTACTTGCCCAATAGTTCATTTTGTAGGTCTCTTTCATAATCATGTTCCGTAAAATGAACTGAGCAGATGTAGCTTGTGTCGGGGTTAAATGTATCGCCCCTATTGCAACGAAATATCCACTCCTTTCTAATGGTCTGGGAAACAAGATCTTTAGCCCTTGGAAAGCGATGGAATATAAAATGTTCATTCCCTTCCTGCCTTTTTTTATAAGTATTGTTACAGCCATACAAAGCACAACGTGTACCGGGCATTCTATATAGATTTGACCACTTGCTCACTAAAATTAAATGAACGAAATATTACTTATAAAACACAAAACTATTTTACCTACCTCAGAAAAACTGGCTATTGGTAATGTATATCACTTAATACAAATAGAAAAAAACGAGTTCCTTAAATTTAAAATCACGTTTTCTATAAAATAGACGAAAAATAAACGAACAAGCACAAAGCACAACCGAATAGTAAACAATCAAATGAAATGACATGACTATCAAATGACATGACAATCAAACAATCTGTATCCGTGAATCCGCGAGGTCTGCGGGTGACGCAGTGACGTTACCACTATCAGCTGACGTACGTCTTATGAGATTGAGCAATCCTTTACCGTTAACTATTCTTGATTCTTGTGGTACTATATCGTTTTCGTTTTTTCGATTGTTGGTTGCCTACCACTTGGCGTACTTTTTTAAATGGATTGTCTGTTGCCACTCTCATGCTCGGCTCCAATAGGAACCGGCCAAGTGACATTAGGGCACTCGAAGCGTCACCGACTGACGTGTGACGCCAGGAGTCGCTGAAGATAAACAGAAAGGTCCCCGTCAGCCCCGTCTCTTTATATATTGAAATGGCAGCCTGAGACGTACCATACAACGTATCAATTTTTCGACTGGTGCCAGCGAGTACAAAATGAGACGAGAGGAGGTGTTGCTGATCTTCGGCTTCTTCCTGGCTGTCTTCAGCTACGTGGACGCCTGCAAGGGTTGCCTCAACCTGGACGAGTACAGCTTCGATAAGGTGCTGCCGCGCTTCGAGGCGGTCCTCGTCAAGTTCGACGTCGCGTATCCTTACGGGGAGAAGCACGACCTGTTCGGCAAGCTGGCCGGGGAGACCATCAACAACAGGAACTTTGTACTCGCCACCGTAGGTCAGTGGTCGAATCGGATATATACCTGAAACCGCCACCTCAATTACGACTTTTGCTTTTGGTAGATGTAAGCCTAAACGATACCAGATATTCAGAGCAGAAGCTCCTGGATGAGATTTATTTGAACTTAAAGCTAAAGCGTATTTTATGAGTTTTGTCTCGCCTCTTAAAAGTTGAAAAAGAATGGAATTATATTTGCAACCGAAGAGTATGAGCCAGTTTTTGAAATGTCCAACAGACAAATTTAAATGAATTGTATTTGTAACTTTCACATATTTTTGTTAACAATTTATAATAGACAGGTTTTAACCCTAAGAGGCAAAATAGTACTCACAAAATCTGATAATTTCAGAGTTATGCTAGCTTGTAATGAATTCCAAATCATGTGTATTAACTACACAGTATATGTACTCCAAGCGACTTAGCAGTTAAAGTGGCCAGTTACATGTGAACCTGATTTGAAAATTTCGAAATAGCTCGGTTGTTGATATCTGTTGCAAATTCTTACTATTGCCGTTTCATAGATCATTGATCATCTCGTTCTTTTGTTATAAGAACAAAAGGCGTTACACTCCATTATACCTACATTAATCTGATTTGAAAAATTCAAAATAGTTCAGTTATTAACATTTGTTGAAAATTCATACTATGGCCACTTTGTAACTCTTTATATGCTCCATCGTTTTCTAAGAATAGGTGTAGGGTATACTTCTGGAGTTATCTAATATTTACGAAATATCTTCATAGTTTAGGGTGAAGTAACAACTATTGGCAGTTTGACTCTTATACAAAATTCCATGCTGGAGGCTCGTCCCTAACGTTACACATGTAATAAATCATTGTTGGGAAAAAAATATCAATAAAAGCGTAGCGTTGGAACGAATTGCGAGGTGTGAAAGTTTTTTAAGAAGCACATGGAAGTTATTTTTCTAAGAATGTTGCTTTAAAGCGAAAATCACAAAATTTATTGTTGTTTTTCATCGATTAATTTGATCACCATAATTGTTGTTTACGTAGTGAATTAAGAAATCTAAAAGTTATTCATGGTTAGTTGTAGACTCATAAAAAAACTCTTCAAAACCCTGAAACCTGAAATTTCCAAATAGTCATACATAGTCCAACTTAGTTGTATGTACATTTTTAACCTCCCACTTGCACAATATAACGTCTTCCACGTTGGCTTCCTTCCAGATTAAATTCGCCTTTCTCTTAACAAATCAATCTCCACAGGTGTCAAGGATTATGGCGAGAAGGACAATGCGGAGCTCGCCAAGAAATTCAACATCAACTCCAAGGATGACCTGCCGGCGCTGAGGCTTTTTGTCCAAGGCGAGGACGAGCCGTTCACATTCGAAAAGAGCAATGTCTGGAACGAAGAGAACCTCAAGAAGTTCGTTAGGGACCACACGAACATCTACTTAGGTCTGCCGGGTTGTCTGGAGGAGTTTGACAAGCTGGCCATGAAGTTCACCACCGCTGCCGATAAGGAGAAGGCCCTCAGTAGTGCGGAGCAGGCGATAGATAATTTGCAAAGCCAGGTGGGTTACCCTTGTGAACCACCCTTATTTGTTTTATTTGACATAGGAACCATAAAATAATAAAGGGTTATAGAATAGAAACTGCAATGTTCGGTAAGTGGAACTTTTTGCAGCGCTGCCGGTAACTGACCAATGCAGCTGAAACGATGGTAACAGATTTCTTAGCGCTCTTACACTAGCATAACAATTCTTCATTAAAAGATGCCAGTGAAATCAGCGAAGCCATTGCGTTTACAGGTTACGTCCTTCCAGCTGTTGGTATTTAGGTTTGTTTCTGCAGCGATTGGAATCGGTCTCAAACTGTCAGGCATGCGTAGTAGAAATTATTCGGACGAATTTGGGCCTAATATGACGAATAATTTCTACTGCGCATGCCTCTGACAGTTCGAAACTATTCCCAATCGCTGCAGAAACAAGCCAATTATTATTAAAGATGTCAACGTTTCCGTCTCATAATTCATCAAATGTGTAACAAATGATATATTACGCCGCATGAATGATTCTGAATGAATGAAAACTTGTAATGGCAACGTTTTATATATTACGATTGAACTCGAACTTCCTCCCGTGACAACTTAAAATGGCAATTGACAAGTGTTTGACAACTGTCACTCCGTCATTTTAATTCCAAATAATGTTTTCTCTGTCTAACACATTGTCCTTACCAATTGCGCCACTTTGCAGATATAGTGACTACTCAGATTTATAGTCCTCAAATTTATAACCCCTCTACTTTGAATAGTAGCGCATCCTTGGAGCAAAACTAATGCCAACCTCCAGACGAAAAAAGTCCCTACCTTTATGAGGGAAATTCAAAACCTATATCCTGTATCCTAAACAGCTGGAAACCTTTTGCCCTACTGTTCTTACATTTACGTGCACAACAACCGGGCATTTTGCAGATAATTATGTAAGGTTTGTTCCTGCAGTAGATTCATGATGAATCGGATCATTCTGCCCACTCATCGTTGGAACTTGATGTCGACGATATGTCGGTCGTGGTGATAAAAAACTTGGTCAAGACGAAAGTTTACTAAACTTGATGCTTTTTTAATTTTGTGTGGATTTTCATTCGCAGCCCACAAATATCAACAACTTTGGAGGTTAAGTACAACGTACAACACCTAAATTGGCATAAATGCGCAAACTCTGCACATCTATCAGGAAAGTCAGAGGAAAATCCACAAACTTTTCAAACTGTCACAAATCAGTTAGCAACCGAGTACATTTCTTGCTGAAACGTTGGACTTTTGGTCAGAAATGTCAGAATCCACAAACTGGTCACTGCTGGAACGCGATATTTGTTACACGCATGCGTCTGGTCGTTTCTGATGAGTTACAAACTCTGCTGGAACGAACCTGTACTTAAATGTAAAAACCAATCTGCCAGTACTGTTAATGTCAACTGTTCTGCTGAAATCCTAGTGACTTTCAGTGCAGCCAACGTGATTTTGCTCCAAGGGAGCCGCTACTATTCAAAATAGAGGGGCTATACTCAAATTTAAAGTCACTAACTCAAATTCTTTAACTCAAATTAATACAACAGCGCCATCCTTTGACTGACCAAGTCAGAAAACAAATCTCAAGTTCGCCCATAAGACTTTCTGTTCTATAGACCGTTTTATGATAGGAACGTAGTAACATCTTCACTGTAAACCTTGTATAAATATACAGGCACTAGATTTGTTGTGAGTTGTAACACCCCATGAAAACCGATTATTTCTAGTCTACTAGTTCTCCCCATTTCTGAGATAATTGACGAGATTATTTTGACTAACTAGAAATAACTGTTCTCTTTCGTGGCATATTGGATCCAACCTATAATGAATGCAATACAATACTTTAATATTTATGATACCTTTGTTATGGTCAGTGTTGGTAAATTGGTTCCCGGCAGGTAAGAAATTAAAAGGTACTACTTAGCTTATCTATGCACAAATTGGTTCCTGGGATTTTTCGTTTACCTGACATTATCGGAGGTGGCGAGTTCGGACTCACACAGGTTTTTCATGTTCCTTCAATTGCCCACCAGGTTTTCCCTTGTCCCTTCAATTGCCTATCAGGTTTTCCCTTGCCCCTTCCAATTGCCTATTTTCCACCACAGTAAAAATATTTCATTCTACTTACAATGCAGAGACGCAAAATAAGCTACTTCAGTTTTTTGTAAAGCTCAGGTAATTGAAAACGTTGGGAACCAATTTACACTTACAGGTCAGGTAAACCAAAAATTGCGGGAACCAATTGGTATGTTATTTTTGACCCTGCATAACTTGGGAACCAACTTAGGTGTTCCCGTTATGGTTACTGCCTACTGCGAGTTCGGTAAACTCGTCACCAAAGTAATTAAGAGGCAAATTCGACCTGTATTTTAGTCACGGACTTGGAGGGTCGTTGTTGATTACTCAGGTAATTTCGTCACCATCATAAAAATTTGAAAATAAAATGTCGACGCATTCAATATATCACTTTATTTATAATTATTTAAATAGTAGGTTACAGCATTTATACGAGTACATTCATAGCCAGAAAAGAAACACATTTAACAAAATGTAACCTACTTATTTCCTTATTTTGGTACATGGTTATTCCACAAGTACAAGTATTTTCTTGCCCTTTTAAACTGATTCCCATATTACCTGCCCTGACCTCGGTGACGAAAATTCAAGTAGGATTAGCGTTTTAAAATCTGCCCGGAAGATCATATACCTGGCTGATGACGACTTTACATGCTCGCTGGGATCCCACCTACTGTCTTGGCAGAAAATCGAAAGTTTATTGATACCAACAAAATAAATACCTAACTGATTTCTGTCACAGTTGAACAATTGTTTTGAAAAATAATTTAAATAAAATATCAAGAATAAAATCTGTAGGACACACCAGTTTGAATTTATTCATTATATGAAGTATATTAAAGTATTAGAAAAATCGGAAAATATCTTGGTGGTCTCTTGTTTAGTAATATGCCTTGCATTGTGGTGAGAGATTTTAATTTAGATTTTTTTTTAAGCAACAGGTTTTATGGAATTGACCAATTTTACCCAATTTGACCAATTTACATAATTGACCAATTAGTAATGCACCTTACCACAGTAAGAACTACTGGGAAACTTATATGTTGTGCTGTTTTGTTCATTCTACTTCTAAATTAACTAACCATTCATTGACAACGATTTGTCTTTAAAATAATAACAGACATGACACATGACAGTACTTTTATCAGAAATTATAGAAATCTTACTGAACAAAATTTGAATAAAAGTAAACTAGAGTTAATCGCATATGATTGGGAGTTAAATTCTACAGATGTCGGTATTATATATCAACATTTTTGCATTAACTGTCACAGTTCTTAATAAAATAGCGCCAATTCAAGCCTGTCATTACAAAAGTATCAAATCATGGTTTGACCATGAAATCCATAAAATAAATCAAACAACTTTATAAACATATATTTGTTACCAACTGTTGACGGAAATAACAATTTAAAAACAAAAATTAGATATACATAAACTCAATTCACGACTTATGTAGAAAACATTTAAAACAAGCTGATATATTGAAATTGCCGAAAACTTTTTTTAGACCATTACTTTTTGATGCTCATAGTGAAGACAACCGACCAAATCACAGACAGGACTGTGGAAATGGGTTTAACATAATTCATTCTGTGTGGCCATGACTATTTTGGTGGAATACTAATGCAAATACTACAATTTAATTGTCATAAATATGAACCAACCCGAAACAACTACTCTCATGCCAATACCACTCGAGGCATTAAATTACACCGACTGATTTATATTATTAAGGTTCTCGATTAAAGGCCAAGTGGATACAAATTCTAAATTGAAAAGTTCCGAAAAAGGTACATTTTACTATGACTAGGATTGGTTGTAGTAAAATAGTAAATGAATTTAATTACTACTTTAAATTAAGTGTGTAATTGTATATCCCAATTTTTCCCAGTTTCACTTATTACCAGGTAATGAACTATGCCTAATTATTAACTCCTTAGATAGCAAAACCAGTGTCTATGATATCTTGAATTCCAAAACGCTCAAAGTCCTTTTTGAAACTTATAGCCATATAATTTTAAATTTTATGCATACGTCTCTTTAAACATATACAATTCCCAATTCTTTAAAAGTTAGTATGCTAATTCCTATACCAAAAGTAAGCAGTACCATCGAGGTCAGTAAATATCCACCCAAATATATTACCACCAATAAGAAAATTCTTTAATATGTTTAAAAAACTATATTTTTGCAAACATTTGTAGAAACTTGGGAAACCATTGTTTCTATGCAGCCATGCTCCTATTATTTTCTTTTTTAATTGAAAGCCAACAATCCAACATCTCAACTACAAAAACTTTTAAATCGCGTTATGGGCATCGCATAGTTCTAAAGCCCATAGATTCAATGATTATAGGAACAATATTACAACGATTATAGTGGATATCAGTTTCTGTGTGGTTGTATTAGTTAACAATGATCTTCATACATAAAAACATTGAATAAGTACCTAGTACCTTCATACTTTTATGGCTTCATTAATTTGAATTTATATTCAGAATAGAATAATAGAAATATCATGAATTTGTTGTTTGTTAAAGGCATTGGCGTAGCGACGTGGCAGTGGGCCTGTGTGCGAAAATTTTGACCGGGCCCCAAGTTAAATAATATCATAATTTATAATGGATATATGTGTGTCAGGATAACCGTTTAATTGTAGGTAGGTAGGTACAAAAAATGAGCAAAGGTCGTTTGCAAATATTTAACATTCATTTTCTCAGATTTAAAATTATTTACCAAACATAAAGCAAAAATAATATACCAATTCGTGTAACACAAAAAACGGAAAATAATCTAAAAAATTAACATAGTATAAAAAATAATATAACAAAATAAAAACAACTAAAAAAGGCATCTTAAATATTTATATAGCACTAATAAAATCTTTGTTTTCTTGCTTTTGAATGCGCAAAAGTTGGGTGCAGCGACGGGTTTCTTGCATCATAATACCCTTTATCGGTTTTTAAAACTTCTGGATCCCCTGTCTCAGCACTATCAGCAGTAATATTATCTTCAAAGTTTTTACTTTCGTCAACTTGAACATTTTCACTAACACTGTCACAAGCAGTCTCGGAGCCCAATCCTGGTTCTGGAGTACTACGTCCTTCAGGTGGAGTATCATCTTCCTCAATTTCATCTAAAATAAATAAAACTGAAACACACAATTTAAATTTTATTATCTCCACTTACTTTGATTACTACCAGAAGCCTTCGGACCAAAAAAAGCAGTAATTTTTGGGAGCTTCCTCTTTTTAACTTCTGCCTTTTCAAGCTCTTTGCGTTTTTGAGCACCAGATTTGTTTATACTGTAACGTTTATTTCAAATTTATTTACACACTCCTAAAATTATACACTACACACCACTTCATTTATCTTAACTATTCCCTAACTAATTAATTTATATCACTCTTAAATGTTAATTTATTTCACTGGTCCGTTTTTCGCCTTGTTTATTCACTCGCGGCTTCACATCTAATCTAAGCTCTCCGACCGCAAGCCCGCTGATATACACCTCAATTGTATTCGCGATAGTTCCAGGTCATTCCTTTCTCAAATAATGTTTACTTAGAAACGTCCAGAAAGGTCATAAATCATTCTTTCCCTAATAAGATGTTGCGGGAACGCTCGGGACGGTTTTTATTGCTCGCCGCTGCGCTTATTAAGCGTAGCGGTATTCCTTTGAGGTAAGCAGCCGTCCGATAAGGGTAAACACGCTTCGCGCTGCTGTTTACATTTCGCGTTACAATATGTACTATAACTATTCATTCTAGATATTTTAAATCAATATGCAAGGTAGAAATTTTTAAAATGACTAGCCAAGCAAAAACAAAGTATAACTAATACTAATCTAATGACTTTAAATTAATACTCGAATGGATTTGCTGTTTTAAATTTTTCAAAATTTATATATCTTCGGTGTCCAGCACACGGACACAACTGACAATTCTGACAAAATAAATATGTAGACGTAGACTGTAGCAATCATTCCTGTAGTAAATCCACTGGGAAGAAAACTTCCATGAAACACAAACGTGGAAATTCAAAGCGCGCGACCAGCTAGCGAATAAGTACAGGGTCGCATTAAAAATGATCGCTTTGACTATAATTTATCTTTTACTAAGGATGTTCATTTCTTTATTTTCTGTATACATTTAAAATAATGGTTTTCTCTCCGCAGGTTAAGTATGTTCCAGGTCTCTTTTTGGGAGGCGAACATGGAAGGTGTCTTTCCATAATTGCAATAGATCACAGAAATATGTTTATACAAATTTATATCAAAAACCTGAATAACAATAGCGATACGTTAAAATAAACCATCAACTAAAAGTCCACTATCACCGTCAACGACTTACCTGAACGCTTGTAAACAGACAACTATAGATCAGACAACTAAACTTTTTAATTTTACTGAACAGACTCTGTACATTAACAATTCCCGCCAAAAGTTTTATGACTTTTCCACCAATAGCAAACGACGTGTATTAGGTGTTGTCTAACTTTACTACCTTTTCTCGTTTCGTGGGTGTTTTCTTCTCAGTGGATTTACTATAGTAAGAATATATATAACATCAACCTAAAATTTTTTTAAAAGAAATGCCCCGAAGGCGACGGCGTTTGATTCGAATGATTCGTAGAAGGCTTCACCAACAATAAAATTACACTATCTGTTTGAGATTAATTTGGGAGCCGCACAACAAAATACCGCTATCCACATAGCCCTTGTGATAAGATTGCTAAATAAAAAAACAATTATTTTTTTGTGTGTGATCCCGGTTTCCGGGCCCCTTTTGACGCCGGGCCCGTGTGCTTCGCACACATGGCACACTCGGTAGATACGCCACTGGTTAAAGGCTTTGCTACGTAAAATAAATTTCAAAATATAGTAAGATCACCTTTTGATACCCATCCAAAACGTTAGAATATTATCGTTTTTGTAAAATACCGTGTAATAGTATATGTGTAGGCTGTTTTTTGAATTGAACATTGTATTGGAACTGTACCTACCATTCATAGTGATTTTTACGGTAATGTAATGTTTAAAGGGACATGTGTGTCGATTTTTGGTAGATTTATATCTAGTATTGCATTCGTTAACGAAGTCGAAAAAATAGGAATTAAAATGCGGTTTCCAGTTTTTTGGTATCTAGAGATCATACTTAATCATTTCCCAAAAGTTTATATATATATATATATATATATATATATATATATATATATAGATTTAGTTTATGTGTGTATATATATATATATATATGGTACGTTCCACGCCGAATTTAGATTTTTTTTTAGATTTGGCCCAAAATCAACTTAAACGTTCCTTTTGGGCCCCCGAAACTCCCCCTAAATTTTTAGGGCCACAAGTGGAATAGAACTCAAGTTATGGATAATTGAAAATTGAAATTTTTAGGTCCGGCTCCAAAACAAAAAATTTTCAACCATCCATAATTTGTAAAAATACCCATTTTTGTGAAAAAAGTTTCAAACAAAAGTTGTTTGCAATGCTTTAAACTTTCGGAAACTGCTAAAAAAAAGTTCATCCGACATGGTTCACTATTGACGAGTCTTGGCGCCATTAGTCGTCAGGCCGCCAAAAAAAAACATTATCAGATTTCCTGACCAAAAAAATCAGGAGCGTAGCTGGATTCGATACAAAACTTTTCAGCCCAAACAAAAGTTAGCCAGACCTAAGGGCTTCGAGAAAAAAAAATGGTTTTCAGGTTCAGCTTCAAAACCAAAAATTTTCAACCATCCATAATTTGTAAAAATACCCATTTTTATGAAAAAAGTTTTAAACAAAAGTTGTTTGCAATGCTTTAAACTATTGGAAACTGCTAAAAAAAAGTTCATCCGACATGGTTCACTATTGACGAGTCTTGGCGCCATTAGTCGTCAGGCCGCCAAAAAAAAACATTATCAGATTTCCTGACCAAAAAAATCAGGAGCGTAGCTGGATTCGATACAAAACTTTTGAGCCCAAACAGAAGTTAGCCAGACCAAAGAGCTCCGAGAAAAAAAAATGGTGAAATCCGGCAAAAATCCATTGATATCAACAAAATTCCATTGAGCCCCCAGAAATCCACTGTTTGCCAGTTAATCTCAAACCATGAGCGACATTTTTTCTAGAAGTTGACTGGGGATCAACATCACTAAGGTTGGCATGCTATTTTCATATAAATAGAGCACTTTCCAAGTCCCCGGCGGCTCAAAAACTCAAAATTCCTCAAAATACTTGAATTTTGATCCCAGATGACTTCGCTTGACGCACATTTTTTATCCAAGAAGCGACTCTCACCCAAATTGTTGCTCTTGTTGATGTTTTTGAAGGTCCACAACGGTTGACGACAACGCTGAAGCAACCTTCCACAAGAATTGTTCTGGAAATTTGAATTTTCAACACAAATTTTTAAATTTGGGACCAGCCCTTAGGTCTGGCGAACTTCTGTGTGGGCTCAAACGTTTTGTATCGGATCCACCTACGTTCCTGATTTTTTTGGTGAGGAAAGCTGATAATGTTTTTTTTTGGCGGCCTGACGAATAATGGCGCCCAGACCCGTCAACAGTGAACCGTGCTGGATGAAGTTTTTTTTATCAGTTTCCAAAAGTTTAAAGCATTGCAAACAACTTTTGTTTAAAACTTTTTTCATAAAAATGGGTATTTTTACAAATTATGGATGGTTGAAAATTTTTGGTTTTCAAGCTGAACCTGAAAACCATTTTTTTTTCTCTAAGCCCTTAGGTCTGGCTAACTTTTGTTTGGGCTGAAAAGTTTTGTATCGAATCCAGCTACGCTCCTAATTTTTTTGGTCAGGAAAGCTGATAATGTTTTTTTTTTGGCGGCCTGACGACTAATGGCGCCAAGACTCGTCAATAGAGAACCATGTCGGATGAACTTTTTTTTAGCAGTTTCCGAAAGTTTAAAGCATTGCAAACAACTTTTGTTTAAAACTTTTTTCATAAAAATGGGTATTTTTACAAGTTATGGATGGTTGAAAATTTTTGGTTTTGGAGCCGAACCTGAAAATTTCAACTTTCAACTGTCCATAACTTGAGTTCAATTCCACTTGGGGCCCTAAAAATTTAGGGAGAGTTTCAGGGACCCAAAAGGACCGTTTTAGTTGATTTTGGGCAAAATCTAAAAAAAAATCTAAATTCGGCGTGGAACGTACCATATATATATATATATATATATATATATATATATATATATATATATATATATATATATCGGATATAACGAAATTTGTCGGCAGGCTACAGGTCGCATTTTTTAAAGAATCACAACGAAATTTGGTACAAAAATCAGTTGGCCAAAAATCTCGGTCAAGTTCGTTAATGGGCCAAATCGGTCTAGCGGTTTCAAAATGGCGGCTTGTTATTTTCAAAAAAAAATCAAAAAACTTTTATTTCGCGTCTGAGAGAAAAATGTTACTTAGGTTTTTTGTTGCACTTATAGAAGCGAACCACATTTGTATAAAACATTTTTTCGAGAAATGTACAGAAAAAAAGTTATTTAAAAACAAAATCAAAACACTTTTATTTCGCGTCTGGGAGAAAAATGTTACTTAGGTTTTTTATTTATCTTATAGAGGCGAACAACTTTTGTATAAAACACTCTTTCGAGAAACGTACAGAAAAAAAGTTATTTTTTTCAAAAATAAATAAAAATAAGAAAAAGTTTTATTTCGCGTCTGAGAGAAAAATGTTACTAAGGTATTTTGTTGCTCTTATGGAGGTGAACAACTTTTGTATAAAACAATCTGTCAAGAAATGTACAAAAATAAAGTTATTTTTGTCAAAAAAATAAAAAAACTTTTATTTCGCGTCTGAGAGAAAAATGTTACTTAGATTTTTTGTTGCCCTTATAGAGGCGAACAACTTTTGTATAAAACATATCTTTGAGAAATGTACAGAGAAAAAGTTATTTGCAAATATTTTAAAATTTTGACGTTTGTTCATATGCATTTTTTGACACATCGTGTGTTATATTACTATATCTCCTACCCATAAATCTACCTTTCAGCCTGGCATGCCATGGGGTTTTTTAACTGGAAATTGAAATTGTGATTGGAGTTACATCTAATATTTTGATAGTTATGTATAATACTTATTCACAATGTTGTTAATGTACTTATTTATTAAGTAGTGTTTATTAGGGTTACCTATAACAAGAATTGATAACCTTCCTAACATTTTGTCTCTTTTTTTATTTCAGAGAGAAAAGGACATTGCGTCAACGTACATAAAGTTCATGAAGAAAGTCCTCGAGAGCGGCGCATCGTTCGTCTCTCAGGAGTCCGCTAGGCTGGAGAAGATCCTGAAGGAGGGAAAGGTGAACGAGAAGAAGAAGGAAGAACTGTCGCATCGCGCGAACATCCTGAAATCCTTCGTCGTCAAAAGCGATAAGACAGAACTTTGATGGACGTGGGTCTTGTATCTCTATGCGGGGTTCTTCTTAGTATGTTGCGCGTACATTTGTAGAAGTTTGAAAATTCCTAAAAAGGGTTCAAAGGTGGGTTAGGAGTTAGGAGAGGCTGCTCGTAGGTTCGGTAGGGTGGATGTTATTTTTAATGTGATAATTGTATTAAGTAGGTTGATTTTTGTTTGGCAAAATAGTTCCTTTCGAAAGTAAGTGAATTGGTATTCTTTAATATTTTTTAAGAACCAGCCTTTGCAAGTCTAATGTAACCAATTCAATGATTTTAGTTAAAGTTAAGTAATGCATGCCCTCATTGTTTTGTTATTAATCACATAAAGTTGTTAACCTTCCTACCTATCATAAGTAATGCAAAGATGTATTTGTTTTATTTGAATTTTATTCGGATCATCATACTTCTATGAAATGTAATAGATCAACCAAATAAATCTAAGCCTCTTGTAAACGGGAAGTATTAATTAATTATTTACTTACAATGTGATGGGATAAAAGCATTTGTTCTTTGTAGTCATATTGTTATAATTGATTTATCTCTTTTTATATACCTTTTACTATTTTATATTGACATTGTTTCCTATATTTCTATCTAAATAAATATTGTTTCTAAAAACATATGCATATTTTGTTCAAATAAAAAGTTTTTTTTCCTCTTAAACTTGTTAAAGCAAAATGAAGTTTCTCAAATCTGCACAAATACATTTTACAATGACGTGTAATTAATTTTATGACTTGAATATTGACAAGTCCACTATCACTTTTGACGATTTTAATTGTTATTTTATACGTTCATAGATAAAATAACAAGCAATAGTAACTGTACATAATATTAAAAATTGTATAATAAGCGGCATTCAATCTATGCACTTAAGGTGGGTACATAATCCCAGTGGCGTGTTGTAAAGTTCAAATGTAGATCATGGGATCGCGAATATGAAAAACATTAAGAAAGTACAATTTCATTTGCAATAATTGCATTGGGAACGAGCTGCCGCTGTTTTAATTCAAGGAAACCCTGGCACTGAACATTGTAATTACTTCTTTTTTCCATTACACAGTGTTAAAGTAAAATAATCGTCAGCGGCAAAGTATAATGCCGTGTTCTCTGATAAGCCGCATAATTAATTATTAACAATTTACAGTCAATGATGAATGACGTTTCCCGATTTTACGACAATATTACTTAGGTAGTGAACAAAAACCGAATCGATAATTAGCTGGTTGTTACTTCACCTGAAACGTCAGTCCAAGCTAACAATTTGGCATAGTCGCAAGTCCATAAAAAAAACTTGGGAGTTTAAAAATAACGAGCTGGTAAGTCAGATGATTATTTATATTCACACAAAACGACAGAACACTATAATATCAACAGTAACACATACAATAGATATATATTTCACCGCCCGGTTAAAAAAAATGAATCACTATTAAATCACAGTTGGTAGGGCCGATAAATCATTTAATTATAAATGGTTTGGAAAATAAAACATAGCAAACATGATAGTTCGTTTGGCGTTCATTTGTTAAAAAAAAAGTAATTGAATGTACCTGCTACAATTTCAGACCATGTCGGCGATTCCAGTGTACTCTTTCAGTATCAGGGACTTGTTGAAGAAAGGATGGACGACCCAAACGAACATAGAAGCGGTGAAGGACTCGTTAAGGCTAAACCCAAAAATTCCGCCCATGTCCGACGAGCAAATAGCCCTATTCCTCATAGCATGCAATAACCACATCGCAGACACCAAATTGACGATAGAAAATCATTTCAGGATAAAGTCCGGGTCGCCTAATCTTTTCTGCGGTAGAAACATCGAAAATGACGGCATGCAACAAGCGATATCAGCAGCGTAAGTAACGTAATTGGAGGGAACATAGCGTGGCAGTCCACATAGCGCATCTGATCATTATCGTTACCTGATGTAAAATGCTCATCTATATCCACTGATCGTGATCGGGTAAACTCCTCATTTCAAGAAGAGTTTATCGTCGACTCGAGATCAACCATAATAATAATCTTTTAAACCTATCCATTTTACAAGTGGAGAAAAGTCGGCAACAGACTGCAAAGCAGAAACTTTAGTTCTACTTCTAAAGTAATTTCGACAATCCCTGTTGCTTGTTTCAAAATTCCATTAATGTATTCTTTGATCATTTTTTCGCAATAACATAACAAAGAACTTAATAAACAGGTTTATTAAGGACATTTATTTATTTAAACAGGACTGTTAGGTTTCTTTATGGCCTTACCGAGCGGATGCGAATTGGGCGACAAAATATATAGTTTACCTTCATACGCAGTAAGGTCGTGGTTTATGATACAGGCAAATTGGGCGAATAGCACCTTACAGGTAGCGAGCCACAGAGGTAGCTGATATAAAATGAAAACGAGATAGTGATTTTCGACGCGATGACCGAAAAGTAGTTTTATTGTACAGGCATTTTTGACCCAAAAGAAATTTAACCTTAAGACAGGGGCAAGGAAAATGGGTAAGGGCAACGGAAAACGCAAATTACTGTCGCCCAGTTCGCCTGTCGGATTAAGTCCGGCGGGCAAACTTTGGGCCGCAAATAATGAGGGTACCTGCTTTAATTATTGAAGGGTCAAATAAGCTTTCAAGAAATTTCTGCTGCGGCTTAAGAAAGGTAGGTAGGAAGTGTATCGGTACGAACGATCAGCAAGGATTTCCCTTGCCCTTTTAGATGGGATTTAACGTAATTTGCGCATTCTCTTGCCCTCTTGCCCTTTAATATTTTCGTGATAAAGATATTTTCGTGATAAAGAATCCTAATTAAAACATCAATGCGCCAGGGTTAAATTTCTCTACCGCCGAAAATACATGTACAATAAAACCACCTTTTCGGTCATACCGCCGAAAATTCCCAGCAGCCCATCGTCCCCACCTGGTCGCGGCCGAAACTTCCTGCGCCCATTAAGTCAGTCCCCCAGATCCCTTCGCCCAATTTGCCTATTCAATAAATATGCTTAGGTACTTTTCGCCCAATTTGCCACCGTTGGCCTTACCATCCCTTAACAGATGTTCTCTGGCGATCTTCCAGTCCTTTGAAAAGGATTGTTTTAAACGTAGTTCATTACTAACGTTAAAGACCACGTTAGGATTAACTAATGAACTACTATATGGCTTCAGGAGGAATTTTGTTTGGACCTGAATCACGTCGTCAAGTTTTATATAATAATGTGTGTTGCATTCATTTCTTCTCTAGCGATCAGGGGAATATTTGATACCTAGTTCTTATAAAAATCCAATTCAGAGAATAGAAACGAAATAGTTATCTATTTCCAGTTTCTGCTAATTAGGAATATCGTAAGTATTTCGATTCTTAATATATTAGTTAGGATTTCAAATTCATCTACCTCCCCATATTCAATTTATTACAGGTATTTTTCTCCAAAAACGTTTAGTTTAAATATAGTTATAGTTCTAGTAAGATTACTAAGAAATGTAAGGTATAGCAATCCATCGTGGGGCAGAGGTTTACGGAAATTTTACTTGACAGTTACAGCGATGATAAATTAAATATGTAATTTACAACGTTGTAACACTCTTGCACTGCACACAGAGTTTAATAAGTAATTTAAATTATGACTAGTTGACACTTCAGAACATTGTTTCAGGTACATAACTCCGGGACCGAAGAGAACCAAAGAAGATTACTTAATCATTTTCGGGTCATTGAAAAATACATCTTATCAAGCTTTCGTTCTGGACAATTTGGTCCGACATAGTAACGCGGTGATTGAGGTTTCATTACAATCCAGTGTCCCCAAAGGAATCATTTTCGTGCTAAATCTTAAAGGGGTAAGTGCTAAAAACGGATCAATAGAAACTATTAGATAATCAGAGACACTTCACAGTTTTGTGAGTATATATCGTTTCTCAAAAATTGTAAAAAATCCAAGAGAGGAGGTAAGTCATAATATATGATGAGAAACTATCGAAGTTGGGGAAGTAGGCCAAAGCAGACTAATCTACCAAAATAATTCTGGAATCAACAAGTAAATATTGTGGGCAAATTAAAAAAAAATAAATTAGAATGTGGCATTGGTATTTGAATCAACATGGAACCAAACTACTATAACTAATTTGAAGAATGTGGCATTGGTATTTGAATCAACATGGAACCAAACTACTATACTAATTTGAAGCCACCATCTATATGTCATATTTCTAACGTTTTAATATTTATTTGGACTCGTGACCCGTCATGCAACATTAACCTATCCAGTACACTTTACTTTTGCTCTCTTTGTTCTTTAAGTGTGTTTTTGTTAATTGCAGTCTCACACCAAGTAATTGTTTTGTCATGATTTAGACTAGTTCCTTTTAGTTCGGCATAATGCACCTGACGAGATTAAAAATAAGCACGGTCAGAGCGTTCCTAGCCTACGTCCAGGAAGCGTTACCAACCCAACTGAAGGCAGTGCATGTATTAAACGCAAATTACATCTTCGAAAAGGTACTGTCGATACTGCGGCCGTTCATGAAGAAAGAACTCTACGACATGGTACCCAAACATCAATGCGTCCTCTGCGCCTGAATCTCATGGTTCTTTTGCCGTAGATAAGACCGCACCCAGTCGGTATGAAAATGGAGGAGTTCTTCGAAAATTGCGTTCCAGCCGATTGTATGCCAGTGGATTATGAGGGAAAACTTCAGAGTTTGGAGAAGATGTGTGAAGATTTTTATGACAAGTGGAGAGAGATGGGGGAGTTTCTCGAGGCGGAAGAAAAACAGGTGCTTGCTTACAATAACAATTGATTAGAGTTTAATCACAGCTGAGATGAACGTTTAAGTTCAATCTGTCTGTAAGATTAGAAGAGAATAAAAGAGAATGATTTTGTATTGTTTTTCATTGCTGTTAACTTGTATGGAAAGAATAGGTGAAAGTCAGTGTAGGTGACCTTTAATGAGGCAAACTCAAGTGGCGACTATAAATACGACCCTACATGTTACATGTGTTTAAATATGTAAGGATTGAACTATGAATTGAGCGAAAAATGAGCAGCAATTACAATTATATGTTCTGTGCACTATTTCAATTTTTCTAGACAAGGAACGAATAAATCATTCAATCTATCCCTTTAGAAGTATCATGTAATCAATCACTTTAACAACAATTAGTTTCATATAAAGTTCATTGCATATTATCATATAATATGTCATATTATAGCTTGCCACCATAGAGATAAAAAAGAGAGGAGGTATCAAATGTTGTTGGAACAAATAGACCAAAGCACAGACCAAAGTGGCTTCTGCATATGGCCGACTTCCTGTAAGAAATCTTTCTCTCCAGTGGCGTAGCATTACATTATCTAAAATTATGAAATAATAATTTGTATGAAGCAGTTTTATTTTCCATAAAATGTCACAAAATGCTAACATATGTAACAATATGAAGGTTGCTCAATACGAATTAAATAAAGATTTTTTTTAATTTTCTTGATTAATTTAACGCATATTTATACTAATAGTTCATGATAAAATTACCTACATCAGTGTTTAAAACCTTACGCTGTTGTTTCATTCTTTGGAAAACGGAAACAAACAAAAAATTTCCGTTTTTGGGATTAATCAGTTAATAAAAGAAAAATTACCAAAAAATAAATGTGGTCCAGGTATACCAGGAAGACAAAGGACGAGCAGGAAACCAGGAAGGAGATGAAGAGCTGATTCAGATATGTAGTGGGTATATTATATTAAAAATATGTATATTGTAATCTGTGGTCGCGTGGAGGTTCAACGATACGACCACCAAAGAATCGGATTATTAAAAAACACTCCCGTTACTAAAATATTGTCTTTTATTTAAACTAGGTCAGGTAAAACGACAAAAAGAAAGAGTTCACCGGACGACGGTCGGAGATGCACTTCCCCTCAGCCGTTATTACAATTTTCTACATCTCGAGGGACATTTACCCTCGAAGCGTCAAGTGCCTACCCCGTGGGGGGTAGGTAGCGATTTCTCGGATGGGATCGAAAGTAAAGTGTCATGTGGCCCTAAATCTCTCGACTTGCCAAAACCCTGCCTACAATATATTTATTATCAATTATTGTTAAACTGTGGTTCCCAATGGTCGACTGTAGCTCCCCCCATAGCTCCGCCACTGCACAATTCAGCAATAACAATCGCAAGCACGCCTTCGAAAAGTGGCGTTACCTCCTCTCCATAGAGATAAAAGAGAGAGGTGGTAACAATTAGGGAGAGGGGGTAATAAATTTTGTAGACGGAACCGTCCATATTGAGAAGCCACTTTTCGAACTCGTGTTTGCGATTGTTTTAGTCGGACAGCTAGCTACATAAAACAGCATCGATAAGGTACACGACATTTCAGTTCATAACTGATTATAAAAAAAATAACCCAATACCAAATGGCTATTCTGCCGGTTTGCATAGACCGGATATGTAAATGGCGGCCACTTTCAGAAATTGAAAACAAAAAAGCAAAGACGTAAACAAACCATAGAGAATGCAAAACGGTTAGTTATAAAAACGACAGATCAGCTGACAAATGTCAAAAGTGTCAAAATACGGGAAAATCTAGTAAATAGGGAGTTATTGGAAGTTTCAAAATAGTGGCAGCAGTAATAACAACAGCCGTATATTAATAGTGCGGTGTCGTTTACGCGGCAGAAAAAAACGAGTTATTGGAAATGCTTTTTGGTTTTGTGCTATTTCCTTATTTCTAACCTTACTTTTAAACGTCGAATTGTCAGTTGGCGGGTGACCCGGTTGTTATTTGTTTGAGTTTGAGGTGAAGACAGACAAAAATGAAAGAAGCAGGTCGTCGTCGTACGTAAACCTCAGTCTAACTTTTTTGTCACTCATTGGTTTTTTTAAACAAATTCACAACTCGTTAAAAAAAATCCGGAAATTGAAAACCAAAAGGCAAAGACGTAAGACGTAAACAAAAACAAACCATAGAGAATGCAAAACCAGCAAAACGGTTAGTTATAAAACGACAGATCAGCTACAAATGTCAAAAGTGTCAAAATACGGGAAAATTCCAGTAATAGGGCACTCCTTTATTTGTTCAGTAATAAAGTTTAGCACTATCACAATTACGGGTAGCAGTATTTAGTGGGCCACTGCGCATGCGTATATGTCAAAATAGTGCTATCAGTATTACTGCTACACTTTATTACACTTCCAATAACTCCCTATTAGTGCACTCCTTATTTGTTCAGTAATAAAGTCTAGCACTATCACAATTACGGGTAGCAGTATTTAGTTGGCCACTGCGCATGCGTATATGTCAGAATAGTGCTATCAGTATTACTGCTACACTTTATTACACTTCCAATAACTCCCTATTACCTCATTTCTGCCGAGGGTTGTCCGACCTACTAACTTTCTGCCATTGTTACACCGCTCTTAGTCAAGGTCTAGACAATGTCTGAACAAAATTTCACCCGTGTACCTTATCGGTTTTTCGCCATTTACATATCCAGCCTATGCAAACCGGCAGAACAGCCATTTGGTGTTAAGTTCATGTTTTCACAATCAGTTATGAACTCAAATGTCGATGCTGTTTTATTTGGACTATTTGAAGTCGGCGATATGCAGAAGCCACTTTAGTTTGTGCTTTGGTCTATTTGTTCCAACCACATTTGTTACCTCCTCTCTCTTTTATCTCTATGGTTCTCAGGTTCTCAGCTCTAACGTTTTCGTATTTTGTCGTTCTCTCCGTTTCCTACGTTCCGTCGTCCTGACGTAATTTTTACTTAACCTATGAAAGTCAAAAAGTGTATAAAAATGTAATCGTTTCCTTGTCTCCCAAACTAGTGATGGGATAAAAATATAATACGCAGGAAACCCTCGTCTTCGTGCGAAGCAAGCATGTACTTGAGGCGAAGCTGTGATGTCAACCACGGAATTTATTTCGAATTCTTCCTTCCCCCCAATGAATATAAGCACCACAACGACGGAAGCACCCCCCGGGACTGACGATGCTAAATTCATAATAGCTCCGTTGGTCGTAATAATGCTGATCACGTTACTTTCTATCATAGTGAGTTATAGATGAATATCTTATATATCACTTTTAGGTTTTATTGTGGTTTAGTCATTTTAGGTATTATTTATAACTTAAGCTGACTTATAGTGTGACGTTTTTGTTTCAGGTTTATCTTTTGGCTAGGAGAAGACGAGAAATCAAATTCAAGAGGAATATATTGAAGTTATATGAATTTGATTCGAATGAACAAGAATGGGAACCTCTAGCTAGCAACGAATATCCTTGTTATAGTAATGACTTCATAACAACTACAACGTTATAACTATTACTCTTTTTATTCGTCCCTGAAAGAGTAATTTGGTTATTATGGAGCAGTGTAGAATGGAATATATTTATATTTTTATTATGCTGTTTTAATTCAACTCCCAATTGTAATAATATTTGGTTAAAAGTTATTCACGAATTTGAACTGCAGGTTTAGTAAGTGTATATATTTAAGAATTAGTTTTTACAACTTCCATTGCTATTCATATCAGAGCAATGAATACTTTTGAATTGATTAATATTGATCGTTAATAATTTACTTCTTTTGCTTCAGCAATTGTTTTTGAATTATGTTTCTTTTTATATTTAAAAATTGAAATATGTTCGTATATGCAATAAATAATACACAGTCATAAATACAGAGAAAATTTTAATTTAGAAATTTTCAGGGGATGATATGATATAAATATTTACAGTAAAAAAAAAGAATAAAGTAGATCTATGATCTTCCTAAGCATCGACCTGATTTACTATAATTTATAAAACATGATAGAAAATAAAACAAACCTTCTTGTACCATATTTGTTGATTCTTTTTATCTCTATATATATTTTTTTGGTAATAACAAAAACATACATTACGTATCTTGCATTATTTGGTACAGAAAATTTATTTTTACAACAAAAAAAATTTCATCAATACTTTGTCTACAGCAAAAAATCTATGCTATATAACTACATGCATTTTATTTATTTAGAAATGTGCATTTATTATACATTTTTGCTAATTTTATGCCTCAGTTGTTCTTATTTACTTTAAGACAAAACTTTACGTATTTTAATTTTTACAATGTTATTACATTGAATACATATTTGGAAGAAGTTTATTTCTTTACTTTTCATAAAAATATAAGTTATTTTCGAACGTTAAAATATTGCACTTTATTTACGTAAAAGGTTTGGTGCTATATTTTACCGTGTAAAAAATTGAGGAAGAACCAAAAACTATGGCATTTTACTTATAAATTCTTCGCATGGGTGGACTCTTTATTTTTGAATACTTAATATTAACGATATGCATTTTGTAACATTACTCTAATTATATTTGGAAATTAAAGCTATTTAAAAATTTTAATCAGTAATTTGAGATCTAAAAAAATCTTATATTTGTTGCTTAGAATGACTCACTTGTAACAAAAGAAAATGGTTCAGTGCTATGTTCAATTGGGAGATAACATCATATATATTGGCACTTGGCAGGGTGCAACAAAGGTTAATTCAAATGAAACTAATGCACTTCTCTGTAACATCCCCCTCCCCCCTCCATACATTAGTCACTTATGAAACAGGATGCCCAGACAGATTGGAATTTCATAAGTTTACATGTTCTGCAGTAGTACATAAATCAGTGAACCTCATTGCTTTTTAGTGTTATTTTTGAATAGAGTTCATCAACAGGAGACGATTTAATTTCCAAAATTCGTTCCATTTACCAATTTGAAACTGCCCTTTACTAATCTTTTAGTAACAATAACATTGTTACCATAGATCCCGTTTAAAGTTATCCAGCAACTCAACATACACTAATACCATTTAATATCACTAATAAACTACATAAATTGTAAATCTTGAATGTGTTATTTTAACTGGAAGTTCTAGATTAAAATTTTGATTATCTTTCGTGTTAAAAATAAGCCATTCGAAATGGTTTTGGTGTTGTAGTTGGATTTTTCTAAAATCAAAAACAAAAAATCAGTACTGGCCTCTTGAAGAAAAGATATTTTTGATGCCCTTGAGGAAAGACTAGAAAAACTGTGAAACAACTGTCAGACGAATTTTAAATTTATAAAATTTCCTTAAAAAGATCGTTTAAAATGTACACTATACCGTTTATATATTTACAAAAGACTGGAAGATTGCTAAAAATTATTTTAGAACATATCCTAAGCATGGGACATTTTGGAAACCAACAATTTGTTTTGTGATGATAAAAATGCTTTTCGATAAATATCCCGGATTTGAACTCGAATTGTGTTTGTTTGGCCATTTAACAATAAAAAAGAAAGAGAAAAGAGTAAAAGCAAAACATCTTTTATAATAATAAAATAAAGAATAGTGTATATCACAAAATGTTTAAAACATTCTCTCTTGCTTTTAGCCCGTAAATAGGGCTAAACATTATATAATAATATGATAACGGTAACAGTCTTATTTTATAACTACTTAAAAAATAAAAGAGAACAAAATGAACGCCAATAGGTAAAAAAGATAAAAATTGGCAAGACTTATACTGCAGCAGCTCAGCCGATTCGATAATTCAACCAAATTATACATAATCACAATAATAAATATAATCTTTGAGGGGTTACTTATATTCGATTTTATGATTGCACTTTTATTATCTTTAGCTTCCGAAACGAAGTCTTTAAAGAACACTATGAAGTAACAATGAAAAACAATGCAAAAAAAAGGAAACTGTCTAGTACTCCCACCTCTCCTCCTCATTCTCCTGTTTGATCACTTTGTTATCATCACATAAGTCAGTTTTTAATTGCATTTCTTCGTTGTTCGTCTCTGGTTCTTCGTCACATTTCTCTTCACTTTTCTCTTGTTGATCTTGACTTATCGACGACGTGTCGCTCTGGTCATCCTCGAAATTGTCCATCACGGCCTGTGGCTCGACACGCACCGTCTCTTCCGAATTTCTCCTGTTATAATCCTCCCCCGTCTGCATGACACATACCCCATTGATTATGACCTCGTCGCCGTTGTTCCCCTTCTCCTTCTCTTCCTCCCAATTCGGGTTCACCCACTGCGGGGCCGCCGGTTTCCTCCTCGAGGACCTACCCTGATTGGGGGGCGTCTCCTTCGTCTCTATCTTTGTCTCCCCCTGGAGACTCCCGCCGGATATGTTCGAGTCCTCGGAGCCGACGTTGCTCTCGACGTAATCCTCGTCGTCATAATCCCCCGGCTCTCGCTTGAGGGTGAGGTCGAGGCCGCTCATCTCCTCTTTGACGGCGCTATTGAGGGCGGACAGGTCCATTTCGCCGCTTGGTAGCAGCCCGCGGCTGATTAGTGCGGCCAGGTTGGTGTTGGGCAGGTAGGGCGGGTAGGGCAGCGGGATCCCAGAGAGCCCCATCCGTTCCTTGGAGAGCTCCATCAGTTTCTGGTGAAGAAGCACTTTGAACTGAACAGGATCGAAAGGCTGCTGGGCGCCGCTCTGGTCCCTCGGTGGCAGATCGGGGCCCATCGCGTGCGGCACCTGCTGCTTCAGCCGCATCCTGTGATTGTGGAACCAGTTGGTGATCGTCCTGGACGAGAGCCCGAGCTCAGCGGCCAGGAATTCGATCGTGCCGAGGTTCGGGTAGGGGTCGAGCGTGAACGCCAGCCGCAGCGCCTCCTTCTGCTCCTCGCTGAAGAGGACGCGCTGCTTCTTCGCCGACGGCGGCCCCGGCCCGGGGGAGTTCGAATGGTAGAACTCGGAAGTGTCATTGGAGGATGTGTCGCTGCTGTTGTCGTGCGCGCCCGGCCCTGAGGACCGCCTCCTCTTGTTCGCCTCGCGTCTCTCGTTCTTCAGCGCCTGCAGCCTGTCGACGTTATGGGCGTCGTTCAGCCATAGCTGCATTCGTATGAACGGCTCCCTGCCTTTTATGCTGAGCATGTGCCACGGCTTCGGCTTCGAGAGCAGCTCGCTCACGGAGCCCTGCGACAGGCCAAGCACTGCCTCGCCGAATATCTGGAAACGGAAACAAGGACGGTTTTTAACACACACGAGCAAATAAATCGGAAGTACGTAAATCTTAAAAGAGAAAACCCAATGCATGACAATATCCAAGGATTTGCGAATATGTAAACAAGGGACAGCACAGTTGGACAAGTCACTTTATTGGAGTACTTAAAGGCGTTAGGTGACCAAAAGATTTGAGTTTCTTGAACTTTCAACAGAACCATTGTATAAATTACGATGTACAGTGAATATTTCACATTTTTAATGTTTTCTCGTGGTATTATCTAATACCGGGCTAGTAAATTCCTATGTTTAGCTGTGATGACCATTACTAACCAGTGTTCGTTTTAAATTTGGCGCATTTTGAGGCAATTTTAACTGAAGTCTCAAAAATTTGATTCTAGAGTTATTACACAAGCATCTTGGGAGAGGGCACAAATAAAAACATTCCCACCAGACGTATACCAATTGTTGGAAAAGGGCTACCAAATGGATATGGGACAGAGAGAATTGACGGAATTACCTTAAAAACATGACATGAAACAAGTTGCATTATGGATGACAGAAGCAATCACCAACAGCTACTGCACGCAACAAGTACTTCAATTTCAAACAAATAGTGATTTGCTTTCAATCAAAACACGAAACGAGCATGATAAAAATCTTTACATAGTAGATTTTTACGGCGAGTTAGGAACGGACCAACTCCGTTTGTTAAATATTCGAAATTTTAACAGTATTGCTAATTATGGTACGCAAATGGCAACAATGGTACTCTTTGTTAATTCGATACAATAACAGTTTCGAAGATAATTTGAACTTCTTCCAGTACGTTTAGCAGGAAGCGCCTTCGCCATTATTACGATATTCTTCTTATAATATGTAACAGGATCTTCAATCATAAGGAAAAAGCACCATGAGGCGAAATCAAGCTGGTTTTCTAAAAATGCCTCAAAACCACCTTGCAACACAACACAAGTTATGATAAAAAAAACGACTTCGCCAATTGCTTGTTTAGAGTGATGTGTAAAAATAGTGAACAATTGTTTAGTAAAACTAAAAAAAGAATTGGAAATTACTGAACCTCAAAACGGTGTATAGCATAAATCTAGACTCCTTGAGCCGTTGTTCAAAATGGGCGTCGTGTACATCAATGAATATGCTATCCTCTAAAAATATTTTCGTTGTATGTACTTAAAATAATATTCCTGATTTATTTCGAATTATACTAGAGACAGTCTGCCACGTATTCCCGGACACCCTGTATTTTATCTCTTATAATTTGATTATGTTACAAGTCATTATTTTGTAACTTTATTATTTGTTACTACATATCTTTATTACAGATGTATTATAAGTACATAACGTTGTTATGTACTTATTATTGCATTGTATGCATTATTTTATTATGTTTTTATGTTAGTATTAGTTACTACACTATTTTGTAAAAAACAAGAAAATAACTATTGCTATAAAATTGTTTTACTCTTGTAGAGCGCAATCAACTGCGTTTAGGTTTCGGATTTTTACAATAAATATAATTATAATGGTACTTATGTTCTTTTAATGGTATATTATCATTTTTTAAATCAAATTATATAGTACCTTCATATTAAAAATAAACGTAACCTGATGCACTGTTTTGCAAGTAAGATGCACTCTCGGTGTTTAAAAATGAGCGCATTCACCAGAAAATTAATAACGGTAATAGCTCTTACTGCTTATGCCCATTTGCGGGGCAATTTAACAAATATTTCTCTAAGATAAAGGGCAACTAACAAACCCAGCAACGATGACACCGCTAAATATCGGTCGAAAAGCGAGAATACATGAAATGCCTGCAATGGATGATAAACTATGGCGTAGACATAAGTTGGTAATAAAAAAGTTGGTAAACAATCCAAACGACAAAAGATATTTTTATTTTGATCCATTCCACGTGTGAAAGTCTTAGACATCATTTAACATTCACACAATGAAGGTTGAGGATACGCTAAATTGAAAATATAAAATAAAATCAGCTAAGTAGTACTATACACGTCCACAAATGACTCGAAATATGTCTCATTGTCAACGTAAGTAAGCCTTACTGTAATAGTAGTACTGTAATAAAATCTTACCTTCTGTCCAATGTTATTGGCGAGCAAAGCTTCCTTGATCTTCGTGGTGATGACCTGCGTGTCCAGGTCTTGTGTCAGCGCCGCCATCTCGTAGACGCTCGGCGACATGTGCTGGTGCATGTTCCTGAGGGCGGAGTGGTGCTGTTGTCCCATCGGCGAGTGGGGGATTCCGTGGGGACTCTGGCTCGTCTTCTTCATCAGCTCGGAACCCTGGAGGTTCATCGGGTGATGCGGGGGGATCCCGGGCGGCGTGAGGAGCATCGGCGGGGGCGGCGGCTGGGGGTTCGACGACGGGGGCGGCCCCAGCTGGATCGAGGGGGGGAGGATGCTCTGTGACTCTTGCATCTTGTTGAGTAGGCCGGCAGCCTCGGAGAGCATCTTCGGCGTCGGGGGCATCGGTTTGCCAATCGACGCGCAAGCTGAGGGGGAGAGCCAGAGAGAACAAGTTAGGGAAATTTGAGGCGGGAGGGCCGTTTCTGGTTTTATTACTGTACTGCGTTCGGCTTATGAGGGGTCGATAGTTTTGTAAGTTCCAATTCCACAACAGTCCTTTTTCACTATTTTCTAAACTGATAAATGAATGAGACGATTTTTCTATGTCGTTTGCCTAGCAACAGTTCTTAAATATTTTGGTTCACAGCAATGCCCAGTCAGCACTGTACGTTTTATTATGTATAGAATAGGTTCGTTCTTTCTTAAGAAATTTGGAGGACAAAAAACCAATTCGCTCTTATTTGATAAATATAGAAAAACATTTAATGATCGAGTAACAAGTGGAATAGTGAGACAAAATATTAAATGGAACACAGGGAAATTCAAAAAAATAAAGAAGAAAATATTAGAAGAAACACATATGGGGGTGGAAGTCAACAACTTAACAAGAAAGTAGAGGCCAGCATTCTACATAAAAAAAGTTGAAAGGATGACCACCTACACGATGGAAAGTACGTCGAAGGGTAGTTTCATAACGAACACCCCAGGCTTACCTATCGTGAAAGTGAACAAGATCTAAACCATTTTGAACTGAAAACTTAGATGTTGGAATGACTAGATTTATAGCTGCAGCTCTTGCAACAACTACTAAGCACATAGAAATTTGACATATTTTAAGATGAATAAACTTCGTAAGTGCACAACAAAAAGTTTATGGTTTTACTAGTTCAAATGAACTCTTCCGTACAGAACTTTTTAGTGTGCATATGCCAACAAAGTATTTGTTCCAGAATCAGTTTTGAAGTTTCAACACGTTTTATTCAGAGGAATGAAAAAAAAAAACAAAAAAGGACTCAAGGTATATTGTCATTCCAAACAAATCCTCCTTCTTAATTAATTCAGAGATCAAAGTATTCGCTTTCGTCAAAGTCAATATTGATATAATATGAGCCATTAATACATACAAAGCCAAGCAAAGCACTAAATATTAATATCACAAGTTCAACTTTCAAAATTTGTCTCATTATTCCGATGTTACCTGAAATTCCTGTATTGGTTCCAAATTAGTTCATCAGAAGTCGGAATTCAATGTGGTCCCAGTACTATTACTGGGACCAGTCCAACATTTGTTGGAATGCCAAAATGTTCCTGCGCACAACCACCTAATTCATAATTAATTCAGGCACATCGCTAAATCTTAAGATAAGCGAGATGAACTAGTTAGTGATTATTCGAAAAATTAGTTGTGTTAACTGTGAATGAGACACAAAGTATGAGCCTAAATTACTGGTGAACGGTTATGAACCGAAGGACTAGTTTCCTTAAATGAATTTTCATCTCTGATTCATACATACTAACAAGGTTTCGAACCTTTCTGATCCAATGTATTTATGTAGAATGTAAAGCAAGTGGAAAGAAAATCGGGCTTTTTATGACATTATATGACAGAATACTTGGTGTCATCCACACTCCTTTATTAAATTTCCAGAACACTGGAATCAGATAACCTGCGCACAGAGATGTCACATCATAGAGATATTCAAAGCGACGGATTTCACTTTATTTACTATACACGTTTTAATGATGCTGACTGGGTAAGTGCGAAATTTTATTTATGAACTGAGTAAATTTCTTAAATTTCCAAAAAATAATCCAAAAAAATCTTCACTTCAGTTCACGTGAAGAGTTCGCGCTTTAAAAATTTAATACTAGCGGGTAGATATTTTCTGGTTTATTCGACGAAAATTAAGTAGCTACCAAACGTAAAGAACCGTTATACTCTTTAGCTTACCTCCGCCATAACCCCCGGTCCTCATCAGCTTCTCCGGAGCGATTTTATACTGACTCGCGACCAGCTTATGCACGGCGTTGTCGTCCTCGAGAAACATTTTCATCCTGATGAAGGGTTCTCTGCCCTTCTGCGTCAGCATGTGCCAGGGTTTCGGCCTGGCGAGGAGGTCGCTGACGGAGCCCTGTGAAAGCCCCAAGACACTCTCCCCAAAGAGTCTCTGACTGATCGAATACTGGCTCAGCTGCTCTTTGACCTTCTTAACGATGTCCTCGGTGTTGAGGTTGTTGTACATGTCGAACTGCTGCTGGGTGATTGGCGGCAGCACGGCCTTCAGGGGGCGGTTGTTCGTCGAGTGGTGCGGTTGCGAGGGCGGCTGCGAGATGAGCGAGTTCGTGATGCTCGCCATCCTCTGGAGCGGCGACGCGGTCGCCGAGCCGGAGAAGTCCTCCGAGGGATTCATCGGCGGGAGTATCGAGTTGGAGAGCGGACTCGAGGCGGTCGAGTTGGGGGCCGGCTGCGTGCCAGGCTCGATCTTTGGCCTCACGAGGCTGAACGCCGAGCCGGAGTGCCGCGAGATCTCGTCGTCCTTATCTTTCTCCTCGATCATGCCGTTGAGCGCCTTCATCTTGTCTTTGGGTATGGAGAGATCCTGCACGCCGCCGTTCGAGGACTGCTGCTGGGCCTGCTGGTGGTGCTGGACGAGTGCCTGCTGCTGGATCGCGAGCAGCCTCAGGTTGGGCATCTGCGTCGGGTTTTGGCCGTGGTTTAGCTTCGCGAACTCGCGGTGGTACGCGTCGAGGACCATCCGGATGTCCTCCTGGGTCCGCTCCATTGCGTTCCCGCTGAAGATTTGAGGGAAGAAGATACTGTACATTAGTTTAGCACTGTTCTATCGGCCGATCGATTAGAGGAAAACAAAACACCCAAAGGACAAGTTTGTTTCGTGTGTCGACGAAGCGTATGATCAAAAAATACTGAAACGAAATGCTATCATCCCCCATTAATATAGGTAGAATGGTCTTGCTTGATGATATTCGAATGAAAATGAAAACTTATGAGATCAACTGTATCTCTCTAAACCTACCTATCGGGATCGTGAGGTCTTAAAAAGCTATTCCTACTTGATAACTTTTTTATCCGTCATTTTACATTACAAATTAAAACCCAAGTGAGACTCGGTGAGTCTCCTGCCAAAAATGGAATTTTGTCATTTCAACAAATCTGTGCTCAGAATAAAGAAATAAATTTTAAGATTTTATGTGCTCAACGCAAATGCACAATATTGCTGAAATGCACAAAATTACTTAAATTTTGCCTGTGCAGAAAGTCAATCAGTTGATGTTCCTTTGAACCAAAAGTGAATGAGTTTGCCTTTCCTCGGCACAATGTCACATAAAGTAATTAAACTGTTTGCCAAGAACATTTGGAAGTTCGAATCGAAAGTTAGTGGGTGCATTCTTCATTGAGGGAGTGTACAACGTTATCTAAGTATAAACAGATGACGCCCGAATCCCGCCAAATCGATTTTTCTGCAACTGCCAAATAAAATGTTTAAAACTCACCCAGGGAATCCCTCCCTCGGGCCTCTGATGTCCTCAATCCGTCTCCCCATGAGCTTGGCGAGCTCTTCTTGGTAAATCCTGGCGACTTTGTCGTGCGATATGTCGTCGTTCTCGTACTTCTTCAGCTTCTTGTTCATCGAGGAGTCCCTCGAGAAGGGGCTGCCGCAACCGTGCGGCGACTTCGAGTCCTCGTTGCTGTGGCTGTCCTCGGGTTGCTGCTGTTGGTGCTGCTGCTTTATCTGCTGCAGCTGGTTCGCCTCGCTGAGGATGTGCGCTAGCCTTTCCTCCGTAAGGTCAGACTCGGGTCTGCCGAATGTTGGCATTCCGCCGGCCTCGGCTTTGCCTGTTGACGAAAAATGGTCTGTAATGGTAAATGGGAAAAAAGTCTTAGTTATGATCTTTGCTTTTTGCTAGGGTACTAGCAAAAGACTAATATAAATATACAATATACAAAAATACAAAATACAAATATGCTTCGGCTTACTCACTGGAAATTTTCGATTTTTTTTCTCGAGTTCACAAGATAGAGAAAAGTGAAGGTATCCAGTGAGAAAGCTAGAAACCAAGTAAAATAACAATGTCTACGCTTGAGCTGTTTAAATTTGGAATCGATAGCAATAAGTATTTTGGTACACTCCAAACTCCTACCGCCTGTAGGGTTCCTGCATTAAATACAATTATTAATATGTATAAAAATCAATTTCATTACCTATACTACATGTATGCACTATAAAATAATATAAATATATTACGCCAAGTACTAACACTAATATGACATTTATATTAAAATTACGTAATTGAAATTTATTGATTTAATTTAATTTATTGTTTAAACAAATGAACTCAAAGCGATATCATTAAATTTGTTACTTATGACTTAATGTTAGATTTGTGGAATTTTTACTGTATTTTGTTAAATGAATTTAGAATATTAAAAACCCACTGGTATTAAAACCTTAAATCACGTTATACCTGTAAAAAATTTTACATTTCCAAATTTTAAGCAGCTCAAGCACTCAAGTAACCTACAATAATACATATAAAAATTTAAAACAAGCCTTCATTCCAAAGATTAAATGAAACGAAGAAATAACCAATAAAGGTGTTTTACAGTACGAGTGAATTGTTATGTGGGTCAGGCAAGCAACTTTTCCAAAATCCCCAAGGACCCCTGAACTGGTAGGGTCCGTCAGAATCTATACAAGCGTCCGTTTCCGTAAAATCTATTTATCGAGCGAAAAATCGTAAAAAAAGAATTAGAGTGGTACTCATTTTGACACTTCAAGCTCTGTGGATTCTTTTCACATTTTTGCAAGCCTTCTAAAGGCCCAAAATTGTCAGATTATCGGATGTGAAATCAGCCTCAAGTTTTTTAAGCTTTTTACACGAAAAGCTTTAACAGTTGCTGTTAAAAACTAAGAAAACAATTTGTCCAGAAAATATTTTCGGGTCCATAAACTGTTCGATAAGAAATTTGAAAAAAAAAACGCAGATGTTAAACGCCTCTCTGAAATATTTTAGATTTTTCAAAGATAAATAACAAGTAATAACAAGTAATTAAAAATAAGAGCGTGGGTTATAAGTGTTCTGCAAACTGTACATCACATTTAAACTTCTAGATCTAAATTCACAGACCCCTAAACCCCAAGCCCAAAGACATCTAATGAAGGGTTATTGTTTTAAACATTTGTTCTTTCACTTAGTTATCTGTTATGGCTTACATATAATCTAATGTTAATTGAAAGAGTCTTTGGTGATCTATTAACGAGTTAGATTAGACCGGCATTAAACTTTCTTAAAAACCCTGAAACGACACCTTCCGAAAAAGCTGGAAAAAACTGCTTCATCGGCAAGTTATCACATCACTAGTCTACACTGTCGACTTTTTTTTTCGAAAAATAAATTTCAGAACATTTTGGGGTATTTTTCACATACCTCGTGCTTCCCCATATGGCTATAAAATGTCTCCAAAAAGGTTTTGAAGTGTGTTGCATCCGATGGATGGCCAACAGCGACATTTGCAACAAATGTAAACTAGACAAACTAGTGAAGTTGAATACAACCTTGTAAAAATGCAACTAAAAGCGGATCGAATCGAGGCCCAAAAAATACTTTCAAAGATTTCGCGTTCAAGTTAAAACAGACAAGCTTCTAATTTAACGTTTTCAGGTCACATCTACTTAGTAACGAAATATTTTCGGTTGAACTCCTTTGTTAAATTATATATTGGTTCAACGTACTGCCGAACACTAAGAGATTACACTAGAATATCGTGCAAGCATCGAAAATATTTTTGATAATTTTCGATCTGTGCATAATTACGTTTCGAACACGATATTTCGAAATTGTTTCAATAAAAAATTATACGGAGATCGTGGCACGCAACGCACGGTTAATAAGCTCAGACACACACACACACATACATACGGGGAGAGACAGACACAAACACACACACTCACTCACATACATATTCGAGAAAAAATAGAGAAGAATAATATAAATCGTTTATTCCGATCAGAGTGTCATACCGGGACAATTTATATACAGAAATTAATGAGGCGGATTGAAAAAGATACAAAAGCAATCAACGCAGTAATTTTAATGAAGAAAATTCTTGGCAATAGCTCAACACTTGAATCATTGTTCCACAACGGATGAATTTTAGGATTTTGAGTCAATGGTCACCGTATTATCCAGAAATAAACTCTCGTGGCTTATTGTCGATTAAATTATCGTAAAATCTTTTATGCGTGTGCACCGTTTCGGAACGTTTATGGATCCATCGTCTATAATGTTTATTGTATTTAAAAATACAGAAATATTACGAGTAAGTACTGCATTATGGAAAGTCAGAATGCGGCGTCGTCGGCCATTAAAACTCCTTGTATTGAGAACGGTTCATGAAAATTGTCAGAATCTTGGAGAATTAGCTCTTCCACATTTAATCTCGGTCTGTGTGGAGACCGATACTTTTCCCTATTCCACCGTATATTTAGAGAAATCGAATAATGAATAGTTGACAATATGAAGTACATCTCACAGTGCTCACTCCCATGAAGAAAAAGCAATTACCGTTAAGAAAGATGTCGCGCAAATGTGGATCATTATCGTCTTTTCTCTTTTGATAAACATACACACAAATATTAAAACGTCATAAGAAGAATACCTCTCACAATACACCATGATGATGATGGTTTTTCTAATTCCTGTCCTGACGATAGACAGATTGATGGGAAACTTCGTTGTTATTGTGTAACTATTTTTATATAAAATGCTTAAAACATCGTATATCGGGCGCATAAGAGAATAAAACGAACTCGTCCGATAATTACCTAATAATGATGAGATTTAAATTACATCCTGCCGGGATCGACAGGTAGTTTTTACAGGGTTTAGCATCATTTATGAAATTGATTATTGTAAGTAATTTCGTTTGATTATTTTTTGAACGCAATTATTTTCTCGTTACCCGAGGATCCGCGTCATCGGAACTTATGGCTATTTAATTGATACACATATACCCTACCACAAGAAAAGTTAATAAGCGGGTGAAGAGGTGAAATTATCACTTCGGTAATGTAAGATGAAGATGGTTATAGGGTTCGTTTTCACTCGCGCCGCTTCAATTTTCTTAGTCATATTTTGTCTAAAACTCCCCAAAATGGTCCGATCTTACCTGGGTTCCCGGAAATTTTGCATAAGCCGTTTTGAATTTCGCAATGACGATCCTGAAAGTACCAAATTCCAACTCATTCTGAATATGACAAACTTTTTGTTAAACTCTTCGAAAATGATTTGGCCATTGGAAACTAACCCCTGAACGCCTTACCCTTTTCGAATGTAATCAATATAACCCTGTGGTTAACCTAACTAAGCTAACTCCCAAGTTTCAAGGAAAAGGTTCAAAGCTGCCGTATTTATAAACAACTGAAGTGTGAATAGTCCTGTTAATTTAAAACTAGTGAGTTTTAAACCGCCACATTGAATTTTTAAGTAAGAATTGTGACCAATATTTTGCTGTAAATCATTCTCACAAAAATTTAAGTCATCCTATGTGTACGAGCAATTTTGAATCAAATGAATGACAATCAAAGGCACAAACTTTCGTGAATACTAACAAGTTTCATTCCACCATTTTGAATAACAATTTTGTCGGGTAAAACTCGTCCAATAAATCGATCCAACTTGCATTGTATTGCGATTAACCTAAGTTAATTTAAAGTAGCTGGTTCCTAAAACACCCGGATTTATTAAATGACTGTTCAGTAGTGGTGAGTTTTATGCAACCATTTAGACTTATAATGTAAGATTTCGTGAACTTTAGCATTGCGAATATTCAACTCATCTCGTTCGCACCAGTCATTTTCCATTTAAGTCAAATAATTAGTGACGTTGAAAATATGTGTTAGTAAGTTTGCAAAACTTACATTGCAAAAATACAAAATGGTATTGAATTAACTTCAATACCACCGATACTAAAATAAATAATTTAAAGAGGAACTCACCGTTTTGTTCTCTTTTAATATCGTTTTCATTTAAATTGTAAAGCTATATTTGTTTTCTCGTCCAACACAGTTAAATTACACATATTTTCCATTCAAAACGATAAACATAACCTGAAATAATTGAAAGGAGCTCGGGATCCGAATATTTCTTTTGGTGCTTTGGGAAACGGAAAATGACAGTCAAGAGTACCGAAGCTCTCCGCTCTTTCTGACAACAATGCGGTCCAAAATGTATCTCGATCGCGTCGAGACAGCTCCAGTAGATGAAACGAAAGCACTTTTAGTAGTCTACGACAAGTCATGTTTCATGAATGAATTCATGTCCTGTGAATTCCTGTCACCGAAGAACCAATTCATTTAATTGTATTAATCGAAAAAATAAACCAGATTTCAAAAAAAATTCGAGGTGCGTAATAGACCGTGGGCCGTGGGCCCATGACACCAAAAGTGTCGATAATCTATGTTCGTATGCCCTTTTAGGGACATACTCAGACAGCCCGCGACACCGGGAAAAAGTAACTCCGAGCGTCTGAGCCCAGTCCTAGCACCTGCTATGACCTCCACTTCTTTTTGATGCTGGCATAAATCGAGATGCCCTCTCCGGAATCATACGCAAATGTCGGAATATGGTTAATAGGTCGAAAGGAGTCGTTCCACCAAAGGGCAACTTTCTTCGATCATCGTCTATTACCAGTGTCTATCACCGTCTGGTGATACGGTGATAGACGATGATCGAGGAAAGTATGCCCTTTGATGGAACGACCCCTTTCGGCCCATTAACCATATTCCGAGATTTGCATACGATTCCGGAGAGGGCATCTCTTGATTTATGCCAGCATCAACAAGAATTGGAGGTCATAACAGGTGCTAGGACTGGGCACAGACGCTCGGAGTTACTTTTTCCCGGTTTCCCAGGCTGTCTAAGTATGTCCCTAAAAGGGCATACGAACATAGATTATCGACACTTTTGGTGTCATGGGCCCACGGTCTATAATGAAAGCTTCATGCCGAATTTCATAGCTTAAGATGTCTTCGTTTTCGAGTAGTCCGATCGACATATACACAAACATACATACACCTTGCTCTATTATTGTAGATGATCTAAGCAGGACTGTCACGAAACGATTTAAAAAGTAGATCGTTAAGGTTGAAGAGAAGTTATTGTTGTAATGAAATTTTAAATAAAACATATAGCGCGTTATGAAGCGAATCCGAACTCACCGCCGTTCTATATCGTAATAATTCACGACCGTAAAATTTATTTCTGAGCGAAAGAAAACGACGACTTTATATTGTGTGTTCTGTGTGGCATAAATCTATGGAAAATCGTTATTCTCCCGATGAAAATATAAACTTTGTAGCGCTTTCATGGCACCTTCGATTGTATCGGCGTATTATAAAAAACTTTTTACGGCATTTTCAGTTTTTACACATGCAACACACTTAGCACGCGAATGAATCAGTTCGATTCCGAATCGTTTTTCTATATAGGTTACACGTCTCGTTTCTCCCCTACCCTCTAATAATAATTCGCCCTTTCTCTTTTCACGTTTCATGTCGCGATTTATTTAAATTTTCTCTTCGGAACGGTTTTTCTTTCAACAGCACTGTAATTTGCTACGAAAACGTACTTATAAGAAATCGATTTCTTGCCCGCGGGGAAACTAATGTGCTGAGAAATTGATTTTTGGTATACGGATATTCTTAGAAAATTACTAAATGTTGGCAAATAAACAGAATTCGTAAAATTCGAGTTAATTAGTTTTAAATTGGAGAAAAAAAACCGGTCTACTGACCAATGAAAACACGAGAATTTATATTTCCGCAGCTAATATCAATCAGTAGAGACTGCATTTCACTAATTCTTTCGATTATTTCCAACGGCATGGCGACTCAAAGTACTTACCTGAAAAAATATTAATTATACCTACTATTCAACATGATTGAGAAAAGTAGCACTTTATGGCCAAACTACTTGGAAATCGTCATTTCCAATCCATAACAATAAATGATATGCTCATTGAAACAAACTCCACATTTAAATTATTTACAGTTTGCGTTTTCAATTATAAAAATTCCAGCATCAGGCAGGATGGCATTATTTCTTAGGCAATTTCGGTTTAGCTTAGGTACTTCAAACCAAAGTGCTTTAATCTAAATCTATAAAATCTAATAAAAATCTATGCTAAAAGCTACTTGCTTTAATCCAGCTATACCCTACCTACAATACTGTGACAAATGCAACAAACTGTTTGATTTCGCAAAACACACTATGATTGATTCACATAGGTGAATTAGGCAATTTTTTATTAAAAACAGATGGCTTATTGAAAACTGTACATTTCTGTAGGTACCTAATGTCAAAGGTAGATCTTTCCATAGGTGCAAATCATAGCACTTTCGTTTGTTTGCGATTTGTGTTTATGCCTTTTTCGACAGCATTAATCAACGCAATGAAAAAGTAAATTGTCTTAAATGAACAAATAAAAACGTTTTATTGGAAGATGGTAAGCTTTAAAATTACTGACTGATGAAACTGACGAAACTGGTGGGATGGAGGATTCAGTAATATGTGCAAACAAAAACAACTTTCGTCGAACAACTTCAGAATGATGTGAAATTTTAATTTAACATATGCTAAGAAATATAAGTATGTATATTAGAGTTAGACTGTATTAACCAAAATTTTTAAAATCTGAAAATTCATTTCGGCGCCGAGGGTGTAATCTGTAACTATTAGACGTTTCTTATGCAATTTTATGCACTCATATACCTACTTTTTAAACTTCACATTGACTATTTGAACTCAACTTGGTATTGATTTTTTTCTTATCGTGATATCCCTTGTAATTTGAACACGACATTATAAATTTTCTTATTGCTGTACGTTTAAAAGTGGCTTTAAATTGGTATTTCGTCGTCCTCGAAGCAGATCAATCACACGATAAAAGTGAAATTGGTGGTGTTTGTGCAAAACACTATATCTTCGAATGTTCAAAGGAACCTTTTTTCTTATTTCCACGAGTAGTAATTTCCAAATAGAACCTTGTACAAGCAACAGGCTGTATGAATTTAAAAAACCGCCCGAACTACTAACTACTATTAAAACATCTTTTTAAGTTTGCGGTTGATTGTAAACCGACAAATACAATGTTGATCCATTGACATTTGTAATAACTCTTTTTAACAACATATTTTCCAACCGCGCAGTATAAAAACCTAAAAACAATCAAATATGTTATATTGTATGGTTTTTATTTCTCCTCTCGCGACCATAAAACGATTTTATGGTTCCTAAAACATCACGTATATGGATTAAATTTATTCCGATTTCATCAAAATATCTTAATCTTTAAGATATATAAATCATTTACGTTTTAAGAGGGTTTACTACCGTTCATAAATTTCGTTAAAATGGTATGAATAAAAAAATAATTGCCTATTGTTCCCGCGCGATATATCGTTTTCGATTTTAATTGTGATAGTTTCTTTTTTCTCCAAAGGAATCGAAAGACTTAATTTGGCAGTAAGAGTATCACTAGATTTTCAATTATTCGAATAATGGCCGCACAATTTATCAACAAAATAGAACCGTCACGATTATCTTTCGATTTTATCAATCCCCGGATGATTTTAATTGGTCAGCGGTTGCGCAGCTAATTGAGTCTCGATTGCCGGAGATAAACCGAATCATCCGATTTGTCGTTCAGGTGTTGATAATTTTACAAGATGGTAGATGATTTATGTAGCATTTACAGAGTTACGACCGGTTTGGCCTCGAATTTTAAATAATTTAAATGATAAGAATAACACATATTTTATACAATTTTTTTCTCGTAATATCGTTTCCAAAATAATAAATTTTCAAAGAACGGTGTTTTTTTTTGCAAATTACCTCCAAAGAAATTGTGAATGTTGTCGGGGTTATGTAGCCAATAGCTTGAATAGTTTCTCTGGGAGCCCCAAAGAAAAGACGATTAACGGTGGAGAATGTCTTTTAATTTGGTTTCTGTTTTTAATATAAACGACGTTTCCTTACCTTACGATGGTAAGGATTTTACCATCGATCCATCAACAAAGGGAAGTGTTTCTATTAACTTTAATAACGGCCTTCCCTTAAATCTATTTAAACTGACCATATATAGTAGTGAGGCGATAACATCTTCACCATCTAGGATGTCGACCATCTATTCCTATATGTCTTCCTTCACCGAAAAAATAAGATGAGTATGCTCGCAGTTGCAAGCGAAACGTCATTTTTATTAAACGCAGAAACCAAATTAAAAGACATTTTCCACCGTTAATCGTCTTTTCATTAGGGCTCCCAGAGAAACTATTCGAGCTACCTCCAAAGAGTTTCTAACAAGTCAGAAGTTTAAAATTTCTTTATGAATAGTGTTGAAACTCCAGAATTTATTTAGAAAGCTGCCATAAACCTTACATAGTTTCAACAAAATATATTTGTGTTACTAAAATTAAGATTAAAAAAAACGAGTTTTTTATGACTTAAGAATTGCGAAAGTTCCTTTTGGAAAATGTTAAAACTTCCTCAACTTCCTTAGAAAACTCCCAAAAATCACAGAGAATTTCAAGTTGTGTTAATGAAATTTGGAAAAAATAGCTTAAGTTCTTAACTTCGAAACTTCTTTATTATAACAGTTCAATTTTTTTTAACTTGCTTAGAAAACTCTCGCAAACTAATTTAAAGGGTTTTAAAGTCTTACTAATAAAATCATGAATTTTTTATAGGAATTACTATATAAAGTTTCTAATGACATCATAATTTCGAAACTTCTTTTCGAGTTGAAAAGAGAAAAGAAAGAAAAAAAAAAGAGTTGAAACTCCGCGAACCACGCTAGAGATTTTTAACAAAATCACGGTTATATTAATAAAAGCCGAATTCAGTTTTTTCTAGCAAAAATAAGGTAAAGTTGATTTTTTCCAAATTTCAGCCCTACAATATACAGAAATTTAGCCAAAAATGTAAACCATTGTTTTGTCTCGGCTGGTTTTTATAAAAAGCTACCACTAGACATACATAGAGAAACAATTTTTCCAAAATCATGTTCATTTTTTGGCTCAGTTGACCTTAAAACGTATTGAAATGGTAATCACCCAAATTAGAAAAATAGACCCGATTACTATACTTTTCGGATGAGTGATTATTGATAGTGATAACAGATTGTCATAAACCACTTCTTATAATCGTCTATCAGACTTTTACTTTTTTGACAAGACAACTTACTTGACACAATATAACATAACTTCATATCAGTCATTTAATAAAAAAAATGTTCGTTTTGTTACTATTTTTTGAGGACTGTGGTAACGAGTTACGTCCTACGTTCTTGCGTCATCAAATTTAGGAGCTTAAACTGAACTCTATGAAGTAATAACCTCGTATGTATTGAGTCCCTCCTCCCCTTCCCCATCCGATCTATAACAATTATTTTGTTATTTTAAAGGCATGATTCACAATTATAATTCGTCGTATTGTGCGGTTCACCGATTTCGTTTCCTGCTTTAATCGCATAAAATGCAAAAATTAATTTCGTGTTCAGGAAACGTCAGACAATATTCTTTATTCGATTTGATATTCGAACGTTCTTTTTTTCAAATATAAAGTACCCTGTTAATTAGAAATAATTTATTTAAATGTGAGGTTTAGGAAATACGCCTTGATTGGCCGCCAGGCATTGAGAAGTTGCAAAACTTCCAGTGGATTATTGCGATTGGTTCAGCGCATTCGGTAATTAACAGACGGACGGGATTAAATAAAAAATTGTAGGTAATTTTTATGTGAAATAATTGAGTACGTTTTTGTATTACATTACTTTATAATTAATAGTATGATGTTAGAGCTATTGTTAATGTGGCATGAAAAGATAAGGAGGACTATTTTCAAACAACATAAGATCACGTTTTTTTTTTAAATATTAATGATACGAAGTTTACTATTCTCTGTCTGTGTAGGTACACAAAAAGTGTCATTTCCATTGCGGTACACAGCAGCTTAGAAACATTTGTACGTAGTCCAAGACGTGAGGCGATACATCCACTTTTTAATTCTTGCCCAACGCTCAAGTACATGCATATCTAATACTTCACTTGTAAACTAATAGTCAAACGTTTCGAAAGCATCTATATTGTTCTAAACAATATCAGCAGTTTATGACCGCTTCCCGTCGTGACACGAAATTTTCCCGATTTTCCCTGCAATGCACCCCCAGTATTAACATATCAACGGATCCAACGGGTTTATTAAGGTTGCATGCATTTTTTGCTCTGTCGTTCAACAGGAAAAAATGATTCACAATAATTGGCGATACGTTGTGAGTGACACGTTGAATGGTCGTAAAAATGTGCAGCAGCCTTTGCGATAATCGGATTTGAAACGCACAAAACTGCTACCGTTTTTTCTCCAGAGAGATTGTATTTGTTTTAAGCGAGATCGTCAGTAAATAATTTTTTGAAGGAACTGGACTTTGAAGAACGTCAAGACAGAAAATCGGAAGGGGTCTACAAAGTACGTGAATTTAAGGTGTTTTTTTTTTTAAATTTTCTTCGGGAACAATACGATCGTTTCACGGAGACAAAGAATTTTGATTAGCGAGATCGATCGCCTAAACCATCTAGGGAGCAATTATAAGATTTAAGCGACAACGATGTACAACAACAGAAAATTTAGGAAAGTCCCGTTTAACCAATAACAGAAATCAAAGTTGTCGTTTTAAAGCAGTGTCTATTTAAACCTTTTTGACTTTGTTGTTAATATATGCTGAAAGTGTGCTTTCCGCCTTGAAAATAAAGACGCTCGCTTCTTCTAAGACAAACGTTCTACAACGAAGCACTAATTATCTTTAATCTAAAACAGTTAATCTCCCACAGAAAACCATCGTTGTGTGTGCGCGCGCGTTTTTTAATACACCGAAATAAATTAACCTTAAATATATTTCTTTAATTGCTCATTGTTCTCGAATTAAAACATGCTCATACGGGCTCACACGATAGTCATTTTTTAAGCAAATCAAATCAGATTAAATCGAGGGAATACGTTGGCACACATACACAACGAAAATTATTATAAAGGTTTTAGAATTTTGCAACGCGTGAGAAAAATCCTGAGAGCAACACAATCGTTTCGAAACCGCTATATTTAGGTTATAAGTATTTTTTTGTCGCAACCCGAAACGAACAATGAAGCCGTTTATTAGCCAATTACCGGTAGTTTAAGGACACCCGAAGAGCTGTGGAAAACCTCGACTGTATGTAAAACAAATCAAGTTTAGCGAACAAAGAAGAATTAGAAGTAACATCTATCGCGAATGAAGATGATCCCAAAAAGAGATTTAGGAATAAATGAGAGGAAAAACAAAACAAATGCTCCTTAGTGCAAGTAAAAAAATGAGAAATACAAGATTAAACATTGCTTAAGCAATGGAGATCAGAATATCCTATAAGCAAGCAAATCGCCATTCCGCAAGCAATTTCTCACGATTGTTATGAGACTTATGAGATGAGTTATGACTGATCCATAACAACCACAATAAACTGTACTATTGTCCCGTAAATATTTTCATATGAATTGAATTGAAGCTGATGATCATGAGTTTATTGATACGCAAGACTGATCTAAGACATGGAACATGTCATATCATTTGTAAATTTACTAAGATCAACTAGGAGGAGGGAGAGTACGAATAGCGCTATCTTCGATCTCATTTGTTCGAAGCGCGCGCTGACCCAACGCGTTCTGAGCGAGAAGAACAATAGGTCCGTTCTCTCCCTCACTCTTCCTGGCTATAATGCTTCTTAGCTTTATAGGCTCGCAGTCTTAGATAAAGCAACGGTTAATATAACCTCACTTTTACAGACATTTGAAAAACTTTTCAAGCGATTTTTGTTGAAACAACCCTGGTTATTTGTAACGTGTCAATGAACACAAGCATAACAATTTGCTTACACAACAGATACGACTCGGTATATCACAAAGAAGGAATGAAAAATTGAAGAATATTAGGAGAAAGGTCATCATGAATTTTGGTATAGAAAAGATCATAGACATAATTAATGTGATAAAACCAAGAGAATCAGATAATATGGGGGTACACGTTCAAACTAAGAAGGGTCATGATAAAATTGAAATCAGACGAAAACAGCCAACAGAAACACCGAAAGAAAGATAGGATGATCTAGATCCTGATGGATGTACCAGATCGCATCACTCTTTCAACACATGTTACAGGAGTTAGATCTAGTTAAATACGACAGACATAAAGTTCAGTTTAGAGCAATCGAAAACGGCTCGGGAACGAAAAAAGCTAAGACAAACTACTGCAGTTACGAATATGACTATAGTGGATGAATAACAACAAGACTGCATCACTTTTTAAACACAGGTGACAAGTATGAATATAGAATCTGAGTTCAACACGGTCAGAGGAAAGTTTAGTTAGTTTTGTTCAGAGAGCCAATCTCAAAACCATTTAGGAACAAATAAAACTAAGACAAATTCCACCTCAGTCACGAACATGACTGATAGATGAATAACTAAGATAGCATCACTTCTTGAACACAGATTGCAAGAGTTATGCTACGATTTTAGTTGAGTATCATAACGCTAAAGTTATCAGCTTTAGTCGCTGCGAAATCTTCAATCGCTCAACAGGGAATAAATCTACTACAAACTCCACTCCAGCCACCAACATGACGGATGGATAAACAACAAGAGTGAATCCGTTTTTGAACACCATTTAAAGGCGCCATTTAAGTTCAGTTCGATAAGAATGAAATTAAATTAGCCTTGTTCGCAAATTAATGTAAAAGGGTTAAGGAACGAATGAAGTTTAAGATAAATTCCACTGCATTCACAAACATGGTTGATGGATGAACCGCACCAGTTCTTGAACAGTGGCAACAAGAGTCAGAACTTCGTTAAGTACGACAAAAATAAGGTTCAGTTAGCTTTGTTCATAGAGCCAATCTATAACGACTTAGGAAACAATAAAGCTAAGACAAATTCCAGCACACTTACCAACATGATTGATGGCGGAACTGCAACACCCGATTAATATATAAAGATACATGTTACAAGAGTTAAGATGTGGCCTTAGTTGAGCACAATAGGAATAAAAATTAGTTTTGTTTATACAAGAATATAAAACGGTTCAGGAATAAACAAAGCTAATTAAATACAATGTCCACATGCAGTGATGGACACGGACATGACTAATGGAATGAACACCCGAGAACAACATTAGTGTGAAATAATGAATTGCTTTATATCATTTTTAAGGAGTTGTTTTCTGCACGGGTTTAAAAACAATTTTATATTCCATTGAAAGAAATAGTCAAAATGAGACGAATTAGGTTCAAATAGACTTAAATTTCGTGAAGTTTAAACGAAAAATCGTTGTGCTGTCTATAACATCCCCTGTGGTTTTTGCGAGATATCTTCCCTATGCCTCCTAATGAACAATTGAACGTTGTTGCATTATTCACTCAGGTTGGAACTCCATCACGAATTTAGGTTTAATATGAAAAACGATCAGCGAACAGAAAATGTGGTAGATCCCATGTAACAGACATCAATTGGACAAATTATAATTCGAGACTTTTTTAAATTAACGTTCAGTTCTTGAAACCAATTTAACATCCATTGAATGACAGGAAATGATTCATATTTTCGTCTAATCCCAAATTATTTTTAAACACGAAAATATAATAAATACACACACGGACCTTACCAACATATACGTATAATTGAGGTTTTATGAATTATTTATCATTATACACGTTACTTTTAATTGGATCCTGTGTTATTTTTTCGATAACTATATAAGATTTCTAATTCCCAGACGTAATTATTGTTTATTGTAGTCGCTTTTCTTTTATAGATCATTAAATGTGTGTAATTTTTTTAATGGATGGCACGAATAACATTACGATTTTCGACAAAAGCCCAGAAATGTAATAAACCAACAATTGAAAATTGGAAAAAAAACAGACTCACCTTTCTTTGGTATGAGCGATTTCAGCAACATTATAGCGTTCTCGTCGCATGCCCACGCGTGCATTTTCCTATAACTATCGCGTCCCTTTTCCGTCAGCTTGTCCCAAGGTTTAGGTTTCGAGAGGAGCTCCGAGACCGTACCTTGGGACAGACCTAGGATGTATTTCGCGAAGAGTCTTTGGCCTATGTTGTGGATAGAGAGGAGTTCCCGGACCCTCCGGGCTATGTTCAGGGTATCTGGAAGGAGACAACGAAATGGTGTTGTTTCTACAAATTTTGACTTTGTGATAGTAATGAGTCCATTCATTGAATTTACGTATCGGTTTGTAAGCCACCACGACTAGAACTGTTCTTTGGGTCTCTTTCTGTTACACTGCACGTTCCCCACTCGAGACGTTCGTTACCGCAAACGATTGTCATCAGCATTCAGACTGGTGCCGACTCTGTTAGTTATACTGAAGAGGTGTCCAGCCGACTTAGTTAAAAGTGGAACATTTAAAAAAAAAGACTTTTAAGACCGTTAATTCTAATTAATAAAAACCGACAAATTCCATATTGTAACGATATCAGTTCAACAATTCTAGTATCATATTTCTAAAGTACAACAATCTTTTAATTTAAGAGCGTAGGCTTTCATGGCCGGAGTCAAATGTACAAATGCGTTTTTCCGGGCTATTTGGCCGTGGTCCAGAAAGGTTTAAGTAACCGACGTTTCGTCTGCTTCTGCGAGGGTAATTTTCGAAGCAGTCGAACGCTTAGAAGACTACCATATCGCCTCTGAAGATGTTTGCCGCAGAAGCAGACGAAACGTCAGGTTACTTAATCCTTTCTGGACCACGGCCAAATAGCCCGGAAAAACGCATTTGCACAGTCTTTTAATTCCTTAAAAAATATAGCTAGGCGTTACATTTATTACAACTGGACCTCAAATATAAAACAAAACATTCGTCTAAACTCTCCTATAGACTTTGTCTAGCCTGTTGGAACATTCATAGTTTGGTTAAATAATATTTTATTAAAATAACCAGCCATTTTATTAGTTTTTCTTTTGTTGAAATAAGATAATGTTATTTTAAATTTTTGTGTCAAAATGATTTCAATTTTTTTAAATAATAAGAAAAAGAGTAACTCAAGTAGATATTACTAAATATTAAGAGTCCAACCATAGGCAGTGCTTTTAATTGAATTAGAATAAAAAACCTATTCAGTTGTATGACTTCAAGAACAATGGTAAAAAATGAGCTTCATTTGAACATACCAAGGTGGCAAATTCATACATCAAAATAAAACTTACAAAAATTATCTATTTAATGGAGCATTATCTAAAGGGGTGTAAATTACATTTAAACACACCAACTGGAGGGACAAATATAGAAGTATTATACATAAAAAGGACAATAACAAACAAGCTTTCTAATGTTCTCTCTCGCTCTCTGCTTCTCTCTCTCTCTCTTTCCTTTCGTCTCTCTTTTTCTCTATTTTGTCCCCTTTTTTTTAATTTATTTATTTGGGTGTGAAAGTTATGTTTACACGGTTGATTTTGGCACGAATTATTTTCAGCTGCAGAACAGTCAATAAAACATTTCATTATTACGTTGATTACGTATAAAACTGTGATATAGGAAAAGTAACTAAAAAAAAATTCAGTAAAAAAACTAAAGACCAATAAATAGCAAAGGTTTTATACGCATGTGTGTTTAGTAGGTTAGGAATGGAGTGGTAACATTTTAAAAGTCTTTCTTTTTGGAAATTGTAATCAGTTTGCTTCTTTAGCAGGTTTAATTGTTTTGGTCGCTCAAAAATTTAAGGAATGTGTTGTACACGAATGTGTAGTAAAGTAATATTAAGTTTATTAAAAGTAATTCCTTACAAATATTGGTTGGTGAAAAACGGTTTCATTTAATGTAAAATGCGTATTTTACAGTACAGTTATTGACGATGAAATATTAATAAAGCACATTATGCTTTTTTGTAAAGGCAAGAGTTAATTAACAATTTATGTATATCAAATTTCAATGTCCTCTGCACAGCTACTACATATCCTCATGCATATTTATAATGTTTTTAATTTTTTTGAATTCTCATAAGGTAAACACACAAGTTACGTTTAATTATACTTAAACCCACTTAGTACAAATACCCGTTTTTGAATAAATATCAAAGATTGCGTTGTAAGTTTGTTCTAAAAATGTGAGTACAGATTAAACCGTTTTAAATTAGGATTTTAGAAAATCATATGTGGCTGTCTTAGCTAACATAATCCTAACTAATACTTTGCATATTTTGTGAATAGGTATATTTAAAGTCATTTGCATAATTTTTCCAAAAATTGCATATAATGCATATAATATTTCTTCAATAAATTACTCCTATTATTTTATTCATTTATCGTGAGGGTATCCGGGCTACTTAGTAAATTATCAGGAAAGCAGACTTTTGATTCGTCAGATGATAGTTCATAATCCATTTTACAAGTTAAGGAAGTACTGGGCAACAATTTGCTTGACATTCTGTAATGTATGTAATCCTAGTAAATGTACAGATTAATTGTAACTATAGATGTATTCATAATTCAGTCAGAATCATCCAACTTGTCAATTTCAGAAAACATGAAAATTGGAAATAGATACTAATCAATTTATAAAACTGCTGAAGGTAAAACTAGTTAAGAAAAGTTTAAAAATATTAACAATGTTTTTAAACTAGGTTATTTAAGATATTCTTTTATATCTTCAAAAATCTTTAAGAATGTTTAAAAAGAAATAAAGGATTAAATGTATGCACAAATATGCGCATACTGTTAGTATATTTTCATGCATATTTGTTTTTCTATTGTTATTACTAAATAGTATGAGAGGTCATAGGTCTCGTTATATATTTTTTTATTGTATTACTATGTTATCACTTGATAGTTGACATAAATAGATTCTCTAGATTTAATCAACAGTAATGAGCAGTAACCAGAAAAGCAGGTAAAATTACATGTTTTTTAAAAGTTAAAAATATTCTTATAGTTAAATTCTTATTTAAAAGCCATCGTAAGTGATATACAATATTTTTTGAAGGCACAAATTTGAAAAATCCGCAATTACCTGTTCGGAATATTATAAAAATACCATCTGCTTCCACTGTTACCCGATTTCTTGAATCATTATATGTATTAGATATTCTTGTATCTAATGCATTTCGAAAACTTAGGTTACTAAATAATGGTTGTATTTATTCACTTAAACTCGTATGCTACATCGTAGTGATTTTAAAGATACACATACAGTTCCAAATTTTTCATTGCATGTAGTACCAGCCATAATGAATAATACTGTCAAGATTAAATCAGTAGGGGGTATCCAAAAACGTTACATCGCTCGCAGGCGCAGTTGCACAACGTGGCTTTCCGAGTTAGTTGTAAATTCAACGAATGCACTTATATCTAGTCTCCCATCTTCTGGGCATTGAATTGGGTTCGAATATACTTAGGGAGTTAATGGAGACCGAACAAACCAGGATCAGTGGCAGTGAAAGATTTACGATTTTTAGCCTTATACATTGTGGTCAGGAGTTGAAAACAAGGGAATAACTAAAGTGACGAAGTAACTAGCAACGACTTACCCAAGTTCTGCGAGGCGTACTTGTCCATGTTATACCTGAGCATCTCCTGCAGTCTCGCTTCCATCGGGTCCCCCTTGGGTATCAGGCTCTCCCCCAGCCTGCCGACCATCGACCCGGGCGCCATCCCCAGGTCCTCGGCGAATTTGAAGCTCGGCCGGTGGTCGTCGAACGAGTACGGGTTCTTTTCCGACCTGAGGAAGCTATTCACGCCGCACATAAGAGTGATGTTGTTGTTGCCAACGTGGTGGTTGTTGTTGTCCTCCTGCGGGCTCTTGGGCGCGTGGTGGAGGCCGCCGTTGACGAGGTGGTCGTTGGGCGACTGCTGGTCGGGCGGCTGGGGTGTCGAGGCGGTACTCTTCTCGTCGGGCACGTTGATCGGGGTGGAGCTCTTGCCGTCGAGGGAGGCGGGCGAGGACTTGGGGGTGATGCGATTCTGTTCGATGCTCCGCCTCCACGTCGAGACGATCTCCTCGCCGAGGAGGCTTCCGAAGGCGTCGACGTTCTGAAACGGGGGCGGAAGGTTCGTCGGGGGCGTCACGGGCAGCGTCGGGGGATGCTGCGTAGAAGGTTGCTCGATACCTGGAAGACGAGCGATTAGGTACGGGGCCACCTGTACACGTGGATCGAACTACAGTACTAGGACTAGTTTTTCGACTAGGTGTATAATATCGAGGTTTGAATAATTATATTAATACTGATACTAACGATATTTGTACCTCGAAGCATATTCAATGAATATAGTCATATCTTAATAAGTGAACAGGTGGAACTACAATGACCACCAACAGTAGGCGACGTGCGACATGTGTAATCACGAGACGTGAGGGCATTTTTGAGACGCTATAATTCTTCAAAGCTTGTTCGTCCTAAACTCCCATGTGTCACTCAATACGTAATGGGTTTGTTAAATGGTTAGCTCCGAGAATTCTTAAGAATTTACTAACTTTACCGAAAAATGCATTGAACTGTATAGTGTATTACGGTAACGATTTGCGAGGGTTGCTCTCAGGATATCACTTCAGGATATCAGTGATGCTGGAAAACTATATGCAAACAATTATTCATGCACACAGGGCGTGATTTAGAGTCTCAAACCCCTTTGGCGCCACCCTCACGAGAGTTAAGAAGGGTCTGTTGTTAAGAGCCCAATTCTCGGCACTGACTCTCCCTACGTTTCTCAGACTGGTATGATATTTTTGATAGTTCAACTTGAACTTGTAAATTTGTATAGGTATATTCACCGTAAAATAATTAAATAGTGTTTAAGAACGTGTGTGTGCTATTATCGAACTGGGTTGCGCGTCACTAACGTTGACATGCGACGTGGGCATACCAGAAAGTTTTACAAACTTTCAACCTCCATCTACCACTTTGCTCACACAAAACAGACATATCCTAAGCCCCTCAATAAATGTCATGCAACTAGGTATTTTTGTTGCTGGAGTATTTAGTTTTAAAAAGTATAGATTCCGATTAAGTTAAGAAGAGCACATGTGCCGATACCTACACTTGTCGGCATGTATAGTTGCCGTGGCGAATAGTGAATGGCCATTGCGTTCGAAGAAGTGGTAGGTGGTAGAGATGGTGGAGGTAAAGCGGAGATTAGAAATTAACTACTCAATACATCAGTCCATTTACAGGTTAAAGAATGATCATTATGTCTCATTAATGGCCTTCTACTAACAAAAAATCATTATTCTTATTATCTGGCAACAAGTAGGTCTTTAAATGGGAAATGCCTTGGTTAAATAGCAGCGTGGTTTGTACAGCAGTCACCAACAACACACGAACTAACTTCCATTACCCCGTAACGAGCTTTACTGTAAGTTTTCGTAAATGTAAGAAACACAATCTGCGCGGATGTCACGTGGTGTGCTCTCCTTAACTCAATCAAACTCCACTCGGATTGAAACGCACACACATTTTACACAATCAAACACAAACTTTTCTGTTCTTCACTTTCTTTACATGATCATCTCTCATGATCCGTAAGACATCATCGAGTAAACCGTAGGTCTTCTAGAATAAAGTTGAACGTACCTGCCCAAGATATGCAATGTCTATACAAAGCAAAGAGTACATAGTTATGTTATAAAATACAAAAATTTGTTTCTAAATCAAGGTCGAAAAGAGCAAAGAGATATAGTACATAAAGGATTTAATACAGAGGTACCAAATTACCACATTACAACAGATATCATATTTAGTTCCAAAATTTATTGGGCAAGTGAATAATTTTCAAAACAAATGTATTTTCTAAAAATGGTAATAAAAATTTTACTTCAAATATTTTCGTTGATCTGGAATTTAATATTGAAAAAAATTGTACTTTAACTTTACCACTGCAATAACCCATCAGCAGGCACTTTTTGAAGACTAGAAAGTTCCATTGTATGGGGCGCGAATATCAGACTAGTTTTAAGTATGACAAATTATGCTTTATGACGAATAGATCAGTAATTTAAACATTACCGCGTTCATCTCAAATTCACACCTTTCAAATGGGGTGCCTCTAACCAGAAGACACATTATCGCAATAACTTGAAACTACTTCAACGTGTCCAGTGTTCAGATCTTGTTATACAAGGAAGCGGTATTTTTTTATTACATAAAGAAAATTAATCTGAAAGGACAAAACTTCTTTTTAGCAAAGTTTGATTGTTTTTTTAAACTTCGCTAATTTGTTAAGACCCCAATATTTTTTCAACATCCTGTTTCATTGTACAGAAAATACCTTCTAGTTTAATGATAAAATTTTGTTTTATTTTATTTATTTAAGGCTCTCTGAAGGCGGGAATCACTCCAGCAACCTCTTTTTGAAGTTCAGAGAGACACAGTGAAGTCGCTTTCGTTATTTTTATTCGAAAATTCTTATAATTATTTCAATTTTACTAAAATATATCCGATAGTGTAACAACATTCTATTCTTTTTTATTGCAGTGGAAGTAATAAATATGGTTGTAGGCCGATTGCGCACCGCCAACGGTCGTTAAAATGTGAAGATTATCTTAAAACTACTGTCCGATTGAGCGTGGGTCATTTTCTGAGTGGGTATTGGTTAGACACGTTTAAAATGTCTAAATCATCTATCAGTGCCAGCAGTCAAACGAACAGTTTAACACTAAAAGGTAGGGGAAGTGAAAGTGGCGCGCAACTGGTGTTGATACATGTATACTCTAACCAGTAGCAATTGGAACACTCAATAAAATCTGAATTTACCGAGGACATTCGAAAAGAGCCCGTTGTCTCTATACAAAACCATGGGACTTATCTTTTTGCTTATTCAGAAACGCACTGGTATCTTTAAAATGCAGGTGTTCAGTTGCCCCAGTGAAATCATATATATGAATGTATGGATATGTACAGATAAAGAACTAGAGGGTCCATTGGACCGCAATTTTTTTTTACGACAGCGGCACTTTGTACCTTCTTCTTCTTCTTCTAAGGTGCAGGTGTACAGTCGATCAGTGAAATCGTGTACGAGGAAGTACGCGAGACTCTACAAATACTGGATGGTCCACTCGACCATGACACAGCGGTCACGTGTGCTTTCCTTGTGATGTCTTCTTCCGCACTTATACTCGAGAAAGCAGTGGTGTGTGAATGTGTGTGCCATTTCTTTGTGCGATTTGGAAGTGAAGTCATTGTTAGAGTTATTATCCGTAATGATACGCCCATGGAGGACAAGGCGGCATCGCTCTTCACTACTTAAAAATCCATTAAGTGTTTTTTTTGGTGTTCCAATTGTGGCTGTACATAGTTTACATGTATTGGTTAGTAACGGTTTGTAACAATACTATAGAAGCAGAGAAACGATCTAGTAGCGCATGTAAAAAATAATACTAATACGTGACTTTAGAAAAATGACGTTGGTGTTGAAACTTGAGATATGCAGTTGGCCAAATGTACTGCAAAACCTTTGATGAACTAGTACTTTGGAAAAGTGGGTATGAATTAATAAGACTCACCGTACCATTGTATATCTGATGCTATCGAGTTGACAAGGACGGATTCATGATAGTTTCATATGACATAATTATGGAAGAAGCGATGGGGTGGTAAAAACATTGTACAAAAGAGCACTAGAAAGAGAAAAGTGGATGAGTAAATCAACTATGTTTATTGAACACAACAGATATTAAACAAAGGAAGAGATATAAGAGGTACTGTAAAACCGAGTTAACTTACAATATTAACGAATTTAATAACGGATACTCCGGGAAACGTTTGATAAAATATTTTTCGATGAATTTGTCGTAAGCCAATAACGGTTGTAGATGTGAGGTTTTTCGGAATCTGATTTTCCAATCCTTTCTAACCTTTTCAGAATTTATAAACGGCTGTATTTGAACGTCATATCGTCACGAAACAAGAAATGTACTCTTCATTAAACCTTCAGCTTGCTGTCGTAAAAAAAAAACGTAAACTTGACATATTGTAGAGAGTAATATGTACTTTTTAAATAATTTTTCTCCTAATGAGACAAATAACTCGAAATCGCATGACAAATGGGCACATCTTTTCGTTTATTTCAGTTATCACCAGGTGCTACTGTACTGTCGATTTTTGTGAAACTTTATTTGTGGGTTAATACCTCACAACACCACTAATAACAATTTATTATTCTACCCAAATATTATTTGAGAGAAGCCAGCAGTGATTATCAGTAAGTGCAATTGTGCAGTGTGTTAAATTGATCTGACATAAGATTGGGGTACTGATTTTATTAAACTGGAGGAGATTTGAATATTTATTTTCCATTTAGAGTTTTCGCAATTATTATGTGATCACTGTCATCGTTTATTGTTGTATTATAATAAGTGGCAAAAATTCCTGAAAATTGAGTACATACTCGTATTATGGGTCATCCAGTACAAAGAAACAAATAGGTATCTACATTAGCAAACTTGGAAACATTTAAAGGTAATTACGACGGCCCACTACAGGAGAATTTACCGAAACCAGTCTTTATGAAATTTCTACATTCGCGCAAATCTAAAAAGAAACTAATTCGTGCCTCGCAATTTCATCTTCCATTTTTTTAGACCGTTTTCAGGACAATTCGAATTTTCCTTTTTGGACACCTATCTTATGGCACGGATGGGAATGTTTCAAGTAAGCAAATAACGATTTAAGGTATAATAGAATACGTATGCAAATAACATTGCACAGCGCTGCAATTGAACTTATATGTCTACAACTTAAAGCGCCAAATAAAAATTTAAGGCTTCTAATCATTAGACAAATACTGTTTCCTAGCAACAATAAAAAATATTTGTTATTCGTATTCAATTCGCGTCCTTTAAAACGAACACGCTTCTAGAAACTTTTACGAAATAATTAAACTTTTGAGAGAATTAATCTTTGCTCAGTGAGCGAGTCAGTCGTTAATTAAATAAATAACAAATAATGATTTAACATAAATCACAGATAAATCTGATATCATGTGGCAACGTTATTTACTTTTATGACTATAATTTAACGATAATTCGAATGGTATCACACGAGATTAACATGGCTTAACGATAGCGATCTCATATTGTTCATAACCGTTACCGGGCCCCCCGAAAAATTCCCAAAAATAATTCACCATAACAATAATTAAAAGAGATTTTAATTATATCGAGAAGTCGCGGACCGTGAAAAGGAAGTAATGCCTCAAACTACGTAAGACAGATACGCAATAATTCTAGATACGGTCACTTAAGAGGAAGTCGGATAGATACAATTTTTAGAAAATTAGTTCAAATGTCGTTAAAACTACGTTTAGCTTGTCTTCTCACGGTGACGAAATAACTACAATTGTTAATAAAAACAATAAAAATGAAACTCGGCGAAATTTGTAGTGACGCATACGTTCCGTGAGGCAACAAATAATTAACACAACAGAAAACGAAATACTTGGAGACAGACACATACTGAAATATCAAAAGTTTTATCCCTAAATTCTTGGCGATTTTTATCAACACCGGTCATTAAATCTATTTTAATTCTAACTTGTCGTCGGGATCGTTTCGAGTTAGAAATTATAGTGATTTTATAGACATCCAAGTTAAGAGACGGTTTATAAGCATATTAACAGCTGAAATTCGCTAATAAATCTGTAATAATTGGGCACTCGAAAAGTTTTATTACCTACGGAATTTATTACTGAAGGTTTTGTAATCTTCCGGAGAAAATGAAAAGTTCTGAGGTACTTACGGACGAATTAACATGATAAGAATTAGCGATTATTGATACTAAACAAACACCTCAAGAGAAGACCCGCTTAAGATGACGTTTTCGGCTCGAATGGCTCGAATTTCTCGTAAAACATAAAATCCGAGTGTTATGCCACAGACAGAGTAGGACCATTTGGCGTGACAGTTTTAGTGGAATATTTGAACGTCTATGGTGTTGCAACTATAAATAAATAAATTTATCGTCTAAGCGGAGTTATGAGCTCTTCGTCTCTTTGTAATAATGGGGTCCTTACTTTAAAAAATTTTCGCTTACCTTCACTTTCCCTCGACGGCGATTTATCCCTACTGTCCTGCACCAGGTTCTTCGATTTTTCCAAAAGTAATTCGATACTTTTACAATCCGGGTTGCTCGCTAGATCGGACCTCAGAATACTGCAAAGAGCACGGCACGGTATTACAATTTATAGATTAAGTAACAATAATAAACAAACTATCTGGGGCCCATAAAAAACAGATAAGATATTATTGCCGACGAATCCCATACCTGAGTTCCCTTTTTAAATCTTCGTAGTCTTTTTGGAGATCGAGTTTCGTTTCTAATCGGATGATGTGTTGTCTTTTCTGTTCTAATTGGTCTTCGAGCCGTGATATCTGGGTCATGGAAGATTCCTGCAGCTTCTGGATGCACCCTTGCAGCCTTTGGTTTTCTTCCACCAACTGGTTAATCTGGAACGTAAAATAAAATTTCATGATGACGAAGGGGGTGTAAATAAAAATGAAACCGTCACGAGCGAGATTAAATCATTTTCAGATCACAACTTAGAAATTCGGAAAGGCTTGAAGACCAAAGTAATTCCTTGGTACTTACTATGTGTAAAATGAAACCAAGATTTCATTTTTCGGATTTTTGAACTTTTCTCTAAAACCGCTCCAAACAATGTTTGTTAAAGGTTTGAATATTTTTCTAATGCCGAATATTTATTATAGAATATGAAAAAAAAAATATGAGTAGTCCAAACCACACATCGTCAATTTTTGTACGAGAAAATACGCGAATATATTACTTATCAGAACATTGAATAGATAAATAACAAAATTATCCGAATATTTCCTTAAAAATACATTTCAATGTGATCTCTAATGTAATTTGTTTGGTGTCAGGTGTTATATATATATGTATATACTTGACCTCAAGCAATACCATAATGAAAACTTTAGAAAAATTGTGTTAAATATCTACTTTATTTTAACAATAAAACCGATTAATTGGAATTTCAAGCTAACATAAAACATTTATGAAAAAAAATTTTGAACCTTACCATATAAGGTAAACTTTAACCACTAGCAATTGGAACACTCAATAAAATCTGAATTTACTGAGGGCATTCCAAAAGAACCCGTTGTCTCTATACAAAACCATGCGACTTATCTTTTTGCTTATTCAGAAACGCCCTGGTATTTTTAAAATGCAGGTGTTCAGTTGCCCAAGTGAAATCCTATATGTGAATGTATGGATATGTACAGATAAAGAACTAGAGGGTCCATTGGACAGCAAAATTTTTTTACGGCACCGGCACTACGTTTGTATTTTCTTCTTTTTCCAAGGTGCAGGTGTACAGTCGATCAGTGAAATCGTGTACGAGGAAGTACGCGAGACTCTACGAACACTGGATACGGATCCACTGGACCATAACACAGCGGCCACGTGTGCTTTCCTTGTGATCTCTTCTTCCGCACTTATACTAGAGCAGTGGTGTGTGAATGTGTGTGCCATTTGTTTGTGCGATTTGGTAGTGAATTGATTGCTAGAGTTATTATCCGTAATGATACGCCCATGGAGGACCGGGCGGCATGGCTTTTCACCAGTTAAAAAGCCATTAAGTGTTTTTTTTGCCGTTCCAACTCGGACTGGACAAGGTATACCTATCGTTTCAACTGCCCAAAAAGTCGAATTTACGTTATTATGAAATGATCTGAATATGTTCTTAATAATTAGAACTACAGATTGCTCTAGTTAATACTACATTTATTTAAGAATTTTAACGAGCCAGATTTTTTCACAGAATTTTTTTGTTACCTGTTTAGACCATTTAGGAGCTGTACCATCCATCACAATCCGATAAGCCGGTTAAAGTTTTAAAGTGCTTAAAGTATTCGGTACAGTTCAATAGGTTGGTGTAGTAGCGAATGACATTCACCTTCTTAAAACACTTTGATAGAAAATTATCCAGATAGTGGAATACCTGCAATTGGTACACTTATCTGAATAATCGTTTATACTGGTAATCGGGTTAGAAACACCAATTACCAGTGTTGAATTTGAAATTAAATTTTTAATAGTTAGCGCGGAAATCAAATCCCTGAAACAGTTATCAAAGACCTGTAACAACTGTCTTTAAGAGTTGAAAGTCTTAAGTTGTTTCTTTCTGGTTTGTTTCTGTGCCTGTTTAAGATAAATATTATATTTTGAGTGGATAACAAGTACAGTGTTAAGTTAGTTATAATTGTTTGATGTTTGGAGAATTTGTTCATTCCGAAGATCAAAAGTACTGAAGGGCTTTAAATCAAACTGCAGTAACCGACCTAGGGCAGTTTGTGGTCGTCAAAAGCAGTTTTTCATATTCAAATTATCTTCAGAGGACTGTCCGTGACAGTCACAAACTGGTATTTTGTTAGCTCGCAATCTAATCAATTTTATTTTAAACGTTTGACACGTCTAAAAATCGAGATTCCCTCGAGTCAAAAAGCTTCCACGTTGCGGTGATCAAACGGGGGTAATTTACGGTCGCGGGAAACTTAAAAACCTCCCCAGGAGCGTTTTAATTGGAAATTACGCAAAATGCCGAAGTGCTAAATGATTAAAAACAATCATAAAAAACGGCGACCGCGCTTGTGATGACTTATGAAAAAAATCGCCTTCAACTCGATCCCCCTTTCAAAAAAAAGACAGCGGCCCAGATCAGATGGCGATCGCTCCCACTAATTCAGACCGCCACCGCCGAAAAGGCCGATTGGAAATACGCGATTTTTTGTGTGTTTTGAACGCCAATAAATTCGCTTCGTTATCTCCGGACGTCTAGCTCGGACGTACGTCCAACGTTGGGGTGCGTGAGCGCGGGAGATTAAGGCGATGGGGGGCGAGTCGTTGATTACGTTCCGGGGCGCCGGAGATATGCAAAAACATCTACCCTTGTAAGGTATCGGTTTGAATTATTGTTTTAAATATATCACCCCCGGAATTCCCTTCTGTTCGATTTTATTTTTTACTTTTAATAGCTCCGGATTTTCGTGCTAAGGGCGGAAAAAAGAAAAGGGATGAGTTATGTCTTGGAGAAATAATCCCGGCGCTATTAATTGCGATTAGACACGTGGGAATTAATTACGGCCATTTTTTCGGATCCGGTGTCGGGGTTTATTTTTCAGAATACGTTCCATGTCACTGTGATCTGAAAACATCTTCAGACTCATTCAAGAAAAGTCCCGAAAGAAGTAATTAGTTGCAGAACGCTATGTACGCTATAAAAATACTTACCTTATGACTCGTTAGAAATCTGTATAGTAAGTTCGGTATCTAGAAGGGGTATTCTGTTTTTTCCGATTCGTTTTGAAATTTGCCATAAACAATTACTTGAGGTCACACTGAAACACAGATCCTCCGGTTCTTAATTTATTTGAATCTATTGTCATCGATTAAACCCTATGTACCTGTTTCATATAGAAACATATGTTTTATAGAATACACCTTACACAAAAATTGGTGCTGGGCAAGCTGATTTAGAAGAGAGTTTGTCGAGTCTAGACTCGGGTTTGGTAAATCGTAACAAGACTGAAAAGGCTTTTTGTCTTCCGAATTGGAAGACAAAAAGCCAAGAGGCAAATCAAGATCGGATATATTACTTTCGTTAGTCGGAGAGTACGTATTTGGGAAAGTAATTGACAACCAGGAATCAGAGAAAAATCTCTTCTGTGGCTTTCAGGATTTCTTAATCCAGGAAAAATTAAGGTCGTCCATATGTACCATTTCCCCTCGGGGCTTTATGTTATAGTATTGATGGTACTTAATATCGATTAGGGAGAGTTGATAATTATATTTCTCAATTTTCAGTACAAAGGAGGCAATTTAGTTGAGTGTATGCAGACATGTCAATCAATTATTAAAGTTCATCAGAGAAAATCAGGATTATGGAAAAAAATTAAAACAGATGAAATCTACCTTTTGATTAAATAATATTTAGTAATAAATATTCAATAGCAAGTAAACAATCGCTGTATCTCTAACTTCAAGCAGCATTTTTCTATATTTGTAGTTTCAAATTGAATGTAGGTACACAAATTAGTCTTAAATCGGTTCCACGTTTAAATAATCAATATTGGATTTTTTCAGGATGATGAATTAAGAAAATTGGTACACTTAAAACAAGGGCGTGATCGAAAATTAATTTTTCCTTATAAGGCTTTCTTAATTAATAAATTTGCTAGAAAAGGATTTTGCGTTTTAACTATTTTTGTCTTGTAAGGGTAAACATGCAACAACCGTAAATTGTATTGAAGTATACAGTTGTTTGCCTTTGTTACAGTTATGATTGTAGAACTTAAAACATCAACTCGGCAACAACTGACTTTTGAAAGTTTCAGACCATACAATTGTTTGATATCAAATGATTGGAGCTAGAGCAAATCACATTGTACTCAAAACGGTGTTGGTCCGCCGTACTTTTATTGTTTCCACGAAAGAAAACTGTAATTTTTTAAGGCAAACTAACCTGAAAAGGGCTAACTTACAGCTATCGTAGTTGGTCAAAACTGTCGTCGATGAAAGTGACGAAGCTATGATCAAATCTAGCATCTGCGTGCATATGAAAATAGGCTTCTATCATACCATATCAACAATACAGCTGCAGATCTTTTAGGCTACTCGACAGCTGCAATGAGTTATGGAAAACTGATGAAGCTGAAGTTTGAATTTTGAGTTGTGACTAAGATCTCTGAACTTAACAGTCTTGGAGCTGTTTGGATGTGTAAGTTGGATTAAATCATATATCATTGGTAACTGAAGATTATTAAATGTAGACGCTAGCCTGGAATTGCAGTTACCGCGACTGTAAAGATTTAAAGTTGTTTGAATCTGCAAATGAAATTGTCATGGCTGAAGGTCTTAGTTTACTTGGCGACTATTGGTTATTGCAAGATAGCTAGTTGGTTCATAACTAAGACAAACGTCACATTGCATTCACTGACTTTTGGTTTTGAGAAGTTTAAACGTAACATGGGCAATTTTAATATAATTTCTAACTTAACATTTTAAGTCTGTAACTGTAACTATTTTTTTAAATTTCATATCACACCTGTTGATTCAAAATAAAACAAATACATATAGACCGATGCATGCTTCTGCTGAACTTTTATTGTTTTCATCACAGTGGCTATGTTGGTTTTGCACAAACAACATAAGTTATTGTTCAATAAATTTAGAGACAAAATCAAAATTAGATCTCGTCTTGTATCGAAATCTCAAAGCTTGGTCTCGCATCGACCTTGTCTTGAATTTCTAGACGAGACGAGACCATCGGTCTCGACCTCGTATCCATTATTACCTTCTACGATACAAAATTCACTTGAAGCTAGGGTGAAACGACTGATGAGTTATGAAGTCCTTGTACCATTTCTATGAACGAATGTTATATCGATTTGGTACACATGTTCGTTTCGTGAAATATATTTTAGAACCATTGAAACATGTTTATAGATTGAAACCAAATTTAAGAAATTTATTAAACACTTCTGACAAGCACCGACAATGGAAACCGCCGGTGCACGTGATTCATTCCTATATATATAATGTGCGCAGGTACCTAATCGTTTCAGTGAGTCAGCTCTAACGCTATGAAGTAGCAATTTCTCGACATAGGGACTACCAATTTGGCCAACTACGCTACAGGCTTAGGTTTGCAACAGGTTTTTCGTATTCTTAGATTAATTCCCGAAGAGCTATTTATGACTTTTTCGGATTTCAAAATCAACTTCTGCTATAAATGGAATCCTTTCAAAACTTAACGTAAATAATTAAATAAACCTATTCGCAGTGAGTCAATACCTCAGGTAAGATTGACAACATGCCAATCTAACGAAACAAATTTACTATAGACAACAAAGGTCAATTTCGAATTTAAATTTAAACAGCTTCACGCGATGAAACCTCAATGCTTTTCTTACCTACTATGCTATGAAATTAAGATTTAAAACCTCACAATTTACTTTATCTTAAAGTACAAGGCGTTTCGGTGCTGAAATTGTTGCTATAAGCATAATTTTCATCAATCAAATAACAAATTAATCTGAAAACACACACAAGATAAATAGTACTTCCTAGAAAAAAAAACTGATGCGCCTCTTTACACTAATCAATATTCTGTACATTTTTTAAGTGAATCTCCAAACTCCCTACCAGCCGCCCAAAGAAACATTTCCGAATTAATTGAGCGCCAAGGATTTATCCCTACCACCGCCCCCCCACGAAATTAATCAATGCATCCCCGTGTATTTCACCTTATATATATATAGAGGGGTTGTGGATTAATATAATGTCTTCATTTTCCGAAGCGATTGATTGATTCTGATGCTCCACGTCCTCACTAATTCTAACTTCGTGTGCGGCAAACTTTATTCGGGGAAAATATGATTTGAAAGCGAAACCAATCGATTGAGTTATGTACGATATTATTCATCTCTACGATAGGGGTTTGATTGGTTTCCAGATCTCTGCGGCTATTCAAGCGGTGTTAAGGTACCCGGGAGATGGAGAAACGAAACAGGTGATTTATTGATATGAATTACCTCTTATTTCGACTTTGGAAAATTTTACCACGCTTACCAGAATCTGGACGGGGAAACATTCGAGCGACTCAGATGATCTCAGAGAATTTGTAGGCAACGTATGGTGTCAAAGAGGATTTTGTGACATGATTTTAAACCTGCGTGCAGTCTATTTGAAGTCGCCAAGGAGTTTACCGTTTCGCGATAAGCTCCTGCGGAACCTTATCTCCGCCATATGGAACAACTCAGAATGTCACCGTGATGGCACGACGACAAAGAAGATAAAATCGGATCATAGGTTCGTTAAACGCAACGGAGTTGTTTACGTTGAAGTTTCTTAAACATTAAAAAATGACGTTGTTATCCGCTTAATTGTAAGCGAGGTGGGCTCATTGTAAACACTGGTCGTAAACTGCTGTTAAAAACTCACATTTTTCTCTTGAGAACAAGACATTCCTGTCGTTCACCTCTTTCACTGTTCGCACTGTTTCATCGTAGGCAGTATTGAGATAACTAAAAATCAGATTTCAACACTATGAGATATATTAATAAATTATATTATAATTTATAATTGGGCAAACAAAATTATGATAAATATTGTCAACATTATCACACACGTATCAGATATCTCTGTGGAGAATAAAGAAGAGAGGACTTGTAAATATTATAATAACCTGTTAATGTATTGTAAAATAAATCAGTAAAAATCGAGAATAATAATTAATGGAGATAAGGGTTTTATAAGACATAGATAAAGAGCAATGGCGCCTAAATCATAACTAAACACATCTTGTGTAAATATCACCGGAGATTTTATGAGGTCTTGGCTATAGGAAGTCATAAATACACTTATACATGGCACCACCGATAATGCAATCATTGTCATCACACACAGGGAAACAGCACACGAATTATGTACGTACGATTTATCTGCAGAGAACGTTTACCTGCGCTTTCGAAATTATTTATTTACTAATTATAGATTTTGACGTAAGGAGCTTCAGCGATGAAGTAAATAAAACTGCACCGAGCGTGATTAAACCTGTAGCAATTACAATACCGCTAATATAAGAGAGTACGTAATTGGGTTATTTACAATTTTTAGTTTGTTTTGGCGAATTCGCAGGCTTTTAAGGTTCTTTAAAAAAGCCTTTAAGATGGTTTTTAAAGTGATTCTAAAGTAATCTTTATTCTTTCTAATATCTTTATTAAGTTTTTATGTGTAAATAATATGAAGAAATTTTAATCGTTGAAGTTTTATCAATTTTAATCGTAAATCTAACTTTTTCTTTCACTTTTAGTAATATCATTAGAATATAGGTAGTGCAATGAAAATTCCCCTGGTGGGACAACTATGACCGTTTTTAATCCTGTTCCGAATATTGTCGAAAGATTCGTCGTCTTATTGGCGTCAGAACTTCAAATGCGACCGATGACTTGCGAGATTATACATCGACACGAATTAACTAGCCTAGATAAATTAGTGATAATTAATTAAATAGTAAATAAATAACCTGATTTATAAAGTTTTGTGTAGTAATAATTGAACCTATCGAGAAACAGTAGGTACAGTATTAATGGAAGCGTGAAAACGGTCCCATTTATGCCAGCTTACGTCAATAATCAGTTACTATTTGTTAAGTGCAAAACTTAGTTGTTTTAGAATATCGTCGTGGAAAAATCTGGGAATTTATAAGGCGAACTACCAGTCACTCAGGCTTAGAATATGCTAGATTCTAACTTTGACTGTTACATACATACATCAGATATTTGCTAGATACTGCCTACGTCTGAGTTAGAATTTAGAAATCATGTATACCTGAAATTTGTTAGCTGTAATGGAACAGTACGTATTTTATGAAATACGCGACAATAGGCATACTTATACTCTAGGTCTAGAATATCCCAGTGGGAGGGTCTGGAATTTAGTTCCTAATTCTTTGCTGTTGTGTTTGTTTTGTTAATGAGCTAGACTACTAGATTTCAGAGGCAAATAACCAGCTTCTCGTAGAATGTTTCTTATTAGTAAATTTATTAGGGTTCAAGTGTTTTCTGATACAGATTCATATTGCAAGCAATAGCACGTGGTAATACGAGGTCAATTGAAAACATAAAATATTATTTCAGCTTCACTAGTACTATCGCAACACTGTATTATAGGTTTATATAGTTTGGTTTATTAGGTATTCATTGATTTCATTTCTATATTAATATAATTTTAAATTTATTTATTGGTATGGTTCCCAATCTGTACGCATAACCTGTATGTCACGATTGGCATGCAGGGAATGATATAATCCTTTTGGTGCATACTGTCTCTCCCACAGCAAATATTCAGTTTTTAGAAAACTTTATTTTTCCGAACCTTCTCCAAAAGATTCCGACCGACATCAGCCGTAATAGTCGAACATACTGCGGTTACGTAGAAGATTACGTAAGATTACGTCCATATTTTAAAGGATGAATGTATATTAAGGTTGATTTAAAAAAAAAACATTTTATTATTTTACTTATCTAATTAACAACTTTGGCTAATCCAATTTGAAGTCGGCAATAGGGTAATTGGCAAGTGGACATTTAGTAATTTGAACGATATTTTCCAACAAGACTCCAAGACTGCAAACTTCGATAAAATTCTCAAAGGTGGATGCATGATCAATCCAAGCATTGAGTAGAACAGTTAAAAAGCTACGTCTCTTGTACCTGTGGAAAATAGAAGAAGTAAGGAAGGAAAATACGAGTTAGACAGGGGTCATTAACTCTGTCTAACTATCTTTTAGATGGCGCATCGGTATAATTCACAAATGGTTGGGTAACTTATGTTAGTGATCTCTGTTTGGGTCTATCCTTGGTTCCAAGCATTGTAAAGAATGGAAAACATTCAAATAGATGTACAAAAGTTAATCAATCAGCGAAGTACGCAGCGGATCAATCTGACGGTCTTCATGATCTCAAATTGAATTTTTGTCGTGTTTCTCGGATTAAAATTTTAAACGTTCACCAGCTGAGTTTGTAACTGTTACAAACTATTTTAACGATATTTTCCAACTGAATCAAAAATTTTCAATAAGCCAGTTTGTTAGTGTTACAGACTCATTCTAAAACGTAGTTTGTAATTGTTATCAACTCGGTTGATGACAGTCACTAATATATACAGGGTGGTATATACATATATACAGGGTAACCTTACAAAAAAATTCTGGGTTATTAGGAGGATCCAACAATTCATAAAAACCCATATTTGGTAGGTCCAAAATGATGAAGAAAAATTAACCCCTATCCACACTCATTTGACGCCACTGACCACAAAAATAAATACATACATATTTAACCAAGATTTAATTGTTAGTTACCTAGTTACAATAAATTGACAATTTGCTTTCAATTTGATAGACGTTTTCTTTTGCCCAGTGATTTACTTGTCAGTTTGCATATGTCCGTTGTCATTTATGTGTCGTCGCCTTTCTTGTTTTCAATGTATGTTTTCTCTTATAATCATTTTTGTACAAGAAGTCTATAAAACCAGTCTTCTTCAAGACTTCACTTGCGTTTGTGTTTGCAGTTTGTAAGTAAATAGCAAATTTCATGGGTCAAGACATTAACGGATAATCATGATTGTGGTTTTAGGTTAGAATCTGCCGATAAACACAATATTCAACAAAGAACAACGATCTCAACTTTAAAAGCAAAAGCAACGTCAAGTTTATAAATCTGCTTTAATAAATAACAAAAGAAAACCAGTGTTTTTTTCCGCATATTATTGATTTGTAAATTTCATTTCTAACGCAAATTCAAAATTATTGAATTTGACAAATGTCATTCAGTTTGCTAGTTGGTACAGGTACCGATTATCGTTATTAGACAACCAAAATCACTTGTTATGTTTGATAATTTATTTGGAAACTTTATCAAACGAAATAGTTTTAAGTTGGAGCTAATATTGAGTTGGCAATATTTCCAACGTATGCATTATAACCATAATTTATTTTAATGAAATGTAATCCAAAAAGCAATCAATTTTTTGTCAAAACGGGCCATCGGTACCTAAATCGGTGTAACTGGAAAGGAGATAATAATTTTGTAAAATGTTAGTGTACAAAAGTCGAGTTTCCTATTTTCTTGCGAAATATACACAAACTTGAAAAATACTGACAAAATAACTCAAGAATTAATACAAAACGTTTTCAATTCTGAATTATTTGAAGCGTCTACTAGTGTTGATTTTTAACGTTCACGATTGCATACAAACTGATAGGTCCTGTTATTATTTTTTTTAGACAAAATTTACAAACTAGCTTATGGGCCTAGTGACACCCAACTTAGTAGTAAAAATTTTCAAATTTGTACTAGTGCTAATTTTTGTTCGGTAAGTGTACTACGCCCTTGTAGATTGCTCAGTTTAGGTAATACAGGCAGTGATGTTTAATATATAATAGCGTTACTCGAGTAATCTACATTTATTAGAAAATATAACTTCCACATTAGTTCTGGTTGCATACCTGTTATTGTATTACATGCATTCAATTGTGACATTCCTACAATTTCAAGTTTCTCTACTGAGGCCTTTCCGACGAATCTCCTGATTTCACTTTCACGCCGCTATTAAACCGCATTTAATTCCTCTTCAAGAAGTGCGCAAGTGTTCGGTTAATTATTTTTCTCGTCTTCCTATCGGCGTCCTGTAAGGTTACACCTATTAATTATTACCCCGCAGTATCCTCATTAGTAGAAAGAGAGAGGAACACTTCGATTGAATTCGAGTATTAATCATCATATCCTCTACGGTAGTAATAATAAAACAATTAAAAAAAGAACCCAAGGTCTCGTTCCGCGTTCATTTCTGTGATTCCGGTTATCGTCGCGAAAAACCGAGAGGGTCCCGATATATGATCAATTATACAAGTGTTCCTTCTTTGTTCGACATAAATGGCCGGTAATATCCGTTCCTTTTTAAAATTCATACTTTCCGAACAATGTACGATACGGTTTGCTAACTCTGAACAATGGGTCCGTAAAAATTATTATTTATACGGATGGATCGAAGGGATCGAAAATCTATTGGTAGGTGCTGCCGTAAGAACAGGGAAATCGAATAAATTATCCTGGATTTCGTTAAAGCGGGATCGAACTTTAAACAATTATGAACTTATCAACGAAACGAGGGAGTGCAATAACTCACTAGGTCATTATTTTTTTCGTCTAATCGCTGTATCGAATGAGAAAAAAGCATTCGAAGAATAACAGCTCGTTTGGGACCAATTCTAATTAGTAAAATGGCATCATTCTATTCTCTTCCTGATGCGTACTATTTGCCCCCTTAATGCAAAATCCAATCATACGACACACAAGAGGGGGATCGAAGAAGTAATCTTGTACGTTTCGTTTTAAACGAATGAGACATCTCAGTTTTAAGTCGCGCGAATTTTTGGTTACGGCCGCATCAAAGATGTAACTCGAGAATAATTATTCGATAATCGTAAAAACGAACTATCGAATCGATGAGTTATCATGTCTTCAATTAGATTAGTTAGAGGAACATGTTTCTGATAAATGTGGTAATTAAACTTTATCATAAAGGGCAGTTATCATGCTGAGTCGAAAGGCGAATCAGACAACAAATAATAAGCCAAATGATAGTTTTTTTGTCACGTAATTAGTACAGAATAACTTTTTGGTTTCAATGAGTTGTTTTTAGAAAATAACGAAACTGTCCGCTAATCCTGTCAGTTGTATACAAGGTGTCCCGCATAAGAATCGACACGTCTCGTCGGGATACGAGATTACCCATGTAACGTACCTCTATACCAAGTTGCATCTTGTAGCGTTACAGGTCTTGAAGGTGGGGTTCTAAATTTTGAAAATAACTGATATATTTACAATCTTTTGACTTAGCCGAGTCAAATTTGATATACCGTGTAAATTGATACCGTGTGTTGTAATTCATGAGCGAGAGAAAGTTCAATGAAACATCAAATTGCGTTGATCGGGGTGAGCCACCCTTAAAATTTTACACAACTTTCTGTCTTTCTGCTTATTTAAGGAATTTAGAATTTTACCTATGTGGAAATTCATTTTCAAACTTTTTAACTGGTATTAAATTTTAGTAAATCGTGCGGTATTCAAGAGAAGTTAGACTAAATGAACCAAGGTAATAAAAAGTGTCAATTGGAAATTGTTCAAAATGATCACCATTTTCTCTATGACAAAAAATTATTCTGCGCTGAAATCTCACTTCTTATAGAGTTACATTTATTTGCGATAATAATTTTATGTACTTGTGACATATATTTACCTACTTAAACTTATTTTAATACCTACTACCTAAACTAATAATTTATTTGAAAATTAATGGTTCAAAATGTTTCTAACAGCACTAAAATGAGGTGGTGCTCCATCATGTATAATCGCCCCAAAGTCCCAATATCAGCCGCAATGGTACGAGTGAAGCGTCCAATAGATCAGGGAGAGTATTTTGAAGAAATTCCATATAAGTCATATAACTTTCACCTGTTAGTTGACTTGGTAAAATAGCTGGATCAATTAAATGATGGCCAACAATGCCGACCCATGCACTCGTATTTATTTTAATTTCGCGTTAGAAATGTCGAGCAGTTAGTGCATAAGAGTTTTCATGACTATTATGGATAATTGTAATTCTTCTGTAGGTAAAATAAGCCTCATTCGTGAAAATAATTTTCTCGTGAAAATTATTATTCTAATTTAGAATTAACCGAAAAAATCGTGATGTGTTCATCAGACTACTTTCTCATAACTTATATAGGGTGTTTCAATATGCGTTTGCCAAATACAAACGGGAAATAGATACGGTTAATTTAAGCAAAAAAAAAAAAACGAAAAACGAGAAGTGTAAAGTGCCAGTCAGAGAAGATTTAGTTAAAAATGTTATGAAACTTTATTGTATGTATTCGAAAATGAAATATATACTCAAAGTTTAAAAAACATTCTTAACGTGAAATTCAGGAAAAAAAGAATTCTTGGAACGAATTCCGAGAATAATACAAAAAACCAAAAATCGACAAGTATAAAGTATCCTTCACAGAAGATTTAGCCCAAAACGTTAGAAAACCTTTTTATACACATACAATAGTAGAATAAATATTCAAAGTTCAACAAAAATTCGTGGAGTGGATTTCGAAAAAAATTGAAAAAACCGAAAATTGACAAGTATAAAGTGCACTTCACAGAACATTTAGCCAAATACGCTAGAAAACTTTTTATACGTATTTAATAGTACAATAAATATTCAATGTTTAAAAAAATTCTTGGAGTGAATTTCGAGAAAAATTCTAAAAACCGAAAAATGACAAGAGTAAACTACCTTTCTATCCTGGCCAATTTTAATGAAAAGCTTATGTTCACGTCCTGGTATGGTACAAAGTCTAAATACATAGTTTTGACCGTTTGTGGTTTTTGGTTTTTGAGAAAATCCTACCACAGATATACATACATATACACACGCATACATACATACACACATACCTACATACAGACGGTTTTCCAAAAACATGTTTTTTTGGACTCAGGGGACTTCACAACGTTCAGAAATGCTAATAACTCAATGTCGAAAAATCTCATATATGAGTACCTCATATGAGAAAGTTAAAAGAAGGCGAATAAAGCCTATTCGCTGTATTAAATATTGAAGCAGCAACTCTTGAACTTTTAGGAAATTATATGGATGTAGTAAATTACTGCTAATTATTCTGTTTACAGATGTTCTTCATACTACTGTCTGGTTTGCAGGTTATACTCAATCGTCTGCAAAATGAGTTCTTTCTATACTCTGGTCTCATTAGGACGTTCTCGGGAGTTAGTAAAAAACTTTCTAATTTCTCGAGCCATTCTTTCAACATTGCTAAACGTTTCTCTATGGGGAAACGGATGATTAGAAAATCTTCTTGGAGATTTCTCTACACTTCTGCAGTTTCCTTCACAAAAACTTTATATTAATAACATGTTGACTTGTTCACCGAAATAAATGTCTAAATATTTTTAAAACGATTGAATTAGTTGCGACATTTGACAAAAAAAATTGTCGTAAAAGACTATTGACATTTTGATGTTTGTTCAATTGACAATTTTTCTTACCTTGCCCCAATGTTTCTTGAAAGCCACACATTATCACTAAATTTAACAAGAGTAAAACGGTTTGAAAATGAATTTCCGCTGAATATGTAATTATAAATTCTTTCAATTGACAGATAGGGAAAGAGTTCTGCAAAATTTGAAGTGTGGGTCACTCCCTATTAACCTCTTGAATGAGTTTAACTGCAAAATCTTCTATTTACTTTACAAAAAAACATAATATTTTAAAAAATATTGATCTTAGCGAATTGAAACTTTACAACAAGGCTTTATATTATCTCAAAACTGTACTCCTTGATTTTTTCCCAGAAATTGAAACATTCCTTGTTTGGTGCCTAAAGTAGGCACGTTAACTTCATGAGGTTTTTCCAAAAATGGTTCAATTTTAGATTTACAGTCAGCAAACGAAAACTGACCAGTATCACAATTATAAGAATTTTTTTCTACAAGATGTATTTTTCAAAATACAAAATTTCGAGAAAACGTTTTCTCCTTCTAAAAAATATATAAATGCTAATTCCAGCGATTGAACCTTCAGGACTTGAGATCAATTCAACAATTTACCCTTTGATTTTAATCCCGAATAAGGAATACAACAATGTCGATCATGGTCAATGATCATATTTTGGGCCTCCATATGCCAACGAGATGTGTCGCTTCTTATGGGAGACACCCTGTATATCGTGCACGTGGACATTAGGATGGACGTGGCAACGCTCCTAACTCCAAACTGAACTTCCAAAAATTTTACACTATCCGAGTGTAGGATTTCTTTATTTATTCCCGTTCGTTCGCTACACGTCCACGTAAACTTATCCTAATCTCGGGATCGATCGGCTCTCGTGAGCTCTAACGAATCTTGGCCCTTTTTAATCAATGCTAAAACCGAATGAGTCATTTGAATAATTGATTATAGATATGTGTGGCCGTATTTAAAAACCCCTTTCGTGGAGGGATGAAAAAGCGCTGCATAGCGGGGGAGAAGAGGGAGAGAGAGACGGAGATACAACACATTATATATATCTTGAAAGGGGGAGCAGAATATTTAGAATAGGTGGAAGAGAAATGAATAATCCGAAACCGTACGAGAAGGACAAACGAAAACGTCGATTTATCGAAACGAAAAGAGATGGGAAATAATCAATCGATAGCTGTGCTTCAGACATGGTATCACACTAATTGTCAGATGAGGAGAAAGGGGGGGAGGGGATTGTGCGATATCGAGAAGGAAACCGAAATATAGTGTGGATTCAGACGTATATCTCATTTACATCGAAGCTTTATTCTCTTGAGGATTGATCCGATATATTTCCCCAAAGCAAAAACTAAAATACGGATGGAACGTTCTCATGAATTATACACATCGAGAATTATTAAAACCTTTTAAATTTATATACATATTCACCACAAAAATCATTATACAAACACCACATTTCACTAACGTTTTTAAAGGCCTTTATCGTTAAGCGAAAACGTATCTCTATTATCTACAGCGATCCAAATTGGAGATACATAAACTTGAACCACATAACAACCTTGTTACTTTCCAATCAGAAAATGAAAGACATGCTTCTTCGGGAATGGGCGTTGAAGCTCAAAATGTGTCTGGAGCTCCATTCTATCCGAATTACGAGAATATGGGTTGTATTCAGAAACGGCACTTAAATATTCCTTAAGTGTTCCTTAGCTAAGTTAAGTTTTTTCTTAACTTAACGGTAAGGAGCGATTTGTATTCAGAAACGCCACTTAAATAGATCTTGGCTGAGAAATTTTTAAGTCACTATTTTTTCGTTTCGTGTCAAACTCTGTCGAAAACATAACCTAGAACCTATATTTTTCATTGTTTACATTTGGGATATTTGGTTAATTGTTAATTTGTTGAGTCTTAAAGGTCCTAAAATTGAGGAGTGTTGTGACTGTGTACCTGAGACGGTATACCTGGAATTCCAGGAAAACAACAGGGAAACGTCGGGCGTGTATGGAAGGGAATATGGTTATTTAAGGGACAGGTGGTAAAGGTATTAGGAAACTTCCCGGGAGCGAGCAGGGGCCCAGCAGGAGCCCCTAGCAGGACAAACTCGAGAAGGAGCACCCGATGCAGCGAGGCCGACGAACCACTACACCGTCAAACGGAGCCCAAGGCAGCCCAGCTGCCGGTCCCAGTCCCCAAAGATGACGATGGCCCCGTGACCACCAGGACGAAACGGGCCTACATACATGTCTGAGTCACGGTTTTTTGTGGTTTCCTGTGACCGTAACCAGAATTGGCAGCCATCACCGGAGGAATCGAGAGGGCCGCAGCCTTCCCCCTCACCAGCATGCTAGGACCATTAGATGTAGCACAAGATGATATTGTAACATATGCACACATGTTGCAGATGACGCTTAATAAAGATATTTAAAAGTAAAAAGTATTAGGAAACAAGTAGTGTTCAAATCACATTAACTAGAGAGAAATACACATAAAGGACTACTTTAGAAGAATAGGGGAAAGACGAGTTAAATGATAGCGATGGTCATTTCAGTAAATTTAAAAGAACAGTACCAGTTCTAGAGGGTAGAGATGTGGGTAATTGTAAGTAGGTATAAAGGCCCCACTGCCTTTTTCTACTCATTTTTAATCGTGCGCTTCAAGTTAGAGGACGTTGAAATGGAGAAGAGAAGGATTAATTTTACCCTCAGTGAGAAGGCGTTGCTTAAAGAGCTGGTGGCAAGGAATTGCAGCATTGTTGAATGCAAACGTTCGGATATGGTAACTGCAGACTCTGACTGAAGTCTGTTGTGACGAAAGTTGTTCTAAAGGAGTAAGGGGCATTTCTCGTTGATCTTGTACCTCTGGGATTTGTGTTATTAAAGGGAGAATAACATTAACCACACACTCTTTCGTAAATCGATAGTGCTTTTTAAATTCGAACTTGTCCAATTCAAAGAAAGGCGTTTCACTAATATACCTTCAGGCACGTACTGGGCGGTGAATTCTTTCGAGAAACTCATCGAAATCATCATTCTCATAATAATATCGCTCAATTCTCCGATAGTCATCGAAAGCGTCGTTCTCATTTTCAAACATCTTCAAAACAAATAACGAAATAACCTCTACTTTCATCGACCTAACCTCAATGTTTCGGCTAAGGAATACTTAAGGTACCTATCGAGCTACTTTAAATATTTCTTAAGTATTTTTTAAATGTAAGACAAAACTTTACTAAGGAGGATTAAGGAATAGAATTAAGTGGGAGAATGACGTTACTTAAGAAATACTTAGGAATTATTTTAAGTTAAGATTTCTTTCTGCTAAGGAAGGTTTCTGAATAAAAATTCGGACTTAAGGAACTACTTAAGTTAAGAAATATTTAAGGAACGTTTCTGAATACCACCCTATATCTTTCAAGTCAAAAATTCCAACTCTACTTATACCGTTACTGAGAAAATCTGCTGTACCGGACAAGTACTACGGAAAATGAATTATGACTGGACCGTAAACAAGCGTATTAAATAAGGAAATTTAAGAACAGCAGATTTCTGCGTAGGGACAGGAAAAATGGCACTGCTGCCCGTACCCAACCTATTACGTTAGTTTCAATGACTTAACAGCCGTGCACTTATGCAGTGAAAGGAGTAGATAACGACATCCGTTAAATGAAACGTCCGTATTAATAACTGACGTTAACCTTTAGCGGCATTACATTTTTTATAGGACTTAATACACCTATCGACCTATCCAGGTATTTCAAACACAAACAGGTTGCGCATCTTCGAAGCGATTAACAATGTTCTCGTGATGCATCGTTACCCTCGGATGAATTCGAGAATCGACCTTTTTTTTTCCACCGTCTATTGTTAATGCATATGCATAAAAGTCTGAGCAATTATCCAAAAATTTTACCACTTAATACGATCGAGATTGCAGACCTATTTAATCGTTACACAAATGATATAAAAGCAATATGAAACCGACCATGGATCATAATATAAAGCGTTATTTTTAATGCATTTTATGGCGTTCATAAATACTCATTTATTAGCTCGTAAATGATTATAGGTAGTGTTTATCTACATACTAGAGAGAATATCGTTCTTTGATTGCGAATATTATTTCTCGAAACATTCGATCCAGCTGTGATAAAGTTACATAATACGGAGCAGTACAAAGTTAAAAAGAAATTGAGGCATTTTTATGGTTTCTATATCTTTTTCGATAGATCGATAGTTTTGTCTTAAGGAAATTTTCAATAAAAAATCGTGATGTGTTCATCAGAGTACTTTCTCATATATAGGGTGTTTCAATATGCGTTTGGCAAATCCAAACGGGAAATAGATACGGTTAATTTAAGCAAAAAAAAAAAAACGAAAAACGAGAAGTGTAAAGTGCCAGTCAAAGAAGATTTAGCCAAAAATGTTATGAAACTTTATTGTATATATTCGAAAATGAAATAAATACCCAAAGTTTAAAAACATTCTTAACGTGAAATTCAGGAAAAAAAAATGGAAAAAACCGAAAATTGACAAGTATAAAGTGCCCTTCACAGAAGATTTAGCCAAAATCGTTACAAAACTTTTTTATACCTATTTAATCGTACAATAAATATTCAAAGTTTCAAAAAAAATCTTGGAGTGAATTTCGAGAAAAATTCAAAAAACCGAAAAATGACAAGAGTAAACTACCCTTTTATCCTGGCTGATTTTAATAAAAAGCTTATTTTCACGTCCTGGTATGGTACAAAGTCTAAATACATAGTTTTGACCGTTTATGATTTTTCGTTTTTGAGAAAATCCTAACCACAGGCATACATACATACACACACACATACATACATACACACATACATACAGACGGTTTTCCAAAAACATGTTTTTTGGACTCAGGGCACCTCAAAACGTTCAGAAATGCTAATAACTCAATTTCGAAAAATCGACCCGATTACAATACTTTCATATATATATGACTACCTTATATGAGAAAGTAAAAACGGTTATAAAATATAAATAGGTAATTTCATTATTTAGCATACTTTGCTACCTTTGCTACATAGTCAAAACATAATATGAGATGTAACATTAAATTCGACTTATACAATGTATGCGATGCAATTCAGCATAAATGAATAAATGAAGTACTTCAATACAAACCCCCCAGGGTCTAATGGTTTGACATATATTATGGTTTTAACATTTTTTTAAATTTATTTGTCGTCACATTTTTACAATCTTGGCAATTTATTATACTACTCCTTTTACAGGATATAATAACTATTTGATTAGATGACTGACTGATTACATTAAAGGCATGATAAAAAATTTGGCAATTTCTAACATTATAATTGTGTGCATTAATAAGACCTTCAGTTCATCCCTAATATATGAAAAAAACACTATAATTTTAACTTTAAATAACCCCAAAATAACATTAAACAACATTTTTTGTTTAACTGATAACATTTTTAGGACGTTTAACATTATTGTTATAGCTGTAAAACGATTACATTTTATCAGTTTCATAGCTCTATTTTGTACTTTTAGTATTTAATTATTTTGTACTTTGGTGAGTTATTATAATCAAAAGGAAAGAAATTAGAAATGAGGTACTTATGAGCGTTATACGCTGTAACTTGAACAAGCATTGACAAAATGCTGTCACACTCTATACAAAAAAAATATTTTTGAAAATTTGCTCATGATAATTTGCATCAGCATCAATAAATTAATAAAAAAAAACATAGAAAAATAAGATAATTAAGTAAAATCTATTAGTCGTTTTCGTGTTTGCACTTTGGTAATGTGCTGGGAATCATTTTTTGAAACATTGTCTCGTCAACGTTTTCAAAAATCCTGACTATTTTTGGGAAAATCAAAACTCTTTCGCCATTTCCACTTCCATGCGGACAAATTTTTTGATTGTATAACGATGATAACCAGAAAGGAACTGTTATAAAAAGATAGAAATGAATGAGTTAAGAATTTTTTTTAATTACGTGGTTTTAGTTTAACTTTCATACTATAAGATAGAGTAGGGTTGGTTGAAACAGGGGTAATAGGCACAGGAGGAAAATTTTATAATTCTTTTAAGGTTTAGGCCTTCTCGATACCGAGATCTGCCGGTGGTATCGTCTCGGTCTCGTTGTGACGAAATTTTTCCACTCTCGTCTCGGTATCGCCGAGACGAGACAAAGGATTATTATCGTCTCGGTCTCGGTCTCGAATTACTCTCGTCATAAGATACTGTCCATTTGTGTTTCTGTTAAGAAGATTGAATCTCACCGGCGTAATATTGTAATTAACAATTTATAAGTAGGTAGTGAATTACTTAATTATATAAATATATTTTTTAAAACCTCTTTTTACAGTAACATGGGTAATTACAAATATTTACGTATGAAATTTGTCAAAAAATTTAATTAAAAAAATAAAACTTGTAGGTAAAAATTTATTTATATTATAGATATGGTTATTTAATAAAACCATTTTTTAGATATAACCTGATAACCGATTTAACACCACCATGGCGGTTGTTATACACAGCTTAAAGCGTATTCATCGTTATCTTGTCTTCATTAGACATTTCTTAATAGGATTCCTTATTCTTTTCATATAATCCACACAAAATGTTTCCGGTAACGGATAAAATCTAACTAAGAGATTAAAGCAGAAAGTTTTGACCTGCCTACCTGAGGCATTATGAATGAAACGTATACCACCCGCATAATAATATTATGGTATAAATTTGGATAATATATGGAAAAATAATAAATTATAACGAGACCGAGAGTTATCAAAATTTAGTATCGTCTCGGCGAGACTCTCGGTCAATTGTGTCTCGATATCGGTCTCGGAAATTTTTAACACCCTCGTCTCGGTATCGGTCTCGGTCTCGTGCGATACCGATACCGAGACCGAGAGTAAAAAAATACTACCATTTCTACCTATGTAAATTAAGCAAAAATGTAAATGCCCATAATAAAAATGCTTAGATTTTATTTGTTTTTTGTTGTAACATTTTAATTGCTGAGGTGTAACAATCAGCCCCTGTCACGGAGTTTAAAGTGATATGGTTTTCTTCCCAGAATTTATTTGCTTACGTCACTTCGCATATATACTCTGGTACCTAAAATTCAGTTTAAACTTAAAACCTGAATAGTCACGTTATAAAATTTTTATAACACACGATTTCTTAAATAAATATCTACATAAAACAATCAAACAACTGTACCAAATTGTTAACAAATGTCATAACTATGTTCCGGTCTTCCTTAGTAGCAATGATCTTTTTTACTAGTATGAACCACTCGTGTAAATGTCATGGATAAAAATTATAAAATGTTTCTGGAAAGACAGAAAAGTAGTAAGGTTGAATGTATGATGTAAATTTCTTAAAAAATGAAGTTATTTTCGTCCTTTCTACGTCTATTGAGTACTAGAAATCAATTTCTTATGACAGTGTCTTTTCGACATTTTCAAAAATATGAAATAACGATTATACAACGTATAAATAATTAATAAAAAGTAATTAAGTATTTTTTAAATTACGTGATTTTCGTGTCTACCTGCATAGTGCACTAGGACTCTTTTCTTTCTTTGACTTTCTTTTCAATATTTAGAATAACAATATCAAAATGTTACTGAAAAACATTACTGATACTAATAATAATGAAATAACATAAATAACAAGAAAACATAAACAATACAGTCATTTTCGTTGTTTCTACTTCTATAAGGCAAAAATATTTATTTATATAACCAGTATCGATAAAGCCGAACTCATCGAATGAGATGCCATTGTAATGAGCATCAAAATGGGATTCTGACGTATACGACATATTTGATGATAATAACCCAATAAGTACATTTATTTAAATCATTTTGTTAATTTTTTTCCGAAGAATATAAAAGATTCACTCGTTCACCGCAGCGTTTGTTGTTTGAATCTGCTGTATTATCTTGAAACGTTCTATACGTAGGTACATTTATACTTTTGTACGTGAACATATCAAATTTTTTAACAAATTGGATAATTTTTTTCCACTTCAGTATTGCCGCTGCAGTTACTCTTTGATTCCACTGTCTTCTAGAAAACTTTCAAAAACCATCGATAACAATGATCATACGTCACTAATAATACGTAATATGGAAAAGTAGATATGGCCGCATCAATGGTTTTTAGGGGACAATTGTAGGTCGCATAGCATTTTCTAGACTCATAGATAACAATTATAACATTTAAATGTGAAGAATACTGCAGATAGGACCATATCGCTTACAATCGCAAAAAAAACAACTGTTTTCATTTTCCCCCTTCCACAATATATTAGGAATCGTTTTTTTATCACACCGCACTTTCAGCAGTTTCGAACATATTGGACAACCCCTAGAAAGCGTTAGCTGTAAGATATAAGAGAACGGTAGCTATGAACGCATCAGGTAAAATTTCTGATTTTTCATTAAAAAACAAGCAACGTAATTAAATCAAAAGTGGGACGAATAAATCACCGGCGGCGGGATTTTCCCCGAGTTTCCCGAATAAAAGGAGAGAGAATTGGAGGGAGAGAGCGAAAAAAAAGCGATCCGTCATTCCGTTTGACCATACCATACGAATATAAGGATAAGAGGGGGGAAAGTAAGAGCACGCATATTCTGAACCGAAACGTATCTAATTTAAATATTAGATCTCGCCCGTATTTTATCCCCAATCAGTCAGACATCCCCCGAAAGGGGTGAGTTTCCATATAGCTTAATCACCACGCTTTCCCCCCCTTGCACCCCCTCACATCTAAGCTCGATAATCAATAATTATACTCTCAAATATAAAGAGAAAAGAGCCCAAGTGAAATGCCGATTCCAGCGTGCTAATGAGAGCGAGAGAGACAGGGCGATAGAGGGAGAAAGAGAGAGGGAGATAGAGAGAGAGAGAGAGGCAGACGTTTCGCCTCTGCCTTATACTTCTTCCTCAGTATACTGTGTATAGCCATCAGTTATATATGTTTTGATCTGCGAGCCGAATTCGAAGCATGCAAACCCGTTATTATTCATTATTACAAACATCGATTGTTCTGGTACGGGGTCGATGGGGGGGGAGGGGGTTGCAGGCGAATTCGGGGGAGGGGGTAGGTAGGATTTTCCTAACCCCCTCCCCTACCAGAAACGATCGGAAAAATTGTTGGCGAATTGCGATATGGAAAGGTGGAACCGTGTTCAAACGTTTTGATAAGATGATAAATGATGTATTTGATATTATGAAGAAAAAAGAAAAATGGAGATATGGAGTAGTGGTACCATTACAGAGTTTTTTTAAGTGATTATGTAACAGAGACAGGTGGCGCTGTTGAGAGAAACTGATGCACCCATAATGCAGTAAGAAACATTTAAGAAGCATAAAAGGTTCAGTCTTACGTAAAGTGATGATACAATTGTGCTCTTGACGTCATGAAAACTAATGTATTTCAAGGCGAGTAATTAATATCCAAGGACAATAAGGTTTTCTGACTCCAAGAAAGACGTGACTATAGAAAGTATACCATAGACGAACCAATTTTTGACTCACACTAAAACACTACACATTAAAGGGGCTATTTGCCGAAGAAACCATAAACCATATATCTTGGAAGTTAATGATACACATGACTCATATGGCGAAATTTCATGGTGGTTCCGCAATGAAATTGTGTCTTTGTAAGTAGTAGCACAGACTACATGTTCACTCAAATTGATCATCAAGTTACTTTAGCCTGAAAGACACAAATTCGAGTACCGAGTAAGGTTGAACCCGACATCTAGTGAATTTTAGACTAATGTGTTACCACTATATTTTACAAATATGCGCAATTTAACATATGCATTTAATTTCTTTTATACGTCGTGATTTCCACCTTAGTATTACCAAGATTTATTAAAGATACATATGACCTGCACCTTTTAACATATTTCTTGTAAATTTTCGGAGCCCTACTGGTCCGAGAGCCGGCTGCAAATTTTTGTACCGATCGCGTAACCACTCGAAAATTGGAGAAAATCAAAGTTTTGCATATAGAGATTCCAAAAGTGTCATGGTGCCAGTCAAATTTTGGCCGAAAGTGCGTTAAAAAAATTTTTGATTCATTAATTTTTCGACCGGAATGTCTTTATAGCGTAACCAAAAAACACTTGTATCGGGACATGCCCGACACTTAGACGATGCGAAAAATGCATTGGTGCCACCTCTCATCTGGCCGCGTCGCCCCGGCACCAGCGCGCAAAGGGGTAGGTTTTTGTAGTGAATTGTGCCCATCACGTAACCACTTGATCGAGGTATCAAATTAAAGGTATTGATGTCCCCGATAAAAAAATCGAATGGTGCCACTTCAAATCTGGCCGCAAGTGCCTGGCACCAATGATTTTATGCGCGATTGTCGCGGGCCGTTATCTCGATTATTTTCCATTTTTCTACTAATACCTTTAGAATGAAAGTTGTACAGATTTATATTATGACCATTTATTGTTATAAACATTTGCGAAATTTATAATTTTCAATACATATACGACTAAGTAGGCCTCAGGAAGGGGATTTCCGTGCAGTTTCTTGCAAAAAAGTTGCTTTTTTGATATCGACGGCGTCATATCAGAAGGGTGTATGAACCAAAAAGTAAATTTCACAAGAGACGTAAAAACCGTTTTTAGAATCAAAATATTTGATGAAATTGCTGTTTCTTCTATTACAGTAAGATAAGAACATTACAGGCGGAATGATTATTATATAAATACTCTCGAAAATCCCAAAAATGACCATGGTGGCTCTTACGCCCTTCTGATATGATTATGCCCTCGATATGATATGTGCGGCCGCATTTATTTGATATAATTTATTCATGGTAGTCAAATTTTTGATGGTCTTAGTACTCGAGAATTGGTGTGAAAACGATGGGCGCTATTGACTATCGGCGGATGAAAGACTACCTAATACAGGAAAGGACTTACTAATAGGGGACTATTATTTTAAAAGTATTGGGATTGTATCTACAAATAGACAGAGAGAAGTTAACGCATGTTGGTAGGTAACTATAATAGGTCCCTGCATTATTCCGTTACCGTCATATCACGTCATATCTCCTCGAGTTTGTCGCACTTCTTTAGTATTTAAGACGCCCTAAAGTTTTACTGCCATGAATAAATTATATGAAATAAATGTGGCCGCACTATACGTGTACATCATAAGCCAACAACGTCTAGGAGCACTTGCATTCGAAATTATTTGTTTTGTTATACTTTTATTATACCTAAATGCTAGGGACGTTACAGGTACGTTGTCTCTCTTGCACAAAAAACTGCGCATGCCGTACTGGGGCATTTCCGCGTGAGATTTCGTTAACAGAAATGGACTGTTTCGTATGTGGGAAAAGTGATACCGAGGTCAAGAAGTTTTCTGATTCGGATGGATTGAAGACAAAATGCATCAATATCATGAAGTACCGAAAAATGAAGAACTATTTGCACGGGGATGTACAAATTTCGCAAGAATCGCCGGGAAATGTTAGATATCACGAGACCTGTTACAGAAAAATTCGAATTGTGAAGGTAAAACAAAAAGAAGAGTACGAGATACTTTTCCCACAAAATGCTGTACATTCGCAGCCAGAGACATCGAACGCTTTTGTCAAAGATGCTCAACCCATTCCGTACCAGTGTCCCGAAACCTCAGAACACGAAACTGCTCCACGAGATGACGAACAAAACCCTGCCAATGTTACCATTGAAGACACGATTGATGCCGAAAACATAGCAATGGTATGACCGTCAAAATACTGTGATTTTACAATAGCAAGAAATATTTCCAAAAAATTATTACATGAAGTTTTTTGATAGTCGATTATTTCATATCACAATTTAATTTCTTTCATAAGATTTACTTAACTTTGAATTTAAATTCAGTGTTTTTGCAAGTTTGACTTGGTTTATTGAAATTAAATCCGAAGTTTTTACATATTATGTACTAACACACAATCCAAATAAAGATGAAAAGCAAATTTCCTATACTATCAAAGGCCCACATCAAAAAAGACCCAATGACTTCATGAAAAGCTTGAAAAATCAAAATTTCAAGAATTCACTCATTGTTTTTTTATCGGAACACTGGGAGAGTAATCTTTTAGCACCATTTCTTGTGAATAAAAAAATTTACTTGACGGTGGGCCACAGTTGCTTTTCATACGAATCGTCAAACGGCTCGGTGAAAAAAACCGAGGAAAAAGATTTTATATGTCACCATGAAGAGACGGATACACGGATGATCTACCATATCAGTAAATTACCACCTGATTCGAATGTTTTTGTGAAATCATCTGACATTGACATTTTAGTTGTGATTTTGGCCAATCTGAGCAAATTAGACGTCGCGGAGGTCTGGCTATCGAGCGCAACTTCCAAAGGAAATGAAACATGATTTTGTGAATTGCAATTTGTTAGGTGAGAAATTGGGAACTCGTTTGTGTCAGTCGCTGCCAGGTTTCTATGCTTTTACTAGGTGTGATTACACAGCTTCTTTTTTCAGAAAAGGAAAAGTAAGACCTTTCAAGATTCTCGAAAGAAATGAAAATTTCCAAACTGCATTCCAACTGCTAAGTTCACAAAATAATATTTTTGATGACGAAAGTTATTCTGAAAATGAAAATGAATTTAATGTGATTCAGACCTTACAAGAATTCGTGTCATAAATGTATTCAGTTAAAAACTGCAAAAGTGTTAATGAGTGTAGATTTTCAATTTTTCAGAGGTTATATTCTACAAAATATGAAACCGAGCGATTCATACGTAAAATGAAAGGCTTCGACTCCACCTTGATCCCACCCTGCTTCAGAACTTTGAAACAAACAATTTTGCGTTCAATTTACGTAAGCTCGTTGTGGTGTAACGCAACTTTGGACAAGTGCGAAATTTTAGATCCATTAGAATACGGGTGGGTTCTCAAAGATGACAAACTGAAACCACTTTGGTTCGTTGGTTATGCAGTTCCTGGCACAGTGAACGAAGTTGTAGTCAACTCAACAATAATTGATGTGACAATGAAATTGAGGAATCAGAAAATGAACTCGCAAGCTCAGATTCTGATTCAGACTAGATACAGCGAAAGAACCGTTTATTAATATTACCTAAAGTTTATAAATTATAAATAATTATTTATAGAAATATTACAGATTACAATATTACATTAAATATTTATTTACAGAAAATAACGAATGAGTTTGGAGACAAATAAATTATGATTTACCATTATATGCCAATGATTTACTGTAATAAAACAATATATTATTATGGTCATTTTTGGGATTTTCGGGAGTATTTATATAATAATCATTCCGTCTGATACATCAGAAGGGCGTATATATAGTCTACTTTCCAGTACATTGTAATGTTCTTATCTTACTGTAATAGAAGAAACAGCAATTTCATCAAATATTTCGATTTTAAAAACGTTTTTTAAGTCTCTTGTGAAATTTACTTTTTGGTTCATACACCCTTCTGATATGACGCCGTCGATATCAAAAAAGCAACTTTTTTGCAAGAAACTGCACGGAAATCCCCTTCCTGAGGCCTACTTAGTCGTATATGTATTGAAAATTATAAATTTCGCAAATGTTTATAACAATAAATGGTCATAATATAAATCTGTACAACTTTCATTCTAAAGGTATTAGTAGAAAAATGGAAAATAATCGAGATAACGGCCCGCGACAATCGCGCATAAAATCATTGGTGCCAGGCACTTGCGGCCAGATTTGAAGTGGCACCATTCGATTTTTTTATCGGGGACATCAATACCTTTAATTTGATACCTCGATCAAGTGGTTACGTGATGGGCACAATTCACTACAAAAACCTACCCCTATGCGCGCTGGTGCCGGGGCGACGCGGCCAGATGAGAGGTGGCACCAATGCATTTTTCGCATCGTCTAAGTGTCGGGCATGTCCCGATACAAGTGTTTTTTGGTTACGCTATAAAGACATTCCGGTCGAAAAATTAATGAATCAAAAAATTTTTTAACGCACTTTCGGCCAAAATTTGACTGGCACCATGACACTTTTGGAATCTCTATATGCAAAACTTTGATTTTCTCCAATTTTCGAGTGGTTACGCGATCGGTACAAAAATTTGCAGCCGGCTCTCGGACCATACTGATGACAGAGTCATAACTGACGTATGTTTTGTATGTTATTTTAGTAATATGTACAATACATTCTATAATGACAAAACGTACCAATAAAATCAATGTCTGCGAACCATCGATCCGTTTATTATCGGTTAATTCGTTATATTAATTCCAAGGATAGTATTTTTAACTGTATGTTTAAAGGTTATACACATGTTTTTAAGGTTATTTTGATATGATAATAGAAGGCAGATAATGCATAAAGATGTTGGAATGGTTGCTTGGATTTGCAACATTCAAATCAAAACAACGTTTAAAACTAAAATTAGTATTCTTGATCATCGACGCTTTTGATTTTTTAAAACAACCCTTCACTATCGCTTCAAAGCAACCTCAAACTACGCGTATGTCTCATCATTAATCCGAGTTCTGGTACAAATGATGGTTGTTCCGTGCTCATCGTCAATAGTGAAGATTGAAAAAGTCCCTCTACTTAAAGTACACATTACGGTCTGTGTTCAATATTCTCGATTGTATCCATCCTGCAGAAATTTCGCGCACATCCTGATATCTAACGCGAAATTTTCGAATCGCTCTCGAACCAATTATGACGCGTATGCCCCTGCCATTTCTGGTCCAATCTATAGGGATGACACCCTTGGGGATATCTTAATTTGTTTTAATGCTACGACATAAGAAAGGTTCCTCTTTTGTTTCCGTGACCCCCCCTAAGACCCATTCGTCATAATTAAACAGGGGGGGTAAGGTTTTAAAATAAAATGAGAGAGAAAAAAGAAATCATAATAAAACGAGTGTAATCGCATTAGGATGACACAGGGTATTTCTGCGTGCAACATCGCTCCGTGAAACTTATCCGGTTATTGTTATCGGTTTTGGATTGATAGGAAAACTGTAATTACGGTTTAATGGAACGAGATGGTAGCTTGAAAATAGTGCCAATATGTCAATATTTTACAGACAGAAAATCAATAATTAAATAACCCGCCCTCGTAAATTGAAATGAAACACCAAGTAGACAATTATAATTAACTAATAGGCATGTTATTTCATAGAAAATAATAATACATATATTAAAAGTTACTCATGAATCCCGTTATTCTATACAAGATATAAAAAATTGGCAGTCGACTTACCCAATTATTTACACTTCTCGCACACATGCACTATTTTGGTATTGCAATTGACGCAGAAACGGACAAAAATCAATTTTTTATTGAGAGTAATATTTGATAACCTTCTTGTATCTGTCGAATCCTAATGGTTTCCTATATATAGAAAGATAAACGAGACATTCGACAAAAATTGACCGTACCTACTTGATTTTTTTACAATAATGGAAATCCAGTTACGGGAGCACGCCAGGAAACGAGGAAATTCATCGGCGAATTTGTTGTGCCTTAACCTTCTGCAGAATTTGGACAAACACACGCGAAAACAAAATGCGATAAGTTAACGATTGAAATTGCGACACTTGATCAATTATTTAATTGAAGGCTGCGATATTAAAATGTGTCAAATGATACGGTGCAGTGTAGCAGTTTATACAGGGCGATGATCTCTAAATTAAGGAAAAGAATAATTGCTCATATGACGATTGAAATGGTGAATTCGCCATGTGCGAACAATGTAAACAACGGTAATTCGAAAAGTACAATGAGTTGTTAAAAATAATGTTTAAATTTCCCAAAAGTTCCAACACAAGTATCGCTTAATTACGAATAATAGAAAGAATCGTAAATTCGTCTTTCAGGCGGTGTTAACTTTATTTACTCCTATTCCACGTTCCAAAAATACAATTCTTTATTATTGTTAAGTGAAAATAAACAACAAGAGGTGATTATTTTTGGAAGAGCCATCGTCGCAGTAGCGCGCCACGAAAAGTAGCCAGAAAGCGATCAATTAAAGCATTTTTCGATATATAATAAGTGGGTACGATAATATAACGCCGAGAATAATCTGGAGACGATCCCTGGCAGATATATTTATTGTAAAACGAAAATAAACAAAATACCTTAATAAATACCGATTGTGTCGTTGTATCTTTTCGACTCCAGGAATTTTTCACAGACGATTTAGCTGTCTCACTCGGACGAACGTGCGGGAATATCAGCGAGACAAAGACGAAGAGAACGTTTCGAATGAAGTTTCCCAATGAAATTTATGGTTGTCCCCGTGCCAACTCCGTTCACCTCACGATAGCCCATTAATTCATCGGGAAAAAATAAAAGATTTCTCGATGAGTCATACAGTCGAACGTCAAAAGTTTTCTCGAGTGGGTACGCAACGAGAGATTTTCTGATTTTCCCATAAGGCCGTGCCAAATTGACGATCGGGACGTGTACACACACCAGAGAAAATTATTCCTGCTGACAAATAATCGCGGGTACCTTGAACGAATCGAAACTTAAGTTTTGGCTAATTTTCTCAGTCTTCGGACTACAAGGTTGCTGTCAGATTAACTCACTGCGAGGAAGGCGTCGAAAGTACGTGTTATTTGGTTGGGAAGGTCCAGCCTTCCCAAAAATTTTACGTTAAATAACTTTAAATAGTAAAGTCTATAAACTCGAGATTTAAAAAAATTGTTTTAATTCAACGCTTAGTCTTGAATACTAATGTTTACAACGTAGCCGCCAACAGGTCGAGAAAATCTGTTTACTCTTCTTGCCTAAATAAATGGCTCGATGAGTCTAATTTGCTCTATTCCAGGTAACAGATTAAAATCTGATGGATTCCCGGCCAATAGAATAGTAAATGCCGAAAAGAGATCATCAAAGGACACCGCATATATTATATGGAAAAAGGTCTTCCGGAAATTGTTCATTTTGTCACCCTGATCAAAAGTCTCAATAGGGTCGAAGCTCAAAATGCCCATCTTTAGGCTCTACGGCAATTTTTAGTGGCCAAAAGCGGCAAAAATTCATATATTTTCAATTAGGCTTAATGCTTTGGAAAATCTTTGGCAACTCTTGGGAACTCTTTGAAAAAAATGCATGAGAGTTCCAAGTTCATTGAAGGTTATTAAAACCACAAAATACTATTGAGACGGTGTGTATTAAATCTTGTATAATTGTGCATTCAAAAACCCTCTCACACAAATACATATACACACATATAATTAGACATGGACATATTCCTACATAATACACATATGCATACATGCATACAGTTTAATGAAAACTTAAGGGACTGTACAAGCATTAACACATGATATTAAACAAATGAATTTTTGTCGTTTTTGGCCACTAAAAATTGCCGTAGAGCCTAAAGATGGGCATTTTGAACTTCGACCCCATTGAGACTTTTGATCAGGGGTACAAAACGAACAATTGCCCACCATCAAACACCATATTTAAAACAAATGAATTTTTGCCGTATTTCGCAACTAAAAATTGCCGTAGAGCCGTAGATGGGCATTTTGAGCTTCGACCCCAGTGAGACTTTTGATCAGGGGTACAAAATGAACAATTTCCCAGCATCAAACAATATTTTTTTTAAAAAATGAATTTTTGCCGTTTTTTGCCACTAAAAATTGCCGTAGAGCCTAAAGATGGGCATTTTGAGCTTCGATCCCATTGAGACTTTTGATCCGGGGTACAAAATGAACAATTTCCCAGCATCAAACATAATATTTTTTTTAAAAAATGAATTTTTGCCGTTTTTTGCCACTAAAAATTGCCGTAGAGCCTAAAGATGGGCATTTTGAGCTTCGACCCCAGTGAGACTTTTGATCAGGGGTACAAAACGAACAATTTCCCAACATCAAACATAATATTTTTTTTAAAAAATGAATTTTTGCCGTTTTTTGCCACTAAAAATTGCCGTAGAGCCTAAAGATGGGCATTTTGAGCTTCGATCCCATTGAGACTTTTGATCAGGGGGACAAAACGAACAGTTTCCCAAATTTTTAGCAAATTACACCGGAAGACCTTTTTCCATATAATATGTGCGGGGTCCTTTACAACTTCAAAAGTCTGAATAACAATTTTTTGGAAATTTTGTATTCCTCTTTTTGGACATGCTTGACGAGTCCAAGTTTCTCGAGATAATGAACAAAATTTGATAGATTCTAATTAGTGAAGTTACAACGCTTGGAATTGGGTTAAACTTGGTAGATACTAAAGTGAACAACCTCAGAAAACGATGAGGTTCACGCCATATCTCGTGAACATATTTGTAATATTTTGGGAACATACAAGTGATTTCTTCAACAAAACAAATTTACTGAACAAATTATTAGGTTTTGTTTTCATTCTGGAAAATAAAAATGTCCGCCAGAAAAGTGACTTATTCAATAGAACAGACTTATCAACTGGAAAGTAAACAAGAAACTCCAGAAAAATGTTTATAGTAATACATTTGTTGAACACCCAACTATTTTCATTTGATGCTACTTAATGTAATTAGAATTGAAGACAGAAATTGATTTCCTCGTCACAACCTAACGATAGCATCGAATAATCCTAACGAATTAGAGGTTAAAGGGCACATTTGGGACACTAAGTTTCTAGCATTGAAAACGTAAGTCTAATTTGGTCAATTCAATACATAAAATGTAACACATTAACAATTAATGGAGTTAACTACAGGAAATTTCATGAAATAATTGGATTCCTACATTTATTGAATACGTTTTGTTGTTATCTTAAGTTTCTATTTCGAGGAATAAAAAGTTTTGGTAATAAATTTACTTTCTAGACCCAACCTAACCTGTCATAAAAATAGCATCGAATAATTCTATAGTATTAAAGGTTGTAGCGCAATTTTTCGTATATTTTTATTCCGAATTTTAGAAAGTAACTGGATTCTTACATTTATTAACACATTCTATTTTGTTTGGATTCCATTTTGGAGAATCAGAATATCTCCCAGAAAACTGACATACTCAACAGAACTCAAACTAAACTGGAATGAATTGTAAACCAAAGAGGAAACCTCAGAAATTAATTATATTTAATTGCTGTTCTATAAAACGTACCAATTTTGGTATGTTTTGTGTTCCTCTTAATGAATCGATGAGTCCGCATTGCGGATTTCTCAATATGATTTAATTCACAAGATTTGACAGATTTAGAATAAACGATGATAAAACGATCACAATTCGAATATTTAAGTTAGAAACTAAAGTTGGATATATAGAAAATAGGACTAGCACCACACTTAACAAATCAGAATTGACTTCCTGAACTGAACACATTTCCAAAACCGAGAACGAAAGAAAAATCTTTAGAAAATGTTTGAGTTAATACATATAAACATATTACTCTAAAAATTGAATTCACTCATTTTTCATTTGGAACCTAATTCGGAAATTTTAGAAAATAATTGGATTAAGTACTACTTTTATTGAACACATTTTGATATCTACAATTTATACTCTGGACTGGAGAATAAGAAATTATCGTGGAAATTTAACGATTGGACACAACCGGAATCCTACGGTGCCACCCTGTACGCTAATACATATCAATTTTGGAAGATTTTGTGCAACTATCGTTACGAAACTGATTTCAAAAGTGAGTTTAAAAAGCAAACTGTTGGATTTAGAGAAATCACCAAAAGTTTAACAATGAATACTGAAGTAGGTAAGCAATAATATCATATCGTAACAAATACTTTCGAACCTCCAACGTTATATTTTCGATTTTGGTACTCAATATGGAGAAACACAAAAATAATTTACCATACCATCCAAAAAATTGGTATTTTTTGAAAACGAAAATCTTTATTTTCTATTCGTTATTCGTCGAACAGGAAGCGAATCTTTAAATCGTGCGTTATCGACATCATTTCCCACATCATTCGATAAAGCGATCCCGCATACGAATAACAAACAAAAATTCAGAAGCTCGAGTAGATAATAGCCGGTTTATTTATCTCGAGTAAACTTACACTTGTAACATGCAACATTATAAACTTCTGAACGCGGTGTATATCATGTAATTTACTGTACGCGGTTTTATTGTACGGAAGATCTCTTTCAGGATAAGGATAAGAAATATTCATAGGAATAAACTGAATTCCTCATAATTGTTATAAATTATGCGGTAAAAGGGCAAACAGCTAACGCATTCTTAATTTATTGGAATAACTCAGATAAGAGGAGAAATTTATTAGATCTTGGGGCGTGGTACGGGGAAGGAAAGACGGACTTTTGATTGGGTACAGAGACGTTTGAATTTATTCCATATGATGACTTTAAAGTGATTGTAAAATGACAGGCTTCCAGATTTTTACAAGAACGCCATATAAACGTTTAAAATATGCAATGCAGCAGGACTTGAAAGCACTTCGATTTCGGTATTATGGATATAACTGAAAGATAACAATTTGTTGGTTTACGTTCGAGCGTCGAAAGAAGGTACAAAGTAAAATAGGATATCGTTATATTCCTATTTAGATGAAAAAGGGCAGCCATTAAACCATCGACATATCCTCCCTTAGAGGGAAAATAAGCAATCCGAACGAGAACTATTTTCTCCGGCGGATGCAGTGAATGCGCCGCCAAAAAGAAAATCAGTGATAATTCAAGCCTCCGCTCTGCGCACACATATGGAAACTTTTCTTTATTTTCCTTCCATAGGAAAAGCCGATAGAAAGGATCCAGACGGCTCGAAAAAGCTCAATACTCTTTTGTTTTAATGTGTAAGATAGTATATGCGCGTTACTTCAAATGGAACGTGATCATTAGGGTATAAAAAATACGAGGATAGAAAGGAAGAGAGGACGAGGAGGTTCTTTTTGTATCATTATTATCCTCATTACTACTAAAAACGGTCTCATATTATCCTTTTAATTAGTCCATCGGATATCAAAGGTACGAATTTTAGATATTACACCCCAAACTAAATGCTATAACAACTCATAACATTTTTCTTATTAACTTTAAAGTAACTGAAATATGAATTCTTGGACTAACTTATTCCTATACAAGTTTTAACTCTCGACTGCTCCAGTCTGCACGATTTTAAATTATGAATTGTGGGAATACAATTTATAATTTTCCGCCTTTCACCGTTTAACCCCTTAAGTGCTACATGCAAAGATCTTCCTGGTAATGCCTCAAGATCTTGTAAAAATCACCCTTCAATAAACTTATTTTCTTCTTGTAATCGGTTTAAAGGGGAACAAGTACGCTTTAGAATAAGTTGGATGCGATGAAGGGGTACGAGGGTTGGTAGATATTTAAAAAGGTAAAATTGCTACTTTTTGAAATTAAACAATTAGGTACTAACTTATTTTGATAAAACTAACTATTTAAGTCGAAGGTTTGGAATTCTTAAACTTGCCTTACCGTCAAAATTTTAGTGTCAAATCGATTTTGCCGCAATTAAAACTATGGTTATTTTACAGAAAAAGTTTACAAACAATAACAAACCTATGTTTGTTATGTTAGTGTTATGTTGTGTTGTCCTCATGTTTACTTGAGACTTAAATTATTACGTTTGTGAAATTGTAAAAAGTGGAATTCATTCTCGGGAGCTTATTTCAAGTATAATTTCGATAAAATTAAATAAATTGAAATTGTTTCAAGTTCCTGATTATAATTACTCTCTCGATATGCCCCCTCGTACACGTCGTGACATAGCGAAAACTTCCATAAATTCCCCATCTAATCTTCTTATTACTTAAGTAGTTACGGAGAAAAAACAGCACAAGAGCTCGCGAATCTACAAAGCTCCTCTCTTAAGTTTTCATCGTCTCAATCTGTATCGAATGCTTTGTGTTATATATTATCAATATTTATCTCCTCCGGAGGAGAGAGCCCAGCTGTTGATTTTCCCATCTTTTAATTTATTAATTATAAAATGCAGTTTCTATAACGCAACTGTTAATTAAGCTTTTTTATTGTTATCTGCTGCTGCTGCTCCTGCCGCTGCCGCTGGTGCTGCTCGGTTCTTATGAACTGGCGTTGTGCAGTTTATTTATCCATGTTGTCGAGGTAAACGCGGCGTCATTTACACTAATTTGACAAAAAAAATTATGGCAATTTTTGTTTTACATTTATTGCTTCGCGTTGGTAGTCGAGATTGTTACCAAACAATGTACCGACCGTTTCTTCTGTAATTAGTACGAGGTCATCCATCAGAGTGACCTTAATGAAAGTGTATCGATCAGATTAATTTCAAAACGAACGTTTCCCGCAAGTAACTTCCGGCCGGGCGGCTATTTTCCTTTTTTTTTTTCAATACAGATCGGTGTTTATGCTAATTTATCCTAACTTAAATAATCTATCGTTGTAAATTACACACTTTTTCGTAATCAGGTATAGAATATTCATGATTTTTAATGGACGGACGCAATTTAAAATTCACACATTATTGGTGCGTTCGCAGTAAGGATTATACAGACGGAACGCTTTACACGCTTAGAACACACTCGGGCTTCGGACGTGCTGCTTTGAATTACATGTTCGTATTAGCTCTTTTTCAACTTATGATGTTTCACATCCAAGGGATACTACCCGTTTTATTCAATTTTTCTAGCAGAAAATTTCATTGCACAAAATATCATTGTAACTAAAAGAAAAAAAAGTTTTGGGTTAGGTACCTTCACGTTCCTTTATTTTCCACAAAGTTATTTACTTCCGGTATTAGATTCTTATATCTGGTACGTTAGCCAATTTCTGGGCCTGCAGATGCCGGAACATTTATAAAATTTCGCTTTTGGCAAGCAACATTTTCTCATGCAGTAGTCCGAAATGTTCTTTCCACATATTTTGTAATCTTATTATCTCAAAAATTTTCAATGCTGCTGATTACCTTCTAATATATAATTTTTCAAGAGTTATGATTCTTCTGCTTACTATGATTTTGGCATTAACGTGTAAACTAGTTATAGTTTTCATTAAATGTTTTGGGTGTCTCCATTTTTCTATAATATTCCACAATTTGGTATTTGTTTGGGTAATAATGATATTTTTGATATTTTTCGAAGTCCATGAAACCTATGTACGTCACAATGGTTTATTTTTGATGTTTTTCTATAATTTGTTGTATCATAAATATTTCGTCAAGTAGTGGAATTCCCTCTTTGAAACCAATTTAATCTTCATCTATTAATTCTTCCGTTATGACTAAGCTTATTACTTAGTATTTTAGCAGAGCCTAAGTAGATAAGCTTATTACTTTGGGTAATTATGACGATTATTTTTATTGTATTTTTTTTAAATGAGATTACTTTTACCCTTTGCAGTCGCCACAGATGGGGATGTTCTTCCAAAATTTGTTATTGTAGAACGGAGTCGCAGCTGTAGAATGAGCCTACCATATCTACAAAGTACTGTATTAATGTCATCTGTGCCTGCCACTTTATCCCATTTTGGTAGATTTGCGAGCTACCTTCAATTCTGGTATATTGTCCATTTCAATTTCATTTTTGTTCTTGCAACTTTTCTGTTTTATGTAGCCTTGCGAGCAATTTTGTTAGTGAAATCTATGTTGTCCAATTCTTCATCTCGCATTCTTTGTACTTGCAACTTTTCAGTTTTTGGAAGCTTTGTAAGTTTATGTCAGTTCTGTTAAATCCAAGTTGTACAATCCTTTTCTTGCATTTCTATTTTGTTCATGCAACTTTTCTGTTTTTGACAGCTTCCTGAGGTATTGTCAAATTAAATCTATATTGTTCAGTGCCCTTTCAGATACTTGTTGCATTGTTGCCTCGCCTATGTTTGCATTGTGCCAAAGCTCTTCGTAACGTCTTACCCATATATTTTCGTCATGTGTTGTTCATTTGGATCTATCAGTTTCTCGGTTGTTTAATTTCCTTATTTCTATTGCGCCAATGAATTTTATTGGATCTTTTATAGATTGATTGAGGTAATATGGGTTGGTTATTTGTTTCTACATTGCTTTAACCATATCTATAAATGCCTTTCATTTTTCTGAACTTTTTTATACTCCAAATTTCACAAACCACATTTTATGCTGACCGATTATGTTAATATCTCTTAATTTCTATACGTTCTAATAATACATTTTTTTGTCAGTCTAGGTAGTTTTTTCTTACGTTTTCTTCCTCAAGCAGATATACTTCGAAGACACCTTCGTTTATATTTGTTGTTTGTTCTTTAATTCCGTTCCACATGTAAAACAAATACACATTTAATCAATTATACTTTACGCGAACCTACTAAAATGTAAAATGTAATACGAGATAAAAACTTAAGGCCCGGCCTATGAATCTGTGAAGGTATAATTGATGACAACAAACTCCAATCCAGACACAACTTTCATAACCATTAAATTACGAGTACTGACACTCCCGCAATAGAGCTACATGTCTTGACTAATCTAAATTCTTGATTATCGCCTTCTCCTTGAAATCAAAGAAAATGTCTTTCATAACTTTTTCTGAAGTCTATCAAATGTTTGTTGACTTTGCGGTTTGAGTATTTCATTTATCACTACCGTTTAGCAAATTACTAACGATTTCCACTTAATGCTAAATTTAGGTATTGTTATTATTAAAAAAAACCGCACGACCGTCCTTTTTTCCTAATCAATAGCCAGGCATTGAACTTAGATTATTCAATTTTTATCGGCGATTCATTTGTAGAAATACTGTCGGAAACGGAAGTTTTTTATCAAAAACTCTTATCAGTTCTGTATGTCTTTGTTACTGTACATATATTTTTTTGACAAATGTGTGTAGTCACACATGCGTGAAACAAATGAATTCTGCAAATAACAAATGAGTTAACGCCGGAAGCCAATAATGGATTCTAAAGGAGTCTACATACGAAACACGTATAATGAGTTTTGGTGATAACTTGGTACTGAAAAACCCTGTAGAGAGAGGGAGAAAGAGAGACAGAACGAGAGACCTTGCAGTATAACTAAATAAAAAAGTACCTATTTTGAATGAGACGTACTTTTGTTAGTCTTTTTTTATTCCTCCAGTAAAACGCAACTGTCCATTGATCGTCTTTGTTAGACGTCCCCTTGAACGGATCGACGTGTTTTCACGGTTTCTCCACTTGAAAACACAAAGAAATAATTGAAAACGAACACGTAATTAATAGCAGCAACAGCAACGTTTTCTTTCTTTTCCTTTATGTACACCGTGACATATATTCGATACTGCAACGGCCCTTATCTGCTAACGATAAGGGAAAATAAGGTATTCGCGTGATTTTGGAACCACCCTCATTGTTATTCTTTGTTCGATGATAGAGTGATTTTCTAAGCGGTTGAAACGACGACGGTACAGAAAATAGAATGAGAGGAGAGGAAAAAAATTACACAGGAATTCCGAGTGGTCCCACTATTCCGGCTATTTTTATACGTATTTTGTTTGAGGAGACATGCTTTTATAAATATAAACGCCGAAGTGTATCGACTGTCGCTCGATTGGGAAATATTTCACGCTTCGACTACATAAACACCTCTTAAACACTTTTAGGTGTTCAACTATATTAAAGTGGATTCAAGGGGGTGATAGGTAAATTTTGAGGATTATAAAGCTAGTGGCCATAAGGCGTTACAGTTTCGATGCCATTAATTTTGTCGAACGTTGCACCAAACCCCATTTTCAAATCCAAAGAAATTTCGGCCGTGTGACTTGAGTTATTGATGGCACTAATTATTAAAAGCTGGCGCACTGGCATGTGCTTGTGCAAAACTTTCTGGACAACTTTCCACTATTACAATTTTAACGCTAAGGAGCAACTGTCAATTGTAGCACTAGGTACAGAAATAATGATATTAAATGTGTCTGTCGTGATTGAGGTATTGTTATTCATTGAACGGTTGCGATAAGAAAGTTTTTTTTTTTGACTCACTTCTTTGTCTTTGGTTGCAATTTCGTTCTCGAAACTTTGCCTATCCATATTCGAAGTGTCTTTGTTTTCGCAATTGTTCGATGTGTTGTTTCCTGTAAGTTGTTCCCTTAACGTCGTCACCTCTTTTTCCGCTAATGTTGCTCTCTGCAAAAGAAAGAAAATCGGGATTAGGTTTTAAACTTTGAAGAGCGACTCTGAGAAGAATTTAAAGTCCCCACCGACCCTTAATTAGCAATTTATTTTGAATAAATGATCTAAACAATAAAACAATCAAAATAAATTATACCGCTCGACTGTATTGCATATGAGGGCGTATCTAACAAACAAATAAACTAGATCTAGAATGAATAAACTTTTTATATTTTTATGATACCTCGTATAATGAATAGGGTGCGTATATAGATATACGTGTGGGGGATGTCGGATAGTCATGAAAATTTGAATAACTGATCACCCTTATTTCCCATTTTTGCCGTTCCGCACCGAATATATAAGAAGATCATTATTATTACGTAGTATCAGAACCGTAAAACAATGTCTGAGTTTTGAATTAAAAATCAAAATATATTGCACCGGCGTATATATAAGGAGCAGGGGCGTAGGGGAGGCGCGATTACCTACGTGTACGAATAAATATTCCTTTAAGCCCATAAAGCATTAGCGACGACAAAATTTAGAAAATAATCAGTCAGGATTTATGTAAACATCAAATGTACCAACAAATTAAGTTCATTCATACACTAAAAGTGTGAGTAATTGGAACAATTAGAAATTAAAACTTATAGTTATCAACGACTACACTAAAACTTAACATAAACAAGCAGAGTGCAAATTACAAAAAAATAAATAATTAAAAAGTTTAAAGCAACAAAAGTAGCTGTAGTGTTTGAAAATAAGGGGATTAGTTTACAGAAAATTACAGATAATTTTTTGAATGCAACATGTCAAATTTTAGGGTACTCTGGGGGTTCTTTACGGTAAAAAGATAACGAAGGTCTAAGAACTAACACAGATCTATATAAGCTGGAGTATTTCATAAACCATTAATCGAATCAGATTGATAATTTTTTTTTGCCAATTTATGATTTCAGTAATAACTTCCAGAATAGCTACTAGAAGCAATGCTGCTTGAAAGTTAATATTAAACTGCAGTCGGCACTAACAATGGATGTTGTAAAGAAAATATCTCAATAAAAAAAATACGCCGTTTACAAGTAGATAATGCTGCTGGCAGCCTAATGCAAAGTTGCAATTGCAACATGGACCAATATACTTCACTGACAGTTTTTCGGCGGGTATATGAGAAAATCCCTCGAAAATGGGAAAAATTAGTTGATTGTAACACAACACCTTCCAGAGGCTCGAACAACAAAAGTGAGGTTTATGTAGTTTGAACTGATTTTTAAATGCAATTGACAAGGTACAATTTGCTTTCTGTTTAATAAGTTAAGAAAATTTGGTTTCACAGAAGCTTTTGAATCTATTTAATCTTATTTATCGAATAGAGTCCAGTACGTATCGTACATTGGCTATAAATCGGACGGATATTTTGCCTTATCTGGTGTACCTTAAGGTTCTACTCTTGGCCCCTTATTGCCTGTGAAAAACATACAGCGTGAATTTTAAAAATATTTATTATTCAAAATTGAGATTATTTACCCTCGAACGGAGAATCAACAACCGTGAATTTGTGGTCGTTTGGATATTATATCTTGAAAATTAAGGAGGAGCTATACTTTTAAACAAGTTTAAGTTTTCAGTCGTTTTTGGACCAACTTTAATGTACCAGCTTACCCCACTCACAATGTAGTTACCTTCAGAAATACATGAACTAATATAAATCTGGGGCTTAGTTCAACTAACTATCTAAGGTGTAATAACTATGACTGCACTGCTGGGAACTGTGGCCTATTCCATTATCATATGGAGTAATTGATCAAAATAAATCACAAATACTGCAATGGGGTTATAATTTCTATTTGTCTTCATTATTTCTGATATGATGTGATGATGTTGTCTCATGATAGATACCATATTAAGATATGAGGTATGATGTTATTTTTTTATTGTTTAATACAGTCCAAGTACATACTTGATTCCTGTATATTTACTATGTTCGTTAATATTAATAATGTCCTATAAATGGATGTGATTTATAATACAATTATTATTATTATTATTATTATTGTTGTTGTTGTTTGTTATCGATGAAGTAACATTTAGTGACAATAATTTATAGCAAATAATCTGTATGTAAACAAAATTATGTTGACGATGTTGAGAAACTAAAGCTTAAAATTTAGTTTAACGTAGCTCAATATTAAGTTTAAAATTAAGCCGCTATAGTAGTTTTTTTGCTTTAAAAATGTTTTATTTTTTCAATCACTTTATTGATCTTAGGCTTGGACCAATCGGTCATTTGCCTATATTGGCAACACCCACATATCCACAGAAAACTGACTATGGCTAATTCATGTTTAAGTTCCATAGTTTCCCACAGTAAACTAAAATGTCGTCCAGACGGTCTACCGAGACGGATACGCAAAACTGTTTAAATTGGTAATAATTGGAAATTTCGATGTCAATTCCATGAAACTTTTTATTTTGTCATGATCCTGTTCGGTGACGCCACTGTTTCGCTTTCTCTCACGTTGTGGATGAAACTCCTCGCTATTGTTTTTATAATAACATTGAGATATTACCCTATGCGGTATAGAAAGGTGGGCTATGAACATATTTCACGTAATAAGGCGTTCGTTGGGGCGAACGAGAAAAGCGAAAAATTTAACATCCCCCTGCCCCACCCTCTCGCGAATAATAAGATGGCCATGGAAATATATATACGAATAACGTTGCCTTATTATTACGCCTTTTTGAAATTCGGATGTCTTTGGGTGTTATAAATAACGGAGAAATCGCCTTATTTATGATTCTTTCTTACGGCGGGAGTGGTTGAAGGGCAGGGACGGTCTGAATTGAACCTTTCAATGGAAATGATACGCCACCTCGTATTTATTAATCGGATATTTGATCCATTCCCTTTGCTCAGCGGAAAATTAATCGGCATTCCACCTGTTAACGTATTTGCACATTCTAGATTTCCGAGAAATTGCAACAATGTCAAATAAATGTAGGTCGAAGTTGACCGGAGATTATAAATAACGATATTTTATCCATTCATTCGATATTTGAAACGTGCGCTAAACTACAACATTGCTCACTTATTTGTCATGCTTTATCGATGATGAGCTTTTTTCGCGTGTGAATGTGTGCGAGCGAATTCATCGGTACCTGATTGCGTTTTCAAGGCGATAACTAATATTCACTTCACGAATCAATACGTGGTGTAAGATAACGGTTGCGTTTAACCGATAAAGTGCGTTTCGATAATTCGTCAGCGATTCCGGGTACATTAAGAATTAATTCGTAACTTGTCGAGAAGCTCCGGAGCCAATTTTTCATCTCTGATTGTCAAATTCCTCGTTCTCAGATAAAGATTAATAATGAAGGGAATTTCTCTACTTTGAGCCTTTTCCTCATCGAAAATTTTGTCACACTTTGATTACTAATTAGTCTTCTAGGGGTGACTCTCTCGCTCGCTCTCTTTCTCTCCCTCCCTCCCTTATTTCGCCAATTCCAACCCTTTAAAACAGTCCTTTGGCGTTGCGGAACCCTCCGCTTCAAATCAACCCTTTCTGTCTCCTCCCTTATTCTTCCAGTAGGTACACTCGTATTATTTTACGTGTATTGATATTCGAGCGATGAATCGAAAAATTCATAAATTTATGAGTTATCCAGGTTCATCCTGGTAATCTTCCATTTTCGATAGATATACGTGTACGAAACCTCTTTGTGTTTATAAACGCTGTCAAAGATTATTAATACCTCCAGATGGATTTCTGTGCTATAAGGGCGTAAGACGATTATCGATTAATAATTATCAAATGTCAATAAATATTTCATCAACCCTTTAATGGGGTGGGATGGGGGAGATATTTTCGCTCTGCCGATCAACTTCGCGATACTGCAAATGGGAAAAGGATAAAGCGACGCTCGATCAATTCCATACAACACAACTTGTTTTAATTCGCATCACTAATTATTTCCAATGTACGTACGTATTGGGGACGTTTCAGCCTTTTCCTAATAATTAATCAAAGTTTGTTTCGGATGACGTTTTTAGACAGTCTGTACATCACCTATCTGGGGGTTGCTGGGGGAGGGGGGGCGTAGGTAGGCAGGGGGAGGGGGTGAACAATCTATTCAAGGGTTGCGCGGTCGTTGTGTCGTAGAAGATTCGGAAAGGGGAGAGAAATTGAGATAAAACGAAAATTTCAAGGCAACGAACGATATCGGAAGAAGAAAATTTCACATCCGATTCTGGGATTCGGAATTATCGCTAATTTTATTAAATTAACGTCGAGAGTGAGCGAGAGACAGAAAGAGAGAGAGAGAGAGGGAGAGAGAGAGAGAGAAAGGACCAAGCTCGAAATCTAATAATAAACTAGTATCTGAAGTTGCAATTAATGGAGTAATACGGCAGAATATTTCAATATAAATTCCTTCCAATTACGGTACATGTATCTACGGCGTTTGGGATATTTATTAAAGTCTTTTGATTTTCCAACCCTTTTCGCTTTTTTATCTTCCTCTCCTATCCATCTTGTGCGCTACGATTGGCAAAAGGAATATCGTCATTAGGTAGAGGATGTCGCCGCATATGTCTAATTATCGGGACGGAATCAAAGAACGTTAATTATTTTTGAAACTATACGAGGATCGAGGAGATTTTTTAAGTACACCACTCGATTACTTGCACACACACTCGAATACGTTTGCGCCCCGTATTCAGGAAATTGGTTATAACGACGAGAAAACTAATTTTCAATACGTTCACTTCGCAGAGGATGCCAATGAATGTTAAGGACAAAATATACAATTTTATTGGTTTAAGTTTAAATCGTGCGTTTTTACGTTCTCGGCACTCGTAAATAGAAAAACTATTGTAATCTTTTTGAGTTTTAGAATTGAGATTACAAACATTTCTAGGCGTTTTCAGGTTTAGTTGAATTCAAAGCTTTTTGTAATCTTGTATTGTAATTTGTAACCCAAAAAGCAGTTTGATAAAATCGGCTCTGATAAAGGAGTAGTTTATTATCATTAGGTTTCGATTCACTTTTTTAAACTTCAATAATGTTTAAATAGCGAATATGTAAAATGATGTTTAATTTAACCTGTAACGTTTTTGGCTATAATTTTTCTGTAATTTAGATTTGTCTTTTTCTTGACTTTTTCTCGAAATCCACTCCAAGTATTTTTTTAAATTATAAATATTTTTCTATTGCCGAATGTTTCTAATAAACTTTAATAACATTTTTGGTCTATTAACGTCTATTAAACATAGTGATGCCCACGATATTCTCGTTTGCGAGAGTCTCGTCTCGTATCGTCTCGTTTTCGAGATGAGACTTGAGACGATACTGTAAATTTCCCTTGCGAGACAAGACGAGATTTTCAGAAAGTCTCGTCTCAAATCTCGTACGAGAGTCTCGCAAAAGTCTCGAAGTATCGCAAATAAAAATCGCAACCATTAATTAATCATTATTATTATCGCGAATTACTATTATTGACTATTATACTAGTTGAAGTTAAAGAGTTGAAGACTTACCTAGGGAATACAAATATTCACAACATTTTTATGTTGGATAAAATAGTTTTTTTTTGTAACGAGAAAAAAGTTTAACATTTTATCCCTATTAACAGGAGTTATTTGTTAAGCTTTTGATTTTAATGATTTTTAGTTTTTAAGATCTCTACGACAATTTATTTTATATTCACCGAACTTTGAAGATCATCTACCTAGATTTCTCATCCGACTTCTCATGTTATAATCGACCTATAATAATTGGTTTATTTCAGTTCTTGTCGAAAAAGCAAATTTGATAAGCATTTCGATATAATTGAGGAGCAAGGAGAAACCGGACGTAATAAAACGGCAAAATGCAAGATATGCACGAAATCGCGAGATTTTGCGAGAAATTTGCGAGACTTTTGCGAGATTCTCGCGCAAGACATGAGACGAGACGAGACTTTTATTGCGAGACGAGACTCGAGACGAGACTTTCCACTTTTTTGCGAGATTTTTTAAAGTCTCGTCTCGTCTCGTCTCGTCTCGTGGGCAACACTGATTAAACAATTACAGATCTTCAAAGGTTTTTCTAAATTCTGATAAGCGGTTGTTAATTTTTCTGAAACTTCGTAGACATATTAATTTTAACTCATTATGTAAATAATATGCATTTCATACACATTAACGATGGGCAATATTTATACTATTTACTAATGAATGTCATATAATAAATGTTTTATTAAATATTAAATTTGGGAAAATAGCCAACATTCTACAAATCTTACATTTCAATTATCTTTATAACTGTTTAAATAAAATATGAAAAAGGAATCCCATGGGCATATCGCCAATTTTCATTTCGCAATCTTAAAAAAAAAGAGATATTCGATATCCCCTTATATATCTCTTTCCAAGGGAAAAAAATAATAACATCTGAAAGGCACTTGAAAGTTTCCATTGTTTTCCAGGTTGAAAATACAATCTGGCACAACAGATTTGTAGAACTAAATGACGTTTGGTCAAAATTCTTCCTAATGTTCAAAAGTTTTGCGGTGTTATATTTTCAGCGAATTCGTATAATCTAGGTACATCAAATTAGCCTAATATTGTTCCAGCAAGTTCTAAACTTACAGGTGTTTACTCTGTAAACAAGCACATTGTCATGCATGTTTTCATTGTTTTATGATTTTCGAATTATTCTTACATCAATTAAATTGAATTGAGCTAGCAATTTGATTCCATACGCATCACTTCGTAATAATTGTGAAGAATACTCACAATTGAAGACATCTGGATCTACATTCTACAGTAAATCCACTGACAAGAAAACATCCACGAAACGAGAAAAGGTAGTAAAGTTAGACAACACCTAATACACGTCGTTTGCTATTGGTGGAAAAGTCATTAAACTTTTGGCGGAAATTGTTGATGTACAGAGTCGGTTCAGTAAAATTAACAAGTTTAGTTGCCTGATCTATGGGTGTCTGTTTACAAGCGTTCAGTAAGTCGTTGACGGTGATAGTGGACTTTTAGTTGATGATTTATTTTAACGTATCGCTATTGTTATTCAGGTTTTTTATATAAATTTGTATAAACATATTTCTGTGATCTATTGCAATTATGGAAAGACACTTTCCCTGCTCGCCTCCCAAAAAGAGACCTGGAACATACTTAAGCTGCGGGGAGAAAACCATTATTTTAAATGTATACAGAAAAGAAAGAAATGAACATCCTTAGTAAAAGATAAATTATAGTCAAAGCGATCATTCTTAATGCGACCCTGTACTTATTCACTAGCTAGTCGCGCGCTTTGAATTTCGACGTTTGTGTTTCATGGAAGTTTTCTTCTCGATGGATTTACTATAGATATATGCGAATTGTTGCGCTTGTTATGACTGATACATAACAACCTCAACATCGAAATGTCTAACATTGTATAGCACCCTGTAATTACTTTCATATTAATGGAATTGAAGTAAGCTAACAATTTGATTGATATCCACAATTAATCGAGTCCTTATCTAATAGTCGAAGAGATGTGACATTTGTCATCTGCCTGTTTAGATTCTTGACGACATATTAGGTGGAACTGGAATGAAAGAGATTGCGCAATTCGCCCTTTCTATTTCTTATTGTCATGTAACGGGCGTGTGAGTATGTCATTTAAAGCAAGTCTTTAAATAGTGGTTACTTAAACCTCACTTGTATTGATAGTTCACGAATTTTGAGTTTTTTTTAATTAAACTGATTTTCTCCCCCGTAGTATGTAGTAATTGGTAGTAATAATAATTTCGCCCCCGTAGTAATTGGTTAGTGAATTTTGACTTCCAAGTTATGAGACTTATGATTTGACAACTTACCATTTAGTATTATTTTGTCATTGTGGAATAAGTTATATCAAACTATTGAGAGAAGTTTTTGAGATGAAGTCCATAATCGGTTACCACATTTTATGGTACTTACTTCTCGTGAATGTATTAAAATATAGTTTTATTTGAAAAAAAATACTGTTTATAAACGTTTTGATTTTTATTCTTTCAACAAATTTACATGTGATAAAATATGTCTAATTTAGTTGATATTCACCACAAAATAGGCCAATCATTTAGGTTCCTGTTCAGAATATTTATTTCATTCCCAAACCAATTCAGTCTATTCTTGATATTGTGGTACTTTGAACAGAATATGCATCTCACTGGTGAGAATAATTAATTTTGAATAAAATTAAGGTTACGTCATGCAGAATTGATATATACTAAAAACGAAGTTATAATTGAAAAACCCTGCGTTGATACATTTCCTGATAGGATTATTCCCGAATCTCTCTACTTTTAACGAAAATTAAATTTAGATGGACACGACAACTATAATTAGTTCAAAACTAATTTAAAAACAATACACCTATAAGTATAAAATTTAAATGTAAGATTTAAAATTTATAAGCTAAAACTGAGTTAGATTCAACCTGCTGCCGCCACCTAGCGAAAAGTAGCTCATCGTCTCCTGTAAGGCGGGAGCTTCAAAATCGAAATTAAAAAAAAAACTAATTTGTTCAATAAACTAAGCTAATCTAATTGGTTTTTAAATTTCCAGGGTAGTGTTAAAATATTCCGAGACTGTTCCGACCGAGCCAACAAAGAGGGCATGCGAAGCAAATCAAAAACGAGAGAGTGAGAAACGGACGACATTTCTCCGACGTAGGGATTAATGAAATTAACAGATAGAGTTACTCTCTCCCGGATGCCGTGTGTATGTATGTGTGCGCGTTACTTTTGCCTTTTGTGCCTTTCCTCTCGTCCTCTCTCTCCTTCTCTCACTCTCTCTCTGTCGTTCCTTCTCCGATTAGAAGAAGATAGAGAGACAGAGAAAGAGAAAAGCAACACGACATTTCGCTCCGTAATAATTTCGTTAGAGCTTTAAAGAGAAGCCGACGTAATAGAATGAATCGCTAAACTAAAACTTACGAGTTTTGTCCCGAATATCCAATTTTCGATAGGGTTTTAACTATTAACTGCATTATCTCGAATTCAATTGTTTTAATGGACATTTGCCATATACAATAATCCAGTTAACTCGCAGGGTAACGACGGGTAGAAGAAAAAATGACGATAACTCGCTACGTTTAGGAATCCCAACCGAAATAATGGAAACGGTCGGAGCAGTTGCTACGGTTCCTCAGGGATTTTTGAAAACTTGGAAATGTTCCAAAATCTCCACCAGGCGCACACCCAAAGGCATTACCCATTAAACTTCAGATCAATTAGAATTAGCACAAAACTATGATTACAGTGTGATTTAAAATTTCTTAACTGCTGTACTTGGAAACTTCATTATTTCTTTAGGACATATCTTAGTTGAATAAATGTTTCCATTATGTCAATTAAATACAGTTCTGTGATTGCTTTGAAAAAATATTGTGCAACAAAGTCAAAAATGTGAAAAATGTATTTTATTACTTTAATGTAAAATGTACCATTTTTCAAGCATTTGACACAGCAAGTAAATGTACCAGGCAAGGATTCGAAAATCACTCATCATTAGAAGTTGGACTAAAAATATTACATAATGAAACTAATAGAGATCAGAGTAAATCCCACAATACTAAAATGTAACCTGCCTACTTTAATATCACGTCAAATGAAGGGACCTGTTTGAATATTTTAAAGTTTTGCAGCAACCAACTAAATTCTGCGTTGTCCAAAAGAGCCAAAAATTTACATCGTGGCTTTATTGGAAAATGTAAGGTTTTTCAAAGTGTATGGCATAGTGAAATGAACCCGAAATCACATCACAATTTTTTCATCGAGATTTTTCGAAATTATCCAGAAGTGATCTCGAAATGCCTTCATCAGGGAGTATTTAAACTTAACGAGTTCAGAGTTAATGGCAAAATGGCAAAATACCAATTTATGATTATTTTGAGTTCTGCATTTGCATTAAACACACTAGTTCTGAGTTGTCCACAGGCGGAAGTTTATTCAAAGACTAACGGTAAATGTAATGTTTTTCCAAATAGCAAAAAATGAATCTAAAGTTCTCATTAGACTAGATTTTTGGAGATTGCAATCAAAGTGAACTGAAAACCTTTACTTATTCAAAATACCAACGACCAAATTGATTACCACAAAACAAAAAATGTAACTTGCATATATTTTAAAGCTTATATTTTCGCGAGCTCTTTTCAGTTGAATTAAGTTTTGTGACTAATTCTAATTTTTGCTGTAACAAACTAATTCTGCGTTGTTCCAAAAAAGCTAAAAATTTATAACCTGGCTTATTCACTGGAAAATAAAAGATTTTTCCAAGTGTAAGTCACCGTAAGAAGCAACTTAAATGTTCACATCAGATAAGATTTTTCGAAATTACATATTAAAATTAAATTTTGTAATTATTTTGAAATTTTATCGTAAATCTTGCTGTAAGATTTTCTCAAGCATGTGGTAGATCAAAAATGAATAAAAAGTCTATATCAGTCACGATTTTTCGAAAATAATTATCATTAGAAGTGATTAGGAAGTGTCTCCACACATTTCAACTACACGAGTTCAGGTCGCATGGAACAATATTAAAATTGTAACCTCTCTGCTTTGCAAACTCCCTTACAAATCTCATGTCGATTAGGATTAGTTAGTTCTTTAAATGAATTGAAAATTATGAAAATCTGCGTTGTCAAAAAAAGCGAAAAAAAGGCAATCATGACGTCAATCTAAAAATTAGAAGATGTTTTACAAACGTGTCACGGCAAAACCGAACCCAAATTCCATACATCAGACAAGGTTTTTCGAAATTACTTACAGTCAGAAGTGAATTAACAACGAGGAGTCCAAGATTGAATGGCACAATACCAAAATGTAACCTCCGTACATTGTATATTCTCTTAGTAATCTCTCCGGCGGTCGTTTATAATTCGAATGCGCATTCTAATCTCTCATTACTTTGTAGATACATACATTTTTACGTAGGCGGATACGAAGCAGTTCGATTCCCATGCTCTTCAGTATTGAAATCTAAAACCATAAATCTCGCTATCGAAAAAGAAAAATCCGCTTAATTAGTAGGTTCTCATAGGTTCAGCTTACGAGTAAGCAAGATACGATGAAAAATTCCCGGTAATTTCGATTTTGCGTAGCGAATCAAAATCGTTATCTGAGATTACTGTTTTTATCGTCGTAACGTTATTGTAGACATACACACACTCACACACATCTATGTACGTACATATGAATACAATGTTTCGCTATTAGTTTTAGCTATTCAGGCATAAAATACCTGCGAGAGTGGTAACAGGACGCCTTTGAGCGTCTCTGATGGTAAATATTTTTAAAAAAATGTTTATATCAAGTATGTACTTCAATAACCTGTCACGTTCTCAATGTGATCTTTGAGAATTTAAAAATTTCCTGTCTGCCATATGGCCCGGGAGAAGGGTGGATTTTTACTAATACGTAACCGATACAAAAAAAGTTTGTCGTGTTGAAGTGATCGGGGCCATGTGGTTTGTATTAATAAATGATATGTTTATTGCTTCTCGTTCCGATGCGTGGGGGAATGTCGTTCATTTATAGATTCTCTTTGGTGATACAGTCATTGTTGAGTTAAAATCGTTTCTAAAAATAAAAAATCACAGCTTTATTTTATCGTTACAACACGTGTTTTCTTTAATTATGTACTAACGTTAATTAATAGAACCAAATTAAATTACAATTTATTTAATTTTATCTGTGCAACAATTTTTACAACAGAACTTCTAATTGGGTTTTAAACTATATTCATGATACATGTTAACGATTCGCGATTTAAAATAAGTTTTCAAATAAAAACCCTATATTTAAAGAAAAGTTATATTGCCGCCTGTATAACACGTCAATCCCCGATCGCTACGTTCAACCGAATATCTCTCTTCCCGCCGCTCCGCGGTCTCGCTCGTGGTTCCCTAAGAAAGGTGACGTCAGCCCTTTTCTGTTGAGGCCTCTCGTCTCGACGTACACTGCGTATACAGGGTGGTGGCTGTAGACGCAATGGTGACTGATGCCAACATTCGGCCTTTCCTGACATCAAGTGTGCCCTCGCACTTGCCTGTCCTAGGGAACACCAAGACCTGAAATCTTCGGTTAAATAAGTTTTCCGAATAAAACAAAACAATCCTAAAAAAAAAGAGCAAGTAACAAGCCAAAGAAGTAAAATAAAACTGGGACGTGTCATCACATTCAGCAGCCGCTAACCTATCCTAAACCCTAAAAGTAATGAACTTGGCCAAGTTTATTAATTAAAATAACTTATTATTAGATATATATGTAAAAACGAACGTTCTCCTTATATGCTAACCGGTCATTAGATGACCACCGATATCGATATCGCTAGGAAAGTAACCTCCCGTCCCTTACTACGGACTCAGCCCCTGAAAGCTTCCGTCAAAAACGTACCGGGACCGTCCCTTACTACGCACTCAGCCACCTGAAAGCCTCGTCATAAACGTACCGGGACTTAAGAAAGTTACCCCCTAAACCGGGAAAAGACACTCCTGCCTCACCCGCAGGGGTTGCCCCCTAACCAGGAAGGGAGGTCCACCCTATCCATAGGGTCCCATCTCAACCTTCCTGCCGACACGGAGCGCTCATGCCCGACCCAGACGTGTCCTCCATACGTCCAGCATGACAGAGCGCGGCCGGTCGTCTCCATCGGCGAGTCGGGGCTGATTACAGTTGCTTGTGCCCATAGGTGATCCAGGGCCGCATGTTGTCTACTCCAGCCACTCCAGTGTACGCTATTTGGGATCGAGTACTCCCTGGGATGTCGGTCACTTCATAACGGTCTCGTCCCAACACCTTCACGACCCTGAACGGTCCTCTCCACGTTGGCAGTAGCTTTTGGCTCCCACCAGTGGCTGGCTGGCTGATTATGCGAAGCAGGACCAAGTCCCCTACGGCATACGGCTGTGCCTTCGTACGGTTCTGGTCAAACCGGCGCTTCTGCTCCGCCTGGTACTGACCAACACTCTCCTCAATACGCTTTCGGATATCTGTAACATCAACAGTTTTAGGTTCACCACCTTCAAGTTGGCCATGCGCAAAAACCCGATATCCTAATAAAGCTTCGCTGGGTGACGCACCAATAGCTTTGTTAATGGTTCCGTTCAGTCCTAATTGAATATTTGGAATATTTTGGTCCCACTTTTTGTTGTCAATATTTGCTCCCATTGTTGCTAAACAATCAACGATTGTTCGGTTATACCGTTCTACCTGACCATTAGCGCGGGGAATAGCTACTGCATTCAAATGATGTTTTATACCTTTGGTATTGCAAAATTGCATAAATTTTTCGTTATGGAAGGATGTTCCTCTATCGGAAATTATTCGTCGTGGTACACCAAATACTTTTATTACCTCTTTCAAACATTTAATTACTAAATCAGTTTTTGTACTTCGTACTGGGTATATTAATACGAACACCCCATTCCCATTTGGCGTCTTTCGACAACAGAGCACTTAAATCTTTTGATTTTAGGGCATAGTTGGGAATGAATTTCCGAAAGTATCCGGTTAACCCTAAGTATTGCCGAACTTGGTGAACATTGGTTGGGGTTGGGAACTGTGCCACGGCCTGTACCTTTTTTTCTGTTGGTTTAATAGTGGAATTACTAATGTCATAACCCAAATATTCTATCTGTGTTTGGAGAAAGTAACATTTTTTTAAATTTAGTGTCAAATTGTTGTGTTTTAACATGTCCAAAACTTGGCGTAATGCGAGCAAGGCATGAGGGACATCTACACTGGGAATTAATATGTCATCCAAATAAACCAAAACAGTATCGAACCTTAATTGACCAAGGGCTGAATTTAACATTCGTTGGAAGACGGCGGGTGCATTGCGTAAACCAAATGGGACGCGTAAAAATTCGTAATGTCCATCCTGGGTAACAAAAGCAGTTAGATGAATCGAATCCGCAGCTACTGGGATTTGATGATATCCCGAAAAAAGATCAAGGCTGGTGAAATATTTAAAACCAGAGAGACGTTTTAATTGTTCTGTAGTAAGCAAAATTCCTGGCGGCGCGGCCCTGGTAACCCTATACCCAAGTCGTCTTCTGGGATTCACAGAGGAGGCTTAGGAAAGTGGGGGTTCCACGCGAGAGGAGGAAAACCGGACGAGAGGGAGATCATCGAGCGAATCCGCGCGGGAATAAGCTCACGAATTGGATATTGTTTTGAGAGTTACTTTTTTACAATAGTATTGTTTATTTTTGATCTATTGGTTTTAATTCGCCAACCTCACGGTCGGGCTACATTTCTTCTATTAATGGTAAGGGGTATTGGTCTGGCACGGTAATTTTGTTCAATGCTCGATAATCCACGCATAAGCGTTTTTCTCCGTTTTTCTTAGATACGAGTAAAACATTACTTGCATACGCTGATTGTGATTCCCTCACAATTCCGTGTTTTAAAAGATCATCAACAATGTCTCGAATCTGTTTACGTTCAGGGTCTGAAAATTGTCTTGGCCTAAATGCTATGGGTTTGTTACTTGTAACTGTGATATGCATCTCACAAAATGACGTCATACCTAACTCAGCCATTTCTCTAGCAACACAATTAGGATATTCGTTTAATAAGGTTAAAAGGGAATTCACGGTTTCGGGATCCTCGAGTCCTATGTTAATAACAGCAGTATCAATTAAGTTTACGTTTACAGTTTCTGAAAATACCAACCTACCACCTGTTTTACTATATTGAATGTCGTCTTGTTCCGTAAAATTCTGCCCTATTAATACGTTCACACCCATAATGGGCTCTTCTATTATAAACAGGTCGATGGCCCTACTTATACCGTCGACCGCAACGTCGGCATTATAAAAATATTTGGGTGTCATATGACCGGACAGGGTTTTTAGTATAATGTTATTTTCAATTTTCTGTAATTTGAACTGAAATTGATCCGCCGCTTGTTTTGTTAAGAGAGAACACTCACTACCCAGATCTATAAAACATTTTATTTCGTATTCATTTAATGTAATGGTTTTGAAAAATTTATCATTTGAACGGGAATATAAGAAGTTGACATTATGTCATTCTATTGCTAAAGGAGGCCGTTTGGACGAATGGGAACAGTTTCTTCGCATGTGACCCGTCTTACCACAATTATAACAACGTAACACATTTCCCAAGTTTGTTGCGCTTTTAGGAGAGCTACCAGTATTAGTTTTTTTTAAATTTACCCTTCCTTCATCAAGCATTTTTAAATGGTTGGCCAACATACTAGGATTTAAAACGTTAGCTGTTTCTATTGCAAATCGCACTTGTTCGTCGGGTATCGCACTTACAATTAAATTAATTTTATCCTCATCTGATATCGATAACTGTAACTTGTTTATTAGTGACAGTTTTTCAAACGTATACTCATACAAACGCTGATTAGGTTTAGGTTTGCAAGCCATTAAGTCAGTTAATAAATTGTGAAGATTACGTTTGGATTTGAAATTTTCGCGCAACATGTGTTTCCACTCAGACCAATTGAACAGATGGGTAGGGAGGCCATGATACCAAGTTTGAGCGGGACCACGTAGTTTACTTAAAGCTAAATGGCAAATGGTTCTATCATCCCAGCGGTAGAGTTGAGAATATTCATCAATTTTATCCAGCCACTCATCGATACTCTGAGTGACAGGGTCAAACTCCTGGATGATGCCAAGGTTTAAAGAGGCAACACTTACCAAGCTATTCCGGGCACCTAAATCTTTGGCCAACTTATCTATACCTTGGATCAGCGCGTTACTCAACTCGGTGATATCGCTCGTGACTCCACTCCTATCAGAGCGCCGAGAGTCTCCACCTAAGCTACGGGGCTGCTCCCCCAATTCCAAACTTGGAGAGCGTCTCCTCGAGCCACGGGAACGTTCTGCTTTCCTGGACTGCCTCGGAACCTTTCGGACACCCTTCGACCTCCGCTCTGAGTGACGTTCCCTCTGCTGGGAACTCCTGGAAGATCCATGTGGCCTGCCCATTTTTTTTCACAACTTCACTAAACGCACAATTTGCCAAAAGGTCTTCGCGAATTCTGATCCCACTTCTGATGTTAACGATTCGCGATTTAAAATAAGTTTTCAAATAAAAACCCTATATTTAAAGAAAAGTTATATTGCCGCCTGTATAACACGTCAATCCCCGATCGCTACGTTCAACCGAATATCTCTCTTCCCGCCGCTCCGCGGTCTCGCTCGTGGTTCCCTAAGAAAGGTGACGTCAGCCCTTTTCTGTTGAGGCCTCTCGTCTCGACGTACACTGCGTATACAGGGTGGTGGCTGTAGACGCAATGGTGACTGATGCCAACATACACATTAATTAAGAGTCGTTTATTACTTAAACTCGTTAATGCACCCAAGATGCAAAATGAACAGATATCTAAATTCACATACTACTTCTATCTACATAGACACAAGACAATAAAATTTATTTGAAAGTTTTATGATCACATTCAAGGGTAAAACCATAAAACAAAGTAGACGCAATAAAAATATATAGAACATAGGAAAATGTAAATTACACTTTCGAAAATTTTATTTGTGTCCGTGTGTATTATAAAAAAAAAAGCAAGAACCTGAATCTGGGTCATTAAATCCATCTTAAGAAAATTTTCTCGCATTCTTTAATCGAAACAAGATCGTTGTTGCAAAATTAGCTAACAAATTCGTATTTGGTAATGTGAGATTAATAATAAGCAGGTAATGCTTATATGGAAATAGTATCTAAGGTAGCAATTAATTGAAAATAAATTAAGTAGCGGATAAAAGGTGGTTTCGTTGCTACGTTTTTGAACGGTGCAGATTTCATTAACGATTTCAGTAAATACCTATGGTTTTTAACATAGCGGTGTTGGTAAATTGGTTCCCGGCAGGTAAGAAATTAAAAGGTAGTACTTAGTGCCTCTTATCTATGTACAAGTTGGTTGCTAGGTTTTTTCGTTTACCTGACATTATATGTAAATTGGTTTACACTTACACCCGCTTACCCGAATATTTCATTACCAGGAGCCGTCAGTTGTACCACGGAGGGTACGAAATGGATAAAGCTACCCTACAGGATGTTGCTCGAGGAGATTAACGGCTTACAGTCGAAATAAGTCATCGGTCCTGTTCGTTTTACTAAACCTCAATTGTTTATCCTTGCCCTCTTGCCCTGACAAGCGATAGCGAATAGAACGAAAATAGTGTAGTCCAGCCGTCCACTTAACCCAGAAGTACAACAGCATTACACGCGAAAAAGGGTTTTGTATAAGCTCAGGTAAGTGAAAACGTTGGGAACCAATTTACACTTAAAGGTCAGGTAAACCAAAAATTTCGGGAACCAATTGGTATATTATTTTTAACCCTGATTAACTTGGGAACCAATTTACGTGTTCCCTAACATAGTAACTGAACAGATTATTAAGCTTCGCCTTAAACAACTACCGATGCTTGTAAAGTAATTGTTGCAAACTTCGATAATGACTTTAGTAAATAGTGTATTTAACACGTTTGAATGAAATAGTAAACTTTCGCTTCTGTCCTCCGATGCTTGAAAATTATTGCCGCGAGTTTTATAACAGTGAAAATCAGTTGTCATCTTTGACACTTTATCGACTTCCCAAAAACATGCCGGGGACACAAGTCGAAACGTGGAAAATTTTGTATTTAAACACCACGGCTGGATATCCGTGACATCTGACGTTTGAAACACAATTGACGAACACCTGTTCGTGAAAACGAAACGCGGAAAATCGATCGATTTCCATTGTGTCGATAGAAAAGCGATCGTAAAACGTCGTCGGCACTTTTCAAACCCGATTCCCGCGTATAAACAATGAACGTTTTTACGAGCGATTCGTGAAATATTTGTAAATAAACGCAATAGGCCTCCGACTCAATTTAGATGGGTAGAATAATCATCCGCGAGGTTTATGGGAAACGGAGGAACAATCGGTTCGGAACATTTGGCGGAATTGTTTCTTCTTACACGGGAAATCGAAATGATTTAGTTAATCAGTCGAGTGTGTTTAATAGAGAGGTAAAGGAAGAAACACGAAGGTCACAAGCAAGTGAAAAGAAAATTTCAAAGTGAAAGGTATTTGTAGGAACAGAAATACTGAAGCAGATCTCAGCACTCAGAGTGCTGTTGCTGGAGGGCAGGAAAAAAACGAAATATTTAATTCGACAGGACCGATTCTGAAGTCCTGTTGGAACATAGGGCTTACAACAGTTTTAAAGAGATTCTAACCTTTTCACGTGTGTCTCTATTTTTTTTTTCTTACTGGAGGTTAGCGACTATAATAGCGAAATCATCTCGATCTTCTGCTGCTCTCTAACCAGCTTCTCAAAATTCAAGCCGGTCCAGTTTTAAGAAGTTCCCATTCTTTCCACAGTCTGCGTAGAACTTTCGCCATCTATGGTATTTTTACAACCCTGCGATAGATCCACCTTTCACAGGCTTCTAATTTATTTAGACTTGCTAGTTTTAAAGTCCATGTCTCAGCTCCCTACGTGAAGAACGACCATACGTAGCACTTTACCTGTTTTACTAGTGTATTTATGTCAAGATGTGGATCGCAAAGGAGTGGTCGCAGTCTCTCAAAGCAGCTTTTGGCATGGACTATCCTGACTTTTATTTCTATTTGCGGGTCTAGTTTGTAGTCGATCAAGCATCCTAGATATCTGAATTGGTAAACCTGTTCTAACGCTTTTCTATTGATTGTCATGGGCAATGGTATGTGGTGATTCTTCTTTATTACCTTTGTTTTAGATTTATTTTCGTTTATTCGCATTTCGAACTCCACACGTTTTAGTAAATTGATCAAGGATTTTTTGTAACCTGATGTCGGTGTCTGCTATAAGGACTGTGTCATCGGCATATCTGATGCTAGATATTTGAACATCCCGAAGTCACCACCTTAAAAGCTTTTTTGAATACTAGTTCAGAGTATAGATGAAAAACCATAGGCGACAACACGCATCCTTGCCTTACCAAATTCTCCTCTGCAGATTTTTATACTATTAGATTCTAGATTAGATTCTGGTAAATGACATGCAGAATCAAGAAAACAATCCCTTGCCTTTAACGTGACTATACCGATTTTGATGTACATTACCTCGTAGGATTGCTTGCTTCACCAGAAGTATCATAGTCCACATGTCACCAGAAGATCACTTTCGGTTCTGACCGGAAGTGAATATATATATAAGAGGCGAACGACTATCAATTTTGATGGACGTTTCGTTGGATTGCATGTTGCGCCAGAAACGCGGTAAATTCCTTGTGATTCAAAAGGAAGTGAATTTCTTGTCTACACAAGTGGGAGTAGACATAAAAACCGAAGGGCTCAACAGATTGTGTTGTAGGACAAATCGTCCATGCTACGTCCAGAAAGTCTTGGACTACATATCTCCGGAAATTCAACTCCAATTTCGCACGAAAGTGAATATAATGCCTTTCGATTCTATAAAACGCTCTGATCCTTTAAGTTAATGACATTCGTGTTTTTATTTTCTCATACGAGGCACTCATATATAAGAAGTGTTGCAATCGGCTCGATTTTTAGACTTGGAGTTATTAGATTTTCTACAATTTTTAATGTCTTCCGAGTACAAAAACATGTTTTGTATTTTTCTCGGAAATTATAAAATCACAAATGGTTCAAACTTTGTACTTAAGACTGCACCATACCAGGATCTCCTCATGATATTTTTAACAAAATCGACAGGTGTAAAGGGGTAGTTTACTAAGTAGTCATTTTTCGGTTTTTTTGACATTTTCTCGAAATCCGTTTTTTTTTTAAACTTTGGATATTTATTTTACTATCGAATATGTAAAATAGAGTTTAGTAACATTTTTAGTTAAATAATTTCTAAAGAGGAACTGTCACTTGTGATTTGTCAATTGTAATGCCATTTTTTCAAATTCCCTTCCAAGAATTTTATACGTTTTGAATATTGTTTATATGCCGAATATCAACAATAAAATATAAGAAACTAGTCCGATAGACACATAGCTAATTTTTAAAGCTGCTCGTTTGTTTTATACAGAAATACCAATTAGAAGATATGAAAAATTTATATGGATATGTTCTAAAGAATTTAGTCATAGATTTTATTACAAAGTCAGAGAACAAAGTCATAGAATTTATTAAACAGAAACTTTCATCTCGCCACAAGCACAAATCTGTGTCTCAGCAGCAACTCCGAATCGATTCTAGCCAAGGAAGTGCACCAATTGGCACGTGTTTCGTTTAATGCACGAAAAGCAAGTTGGATATTTCAGTAAGACCAATACACTACCTCCTTGAGAGAACTAAGGCGCCACCATTCCAACATCACCGCAAAAAAATAAATTCCGGAACTTTCCCCGATTGCTACCACATGATCTTCCTCCTCTTACGCTAAACAGCTAATATCCATGACGACTTCCTCGCCGTATTCATCGTGTACGTTATTACCAGCGAAGTTTTCGGTTAGTCGACGAAATAATAATTATCGATAAGTTTGAGTCATTTAAAAGCCGCATGAGAACATGTCGGGACGACATATGTTTCGAGAGTGTATCGGTCTTTCAGTCATCAATATATTCAAGTATTTTTTGCGATGGAACATCTGGAATTCCAGTCTATAAGTGTGTGTATATACTACACAGGAAATTGTATTTAAATCATTCGAAAGCGAGAGCGTCGCAGGGACGTTACATATTGTACGCATACAGACGGGATAGATAGTCTATTTTTTCTTATCGACGAAACGAAGATATTTTCTGAAACGGGAATACGAACAAGAGAGCATCGGTTCACTGGCAATAATGAGGTGTACATATTGAAGTCATGGTTTTTTCTATTTTTTAAGATCTTGTTTGAATTGATACTCAAAGCTTTTTAAGTCGTTTTCAATGCTCGTTTCGTTACTAGGTACCTACATAAGCCTCGGAAAATATGCAAAGAAGATGTATCCAAATATGCAGCCAATATCCGCCAAAAAAATCTATAAATATGTATTTTTTTATTTCCTATGGCAGCCGCATTTTTCGATGTTGAAGCTTTAAAAATTTCGTACATAACCGCTTTTATTATTAAATAATAGGAAGAAATCTGCATTACTTTTAAGGAGTTACATCTAGACCTATTTACTCAGATTCCATTGAAATTTCCACTTGGTTGATTTTTACTACCAACATGAATTACTTTTTAGTCGCCATGTTCTTACAGAAATGCATCCAAATTGGGCGAATTCAGGCAATCCTGAACTTTATTTTTAGTTTTACCTTTTAAATTAATATTTTGGCGAGGTAGCTTTCACCTTTCTATTTTTTTTTCGATTTTTTTTTTGTTCAGAAATAACCAAAACTGCTTTTTATATTAAGTTTTTTTTAATTATCTTTCAAACATACCTATAAATCCTACCCAGTTCTCAATTGAAAAAAGGCGAAAGTGAAATTTAAAATGTATTTTCGCAATTTTCTCTCAATGATCGACTGGAAAAATAATAGAATTTATCAACAGTGTCATTTCGTAAAATTTGGCTACAGCAGGGAAGACAAACCTAGCAAGTTTTCTTTGTATGGTTATAATCAAATTAGAAATAAAACAGTATGATATGAAAAAATTAAATTTTTCGAAAGAATTTTAATGCATCCCTCAATAAGTAATTTACATATTTTTCGAGCCCTATTACGATAGACGTCATTTTCGTTAAATATCTTATTATTTATTACGAAATTAACTGTAGGCTCAAGTAACATAATTTAACGTATACATTGAACTAAGTTTATGAACGTTGTAGTGGGACATTCGCCGAATTTCAAAGTTACAAAAACGAAACACAACTTGAAATGTAAAACCGAACATTTGATATTCACTGCGGGCCAATACTCTGAGAAACATAGTAAACATGAATCAATTCTATTCGCTACTGACAATTTTACAATTGACTATATCTGTGGCGAAAATGAATTCAACGAAAGGTTTTATTTAAAATCGCAAACTTCTTGACTCATCGATAAGCAAAAATAAAACATCACGCCCTAAAACAATAAACCAATCTCATTATACATCAATACGTCTGCGTATGTAATGCATACATATTATTTATCGCGACCAACGGATTTCCGTTTTATTTATTTGCATGTTAATTAAAACGGATGAAAAAAGGACGAATAAATAATAATAATATTATACCGGATTGAAAAGTATTAAATGTCACATCGACAAAGAGCACAAAGCGAACACTCCCACACGTTCGAAAAAAGAAAACGGTCCTAATTCAGAAGTCGCCCATTCAAATAGCTTTTTAATAGGATTCGAAACGTGACATCACGCTTGACGTGTAAAAAACCGCGCGAATTTTCAAAAGAAATCACCCAACAATGGATCTCGAAAAACGTCGTATTGATAATTACGCCCGGACACAATAAATCCGGCGCATAGAAATCGAACGGTACCTTGAAGTCGGCACATTTTTAATCATGGGAAATACTTTGAACAATAAACAACGTTAAGCGCTAGCGGTTGAAATAATACCGCGCACGGTGCTTTTCTATTTCACCATACACATTGGGACAAAAATCAACCCCCCCCCACCCTAGTACGCAGGATTTATCCCTTGACAGTTGGCCGATAAATTCTTATCACAATTCGAAAGATATAGACACCCGAAGGATATTATTATTGTTTTGTCTTTTGATATGAAACGAGGGTGATTTCACCCTTGTGTGTCTATATATGCGCACGGTATTTATATACATGTCATATCGAGTGATCTATATCTCTCTAGTTATTTTGCATATTGACCATGCGAACGAGAGGGGGGGTCTGCTGAATATCGATCGAAATTGCGAAATGCTTCTAATAATAAAAATACTATCCGCGAATGAGATGAGAAGGGAGAAATCGATTAAATCTTAAAAGGGGTTGTTTCAAATGCAAAACGTAAAGAGAGAAAAAAGTCAAAAAAAGGCACTGTATGTAATGAAATAAGAGAATTCAAACCACGCAATTATGCTATTCAAACTGAACATGGCAGTGTCGTTGGCGACATCGAAGCAATATTAAATGTTTGGCAGAAATATTGCACAGAACTTTTTAAAGAACAGCAGACCCTAGCTGGAGACGATAGAATTATCAATATAAATGAAATAACGCAGGAACCTGACATCATGCACGCAGAGGTGGAGGAAGCAATAGCACATTTGAAAAGAGGTAAATCACCAGGCTGTGACGATATAAGGGGAGAACTATTACAGAATTTGGATCAACAGGGCATTAAAATCTTAACCGATCTATGTAATATAATATGGAAGCATGGTCTCTGGCCCAAAGACTGGTTAACCTCTATATTCATTCCACTTCATAAAAAGGGTGCAACCACAAAGTGTAGCAACTACCGTACTATTTCTTTGATATCACATCCGAGTAAGATTCTACTTCGTATTATAAAGCGACGTTTGGAGACTTATCTGGATCGACAGATTCCCCAGGAACAGGCAGGGTTCGTGAAGGGCAAAGGCACCAGAGAACAGGTGCTTAATCTACGACAACTCATAGAGAAATGCAGAGAATTCAATATCGCAATGGTCATCTGCTTTTTGGACTACCAAAAGGCCTTTGACTGTGTTAACTGGAAAATGCTGTGGAGAGTTCTTCGAGAGATGGGAGTGCCTGAACATCTAATTGTACTCATAAGAAACCTTTACGACAGCAGCATGGCCAAAGTGAGAATCGAGAACCAGCACTCGCTCCCATTCAAGACCTGCAGGGGAGTTCGTCAGGGATGCATCCTCTCTCCAGATCTCTTTAACATCTATGGAGAATATATTATGAGAAAGGCAATGGATGAATGGCATAGAGGAATCTCAATTGCGGGTAAAAGGATTACAAATCTGAGATATGCAGACGATACAACATTAATAGCTGCGTCAGAAGAGGAAATGTTGGATCTCCTAACTAAACCGAGTGGAGACAGAGAGCAACAACTGTGGCCTTATGATAAACGCGGAGAAAACTAAAATTATGATAGTCGATCGTTCCAACACTCTGCAATTGACAAATGCTCTAAAAAGATTTCAAATCGTTGACCACATCTTGTACCTGGGCTCATATATTAGTAGCACGGGTTTAAGTAAAAGTGATATCCGAAGGAGAATAGGACTAGCTAAAAGTGCAATGAGTCGACTATCCAGGATTTGGAAAGACAGATCTATTACGAATAACACTAAAATGAAACTAGTTCAATCGTTGATCTTTTCCATCTTCCGATATGGAGCTGAAACGTGGACAATTAAAGTAGCAGACAGAAAAATAATTGATGCCTTCGAGATGTAGTGCTGGAGACGCATGCTTCGAATTCCGTGGACGGCGCACAGGACGAACGAGTCAATCCCTAGAGAACTGAACATCCGCAATAGACTCTCTTCTACGGTAGAAGAGAGAGTAGAAGAGTTCTACCTGCCTGGCGAACATATTGAGATTTTTTGGACACATCGTGCGAAGAGATGAAAACAACCTGGAGAGACTGATAGTTTCGGGAAACACAGAAGGGCGAAGGTCTAGAGGGCGCTCACCAACCAGATGGACTGATCAGATCCAAAAGGCCACCGGTAGTTCGTTCTGCGTTTCTGTAAACATAGCTCGGGACCGAAGCCAATGGAGTGAAATAACGTCACAAGTTGTCAGTGATCACGATTCTCAGTAATGAGAGAACGACGATAAAGAAGATGTAATGAAATAGCAAATGAAAATAGTAAAATGTACCAAAACGAACTCATTCCATTTAAATTGAGGTTGTAAAGTAGTATCATTAAGTATTACTTCTGAAACGGACAGTTTCGTTCTATTAGCATTTTACCTTTCACGGTCTCGCTCACCATTTTGGAAAAGTGAAGATTCATTATGTATAAAAATAAGAGAGGTAAGTGACTTGATTCGGTGCCATTGTACTACGTGGTGTACCTACCTATTTGCTTGAAAGTTAGAATACCTAGTATAGTATGCAGCCTTACGAAGTCGCATTGCAGTACGTTATTAGTTCTTAATCCCTGATAGAAGTACCTTAAGGGCGACTTCCATGTTTCCTTGAAGATTTTCAAAGATTTCTCAACAGTCTTTAAATGATACTCACTGCTACCAGTGCTACCAACAGTAACTTTCCCTGAAATACACGTATGAATGTGTAGAAATGTAAACACCTTAAAAATTTAAAAAAAAAAAATCGGTAAGTGTCCGACTACATATAACATATAACGACATACTGTTTTTTATTGCCAATTTTATTGTACCAGCATATTTATTAAGCAAAAACGAAGAAATTCTTTTTATTTAACAACATAAACAATTTACGAGTAGTGAGAATATTGAATTTCGATTCGTAAAAATCAGACTATATTGACAAATGTCCCCGATTATCGAAAAGAAAAATAATCTATAAGTAAGTGAATCAAAAAAGTCAAATTATCGCTATTAAATATTTATTTATCTCGTTAAGTAATGGACGTTTCCAATTTATAATAAACAGGGTGATGTACTCCTATTTTTGCATCCTCTCAGAAAGTGAAGTTTAAAGTTTCATCTCAGAGCCCGATCTCTCAATACCAAGTTTTCAGTGTCTTGCTCTCTTTAGTAACTATCATACAAATTTCATCCCAATTTCCACTCCTCCGGTAAGCCAAATTCGGACTTTTTAAATTTTTTCGGGCCACTCAGGGGCCTAAGCCATAACCGTACAAAGTTAAGTATAAGTTTCTAACTACTCGAGAAGTACCTTGGAACAAAGCGAGAAAAATAAATTTCATCCCTATTTTCACACCGTCTAAAAAAAAATCTGTAGCTTTACCTTTTCTTTACGATTTTGGTGCCTCACCTTTCTGCGTGCCAAGTTTAAAGTTTCTAACAAGTCAGGCACTCTTAAATACATTGCATTCCTTTTCTACTACCCACTCGACAAGAAAAATTAGGAATTTTAATTTGTTTCCAGTCACTCGGGAGCTTAAGCAATAATCGTATTGAGTTTAAAGTCTCTGTTTGGCACGCACCTTGGGGTAAAAACCATAAAAATATCCTTCACCCCCATTTTTCACTCCCTTGAAAGGGAAATTTGGGGTTTTCGGATATTTCCGGACTCATCCGGAACGCAGGCAGTTTTAAGTTTACAGGTAATCCAGGAAAGGGCTGTAATATTTTTTTGCATTATCGATTGATCATGTACATTAATAAACTACACCTTTTATGTGTACCCGAGGACACGGAGGAACATGTTTTTAAGATAGGTTATATAAAGGGGACCGGCTAGGGGCAACATCTCGTATCTCTTTTTCACTTTTCTTTGGTGACAATCAACATGACGCGATTTACAATGTAATTGGTGTGTCTCATCTTTTAATGTAACAACTCCATGAAATAAAGCTCGGAGAGTATTAACAGTCTTTGAGTTCAATTTTAATCGATGTAGTTCCACGTCCCCCCATGCACAGAGAGCTTTTAACACTTTTCACTATCTTCGGAATAAGTTTTCCCAAAATTCTTTAATGAGCGCCTACATCGTAAAATCTATTTTAAAAATTTGAAGTCGATAGGTACAGTAGCTTTGAAGGGGCGTTAATGAGTCACTTAAGAAAAATGCTTCTTGTAAAGAGATTAATCAATGGACGATTCAAAATTTTTTGGACGAAATTGGTAGATGAAAGTTATTAATAATCAAATCAATAATACGTTTATTTTCCAATAAAACGTCTTCTTAAACACACCTCAGTAATCCTATTTACGTACACCCTTGACAAGAAGTATTATTAAGCACCCTATGAAATTTTACCAGGCAGTGATTATCAAAAGAGAAAGAAATTATAATTATGCTTTACTTATTGATTTCCTCGCTATTATCAAATATTTTGTAGGCACGCCTTTAGGCTAAACACTCACAGGTTTAGGTGCTCATAAGCTTTTGGCACTGGCCTTATCTTATTCCCCACTTGATGAAGGATTTGTTTCAGACATTCGTTGAATGTGCTCGTAAATATTCCGCTTCGGTGTGCCTCAAAAATGCTCAAATAAATTGAGATCTGGTAATTGTGCTGATCATTCCAACACGTCGAAATGGCTTTTATGCAAATATTGCATACGTGCATGCAGGGTGCAATATCTTACTGTAATGTTATGTTGTACGCGTTAGTGTCTTTGTAATCATTTACAAAAGAGGGGGGGGGGTTCCATCACGGTAATGCCTTTTCGATGTTTAGGCGCCCTTCATAAATAAATAATGTACCTTTTCAAAACGACGCATTACCATTCCAAAGGACAATTCCACATAAACACATTGCTCGTGCTTGACCGTGACCACCACGATTTCACAAAGGTATTTTTCTTAAATATTTACACCAGACGTTCCAAATACAAAAAAAAAATATACAAAAAATAACACCACGCCTAAAAAAATATAAAACGTGTCAATATTGGTATGTACATTTGACGACAAGTACTGAAATAAATTAAGCAAATTAGAACGTCCTCAAAGTTACATTTCATATGGCCCATATGCGATTTTCCCAATGGTCCTCTGCAAACAGTGATGTCTTAGAGCTCATTTAAAACGAGCTCTTTTGTTGTCGTTGGAGCTATAGCTCCTTTCAAGCCCTACATCCTTTCAGATCTACTTCTCCAAGTTCTTTTCTACTTGTTTCAGCGCTATTCGGCCAATGTTTTCCAGCAGCCAGATAAGTAGCCAATTCCAAACACATTTTTTTATGAATTGTAAGGGATTTTTGAATAAAAGTATCATCGCCCGGAATTACCCTTTTTCTCGGTCCTCTTTTATCTCCATATGAACCAATCAGGAGTATTATGGCCTATCAAGGGGTTGTCACTTTAATATTACCATCTGCGGTTGCCAGCGCAATACTGGCACATACGAGAAACATGAATAAGAATATGTCGTAATATACCTGAGATACTTGAGAAAACAAGGGTGTTCTAGTACTTTTGGACAAGATGGTACGTTATTTTTGATAATAAACACATTTTCATTTGAATATTGACGAAATTACCTTAACCTATGAAATGAAATTTTGATCCGACCGTTAACAATACTGAACACTTCCACTCAACTCCGGAAAAGTCAGTATGTCACTTAAATTTTACTTCAAAATACTTATTTATTTTAATTAAAATGGTCCTTTAACATCAGGATTTCTAGTTGCTTGCTTAACATTGAAAACATTTCCCCTTGTGCATCGGTGATGAACTTCACTAGCTCGGAACTTGATATGTCCAGGTACATTATAGTCATCAGCGGTTCTCCTAATTTCAAGTTGTTCTATTTTGAACGTTTTTTTTTTTTTTTTTGGAGACATCATATCAACATTGTTATATTTTACTTTTCCGGTAATTCGTACGACACGGAGATATCTATCGAGCATGCTACAAGTACACATAAACAAAAATTAAATTGTTGATAAACAACGGTATTTGATTTTACCTGATAGATACTAATGAACGAATTATAATGTCCCCGTGTGTTTAAGTACGAATTAACCATTAAACTTACGACTTTCTGTGTACTACCACGCCTAAACAACTGATTCATATATAATTTCATTCATCTACACCTACACTGTCTGAAGCATCAACCCTCGTCCGATCTTCCGTCTCTTTCGGACAGATCGACGAGCGTTCAGGGAAGATAAAGAACGTAGAGCCGTATAAATCTTTTGAACTTATTAATACCAGACTACAATAGGTGTCTTTTGTGGAGTCTGTTGTGTGTGTGTGCGTGTGTGTGCGCTCGTGTGTTTTTTTTAAATGTAGGTTGAAAATACGCTTTGTATGCTTAAGATTCATATTCATATAATGGGGCTTTAGAGCGCGTGTGTGTGAGAGTGAGTGGTGAGTGTCTGTTTATTTTTTGTTAGTGCGTGAAATATGGAAAAGGCTGTCGCCAAATTTTCGTCATATGACCTAATTGAAAACTACTACCGCACTGAAATCGTAAATCAAGTTGCATTCATCGTGCAGTCGAACATGCATGAGACGACGCTGGTGACGCGGTGGAAGGTGGAACACATCAGTGTGTACGCAAGAGAGGAAGGGGAGCGGACGAAGAAGGGGGAAGACGGACGGTCGACGAGGAGTATCGATTTGGCATTCTGGCGATACGTAGATACATTGTTAATCGTTACATCAAACCTATTCATATTTATATAAACTATAATAAAGACTACATCAGAAGTGGTTCGAGCCGACATCCCACGACGCGGAGAGAATACCGAAAATCAAAGGACAATGCCGAGTGGTCGGAGTACAAGGAGCGATCCGCGAAATCGGAGGGATCGTAGCCGGTCACGCAGTAATCATCGTGACGGGGAGAAGAAGATGGCCGCCCATAGCAACCGGAGGAGACGAAGGCGGAGGTCCAAGGACAACAGCTCGTCCGAAAGGGAAAACTCGCAAAAAGATCGGCGAATTGATTCTCCAAACCGTAAGTCCCATGACTCCACAAAAGATCCCTGCTCTACGCCGCCATTATCGGTGAGTACAACTTTTAATGATCGCAAGAACATTGAAACCGCACATTTTATACCGGAGTTCGATCCTATGACCTCTTCCGTAAATAAGTGGATCGAAATCATCGAACATAATGCAGAACTGTATCAGTGGGCCGAGAATATTATTGTATATCAGGCACTTTCGAAACTAAAAGGCACCGCATCGACGTGGTATAATAGTTTTATTCAAAATGAGTTGGGATGGTCTCAATTTTCTTGGGATAAATGGAAAAATCTCCTCCGTGATACATTTCAAAGTACAACAAACACTTACAATATTTTCATGGAAATTGCTAACCATAAACCTAAACCAGGGTCGTCCCTGTATGAATTTTTCTTTCACCATCTTGCTAAGATCAATAAATTAGGGGTAAATTTTTCAAATGATGATAAAATATCTCTGATCCTCGGAGCGATCAACGATGAAAATATTACATCAGCAGTGGAGGCTTCAAACATTAGGGACCCCAATCTACTAGCTGCTTACTTGAAAAATAAAATTTGTAGACAACCGAACATCTCAATACAACGAGATACTTTATTCAAACAGCGTAACATAGATCAAGAGACCTTAACAAGGACTCCAACGGATAACTTTTCTCAGAAAAGACCTATCTGCAGTTGTTGCGGGAAAACAGGACACACGAAAGAACGATGTAGACATCGAGACAAGAAATGCAATTTCTGCCATCATAAAGGGCATCTTCAAACACTGTGCAGAACCAGGCAGGAACAAAACAAACAGTACCAAATCCGGGACCAAAATAAACTAGAAGATAGAAAACCATCATGGGATCCAAATAGAAACACAACAAAGACAATACGACACATCAAATTCACAAACACTGAAAATAAATTTAATAAAATTATTTATGTAAATGCTATTAAATGTCAAGCATTTATAGATTTTGGTAGTGATTGTTCTATTATCTCTAAACAATTAGCTACCAAATTAAAACTCATCATCGAAAAATTGGACCAAGAGGTAACTCTTTCGGGTTTTGTGGGAAACGTGTCAACAGTACAAGAAGCAACGACAGCAACTGTTCAGATTGACTCTGTAGAACTTTCCATTACCTTCTACGTTCTCGACATTGTATGGAATCTGGAACTACTTATTGGAAGGAACTTCACCGAAGACATGAAAATAGTATATTACAGAATTGACGACACCCTCACATTCCAATATAAAAGTAATATATTACAAAACGTTACAACTGGTCCATTAACTCCCGAACAAGAAACAGAATTACAAAAAATTTTGACCAGCCATCAAGAATGCTTCTATCATTCTTTAACCAAACTTCAACCAGCCCATCATGTGGAAATGCAGATAGAGATTACAAGTTCTACAATAGTTAAACATCGACCGTATAGAGTAGCAGAAGCAGACAAGAAGGTATTTCGAAAAATGATATCCGAGCTGTTGGAAGCTCATATAATACAAAAGAGTTCATCACAATATGCAAGTCCCTCTTTCCTAATCAACAAAAAAGAAGGAGAAAAACGACTTGTTGTCGATTATCGACAAATAAATAAAATTACAAAGAAACGACCTTTTTCGATGCCCGTAATTGAAGAAATAATTGACAATTTATCCAATAATACGTACTTCACCACATTAGATCTAGCGGCAGGATACCATCAGATACCAATGGCAACAGATTCCGTTCAGTACACAGCTTTCGTCACCCCAGAAGGCCATTATGAATACCTTCGGTGTCCCTTTGGTCTCAGCAACGCACCTGCAGTGTTCCAAGAAATGATGACCAATATATTACAACCCTTAAGAAAATATAACATTACTCCATACTTAGACGATATTTTAATACCCTCCAAAACAGTTTCCGAAGGCTTGGACTTACTGAACAAAGTTTTGAACATTCTACAAGAACATGGATTAACAGTAAAAATGTCAAAATCTGCCTTTTTGAAGACCCAAGTAACCTACCTGGGATATGAAATTCAACGTGACGAAATATCACCAAGCAAATTGAAGATCCAAGCAGTTCAAAACTTCCCATTGCCAAAAGACCAACATCAAGTACGACAATTTTTAGGACTTGTGAGCTTCTTTCGTAAATTTATTCCCGATTTTGCCCGAAGAACAGCACCCTTAACAACACTTCTCAAGAAAAAGGCTAAATGGAATTGGACACCAACACATACCAAAATAGTAGACGAACTGAAAGATCTTATCAGTTCAGAACCTATTCTAACGATATTCAACCCGAATAACAAAACCATTGTATATACGGATGCAAGTAGAGAAGGCTTCGCTGGAATTATTACACAGATCATCGAGAATACTGAAAGACCAGTGGCTTATTTTAGCAAGCAAACCACGGATGAAGAAAAGAAATACCATTCTTTTGAACTTGAATTATTAGCCATTGTAAAAACATTAGAAAGATATAGGTATTATCTGACAGGACATGAATTCACCATTATCACAGACTGTAACTCCGTTAAGAATGCTATGCTGAAACAAACTATAATACCCCGTATTGCTAGGTGGATTTTAACACTCCAAGACTTTTCGTTTGAAATAAAACATAAATCTGGTAACCAACTACAACATGTGGATGCACTAAGTCGTAATATTGAACTTAATATAGACGATCAGTGTTTAGTAGAAACCATAGCGTTGATAACTGAAACGGATTACTTACGAGAAGCCCAAGACCTCGATGACAAAATCAAAGATATTAAAACTATCCTGCTATCTGGAGATCAAGACAACAATAAAAGTATATTTCAGAACTATGACCTTAGAGGAAACAAAGTGTACCGGCGAACCAATTATGGAAATCGTTGGTTCGTTCCAAAAACATGTAGATGGCAAGTGGTCAAGACCAACCATGATGATATCGGTCACTTTGCAGTGGATAAGACCTTAGCAAGATTACAAGAGAGATATTGGTTTCCGAAAATGCGGCGATTTGTACAAAAATACATCAAAGCCTGCTTACATTGTCTGTACCACAAACATCCGGGAGGTAAAAAACCTGGATACCTTCACTCCATCGCAAAACATGCAAGACCTTTCCATACGATCCATCTCGATCACCTAGGACCCTTCGTAGAGACAACAACGGGAAACAAATACTTATTGGTAATAGTAGATGCCTTTACAAAGTTTATCTTTCTCGAACCCGTACCTGCAACTTCTACGAAATTTGTTCTTGAAAGACTAGAAAAGATTTTTCAAATTTTTGGAAATCCTCAAAGATTAATAACAGATGCTGGGAAAGCCTTCACTTCACAAGAATTCACATCCAAAATGAAAGAAAAAGGCGTGAAAATATTCACCTGTGCGGTAGGGATGGCGAGAGGAAATGGGCAGGTTGAACGCAGTAATAAAACTGTGTTGGATGCATTAGCCACGATGGGTGCCAACATCGCAGCCAACAATTGGGACGTGAAATTAGATGCCATCCAAAGGGGCATCAACAGTACGAGGCATCGAATCACTCAGACCTCACCAGGCGAGCTTTTCTTAGGGTACAAGATCCGCATGGATAACGATAAATACATCAGTGACGATGAAGATGAGCCGATAGATGTTACCAAGTTACGCCAAGACGTAGCACAGAAATTGGAAGAAAATCGAACTAAACAAGACAACCAGTTCAATAAGAAAAGAGGAACACCCATTGTTTATTCTGTGGGCGATTTAATACTAACTAAAGTTACTAGTTTTCCAGCAAATGACAAGGAGAGTAAAAAGCTGTTGGAGAAATACCGTGGACCGTTCAAGGTAGTAGAGGTACTTCCCAACGACAGATACCGGGTACGAGAGGATCTTCATTCCACACGAACTAAGCGCCCCTACGAGGCAGTGGTCGGTGGTGAGCACATGAAGGCCTTCACGTTCCAGAAAAGATAAAGGTAAATTGAACACCAATTACAAAGACGTGTGCAGTCTAACAGGGCTGTTACGTAGATAGAGGCGTGTGCAGTCTAACAGGGCTGTCACGTAGATAGAGGCGTGTGCAGTCTAACAGGGCTGTCACGTAGATAGAGGCGTGTGCAGTCTAACAGGGCTGTCACGTAGATAGAGGCGTGTGCAATCTAACAGGGTTGTCGCGTAGATAAAGGCGTGTGCAGTCTAACAGGGCTGTCACGTAGACACGAACATTGCAGTCTAACAGGGCTGTGAAGTAACAAATATGTACAGTCTCACAGGGCTGTCATCACATGGAAATGTTCTCTGATTTTGTAAGACGCTTCAATTTTTTTTTCTTTCTCTCCTGTAACAATATTGGAACACAACACTAAAATTGTTTTGTTTCTAACTTAGGTCCTCTTCTCGACAGCCAAGTTCGCTACCCACCGACTGGGACAATCGAGGGCGATTGTCAGGACAGGATGGCCGAATGCAGTCGAACATGCATGAGACGACGCTGGTGACGCGGTGGAAGGTGGAACACATCAGTGTGTACGCAAGAGAGGAAGGGGAGCGGACGAAGAAGGGGGAAGACGGACGGTCGACGAGGAGTATCGATTTGGCATTCTGGCGATACGTAGATACATTGTTAATCGTTACATCAAACCTATTCATATTTATATAAACTATAATAAAGACTACAATCGACAAAGAGTGACAGGACTTTAAATTCATTTGCAATTTAAAAAAGTGTGATCATGAGCTCGGAAAATGTGTACTAAGAAGTGTGAAAATATGCAGGTGATGTGCACCGTAAAATGCAAAATTGGTAAATAATAATGTAATTAATACATTATTACATATATTAGAATTATTACACATATTACAACTCACATAATAATCAATAATGTAAATTGTGCAAAATATATATATGGGTTTATTTGCTCTCATATGTTCATTTTTACTTATACTATTTTAATGAATAAGCTGAAAATTATGCATAAAAATTTATTTATGCATATATAGATCATCATATTTTGATTGCAATTTTTCTGTATGTTTCATCATTTACTATACAAACTAGTTGTTTTTAGCCTTGCTTATTTTTATGGGCTTACATTCAAGTCTTCGTAAATACAGGCAACCATATTGGCTTCATTGACACTTAATCGGCAGATTCCTTGTATCTAATTTTCAAATTTTAAAGAGAGTTTGATAATTTTCCCTAGAGGATGAGGAGTAGAAAATTAACATAATTTAACTGATACAATCTTAAGAACAGAGAGATCGGTAAATATGTGGAAAGTTGTTGGATCATAAGGGATAGAGGTACAGATACGCGCGTATTACATGGACAGCTAAGATATACGCCTATATAACGTGAACTTGCATTGTACATTTTTGGGTTTTTTGTTATTTATTAACGAAAAACGGTCTTCGCAGCTTTTGGTTTATATACGATTTAAATAAATGTAACACTCCGTTTAGTTATTTCCAAGATGTGAAGTAATGATTTGAACACATTCAAACGTATCCTATTGATGATTATTCTTACAAAACAAATGAACTGCTTGGAAAATTAACATTGTTGTATTTAATATTAGTACTGAAGAAAAACAACAAAAAAAAGGTAGGATAAATCAACAAATTACATATTAAGTATTAGGCTCGGATATAAGATATACATTTCTCTCTTCATTATTTGTGGCTAATTCAGGTAAAACTGATTTTGTAGTTCTGCTCGTTTCCGAGAAACAATGTCAAGTACCGCTTGAGATATCGAATTCTTTGAGATGGCAATTTGTAGCTCTCACATGAGCCATCTTGTACTTTTTAAAAACAATCCATTTTTCCTAGGAAACAAGCACAGCTACAAAATCAATTTTGGCGGAACAAATTAATAATAAAATACTTCCAAATTATTCTTAAGCAATACTCAAATTATACTCAGGAAAAAGGAAAATATTGTTTTAAATTTTAGGTCACTTTTAGAACTTGGGGTGGTTTTTGGAAACAAAGGGATGGTTTTTGAAATGTACAATATACCCCATGAGAGAGCTAAAAAATTGTTACGAATTCTGTCCTCTCAGAGTTCCATATTTTCAGAGGTATAGTCCTTACAAAGTATCTGAAGATTGCAAAGCAAAATGCCGACGTACCGAGCGCATTCAAAAAGTGCTGTTGCCCTACAGTCAAGTACAATATTTATTTGCAATACTTGGGACCGATCCTCGTAGAATTTGGTGGGAACCCACCACACTCTCCCAAACAAGCGTAAGCAATGAGACTGTATCATTGTGTCCCACTAATAGAGTCGTAACTACAGTCGTAAAACGATAATGAGCGCAAATGATGCAGGTGCAGGTTCGGCAACATTTACGGATAAAGGTTTTTTTTTGCTGTTCTAAGTCAGTTTGAAAGAAGAATACGCCGTGTGACTACTGCAGGAAAACACTATTGTTTTTTGGTAACGAGCAATACACTACAAAATCAATTTCAACTGTACCTACAAATTAGCTGCAAATTGTCCCACTCTTCCGGTAGATAATAAGGGATATAAAATCGGTGCTGAGACGTTCGAATGGCTGAGGCAATCCAGACAATTATTTGCAAAACTATAGTTGTACCGCGGTGCCTTTGAAATTTTTCTCTGTCTGAAAGTACACTATTAAAAAGGGGTAAATTGTTTCAAATTTGTTTACATTCTTACTACACATTGATGACTAAATAAGAGCAATTGTGATTGTAAATGGGTAATTGCACCTGCCTCCCTTTATTCTCAAAAATCAACATCGAGTTATTTATTGTTATTAACGTTAGGCAAAGTAATCTACTTTTTTAGTTCTCAGAAAACCGACAAATTAAGTGTAAAACCTAAAAACCTAACCTAAAATGGTAAAATTTGCAAATATGCGTTCAATTTATTTATCATACAATGTCATTGTAATACAAACCCATAAAGTTTCGAATACATGCTTAAACCAAGTTACGCCATAAACTTCGATTCTGCATGCCTTAAATACGAATTTAGAAAACAGGTGACATGAAAAAATTCTAGCATCAGGATTAGAGCCGTACCCACCTGTCGTGTATCTAATTTTACAATCCTCACTTACATATTTCATACAAGACTCATTTTTTAACAAATTGCGTAATTGACAATGATTAAATCGCAAATTCCCGATCAACAGTGTCTCACTGTATTAGATCGTGACTAGTAGTGTTATGTACTAAACGATGCACGATTAATCAAACTCAACACAATAACACTGTTATAATTTTTATCGTTAGCGCGAAAATATCTTTCGAACAGGAGATAACGCCAAAATGGCCCCTTTATCCCGTTCGGTGCGGTTGATTGGATGATAAATGCATTATTATTATTAATAGTATTAGGCTTAATTTATAAGAATACAAATTACTGTCGTCATCAAACGAGGTTTAAATGAATAATTACAAAGACAGTTTTCGTTGAGGAAATGACGACTTGTTATTGAATGATGAACTGTGTCAGTTTATTTAAACGTATGCATGTATATCAACGACAGTCTGTTAATTAGCTACGGGGGAACGGAATATAATATTCACTGCTGTCCCCGTATTTCATATGTTGTCTTTTACACAAGCAAAAACTCGATTCGGGCACTGTTCATTTCTTTCCCTCAGAAACGTTAAATTTTTTAGTTAAAATTGCAATCTGCAACCGAATTGGAAACACGACTTGTTTTATAAAGTGCTTACTTATTTAATCGTGGTTATCGTTTTAACAATGTTTTAAGCGAGCGTCACTACACCTTTAAAAAGTATTCCTATAAAGGAAATGGTTCGTACCCACGCATGAGGTATGATATCAATTGTGACGTCGTATTAACTTCAGGGCCCAGGGTAAAGAGTTAATATTAGCCGATCGGGGATAACGTTACACTTTACGTGTCGCCTCCTTCGGTAATTCATCAATATTATAGAGAAAGAGACGGGGCGTACTCAAAGAGGCACTTAGTTAATTGGAAGATATCTAATTAAGTTATAGGTTTTTCTCCAAACGAGGATTGGCTTTCCCTAAAAGTTATAGTAATTAAACAGAACCGTAGTAGAAAATCGACAGCGGATCTCTCGCTCTCCCTTCAGAACTTCGCCATCGTTCGAATTAAAAGCAGATTACTTTTAAAAACCGCGAAATTGAACCGAAAAGAAATCGGGTTTCGTTTTGTAATCAACTCTCTCGGATGCGAATTAAAACTTTCCGGTAATGAGTTTGGGAACTTTTTTATTTCTAATTCGTAATCCGGTTTATTAACTCGATTGGGCTATGATAGCCAAAGAAGCAGACAGAAACATACTAAACAGACGAGAACATAGTAAACGGAAGCTTATTTGCCCTCCTAATTCATTAGCCGCAATTGAAACGATCACTGAAGACAATCTTAATCGACAGATTAAAAATATCAATTACACACATACTCAACAATTATTATAAAGTGTAACACTCTGTAAACACCGTAAATACAATGTTAGACCATGGCTATTGGGAAACCTGACGCGAGAAACGAGAGAACGACCGTGACAATGAAATCGTGACATCTCAAAAATGCAAATTTCGCAAGAAGTATGGGAAAATAAAAGGATAGGTACCATCAGTACGGCAAAGGAAAATAATGCTAATCAAAGCATTCTAATTCCAAGAAATCAAGCGAAGAATCTCATTAAACCTTGAATTTAAAAACATCCCAATGGGGGATGAGTTAATCCAGTAACTAAATAAATATTGAACCAACCAAATTACTGAATTTGAAAATGCAGGTGTAGGTTGTTCAGTTTTGTCAGTATGGGGCGAAAATATGTGGGAAAAATCTCAAATCATTTTTAGACCGAGTTGTATAAATGTAACCTAGCCAACTTCTAAGAGAATTATGGGTGAATCTTAAAGGTTTTAAAATCATACATTTTTAAAAGGCTGAAAACGAAATTTAACAGCATTTTTTCTTATTACGTTACTGCTACTATCACTGCATCGTGGTAATCACACTCAGTATCAAAATGTAGTGTTGTGCACACTAACTTCAAAAATGCACAATTATCCAACAGAGAAATTAGACTACTTCAATCTTTGCGTTCCTCCCTAGAAATTCCTTAGGTGTGAAACCTAAAATGTCGATAGGGTTCAAACAGAATCTAGAGAATGTGAGGTTGACACTTACAAGTAGAATTGCTTTTAAAACCACAAAAGAAAAACTACCAATTGGTTCCTTCAAAATTGACCAAAAAAATTTCCTCAAAGTCTACCTGAGGAAATCCAATAAGATCGAAACGAGAATATGATCTAGAAAATTAGTCAAAGAGACGTCAATTTAAAATTCAGAGTAATCAGCTGTAAGAATTCATTAGGTACTTGGGTTCTATATGTTTTACTCATACAATAAACTATATCAAACCCTCGTTGACTAAAAATTGAAGTTCGATAATTGCCTATTAACACTTTATACATATATACAATGAAACAACGTAAATAGCAGAGGAAAATATAATGATTAAAACATTGTAGCATAGACAAAATCGATTAAAGTAAGAAGCAAGATTAAGTTCGTAGGGGGACATCCGACTTCGGCCACCATTCCCCACAGAGAAGAAACTTCGACTTCGGCCACGCGATTTTATCAGTAGGATTAGTAAGGATTATGGCTCGTTAGGCCAGGTAGGTGCAATAAAATAAAATTGGATGAATTTCGGTCACTAATTTCTTTCAGTTTAGTGTTAAGTTAGTAAAAGTAAAATTGGAAAATAGAGAAATTATTAAATAGCGGCGGCGAGTTCCTTCCGCGGTCAATTCGAAAGTAGGTAAAACCTCTCAGAGGACCGACGAGTTCCTCCCCGACGACCATAATCATTATATGAATTCGCTATCGCTTGTTAAAGGGCAAGGATAAGCAATTGAGGTTTAGCAAAACGAATAGGAGGAATACATTTTTTAGAATGTATGTTGCAAGATATTGTAAAAAGAAACTTTTGCTCTTTACACAAAGCCAAGTTATTAACTAGCGGATAATTGGTTAATACTAAAAATTTTCCAATGAACCATTTTTCTCAAAATCATTGCAATTTCGTTGGTTTATTGATTCGCTTACAATTTGACAGCAGGGCGCATTTCGATTCCACCGACCCATTGAAACCCTAGGCTAAGCCCTAAGCTAAGCAATTCAAGTAGAACGGTGGCCGAAGTCGGCGTACTTATTAACGTACCATAATCCTCCGCTTACGCTGAAAAAGGTTCCTGGCCGAAATCGGCTGCTCCGGTTCGTAGATACAAGTGGAAGTGAACGGTTACCGAAAAATCTATAGAGCAACATATGAAACCGAAACTATTCAAAATACTTGATTGCCACCAGAAAGAAGTTTCGCAATGCCGCAATTATCGAGTACCTAACGTAACGTAAGTAACGTGTTTACCCACTTACTGGCTTCAAATTGCACATGTAAAATTATAGAGATTACGGAAAGTAGTGATGGGTGATCTGAAGATTAGTAGAAGTAATAAGTAAACAAAGGTACGTTAATGTAACACGGAATATTGTTGAACGGGAGCAATAAGTTCAATTGGATATTCATATATTTCATAATTCATATAGAGATATTTATACATCAAAGGGCAAAAATTATACAGCTACATATGAGTATTTAGGCACATATTAGGAATTAATAAATAAAACAATCTTTGTGAAATTGAAACGAGGTAAGAATACCAAGTTGAAGCTATATTCAACAGCTCTACCAGTAACAGGTGAATTATGACACATCAAGGCAGTATGTAGCAACAGGAATGAACAATAAAATGAGACAGAGTTACGAATAACGAATTAAGACGACCAAGAAATATTAACCATTAAAACAAAAAGAACTTATTACGGTTCTATAGACATAAGAAATATACATATATATAGCGAACTACTGAGCAAATTAGCCAATCTCGTAAGGCATCGACGAAATGGGATGACAACTGAGCAGGCAAGGTAGGTAATCTGCACAATGCTCAATATGCTCATAATGAGCAAAATGATTTAAAATGAAGAAGTACACATGTGTTTGATTATACGATTATTTCATCTTGTTTGGATCTGGAGTTTAAATAATAATTATTGTTTGGGGCAACTAGCTTTCAACGATAACTGTACGTCCAAATTGTACCTATATTTAACATTCGGTTTTCAAACAAGCAGTTTTTAAGGTGGACTACGTAAACAAGTAGAGAAGGGCGGAATTCACATGTATGTGTTTGATTATTGAAGTGGGCTTCCGTCTTAAATGACAACGACAACGGTTTATCGTCCCCTGATGCGTTTAATATGTAACTGGTAGAAGAGGTATGTTATCGCTACAACGTTATCGTTATTAACATTATATCTCAAAGTGGACGAGTTTACCAAACACAAAGAAGGTGCACGCGGATCAATGAAGAAAGAGTAGGTAGGTTTATACGCCTCATGTAGATGTACGTATGTACCGGTAGATAATGTATAAAAATATACCGATAGTATATAAAATTATACGGAGGCTGGCTCGCGATCCGCTATATCGCCCGATAAATAAAAGTGAGCGCGGAGGTGGGGAGGCGGAGGTGGGACCCGATATCGGAACCTCCTCCTTCTCTCGATACTTTCAACTCTTTTTCTCTCTCTCTCTTTCTCTTTCCGTCCCCCCCGGGATCCCCCCACGGATCCGACGCGTCCCCCCTCGTCCCCCACCACGCCGTCGCCGCCACCGCTCCGCCGTCTCCGCCGCCGCCGCCGCTCCGCCGTCTCCGCCGCCACCGATTTCCAATTTTATTACATATATAGTTTTATATCCCGTGTTCTGCGCAATTGTCCGGCGGCGGTCTCTCCTTTTGTTTTTCCCTCCTCGATTCTTTTGTATTTTTTCCTCTTCCTCTTCTTCTTCTTTATCTTCGGCGGCGGCGGCGGCGGCGGCGGATTCGATCGAGCGGATCGGAGGCGGTTGTACGAGACGTGCTCAGTGTGTTTCGTGCTGCAGCTGCTGTTGCTGCCGCTGCTGCTCCTCGAGAGGTACTCGTTTCTCGGGTCTTCCCCGGATTCGCCTCCCCCGAGGCTGATAAATCGCACACGATCGATAAGCCGAAAGAAAAATTGATGAGGATCCGAAAACCGGAAGGAAATCAAGATTTTCCTACTGGAACCAAACGGGGAAGCAAAAGAGGGACCGTATTGGAGCCGTAACGCGGGGGCCGCCTAAATAGACGGAAGGCACTGTTAAAATATTTTAAATCATATTTCGCACATAATTAAGGGAAGGCCAACCTTTGTCCCTTTTTCCAATCTCTTTCCATTCCTCTCTGTTTTCCCATTCTTCGTCTCGTCTCCACTGTTTCATTCATTTCATCTCTCCTGGATCTTCTGAGTTTCCTACAGGACTCTGAAGTCGCTCACGGGTGAATCGGACTATCATCATCCATTGTTTTGGATCCATTCTTCTACAGTGCTCGTACCAAATTAAACGCCTTTCTTCTATACACTTTATTCCGTCTTTCTCGAAGTTCTATTTGTTGCTCTAAGCAAGAGTTCGTGGTGTATTTTCACCCAGTTCGTTTGCCCTTCACTTAAGTTCCAACTAATGCTCGTAAGATGTTCGATTAGTTGAGCTAATTTTCTATTTCCTAGCATATGCAACTGTAATTCCAAAATACTTAAACTGGCCATCCTCAGATATAAGTTTCCCTGCTTAATTTTCTCATTCTTCATTGTGAACCCTACAATGTATTATCGTAGGTAGTTTATTTCTGTGGCTGGAACCTACTGCTATATATATAGATGATTATAGATGTTCTTACTTATCCCACAGCTTTCTACTCCGCATCGAGGCTTTCAGTTGTACACATCTACTTTGCAAACTTGCAAACTTTGCAATTGGAAAACTGATTAATTATCTAGAGCCCTGTCCTGGGATTTCGAAACTATTGACCGCATATGGCACTGACCGCACATGGCACTGACCGCACCTGGGAAGACACGATTTCTGCTTATATTGGCAACAGTGAGCAATAGTGGCAGACCGACAGCTGACAATAGAACTTTGTATGCCCTCCAGGATTTCGAACGTTAGATGCAGTGGCGTATCTACCAAGTGTGCCATGTGTGCGAAGCACACGGGCCCGGCGTCAAAAGGGGCCCGGGAACCGGGATCACACACAAAAAAATAATTGTTTTTTTATTTAGCATTCTTATTACAAGGGCTATGTGGATATCGGTATTTTGTTGTGCGGCTCCCAAATTAATCTCAAACAGATAGTGTAATTTTATTGTTGGTGAAGCCTTCTACGAATCATTCGAATTAAACGCCGCCGCCTTCGCAGCATTTCTTTTAAAAAGTTTTTAGGTTGATGTTATATATATTCTTACTATAGTAAATCCACTGAGGAGAAAACCCCCACGAAACGAGAAAAGGTAGTAAAGTTAGACAACACCTAATACACGTCGTTTGCTATTGGTGGAAAAGTCATAAAACTTTTGGCAGGAATTGTTGATGTACAGAGTCGGTTCAGTAAAATTAAAAAGTTTAGTTGTCTGATCTATGGTTGTCTGTTTACAAGCGTTCAGGTAAGTCGTTGACGGTGATAGTGGACTTTTCGCTGTTGTTATTCAGGTTTTTGATATAAATTTGTATAAACATATTTCTGTGATCTATTGCAATTATGGAAAGACACCTTCCCTGCTCGCCTCCCAAAAAGAGACCTGGAACATACTTAAGCTGCGAGGAGAAAACCATTATTTTAAATGTATACAGAAAAGAAAGAAATGAACATCTTTAGTAAAATCTTAGTAAATCTTAGTAATTCGCTAGCTAGTCGCGCGCTTTGAATTTCGACGTTTGTGTTTCATGGAAGTTTTCTTCTCAGTGGATTTACTATAGGAATGATTGCTACAGTCAACGTCTACATATTTATTTTGTCAGAATTGTCATTCGTGTCCGTGTGCTGGACACCGAAGACACAGGAATTTTTTTAAAATTTACAACTGCAAATCCATTCGAGTATTCATTTAAAGTCATTAGATTAGTGTTAGTTATACTTTGTTTTTGCTTGGCTAGTCATTTAAAAAATTTCTACCTTGCATATTGATTTAAAATATCTAGAATGAATAGTTATAGTACATATTGTAACGCGAAATGTAAACAGCAGCGCGAAACGTGTTTACTCTTATGGGACGGCCGCTTACCTCAAAGGAATGCCGCTACGCTTAATAAGCGCAGCGGCGAGCAATAAAAACCGTCCCGAGCGTTCTGGACGTTTTTACGTAAACATTATTTGAGAAAGGAATGACCTGGAACTATCGCGAATACAATTGAGGTGTATATAAGCGGGCTTGCGGTCGGAGAGATTAGATTAGATGTGAAGCCGCGAGTGAATAAACAAGGCGAAAAACGGACCAGTGAAATAAATTAACATTTAAGAGTGATATAAATTAATTAGTTAGGGAATAGTTCAGTTAAATTAAGTAGTGTGTAGTGTATAATTTTAGGACAGTGTAAATAAATTTGAAATAAACGTTACAGTATAAACATAAATCCGGTGCTCAAAAAACGCAAAGAGCTTGAAAAGGCAGAAGTTAAAAAGAGGAAGCTCCTAAAAATTACTGCTTTTTTTGGTCCGAAGGCTTCTAGTAGTAATCAAAGTAAGTGGAGATAATGAAATTTAAATTGTATGTTTCAGTTTTATTTATTTTAGATGAAATTGAGGAAGATGATACTCCACCTGAAGGACGTAGTACCTACTCCAGAACCAGGATTGGGCTCCGAGACTGCTAGTGACAATGTTAGTGAAAATGTTCAAGTTGACGAAAGTAAAAACTTTAAAGATAATATTACTGCTGATAGTGTTGAGACAGGGGATCTAGAAGTTTTATTAAATACCGATAAAGGGTATTATGATGCAAGAAACCCGTCGCTGCACCCAACTTTTGCGCATTCAAAAGCAAGAAAACATAGATTTTATTAGTGCTATATAAATATTTAAGATCCCTTTTTTAGTTGTTTTTATTTTGTTATATTATTTTTTATACTATGTTAATTCTAAGATTATTTTCCGGTTTTTTTTGGTACATGCATTGGTATATTGTTTTTGCTTTATAATTGGTAAATAATTTTAAATCTGAGAAAATAAATGTTAAATATTTGCAAACGAACTTTGCTCATTTTTTGTACCTATCTACCTACAATTAAACAGTTATCCTGACACACATATATCCATTATGAATTATGATATTATTTAACTTGTGGCCCGGTCAAAATTTTCGCACACAGGCCCGCTGCCACGTCGCTACGCCACTGGTTAGATGCACAATATTTATCAATGATCGACGTCTTGATATGCTGAACAATACGCCATACACGACAACTATGGTTTCACACCAAACTCCAAATCTTATTATTCAGAAGTTTCATATTTATTTCAAACATTGCAGTCAGACAGTTCGCTTAGAATTATGGTTGAATGTAAGTAGGTACTTAAAACTGTTTACACATTTTTTACTTTTTGTAATGTAATTTGTAAATTTTAAGCCTCTCTACAGAAATGGCCTAATTATCTTACAGCTAGTCAACTTAATTTCGGAATTGTGAAGATATCTCCAAACAAAGAATTTAAAAACCAAGATGTGTTTCACCCTGTCAACTCAAATTTGAATTTTTTTAGCTGTCAAGTTTACGTTATACAAAAAGATTATAACTAAATGAATTTCTAGCGCAGTTTTCTAGTCGTGATATCTCGAGAAATAGTGAAGTTATCTGCTGTTTGGTTCCTAATCTGCCAATTTAAATTCAGGTCCTTTTATCTGTCAATTAATGTTCAATGAAAGGGGGTAATAAAACAAAACAGTGTTGTCGTTGCATGGGGTACTCTGTGGGATCACTTTGAAAAAATAACGAAATTATCTATCATTTTGTAATGGAACTGATATCTTCTTGAAACATAAAATCGACATTTGAATAATAAAAAAAATAGGAAAAAGTGCGTTTGAGGCGTTCAAAAGTTAAACTGGCTAGTTACATTTTGATTTCATTTTTAGTTAATGAATGATTATTGTATGAATAAATTATACAGTACTACAATACGTATTAGTAGGTAGCTCAAACGTTTAATAGTTCTTTAAAATATTTCGATTATATCAAACTCAGAAAACTATAGTTAGCCACTTCACAGATGACTTTCATGAGCTATACGTCAGTTTTTGTGTAGGTCAAAAACTACTAAAAATTATCACATGAAAACTGATTAGAATGGCAAGCAAGAATTAAAATAGAGAATGTATGTCAAATACAATCAAAAATTTAATTTTTTTACTGTAGATATTAGTAATGGGAAAAATGAAAAAACTTAATGATACTCAAGACCAATGCCATATCCCAAAAATGACTCAGTACCAAGACTCAGCTACGGCCACCCAAAGTTGTTAAATCTGGTAAACCCGGAAGACCTACTTATTCCTCATGTCGCTTTAACGGCTAAAGTGAGTTATATATTGATTTTCAATGTTCAGAAAATATTGATTTTAATAGCCAAAGCCATAAAACAATGGCCATAAAACGGGCATTTCTAAGTACTTCAGGAACGGCAACGAATCGAAACCGACAACAACGCCATTACTACCAAAGAATTTTTGTAGTGCTAAATGACCGAAATTATCTAGCAAGATCGCGAGGCACGTTTATATATTAGAAAGTGTTTTGAATTATTAATATCATAAAATGATAAAGAATATTAAAATACAGAATAAATAAGATGTTCTCGTTCTCAAACAATAACATAATATATAAATCACTCTTTCGCCAATATCCTTAGTACCTACTAGCTGTAATACTTAATAGTAACTCTTATTAGTTCATATGAATCAAACATATTTATCTATCTAAAATGAAAAGTTAAAAATAGATTCGAACAGTTAGTCAATTACTTGTAAAGCAAAAGTTTTCTTATAATATTTTTGTCAAAACGGCATACAGCTTGAATTAACCGAATCTAAACTTTCAATACCTATGTTATACCAGCGTTATTAAATGTTTATACAGGAAAATCGGTCGGATAGGTCGATTTAAGTTGAAATTGCGTCTATTTTGATAAAAAAGTAGTAAGTGCTGTATTTGGTTTCCGAGTGACGTATTGTATTGAATTTTGTTTTAATGAGAATTTAGATTCAACATCGAATTATCTAAATTAACATTAAAAATTTTGAAAAAGAAAAGTTGACTAAAACATCTTCATTACAAATCACAAAAAAAAACAATTATTCACACATCTTTTATGGTCGTGTAGACAATTCGACGATAAATATAAATTAAGAGAACAAAATGACACTTTTCATTTAATAAATATACAACAATATCATTATTCAAAAATCAATGACACCACTTATTGCTCCATCATTAGCACATAACATGCAATTTAAAAAATAACATCTACCTGTTTTAAGAAATGATGTACCTATTCAATTTTACCTATTTTACTATTGTTCACCCTTTCAGAACGTGAAATTCGGAATTTGCGATTATATCGGATATAAGCGAGAAAAGCGTAGTTTCTGAGTAATCGAGAAGTTCCTTCACAATTTTGTCATGTTCATTTTTTCATCATGTTTTATATATTTCGTTTCACATTTTTTGTTTCTTTTTATTTGTTGGTGGCCAAATTAAATGTGGATAAAATTTTTCGTAAAGCTCAAAACAAATTTTGAATAATAAACCCACCAAAAAATTACGATCGTTCACAATATAATTAATAATTGCTAATTAAAGTAAACCGGTTCACATTTCCGTCACTCCTTCATCCATTGAGACGATGTGAAAATATGTAAATGCACGGATCATCATTGTATGTAAACAAATCTGAGTCCGATTCGTAAATTACTACGTATAGTCTGACCGCAGAGAAATGTGATTAAACGAAATCAAGAAGTAATAATTGATCATTAGTGTGTAACGATCATTATACGTGTTGATAAAACGGTATTTACTAATTTTACTTCTGGACATAGTGGGGATCTTGGAATGTGAGCAGGTCATAGATATATTTCGTTAATAGGCTTCCTCTTGGCTTAATCTATTTCATATCATTTTTTCCTTGATACGTTATAATGAACCAGATATCAAACGATCAATAAAATTGAAACTCCAATGAGTTTAGAAAGCAGCAATTCTGTATCGACTTCATAGAGGTGTCAGGTTTGGACTGCGTTAGTCATTCTCGACGCGTCTGTTGCGGCAACCATTTACTTAGTAATGGGATGCATTATTAGCAAAGTGGGGCATGATATTTTGACCTGAATGCAGTTATTTTGAACTTTAAATTTAAATCCCGTAAACCAATTACTATCAAATTTTTCTAAAAACGTATTCATCAGGTAATTCATGAACGTCGTAATCGCAGTTGCTCACACAATTTTAAAACAAACTACCTTACACGCTGTAAAATATTTGTCATAAGTAAATAACAATTTTAAAAATAGCACCTAAGATTTTAACAAAAAAATATTTGTATAGGATCATTCCGATCGGATAGAAAAACAAAACATTTACACAACAGATGACAAGCACCACCATGAAGTAATTAAACTAATCATTAAGTCTTCCCGTTCCTTCAAAACTCAACCAGTATAATTAAATACGAAATACAAACACAAGCGTGTGGAGTGTTCTCAAAACGATTACCAAAAAGTTTTAAAATTTCCGCCTCGCTCCTCGGTATTTATAATACCTCCTCCGTGGGGCGTTTGACAAAATCGATTCCCCCCGTAGAATTATTATTTTTAGAAAACGTATCAAACGACATCTGTCCTATAGATCCTCCAATAAAGATAGCCGATATTAATGAACAAGCTTAATGAATGTCATCCATAATAAATTTTCGTGGGTAAAAAATCCTGAAAAATAATTTAATAGCTTCTTAAACATGTGTTTGAGCGAAAAGGGGGAGAGATATTTGAGATATCGAAAACATGTGTGTAAGAGAAAAGAGCGAGACGGAGGGACGTTTTATTTATGTAAAAAAACAACAACAGACGATCCGGCGATGAGAGATTGTTTTCATCCCGCAGAACTAGCGTACCGAAAGACTTAATTGGGCGTTATTATTAGGGGATATCTCACCTACAAGAAGTTCGCAGAAGTTTAACATTAGGAAACCAAACTCGCCACAATTTTCACGTCGTGAGTTTAAAAACATTCTAATTTCGAAACAATCTCCACAAATACGTTTTTTTTTATCATAGGATACCTGTTTCCGTAGATCTTCCCCCCTCATGGCTTTGATCTTGGTTTGAACGTACCTGCAAAGAAACACAAACATTACTAACCGAATTCCTAAAAGTATTTATAAATCAGACAAAAGAAATAAATAGAACTGTGGTAGACGACGACGCGTCGATATATCCACTAAAATCGGTAAGGCATTCGTGAACGGATCTTTCACGGATACAGATCCTCATAATTGACACCACATGTGTCCCGTTTTTTAAGAATACGAACGAAATGAGCATTCTTACGATATAAACAATACGAAAAGGAAAAAGAAGGCATATTCATACATGAGAGCCTCCTGTCGTGCACCCCATGCCAAGATAAAACATATTGCTACGATTCGCATAAACAAGGTGTTCTTAATCGTTGTTGTTATTTAATTTTTTATGGCTCAAAATAACGAAAAATTGATACCGCATAATATAAATGAGTTATAGGCTACGTGGTTTGTAGGTGGTCACACGAAACGAAACAGAGTAAGCTAAATAACCGGGCTTACTCGATAAGCATTTATTTGATTTATGACGGTAACGTTTCAATTTTACTCTGTTACTAGTTATTAAAAAAATAAACAATCGACAAGTCTTATTTCGTCAATTTATAGTCATTGAAACCCATTACATTTTTTCTCAGCTCATAATTTAAATTAATGCTTTAGTTTCAGTTCAATATGCGTAGATTTAGATTCCGGTATTCGATCTTTATGTTTTAAAGTATCGCTAGAGCCTTATAAAGTGAGATTTATGTACGATTCAGCATTTTCTGGATTCCAATAACATTTCCATTATTGCATTCTACGTAAAATTTTGCGTAGAAATATTATTTCTACGATATTTAAAAAAATGTTCCGTCTATTAAAACTTGATGCAATTTTAATTCGTAACAACCTCCTGAAGACTACTCAAAAATGTTCTCAGCCTACCAAAAGAAAAAGCTTTCTTTTGCACGATACTTTAAATTTTGATTAGGTTAGTGATTTAACAACCTTCAATGGTTTTCTAAAATTGTCTGGGTCTAACTTAAGAGCAAGTACATTCTATATAAAGTTCTATGAACTTGTGCTCAATTTCCCTGGTACATTTCAAAACGGAAATCTAGGTTCTTAAAAATAATTTGACATTTTCCATGGGATTCTAATTCAACATTTTCTTAAAATCTGGTGTTCTTAATTTTTAACAACCTCTTGAATGGTACTCAAAAATCTTCTCAGACCTCCAGAAATATGTTTTTTAGATCTTGTAAGTGGAAAACATTGTTGAAACGATTGTTAAATTTTCAATAGGCCAGAGATTTTTAAGAACCATTGATGTGTGTTAGTTTTTATTCGAACATCTAACAATATTGACCTAGTAACAGTTTGACATTTTCCACGAGTTTCTTAATTCAATATTTTATTACTATCGAGATATTTCCATTCTTAGCAACCTTCTACATAGTAGGTACTCAAAAATTCGCTCCAAATATTTTACCGGGAAGAGATTTTTACACGATTCTTTCAATTTTGCTCGATTTTTAACAATTGCTCATGGATTTTCCAAAATTAAGTTTAAGGTTCAAATCAAAAGTTTCAGTACTAATGTAAAGTTCGACGGGTTGTTTTAAGTTAAATTGGAACATTTAAAAGGGAAATATTGATTCCAAAAAATCTTCCGACTGTTTCCAAGACTATCTGATCATAAGACTTACTTAAGACCCAGCAATCTCAATTTTTAACAACCTCCTAAATAGTGTTCCTCTTTCAAACTCCAAGGCAATGTGTTTTAAGTCCAAAGCACGCCTTCCAAGACCACATAAGTGTAATACACATTTTAAGCACTTTAGCTGAATCAGTGCCTTAAAATCTCTGTTTGATTTTCCAATTTTTATGAGTCCACAGAGTGTTCCATAAGAAGTTGGTTCCATTGGGATATTCTGAATCGGAAATCTGGTTTCCTAAAAATCCTCTGACGTTTTCCAACAAAAAGTTCTCAAGGAACTCCTTATACAGTATTAAGGAAATTGTTTTTTGAATCGAAATAAAGTCTTCCAGTAACCTTACTAGGTAGTACTTAGTATAACGTACTTTATAGTCTGTTGAACTGTCATTAGACGAGTCCTGAATTAACAGCTTTAACAATTTTGAAATGACTCGAAGATTTTTCCAACATCTTCAGAAAGAAAAAAAAAACACATTGTACAAAAAGTTATAAAGGAAGCTTCAACTGTAAATTTTTAAACATCTGCTTGATGGTTCTAAGAAGAGTCTATCAACATTTTGGAAAAGATTTTAGGGTCCAAATAATCTTTTTCGTCTGTGTAACGCAAAAACTTTTTGTAACGTTAATTACAGTCTAATTGGGCATGTAATTCAACGAATCTCTTACCTAAGAAATTAATTCTGTACAATTGTACCGATATTCTGATCCCACGAATTTTCTGGAAGATTGTCAAGAATATGCTACTTCAACATTCAGAAAAACTATTTGTAGGTTCAAAGTTTCAGAATTGTCTCCCAAGATTTTGTAAAACACTTTGCCAAATCTACACCCAAATAAGAAATAGTTTTTTGTAAATCTTTGAAACTTCTTTGTTGAAAACTTTGTAAAGCTGATATGTTTCCAGGGCAACTCTAGGAAATTTTCTTACAACATTTAGGAAAATGACATAAAATATACAATGCTTTTCCCAATAAAATTTCCAAATTTTCTGCACCCAAATAAAGAGTAAGTTTTTAGGACCTTTTTAAGCCATATCGGAACCTTGGAAACCAGAATTATGCATTCCTTATGATTTCCTGGATAGTTCTGACAATATGATGGTTGCAATTAAAGACTGGAATATACGTAGTCTGAAAAACACCCTTTAGTCCTTTTGAACCAGAAACTTTAACTTTCAACATTCCGAGAGTTTTGAAATTGGAGGAATTTCGATTTCTACGTTCTTCACGCACGAAGGCCTTCCTCGTTCCGAGATGGTTACATGTACTAAGGTTCAAAGCTCTCGTAAAGAAACAAAACTATTATTTGCGATAAGAGCAACAAAAGGGGACCAATAAAAAACGATTGAGCGATTCAATAAGCAGATTAGATAAACGCATCAGCGAATAGATACGATCCGTTAAGTCAACTTCCGAGCAACTCCAACAAAAACAAATTTAAACGAGGACATAATGAGAACATGTATAAGAAAACAAATCGCGGCCGTACGGCGACGAAATAACGAAAAATGAGCCGCGTAAGACCTCTCTTTCCGTGGCTTTTCCCACGGAAAAAGTAGGTTAAACTCGAGAGAAAGAAAGAATTCTCGAGGAGGAATTCCAAGATCGTAGACGGGAGAAGGATGGAGAGGTATACCTATATACATTTTTTCCTTCCGTCTGGTCGATCCGAGGGAATTCCCGACCCCGATTCCGATCACTTTTACCGATTAGTGGATGGGAGAGAAGAGAGGAGCGAGCGAGGGAGATAGAGAGAACTTCCCCCGCAAAGTATGGAACGTCTCAATCGAGAGAAAACACCCCAATTCACCACCGACCGGATATCTTCCAGACGTGACGAGGGAAAAAATGTTACCTTCCGCAATTTAAAAGTCTAAAAAATAGCGTCTGAATAGGAAATCAACTCATTTTAGACCAAAATTCAACAAACCAATTTGGATTGTAAAGATTTCATGGTGGTGAGGTGTATACCATTTCAAAAATCGATAGATTGAGAGGTTGATAAAAGTTAATTATAAGGTTTGTTCCAACCACCACGAAAACTCTTACGGAACAGTTATTTCAAGTTATGATCCAATTAAACTTGTCAATTATCTCGGCAATATCCAGACGACAGCAGAAATGGTCGACTGAAAACAACTGCCCTGTGATAGTTTCCATGGTACCTACGTTGGAACAAATCTATACTGATGTAATTCAATGTCGGGTTATTCTGGGGATACTGTCTATATCCTTAAAACAATTTAGAATTTTGATGGAATCCTGAATCACTCCTCCTCCTGTATCAAAAATCAAAAAAGTATTTATTCCCGGGATATTTTGATAGTGGCGGAACCGTAAATCACTTTTTGTTTTCATCTCACTTGACAGACGGTCCTGTTTTCTGAAACTTTGTTATATTTCGTACTTGAGGTATTATTAATAAAACGTTTATACGCGTCTCAAGGAGACAATTACGAGAGAGAAAAAACCACGAAGGGATACAACAAACCGGGGAAATGATATTTATCACGATAAATAAATTCGAATAACGTATCCATAACACACAGCACAATGCATTAACCCGAATATCGAGATCAGAATTGACAATTAATCATTTTATTGTCAGATTAAACGAGAGTTTAACAATTCAAATGTATCGATGAGCTAACAGCTTAATTGATGTGACTCATCGATTAAAACAAGTGATAATTTGTGCAAAATTAACATTCACTAATCGAATCATGAAGGCGACATACGAACCTTTAGAAGTTGTTTATCATTTTTCGAGCTGGGAATTTTTTTAAATAAGGCCTAAATATGATACAGTGGAAAAATGAAAAGAAGGAAAAACGAGTTTTAATTCGAGCGAGTTAGCCAACAAAGCGAAAAATTACACTGGTACAAATCTTTAATTTCCATTTTCTACGGTGACTTTTCCTGAAAAAAGTACCAAGTACACTGAAGTTAAAATTATCTCAGTTTCAGCGACGATTTTGTGATTATACGGCTATGAAATTATGAAATTATAGATTATAGGTTATCGGTACTACACCTGTAGAGTTTATTACTATTGAAGTAATAGATTCATGAATCATGCAGAATCATGTTTGGAGAGTAGAGGTTAAGGTCATGTTATGAGTTTTGAGGTTATAGTATTCCAATTTAAACGCTTTTAGGTTATATACAAATGCCGGAAAAGGCAAATTACTTGCCTTATGATTATTCAGCAATTATACTGTACTTTAGGGACATACCTACACTACATTGAAATACAGACAAATACCTCAAAAATTTTAACTAAAGGTTTCTTTTGCAATACGAAAGGAAGAGGAGACTTTAGGGCGCATACCTTAGTTAACTGTATTATTAGATATTAGATATTTATTGTATATTAGATTAAGTATTATTATATCGGGTGTTTTTTAAATTTCACCTCATAGTAGGCTGTGGATAGTGTTTGTGAATGCGCCTTACTAAAACATGTCAAAATTGACATAACCTCACTTTTTAATAAAAATTGAAACTGCTCCAGTCAGTTACTAGTGTCTTGAAAAAGACAGCTTGGCTTTGTTAATTAGGCGTAGATGACTGAGCTGTCTTTCTCAATACACTATTAACCGATTGGAGCAGTTTCAATATTTATTAAAAAAGTGAGCTTATGTCAATTTTGACATTTTTTAGTAAGGCGCATTCACAAACACTATCCACAGCCTACTATGAGGTGAAATTTAAAAAAAAACACCCGATATAATAAATATATAATAATTATATAATAAGTATTATTCAAAATATTTCCAAATAAATTCCACTGATCTCAAAAATAGTATATAGTACTATATCATCATACAAAACGGCAAAACATGTTTCAAATACATGAGTTTTGAATATATGTAATTAACCAAATTTGGATCGCGAACGAAAGGGGATTTCCTTTTGCCAACACTAAAAAGATTTCATGAAAAATGTGGAAACTAATGAAGTTCGTTGACCTTGATCACCTTGACCCACCATGAGTTTAATCGCTCAATTCAAAATTGTAATTTTTGGATTAAAAAAAAGAAAGTTCATCTCATGATTTTTTCAAAAAAAAAAAATGGGCCAATATTGGATTTCAGAAATTTCAAAACTCCACGTTACAATGATAAAAGAATTTGTTGAAAAAGACATACACTGTTCGAGATACGAATTAGTGATTTTTGTTTGGTTTTTCCTTGTTGAAAATTGTAATATTTGTAGAATTGTTGAAAACCAAAGAATTAAGGTACACTAACTATGTTTTAAAAATGACTATAGATAAATGACTATAGATTTCGCTATAGAATTAAAAAAACATCCCTTTACCGTCTCATTTGAGTTTATCATTCGAAACCTTATTTTTTTATTTAACAAAAAATAGGTCGCCATTAAACTTTTTGTTTCGGCTTCTCACCTGTGGAACCGTAATTTATAGAGATTTAAGATAAAACTAATTGCACTATCGAATTCTAGGGAAACAAATGCATTAACAACAAGTAGGTATTAGATGTATTTAAATACCATGAATTCTCTGTGAGAAATAATGTTAATTGAACTTCATGCAGATTAATGACCAAAAACTATTATTATTTTTAATACGTATTCGTTAGATATTATCTAGTTATATTATTTATAGAACACGGAATTGCCTGTTATTCTATTATGTTTTTCGACACTAATTCAAAGATACGTAATTGACTAGTTTGAAGATGCCGCTATTGACAATTATAAGCTATGTTGGCGGTATATGGAAAACAAAGGAAGGTGAAATTTCAGCAAAAATATTAAAATCTTGCGTGTAACAATGATCAAAGACGCAAATGTTAAAATGTGAATCCAACATAACCTCAGATTTAATTATGAAACATTATTAGACACATTTTCCTCATTGAACATTTTGAATGCTGTGTTGTGGATTTCTACAATATTCTTTGTTATCGTACAGTAGTCACGTTTTTTATACTACATTTTACAGATTTAATTATTCATAAAAATGTGAAAGCTAAATAGGTCATCTTAAAGTTTACAAGCTGTTTTTTAATAAACCATATTTTTTACTTTCCATTTATTGTATTTCTAAAATAAACTTAATGACGCCCCATTTTAAATTAGGTGTATTATTTTGTATAGTATTTCTTGCAGTTTTAATGAACTAACCAACAAGGAAAAGTAATATAATAATAATTGCAATATGTATGAATATACCTATAAAAATTTCATTATGGTCCGACAGATATTTGTCGCACTTAACCAATAAATTGTTATATTCGATTAGATGCATAGATTTCAAGGGGAAAAACCTCACATTCGAGTAACTCATGAAGATTAGAGTTATAATCAAAACGTTTTACTAGAAAAAGAGTTTACTTTCCCCTCCCCCAGGCTGCAGCCCCGATATCTTCAAAAGTTTTAAGTTATTATAACGTATTACATTAGGTATATATATATATATATATATATATATATATATATATATATATATATATATATATATATATATATATATATATACATATGAAAATACAATAAAACTCCCTTGTTATTTATTTAAACGACTTTCTCACTTTCTGCATATAACATTTCACTTAGCAGTGTTGTTAAAAGCATTAACATTTTCTAGAGTTCAATTTGGGCCATTTTAGAGAGGACAATTCGTTTCATTGCGATAATTGAAAATGGAAATTAAATGGAAAGTTAGAACTGTCTACTGCCGTAAATTTAAAAAGCTGTAGACGTAATATAACCTTAAAGATACATACATAAAAATGGTTATGTTCGCTATTTGAGGTCGGGGTACCTTTAATTGCATAGTCTGGTTTTTGTGCTATGTAACCCTCGCTGAGGAGGCAAACCTTCCTATATTTGAAGCCATCAATGCGAATTGTAATTGCTAAATACAGTAAAGTATAATGAACACCATTTTAGACCACATAATTGATTGATTGATATTTGTGAGACATGTGTTTATGCCTCTTCTCTCCACAAGCCTGCCCTGTTAGGGTATGTTAGCCCTATATAACTATAATTCAAATAAGTTCAAATTACTTATAGTCCTCGTAAAGGAATTATATTTTTATTTTTGAGATGAAATTATGGAAACATCACCAGTGCTTGTGATATTAATTTCAGTCTAATTGAAGGGAGCCCATCGCTGCCGCTAATCGCCTCGTATAAAATATAAGAATAAGTGAAGCCCGAATATAAAATCGATAAATCCGAAAGCCAAAATTAATGAAATATATCATGAGGCTTCCAAAACATATTTAGCATTCGATATCTCATTGGAGCATCGGGAGTCGATATATTTTAATTTCTAAACTTTCAGACGCTTGCTTCAGAATTAATCACTTGTTAATTTAATTTGGGGCAAAACTCCAATGTTAATATACTTTGGCTTCCATGAAACCGCCTCTTTCTCTTTCCCCTCCTGCCTCCATCCTGCACGGATGCGTTGTTATTATATTTTATTGAAAATTTATCACTCGAGTAGAACGTATTGCGAAAAAGTTAACGAACGTTTATAAAAGGAAGAATATAAATGATTCATTTCGACATATTATTCGCGATTTCAATTAGATTAAAACATAATTGCTTTAAATTGTTTATCATTACCAATACATTGAATTGAATATTTAGAAACTTCTAACAAGGAAATTAGTGGATTGAACGGATAAGAGTGCGCATAAAAAAGAGTGGAGTATTAGAAACGATTGGGAGGAATGGGAACACAAAAATATTAATATTAGAAAATCGGGCTTGGAATCCAGGGAAAATTCATCATTTCCCTTGCGGCTGACAATTTCCCGAAAGGATAATTAGCGATCCGGATACGAAAAGCATCGACGTCGAACTTTTTTGATAAGGGTTATATCTCTCTTTCTAATTTTTGTCTCTGAATCAAAAGGGTAAAAAAAATACACCGCTCACTTATAAATTTAGACCCTCCTGCAAGGGATTTAATAAATTGCAGGGATATTTTTTGGAGAGGCGGTCAAAGTTAGAGGGTTTTCCCGTGTCTAGAATACATTTTCCATGTCGGAATTAGTAATTTTCCTCTTTCGCGTGTGCGTTTTTTGCTCGACGAATTTTTAAGGGCTGCAGCGATTTATTGAACTCTCGGAGATATCAAATTTTACATGTGATATATAGATATATATTTCCCCTTTTTTTACAATTATAACCGACCCCTCGTCTCGAGCTTTATACCCTTTGTTATTCAATAAGGTGCGGATTACGGGAGCCCCCGTTTTTCGTCGGAAAATCGTCACTTTTTCCTGCGCTCGACGAAAATTCAATCGGTAAGTAACCAATATAATCAGCGCATGTTATCTGTCCCAATGATCTAAATGCGTCGATTTGAAGAAAATGAAAACATTAATTTTGGAATAGCTAATATATAATCATAAAGTTTGATAGCGTGTTTCTGATGCTTTTGTTAACATTCTTACTATGCATGGATAATCAATAAGTTAATTATCGTGATTCATGACAAAATTAGAACGGGCTTGTGCAGGAAATATGACGAGACGAAATTAGTATATCTGCAGGGAAATAATTTTTACACAACTCACTGAAACCGTCTTTTTATTACCATTCGCGTACAGTTTAGGCACTGCTTAATTACGTGAGTAATGGAAAAAATCTTAGAAATCCTCGTCTATCTTTGCTTCTACACGCGATATTTCACGTCGGCTGAATACCTTCACTCAGATCGTCGCTTTTAACATTTAATCTCTCTAGATACTCTCTGTAAGTCTGCTGTTACGTATAGTTTCATTTAATTCCTTCTGTTAATGGCGAATTCTTCAATTATTTTCAATTATTACCAAGAAAATCGGCTTCTTTCTCGTCCCATGTGTGTGGCACACCTGCATTCGTCTCAATTATAGGGTAAAAAAAAGGTGCCACAGCACGCTTTGCGCGACAAAAACAGGGACTGTGACCGTAAATAACAACAAAATTATAATAACGATTCGACAATCTGGACGTTTTTCTAGCATAAAATAGTTTGTTGTTAATTTGTGCGGATAAACCATAAAAACGTCCCTAAATGTCCACAAACAGTAAGAATAGGGACTTCCATAAGATTTCGACAAACTTCCCGCTGCAACTACTGCGCTACGTGATACGAATTAAAATTTCGCAACCTGTCGATTCGTTCCTGATGCTTTGTTTCGATGATTTCATGTATCACTTTTTGAACACAAAAGAGATAAACTATAGACTGGCGATTTGAAGACTGCTTACACGGTAAAGAACTGAGCTTCGTGTGATAAGACGCGCACCTTGGCCTTCTGGAAATAAGGTTTAGTCATCTTTATCGATAAGAAAAATGAAGCGATAATCTAATAAAAATCCGATGAATATCACGTGTCGGAGAAGATTTACGTGCCATTTTTTCGAAATGCGCGCACATACGGAACCCGTAATTGGTACTTGTTAAACAGCATTTTAAAGGATACGCGATGGCATTTCAATTGATTAATCAGACACGATTATAAATCCTTATCGAGATACACTAATTGCTTTGCAGAAAGGTTTTCCAATGATTTGACAACCTAACCAGTAAGTAAATTAAGCTGTCAGATGAATCGCCAGAAAATCGTTATCAACGGTTTAACTGATTTAATTGGGTATATTAAATAAATTGGTATAGGTACAAATAATCTGTTTGTAGCAAAGTTTATAAGAAGTAATACGTTTTCCGATTGTGCTGATTATCATCGTTATTAACTTAACGAAATCAGTAATACAATGACGCGTAAGAAATATCAATGAAAAGTACCATACAAAAATATAGTTGAATGTTTAGAAAACACTTTCTTTGGACCTTTGTTTTAACGATCGCATTTGATTCGTACGTTTTTAAATTGCAATGTTTTTCTTAAACTTCCCAACAATTTTTAGTAGACCAAAGGTTATTCAACAATGGCAAAAAAGGCGGTTTACTCCATTTTCGAACTATAAGCCGTATCCCAAAAATGGTTTTGGACAATAAGTTAAAATTTTTGGTGTCTAAAAAGATATTCTTACGAATAATGAGACTCACTAAAATTGGATAAAAACTAGTCATTTTATTAGATATAGACTGAAGCGCAATTTTTTTTAGACAAATACTCAAATATACATATATATATTTGATACTTTTATTTAATTAGCAGAAAGAGTATACGGTTCTCGAAGATATATTCAGATAATTTCCAGGAAAAATATATTCAGTTTCGTAAATTAGAGTTTTTAATAAACATTTGTATACTCTAACCAGTAGCAATTGGAACGGCTCACGATTGGAACACTCAATAAAATCTGAATTTACCGAGGATATTCGAAAAGAGCCCGTTATCTCTATACAAAACCATGGCACTTATTTCTTTGCTTATTCGGAACGCACTGGTATATTTTAAAATGCAGGTGTTCGAGTTTGTGCAGTCGCCCAAGTGAAATCGTATATGTGAATGTATGGTTATCTACAGATAAACAATGAAAGGGTCCATTGGGTCGCAAATTTTTTTTTTACGACAGCGGCACTTCGTTTGTATCTTCTTTTTCTATGGAGCAGGTATAGTCTTCTTCGGCACTTATACTCGAGAAAGCAGTGGTGTGTGTATGTGTGTGCCATTTATTTATGCTATTTGAAAGTGAATTCATTGTTAGAGTTATTATCCGTAATGATACGCCCATGGACGACCAGGGGGCATTGCTTTTCACTACTTAAAAAGCCATGTGTTTTTGTTGCCGTTCCAACTCTGACTGGACGAAGTATACCATTTTTAGAAAGATATATCGTATCTACGAAATAGTATTTTGGGTACTTTTTGAGTTTTTTAATAGATTTATTTTCCCTAGATGTAAGAAATCTTCCGAGTATTTTGTGTATACTTAATGTAATGTAATTAACTCTAACACCCTTAGACAGGTACACATTTTAGCTATGCCAGAGCTAAAATGTAATTGCTAGCTTTTTCTCCATTTTTATTTACTTACCTTCAAATAAAAAGGCTACATAACACTTTTAGAAAGATTTCTGACAGATTTAAACCAAAATATACACCTGTCTAAAACTCATTCATTCAAACAGAACAGCATGTTTTTGAAATTTTTGGGTCATCGAATTCGAAGTTATTTCTCGTTACGTAGAATTCGCGAACACGATGAGATTTACTTAAAATCCTAGGCAGTATTTTGTATAAATTAATTACAAATTTGCATTACAAATAAAAGTGTCTTACAATTTTATTTATTATTTCATTCTTACGTTTACAACAGCGTGACAAAATAAAAGTTAAATTGGAATAAAAAAAGTTTTAACGTTAAAAATCGAACAAAAAAAAATCTGAAATATTAATATGTCGTATATTTCGAAATTCAACGGCCCTTCCCAATTAACTGTACGCTTATATGTTCTGTCCCCAATAGGTTCCCAAAATCTGAAAACCCCGAATTTCCCTTTATGAAAGGGTGCAAAAGTGGGTGTAAAATTTATTTGTGTCGGTTGTGTCGACCGTGTATTCCAGAGGAGACGCTAACAGTAAAATTGAAACTCTGTTGAAAATGTACGATGTGCACTGTCACGTACACGATTTGCTACTAGGATCCTGTAGCTTTTGTATATTGTTCACAGGGATTACAAAGTCATTTCAAATTACCACTTTATCCAACCACCATGTTAGGTTGTTTATTGATACCGACAACTAAACACTCCTTCACTAAAAGAGTTGAAAGTCACTAACCTCCTTAAAGACCCTTCAATAAACAATTTTAATGGGTCTTCCCAAATATAAGTTTCAATAGAAAAAATAGGAATTTTTGAAACTAGAAATGGTGGCACTTAAAACTACACTATTTCAATTATGTAAACTTCCTTGTAAACGCCTTCCAAACACTTCAATAAAAAAGCCACTAGTAAATTTTACTTGTTTGAATTTTATAATTTCTTTTAAAAAAATCTAAAGTCCTTGCAATATCAATTTAATCAAATCACTGTCAGGTTGTTAAATGAACATCGATAACATAATCGTTCTTCACTAACGGGTTAAAACTCAACCATACCCAATAAAATTCAGGTTCGACCCAGGAAGCTTAGATTTGATAAACTTGAGCGGAGAAGGCGAGTTCGGACCCACCGAGCTCAGGTAGTCAAGAATTCGGACCCGGTATAGGTGCGGATTCGGACCCACACAGGTGTAATGCTCGGGTACCATAAACAGGTAGCAAAGGAATCCGATCGGATAAATGTATATTAAAACCATATATAAATGTAGTAACACCTACAGCAAACAAACATTTTATTAAAAAAATATGTTCAGAAAAATCGGCTTTTTGAGCGCATTAAAACGATACCTCATTCGATAGAGTTCAGAGTTAATTTTATACTAAATAAATCAGGGTTAATATTTACTGTAAATCGCATCTAAAATGTACTATATTAATTAAGTTAGTAGATGAAATTTGCAAAATATATACCCTTCGAAATCGTCTTTATGAGCTCTTAAATTTAATACCACACTCGATATAGTAGTCCTTTGGACCTGCCGCGAACCTACCCTGCCAGGTAGGCTGGGTCCGAACTCGTATTGAAACCCCGCTGTGTGAAAGGGTAGCGGGTCCGAACTCGCACCCCGTTTCGACAAAAAGTTTATAGGAAAATCTTTTACTTTACATTAGAAGGTATGTACTGTTAAGAAGATTTGTGTTATTTCTGACTAGCCCTGTATAAACAGCTGGTACTTTAGTACAGATTAAGTACAATCAAAAACGTTATTGAATGCATAGAAATCTGTCTAGTATGGTAAAAAAATTTAAGGCAAACAAATACACATACTCCAACGATACAAATATTGTACACAAAGAAAACAGAAACATACCATAAAATTAACCCGTACTAACGTTTTTGTACCATCTTACTTTCGAAAAAAATGTAGTAATTTTTGAACAATTCCTCCCCAAAATGAACTTTCATTTACCAACCCCATCCATTCGATCCCATAAATTCCTATAAAGGTTTTTTTGGAAAGTGGGAAAGGTTGAATAATTTCCTAAAATGGTGTTGTATGGGAACCTGACGGTTGAATAAATTCCTGCAAAGGATTTTAGGGGGTGGGATGGTTGGATAAATTCGTATAAGGATTGTTTGGGGACTGGTGTGATTTAATACATTTCCGCAACTGTGTTTTGGGGAGTGGAATTCCTACAGCTTTTTTGGTAGATTTATTAGTAGTATTGCATTCGTTAACGAAGTCGAAAAAAGAAGAATTAAAATCCGGTTTTCAGTTGTTTTGGTATCTATAGATCATACTTTTAATCATTTTCAAAAGTTTATATATATCTCGGATATAACGAAATTTGTCGGCAAGCTACAGGTCGCATTTTTTAAAGAATCACAACAAAATTTGGTACAAAAATCAGTCGGCCAAAAATCTCGGTCGAGTTAGTTGATGGGCCAAATAGGTACAGCGGTTTCAAAATGGCGGTTTGTTATTTTCAAAAAAAAATCAAAAAACTTTAATTTCGCGTCTGAGAGAAAAATGTTGCTTAGGATTTTTGTTGATCTTATAGAGGCGAACGACTTTTGTATAATTTTTTTTTTTTTTCGAGAAATGTACAGAAAAAAAGTTGTTTTTTTTCAACAACAAAAAAATCAAAATTTTTTTATTTCGCGTCTGAGAGAAAAATGTTACTTAGGTTTTGTGTTGCTCTTATAGAGGCGAACAACTTTTGCATAAAACATATATTTGAGAAATGTACAGAAAAAAAGTTATTTGCAAATATTTAAAAATGTTGACGTTTGTATTTTTTTCACATCTCGTATACATTTTTTTGACACATCGTGTCTGTTATATTACTCTATATCCTACCCATAAATCTACCTTTCAGCCTGGCATGCCACGGGGTTTTTTGTGAAGCGGGCTGCTACAACAGTGTTACCTGTTGTTAGTTTTGTGGGGTGTTTGTATGTTCTTGGTGTATATACTTGTAGGTACCTATATTACTGAGGTACAGTATTAATTTGACTTCGACTATTACCATCCTGGACAGATTTCTGTGCTTGCAATATTGCTTTGGGCCGATTTTTTTTTAAATCTCTGATTAAATATTTTACCGGACAGATATCGCGCAGATACTTAATTAACTAACATTAGCCCACACCTACGTCAAAATAACAGTGAAACCCACTTATCAACATTTCTTTGGATCTTACAATCCTTATTATTCTGAACGTAACTCGATACCCCTCATCAGGATTCGTCATCTATTAAAGGTTGTTATGAGAAAAATAGTAATGAACCAAACAAAAGCACACAAGTACATAATCAGCCTCGAGTATGTTTATTTTACTTAGCGCAATGAGCAGGACTTTTTCTTTCAAATTTGTTTATATAACGAAAATTGTGAACACGCGAGTGAAAAACCAGCAAATCGCTTGCGGACGAGAATGGAAGAGGGCAAATTGAGAGGATTAAAGACTCTTAATCGCATAAAAATCTCCGATAACACAAATAAATCCTGTTAACCGTACACAAAAGCAGTCAATTCTTAATTTGTCTTTGTGTCAGGCAAAAGCACACGAAATTGCCCTTGATCACCGGATATGACGTGGATAACAATTTACTAATCATCAATCATATATTTATGAGTATAAGTGAATAATTCGTAATTCGTTTATTGGACCAATTGATTCTCGTTCACTGCCATCATCGCGTCTCTCTTTCTCTCTCTCACTCCCGCTCGGTCTTGTATCTCTCTCATGCACAATGTAATTACTCGCAGGAAACAACTTCTAAAGGGGATAAAACACACATACACACACATCAATATTGGTCATATCCTCTTTCAATACACATTCTCGTGTTTATTAATTTTTATTTATTGTTGTTTCTCCCTCTCTCTCTTTCTCTCAAACACACTCACACTCTGCCTCATTCTGTTCCATTGATGGTGATGCCCTTGGGCCAGTTCACAATCTGGCGAACTGTTTCCGAGCACAAGAGGAAAAAAATGAACGTGTTTCATGCATGGGAATGCGTCGGTTTAATTGCCACTTTTTAAGTTTCGCAGGATTTCATTCGCGGGATCCTGTCGATCGGGACCGTTCGAACTGATTAATTGGCCAATTAATGAGTCACGTCGGTTTAAAAAATCCATAACAAATTTTAGTAATTAACACCGCCCGGAAAACTGTGACGATAAAACGTGCCGTTTCGTGTCAACAGTACTCCCTCCCCAGACGATATTACGGATTCGAAATCAAACGAAAATCGACGGAATTGTGATAATCCTTTGTCTTAAGTTTGTACTCTCCGATGAATCGTTCAACCGTTTTATTGCTGCCTGAGAGCATTTGGTTAATTGTGGAGCTTAAAATGTTTTAACAGCTTTTCATATCGAATCTCAATTAGGTCGATAAGGTATTAATTCGGTCTCTTTCTGGTTCATCAGTTGCGCCCGGATTAAAATCAATCGGCCGAAATTATCGATGACGCGAAGCGTACAATCTGTATAAATATGATCCGAATTCGATCAGGGGTTTTTCCAATACTAATTGCACGCAAGGACTCAAAACCGAAGACAAAAAGTAATCCAAAAAATTATAGTAATCATAACGACGCATCTTAAATATTAGGAATAAGAATTAGAATATCTTATACAGAAGCACTACGAAAATTTAAGTTATGGTGTATATAAATGTGTGAATGTGAATGGATGAAAAATAAAAAAGCACCAGGAGCAGACCGTGTCACTTCCGAAATGTTAAAAAAGGGAGGAACCACTCTCCAAGAAGCCCTGTGCGTCCTACTTAACAAATGCATTAACGAAGGAAAAATACCTAAACCTGGCAAAATGCTGAAGTCATACTGATCTTTAAAAAAGGAGACACGACATCGATATTGCAAACTACCGACCAATTAGCCTTCTTTCACATCTGTATAAACTTTCAACAAAAATCCTAACTAATCGCCCCACGAATAAATTAGACTTCTATCAATCAGTTGATTAGGAATTCAGGAAGGACTATAGTAGTGCAACGGACCATTTACAAGCCATCCACAGCTTAACTGAAAAATGCACTGAATACAACATACCTACCCTTAAATTTAGCTTTCGTCGATTATGACAAAGAATTTGATTCGGTCGACACCTAGGCTGTTCTATACGCAATAGACGACGTAGGAATAGATTCAAGATAGTCTCGCCTAATAAGGCATATCTACCAAAACGCCACAATGCAGGTAATTATCGATGAAGACGTTACAAATACGATTAAAATAGAAAAAGGAGAACGTCAGGGTGATACCATATCTGCTAAACTTTTCACCTTGGCAATGGGAAACATCTTTAATCAACTGCACTGGGAAGGCAATGGTATTAATATAGACGGTACACACCAGAATCACCTTCGTTTCGCTGACGATATTATCATTATTAGCAGCGACAAAAATAAATTAAAAACTATGCTCGAAGAACTGCAAGAAGTTTCAAAACAAATTGGACTTAAGATGAACCAAAAGAAAACCATGATAATGCCAATGGAAGACGCCGACATAGCCATTGAGGGCCAAGCACTTGAGCATGTCGATGAATACATCTACCTTGGCCATTCCATTAAAATAGGAAAACAAAACCAAACCTCCGAAATATCTAGAAGAACGAGACTAAGCTGGGCTGCCATTGCAAGGCTTGGGTACATTTTAAAATCGCAGGATATCCTAAATCTTAAACGCTGGATTTACGAAACTTGCATTTTACCAGTTGCAATATATAGTACTATTGAGAATGTAACTTCAAGAAAGGAAAAGTGCTGAAAAGCTCAGAACAATGCAGAGAGCAATGGAGCGTGGCCATACTAAGCATCAGCCTAAGAGATCATGTTAGGAGAGAAGAGATACGGAACAGAACAAAAGTAACAGACGTTCTAAAAAGAGCAGCAGAGCTAAAGTGGGATGGGCCTAACAGGACCCATCAAAGTGCACCAAAAGAATGATATAATGGCCACCAAGGACTACCAAGAGAAAAACAGGACAAGTCCAAATGCGATGACGAATGACGAGATGACATCCAACGAGAAATAGGGAAAAACTGGTTAGAAACTGCTTACAATAGAACGACATGGAAGACAATGAAAGAGGCCTACATTCACGAGTGGATGGATACGGGTTAAAGGAGAGAAAATGTTCATTCCACGTTAAAATAACCCTAAAATTTCAAACACAATTTCCTAATACTGCGCTTAAATTTTAACTTAGGTATAGTCCTTCAAAGATGACATTGTAAAATCGTTTTTTTTTTGTTCATATATTATCTAAACCGCCCATTTGATATTATTGATATTTGGTGTGGAAGTATAACGTACGCCTACCTTTACTTTTTAATATCAAGCACGTTTGCAATCTCCACTGAAAGTCAGGAGCGGACCAAGCTCGATGGATAAGCATGCGCAATTTTACCATTATTGACAGGTACGATAAGCAAGTGAAAATGTGGAGTACCTCATACTAACGAAATGATCCTCTGGTTTTAATTTAACAAAATTAACGGTTTTGAAGGTAATTTAAATTTCTTCCAGTCTCTGTCGTAAACCCCTTCAACATTTCATAGAAACGACACAAGTTAATATGCGCAAACGCAGATGTTAAGTTGATGATAATGTTATTTTGAAATGCTCACCACTAATGCAGAATATTCTTACATGCATTTAGAGACAAAAAGAATTATCGCCGAGAGTTTTCCATGCACGAGTCTGCATTTTCCGTGCATAAATCCATTTCAGTACGTTTTATACCGCATTCTGGTGGTGTTGAGTCTAAAGAACACCAAAAATTCTGAGTTGAAAGAACACATTCTATAGGAGGTCGATGAAACTCGTTCCAATAGCGTAAGAAAGTTAACAGTCTCAACAAAATGTGTTGTTAATAAACCTTTATAAGAACAAATGCTTCATCCTCCCCGTATTATTAGAAAGGTTCACAATATGTCACCACACGGTTATACTGCCATGCTTTTTTATTCAAAATTGTGTTTACAAATATATAGAGAAATGCATATTTTATTGGAAACATTTTAGTTAGTACGGACAAACCTGGGCTTTAAAAGGAGTGACGTTATACCTTCACCAGGAAGAAGTTCTTTGAAGGAACAATTTATCCATGTAACTATTCGAAATAATCCTGGAACACACACCGAAAAAAGTTCGGAGGATATAATTAGGCAAAGTACAAGAAGCCCATTTTTTGAACAGCTGCTCGAAAGTTCGATTTGTGCTATAAACGTTTTTTATAAAACTGGCTCACTTCTGCATTAAAATTCGTTTTCCAGCTCATTGAAGGGACTATCAAATCTAAGAATGAAATGCAAGAAATGGCGAAGGCGCCTACTGCTCAAAGTACGGTAAGGAATTCAAATTATCTCCGAAACTACTGAATCTATCAAATTCAAACACAAATGCCTCTTCTTTAGCAACTTGAACGAGGAACCCATTCTCGCCACTTTCGTATCATAATTATTAATACTTATTGTAAAATTTCCGAATATTTATTCATCGGGCTTGGTCCATCCCTGATAAAAAATTTAAGGTTATTTTGACATCCTCTGTATCCTGCCGACAATTTGTCATGTACTACCGTACATCGTTAATGTGAGTAGAAACAAAGAGCTCTCAATTTAAAAAAATCAAAATGTGCCCCTATGTTACTTTCCTCGTCCACCGTTGATCATATTCTTGTATCGAATACACTCAAAATTCGACGTCTCTCGGCATTTGACCTCTAATAGGACATTTAATTGCTTATACTCCTGCCAGACCAATCTGAGATCGTTGTCTGTAATAAATTTGTTCAACTTAGACATTGTTATTTCACAAGAAGAGAGTGGGATCATCTGGTTCAGAGTTATGGACAACAGGTCGAAGAGCTACCTATGTCAGTGTCTTCTGCGAAAATTTATGTTAACATTCTTTATTATTATGGTTCGTGGTACATATAAGCAAAATATTTAAAACTTTTATTGCGGTTGCAAATGAATAATTTCAATTAATGATATAACAATGGATTCACTAATATAATCGCCTTAAACTCATTTCATTTCTAAATGTTGTATTGAAAGGAAACTTTAATTATATCCATTACCTACATAATTTATGATTGTTATAGTATTTCATTATTGTTCTAGTTTTTTACAAGGTACACTATACTTGCAAGTCGATATTGCATATTGCATCTCGACAGGTTTTTGTATATATAATTAAACTCTTGGTTATTCCGTTTTACATAGCACGAATAACAACATGAACAAACCCAGAAAAAGTATTTACAAAAATAGTGATACATACTTATACAATTAACTGTGAGTGGGGAGATTTACAATCAATATTAATAACAACCTCATTGTATTCAAGACTGGGCCCCCGAAAAACACAGTGTGAGCTTACAATTTATCTATTACATTAATATAGTTACGACTATGGATCCATAAGAATAAGAAAAAACGTAAAAGAATTTAGAATAATAAAATTGTTACAAAGTTTTATGTACCTACAAGAGCAGAATATAAACTGCAGGTTAATCTGTCGGATTTAGTTTATAACAACAATACAAATACAATCGAAGGAAAATTTCTCATGTAAATATCGAAATAGGTGTACCTATAAGGGTAATAAATGATATAGAGAGAGAGGGAAAGAAAGAGAAGGAAAGAGGGGGAGAGATTATCTCCGGAATTTAGAAAGGTAGTTACTGAATCGAAAAAAAAAAAATTATTAACGTTAGCAGTTACAACTAATAAATGTAATTAAAACCTTTATATGCAATTTAAGTGCAATGGGAAATTCAAATAGTAATTAAAATAATAATTGATGATAACGGGTAAGATGCTGGGCAACATTAAAGAAGATTAAATCCAAAATTTCAGACTGCCAATGTCTCTTCTATTTGAAGGGCCGAATAAGTCAGCCGCCATTTTTACAAATTGTTTATTTCCCGGCAAATTTGAAAAATATTTCCTTATCGATATAGTTCATAAACCTGTTTCGGATGTGTACTTGTTTGATGTACCTAATGGTTCAAAATGACACGGGAATTATAACCAACTTGTTCACTATGACAGGTCTATGATATTGGCACCGCAAAGGAGAAGGAAAAGGACGAAAAGTGTATATTTGTTACCATAATTAACCACTAATTTAGTTTCGTTTGACCACGGTATCAAACAATTATTTTGTTTCTCGAAGCCTCAATATTTGTGTACCTAATACATTTGTTTATTTTTGTAACGAATAAAAAAGTTATTTGTACCAATTTGTTTAACGACAAAAATAAACATGTTTCACCAAATTAAAAAAGTAAGTGTTAGTCAAATGTGAACTACCTATACTATATTGTTATAAATATTTTTTCAAACGTTACAAAAATAACGAAGTGTGGGTCAAACGATTCGCTATATGGAGGTGTGGCTCCACGTCCTCAAATGGAAATTTAGAAAAATAAGAAAATTGCCTATTTTATTTTGTAGCGAAACAAAACTAATTAGTAGTTAATCATGACCAAACAAATATGTTCAGCTTCAGCTTTGCGGACGAGACCGAAACTTGGATAGAACTTCAAGAACCTTCCCTGCAATTATTTGGTTGGCGTAATAACGATGAAACAATTCTTACTTACCCACCGCTTATGAGTGACTGGTTCCATCGACGAGCGTTACAGAGGATTTAAATTTCAATAGATCGAATAAGAAGGTAACGAAAATTACAAAGTTCGGAGTGGTACATTCCGACAGAATTTTCTCCAGTCGTCGAATCCAGTTTCGGAAAAACAGAAACTGGGGATGATGATTTTGTGTTGGCGTTATAAGCGGGGAGAATCTCTCCCACCCCTCCTGATTTCCATAACTTCTAATTAAACCGAAATATTGCCAAGCGGTTCACGGAATAAAGGGAGAGAACACGTAAATAGTTGCACATCGGAGTTATAATTTAATTTACTGTCGCAAAATGTAAGAATTCCACTCGAATTATTTTCACTTGTCATATTGTGCGAGTTCCATATAACGTTTAAACGCTTTACCCCCATTTTACCCCCTTCGCTATTACCAGCTTACTTATGCACTGATGGATCCTACAATACTCCAGATTTATTGTAGCCTAACTTAACGATCTTATAACGTTACATTCCCTCTCTCGCTCTTACTTTAACGCGATTCGTCGAAAAAAGACGGGAGTAAATACCAGAAGATTTAAGTCTGTTACTCGAAACTACTGAATTAGAACTAAAGTATAGCAGATTTTAGAGATGGGGAGGATTAATAAACAATACTCCCCTTTTCTTATTCTGCGCTCGGATCCGAAGACTTCGTAGTTTCTAACGGATCGAATTACGCTAAATCCTTCCATTTAATTCCTTAATATTAATAGGGATAAAAGTTTACGAACGACTATTATCGGCGAGGATACGAAATCGTTATGTGGAAGTACTATAAGAAACAAGGTAATTGGAAAGGTTGAATAGCTTCAATATCAACCATTAATACCATTGTAATATTTATGTTTCATTATCGACAGAACTTTTCGTTAGAGAGGATATTTTGTGATCATCGGCATCCAAGTATGCAAGATGTGAAAAGATGAGAAGTTAAAATGTACCTTATTTCTAGAACAGTTTGAAGTAGCGTTGGCTTTCTGGAGAACAATGGCAATGATTAAAATTTGGTTGAAATGCTGAAAAATTTGGGGCAGATCGAAAAAACCTGTACTTTTGGGCAATGATGGAAGTTAATTTGTTTTCAGAAAATAAGTAGGAGCGTTTGAATCAGGCGTTGCCTTTTGGAAAATATTGAAATGACCTTTATCGTTGATAAAATCGTTGGAGGAGGTTGAAATTACGTTTTATGAAATAAATGAACTAAGTTTGTTTTTTTGGAGAAAATGGAGAAATTTTAATTGGACTGCTGAAATGAACTTTATGTCTAAAAAATATTGATACACGGTTCGTTCTCTAGAGATCAATGGCAAAAATGGAAATTTGTTTGTGTTTCTAACAAAATTAGTGAAGATTTAAAGAAGCTGCGTTTTTTGGGAGAGATTATAATGTTATTACAGAAAAAGAACTAAAGTTACCATGTTTGCCACAAAAGAGAAGAAGTTTGAATCAGTCTTTGCCTGGAAAAGGTTGAAATACGTTTTGTTCGTCGAAAAATTCATCATCGAGTTCGTATTCTGGAGAACAATGGCAAAGATTAAAATATGTCTCGAATTACAGAAAACTTGGGGTAGATTGAAAGAAACAGAATAGGAAAAGGTAGTCATTATCCTGTTTCTCACAATACAATTACGTTGACTACGACTACAAATTATCCGTTAATCAATTGGCAAATGTGACAAATTAATTTCACGCACACGAAAAACTCTATCTCCTTTGAATTAAATCCAACTTTAAGTTTGTCAGTAAAATTGGAAAGAAACAATGGACGCAATTATGCCTAGAAATCTTTATTAAAACAAGTGGAGGGTCCACAGCGCCTACAAGGTAGCCAAGAAAAAATGGTGAAATTTTATTTTAAATTTATTTCTCTTTAATCCTATAAATTCTATGTTAAGTAGTATACCTGCGGTCTAGAATTGTACATACATGAAAAATTTTGAAGCAGTACCTTTTTGACATTTTTTTGGCATTTATTACAAATCCTACGATATCTATAAACAATGGAAGAAAGAGAAATAGAAAAACAATATACCGTATATTTGAGACTGGTTAGACAACCAAAAATGCTCTAACCGTAAATTTAAACTCGCAGCTTAATATTTATTCAAATTGGAAATAAGAAAAACATAGTTTATCCAAAGTGAAACATAAAAAAAAATTATGTCGATATGTAAATTGTGCACTGTTAGGTTTACATTTGTATTTTCGGTAAAGGAAGTACACCATTTTTTATTCAACTTTTGTTAACCATTTGATCTGCGTGCGACGAAAACCTCGGGAAAGGCGGAACGCACGACCTCCCCCGTGGAAACTCCCGACGGGTCTGAGCTTTCCGGAAAACGCCACGTCCTCGAGCGGTGGCGCCACGATACAGAGCGTTTTTCCGCCGCGGTAATGCGTTTATACGAAAATGCAAATTAACGGTTAGAATTCGAAACGTCTAGGACGAGCGCGGGAATCGGTTCTATTTAAAAAAGAAATGCGGGAGTATTTAGGAATTTACGACATAATTAAATCGACGAGGCAAAGACCGTTTCCGATACCCAGACGATTAATATACAAGGGTGCGGCTCTGGGCTTAGAAATTCTAAATATAAACCGGTTTATTAATTGCAACAATAATCTTTTGTTTTTAAAATAACGCTTCTAAATATATCGAAGATATTTTAAAACTGCCAAAATTCCTCTCTTTTCCGATTGGGAAATGTATCGGATTCCATCGTGACACTCTCTCGCCTGTCCGGTAGTCCCAGACACCACCGCCTTTCTTTATATCCCCGTGATAATAATTATAGACCGCAGAGAGTGTGACAATAATTAATTGCATATAGTTCATTAGCAAACGTACACTTATAGATCTTGCGTAATACACACAACCACATCCTCAATCAGAAATAAAGTAAATCTATCATTATTTGACGTCTGAACGCCTGTTTGATAATTTCCTGAACGATTTTCCGAGAATCGTCTGATTAATTGATTGAGCAGTCGAAAACATGGAAAAACGTAATGTTCGCGACTGGAAAATTACAATTTCTTTGAAGCGAAACCGACACACCTACACTTTAACCAAAAAAAAGTTAAAGCAAACGAACCTGATATTCATATAACGAATTATACATTCCTACACAAAGTAGTTAGGTATCTATGATACCTTTGTTGGAGATACAAGCCAGTTAAATTAAAAACGAATTGAGCTCAGTAAAACAAACGCACTGTTATCTACTCACCGCAAGTGCAACTTCGGACAAACTTTCATGAAACGCTCTACAAAACTACAGCTCAAGTTGGACCCAGAGTCCGTTGTTCCCCGAGAACTATATAAATTTACAGTTCGGTGTTAAATCGAAGCCGTATTAAAACACCTCCATATAAAACTTTATTTACTTTTAACGCCACATTTCACATTTCTTTCATTGTTTCTTCTTCGCGTAGACTCGTGGGTACGATGATGTCTCTGATCGATACCTCAATCTTAATATAGATACGTTCTCGCCAAAAAAAGAAACTTTTAATAATGAAAAGTAATGGGTAATAAAAGGCGAAATCCAATTTCATCCCCAAGGTTAGTAATATAAAAAAAAGGAATATTTGATGACGGTGTTTACGGATACTGCCGTATTTGTTTTTAGAGATGTGGAGAAGTGAGTAAAAAAGTTATAGAACAAAGAACGAGTTTGTAAAATCTATCATTTATTATGTTGTTTAGTGAGGCAACCTTTGAATTTCCCGTGCATGTGTGGGATTCCGATAAAACGTCGGGATATATAGGTAAGAACAATAAATTAAGCCTTAAAGGTTATTTTTACAATAAACATAAATTAAGTATTTATTTTTTCCGTTTAAATCAATAATCGTTAATGTGAAGCTGACGTGGCAATGATTATCGTAAAAACCTGAATTATTGGCATAATTTGAATAAATATGGAAATACTCGAGAGTTATGAGGTTTTTAAACTCTTAATGGCTCCGATAAATAAACATTTTTATTTCGTTAGAAAGAAGGTGACACGGTAAACAATCGCGGCATGAAAATAAACCATTGTAATATTTAACAAAAATGACTGAAAATTTAAAGATAATTTTACTTCTACACCACTTCGGTATAACCACGACACCTCTTACTATAAACCACAATTTAAACATATTCATGTCAAAACAATGTTTTTAACACAGGACAAACGTTATTAACGCGAAGAAGAGTAAACATATCGGTGGTTCGTTTGAAGAAATAACATTTTTATTAGCAGGTATACATAAACGGGGGCACTGACACAAAGCTAATTAACTCACTACGTTAATATTCAATTGGTAATCGATGTAATTAATTCGGTTAATAAGACATTGCCAAGAAGAACGAGGATAAGAATAACGCATGATTCACGTACTGAAACAAACAAGACTTAACGTTTCGTATTGCGCTTAAGTAAACGAATTTTAGAAAATATTAGGAAATGAAAATGTGCCACGGAAGCTAATCTGTGATGGATTTGTATACTCTTTTATTTAAAAATATGGAATTTTTGATTAGCCAGTCATTACTTTCGGAAAGCATCGAATTGCTAACGGGCCTATTTATTATCGTTTTGTTTACTTTAGAATAAACAAGATTAGTTTACATTTTGATGTTACAGTAACATATTGAATGAGATAGGTTTTCGTTAAGAACTCCCAGCGAGTTTAAGAGAATTACAATGTGGCAGTATTTATACGTTTTGTCAACCGTAATTTCTTAACAAAAGGAATCGTAATTTGTCTAATAAGTTACCAGTACCAAGAAACCTTACTAGTAGGTTTACATTGAATGAGTGTGTGTGAACTTCAAAATACTATCTAAGTAACCATTGCGAAAAACTTCAGTTTCCGTACAATTTAAAAATCCCAGTCAATTGCTCGAAAATTCACATAAATTATTTCTAAAAAATCAAGTTCTACACAATTTTCAATAATGACCTGTATGAGATTTTTTATTTGTTACATTTCACGTGTACCAATAACATCTAATAATGTACTTAAACGATATTAATACAAGTGGGTAAGTATATCCAATGTCGTCACGATTTATAAAATTTTGGAAAAGTGTTGTCATTGGAATGTTAAGATAGGTATATTTAGAAAGGGCTTGTAATATAATTAAGGAATTCTAATGAATGACTTCCGAAGTGTTCGATGTGTTTGTTGAGAGAGTTTCAAACTGTCTTAATCAAAATTTGTGTAATCCTTACGGTGAACTTCATCCTTTTTGTAAGGTAACAAATTCCTCACAATAAAAATGACTGTAATTTTGAGTCACTTACTATGAACCTTTGAAAAAATTTTGGACGTGATAAAAGTGAAACTGACAGATGGTTTTTGTAGAATATTAATAAACTCAGAGAAAATACAGTTACAAATGCATATTATCATACGATTTTAAATAAAATACGAGTAACTACGAGTTTTATAACATACTCAGACAATCTTTTCGTAACAATATATTCTCAAAAACAAAAATTGAATTAATTTTTGAAATATTTGCTGTTGTCAAGTTTTAAAAAAATTTGGTAAGTAGCATATTGCCTTTACTTATGGCAGGATATATACCTACGTTTCTTTTTTTTTATGTAACTTCACTTAGGTACCTACTTTAACAATGTTACTAGTGAAATGCAAGCGCGGTTATCGCAAAAATATCTGTGCTAATAATTCCCCAAATCAATTTTATACTTATTCGTTAAAAAAATGATTAATTGACTATTTTTAACCATTTCAGAATAAGATTATATTTCTAACATATCTTTGAAAGAAATGTGTTAACTGATTTTTTGGATCTATTTGTTCAATATAGTACCGGTGTATACATGATTCCAAAAAGCAAGTAATTTGACTGTGAATTTAAGAAAGCGTTTTAATTTTAATTTCATATTCATACATAAATTCATTCTACAAAAATCTATTTGGGAAAGTAATATTTGTAATAAACTTTATAAAGCAATTTTGAGGTTGGCATTTTGTAAATCAAAGCTGTTGTTTTAAATATGAGTTTCTCTGTTATGAAGTTTCTTAAAAACCATGTCAGTCGGCCTTTTTAAAAATAATGAGAACATTTTGGTAGCTCAGCTTTTATAGAATTTGATTCAAAACATCGAAACATCTTGACATGTCTGTAGCAATATATAATTCTGATATGTAATTAAACTGCAAGTTATTACAAATTTATAAGTTCATGTGATCTTGGTATTTTTTTAAACTTTTATTGTAAATAAAGCTGCATGAATGTAATTTCCAGTACAGTAAAGTTATACCTAAAAATGTAAGGTATGGTACACGATCATATTTTAACCAAATTTCCAAGAAATCACACACTTGCTACATGTTTTTAACAATAATTCAAAAATCGAAAAAAGATACTACGCTTGTGGAATATTTATTATTAATAAATAATCAATCAAATTAGGGAACAATTGACGTACCTACTTACATATATATTTTTAAATAACGGTATAGGAACAAGTTTAAAACATTTTTTTAAGTTTGGTGAGCTTAAAAAAATACATTAATTTAACATTTATTTGGAAATAGTAGCAAAATACAAGCTGTAGTGATATAAGATTAGTGAAATAGATTTTTAACCTGTTTATTAGAAGTGAATAAAGCATTTCATATTAAATATTTTATACAATATTCTTTGTGGTAAATTACGTTAAGAGGTGGACCAAAAAGGCAGTTCTTGATTGTTTGTTATAAAGTTCCAAAAATATTCATGCAGCTGATATTTTTTGCTGAAAATTGCAGGATGAAACTAAAATTTTACATATTAACATAGTAACATAGATTCTTGAAAAATTGATTTAGAATAATATTTTAAATTTCATGGAATGCCTATGTAATCACTACATATAGGTATCTATGCAACATTTTGTTAGAAACAATTCCAAAACATACAATTGAACAGTTTTAGACGAACTATTTTAATGAAAGATATTTATAGTTTTTAACCTTGTTATTACACCAACAACAACAACAAATATTTGTTACAAAATTTTGAAACTTTTGTGAAGTTTTTGGGCCAAGATTATTTGATATTTTTATGAGAATGGCAGTGTTTTTAAAATGCATTGAAGTATGCAGTTAATACAATATTTTTCTAAAAATAATTTCAAAATAATTTCACAATACAATAAATTCAACAGCAAGTACTATATGGTTGTGAACACTGTAAAAAGGTACTATCAAAACAATCTGTGGCAATTTACGATGGAAGCTTAGTACTATATACATTTTTGTTTTGAAGTTTCAAAACTTCAAGCAACTGCTGATATTTATTGAAAATTCTGGAACGAGGTAATCTTTGGTAATGCAGTACTACATGTATAGCTTAATTAAAAACTTTAACTTTTTTAAATTCTCCTATATTTTTCTGGTGAATAGAATCTGATGGTAGGCACAAAAATGTTTGTAATCTAGAGACAGATTTGAAGATTCTTTTAATTTACCTACGTAAAGATGAATTTCCAAACAATTTAGCTGAGAAGACAGTTTTCAAGACTTCTTGAAATAATCTTTATGGTAGTTTAAGATGGGCGAACTTGGCAAACGCAATTTTTTAAATGATTGTTATGAAATTTTAAAAATTTAAAAATTAAAAATTGTTGGACCAAGATTATTTTTCGTAACACAAATTTCCAATGGGCACTTAAAATTTTTTTGAAAATTAGTGTCGCATCGATATAGTACTTTTATAGCAACGATTCCCAAACACAAACTCACGGTAAGTAACTGCTTGCGGACATGATTATAACACAATTTCAAAATAATTTATAGCAATTAGGACGTTTTTTAAGAAGAATTTTAAATGTTTGTTACGAAGTTTCAAAAAACGTTAAGTTGATGACGATCTGTCTTAAAAATTTCAGGGCAAAAAAAGTGTTTGCTGAAGCAGAATTCTGTCCAAGTTGATTAAAACTATAATCTGATTGCAAGTTAAAAAAATATTTGCAGCTCACTATTAATAATAAATAAGGAATAATAAAATAACGTAAATAATAAAAGTCCAATAAAAACAAGAGAATTTAGTGAAATCAAGAAATTTGTGATTTGAAAAAAAACTGTCAACGCAGCTTAAAGGACATTTTTAAAGTAATCTGTGTTGGTTTGTTTTGAATTTTTGACGAACTTCGATTTGGCGACGACCTGTGTCAAAAATTGAGGAGTAGGTAATATGTTTTTACAGAAATGACTTTTTTTAAAATAACCTCAAGTGTGTACCTATGTAGTTATTTCAATCGATAAGAATATTTTTCCGGGAACACTTTTGTGGCAGTTGGGATAAGGTAAACTGGGAAGTGCAGATTTTTTATGAAGTTCCAACAAACTTTAGAGTGATGATCTGATTCAAGCTGAAAATCTGATTAAGTTTTGAATAAAATTCAAAAGGCTGATCAAAAATTATACTTTTTTCGAATTTCTCGAAGTTAAATTTTTTTGGTAACAATTGTAAAATGAAGTCAGATTGCAAGTACCAACATGTTTATCGTCTAATTTTGGTAACAGAACTCACGATCTTATTTAAAATTATAAGAAATTTTTGAGTTATGATTAACAAAATGTAATAAACAATGTGACAGTTAGGATAAGTTGGGCGAAGTTGGGGGTGTTGTCTATTAGTAATTTCGAATAATCTCAGGAAAGTCGTACCTAACAGGTCATTTTAGACTTAATTATATTGAGGTAGGTATTTTTTCTAAATAGTGGTTGACATTTTTCTGGTAACAATTCGAACATGAGCCCTAACTGAGATTACAAAAATGTTGGTGATAAGTGAGATAACAAATCGTGTTGATAGGAATGAAAGTGGGCACTTATGGTGCTTTTTCAAAAATATCTATACTGTTTACTAGCGGTCTTCGTATCGAAATTTTAAAACGATTTCTGCGACAGTCTGGACGTATCGCTTTTTAAACGTTTCAGGGAGTTTGGAAAAATTCGCGATGGTGCATTCCCATGCGTAAACATTTCCCGTGCAGCGGCCAGAAAAGCCGAAAGATCGCCCTCCCGTTCTCCTACCTGTTGCCAGAACTGCGCCAGCAGGTAGATCTTCTCCTTCTTGAACAGCCAATCCATCGACTGCATCGCCTGCAGGTCCATTTCACCCCCTGGGGGCGGTGGTGGTAGATTCGCCGCCGCCGCCGTCGGCTGCATATGTTCCAGTTCAGCCAGGATCGCGGGAAATCGAAACGACTCTCACAGTGTCTCACAACATCCATAAGAACGTGGGGGAGCCGGCGCGCATTTCAACTATGTACTACTACTTAATACCAGCAATCTCTTCCGCTATAAGTCACTTTTCGTCACCATAACACGCACTCCTCCTCGGGGTACTCGGGGCTTGCTCATCACGAGGATCGATCGATCGATCGCCGGATCACCGGGCACGTCATCGGTATCGCAATAACAACAACGTACATGTATATATGTATGTATATGCGAGCGCACCGAACGAATGAGACTGACTGACTGACTGACTTGTCTAACTCCTGCCCCAAAAACCAAAACCACGTGCTCTCGTCGGGATTTCTACCCCAAGACTGACACTCTCACGGTCCGCTTGGATCTCTCTTCGCGCGATGCATTCCGATCGTCCCTCTCGCTCTCTATCGCGCTCCCTTCTCTCTCTCCCTCTCTCTCGCTCCCTCACTACGCCCGACGCGCTGCCTCTCTCTCTCTCGCCCGCTACGAGCGACTCTGGCTCCGCCCACCCGGCTCCGGTGTGTTGGGATATGGCGCCACCTGACGGACACGTGCGTACTAGTATCGCATGGCTCGGTCCTCGTCGCACGCGGGACGACCCGTACGGCCGTCCTCGTCGCTCCCGCGTACAGGCGTGTACGGCCAATACCGAGCGCCTGATATAAAGTAAAGGCTGTGATATTTTCTTTTTAAGGGAAAATCGAAAGATATCTATGTGCGCATTCATCTCTCTCTCTCTGTCTCTCCGTCTCTCTCTCACTCGCTCGCTCCGTGTTTGTTCCCCTTTCTCTTCCACCCTCTCCCTCATGCTCTCACTCTCTTTCCATCTCGTTCTCTCTCTCTCCTTTGGATATATATGTGTGTGTGTGTGTTGTAAGTTTTTTTTTTGACGGATGAGAGTTAAGGGGTGATTTTCTGGGGGGCGCATGTGTGCCCGGCGGGGGATGATCTCGAGTCCTCGCGTGTGCTGGCATTTTTCAGGTAAACGGTCAAGTGTCGGCCGCCGGAGAAGGTTTCCTCACATTTCCAGTAGGTAGGGAAAAACGCGAAGTTATTCACATCCAGATAACATTTGCGGTCACTTTCTTACCAAACTCACTCCCGTAATCCCGTATTTTATTACCTTCCCATAGTCACCCGTTTATTACTTTCTTCGCGAACTACTATTCGAAGTAACGCAAGTTCTGAAAATAATCTAGTAGATCCCTGAAAACAAACAATAATTTTAAATTAAAAAACACGAACGGACTTCCTTTCGAAATTGCTATCATCATAATGATATGCAAAACGTTGAACTTCCCGATCGTGGCGAGTATAACGCCACCACATTAAAATCGACAGTTGGAGTTCCAATCAAACGCGATATGAAGGCAAACCGTCACCATTAGTTATTTAAAGAGCTGATAGTTAGGCAAATGCCTAACTGCAATATTTCGTAGTTTGCGATCTCTTAGTAGTCAGCCGTTAGTTTTTGCTTCCTTTTTGTCACTGTTTTCATGACAAAATTTAAGTTTCTATGTTCCAGTGAAACAGATAAAAATTTTAAACCTTGATCAAGGGCTCGATCAAGTGTCAAGCTGCTATTGTGAGTTTGAAACGACCCTATATGAAAACCAAAACATTAATAAGCACGAGCTTCTCAAATTTTGTCATGAAAACAGTGACAAAAACGAAGCAAAAACTAGTCCAGACACTAGAAGTTTCCATCAGTTTTGTGTTCACAATAAGCAAATCGTCAAATGTAAAAGCACCAGTATGGATGAGAATTGGGCATTGGTTTTCGATTTGAAAGGTAAAGTTGTGAAACTTTGGGAGGAGAATTCCTTTTTCATGGCCCGCAAAAAAATTAAAAAAAAACAAAATTGTCACAAATCCAAAATGACACAAAATTAGGGGCTGAAAATGCAGGATCGGGCGTATTTTACATCCTAAAGACGACTAGATACTTCCGATAGCGATTTAAAAACCACCCCATTCACTCCCTAATCAGTTGACATGGATTTCCTATATATAATTAAATAACAAATTTCACTAAATTAATGTTAATCAATTAAATGTATAATAAAATTTTCAAACGAGAGTGTGCCTTTTTCGTCATTCGATATTATTCATATTACTATTATACTTCCACCTTTTTCTTTCAAAAATTAGAGTATTTTGTAAGATAAACAGGCCGTATTAAAATTTTTTTGGCATTTAAGTTGCCCTTTTTGTTATTTGAATTGCCTTTTTTGCAAAAAAAATTGTGCCATTTTTATTAAATTTTATGCCTTTTCCTTTATTTTTTAATGCCTAACTATCCGCTCTTTAGTTATTACCTAAAGAGCGGATAGTTAGGCAAATGCCTTTTGCCTGCCCTTTTGCCTTTTTAGTGTGTTTTTTAAATTTGTGCCTTTTCCAAAAACCATATGCCTTTTATTAAAATTGTGTCCTTTTTCTGCACTATTTCGTAGTTTGCGATCACTTAATCATTAACTATCTTAATCCTTTCAACAAACGGTTTCATAATATGCTGTTTAAGAACATGCATGCGGCTGATCCTATAACTATCACCGAGAATTACTTACCGTTTTGAACTGGGAATTCCAGGGAGTATTGAGGTGGGTGGCTGTATAAACTATAAAAATTACTGTGTTTCTTAGAGTTAATGGAAAAGACAGTAGGTAAAAGTTTTGTGGAGTGTATCAATTGTGACCATTTGATGATTTGAAATCATTGTAAGCGTGTGGTTTCGAAAGATCAAAAAATGTATACGATGCCACCCGTAAAGTCCTAGATGGACCAATCAAAGAAACTTCGGCTTTAAAATTTGCTCCAGTGACATCCTGTGACGTAGAATGGATCGTTTTCACGATACAAAGATATTTTATCAGATCAATGACAAAACCTCTTGCCTGAAAATACTTAAAAATATCTAATTATATCCTGGGAAATCAAGAAAGTATCATATACTTAAACTCAATTTTATATTATGCAATTTGTATATATAATAATTAAATTACATAAATTTCAGTAAATTAATTTTAGTTAATTAAAATATAACAAAATTTTTAAACGAGATTATGACTTTTTTTCATTAGATATTATTCATATTTCTATTACAAATATATACCTTTTTCTTCCAAAAATGAGAGTATTTTGTAAAAAAAAACAGTATGTTAAAAATTTGTTAGTCATTTAAGTTCCCTTTTTTGTCATTTAATTTGCCTTTTTTTGTTATTTGAATTGCCTTTTTTGCAAATAAATTGTACCTTTTTTATTAAATTTTATGCCTTTTCCCTTATATTTTAATGCCTAACTATCCGCTATATTACAATTATCGACATCAAGAAACATTTAACATCAGAAAAAAGCGAATATGTTGAACATGTCATTTCTCCTAAAACTCCTAAAACTAAACGTAATCCGAAACACAGTATAATAACTTCGCTTATAATTGACATCAATGGACCGGTCAAAATAGTCAATTATAAACGAAGTCAATTACTTATATCCGATGTATCGGAAAAATAATACAATAATAGTAAAAGTGGTTATGATTAGGTAGGTATTACTAGATATTACATAGGTAGTAAGTAATTAGTAATAATGTTCTCCCTGTTTTTCCATATTGATGATACTGATACTGTTGTTTTTCCTAAACTTCTTTCCCGACAAACTGTACATTGCTGTAAGACTTAAATAATGTGGAAAAATTATAGAATGGACTTAAGGATCATAATCCAAATAATAATGCATACTAGTAGGTACAATTAAAAATATCGTTTCTCCAATAAGGAACCACACTATCGAAATAATTTGGTAGAATTAATCAATGCCCAGAAGTCTTCATGCCGTTTAGAGCAGATAAGAGGGACCTCGCTATAAGTAGATACATTTTTGTTTTGCAAAAATGTAGGTAACACTTATACTCTCAATTTGTGTATTAATATTGGTCCGCTTTTACATATTATAAAATCTGGTTGTATTTTCTAATTTAAAATAAAATCTTCAAGTTATGCATTATTACAAAAAATGTTTAATTGCAAATTGTAGTTTAAAAGGAGATTTTGTGATAATGAACTTGATTTTAAACTGTACGTAAATCATATCACAGCGTCTTTAGTCCATTTAGAGCAGCTATGAAAGTTCTCACTTACTCGTACATACGAGTAAGTACCAATTTTAACTTGCTTTATAAATTGTAATTTTTGTACTCTCAATTTTTTGTGTTGCAATTGGACTGTTTTGCATGTATTGTAGGAGAAATGCGGTTATATTTCTAATATAAAATAGATATTTCATGGAAACCGCTTCAGAAAATATTTTCGGAAATTTAGAAACATGGAAGAAATCATTCTAAACGCTTTATACAACTTTATAGTTTTTAGCTAATAAAGATGGAAAAATAGCTAGCAACTAAATTTTACTCATACGTGGCTAATTTTGTAAGAGTTCTATCTATTTTTAAGATATTTAATTTTATAAGATACATACATACTTACATCTTATATGAGCTTAGAAGATTTCTTACGTTTAAGAAAAAGAAACCTAAGTATATAACAGTTAAAGAGTGGATCAGGTGCGTAAGTACCTACATAGAAACCCATACTATTTTGTAAATGAATTTCTTTAAAAATAGTGTAAAAATTTTGTATTTGCAAAGCTCAATTTTTTTTTTTTTAAATTAACTAAAATTTGTCTAACTTACAGGGCTGAATACATATATTTAATCCTAAAGTTAGCTAAAACATCATATATATTGTTATACCCGGAAGAAACAAATACCCTCTCTACATATTAATTAACTAACAGTTATCAATTTTATGTATAAGAAAAAATAAAATTTTGACTAAATTTTCCGACATTCTTATTATATAATTAAAAAAAGTACTTACCAGTTTTTTTTTTTTTTCGAATATGTGATCTGAATTTCTACCAGGAACTAATTTTGTTTAATAAAGATCATTTTAATTTTAGATTATATGACGTCTTCAGGACATTTACAGCAACTATAAGGACTAAAATTGTTCACTATAGCTACACTTTTAGCTTAATTTGTGAACTACAATTTTTGTACTACAAATTTTGTGTTTATTGGACCCTTTTGAAATATTTTGAAGGAGATATCGGATTATATTTTCTAAATTAAAGTAATTACATACTTATTGTCAATAATTTAATAAAATCACATGGGTTTTAACAGAAACCAAAATAGAGGGTGCATCTTATATTATTAGTGATGCCCACGATTTTCTCGTTTGCGAGAGTCTCGTCTCGTCTCGTGTCGTTTTCGAGACGAGACTCGAGACGATACTTTAAATTTTCCTTGCGAGACAAGACGATATTTTCAAAAAGTCTCGTCTCAAATCTCGCACGAGAGTCTAGCAAAAGTCTCGAAGTATCGCAAATGAAAATGGCAAATTTTTAATTAATTATTATAATTATTGCGAATGTTATTGAAACATATTTTTTTAAAACCGCATAATAGCGAGCATTCTGTGTTTACAATAACTGTTACGCAATGTTTACCTTTCTGAGCTTTCCGAGATATTGCCACGTGTACGACTATTATACTAGAGTTGAAGACTTACCTAGGGAATTCCAATATTCACAACATTTTTATGTTGGATAAAATAGTTTTTCCTCTGTAACGAGAAAAAAGTTTGACATTTCATCCCTGTTGACAGGAATTTTTTGTTAAGCCTTATGATTATTAGTTTTTAATATCTCTACGACAATTTATTTTATATTCACCGACCTCTGGAGATCCTCTACCTATTTATCACCCGACTTCTCATGTTATAATCGACCTATAATAATTGGTTCATTTCAGTTCTTGTCGAAAAATCAAATTTGATAAGCATTTCGAGATAATTGAGGAGCAAGGAGGAACCGTACGTAATAAAACGGCAAAATGCAAGATATGCACGAAATCGCGAGATTTTGAGAGAAATTCGTGAGACTTTTGCGAGACTCTCGCGCGAGACATGAGACGAGGCGAGACTTTTATTACGAGACGAGACTCGAGACGAGACTTTCCAATTTTTTTGCGAGACAAGGCGAGATTTTTCAAAGTTTCGTCTCGTCTCGTCTCGTGGGAAACACTGTATATTATACTTAAGCCAAAGTTGCTGCTACGAAATATAAATCTAAATGAGTAGGTAAAATTTTTGAAAGGATTCTTTGGGATTGCAAGTCAAAGAAAATACTTTCGATGATTCTCCTCATATATGGGTCGAATTTGTATAAAAGTAATAAATGATATAAACCTTTCATACTCTAGTCTATAAGCGCCTTTAATGACAGGTGCCTTAGTATTTTTTACCATAGTTGGAGTTTTGAAGAAATTGAGATTGGACTTGTCTTTATCAATGTAGAAGTGTTTATTGTTTCTCTAAAAATTAAAAAAAAATACTGTAAAAAGGTTGAAAAAATTGCGATTCATATCCAAAAATTCTGCCAAAGAAATTTTGAAATGTTTTATAATCAAAATTGCCAAAAATTCAAAATAAGAATTTTCTCTTGAATCCAGTTTTCAATTGTTTCGTCTTTGGTTATATTTAATTTTTTTGCGTTCAGAATTACCAAAGAAAAAATATCTAAAAATAAGAATGTTCTATTAAGTGTCTATTTTACCAGCCATTTTTGGGTTATTCTTCAGAATTTTATTGATATTTAACTGTTTTTAATGTTATTATTGATCTAAATTATTTTTCACTACATTATTGTGATTATTTGGGCTCTTTTGTCTTATTTACACAAAAATTAGTTGTTTTATTTCATGTATTTTACACAACTTTTTGAGCACATTTTGATAAAAATTTGATTTGTTTTTGAATTAAATTTTAATCAGAATTTATTACTTTGTAAGTATTTATTTGTATTAAATCAAGCAAATGCCCTCCCTAATTATAATACATTCCCCCAAAACAAACTTTAAAATGAAGTCAGAATTTATTCATTGTCACATTTTTGTTTGTTTTGATCCAGTTTTATGTTTAAGAAAATTCAAAGCCGACATTTTTACAACAAGGTTATCAAGCACAAGTAAGTGTACAAATTTGACTATAAATAAACGAAGTTAGTTAGACAGGAGATTGTATAACATTGCCTTGGTTTAAGTGGAATTGAACTTTTATACCTACTAGAGTAATTCTTTTTTTTAATAATATTTTAGGACATTTACACAGTAGTTGTTTAGTGAAGCGCTGTTTAGCCATCAATTCGGGAATATTTACCAATACTCAATCTTTGGAAATATTCATCCGATTGAACAGAACTAAGAGAAGTTGTACTACCAGAAAACAAAATTGGTTTCTAAATAAACAAAAACAAAATAATGCAGAACAAGAGTTAATAGGGTGTGTTTTTAACCTAAAAGCAATATTAAATAAAATTGTCCAAATAGGTCAAAACGGATTTACCCAAAAATCTATCCTTAGGTAACTTTCACTTCGTTACAGAACACAAACTCATTGATTTCTACACGCAAGGGCATCTCTCAAGAAACATACACGAGAAAGCTTACAGCTATTGTAACTCATACTTTTGGTGATATAAATAATAAATCAAAATAAATGATATCGATTAAATTTAATGAAACCTTCTTACAAAAAATGAAACGCTAAGTAAAATTTAACTATGTATTTGAAACAGGAATAAAACGTAAAAAATATAGACAAACTTTTGAAACTTAGGGAACTGATATACCTACCTACCTTGAATCTAATTAATATTAATGGGAATATTCTAACATTAAACACTACCCCCTCATTTGTGCTTTTAATATCGAAGAAGTAGTAACAAATACAATAGTTAGCTATACTAAAATTAACAGCAGTAAATCAACAGAAACAGTAAAATAGATAAATTTATACGAGTATAAGTCAGTTACAGACTCATTTAAACCTAGTAATACCTGACATTTCTATGTTTATCTATCAAAAATGCGACTAGTGAAATCACCAAAAAGAAAGAATGTTTCGTTCAAGAAGCCTTGGATGAAATCAATCATCTTGAAATCAATTCGCCATAACGAAGTTAGGTAGGTATACCTAACTCTACTGTAACTATTAAATAAGGTATAGCTTAATAAAAAGCACTAAACAAATTTTGAACTGGGAAATGGATATAAGGCAGACCTAAAATGCTTGAATAAATAAAGCTGAATTCATTTATGTACCACACAATGAAGATGAAGGTTCACATAAAGACCAAAATGGAAGAGGTTGTACACCAATACTAAACTAGAGTCAGAGATGAAATAATCAAATTTCAAAAATAAAACTTGGTAGTGCCACTACATACATCTGACATAGCTGTCACGGGAAGCTATTTCAATATTATGTTCTTTACGACTGCTGAACTAAGTCAGCACGTAAAATTGCCCTTCAACATAAGTAGATTAAATTATTTTTTGAGTGTTGTATGCGATGAAGAAATGAATAACATGATTCACAGCTTAAAGAATAAAAGAGGACGAATTGACTAAATTCACACTAGAATACTTAAAGCAATAAGCTTTCCACAGCAAATCTTAAAAACTGCCGAGAGAATAGGGTTGTTGACTAAATTTTAAAAACTAATCCATACTGCACATTTGCAACTAGTATAGCTAAAAAAAGTAACGAATGCAAAATTTTACATTTTTCATAATCATTTAAATTTCGGCGCCAGAACGCTCATAGCTGTAATGACTCCTGAAGTGACGTCACTGCTCAGTGGACGGATGTTCTGTGAATCGTGGACTCAGGCCGTGTCCGTGTGGTTTGCAGTTTTATAAAACATGCAATTTTATTGATTAGAACACGCCGAACTAACAAATACCTACCCCAAATGAGAAGTCTTACCGAGACAATTACCTACTAAAGATTGGTAAAACGATCTTAGGAAGCTTATTAACAATAACACCGATATTCGAACTGTCCAAGAAAAGAAAAGGCAACGGCTATTCAAAAGTTTTACGAATTTTAATAAGTAGTCTGATAAGATCTGGAAATTTCATTAGATACCTACCAATATATGGGCATACAAATTTCTAAGAAACGAATATTTCCTTATAAACGACTTGAGCATAAAACGTTTCCTTCGAGCGTACATCGTTCCTTTGTTACCATACCTCGATATCGTCTTAATTACGACCTTAATTATCCCTTAGAACTAATTAAAAAAGCCGCTAGAACATCTGAATAAACACCTGTGGCTCCTATTGACGATCGTTGACGTTTCCGGTTTCGGTTAAAAGACACTTTAATTTCTTTTAGGGATATACAACTGTTCGATGTGCATTTAGTATTGATTATAGGTCCCGATAGGGAAAGAAGAACATTTCCGTTCGAACGTTGTTATTATTATTATTGTCGTTATAACCGCACCCGTATACTTACCCTTCGATATTTCCATTTAGAGTTCTTTGTTGATAATATTTAACTATTTTTGTTATTCAGAGGGAAGTTTAATATAAGTTACACTAAATCGATAATCGTGCTTGATGAACATTCGATAAGTATTACCTATTATAAGAGTAAATTTATTATACATCACGTGCATCAAGATTTTAAGAAAGTTATTATTAAGATTCCTCGAAGTGTATCGAGAGAAAAAAAAATCAACGCTCACGATTTCTAGAACTCCTAGACGATATTTTCCTACTCCTGACAAATATTTATAAATAAAAATAAACGAGAATCACGTACGGGACCGTTTATCTTCGCTTCGCCTGCAAAAATTTATCTTGTGACATATTAGTTACGAATTAGCTATAATTTTGCAACATTGTCTTATTCGACATTTACTTTTTAATTGTCCGCCACAGATCGAAACGGCGATAAACAAAAGAAAAAGTTGCTCAAGTTAGAACAATTGAAATCGCCATTATATTTTTTATCTGTTTTTAATTCGCGTTACTAAATATCCTGATTCCGATTTTTATGCCGCTTATTCTCTTTTTATGCAACGGAATAATTGTTTATTGTTCGGGCCGAGACGTTGAACGTTAAACAATCGTTCATGGGATAACGTTGTGTAATCGGCTGTTTGTTTATGTAAATGCAGAAATTTGTTAAAATTATGGCGATAGCCGATTTCTGTTTAATACGGATTTTTAACACATTGTTAAACAGACGTTATATCTACTGGAAATATCTACATTCATTGGATTATAGGCACTTTCCCTCGACTTCTGACGCCGTGTCCGGTTAATTTTTAACGAGATTCGTTAAACGGAAGGAGCCGCATTATTCGACAAATTTTTTCCCGATTTCCCCTTATCGCGGCCGAAAATCCGTTGATCCTTTACGGGAGGTGTTAATTGGGACAGGACCAAAAGGTAAACACAAAAGCCTAAATCAATATATGCTAACTTTTCGACTATCGCCATAAAAATTCCTCCAACCTGTTAAAAATTCTACCTGAGTGCAGCGAAATATAAAAAGGAGAGGGAATGGACGTCTGCTGATGTGTGTGTTTGTGTGGGGTGAGTAGCGACGAATTTTTTCGTGGGCAGTAAAAAAGTTACAACTTACAACTACCGCATTCGTTACTGTTGTATCTTTCGATCCCCTCTGCTACGCCGAACGTCCGTTAGTAGAACACTTTTCCATCGATCCCCGCTAATTAAAATCGGCAGATTTGCATATCCTCGAGACATCTGCCCTTTTCGCCATGGCGACATATAAACATAAGAAATTAAAAGGGTTAAGGCGACACCATCTGTTTGAATATAATTATTTCACCTTCTTGAAATTCAATCAACGTTCAGAAGCGTCCTTTATGCGAGGATATAATATAGAGGCGAGAAAATATAGGGCGGATAGGACCAGTCTTAAATTCTTCAGTCCTGTTTAGGAGACGTTTTCTAAATTAGTAGACTTACAAAAAGGACGACATAGTCGTTTTCGTTCCGTTTTCACCAGAATCTTGACAGTAGACTAGTCAAAATCACATGTCGTATATGCAGTGATCTCGTTTTTGTCTATTGGCGCTGCATTAATACTTTTAATAAATCTTAAACCAAATGAAACACTGATAGTCCAGTCATCTTAGGCCAAATTAGGTGAATATCTCGGAAAATCGGCACACCCAGTATATTAACACGTAAAAACTTCTATTTTGGCATCCTAAAACTTTCCTCAAAATTCACATATAATTGGATGGTTGCAAGTTTTAAAGTCGGGGGTCAAAAGTCACAAAAATCGATTTTTCTATATATTTTGCAAATATCTCGGTTTCTATGAGTATTACGCTATTTATATCCATTAACGATATTGTAGAGAATCAAATTCTCTACAACTTTTGTATTTCTTCAACATTTCTTTATACCTCGAACTATTTTCGAGATAGAGGGCGGAGAGCGCTGGTCCGAGAATCATGTGAGGTCAACTGGTAGTCCCGATCAAAAACTCGTAATATTAAGGTTATAAATTTTGCTAAATGAATAATTATCATTTGTTATTAACTTTTACATTAAATTTCATCTTTCTTTCTAATAATTTTAAAATTTATCAATCCAATAACACTCATAATCTCTTTCTGTAATTGAAAAATTATTAAGGGACATTATTTTAATAACATTTTAATTACATTCTAATTTACACTAATTGCATTTGAAGTAAAAAATAATTAAGTACATCTTGTTTAAAATCCGAAAACTCTTAAATATTAAATCTATCAAATGACACTTTTATTTAAAAGTTTATTTGTTTTCTTCTTTATTTATTTAGAAAGTCATTAAATTGGTATAAATTAGATTAGGATTAAAATATAATTTAAGTATTTTCCTCAACAATTTTTTAATTATATGGCCAGGTAGTAAGTGTTATTAAATAAATTGACACTTAATTAAAAATAGTTAAGTAACCAAAAAAAGTGAATTTAATGTAAAAGTTAATAATAAATGATAATTATACATTTAGTTATAATTTATAACCTTAATATTACGAATTTTTGATCGAGACTACCAGTTAACCTCACATGATTCTCTGACCAGAGCTCTCCGCCCTCTATCTCGAAAACAGTTCGAGGTATGAAGAAATGATAAATACAAAAGTTGTAGAGAATTTGATTTTCTACAAGATCGTTAATAAATACAAATAGCGTTAAACCCATAGAAAACGAGATATAGTGTGTAGTGTATAGTATATACGAGTGTTAATATACTGGGTATGTAGATTTTCCTAAGTGAACCCCCTATAATGACTGGACTATGAAAAACATTCCGTTAATAGAGTTAGCAGCCTTCAAACAATACGCACTTACTTGTTATATGTACTCTGTCGAGTACCTTACCTCTGGATTTTAATTATGAATCTTTTGTAAAAACATACATATTACCTTACTAATTTATAGAGATCGATAATTATCGAGATCAGCATGTATCATTTATAATGGCCCAAACGAAAAATTGCAGGCTTGTCATTTCAACACCATATCGCAATTAAACAAATATAAGGTCTTTAAAATGTAATTCGTTATACCTGTTACGGAAATCTGCTGCCCATCTTCAGTCAACCCTTTTGGAAGAATAGCTGAGATCCGAAACAGAATATAAAAGTTGGCGATGTGCCCATATACGTCTACTTTCTCATATTTTTTACATATATTTAGCAGCGGAAAAATATACAAAACTTAAATAATTCTTTGAATTAATTTCGCGATAATTTAGAAAAAAAAACGATGACTGTAAAATCTCCGTCATAGAGGATTTATCCAAAAAGTTAATTGTATAACAAGGTATATATAAGGTATTAATAATATTTTAGGACATTTACACAGTAGTTGTTTAGTGAAGCACTGTTTACACATCAGTTCGGGACTATTTCCCAATACTCAATCTTTGGAAATATTCATCCGATTATACTTGAACAGAACTAAGAGAAGTTGTACTACCAGAAAACAAAATTGGTTTCTAGACAAATAAAAACAAAATAATGTAGAGCAAGAGTTAATAGGGTGTGTTTTTAACCTAAAAGCAATATTAAATAAAATTGTCCAAATAGATCAAAACGGATTTACCCAAAAATCTGTCCTTAGTCTTTACGAAGCCAGTGTAACAAGCAAGCTTATACGGGTATCGATCAATAACAACATATACGGCATGCTCGATACATGATACGTTATTTAGCAAACTCGTCCTGTAGAATCCTCTCACTCCAGTTCCACGCCGAGCAAGTCACACGCCTAAATATTGTCAATAGTTTACTTTTCTCACTTGTGCTGTAGTGGATTCATAAACGTTTTGGACGACTGGATCTTTCCTAGAACGTCTCGAACACGTGTCTTCAGTCTGTTACCAGTGTTGGCGCGGTTTACATCACCGAGACAGGTTATGGAGGTATTTTGTTTGTTTTTAAGTTAATTTCATAATCATATAATTTGTCGTTCGTTGTTATATTTATAACAATAATTAATTGTAATCGGAATGGCGTTTTGGAGACCGTGGGCGACAGAAACAGTGCGAGTTGGTGTGGAAAACATGACTACTCAACCCTCTTGCTCTTCCTCGTCTCCTTTTTGGGAGTTTGCAAATAAGGATCTACATCCTTAATTACAAACAGTAATTTTAAATATGTTTAAGCGCCTCCAACAAAGACACCCCGAACAATCGGTACGCTGCTTAATTTTAGAAATTGCAGACTCGACATTAATTCCATATTCTTCAATTTATAAAATAATTCAGCGAGGAATTGTAGATAATCATCAAAATAGATTAAGTAAAGAAAAGAAGTTCAAAGCATCAGATGACGCTGCTAAAGACGTTATACGCAGAACGCAGAAAAATTAGATTCTCGAATGGTCATCATGGAGGCACCTCGTATTGTTGCTTTGCGTCGGGATTATTTGAGACAAATTAGGTCATTTCGGGAATCAGGGAGCAACATTGTATATTTAGACGAAACATGGTTTGACACCCATGAAGTAGTTCAACGTGGTTGGGTTGATGACAGCAACAACTGTAAATTAAATACACCCAGTTTTACTCGTTTACGTTCTTCTTTCTCGTCAGCAGCCCGTTGTTACACTGGCCTCGTAACTATAACTCTCACTTCGTTACAGAACACAAACTTATTGATTTGTACAAGCAAGGGCATCTCTCTAAGCAAAACTTAAATAATTCTTTGAATTCATTTCGCAGCAATTTAAAAAAAACGAAAAACGATGACTGTAAAATCTCCTTTATAGAGGATTTACCCAAAAAGTTAATTGTAATGTTATTACATATAGTGAACTAAAAGTTAAAAAAAATTTGCAACATGTTGTAACGGAAAGTCTCGCCACGAAATAAATACAAGTCGGGGGGGGAGTTCGTTTCTGATGAATCGATTCCAATTCGTAGAATTCCTGAGTTCCGAATCTACGAGACCCATCTAGAACGACTGGAAAGTTCAGGAGCTGCATAAGGCCGGTCCAGACACAACGTTTTGCACAACCTTTTACCTGCGCAATCTTAAGACGGAATGGAAACGTTGCAATTTTTAGAGTATCCTCACGGTGCAGACATATTTGTGTATTTCGCACAGTTTTAGTGACATCGTCATGGAGGAGGTACTGCTCTGGTCAGTTTTGCAATGCTGTCTTGTTAAGAAAAATAAGAGATTGGAACGTCTCAGAAGTACCCGGCGTTCAAAGTGGTCGCAGAAGTGGCTTCTAAAAAGGCAGCACTTTTCCCATATATTTAGTCTAGTCGAGATGTGTGTTTGCTGCGAAAAATAGTTAGAAGGCTTGAAAAAATATGAGCAATAGGTCATTCAACGCGGAATGCAAATATGAGAAAGTCATTTTGAGGATTTTTTTCTGCTAAGAAAAATTGCAATTTTTATTAACAAAAAACGAAAAATAAAAAAGCTCTTTCGATTTTTTTATGACAACTCACAAACCATGAGAGATAGAGGAATTCTCAAAAAAGATCCTTAAAGAGGAGGAAATTTACTATAAAAAAGTCCCAATTACCGGATTTCTATCTCTAATATTTACAATTTTAATTTTGTGCTGAAAGTAAGGCTCCGCGCGACCGTTGAAGCGACTACGTCATAGAAAATATTTTTTTAAGGTACTAAGTATTAGTATAAAAATTTAAAACAAATTTTAGTGTATTCTATACACTTGAAAAAATAAAGTCGCGTGGGAAAAATTTTTCAAATAAATTTTGCAAAAAGCTGGCCTATTGTTAATTAATTAGTTATTTTCGTACTTCTGTCTTCATTGACAGCAGGTTAAGTTAGTGTTTAAATCACTTCTCCATAAATATTTTGCTTCTTGGGGTCCTTTCTATGAGTGTACTCAATAAGATGACGTCATAAAATTATTTAAAATTTCTTTATTTAGTTTACAACGAATTTTTAAAATTAACAAAAAACGCAAAATCCAGAAATTGTTAAAAAAAAATTTTCTCTTATATATTATATGATGTTACGGCTGTTTTTATATTCAAACTAAGAATGAAATAATTGTGGAAAGTTTTTGTACCACCATTATTTTAAGAATTGTTTATAAATAAACGGCTTAGTTTAATATTTTTTTTACCATTCTATTGTTAAGGATTAATTAATATTTTTAAAATAAAATATTTTCTTAAAAATTGTGTTATAGTTTATAATCGCTCTTTTAATATTTTCATTATTTAACTAATTAGTTATGGAATAATTTTGTTTTTAAAAATCATTATAAATGGCTCTTAATAGAATGTGAGAAAAAATTGTTTTAATTGATAATCTCATTAAGTGTTAAGTTAACAATGTTATAAAAAAAAATTGAGTGTCACAATTTTTTTTTTATTTGTACTACTAAAAATTACAACAGAGGGATAAAATGAATCGAAAGACGGAGCTACCGTCTACAGGCGCCGTCTTGTCCGCGCAGCCCCAGGATATCTCTGTTCTCAAGCTCAGTAGTTTTCGATAAAACCGTACCGTCTTCGCGTCTGTATCAAAACTGCTCAGTTTTCCTATCCACACGCAACGTTTTGACTGTGCAGGCAAAAGGTTGTGCAAAACGTTGTGTCTGGACCGGCCTTAAAGACAGAGAGGCAAAAGGGGACGCCGCCGAACCGTGATACACTAATAATAAAAAGCGGAACGCATTGAATATCTGACCTGAGCGTCCGTGCTCGTAAAATAAATAAACAAGTGTAATATAAATTAGGTATTAAATGTTAGTTCTCAGTGAAAATAAATTATTTAAAACACTTCTCGTAATGTAAGTTCTCTCAAACCCGTAAAACGTTACAATATTACACTTTTGTGACCCATAACAAGAATGCTTAGAGAGTAGTACCTGAATAACTGAATTACATTGTTGGCTATTTGTAATGCAATTGTTGTAAAGCTAGTTACAGAATATAGTTTTAGATGGTTCACATAGTTATTAGTTAATATAGTTACATAGTTATTATGACTCCATAAATTACATAACATTACACGACAATTCTTTTACAGAACATAAATGTTTAGATTTCATATCAATCCCCTCTAATACTGCAGATTTCTATAACAACTGAGGCTTACAGAATATCACCTGAATTGACCTGAATCAGTTTGTTGTCTCGTTTCAATTCCATATGTATGAAGATAGTTGCAGAATACAGATTTAGACGGTTTAATCCACTAATTGTTATGTTTCAGTCACCCCAAACGCAACAATTCACTTAGAGAATATTGTAACGTTTATTTTCTAATTTATTTACACCATCCTAATTATTCACTACACACTACTTAATTTATCTTAGACTATTACTAACTAATTTATATAACACATATAACTATTTCCTACTAATTAATTTATATCACTCTTAAATGTAATTTATTTTTACTGGTCGGTCTTTCGCTTGTTTACTATGTCGCGCTTCACATCTAATCTAATCTTCTCCGACCGCAAGCCCGCTTATATACATTTCTCAATTGTATTCTCGATAATTCCACAAAGAACTCGATCCATCTCGATAATAATGTTTACCTAGGAAACGTCCAGAAAGGTCTAGGAGTTAATAAATTTTCTTCCTTAATATGATGTTGCCGCGACTCAATTAAGCGTGGCGGCGTTCATTTGAGGAAAGCCGCCGAGATCCGATAGGAGTAAACACGTCTCCCGCTGCTGTTTACATTTCGCGTTACAATATGATTGTTGTAATTCCATTTGTAGTTTCAAGATCGATTCCACTGTCCATAACAACATATGCTTGCAGAACAGTACCTGACTCATTTTGTTGGGTCGTATCAATTCAGCCGGTGTATAGGTATAGTTACAGAATATAGTTCTAGACATTTTAATCGTTAGAGTTGTTGTGTACCATTTAATACAAACATAAAAATTCGCTTAGAGGATATGGCTGTTGTTATTCATATCAATCTATACCACTTGTACTGTAGATATCCATAATAGTGATGCTTACAGAATAGTTCCAGAAGCAGGTTGTTACCTGGATTCAATTCAATTGGTATGTAGATATAGCTACGGAATCCAGTATTTATCAATACGAGAGTAACAATTGCAACGATTTGCTTTTAAAACGTGACTAATTTAATTTCATATCGATTCAAGTCTCTTCAACTATAGTTATTAATATCAAGTGATGATTACAGAAGAGCATATGTATCAAGTAGTTGACTCATTTCAATTTAGTTGTTGTGAAGATACAGACACAAGCAGGTACAAATTACACTTAAAATGCATTTTTTACTTTCTCATGTAATGTAAGAGAAAGTATTGTAATCGTGCTGATTTTCGGAATTTGAGATATTGGCATTTCTGGACGTTATGAGGTTCCCTGAGTACTGAATTACCAGGTAACTTAATACCATGATTACAAACGTTAAATACGACAAAACCAATAATGTAGAAATTTATAATGAAAGTCTAAAATTAGGGAATTGCACATATACACTTAGATAGGAATAAAAAAATTGGCTTAGATAACATAAGGGATTAAAATATTCTGCATTAAACAAAACAATCTTGAGTGAAGGAAAAATGGACAGATGTACCAATTTAAATACATATAAACCAGTAGTTCAATCAGCAGTGAAATATGCAAGGGGATCAAAGTTAATTCATAGGAAACATTTAATAAGAGAAATGACATTCTCGGAAAAAATAATAGGATATAGCGAAGAGTACTTAAATAAAACGGGTAGTACCTAAACCAAGAAATAATGAAATTCACGATGGGCTAAATTGATTTGGCCATAAAGGATCACAATACGACAGTCAAAAAGTACAAAGTAGGGTGATAGGCCCAGAAAGTAGGTCTTTTCGAAAGAAAAATAGAGAAATAGGACGCCATAACCATGAAGAGTAAAAATTGGGTCAAAAATGAGACAAAGCTTAAGCTTATCTGGCGTTCAAAAATGAGCAGACATTTGAGAAAAAGAACTTTTGTTGTAAAAATCACTTGCCCGATTTTGAACCGTCACTATACTCATATAGTTATATGAATCTACACAACATCCACGTTTTCTTTTTCGATGTAATGGCAAACTGTTCTGCTCTTTCTAATAACAACGTTTTTCGCTCCCCTTTCGATTATACGAGTGCATCGCATAAAAAATTATGGGGCATTAACAATCGTCCGGTCGCTTCGTCGTCGTTTTTAATTGCGACTGAATTGATTCTTAGTACATGTCAGTTGTTTAAATTGTAATTAATGCTTAATTTATTAATTTATTCTGATATTGTTTCAGACCGAGCGTAAAAATTGCCGATAACGGACGGAGATAACGTCGCTGTTATATAGTATAGAATTTCTGTAATTACGCTTTGGCACTCTTTGTGTTTTTTTTACAGGGTGAAATCGGTAAAAAGCGGGAAATGGATTAGGTACAGAGTGAGACGACAAATAGTCGTTTCCATGTGTATGAATTTTACTACACCGAATTTCATTCCCGTTCCAGTTATTTCCTAACACTTGTGCGCAAGCGCAGATGTCAGTTTAACGTAAACATGACATTATATTCATTTGAATACGTAAATAAACGCTCAAGGATTTATGCACGAATGGGAGGATGCGAGTTCTGCCACAGGGATTAGCGGTTAAATTTTATTACCGCCCAGTTCTTCCACGAGGATAATTAAGTCATTATGGAAAAACAAAGAAGTAGAGTTAGGTTAGGTTGTCTGTGACCTTTACATTTTCTCTACAGGGTCAGAGCCTATATATTTATAGGAAAGTGGGAAGTACAGAATGAATCGACACATAAATAATTCTATAGAAACATTACTACACAAAAGCTCATTTAATATCATAAACTTACGCTTACATGTAATATCAGAACATGATGAAGCGAGTTCTGCCACACAGATGAGAGGTAGAATTTTATGACCGTTAATTCTGCCAAAAGACTATTTGGTAGATGAGAATGGCCTGTTTTCTAGGCAAAATAAAATTAGGCATAGTGAACTCGAAAACAAACATTTTTAAACAAAATCAAACAAAGACAATAAATTCCGGATTAACAAAGCTCTATTAATAATTTTTCGATTTATAAACGAAGGGAATATGATGCAGTGTCATTTCTCCAAGCTTCCTAATTATTCTTTTCGAAGAGTGGATCTATCATGTTTTTGGGAATATAGTTTTCCGAAAAAAAAAAAAAAAACTGAAAATAATTATATGTGAAATATAATTTAATTGCACTTTACTCGCCAGCCTAAATCAATATTTTTGATTCTCTGTATACCACTAAATATTTTACAAATGTGATTCTTGACTATTGATTTCTATATATGATGCACAACTTTTATAAAGATTATTTTTGTTTAAATTATTAATAAATATCTTTGCCATTTGTTGTCAACTTCGTTGGAAAAAAGCTGTGAAACCTTTGATACTCTGGAATTTGCTGATAACGAATCTAAAATAATAGACAATGGGTATCTACAAGTGAGTTTTTAAATGATATAATAAAGTTGTTTTTGCACGAAACTAAACAGTAATTATCAGAAGTTACAATATGCATATGTATTTTAAATTAAAATTTAGATTTCCAGAAGCCTATGATGACTACGGATTTATTTAACTATCAACATCATGAGATATTTCAATAAAAAAACTTAAGGAGAGTTTATATTCAACTAACCATTAACAGTGAACGACTATGTATTAAGAGATTATCACGAAATATCGATCTTTCTGATTTATCGTTCATGCTTCTAAACCATTAATAGAAACAAATGGCAGCATTCGAAGTGATAGCTCTATATTTCTGCGAATTATTTTTAATCATACATTTATTATTTTGGTTTTGAGCTGTCGTTTTGGTTTCGTATGTAATCATTGTTTAATACTCTCGCTATGGAGACGTAGATAGATAGTAGTGCAATTAATAATGCCTGCGTATTTTTAACTCACCTAACACAAACGTCAACCTACTGCATCACATTTATCTTAAATCTCGAACCTGAGATTAAATCTTAGATCTGAAATAAACACTTGAAAAGTTAAAAATTGCGAATGGGAGAGTGCGAGTTCTGCCACAGAGAAGGTGAATAGATTTATGACAGGCCAGCTTTGCCCTGGTGATATTTAAATCGATGTGAATGCACGTAGTTAGATTAAATTGTTAGGCTGGTTTAAACTAATGAAAAAGTTCCTGGCAAAGCTCTTGTGCGTCTGTAATAACCCAGTCCAGTCATTATAGGGGGTTCACCTAGGAAAATCGACATACCCAGTATATTATTACGTAAAAACTTCTATTTTGGCATCCTAAAACTTTCCTCAAAATTCACATATAATTGGATGGTCGCAAGTTTGAAACTCGTGGGTCAAAAGTCACAAAAATCGATTTTTTCTATATTTTTATCTCGTTTTCTATGGGTTTTACGCTATTTGTATTTATTATTGATATTGCACAGAATTAAATTCTCTACAACTTTTGTCTTTAACATTTCTTCATACCTCTAACTGTTTTCGAGATAGAGGGCGGAGAGCGAGCGATCAGAGAATCATGTGAGGTCATGGTAGTCCAGATCAAAAACTCGTAATATAAAGGTTATAAATTATTGCTAAATATATAATTATCATTTATTATTAAATTTTACATTAAATTCAATCTTTCTTTCTATTAGTTCTAAAATTTATCAATTCAATAACACTCATAATCTCTTTCTGTAATTGAAAAATTATTAAGGTACATACTTCAATTACATTTTAATTATATTCTCATTTACAGTAATTGCATTTGAAATAAAAAATAATTAAGTGCATCTTGATTAGAATCCGCAAACTCTTAAATATTAAATCTATAAAATGTTACTTTTAATAAAAACATAAATTAAAAATTTATTTCTTTTCTTCTTTATTTATTTAGAAAATCATTACATTAATATAAATTAGATTAGAATTAAAATATGATTTAAGTATTTTCCTTAACAATTTTTTAACTACATTGGTCAGGTAAGTGTTATTAAATAAATTGACACTTCATTAAAATTAGATAAGTAACCAAAAACATGAATTCAATGTAAAAGTTAATCATAAATGCTAATAAAATATTTAGCAATAATTATAACCTTAATAGTACGAGTTGTTGATCGGAACTACTAGTTGACTTCACATGATTCTCTAACCAGCGCTCTCCGCCCTCTATCTCGAAAACAGTTAGAGGTATGAAGAAATGTTAATAACAAAAGTTGTAGAGAATTTGATTCTCTATAATATCGATAATAAATACAAATAGCGTAAAACCCATAATAAACGAGATATTAGCAAAAAATACAGAAAAAATTGTTTTTTGGGACTTTTGACCCCCGACTTTAAAACTTGCGGCCATCCAATTATATGTGAATTTTGAGGAAAATTTTAGGATGCCAAAATAGAAGTTTTTATGTGTTAATATACTGGGTATGTCGATTTTCCGAGATATTCACCTAATTCAACCTAAGATGACTGGACAATGAATGCTGTTGGTATAAATGCTGATGATAAATGACATTAGATGTCAAAATGCCACATGTATGAATTCGGTATAGATGTAGTGAATTTTCCCGCATTTTACGTTTTGGCATTATTGCATGTTTTTTAAAGAACACGCGAACGATCATTTAATACTATTATCGAAAATAAATAACAATTATATGTGAAATAGATTTAAGGCAATTATTTCCCATCCCGAAAGGTGCCTTTAATAAAGTTATAACAGACCCTTACAAATACGCTTCGCCTATTGACTCCAAAATTAAAACATTTTAACCAAAATCTCCCATCGCCCTCCTGAATTCGACCGACAAATCCGAACGTTCCGTTCCGTCCTTTCGACTTTTCCTTCTGTTTTTTTTTTGTTTCAAACGGACGCCGGACGGAGGAGGGAGAAACACGCATTACCCATGGCTTCTGGAGGCATTGAAGTGTTACAGGACATGACTGTGGAGAGCAGTCATAACGTCATGGTAGAGCGGTCAAATGCGAGAGCGAGCGAGACAGAGAGGGACATATAGTACGACCTATTAATGGAGTGAAAAAAAAATACACACGAACAGATGAATTAATTTATCGTTTCTTTTTATGGATTCCTTCGCTTCAACCACTCGAGTTTAACAAACCGAATAGGAAAATTATGCCTCAGTCAATGAACTATTAACGTGAAATAATTGGGAGGAGAGTCGTTGTAGTTGTGGAACCGAGATTCATTAGTCTGTTAGGTACGTAGAAAATTAGCATTAGACGTCATTTTTAAATATCCCGTCGGTTTTAGGTGTCGAAAACCTCAACCCCATTTAATCCAGGTGTGTAATTTAAAGCAAGCTCACCACAGCGACTTACCGAAAAAAAGCCTCTTACACAAATCCTCTATCGATTACGAGTTAAAACACTCCCATTGCTTTGAACGGCTCTCCCATTCTCAAGCCCTTCAATTATGATTGATGTATCATTATCGTCAAAAAAATGTTGAAAAGTATAACAAAAGGACGAAGGAACAACGTTTTAACCCGAAATATACATAAGACACAGGTAGAAACATCGGAACACACACACAAAAAAGAAAAAGGGTTGTTTGAACAGCTCCGGGTGAATCCTAAAATAATCTGGGTCAGGAGAAGAAAAAAAACGGAGAAGGAGGGACGTGTCGGGGAATTTTACGATCATGTGAATTGGAATAATACATTCGGCGGGAGTTAATAATGAGAGAAAAGGTATTCATTCCTCCTTCGTAACGAAAAAAAAAAACAACTCTATTTCTACTTTTTTGCAATTTGTCAACGTTTATCATATCTCTCGTTCGACCTCAATTACGCGCACTCCAACGCGCCAAAATACGCACAATTGTCGAAAATTTCATAAAGCAAAGCCAAAATAACTCAAGTTAGTACTCTGATTAGCACATCATAGCGTCAGGTGCATCCAATTATTTAATGGAAGTATAGGAATAGAAATAAAATGATATAGTGTTATATATTCCCGTCAAACACGCAGGTAAACATGAACTGGAACTTCAAATAAGACAATAAAGAGGGATTCTGTATTTACGAGTTCATCACAAATAGCGTCCGGGCACCCGAACGTATAGTTGCCGAGTGTGTTAATTTTACAAAATACCAATTACCGCCCGCAAGTTAGACGAACTTGCCTAAAACATTGCCAATAGAAATCCTGTAAAGCTTTAGATTAGATAAGAAAAGTTATCTTCTTTCACGCTTGTTGGCGTTTTAAATTTTAATATGTCTGCTGAAGGTAATAAAAAGGACAAATCTGGATCTTCGGAGAAATCTAGATCTTGGTTTTAATAGCGATATATGTCTACTTTCCCAAAGCGACAAATTTTTAAGTACTGGGAAAATTGACTTCCTGAATAAAATATATGAGAGTTGAATGGGAAGCGAAAACGAAGCGAATTCGTTTAATGTCAAACGTAAAAATAAGATCTAGTGTCACCGTTAAAGTCCAGATCATATGAAATTTTGATTTATTATTCAGGTTCGGCAAATTTAGAGTTCGTGAACAGTTTCTGCTTTGAATATGGTGAGAATTGTATAGTATTTTTTGTTTCGATCGGTTACACCGGTCTACGAATAATGTGTTTATTTTTCGATTTCCTAATACCTACACACCCACATACAAATTCGACCCAATTTGGATACCTTAAATTTTTGTCGCAGTTTTCTAGCCTTACCACTTTTTGGCTTACTAAAATTTCTTCATAGTCTTAAATGGCCAGTTAAGATGTAATACAGGCAACTGCTGAAGTGATTTTTTCCGATTAAAAATGGTTCTAATTGGATATTTTCAACGAAATTAAAATATTGTCAGGGTCTTGGGGTTTAGGGGCCCCAAAAGCTGTTCGTTTTGTGAGTGATAGCTAACAATCTACGGTACCTTAAACAGGTGAAACAGATTGACGACATTTATTGGGCTCAAGCTTACGTGAGGCTGAAGTAGGAGCAGCAGTACACCACGGCAGGGTATTCCTTGGGCATCGTCGCAAGAGGCATCGTGTCTCACCAATTGGGTCTCGATGGCTCGCTTCGCATGCTTATTTAACTCGTGATTTATTCGTGTCGATTGTTTTAACACGACTTGAATAATAGAACGTGTAAGGATATACATATCCTTTCGTTGTTTAAAGTTAAAAAATTCATGTTTTGCCCCTGGTTTGATTACCTGGTGCATGACAATACTTGCCACAAAACATTTGTCACACTCGATGCAAAGTTGATCTATTCTCAACATTCAATTGCAAAATTCGCTTTATTAGTTTCTATCACATAAGAAAGGACATTTCATTTTAGTGCCATTATTCTGAATATTTCAAATCAATCTGCCAGTCAAGTTCTCACTAATTCCATTTTAAACATTTATTTTTCGAACCAATACTCAAGTATCAATCATCAATCAAGCCAAAAGGTTAATCATGAGCTAAGAACAATGCTATGGAAACAAACGTGTCATAAAAATTGAAATAAGAAAGTGTTTGACAGTCCATCTAAATCGTGAAACAGTAAATTTTAAGTAGAAGGAATATGTTCTCGAAATTAATTCATGGTAAAGGTGTATATGAAACAAATGTAAGAGAATTTTTGAAAATGGAATTTTGTTGCCCAGCCGTGATTTGAACCCGGTTCTTGTTGAAACGTCTTTAATCTCGTTTCAACATGTAACATTGGTGTCCTCTAGAACTTATGATGACACCCAACGATTTTTTTTTGTGCAGATTATATGATGGTTGCACATCACCTGGTGACGTCATATACATACCTACTGTAGCGAGGGTAGGTACGCAACCGATATATGAAGATTTAAATTCGAGTACACATATTTTGTTGGCGACAGTGAGCGATGTCGTCACTACCATCTTCTATTCTAACAGACTACGATTTGTCTTTGACATCTAAATATGAATGTTTTCATCACAGTCCTTTGATTTTAACTTTAAAGTGTCTCATCATCATCATCATCATCCAGCCTGGTGTTGAGTCCACTGCTGGACATAGGCCTCCATTAAACTTTAAACTGCTCCACTGGGTTCTCTCTTGAGCTGTTCTCATCCAGTGTCCACCAATCCTCTTTATATCGTCACTCCATCTTGTTGGTGGTCTACCCCTGCTTCTTTTATCCTCTCTGGGTCTCCAATTTGTTATTCTTATGGTCCACCTATCGTCCTTAAATCTCGCAACATGTCCCGCCCATTTCCACTTTAATGCTGTTATTCGCCGGATTATGTCCTGTACCCCAGTCCGTCGAATTTCGGTGTTTCTGATACGATCTTGGATCCCAATACCCAGCATAGCTCTCTCCATCATTCTCTAAGTCACTTTCAATTTCTCCACAGTGCCTTTTGTCAAGGTAAGCGTTTCGGCGTCATAAGTCATTACTGGCAGCACGTATCCCAGTAATGATCGTATTACTGGCATGTATACTTTCCGTTTCGAGCTCATTGGAACGTCACTACCGAAAATATCTCTCAATCTTCCATATGCTGCCCATCCAAGACCAATCCTCCTCTGTAATTCCTTTGTTTGGTTGTCTCTATTTATTCTAATTTGGTGTCCCAGGTATTTGTATTCGTCGACTTCCTCGATGTTTTTGCTGTCTAGTAATATAGTCCCTCCCAGTACTAGGTTTGTCAGGATTTTTGTTTTTGCTGGTTTATGTAAAGGCCAACATTTTCAGTTGCCTGCTTCAGTTCGTTTATCATTAAACCGGCTTCTTTGAGGTTGTCTGTTATCAGCACTATATCGTCTGCTAATCGTAGATTATTTAGCATCTTGCCATCTATACTGACACCTTTGTTTCCCCAATTCAGAGCCTTAAAAGCTTATTCTAAAACAGTGTTGAATATTTTTGGGGACAGTGTATCGCCTTGTCTAACTCCTCTTTGTATGGGAAATTTTTTGGTCGCGTTATGGATTTTTACGCTCGCGGTCGAGTTGCTGTAAATATTATGTATTAGACGGGTATATCTGTAGTCTATGCAACACTGGCTAAGCGCCTTCAGGATTGCATTCATTTCAATAGTATCGAAAGCTTTTTGGAAGTCGACAAACACGAGCACCAATGGTCTATTGTATTCTAGGTTAAAGTGTCTGGTTGTTGCAAAATATAACAGGCCAACTTGATCTATGTCACAAAATTGAATATGTGTATGTTTATTCTGTTACAAAATGACTGCCCATTATGCCACAGTCTGGTTAAGACGTTGGTTTGGTTCTGAAATTAAACATTTAGTAGGCGATTGGGACGCGAGATTGGTTTAACACTAGTAAATGGATGGTTTGGTTCTAGCCCAATGGAGGATTCCCTCGGTGTAAAAGAGTAACTTATCACTTCGTACTATAACTAAGGATTCAAGGAAGTTAAACTTCACCTCCCATGTCCTAGAAATTCCCCACAAAATAGTTTTTGGAGCGACTAAATAACTTCAAAATTAAGGAAGTCATCGTTGAAAAACCAATAATATTTTAAATTTATAGAGCGCGTGATTTGGAGCTTTGATGAATACCAATGACCACATAACTCGTAACTATTAATATGTAATGGTAAATTATCGAACACTATACTATTTTATTACAATAATTTAAACAATTTTTCCATAAGCAGTGGTTGTTTAAGGTTTATAGTTTATACCCCATCATGAATTATCTTTCACAATTTGGAATCATGCTTATTCCATATACTTCAATAACTAAGCTAATACAAAACAATAACTTTCACAGTTTTTGTCATTAGGAGTGTTTGATAGGGGTTACAATAAATAATAACATATTATAAGCAGCAAAGGAATTTTTGCTTTCTTATAAATACATCATTAAACTTTTCAAGCTGTTGAAAAATATTTATATAATTTCATTATAATAACCACCCCCCACAACGTTCTAATACATCGTAAATAATGTTCCACGACACGAAAAATATTTTTTTAAACATTTTGATCTACTATTCAATTATATTTACAATTTTCTAGTTCTTTGTGTCAAGTGGCTATTTTCACAACAAAAAGCGCAAATCAAAATGGGGTCATTTTTGAATTAAAGGATATGTTGAGTTTAATCCCACATTATTGTAAAAATTGGTCTTACCGGAAATATTTTGGGGGTAATAACATATTTTATATACTTGACTATTATCAAGACTGCCAAACAAAAGTGGAGGGTACTGAAGACATTTTCTAACTTATTTTCGGCAAAAGCAAAATTTTCACAATTCAATTTACACATTGTATGGTTTTATATTGTAAAAAATTTGTAATTTCAGAACTAACCATATAACCTTCTATTGACCAGGATGGACCTATAGGTGTGGTTAGATCTTATTAAATATTTAAGAATGGTTGAACCAAGGAATATGTGTTTTAGTAATTTGTAATCTCCACACATTGAAAATAATTTCGTGGTGGAGCCCTGTAAATAACTTAAGTTCATCTTCTATGATTCTATTCTATTCTATGATTCGGAACACTGTACAGATAGCCCAGTCTGTGTAGATTTTTCACGACATTAATTCATAACCGGATGGGAGTGGTCAAATGTTGTAGGCTCTGATTAGTTGATCATGCCTATATAGTTGTAAACATTCAAAAAGTGTGCATTAACAAATGGGAGGGGTCGAAACTTAGCAAAAGCAAGTTATTTGATTCTACAAGCCAAAGTGTGCATTTTGACGAGAAAAGTTTAAAATCTAAGTTGTAGAGAATTTAAAACCCTACAATTTGAGCTGCAGTGCGATTAATTTTGTTAAATATTTATTGCAAAAATGCCAAAATACCACTGAAAATGGTCATTTTTTGCATATTGATTATTTATTGCAAAAATAATATGATTTAGGTTTTTACTACTTTAAAAGCTAGCTTTTAAAATACCACACCTAAACAGCTTTTATAAAAGTTAATTTGTTAATTTGTTGCTGAGATATTGCTATTTGTTTATCCCAAGACGCATAATGTTCATTGCTGTTACGTCTTTTTGGATAAACATTTCGAGGTGCACAAAGGCTTATTCTCTTAATAAATAACCAAATTTTCATATCCCGTTAAGAAAATATGATAAAAACAATTGTCAAACCCTTATTTATCGCTTTAAAAAAGGGGGTGATTTTTTTTTATAAAGAAATAGACCTGAAGCCATTTTCATAACTTGTTCAAATTTCTAACTTACAAATTAGGATAGCTGGATTCAAAACGGAGAATTGAAAAAAACAATAACTTTTTTCGACCATTAGGAGCCGAGATAGAAATTTTTTTGAGACTGAGATACGGATATTTTGTCCGGGCTTTGCGGATTTAAACGCTTCAAGTTGGTCGTCTCAGCGCAAGCGATTGCCAACTGCCATCCCCACCACTCGCACTATCGCGTAGTTCGAGAGTACCTATACACCTTTATTCTGCATATACTATATCATACAGCTTTTTTTAACAATAACAATCGCTTTTTTTCTTTTCTAATAAACATTTAAAAAAATATACATATTTTAACTATCGAATAGGGAAAAATTCATTTCTTAATTATCATAAATAAAAGGGCTGTGAATTAAAAAAAATCCTATTTCGGCTCCTATTGGTCGAAAAAAGTTATTGTTTCTTTTCAATTCTCCTGTTTCAATCCAGCTATCCGATTTTGTAAGTCAGAAATTTGTACAAGTTATGAAAATGGCTCCAGGTCTATTTGTTTATAAAAAAAATCACCCCCTTTTTTAAAGCGATAAATAAGGGGTTGACAATTGTTTTTATCACATTTTCCTAACGGGATACGAAAACTTGGTTATTTATGAAGAGAATAAGCCTTTCTGCACCTCGAAATGTTTATTCAAAAAGACGTAACAGCAATGAACATTATGCGTCTTGGGATAAACAAATAGCAATATCTCAGTAACAAATTAACCAATTGACTTTTATAAAAGCTGTTTAGGTTTGGAATTTTAAATGCTAGCTTTTAAAGTAGTAAAAACCTAAATCATAATATTTTTGCAATAAATAATCAATATGCAAAAGATGACCATTTACAGTGGTTTTTTGGCATTTTTGCAATAAATATTTAACAAAATCAATCGGGCTACAGCTCAAATTGTAGGGTTTTAAATTCTCTACAACTTAGATTTGAAACTTTTCTCGTCAAATAACATACTTTGGCTTGTAGAATCAAAAAACTTGTTTTTGCTAATTTTGGACCCCTCCCATTTGTTAATGCACACTTTTTGAATGTTTAAAACTATATAGGCATGATCAACTAATCAGAGCCTACAACATTTGACCACTCCCATCCGGTTATGAATTAATGTCGTAAAACGTTAAAAAATTACTGCTTTGACTGGATTAAGAGGTTTCTAGCGTCTCCACATTTTTATTCTGGATTCTACGAGATGTTTTCAAAATGGGATATCCCTACCGAAGAATAGAGACCGTTTCTTGAAACAATTACCGAACCCTGCCTCGTATATCTCCCATCCGCGACGTATTTGATTCCTGTAAACACCTCCGCTCTAATAACGGATATAAATAAAAAACGGCGACGTTTTAACGGGCATAAATCATGTCGTTCCCTATGTATAAAATGTATCTCTCCATACATAATGTAAAGCGCAGTATCTAATCCCAATCTCCTAAGTGACAATAAATATTGCGAAAGAAGTCCTATCAAAAATACCAACGCTTATTCCGCCGAAGTTTTCCACCACCGCAAGAAAATTCTCTTCATAATTTACATGCGTCGAAAAGTATCAAGGGAGGGGAAGAGGGGAGGCTGAAATCGACTGTCTTTACTTTCATTTTTACGAAACAGAAATACTCGGAGTATTAAATTTCTTTAAGTTACAAAAGTGACACCTGGCCGTATTGAAGTAACCCTTTTCTTTTAGGGCAGCATATGTTTATACAGGGAGCTCAAGGTTTGTTTACCACAAATTAAACATCTCCCGATCTACACTCTTCAAACGAATAAATGTAGCAACAGGAGCGGTTGAAAACTTTTCGACTTCGTCTTTCACAAAAACCTCAAAAGACGAACGAAAAAAAGTACGTAAACGATCCTCCTCTCGCAAACGACGTGCGAATGATAAGAGAGAGCCTATACCTACCGTTCGAGTAATTAGCCGTGTTTTGATATGTCTAAGAATACACTTCAGGTTATTAATGTTGGAGGTGGTGCATATGTATGTTATTGTCTTCGATAATAGCAACGGCAGCAGCAGCAGTTTTGGAAACGTTGCCAAGAATTCACCAACACGAATAATATAAAGTGGGTGTTCGATAGAAGTGACATTGTCTGCCTGTGATTTAAGTCGTTCGGGAATCGTTTCGGATTTGCGCCTCTTTTTTTGGACGAAAATAAAAATCTATCGCGAAAATAGGTAATTGGACTCGGTGCAAAGTAACTCCTTTGAAACTAATTTTTTACCCTTAAGCATAATAATCGAAAACTTCTATACAGATTGACTGATTTAAAACTAAACGTAGTTCTTCGGTAAAAACAAGATAATAAAAAAGCACAAAAGGGGTTAGATTACGAAAGCGTTCTAAAGCTTTAGCCTAAAGAATTAGGAACCCTTATATTTTTGTTAGGTAACTCCGATATATTTCCTAGTCATGTTCCTGTTCTGTTCATAATATAAGCAAACTTGTAGAAGAAAAATGTTGGTGATTACTTAAAGGAGCTTGAATTGTTGCTTTTTTTTTTCAAAATACCCAAATGAAGGAAATATAGGTCTCAATTCTATTTCATATGAGCAGGGCACGTCTAAACTTAAAGTTGCTAAAATCTTTGATTATTGAAAAATGCCATTTTCTTCTTCTGTTCCTTTATTTTCTTTTTCTGCATCAGATAAAGAAAAATGGGTAGAAAAAAGGGCAACTTCGCATGGAGATGACCTAAATTTGACTCGAAATTACTCTAAAATTTGTAGAAAAAGTATTTTGTAATGACTGCCCTTAACTGCCCAAATTTACTTCAAAGAATCAAAACTTGTAAGGATTGGCATGGAGTGTAATTTAGAGGTTTACTTTATTTTTCTTATTACTAATGATTTACAGCTACCTAATCGTTGAATCATAATTTGTACATTTGTTGACACATTTCAATGTTAAGTTAGGTCAATTTGTTTGGTCTTTGAAACGTCTGGAGTGACATTTGTAAGAAGAGCCGAACGTGGTCACAAACAAGCACCGAAGAAGCATAGTGATTATATAGGATTAAATGGCGTCCTTTGGAGGAGGCCAACGAAAATTGTATTACCGTGAAATTGTGTTACAAAGGATTATGGATACACTAATCAAATTAGAGATTATCAGCTCAAATCTAATGAGATTGTCAAAAAATGTGCGAGCAGTATTTATATAAAAACTTTGACTGAAAGAGAATGCCACAATTGTAATATCTTAAACTATTTGAGCGTTTTTGGGGCACACAGAAGCAAAACACATGTGAGCATAATATTACATATAAAGAAGTCTGAAACAAATCCTTCAGCAAGAGTGGAACAAGATATTTTTATTTAACAGTTAGTGCGCACAAGATTGGTGTTTTACGAATATCTCCGTCGCATTTGCAGTTATGCAAAAAAAGACGTATGAGAGATTATGTAGAGGACAAATTTCCCCACAGAAAACATCTTTTCAACTTTATTCGAAATGGCAATGGTTTTCAGATTAGCGTTTTGTTAATTAACGGAGCGCATGTAATTATTGTTTAAATTTTGTTATTTGCAACCTCGAGTGACTTTTGCGTGAAACGCCTTTGGATTTGGCTAACATTCCCATAGTGCAAATTTACATGGAGTTAGATAAAAATATTCATCACTCCTAATTTATTTATAACTATATGATTACTGTGAAATTTACTTGCTTTAGCATTTACTTTACAGTACTTTACATTAGTACTCGCATGGTAACTTATGTGAAGAAAATTCATAGTCGCCTAAGAATTGTTGACAACAAATTACTGATTGTCTATGACGATAATTCAGTTTTGGTCGACTCATTTAGTTAAAAATAAATAAATATAAAACCCTGAAACGTGTCGCGGGACACGAGTTAGAAACTTTAGTTCCTTTTAATTAATAGTCAATTTTTTTTAAATTATTTCTTAATAAAACTTTGTAATGTTTAACGTGAAACAGCGGCAGTAAGACGGGCATATAATATACAGCATTGGCTCTACAAGTAAGGCAATGGAATATCGTTCTCAATGTGTTGAATCAATAAATAAATACACACACATAAATATAAAACCTAACATTTTCGTGAGAACATATCGATTGTCTGATAACTCAAAAACTGTCTACACAATTCATGTTTTTATTCATATTATTATATTGCAACGTTTTACATTAATATTAATTATCTCTTCTCGTTTTCTTCCACTACGGGTCGAGTGTTTATAGACACACAGAAGGCTTCCTGTAACTATTTACTACATATCGTAAGAAGTTACGAGAAACCGTAACTTACGATAATGTTCAGAATTGCATTTATGCTTACGAGGCTTACATATTTGACTACGATCGCTACATATGTGTTCAGAATCGCAGCATAAGTCCGAAGCCTATGCGTATGAGTCACTGCTTGGTACACGAGGCTTCCTACATGAGAGCAAATACAGCGAACGACTCAACGAGAGAGTGAGAGACAGAGATAGCGAGCGGCTCGGCAGCGTTCGTCGTGGCTCGGCAGCGTTCGCTCCGGTAACGCATTCCATTTAACGGTCAGATTTTTTGCTGCGCGACCACCCTCGCTGCACCACCCCTGGCGTAAGGAACTAAAGTTCCAAAAACTTTATATACCTACCTGTCCTGTAAAAAATCTCCATCGAAATCCATCGATTACCACTGACATAATACGATTTGCAATGAACGGGACTAATTGCACAACGTTTGTTAATACTGCGACTCAGCGAAAAATATTTCAAGAAGTGACCATGTGAAATATATCTACTTCTGACACTACTTTAAATATTACGATTCAAAAAAAAAAAACAATGTTTTGTTACATCGGAACATGATAATTAACCTTATCAACAAATAGAAATGGCAACTGTTTTAAAAAATCAGGAGTGATCAATATTTGCAAAATACTACTCGTGTGGAGTCAAAGGAAAAAAAAATTAACACGTGTCACAAGCATATAGGGCTTCTGAGCCAATGTTTATAATGACATAGCGAAGGTGTACGAGTACACATAAAGTATATATTATTAACAATGTCAGTAAAGCGCCGTAAGTGAACATAGTTACAGTCTAATAAATTATTTCACCAGCACATGGAAAGTGACCCAAATTCTTACGATGCATAAACCCCAAGAAAACCCGAAGATACCTCTTCTTTCCAACTTATCTACGCTCTCTAAAGTATTCTAGAAGCTGTATGTTAAAAGAATTAAAAACAAAACAGATGATAAAAAATAATCCTAGAACGTCAGTTTGTATTCCTCAATAAAGAGGGGCAATAGTTGCATAAGTGCTTATGCTGATGAACCAAATAAAGAATATTGGTCCTTACTTTCTTTCGATATATTCCAGACCTTCGGCTATACCACATTTGCCTATAGTCTCTACAAAGTCGATTGGATTACAGACGTACCGAGCGCATTTACAGGTGCTTTTTGCCCAATACTAACACATACTACCACATAAATATTTATTTACGACTTCGTGTCACCGACCCTAGTATACTTTGGTGAAAAGTCAGCGTATTCTCCCACACATGGATAAGCAATAAGACTGCTACATATGTATCCACTACTAATGTTGGGCGACTACAGTCGTAAAAGTTAAAGAACGTAAATGGTGAAGGTGCACTTTCGGTCTCTGATGTTTTTTTTTTTCAGGTTTGGAAGAAGTAGTCAAACTAAATCCTAGTAGCATCTTTTGTTGGCAGACAGCTGAACGACTTAACCAATCTCAGTTAGAAAAGGGGTGGATTTGTTATTTCTTTTTAAGGCGATATTTACCGAGTAAATTAATTTTTCGTTATAGTAATTAATAACTACTCACCATTTTTCCCAATAATTTACCATCTACAGGCATTTCCGTTTCAGACTGACGATACATTGAATGGTTGGCCCAGTGAAAAAGGTTTCTAATAAGACCTACTAACTACTTCCCAACTGATTTCTAACCGTTGGCCAATATGAGCCAAAGAAAAATGTCACTAGGGATGATGCTTCTTCCTCATCCCCACTCAATTATTAAATCTTATCTAAAAGATTTGTAACTTTATAGTAGTGATGATAGTATTGATGCTAGTTAGTAATGGTAGTAGTGGATTTGGTATTAGTGGTAGTTTGGAGTAGCAGTTGTATTGGTGGTGGATGGTAGTAGTCGCTAAAAAGATGGTAGTGAAATGTCCAATTGGATCCAATTAAATTAGACGTTACACAGTGCTTGACCCAATATTGTACCTCTTGTATATTGTGAACCTATTTAGTCTATCTGCTACAAGAACAACCATGGTTGGAACATGCGATGACCATATGACAGTCATAGCAACCCAGCAGTGGTTGGTGCAGGAAAGCAAATAAAGCCATATACATCTGGCATTCACGTTACGCAGAGAAACAGAACGGACAACTCCCACAAGTCGAAGATGCTAAACATCTCGACATACACTTGGTCCGACGGCGACGCCTCACATGGAGAAACATATATTCAGGAAACGTAAACAGAACCAACATTTAAACTAAGCAATATGTATTAGGCCGTAAATCTAAATTATCCTTGGACAACAAGATATGAACACACAAGTCCATTCTTAAGCCCACCTGAAGTAAATGGATTCAATTAGTATTCAACTAGTATTAAATGAGTATTATTATTCAAAATGTAGATTATCCAATATGTTTACCCTCTGAAAGATATCAAGGGAGTCATTCCTCGTATTATTTTGAATTACATCAAAAGAATGCTATTCATTGACTAGCAGCTAGTTCATCCCAACATTCTACTTGTCAATAAAATCTTGGCGATACCAGTCCAGAGAATTTGTTAAAACGTCGGTAATCGTCAGACCTAACTACAAGATTCTGATAATTTATGTTTAAAACTAAATAGAGAAAGGTACTCTATATTTAAGATCTAGGTAGTTTTTAAAAGAGATTACTCACTGAGGTAATGCTCTACATGTCATTATTTGTGGGCAAAACAACGCTTATTGTTAACTGAGCCGATTGCAGATCTCTCTTTAAAGGTTACAAAAAACGTTATAATCCAATTTCTCTGGTACAATTTTCATACCGTGTTTAATAATAAGTCTGTATTTTCAGAATGCGTTTTACTTAACTTCGATTCGTTTAATTATTTCGCAGAACGTTTATTGATATTTTAGATACCTACTGGTCCCGTTTATACGAATCGCATGATTATATTCATCGATTGTAATATATTTTTCTTGCATTTTTATCGCTCGTGCTACTGTTCGTTCTGTAAAACAATTTAATTTTCAATAAAGATTTTACGTCCTTCTGCTAATTGTTTCTTTCGGAATAGTGCTCATTTGAATAAAAGAGGATTCGTCTCACGTGTGGCATGAAACAAACAAATTTGATTCCATGGGTATATGAGTGTACGAGCGAGAAAAGGTAAAACCTTGTCCAAACGTAAAGTTATTCTTTCTCGTATTTGTGAAATGTTAATTTCTCGTGTCCTTAATTAGTGACGTCCGATGTAATGAGTGGGTACAGAGAGCCTTTTCGTACACCACTACCACACGGCTAAGCAATTTACATTCTTGCCTCTGTATAATTCCTATTTTAAAATCCCCTAATGAATTTTAGCTAGACGTTATTATATTTTCATCTCCCGTAGAAACATCATGTAATTATTTAATTACTTTGGTAAATTCCACAAGAAAATCTGGTCGAGAAAATGAATATATATGTATGAATGTATGATGAAATTATTATGGAAGAATGCCGTGAAATTTTTCGGCTTGCTTTTGCATTATTGTAATTAAAATTTTAGAGGATTTGTTGTAATTATGGAATAAGGTGTCAGACGTCGTATTAAATTTAATACCTAAAAATGAACGCAAAATGCCAATGGAAGGAACAGATTTACGTAGATCACCTTAAAATGATTTTAATTTACATTAATATAATGATAACATGCAGTTTTTCAAACGAGGTGGGTGTGGCATCTGCAGTTATTTAATCGTGGTTATCAATATAGAGTATACGGAATACGCTCGACGTAAATTTGTATATGCGAGAAATTTTGCGAAAACTCGTAACAATTTATAATACCCAATTGTGAAATTCTAGCCAATCCAAGCTATTTACGAGAGAAAAAATTCAAAAAATACATGAAATTATCAGAAATTATGAGAATTGTCTTTAAAATGTTTTAATAATCATATGAACTTAAATGATAGGTCCCCATTAGCTACAATTTTTTTTTTTTCGAAAAAGTAGTTTGGCAAGAAATCATTACTACTTATATCAGTTGTATAATTTTCGTGGCATACTCTTACATATTAGGAAAACTGAACTTTTCCTTTTTACTTAGTATTAACTTTGGTATTCGTTTAAAAAATTGTAGTTGTCTATTTAACAAGTTTATTTCTGAACGAAGGCTAGGTACCATTGATATTTTTTCTTATTTAAATTTGTGATTAGGAAAGTCTTACGATTCATAATTATATTCTATATCAATATTTAAATAATATTGTTCGGTCTATTCGGGTTACTGCATATATCTTGCTTTAATTCCAACCATAGATTTTTTATTTTTTTCTTTCTGCTAATATGGATATTTTCAATCATCAATCGATAACTTTACGTTTAACTTCAATGACATTTTTGAAATTTGCAATTTAAAGTTTTACTTATGGGCGCATCATGTGTTATTTACAACAATTATCTTTTGAAAAGTATTAGGATATCTATTAATACTATTTCAAATCTTAAGTTTCGCATTAATAAGACACAAATCTCCTCGACGGCAGCGATCAACAGTAATTACAATCGAACAGCAAACAGTGGAGAGAGAGAGAGAGAGAGAGAGAGAGAACGAGAGAGAGTCGAGCATCAAGTCGCGGCCATGTCTCTCGCATTTCCCCGGCCCCGCTATAAATAAACGGGAGACCGGTGATAAATCCACAAGTGACAGTACAAAACTAAATTCCACCGAGCAATAGTTCATTTTGTGCGCAATTCTCCCCCACACACAACCGAACTATTGCTGCCCCGCTCTAATTGAGAATCGCATTAAGACCGTAAATTTTCGAAAATCGCCACTCCGGTCGCCCCCCTGTTAGGAATTCCACAAAAATAAAAAATAAAGCAATAGAGGTTCTTTAAGGGAAGCGCTATTTATTGAGACAGTTTAAATTTAAATGTTTCATTTTTTATAAAACGGTGTTGTATTAGCTTTTCTTTTACTATTGACTCGTTTTCTCATTTTCAAATTTATTTTGTTGTCATTTTGTTTTTGTTATTTCTGTGGCATGTAAGAGAAAAGGTGAATGTGTTGCAAAAATTATATTTTCCAAATTATTCCAAAATCAAATTATTTGATTTTTATTTCTAATTTATTGTTTCTCTCGAAAGGTATGATTTGTGTTATAGTACTGTACCAAGTTGAAAATTAATATCTTATTTAATATTCGAGTCAATTTTTTAAATAAAAATGTTGGCGTCCTGTGTATAGAACATTAAAATACAAAATAAAAAAAGACAAAATAACAGTCCCATTAATTTTGCTCCAAGAATATGGCACATCGCACATCAAAATAAGATAAAGTAGATTTTTCAATTCCTACCACTATGGGGTCCCACATTCATTGGATCTATGACCGTTCCATGTATTTCCCTGTAGTGCTTTCCACTCTCCAAAAATCGATAAATATTTATTGAAATCGGTTAATGCATTCAGGATTTCCGGGATTTTAGATCTGCCGAAATACGGACAAAATAGGGTTTTATTCGGATAATTCGGAATTTACAGTATTTTAAAAATGTGTTTTACTATAAAACCGACTTAATCCCCATACCTGCAATGGTCGGGCGATAGTTAAATAAACAGCCGCGCACGTGTCTTCCCAGATGCGGTCAGTGCCATGTGCGGTCAGTGCCATGTGCGGTAAATAGTTTCGAAATCCCAGGACAGGCCAATTTATCGGGGTACTCGGTACCGGCTCGCCATGAGCGGTAGTGTCTTATGCGGTCACAATCAAAAAAACGTTCCAGATGTGATCCCTCGAAAATATTTTCGCAAGGTAACAAATACTTTTACATATACTTTATGGTTAATTAATGGTTAATACATATTGAAAATAAGTACATTGTTTTTCCTTGCTCTCTCGCAAGTAATTCATGCTTTACAGGAAAAAAACAAATCTTATATATTCTCTTTTCACGCCTCAAAACATCGAAAACCATAGTAATTATTTTTCCATATCGGCCGAGGGTGTCTACCGAGAAATTCGGTGAATTCGGAAATGACGACCGCACATGGGAAGACACCTGCACATCAGGTAGAAATATTTTTGGAGTGACCGCATCTGGCACGATTTTTCACATTGACCGCATGAGGCACGACCGCTCGTGGCACGGAGCTGCGCGCGCAGCACGCGCTGCGCAAGCCGTTGCCAGCGTATCCGATTATGACAATGAGAGGATGATGAGGTGATGACACCCTTTTACCAAGAAAATTTTTAAACGAATTCATCCTCCAATAGTCGACCGGAATCAAGTTGATGACTTTAAAGACGTTGTAGAAAGTAAAAGTGATAAAAGTCGTACTATTTTCAAAGAACATTTCCTACAGCATCAACTGGATGAAGCCATATGTTCAATTAGCCATATTGAGAAGCAGAACGAAGTTGACGTTAATACGTTGTTAAAAAAATATTTTCAGTTATTTAATAACTTCCAAACTAGAACAGATAATCTAAATATATTATGTTATACGTCACAAACAATCAAACCAACATCGACTGCAACAGAACGCGTTCTTTCAATTGCGGGGTTAACCAAACAAAAATTAGAACTCGTCTTAACGCGGAAATAAAATTATATTCCTAAAGTATGCTTTTTCCCAAATGAAATAAATGTATTTTTTTCTGTGTGTATACTTTTCTGTCATTTTTTTTTCTGCATTATAGATGTAAGTAATTTTAAAGATGTCATTATTAGTATTTTTAGTTATGAGGAATTTTTATATGCGCAATTATATTCTGAAAATATGCTCTACCCCTGATGAAATAAATATATTAAATCCTGTGTCTGTACATGTAAATATATCTAGGAAAATATTGCTCTTTGTATTTTTAGTAGCAAGGACTTTTTATAAACAAATTTTATTATATTCCTAAAATATGCTTCCTCCCCATGAAATAAATGTATCTTTTCCAGTGTGTCTGTAGATATAAGTACCGATTAATTTATGAAGATATTACTTTTAATACTTTTAATTATTATTAATTTTTATACATTTCTTATTACTTCTAATGTTTGTGCAATATCCAAATATCATTTTCTACCTAAATACCTGACAGAAAATAAATCGAATTAAAGACCACGATCAGACAGATCCAACAAATATGTCCAAGGAAATATCCGGATATCCGGATATCCGGATAATTTTGGCATTTATCTATTCGATATTCGGATAGTTATGAGTTATGAGCGTCGGATAATTGCAAACCCTAGGACAAAATAAACATGAGCGCCCTATTTTTAAAAAATGTCAATGAGTTTGTGGTTATGTATTCGCGTAACTGCCACGTGAATAATTCGTCAGATCCATAAACATGAATTTTGAAAACCTACCAAAAATACGGAAATTAAACAATATAGATATTGTTGATATCTTGTATTTGGGTTCTGACTAGTTATAGGATGATTATAGTAAGTTAGAGTGAGGTATGTTAGATTTAATGTCAAATGTTAGACATGTCAAAAGGATAACAGATTAAAATTCTGATATTTATCAAAATGCTTTGTGCATATGAACTTTATCTGATTCGTCGTTAAATATTACATGATGCGTACGTTGGAAAACTATTCATGATTATTGTCATTAATACGTCACTATACTTTAAAAAGTTATGCCTAAATTATTTAGAAATAACGTGCTTGTCTGAATAAGCTAGCAAACTTTTCGAAGCTCCTCAAATATTGTATATATCTTTTTTGAACGTCTAATTAGGTTGGTTTCACATTCTATTGTGGTGTACTTATTGTACGCTGATTTATACCTAGCACAATGAGTTCCTAATCAAAAATAAATTTAACGCTTCCCTGGCCACGATCAAACGGAAAAGAATAAAATATATTATAATCGACATCGCGCCGGTCTGTTCGATCAGAAAAGACCGTTATCCCCCCAATAAATCCTTTGGAACATCCTGTATCCTTCCTCGTTTTCGAACAATGAACGCATTTTCGAAATTAACTATGCATGTTATTTAGCGGTTCTTTTTTCCTTTCCTTCTCTCCTTTTCTTTCTGTACCTAGAAAACAAGTTCCATTTGCATACCTTCGCATTGATAATTATTCAGAACAGAAGGGTTGGTGATGGGAAGAGTATCGTGTAAGAGATCAGAAATGAAAATTATTTAAAGTAGGCCATGTGTTTTGGATTGCGCGAATGCTTTTAATAAGGGTGGAATATATTTTAATGTTTAATTATTCGGTATTATATTGATTCCTCATTTCAGAACAGGTTCTGGTGGGAATCCTGGGAGGGAGGAAAGAATTAGATTACTTATACGGAGGATCCTTCAACGGTCGCTTTTTAGCATGTGTATGGGCTTGACAATACTTGACGCGATAATAAATTGAACCGTCTAAATTAAAGATGTAGAATAACACAACGTTCCGTAGTAGAACAAACATCTACCTAACACAATCCCGGGAGTTATGTCAATAAACTCTCGGAAAATTAATTAACCCAAAGAAGTTCGACGTTTATGAAAAATTAATTAGGAGAATTGTTTCTGTGTTGACCGAACGTAAAACGTGAGTATTGTTCAATTTCTCACAAATACACATTGTGTATATATAATAGAATGACCATCGGCCAATTTCGAGTTTTAGAAGGTGCTCAGTTTGCAATGGATCCATAATTCATCAAGATTTCCTCACTCTCTGTACGGTTCTGCCTTATCTTTCATATTTGATGAGGTTTGTTGTTCCTACAACATAATAGAAAGAATACATACGTTCCTAGTTTGTATGAGCTGGACCTTCACAAAAGGGTTAGTAAGCTTCGCAAGAAAAAAATTAATACAAACAATAACGAAATTAATCCTCCAAATCCTAACCTATATTGTACCGGAGCACTCAACCGCTTGCGTATTTTTGTCGATCTGTAATTAAATCTGACGCGTTAACGTAAAGTAATTTCAGTAGATATCAGGAGAAGGAAGATCCGTAGTATTGAAATCAGTCCGCTTGAATCTTTCATTTGCGTCTGCTACATAAATTCGTGGCAATTTTAATTTAATTAATTAAAGATGCATCGATTTTAGATAAATTTTGAGCGGGGTAGAGCCGAAACGCGGATGTTCAATGTTCAAATATCACCAGATATAAAATTGGGAAGCATCTACAAGCACGAGGGAGCGTGGAACTTATTTAACCCTTGCGTAGAGAGAAATGTGATGGCATTCCCTTACTTTGAGAGCATTGCCTTATTTTGAGCAATTAAAACTTTTAAGATCTTCCCAGTAAAAGTACGAGATGTATTGTCCTTAAATTTCATTTCACTAGTGAACCTATACAGGCAAATTTGGCTTAAAAAATGTCACCAAAAGTTTTGAAGTTATTATTTGTCTGTATAATCACAGCACAAAAATTCTTTATTTAGAAAATTTAAAGTGTAAATGTGTGACGTAGGTAAGTACAGTTACCGTACAATAATTTACATAAAGTAGTACATTAGGGTCGATTTTCATAATTTTTACAATTCCCAAACAATATTTCTCAACTTCAACTCTAATACCGATTCCTAACTAAAACAACTACATTGATTTTTAAAAAGTCCATACTGTATAGTGTAATTACTATACAAAAATTTTGTTTATACAGGAAATTTTAAATGTAAATATGTAACGTATGTAAGTGCGGTCACCTTACAATAACTTCAATATCGTTATTAAAATTGATATTCACAATGACGAAAACAAAAGTTCCCAGTTTCCACTGCAATATCCCTTCCTATTAAAAACACTAAAAATGTTTTTGGAGAAATCCATACTTTCATAACTACAGTATACAAGTGACCTTCTCAGTCAAAACGATTTGTTTGAGGATATTTATCTGTTAAATGATAGCCGTCATTAGTCCTAATTAAGAAGTGATTCAGACCGTATTTTTCAATGTTAATAATTTGATTTTATTAACTTTACAGTACTCTAAAAGGAGTTTTGAGAACGCCAATTAATGTGATCAAGGATCACAATAGTTCTAACCCCAGGTTTGCTTGAGTTAATATACTGTTGGAGAGTGTTGAAAATTGCATCAAGTTCAATGATGTAGTCAACAGTTGATGGCTACCGTCAATAATTATCGGCCTATTTTATTTTATAAACACTTTGCAAAGATTTTTGAGAGGATGTTATTCAAATCATTTACGTACTCAAAATCCTTTGAGATATCGAGTTTCAAGTTGTACATGTGGATTTATTAAAGGTAAATATCCACAGATACTAATCTGTACACTTTGTACAGGATACCTCTTGCGATCTAGAAAATATTGATCAGGTTGGTGTGATATATGACGATTTCTCAAAGGCTTTTGACAATGTTCAACACGCCTTCATTTTAGAGAAAATGAAATTCTTTAGTATTTCTGATAATATATAAATAGGTTTCGGTTTCATCTGACTAAGGGAACTAGTAATGTTGAATATAAGGATAGGAGTCGTACAGGTATCATGCTTCAAATGGTGAACATTCTTGGTTCACGCTTGAACCCTTCCTATTTCTGGTATTTGTGAATATTGGTGTGTATGTGTTAGCAATGTACTATAGTCGAATTGTTTGCTGTAACCCGATGATATAAAAATCTATCGTGAGCGAAAGACTACTCAGGACTGCGAAATACTACAAAATGATTTAAATGCCATTTTTGCTTTGGAGTAAGGCCAGCCATCTTCAATTGAATTTAGTGAAGTGTAACATCATGTCATTGTCTCAAAGAACGTAATCACTTCTTTTTGGTATGAATTTGATGCTCCAAAAACGGCTCCAATGTAAATCATTAATTAATTTTTATCATTCATTTATTCGTAGCCAGTTTGAATACTGCACGTTCGAGTGGAATTTTTGGATATATCAAGTACAGAGTATGATTGAAGGTGCTTAAAGAAATTTCTGAAAGCTGGTGTATTTTAGAAAGTACCATATTTTTATCTGGGTGGTAATTACTGGTATGTCGGCTTGTGTAATAAATATAATTACTTAAATAATAAATAGATTATTTAAATAAAAGTAGATTCCCTGAATAGGGGGGTTACTATTTGAGATATTTTATAGTTCACTTTGTTTAAAACAAATTGGCCTCGTTTGTATGAAAACACGGACCATGGACACGCTCTGCAGTACTCATTCCAATGCACTCCCATTACCAATACACCATATTTATTAACTCTATAGTATTTCTCATGTTTACTGTGAATTATCAGTATAGATAAATATGGGATAGTAGTCATGAGATATGCATGATTCCAATAGTAGGGGATGTTGTTTTGGCAAAGAGCCAAAAACTGCCTTGTGCAATATATCCTTTATACCAAAAGTTTTGGAAAATCTGAGCTACAGCAACGAAGATTACAGTGCAGATTTTCTTTGACTGTTCTCTTCTGTATGACGAGAGGTTTCCCTGACTTTGATACCTTATAATTTCAGTCACTCGGTATATAATGTTATTTTAGGGATGTACCAATGGAAAACATTAATTTTGATATACACAAAAAATAAACATCAAGTGGCGTAAATATCAATTTTTAATAGTGTAATTTGTGTAATGTGTAATTTTAGGGTCGGTTATTTTCTTATAGCGAATGCTTGCATTTGAACCCATGACTCCTTCGTTATTTTATCCACCTCCCCCAAAATTAACTCTTGCCTCTCTTTGGCGAATGGGAGATTTGGAAAGCGAGTTTCCCCTATTTCTACAAATCATCCAATTTTTTCGATGCAACCCTTCCTCTTAGTTTTAATTGTTTTAAAGCACATTGCCAATTTCTGTTAGATTCCAGATTATACGTTCAATACGGGCGAGAGAGAGATAGATAGAGAGAGAGAGTGAGAAAGGAAGAGAGAGGGTGACTGCGGAAAACGTACAACCAAGAAAATGAAAATTCGACTCGGTTTATCAATTCCCCTAGCTCCGCCGTTAGCATAAACTACACACATTTTTTCGGAAAATAGACATCCTCGAGCGCCTTTTTCGGTCGTTTTTTTCCGGCGGTATTCGTGGAAACGTCCGCAGAGAATAACAGGAATAACGGGAATAACAGCGATAGTAACAGTATCGTAATGTCGAAATGAAATTCAGAGACATATGGCTTTGCTTACTGTTATTAACCAATAATCGCACTGTTCAAATTCGCTCGAGTTTACAAACGTTTGGAATAACGAGAGTTCTGGTCTCGTTCCGTGCACGCGGAATCGTCGGTATCGCCTTGTTTTGCTTGTATCGATGGAAGTTTTATAGTTTTCGAAGTTTTGAATGGTTTAAAAGTTTCCGAGGGACTCTAAGGATGATGATTGTAATGGGGGTATTTAAGGGGAGCCGTGAAATTTATCTTAATTCTAAAGGTTTTTGTAAAGGTATTTCAAAGATTCACTACATTTTGAAAATAGTTGCAATTTAATGCACAAACTGGTGTTAAAGCTACTTTAAAATGCTGTTGGTTTTTATACAGGTTGTTTGAAAATAAGTGTCACATACTTCGGGTGGTATCGCACCAAATATACAAGTCTTGTGTCCGCAAGAACAGGTGTCCGAAAACGCATATTTTTTGAATTACAGGGCGTTATTTTTTTTATAAATCCAGTACTCTTATTACATTTGGATAGCCTAACGTTGAAAAACTTAATCAATAATTGGATTGGAACGTTTTGAAGATAATGTACATTTTGTGTATTTGAGACCATAAAAATTTTTAGTAGCGCTATCTATTTTTATAGAAAACTCTTGCTCTTATCGAAATGGCATAAAAGCACAAATTTTCTGTGAATCTTTTTATTTTCCCATAACTCATTGAGCATTTCTAAATAGTAAGGTATTTTTTACAACCAACAAACCCCAAAAATCATGTTTATTTCATAATAGGTTCATTTTCGATACTATAAATTGTAATCAGCGCACCAAAGTTAGTAGCTTACCTAATTTTTGATACGATGATTGGTTCTGTTGAGTTCCCCAGGGTTAATTGAAACACTTTGTGTTATCAACAGTCGACGTTTCGTCTATTTATTGTAGACATATTCATGACTTTCGATGGGATATTTTTTTCCAGGCTTACATATTTGAGTTACCATTTTTTATAGTACCATTGCATATCGCTCTCGGTGGGAAACGTTTGGTTTATTGGTATTTTTCCGAGTTTAGTGAGTGGCTTCGTTATTAGTTTTGATGTTTTAACTAAATAGAGTAGCTTATCTATTAGTATGCTTCCTATTCAATGTGAAACTTCTAGAATATTGCTTTTTAATTTCTGAAAATAATTTTACCATTTTATTTAAGACTTAATTTTAATAGTATATTATTATACTAGTTTAATAAGACGGATAATATTAATAAGTTACACGAGTGCTTTAATAGAACGAGTGTGACAATACGTCTTATTAAACGTGTGTAATATACTATTTTATCTACTTTGCTTTACTAATTCATTAAATTTTGGCTGTTCAAGTTCTGGTATTACACTAGGGAATTTTGCTTGGGTTGGTCACACTGACGTCACTGACATGGATGTTTCGTATTTGAATTTGAAAATCTAGTAGCCCTAGGACAAATTCAATAACTACGCTCTTACTTACGTGCGAGAAATGGAAGACAAAACTGTAGAACTGACCTGTACAGCGTATTTTCAGGAGAAAAGCAAGACAAAAAATCTTCGACGCTCTGGACATCGTACTATAGCATGCTGAGAGCATGTCTAAATTCTTATAAGAACGCAGATATATCGAAGTTTTTACCATTGCATGCTTTTCTTAAACGGCAGTCTCAAGGATATCAGCCTAAAAAATCAAAAATTTTGGATATTGCTGAAATAAATCAGTTTGTAAGTCAAGGCGACGATCTTCATTATTTGGCAGTTAAAGTAAGTTTGTTTTCTTAAAAATCATGTTACATTTGTTACCTGTTTGTATAATTATTTTCGTTCAGGTTATACTCATAATGGGATATACTTATTACTTACGGGCTTCATCTTATTAAAAAATATGTCAGCCTTCGACCAATCGGTATAGCTTCAAAACGCTTTTTTCTCACATACCGATGCATCACTAGCCCTATAGGGATTAATAAGATTAGGTAAGTGTCACGCATAATTGCTACGTTTCTGAACCTTGCTAATCCGGATCAGTACAGTACACGGGGCACTGCTTCCGTAGGTCCAGTGCATCAAACTTGGCCAATAATGTAGCAGATTTAGTTACTATAAAAAACCATGGGACCTGGAAGTCTTGAGCAATAGCAGAGGGGTACATTGACACTTCGTTAAAAAGGAAAAGAGATGTGGCGGATATGCTGAGATCATCGACATCTACTTCTACTTCCGTCAATGCACAACCAATGTCCGAGCCAGAACCCCCTAAAATTGGAACTATAAACAATATCAATTCAATCACAAATGAGACCAGTTTCGTACGAAATATTCAGGAAAATACTAACTTTAACCAAAGTATTACTACCCAAAATGACCCTGGCATTACCATAAATGCTCAAGCCCAGAGTAATGTCGTACCTAGTTAAAGTTTTCACTAATTGTACATTAGCTACTGATTAGTTGTTCGTCTTTTGGGTCATACCGTCTTTTGTACCTTGTAATGCATTTTATACTAGAATAATCTAAACTAATACCAAATATTCCAAATAATACATTTTTCATGTAAATTTTAAAGGTTATGTTTACTAATAATTTAACCTTGACGTCTACACACGTCTCCGTGACAGGCTGACATACCAACTTAATAAAACTAAAAAGTTACCAAAAGTAGTGTAAGAATATGAATATTATTACACTACTTTCGGTGTAAGAATGAGATCATTAGTAACGCAAAGTAGATAAAGAATATTCAATGTAGTAGTGTTCTCGGGGCTGAAGCTTCCAAGCAACGTAGGAAACTCTCATGTATATCCCCAAATTATCCAGGAGAAGGATTAAAAAAAAAACACCAATGGATGTCGTCGTTTTTTTTTCAAAATTTAGTGCGATGTTAGTGCTTTTTTGTCGACGTTTCGTCCATAGATTGTGGACATTTTCAAGACCATAATATTTTTTAGATGAAGGAACATTAATACGACACCTCGTGCAACCAAGTGGAGTCACAGGAATCAGCCAAACTCAATCGGAACAAAAAACACAAAAAACAAAAACTACCCCAACGTATCTCAACATAGAAATTCTTTATGTTGAGACCAGATTTTAAATTAAGATGGTGAGCAAACTTAACGAATGTGTGTTGGGTTGACGAGTGCTGTAACGACTGAAAGAATATTCAAGTTTTATGGTCTTTTCCTTATCACTAGGATTAGTTTTTGAACGGAGTTTTTAGGTGACTATCAATATGTAATGTTTTTTTTATAGCCATTAAAGTTGCTTCGACAGCGGTTTTTGGTGGGTTGTTATAGTTTTACAAAATTAACAATTGTTGTAAAGACGTTTTATTGTTCAATGAGTCTCGAAGAAGCCGCTTAAGCTGTTGCTCTACACAATGACGCAAGCAATATCCGATATATCGCTAATTTGCTAGGCATTCCTAAAAATACGGTATCTGATGCGATTTAAAAGTTCAGGATTTTTATTGGCTCCTATTCAAGAAATCCTCGACAGAGAAGACGACTAGCAATAAATGAAGTGGAAGATCGATTTCTTCGACAATAAGTTTTGCGAGAACTGACACTTCCTGCAACGACTTTGCGTAGGAGGCTGGCAGATGTTCATGGTACCGCGATTTCATCCGATACAGTGCTTAGAAGCTTGGAGGAACACTTTTTAACATCTCATTCATCTGCTACTGTTTCACGACCTATTCACCTGATCGTCGCCAAAGTGTGTTCAGAAGACCGGGAGAACAATATGCCCAGTACTGTTTTTCGCCTCGGGTACCTTATGGTGGTGGAGGTCTGATGGTATGAGCAAACATTTCTTTGGAATCTTCTGCAGCCCTTGTAACATGACGTATGGGTAGCATCAACGCTGACAGGTACGTCAGGGAGTGTACAGAAGAGCACGTGGTACCTTTTGCGTCATTTGGAGAAGCAAATTATTTTCTAATGCATGACAATGCGCGTCCGCAAATAACCCAGGGTACGTGTCAGTCAGTACCTTCATAACTTTAAGTGACTTAAACCCCGTTGAGCACATATGGGACAACCTATGTGAAATGAGAGACGATAGGTACCTACTTTTTTGTAAAGACATGATTCTGTTTTGATAGGCAGTATGCCACGACGAAAAAGAGCTGTCATTCACGCTCGCGGAGAAAATACTTGATATTGAGGTTTTTTTTCGCAGTTTTCTTAATATTCAGTTTCCTTGTCTTTTATTTTTTTGTTTTTTTTTTAATTTTTGACATGATGAACACAAATTTAGTTTATTTTGTAAAAAAATGTTCCCTATTAATAATTATTTATTGTATAGGTGTTTTAGACAGCGTTTTATTCACGCAAATGGATTCACGCATATCGAGCGTTTAATATTCTTAAGTGAATAAGACGTGACTAAACACGAATGAAATATAACGTATTATCCACATCCACAAGCCCAAATTGTTAAAATTATTGAAACATCACATCAAATTTCTGTTCCGTGGCGTCTTTTCTAAAGCTCGGTGAAACTCAGAATGCTATGCGCGTTGATCGCTAAGATGTTGTTCCACAAACAGTGGAATAAAGTAACTTTATTCCCCTAGTGAAATAAACTAATTTTATTCTAGACGTGGATAAAATATTGATTAATATGGTTCATAAGATTTAATCAAAGTCCAATTATGAGGTAATTGTGGAAAAAGATTATTAGTTGAAATTATTTTGATACAAATTTTTATTATTGATTTTTTTCTGAGAAACTTGGTATCCGGTTAATTTTGCTAATGAGTTTAGTATTGCGGCGATAAGACGAGTAGTTGCGAAAATGCGAGCAAAGTTGTTAATCTGTAAAAAGTCAGAGTACAATTACTGTAAGATTACTTCTTAATTTTTGAAAATAACTTCCCCTCTTTATATAACGCCTCCTATTGTATCGCATTTTTTATAGATTAGATGTTGATTGGGACAAATCTAGTTTTGCTACAGTAGGACGAGTATTCGCGAAGATGCCACCAATTGACAACGCTGCAACATTTCACGTGGAAGTTGGATCATTTTCCAAAAAATTTGAATCATGAAACGTAGCAATTTATCGTTTATCTTTACAGATTTTAATGTCGCTCATTACATTAAAATTAGTTTAGCGGCGGTAGGGCGAGTAGTTGCACTACCGCACTATGATGCTTGCGAGGAGATAAGCTCATAAGCCCTAACAGTAATTGACCGTTCTGCCAGATATAGAAGTCGGTATAGGTCTGCCAAAATATATCACATATCACAATCCTTGAATTTGGTAAGCTGGTCGTTCCTTTGCTATAGATTTTTGAGCAGCTATAAAACTAGGTTTTAATTTCATGTTTCAATTTGATTCGCACTCCGCTGGTTGTTTACGTATAAAGGTAGTATTTACCTTTTTAATCCTACTGTAACATGAAAATTAAAGTAAATGATTTGGTATGGATTTTAAAAACATCCAACGAGATCGATAAATTAGTAAAATAATTAAATATCCAACCAAGGAACAGCAAATGAATTTCAAGAAAACATTTCACAGATTTTTTTTTAAAAACTACAGGCGTTTTGTAATGTACACGTTACGTGTTGATTTAAAAATTATACCCAAACTTCTGTTCCTGTAAACGACCGGAATTGTACCGAGAAAGATCATTTGTTTCGAGTTTTGGGTCATATAATAACGTTACGAGGTTTGCATGCAAATTTCGAATTTGCTGCATCCAAATTGGTTTCGGTTAAATCCCGAAACTTATTGGAGAGGAATTGGATAAATAGGACACGGTTAATCAAGCCGCTGTGGCTATTTTACCCGAAGCTTAATTCACGAATAGTGTGGTTTCCGCTTAATATGTAACGCGCTCTTTAAATATTTTTGAGATTAATTTGTTTAAAGCGGAAGTTCGTTTCTGTTCCTTTTCTTTGCGGGCTACTTTATGCGTCGCCCGATTCAGAATTTATGTCGTGAACGAAAATCAGATCGAAAAATTATCCCACAAGGATTAGATATTCCGAGCAGTCACATTAATAAATCAAAATCAATAGACGCGAACCCTTTCCAGGACGCATCCTTACATATATTTAAATATCTTAAGTAAACAAATTAGAAATAAAAATATGCGAAATACTCTCTCTCACACATAACGCACACACATACATATACGCGTTGCTATATATTCAAATGAGGAGAAGGATTAAAGAAGTATTCGTATCAATGGTCTCGATGATATATTAAACCTTTGAATGAATGGTAAAATGTCCTTCAGGACATAAAAAGAGGATTTTGGTTTTGAATTTGACCCCGTATAAAGGATTTTACGGCCTTTTCGATTGCTCCTTATAATAATAACAACGACAGGGAACCCGATAGGGGTGCGTACAGGTAGAACGGAAGCTTTTGTTGAGGACCCGTAAGGATCGATTTGCATATTGTATATGCCACAAGGTGATACCGTCCCGCTTTCTCATACAGAGCTCTAAAATCGAAATTCAACGATAATCATCGCAATTAATTTAATTTTCACTGACCTCGGAAATTAGTGGACTCATTCATTTAATCAATTTATCACGGATATTGTTATTGAGCGATGGTGAGGTAATGAGTATGTAATAAATAAATTAACTTCCATTTCATTAAATAACCAACTTGTAACGTTTTATGTGGCATTTAATCTAGGAAATTATAAATTATCTGTACGTCTCAAGGTGAGCTCATGATGGATTGATTGTTTCATGTTAACAATATTTGAAATTGAAATTTACACATCCACTACAAGTGTTCTAAACAAAAATGTTATTTATTTTTTAAGTTAATAAGATTCAGTGAGTAATGTCTTTATAACAATTTGTATAATGAAAAGAGCTTCCAAGTGTTGATTTGTCACTTTGTTCATATTATTGGATGTTGTACATACATTGAAAATAATGAATTCAAGGGAATTCCCTGCAATCAGATCGCGTAAATCATTTGTTAGATTTCTCTTAGAAAATATTTCGAAAAATGAAGTTATTTTGAATGTTGCTTGAACAATTTTGGTAATTTAGACAAGTGTTTAACAATTGTGTATGATGTAAAATAAGGTCATTTATTTGTTACTATAGTAAAATATGTTTGAAGTTAATTGAGATTTAAATTAGATTATTCAAATTGACACTTCTTGTAAACAGAACGGCTAAAAATATACCTATACTCAATTCAAGGGCTTACTTGCAGTTATGCAATATGTCGGGTGATGGTTGATCTGATGTTCTTTCCATCTAGCCCAGTCTGTGTAGATTTTTCACGACATTAATTCATAACCGGATGGGAGTGGTCAAAAGTTGTAGGCTCTGATTAGTTGATCATGCCTATATAGTTTTAAACATTCAAAAAGTGTGCATTAACAAATGGGAGGGGTCCAAAGTTAGCAAAAACAAGTTTTTTGATTCTACAAGCCAAAGTATGCATTTTGGCGAGAAAAGTATCAAATATAAGTTATAGAGAATTTAAAACCCTACAATTGGAGCTGCAACACGATTAGCTTTGTTAAGTATTTATTGCAAAAATACCAAAAAAACCCCTGAAAATGGTCATTATTATTGCAAAAATGATACGATTTAGGTTTTTACTACTCTAAAAGCTAGCTTTTAAAATTCCAAACGTAACCAGCTTTTATAAATGTCAATTGGTTAATTGGTTGCTGAGATATTGCTTCTTATTACAAATTTTCTTTCTTTTTTTGGGTACGGTAATATTCCAAAAAATAACGAACAGAGCATTATTTATTGTAACTATAAATGCTTTGCAAAATTGATGGCAGTATTTTCTAAGCATTGATATAATAAATTCGTCTCTAAATTGCGTCTCCTTTTGATATGTTGACTAATTGCCGAAACTGTAAAATGGCGGCAAATATAACGTAACATTCTAATCTGTGTACCTGAAGGTGGATATATTTTAAACATGTATTGTATAAATACATATATTGTGCAACATTAAGGTTGAGATTTCTTTTAATGTTACTTTTGCCGCAGCTCTACCTCATATAGGATAAAATTTAAAAAAATATACAAACGAACTGTTGCCTAATTTAACGCATTTACACTATATGCAAATAATGGAGTAAAGACTTTAAGAAATTTTCTTCCAACCGAGAAATTAGTGTATAAATTTAATGTATGTATTTTTACATGTCATATGTTTATGTATGCATTTGCATTAATGAAACATTTCGTTAAACCGTTTATGGTGAACTTTAACAAATTAGTTCATAAATTTTTAACGAACACACTGAATGCCAACATGACCACCATCCGTTCGTAATATTACTAAAGTTTACGTTAGATCAATTAGCTCTTTGTTATATCAATGAAAAAAGAAGTAGTGATGGGTGATAATTTTCCCAAGTTCCCAAATCTTAAGATGTTGTAAGCACACTTCAGGCAGCACATTAATTTCAGTGTGTTTTTGGCGATAATTAGAGCTTTCTCCATTTCTAACGGGCGAAAGAACTTTCGACGGGACCAGGTGTTTAACGATGGGTTGATGGGAATTTTCGACGGCATGACCGAAAAGGTGGTTTTATTGTACAGGTGTTTTCGACTGTATAAAGAAAATTTAACAAGGCCGCGTATTGATGGTTCAATTAGGAATGAAAATAAGGGGATCTATACTTACATCAAAACAATTTATTTGTTACTACAAGGCAAGAGGGCAAGGGAAATCTACGGGAAATCACATCTTTATCACGAAAATATTAAAAGGGCATGAATTTGAACCGTTCCTACCGATACACTTCCTACCTACCTGCCTTAAGCAGACCGTAGAAATTTCTTTACGATTAATTTTGGGATCACCTAATTTTGACCTACGATTAAAGCAGGTAGCCTCAATATTTGCCGTCGAAAGTTCGCCCGCCGTTTCTAACTTATGTATAGCTCCTTTCATTACTTAAATGTTATCTTTAGTTTAAAATTCTATGTTGCTATGGTATATATGTTGCTGTTTCTATATTTATATAAAATGCATGCTTAATGGTGCCATAACTGTAAAAAAAATATTGGTTATTTTTCTTCTGGACGAAAAAGAGCTTGTAGAGCATGTTGAGCTTATATTGTTAGTGATACAAATGTAGAATTTTTGAAAATGTGTTGGTCCAATGCCTGCCCAAACAAACGAATAATTGTTTCAACAGAAAGCCTGGAGCTACCGGTGCACGATACTTTTGTAATTATAAATTTTTCCAAGCTCCAATCGTTCCAATTCGATCTCCGCGGTCATTATCTAACATAATCGAAATTTATCGTCCAGAGGTTCCCCGAAGAGCAACAAATAACAATATTGTCAGTTATTCACCAATTAACTTAATAATAGACGAGACAGCTCTCATTGGCGTTTACCTCATCGAAAAACACGCGAGCCATCGATATCTCCGTCGAAAAAATTACCAAGGGACTCTACATATTCAATGGTCGTAATTAATTTTACAAAAACCCCCCTAGTATGACCGTTAGATTATCACCGCACGAGATCTCCAAATGTTTCGAAAAATTGTTCGGGAAAAGGAAAGAACCCCCAACTGTCGCGTATTAACACTTCGATATCAGTTGGAGATAAGAGGTAGGTTAGTTTATATTCCGATAATTATTAGGCCTGTTTTGCGCCTAATTTATGAATATTTATTTCGTTTTTTTAACCCCTGTGGATCTGTCGCCGGCGATATTAACGCATGAAGGAGCAGCGGAGTTAAAAGATTGGCCTCCCACATAGAAATAAATGATTGTTTTCGCAGAGAGAATTTTCTATATTTTAAAGTATAAATGGCATGTCTCGAGTCTCCTGAAAGAAGAACGGCAACAAAAGCGTTTAAAAATCTTAGGGAACTTTACTTCCCTTTTTCCCCGCCGGTAATCCATACTTATTGCATGTTCTTAGTCTTTTTCGCCGTGCCGATGATAAACGATAATTGGTTCGGGAAAGCGATAGATACCTTTCGCGTTCGCAAAAAAGCAAGAATGGGAGGCTATTAAGATTGTATTTCACCTGCAAGGCTGTAGCTAAGAGCCGTGCCGAGATGAATACGGGAAATGCGTCGATTTTCTCGTTAAGATTAAATGAGTTTCTCTCAGGATATTTGAATAGTTGACTAACGAACTACGGAAAATTACGTGGAGCGATGGGTTTTCCTCGTTTTCCGCTCGTTCCTTCTTCGAATTATATGCAATAATTAAAAATTGGATGTAAGAGGGCGCGTTCCCCAATAGTTCCGTAGTTGATACGAGATACTATCAAAATGTCAAGTGCATTTACTCAGGCAGTAGTTGAGTGATTGGAATAATATTACAAGAAAATGAAGAGGGCAAAATCGATTTAAGCCTTTTCAAAAGGTGTCACTTTTTGGAATCACAAGCTTCATGTCTATTAGTGCCCATGATACTTTTCTGCCTAAAACTATACATTTTACTTCAACACAAAATTTAACTTTTGTAACTATATTTTAAGTAGCATTTACAAATCAGATTTTGAATCCGATTACGAATAGGTTAGATGCTGACGTAAGGCAAATATTAGTAAAAAAATTCTAAAGTCTCCGTTCATACAGGAATGGGCAAATGTACCGGAACCATCTACTATCTTCGTTATTCATAAATTCCTACATACATTCCAATTTACCAGGATAGTAGGTTGAAAAGAATATTATCTTTTTAACAATAATGACAAATCTTTTGCCATTACGGTTTAACCGGAAATGGCATTTTTAGACATATTTTAGACGAACACGTTATACATTTTTCGAATATAAATTTAATAAAAACATACGGATGTATCGATATAACGTTTTAAAATTTAAAATCATTTAGAATTAAATAGTTTATTACAAATCCACTCATCCTACATCAAACTCAGAAGCGAACATTTACATGGTTGTACGTATTATAAAAAGTTCTGAAATTTCCTCCAAAGCCTTAAATATTGATCTTTAATAGATTGGTCATGGAAACAAAATCATTTTGTTCATTTTGGTACTTGATGCATGTTGGCAATGTCTTCTACTAGTGACAACGACAGATAAGAGACGACAAACGACGACAGAGAACGAGAAACTTTTCTAGGTTAAGATATTGAAGGCATTGTTGCCAGAGCATATTGATAAAAGTGACATATCCAAGTTTTCCTAATTTAAATCTGCTTATTTTCACAAACTTTAAAAAAAACAAGGTAGAGCTTATTTCCTTATGAAAAAAATTGATAGCATTGGGCTCCCAAAAATATTTTCAATATTTCATATCTCTAATATGTATGTATGTATACATATATCATTTTAGAAATCGGAGTTTTATGCTGAACAGATTCAAGATCAGTTTTGCGCAGAATCAATAAATTTCTGAAATACAATACAGGGTGTTCTTGAAATAACGCATCCCATAATCACCGCCACATTATTTTTTATTTAAAAAATGAGAATTAACCACAAAATATTTCCCCAGCATATGTTTTTCAAAAATGCTATCACTTGTAGGACCTGCAACATCTCCGATATCAATAATGAGATTTATGGTTAGCCTAAGATAGTTATGAACTGATTGTGAATTTAATCAGAAGCAAAAATCGAAACGTTTGATTGGCTAGAATCGATGGCTGCGTCAAACTTATTTATACAGTCATCACAGGTTTAGTTGTCATTATATATTTTGATAATGTATATATTTTTTGCAAAATGTTAAGAGTATTGATGTTTAGACCAAGTTGATGGAAACTAAATAATGGTAAATTATAATATTACTACCTTAAACGGCACCCAATTCTTGGATTTGCATCTTCACTTTGCACTAATTCAGATTTCTTTGTTTTTTGTAAATAATTTGTTTTAACATCGTTATAAGTTTTAACTTATATTTATTTCATTTAGTTTTTTTATTTTTTCTCGTATTCAAATTTTTACCAAACGCTAAATATCACAATATTTGTTCTTAAATTATTAAACGTGGTTGGCATAATTCCGAAAAATAATACATGGTGTTTTTGAATCGGAATTATTCCAGATTCGAAAATTCCAACAGAAAAACGACTCCCTGTATCTCTTTCATCCAAATATATTATCATTTTTGGGTATTTTAATATGGCAACATTTGCAACGTTATTCCGTATATTCTAACAATTGTTATAAACTGATTGTGGTTCTATCCTTGCAGTTTACTATAAAGTCTGAAATCGAAAGTCAGAGCTTGGTTTCGGTGCATTTTGTTCAATACCTGACTAAAATAATCAAGACTTCTTGATTTTGAACCTTTCAGAATATTGTTCCACTTTATTAAGCATTGGTAATAATGTCCCAACATAAGATATTCAGATATCTCAGGGTCCTAGTCGGATAAATTTCCAGGGACAATAACTAAGTCTCAAAAGTTTTGTTTATATTTCTAATTTGAATTTGGAACCAGAAATTAAATACCTCATTACTGGCACCCGGGATCCAGTTTTCTTTCTTTTGTTTGTAATTAGTATGGAAACACTACAATTCCCCGTATGTCGAATGTACCAATTCAACAACATTTTGTATATGAAATAATCAAGTTTGCACAGCTGAATCAGTTACAGTTTCCCACACCACCTTAAACTATACTGAAACAACCAAACGACCAGTTCTTAAAACTATTAACGGTATCGATTTGAAGCTAGTGTTGAGATTTTTCCCAATTTTAGTACCTTTTTTCCTTAACTTGTTACCCGTCGACAATTTAGCGCGAACCGACATCAAACTAAACGTATAATGGCGACAATACACTAAACACTAAACAGGAACAAAAACTAATGTGCGTGGAACATTTACGAAATTTAATTTTCCAGTCGAGTTGCCTTTATTGCAAAAATGTTGTTCGCTGGTCACTGTCTAAATAAATGACGATATAAGGCCCTTTTTACTGCCGTTGATCAACACTATTAACCGTATTAACAATTAGTGAGGATAGTAGGGGAAGATTTACGGGGATGGGGTACGGGTAGGTAATCGATAAAGAGGAATTGAAGCAAAGTTAATACAAAATAGCTCCACTAAAAAATTTTTTAGATGCATAATTTATTTTTGAACTAATAAGTCGCGTTTAAATCCAATTATTTCCGACTAGTTTCGTTTTAAAACATTTACGCTTACCGCTACATAAATGCATCTTTCATGCAAATTAATCCTCGTGAACACACTTAATTTTTTTTAAACGAAGTAATATTAATCAGATCATTACTTCCGGACGCTAAATTAAATCGTGTTTCGCAAATTCAGTACACTCATTTTGTTTATGCAGAGCACTCAACCAATAACATCAAGATTGTTCGCCGTTGCATTTCATATTATATTAACAACGCTTAACTATGCAAAACAAATTCTTAATTAAACCCTCCATTTAATCCTGCACCCTCTCAAGAATAAACAGATTTGTTTAGAGTTACACCTTCGATATATTCACCTTAAACACATACACACACATACTTGATTGCCTATAAGTCACAAGATAATTACCTTATAAATCTATGGGACAATACGCGTCTCTCACACATCGAAAAGTTACTCCGAGGAGTCTGTGTATCGGGGAAATTCGTCCGGTTAATAATGGTGTTTAGGTGTCAGTTTGGTGTAGAGTTGGTATAGGGGATTCGTCACATTCTCGGAGTTGGAGGCGAGGAGTTGTACTTAAGGTATCGGAGATGAATTAACCCTTTCGATGCATCCTTATGGGTAATAAGATTTATTTAAGATATCAGGAGTGAATGTCGATATTTTTGTCTACAGTGGGGAGGGTAACGAGAAAAGGTAATCTCTCTTTTTTTTGTACAAAGATGTACAAAAGCTTGATTCGCTTGTAGTACAATTGGTTAGTGTAGACTTCTCCATTATAAGAAATTGCACAACACGAGAGTTTGATAAGTTGGTCCGCTGGAATGAACACCTGGTCGCCAAGGTTGTATTTGTCGGCTTTTGTCGCCAAGTTTATGGAATTTTTTTTCGACTTTTAAATGGTGTCTATAAAAAATATAGACATTGATGTGTATTAAATATTATGACAATTTTTCTGTTGCCATTTGTGGCATTTTGAAACGATTTTATTTTTTTGGGTTAGCTGTTGTATCTAATGTAATATTGGCGGAACACACCGACAATTTGAGGAAGGAAACGAATTATAAATCTTATGTGCTTAACTGAACAAAGTAAATAAAAAATATAATAAAGAAATAAATGATAAAATAAACAAAGAAAAATAAATAGCCTTACTGCCTTATAAAGTAAAGCAGAAAAATTTAACATATAAAAGTGATTTCCAATATTCATTATCTGAATTATTGCATTTCACGGATGCATTCAGTAGATATATAAGATATAAAGCCTCAAACATTGTATGTAAGAATTTTGACTAATGATTATGAAAAAATGCAGCTTTTGACGCAATGCTTGTACTCTCGTTTCATCTAGATGGGGTTGAGGAAATTAAGGTTGAAAATGTCAATATATTTTAAAGAAAGGTTGTAGTGTGCAAACAAGTATCACAAACTTTAAGGATGGGGGGGGGGTGGCGTAATTCAAAACAGGCATATAGATTAATAAAACTGCGGTTACAAATAGTTTTTAGCAATGCATTAAGACGCAGGATTTTAATTTTGTGGAAAACCGGTCCTGCCGAAATCGTACTAGAGTACAATAATGAGCTTTGAGGAAACGCAGTACGAAATTATAAGGCATGTTTATTAACAGTCTTATTTAACTTACTTATTATTTATTAGCATTCTTTTTGATGTCTGTAGCTTTCGAGTATTATCACACTCTTTCTCAGAATAATCTACATAAATTATACAAAATTTTTATTCAATTTAATTTTTGTATGTATTATGTGATATGATACTTTTGAAAAAATAATATTATGTTAGGCACAGTTGAAAATCGAATGTTTGATGTGAAAAACAATTGAATGTCGCAAGGTATGTAAAAATCACCAACAAGTAGGTTTAATTAGACCACATGTCAAATTGACTGTATTAATACTAGTGGGAATAACTTAAAATATTCTTGGCATAAAACGTGTAATTATAGTACGTTGAAACAGAAAAGGATCATAAAACCATATTTCAATTTTTGGAATATTATTGGCGATTGACAGTTTGATTGAAGTTATATATGAACTGTTTATTGATGTAATCAGTGTCAAGCTCAAATTTACAAAAAAAATCGTTGTCATCTGTGTGACTTATGTGAAAACATGTGCAATTCAATTCTTTAAATAATATTAGCCATGGGAGTAGTTTTTTGGGTAGATTTATGATCAATGTTTACTCGATGTATATTCCATTTCTCAAAAAGGCATAAAAGGCTTAAAGTTTTAGGTGTTTTAAACGGCGGGCGTAATTTCGGCCGGTAATCCCATCGGTCACCTGACCATATAATGTAAATTTGGCCGGGGGTTTAAAGAGTCCTTCTTATCTTATATGTAATTTCGGCCGGATGAAATAAAATATTGTTAATATTGTTCCTTTGGTTAAAATATTTTTAAATTTTATAAGTGATACATTGATTCATTATCGAAGGAGGTGAATTCGGAACCACACAGGTTTTCCCTTGCAAATTCTGATGATGCCTAATAGGCTAAGTGAGAACATGTTTGATCCTTGCCCTCTTGCGCCTCTAAACTTTTTTGTTTTCCTTATTATTTCACCATTTCCAACAATATCAATATCTGTTATGTTAATAAAAAATAAATTCCACATTCCTACCATAAACATTACCCTCGGCCGAATTTACATCTGTGATTAGCAGTGTCCTTTACTTTGGGCAGGTACCCAAGGGGATTACCGGCCGAAATTACATCCGCCCGTTTTAAAGTCAAAACTGTAATTTCTGTAAACTGCGCGTTCAGCCAAATTTAAGGATGTTTCATTATTTCTAAAGCCACATTTATGGGTGACCAGTCTAACGCCCGGTTTCATAATGCAGTTAAAGACCACTTTAACTTAAAGTTGACTTTGACTGTGTCGTTAAGTTAAAGTGGACTTTAACTGCGATATGAAACCGGGCGTTACTACTTCTAACGTCACAGTCAAAGTCAACTTTAAGTTAAAGTGGACTTTAGCTACATTATGAAACCGAGCGTAATTAACCCACAGCCCGCTGGAGGCGCTGGATGTTTGCCTACTTTCTAACAACCTTTGACTTATTTTTTACATTTTACACTTATTACAGTTGACTTTTGTAAACTATACCAGATGTCCGTTTGATATTGTAGTGGGTTTTAACCTTTGTGAAAGTAGGGTTAAGACCTAGACGTAGGTCTTCCTAGAAGACCTAGGAAGACGTGGGGCGACGGAATACGGAAGGCCATGAGCGAATGAAACCACACAGATTGTCAAAATCGTCTACAATGGAGCAAAAGTCTAGAAGTTGGACAGCGAAGACAAACGTTATAAACCGACATATGTATATATGCCTCATGTCTATGATGAGCAAACCTGATAGTTCTGTCCCTGAAAGCGTTAATATGGTTCACATTTATCCTGAAACGATGATCTGATGTCAAATATAAGAAACAGTTAATGCAGAAAATGTAATTATTGTGAATTTATGACAGTACTTTTTAGAGTCAAATACACATAAGAATATACAATAGATTTATTTTGTGTAGGAATGTAATTTATTGTTTAAAATACACAAGAAACGAATTCACTTGATCCAATGAAAATGGTCAATGTCAAATACTCAATGTATGTATGTATTAAGAAACCTATTTCGAAAACTTTACCAGTTATATGTTTTTTTCTAATTTATTCTTCAAGCAATTATTTATTGCAAATTTTATATGAGACAAGACATAATCTCTAAATTCTATTAAAATCTTCCATAATATACCCCTGAACATATATAGTAACCTCTTAAGACATTCTTTAGATTAAGCAGTAGGCTTCTATCCAACTACTTAGTGTACCCTACATCTTCTATCATATTATACTTGAGTTAATGTGTATAATTTGAAATAACCAAAAATTCTATTTTAGTCAATCTAAAAAAACAGGCGTCCAAGTTGAATTCCAGCACTTGTGCATCTCAAAAATCTACCATCTACGTCCCATACGTAATCCGAAAAATTAATATTTAATTATAGATTATCTCCATCACAAAAACGATCCTAACAACACTCGACCGGTTAAAATACACGTACAGAATTGATTTCTCGAACTCGAAATATCTAATTTAGTAGAATTAGTGACACATAAGCCGGCTATTTCGAGACGTATGACAAATATCTCACCAGCATCACCTCTGCGATCCTCTTCCAATCCGCCTGGCTCTAAACGTCCATCTCTCTTCTTGGATCGGATCCAAAGAGAGGGATGATTACAAAGTGCGGGTGTTTAACGTCTCGTATTAATTATGCATACCTCCGATTGGCCGACGAAGCCAAAGGTTTTGTAATTATGACAGGAAAGAAATGGAGAATTGACAATAAAATAACAAAACTTCTGACCTGTGCTCGTAAGACGTGTGGACTTCTTTGATATCTGTGATCATGTATCTTTTCGATTTATAAATAAACGCGTAATCTGGTACATGTCGCATTAGTGTACCACTTGGTTCTAGTGCCAAATGTTTAATTTGCACTAAGAGTCTGTGATTGATTTAGAGAGAGCTAAACCGTTTACGAATTTACGGTAATTAAGCGTAAATCAATTTTTGATATTTATGCACCGCCAAATGGCCCATCAGAATGTAGTCGGATGTGTCGCAAAAAACACTTCATCGATTTACTTCCGTCTCATTTATCCCCTTACGGATTCTGTCCCGGCAAAAAAATCCATTAACCGCCGTTTTTGTTTGTCCGTTATATTTTCTGGATCTACGATAAAATCACCTATAAATATCCCCAAAAAAGGAACGCAATTTCCTCCGAGCAAAGACATAAAACGATAAAAATGCCCCGAAAAGTAATTAAGAAATGTATTTAAAAATGCAACGGGGGAAATTTGCTGCCATATATTTAATTTAGTTCGGGTCGCGAACGCGGAAAATAACGCGGTTGTCAAATTTATCATTAGTGTTATTTTTTTGTATTATTTAGGCACTTAAATGTCGGGAAATACCAAACAAATAATTCTATATACAGCAGCTCGCCCATGGCAGCTGAGGATATTTGAAAGTTTCCGGAAAGTTTTAAGATTTCGGCTATTGCGAATTGCGAATAACATATATATATATATATATATATATATATATATATATATATATGAAATATTTATCTAGATATCGGTACGTCTTAACATTCACGTCTCAAAATAATGGGAATTTTTAAAGATACGAAAGGAGGATCATTCGTGGGATGAATCGTTACGTAAGAAAAGATCCCAGGTTGCATTAGCCGTCGTCACAGCCATTTATAAAACAAAGAAAAAAATCGCATTATTTCCCTAAACAATAAATCGTGGTTGTGTGTATACACAGGCTACATTATTTTTCGGGGGCGCACAGATAGATAAATTCGCACATATACACGGAAATAAAAATACACACATAATTTATTTAGGTTTTGCGACAACGACGAATTTAAGAAAAGCTATCACCTTAAGTACAGATATATTTCATATCAGAGATACGCGGGGGGCTGGGGGCCGCTTGTGCCGCCCTTTTTAGCACGACACGGCGGAAAATATTGCGTGTCTTTCTAATACGCGAATAACTAACGGTAATTTAGTAGCTGTTGAGCCTCTGAACGAGATCGGAACACATTTTTCAAATGTTTGACGTAAGAAAACACGTGAATTAAATAATCAGAAAGAAATTTGTTTCCCACTTATAAATGTTTAGTTGGCAGGTCTCTGCGATGTAATCATCGAAATACTTTCAGCAATTTTATACATCCATTACCGCTTGATCTGATTTTAATGCTGTTATGTTTGTCAATAACTAAATGGTTATAACTTATAACCTAGCCTAAAACCAAATTAGTGCATTTTATAAGCTGTACGCGGCTGACAAAACGAAAGCATGTAGGTTTTATAAATGTCCCCGAATTTGTGACTAATATACATTTGGTCGCGTTGAGTGAGAAAATACAACGCAAGCCAACAGATATCGTAACGATAGGTCACACAAAACAAAGCAATAAGAATTGTTTGAAATCTAACTGTTGTTATTGAATAAACCCCCAAAAAATTAAACAACGATCGTTGCTAACTTTTTACTGCCGACGTTTCGTCCGATATTACGGACATAATCATAGCTAATTTAGGTGGAAAAAGAGTTGTATGAATTACATAGATTTGACCACTGTATATCGCCAATATGAGATTTATTGGAGGACCATTATTAAAAATAGAAACCCCCCAAAACTTGACTGCGTGCTGGACCAGTGACAAAATACAACGATCGTTGTTTCATTTTTTTGGGGTTTATTCAAGAACAACAGTTCCTTTGCATCTCCCCGAGAACATCTACCCATCTGTTTGAAATCTAATTTCCTAAATACTTACATATATACCTACATTCAATGTTAAAAACGCCTAAATTGCCGCAACTGCTCATCTGTCAGTCTAATGTCTATTAGGAATTAAAGTACATATATACATATATTACACATATACAAATATGTATATAAGTTATTTGCGCAAATTCAAAAAAATCGATTTAGGATTGAGATCAGGGATTAGACTGAATAACATTGCGATTGGTTTGGAGAGATGAAAGCTCGCCAACTTTTATACACCGTTAAATTCGATTATGTGCTCAAAGTGTAATACACCGTAACTTCTTGGGTTATAATAACGTCATTGCGCGACAGGAGCACATTTGAAATTACAGCTAAATCTTAAACGATCCATCTTAGTTATAGCTATTGTCTTCTGATAGACATGCCTACATATGTTTCTAATAATAAAGCGAAAATTGTTACCTCTGCCAAAATTTGCATATTTACATATATATACTTTCCTTTTTCTTTCGAATATATTTCATATGCGCGTGGAATTTTAACGCGTCTTCTTGTGGATCCGGGATTTACTCGAGATTTGCTAGTGGCCGATCTGTTAGCTCGGGGAATCTGCAAAACGAGAAAAATTCAGGTCGAAATTCCGATGGCGCTTGGTTTAGCCAAAACAAATACTACAACGCCAAAAATACGTTTCCCAATAAAATACAAGATTTGGGTTTGTTAGGAACCAAAGTATAAGGTTTAAATTAAGGAGTAGAATCCAAAATTGTTGTCCAATCCTTTCGAGATATTTAATCCCGTGTTTCAATTGAAACCCAACATGTTTTTCATTGTTCTGTCTCCAAATACTACGAAAATTCACATTTTTCTACATTTGTGTTACATTTACGTAAAGTTACGAATCTGGCAATCCGGAACATGTGTTTATGTTTCTAGCTTGAAAGAAAGAGAGACAGTCCTCGAATTTGATTGTAAGTGCGGTAAAGAAATCGTTTGTAATGTTCGTAGAAACATGAAAAGCTTATTTATTGTAATATAGATTTAAGGGGTCGAGCTACTTAAAAATTGCCCTGTTATTTTAAAAACCATAAGATATGGTAGAAACTTTCCACTTCTAGCCCAGACTTGCTAGTCTAAACGAATTCAAGATATATTTTTCCAACTCGCTTTTCATGAGCAAAATTATTGAATTGTATAGAATTCATGAAAGGGCGGATTTATAGAGAAGACAATACAAAAAATATTCTAAGGTATTGTTTTATGTAAACTATCCAGAATAAACAAAAATACGATGTAAATAAAGTTTTATAGCGCGAGAGGCAGTAAGTTTTGTTCCTATTTAAGTAGATTTTTTGCATGGTGAGAAAACTGTAGTCTTTTGAATGATGCCATACCGAAAGAAAATTAGAATTCTTTAGAATATTAAGAAATGATTAAGAAAGAGATTCTTTTTTCAGGGAAACTGTAATTTTATGGGCTTTTTGGCATACTCTCAGCCTGTCATTTCTAGTGAGTCGGTTGAAGATCACCATTAGATACGGTAAAATTAATGAAACTATTAACCAGTCTAAAATAATACGTGAAAAAATTCGTTTTGTAAGAGTTATAGTAAAGTGAAAGAATATTTTGTATTTATTACAAGAATCGGAGTGCCATGTGGATTCAAAAATAAAAATGGGCAACCTTCGTTAAGAGCTCTTGGCTCTGGAGTCTAAAATCATTGTTGGAATAAAGTAAAATAGTCCACATTGCCAAAAAATCATCAAAATGAGGTTTGTTCTGATATCCCTCGTCCGACACTTTCTGCTAATATGAACAAAGAAAGCCATTTGCATATTTTTTTTCAACAACTGCATATAATGCTTAAATTACAGAAAAATGTGCAATTTTTATCTGATCATCAGACTGTCCGAGCTACTAAGTATTTTCATTAAAATTATAATTGGTTTTGAAATTTGATTCGACACATAATCTGTTTCGCAAGCTGAGGAATTACTTTAAACAATTTTCTTAAATGCAGTGTTAATTTATTTTTTGTAATCTTCGAGATGAAGTAGTCCATGACTCTAAGATTATTTGTAACTATGGGATTATTCGGAATTCATGCCGGATTATTTAACTTGTTACTTTCAGAAAACAGATGAATATCAATCAGCTTTTAAAAGCGATGATTAAAAAACCCAGAAAGAAAAGTTGTTGAAGTAAACAAGAGTTTTTCCAAATTGAAGTAAATGTAAATATGTTCGTTTAAGTAGAAAACAAAAATTAGCAGAAAATTTGTAGAAGCTTTCAATTATTACCGTACTTTGCGCTTATTTTTAATACACTCTTCAGTTGCCTTCATTTAATAGATGTAGTACCAATATTATCGTTTCTACTGCAATTTCTATTAAACATGCTTTTTTAATCGCCTATTTCGAACTGGTGTTGAATATATTTGTTATACATAAATATGCGCATATGTTTGGTATACACTCATGCATATTTTCCTTTCTACAATAATTATGAGATAAATATTGTTCTAAAATCAGTATTTGATTATTCAATTTATTTACTTACTCTCTACACATCAGATAGGGAACATGTAAAGAAATAATATGGTGTACTTCCAAAAATCCAAGTGCAAGAAACACGAAGAAAACCATATACCAGTACAAAAGTGCCGAACTGTATTAATAAAAGTAGCAGCTTGCAGAATATAAGAGAATGAAGATTTTAACACCAGTTCCATACTAATCAACGTTGTATTTAAAAGTAAAGGTGTTACACTCCGCCATCGTTCTTTACGAAAAAGCATGTTGACTATGTAGCATTAAAGATGTGAACATTTAATAACCTTAGGCATGTTTGGTGCATGGAAATTAACCTTGTTTATTATTTCACTGTAGCTGTACATACACAAAGTTCATACCGTAAAAGAGGAATAAAATGTCCTTTTCGCTCCGCCTGGGTCTAAGCAACTGCAAGTTAAACACGTTTAGTCAACTATTATGCAAAACTGTGAAAGAATAAAGATTTTGTTCTCAAAATGACCATTCGTACACTTTTTTAGTAAAATCAATTTTAGATCAGTGTAAATATGATTTTAAGCAATAGATTCCTAGAAGCGACTTTGTTGCTAACAAGTTTATAGGTTATAATAGAAAAAGCATCTCATCTCCAGATTCCATAAAGAATGTCCGCGTTATTGTTTTCTTTACACACTAAAATTATTGCAAACGTGATTATCCCAGAATATTGAAAAAACTGTAGGTGGTAGGGAAAACTGATGCAGAGGAGATTTATGCAAAATTAGAGAAAAATGGGAAATGCTAAATTAAAATCGGTCGACAAATAAAAAATGATCGGCAAAAACTGTAAAAGGATTATTTAATTAATTGTAATTAAAAAACGGTTTAAAAGGGGAATTCGCTAAATGTTATAACTTTGCAAAACATCTTTAAAAATCATTCAATCTACTTATTTCTTACGAGTTTTTCAAAGCGTAAAAATGTGCAAAAGATGGGCGCTGTAGTTGTAATAGATGTTGCAAAATCTCATTTGTATATCCCTTTAGGGTGAAAATGGCCAACTTCGTCCGCTTCTCCAATTGCCAATTTTTTATAAAAACTTGTTTAGAAACGCGCGCTTCAAAGTTCAAGCGCTCAACATTAATAAATATCAATTAATAATCTTTTTCTTTAAATATTGGTTTTTAAATTTTACATTTAAAAAAGGAAAATTTTATCTAGTTTACTCCCTAGTTGTGGATTTTCCATTTCTTTCGGTCTTCCCAATCTCCTCTTAAATTTCTGCCTTTCATGGCTTGGTCGACCTCCTCTCTCCATGATCTTCGAGGTCTTCCTCGATATCGTCTTTGTAGTGGACTACAATCCAATATCTTCTTTGCCCATCTTTCGTCTGGCATACGCCTTAGATGTCCATACCATTTTAAGCGTTTTGTCTCGAGTATATCTAGAATGTCGAGATCAACACCCATTTTCGCTCTTATTTCGTGGTTTCGTGTCCTATCTTGTCTTGTTAGTCTACAGCACCTTCTACAATAGTTCATTTCCGTGGTAGTATTTTTGACTTATCTGCCTTTTTCAGTTCCCATAGTTCAGAACCATAGTTTCCATATAGTTTCTATGCTTACCGCTATAGTCTTATATATGGGTATTCTACTATTCTTTGTTATTTTTGCACCATATAAAATTTCACTTCATTATCTTGTTGCCACCCTTGCTTGCGTCATTCTGTTCAAAATTTCATCCCTGCTTCCTCCTCTTCCTGACAGTCTAATCCCTAAATATTGATACCATTTAGTATGTCTCATAGCCACTGGTCCTAAGTTTAATTTTTCGCCCTGATCGCCTACTACCATATAATCAGTTTTCGTTGGGTTTATTGTTAAACCCCACTCTTCGTATGCTTCTTGTAACTCCCTCAGCATTTCCCTAGTCTACATCCAACCTGTCTTCAGCTGTAATTGCCTGGTTTTCATCAAAATATAAAGTAAACAGTTTGTCGTCCCCAACTGGTATCCCCATTGCACTACATTTACGTCTCCACTGTGATAATGCACCATTTAAATAGTTCTTAAAAAGGGCAGGTGCGATGCAGCATCACTAACTAAGCCCTTTTAGAATATTGTAATGGGGGTGTTCGGTTTTTTGTGACCTATTGTTTTTTTCCCATAAATCGATAGAGGGGAACGTGGTGTATCCATCAAGACTATTTTGTCGCCATGAAATTGAAAGGGCGCCTCAAATTTCGAATTTGAAAACGTGATGACTCACCCGGTCATTTTTTGAATATTTTCGTGTATCGGCAACAGTGCACACTGGGGTAATAAAAGTTTGAATCGACCCAGTTATTCTTATTAAAATTGTCAATTATCGTAGGAATATAAAGACAACAGGAGAGAGGGCCGACTTGTCTAAAAGACCGTTAGAATTCTGAAGTTTTATGTTTTAAGAACGTGCGAGAAGGTCGGAGGAGGTGGTAAACATATAAACATAACCTCATTGTTTTTCCGTCAAATGTGTGGTGTAGAGTGAATTTATGTGAATTAGCTACATAAAAATCGTGGATCATTACAAACTCCACCATAGGCAGGTTTCTATAATCAGAATCTAACTTCCACGATCTACACAATAACAGAGGAGTAATCACTACTGTGATTTAGGTGTATAAAATTATTACCTTCTCGTTGAAAACCGAAGTAAATGTGCACCTCAAAGTGCAGATATTACTGTCGCCAGAAAATATACGATGAATGCAAAAAAAAGGGAATGAATTTCTCCAAAACGCTAACGGACACAAAGGTGAAAGAGTGAAAGAGTGAGCAAATAACAAAGTTTTAGGTTATGTTTGTGTTTACATTTTACCCATGCAAGTTGCAAGCGCTTTGAATTGTTCCGTCATATTGTGCAGCATTGCCAGCTCATATATAAAAACAAATTTTCTAGGGAAATAACCGGATGTGTCATCACGTTTTCAAATTCAAAATTTGAAGCGCCCTTTCAATTTCATGTCGTCAAAATGGTCTCGTTGGATGCATCACGTTCCCCTCTATTGATTCATGGGAAAAAACACATAGGTCAGAAAAAACCGAACACCTCCATTATACGATTTCCAATTTTAACGTAGGCAGACATATTTTGATAGAGTTTCTGAACAGCTCGTATATAAATTTCTTTAATGTTTTGTTGTTTCACTACCTGCCATAGTTGTTCCAAGAGAACACTATCGTAGGCTTTCGTAAGGTGGATGAAAACTACATGAGTATTCAAATTGTGCGCTAGACTTTTTTCTCTTGGCCGTTTAAGAGTAAAAATACTGTCAATACAGGAGTGGCTGGCTCTGAAGCCATTTTGCCCCTCTATTTCTTTAACACAGGATTCTTCTGTTTTTTAATATTTTGCCATATAGTCTTCTCACTCAATTTAGCATACTAATATAGTTCCCACAATCTCTCCTATCCGCCCGTCTTGTAGATATTGCTAAATATGCTTTAAGACTGGTAGATTTGCTCTTGCTAAAAACGGATTAAAAATGTAGGCCAGCAGCTCAAATAGCATATCGGGAGCATGTTTAATTAATCAATAAACAAAATAAATAGTATTTTTTTCCTAAAAACGATCAGAATACCATTATATCTGAATAAAATATTTTTATAGCCAACATTGAAAGGCTGTTGATAAAATACGGATTTTAAGAAAAACCAAAGACTACGACCAATATAAACCGGGATAGCGTATAACAGAAATGTTTGATAATTTTTAACAATTGTAATTTTGTCCGTTGGGAATAGTTTTTAAATTTTTGTATATTACAGTCCAGTCTTCATAAAGAAGTGGTGAAAATTGCTGTTCCTTATTTATATAAACTATGCTGTGGACATCTCGGCATGTATTGGTCGTAAATGTTTTTATTAAATTTGCTAGTCAGTCAGTTTGTCAGTCATTCAATGCGGTTTATAAAAATTTGAATTCATTATTTAACTGAAGAAAAAATCAAATTTAGCCATTTTTACCTTAGAGGTATTTTTCAGTATGAAAGTTTTTTGATACCATTATTCGTTTCCCCTCTCGCTTCATAATTAGACCATAAATATTTTGTTCCAGAACCAGAAACGAGAATCCCATCCGTCTACATTTCTCGCCGAAATCGCTACCAGGTAAACAAACAATATCATAAAACTTAAAAATAATCCATACCTCATCGTTCCTCTTATTAATGGTATTTTTTCTCTGTAGAGATTTATCTCCCGCGCTTCGGTAAAAATTTTCAATACGATGCACATGCTCTCTCGCTCCCTACTCTCTCTATTCGCTCTTTCGCTCTTTCCCCCTCGCGCTCAAACCGAGCAATAATATAAGTTGTACATGAAATGATTCGACCGCTTCCGTGTGTCCTGGCCAGCGCGAGGATAGGTTGACAGTGAAAAAGTTGGAGGCACTTTGGCACCCGTCCACTACGTGTCACACAGGTGGAAAAATGAGACGGCGCGAATGGAATAAGTTACAGGGGGAGGCGATCGAGAGAAAAATTTAATTCCATTCAAAGGGCGATGCGAGTTTCCGGTCTTCGAATATGGACGTTACGCTCAATCCTTCTTGGGTGATACAGGTCAACCAATAGAGATTTTTCTGCACACTAGAATTTAACCGGTCAAAACCTATACTATAGTGTAGAAGATAGTTTATACAACGTGATCAAGAAATACTGTTTAAGTTGGCAATCCTAAATTTTACTTTAAAATGGTAGACCTGGAACCACTTCCGGTTGCTTGACAGCTACTTCGACGTTTAACAGTGACAGCATTGACACTTGAGCGGTGATTCAAATTTTTATTATAAAAATATAAAAATGGTACTATTTACATTAGAACAGGATATTTTTATTGGCATGGCTTATTTTCGGAGTGCAGTTCATTACCTCATTTCTAGATGGCAATACTCCTTGGAATTCACTTTGCACCAATTTGAAGAAATGTTTCCTGAAGTTGTGTTCACTATCGACGTTTGTGATGGGCAATGTGAAGAAGGGAATGCCACCTGGTAGACCCTCCGTACTCACTGAAAATGTGGTGCAAAACGTCAGGGCCCGACTGCAACAAAGTCCTCGCAAATCGGTTAGGAAGCTTTCCCTCCAAACAGATTTGATCCTTATCAAAAGCTCACCAATTTCCACTTATTCCTAATTTCACGTATTCCGTTTCGTGACTTTTACAGGTTTATCATATGGAAGTTATTCCACTGTGTTGAAGAGCAAATTGAAATACCACCCGTATAAATTTTCGATGGTCTAATCCCTAAATCCTCCTGACCGTCCACAACGCGTCCTTTTCTGTAACTGGTTCAATCGGGAAATGAACAATGATGACATCCTGGATAAAACCTTTTTTCCTATGAAACCTGGTTCCATCTCAATGGCTGTGTTAATTCTCGAAATTACAGAATTGGGTCTGGTGAAAATTCACATGCTCTTAGAACAACAACTTTACATCTTACTAAAATTGGTGTTTGGCTGGCTGTATCGCGGCAGAGAGTAATTGCTCCTGTGTTTTTTAACTTCACAGTTAATTCTAAACGATACATTCAGCACATTCTCCAGCCATTCGTTGCCCAATTAACCGTACAATATTTGCGGGAAGTTTTTGGCCATCGAGTCATAAGTACGGGAATCTGGTCAAGTAGGTCACCAGACCTGACACCTCTAGACTTTTGTTTCTTTGGGCACCTTAAAAACAAGGTGTTCAGTAATATTTTACATTCACGTGAAGAACTGGAAGCTGCCATTATGGAGGAAGTTGCAAATATTTCTCCTCGGATGTTAATTAATGTCTTCGAGAGCCTAAAACGGAGAGTGAGTTTATGTTTAGAACATAATGGTGCTCAATTCGAGCAGTACCTTTAAATATTGAAGTTTTTTTTTGGTGTGGCCTTTCAATCGTAAATAAATGCACATAACCTAAAGTATTGTGTTTATTTAGCTGTCGCTGTCATGCAGAGTGCAGAGATTTTCGGTGTAGCGTTGCAAACCCTTTGGCAAAAAATCCTCCAGGCAACTCCCAAGCCAACTTAAACAGTATTTCTTGATCACTCTGTAGATGAAAACCCACCTTTTTGAGCCAGCGAAATCGGTGTTGGGGTTTCTATAAACAAATGAAAGTGCAAAAAATGCATTTTTTTTTAGTTTCTTGCGAATATTCCGAAAAGTAAAGAAAGGATCGTTATTCCACCAATAGGACTTTTATAGGGAATCATAAAACGTAGAAAATGGTTTGGTGTGCAAGATACGACCATTTTTCACTAAGAAAATCCGGAAAACCCCCCAAAAATTCACCTTTCTGGAAAAATTCATAATTTCGACACACTTGAGGCTGGAAAAACTATCTCCGGGGAAATGATAGATAATAATGTTTGATTTATTTGTGCGAAACATGGTTTCTGGCTGATGCGCAGTTTTTTCACAATCGCATTATGAACAATTTTCACACTTTTTCTTGCAAAATGTGTGAATTTACGGGAAATTAAAGTTTCTTAATTGTGCAAGGGGCATTTTAAATTGGAAACAAGTATCTTTAAAACTTATATCTTGGATTTCCACCTAGGAAGTGGAAAAGTACAAAAAAGGCCCTAAAAGTTGCTCCAAACGCTCGAGCTCGCATAAAAAACTGGTTTTTCCCCCACCACAGCTGCCCAAGACTAAGATTTCACGCGTTTGGAGCAACATTTAGGGCGTTTTTTGTACGTTTCCCACTTCCGACGTGAAAATCCAAGATGTACGTTATAAACATAATGGTTTCTAATTTAAAATGCCGCTTGCAGAATTAAGAAAAATTAATTTCCCAGAAATTCACACATTTCGCAAGAAAACGAGCAAAAATTGTTTATAACGCGATTATGCAAAAACTGTGCTTCAGCCAGAAACCATCTTTCGCGCACATAAATCACACATTGTTATCTATTATTTTCCCCAAGATAGTTTTCCCAGCCTCCAATTTGTCGAAATTATGAATTTTTCAAGAATGGTTAATTTTTAGGCGTTTTCCGGATTTTCTCACTGGAAAATGGTCCGACGGTGTTGTACAGCAAATTATTTTGTAGGTTTTGTAATTCCCAACAAACGTCCTATGGGCCGTATAACGATTCCTCCATTAATTTTTGCAATATTCGCAAAAGACTAAAAAAATACGTGTTTTGCATGTTAATTTGTTTATTAAAATCCCAACACCGATGTTGCTGGGTTCAAAAGGTGGGTTTTCTTCTATGAACTATCTTCTAGCTTTACCCGGGTGTCGATTTATTCCGTAGTAAGTTCCTGGAAGCCCGTAGTCCTCCGAAGGATGAGGAAGTGGGGGAAAAGTAGAAACGGGGACGTGTATGTTTCATTTTGTCTTCGAAATATAAATAATCGAAGTTATATCATTTAATGGAATGAAACATTATTCCGCCGATACGTGTACGTATTGTAAACAACTTTCTCCATGTTGTCATTCTACGGGTTTCGACTTACGTTTTATAGAGCGGATTTTTAAATTTTGGCAACTGCGCCTCTCTTTGTCTCTCTCTTTACATTGAAAATTTGCTAAAGCGGCGAATCGCTCGAAATAGGGATGTGATTTTATGAGTTTTGAGTGTGCCACTCGCAACTTGTTGTGGCGATGAGTCACTCGTTAAGCAAAACGGATTTTGGTATAGACGACGATAGTATAGTTTTTGACCGTTTCAATTTTAGTGTGAAAATATATTCTTTTTTCGCTATATTGGTTGACCTATTAGTTTGTTAGTGAACTGGAAATGACTTGGGATTATAAGCTTCAATTTGAACTTTCAGCAATTACGTCGATTTGTAATGAATGTATAAAGTTGAACTGATTGAGTTAGCTGCATTCATAGCCAGGATTTCAAGTCTCTAATTCTAACTCAAAGTTTTAGTTTTCAGTCTCGACATACGATCAAAAATGGATTGTTCTCATTTTCGGTCGAAATGTATCAGTACCAGCTTGTATTTATAAACGTAAAATTATGAATAGAAACATTAATAGAGCGTCAGCGTTCCGGGTAACATTTTCATTGTGACTTACAGCCAATTTACTCGAAGATCTATTCGGGACGCTCATATTAAATTCTGCATCATACACCTGCCAAACAGTGTATCATCATGTGCATATCCACGATTTGTGAATGCGTGTCCCCCCCACCAATCAGCATCATTTCTCTCTCTCTCCGCTTCTAATCAAAGATTTCTAAATTTAATTCGCCTGTGCCTGAAGCAGGTGACAATATCTTTACGCCCGTCGGAATGCAGACGCTGTCTGGATGGGAATAAAGTGGGAAAAATATGCGTGGATGTTTGTCGAAGTCGCTGCATTGTCTGTCGAAATTATTAATTTAGTGTATCGGGTATTTACAATTAAATACCCGAAGAATTTAATATTATGGCGAATCGCAGTTGGGACGCTACAGATCTATTTAATAAGATAACATTTTTAAAATTGTATAGGTGGGAAGCAACGAGTATTGCCACAGAATTCAATTTAAATTTTATCTCATATAATTTAATTTTTATTTTTATTCAATTTCATTTTATGGCAAATGGAATTCAAGTTTATGGCAAATCGTAACGGGTCTAACTAATACCATAAAATTTGTAAAATGGTATAGTAGACTAACCAGCAGAGCTCTAAAGTGGTCATTTTTGCGGTAAAAAAATTGGTTGCAAAGTATGCAGGGTTTTAAAGTATGATTCGTAGATGAAAAGGTATAAAATCATAACCACGAATTATTGTTTACAACAAAATGGCAGCCAAAAAACCGTAAAATATTGCAAGAAAATATGTTTTTTATATTTCTAGCAGAAACTATAAAATATCGTTTTCACTACAAAAGTTGCATGAATGCAAAAGTTGTAGAAAATTTAAAAACCTTTGAAATGAGTCCTACCGCAACTCTGTATGTGAGTTTTCCGCCGAGAAAACCCAAAAAAAACTAAAAAAAATACGCGTTTTTTGAAAATTCGTAGCTCGATCCAATGATAATATCCTATTAAACTGAAGTAGGGTTCAATAAAGAGACTAAGGATAACTTACATTAGTATAGCAACAGAATTTTTAGTTTTTCTTATTTTGGTCTAATTTTGCTATGAAGAAGGTAAAAGAAGGTAAAGAAGGACTGCTACGAGAAGACAAATTAGGCATCTTAAGGTTAGGACGACACTACAAATTTGAGGTTACTACCTCATTAAGGAGTATTAAGAAATGATCTTTGACCATGATAACCGTAAGTGACATATTGACCACGCATGTCTGTATATGGTTATTGTTTGTATTTGTTTTTCTTTTTTCTTTTTTTTTGTTTTTCTTCTCTATTTGTTTTTAATTTGTTGAATTATTTTTCCCTAATTCTTACATGTCAGTTATGAATATACTTTTGTATGTAATTAGTATATTTTATAGGTTTGTGTTTGTGTATTATTTTCTAGAATTTGTTTTGGTAAAATTGTTTGCAATTATTACTTAACGTTTTATTATTAGTAAAATATATTATATTATATATAATTCTTTGGTATTATTTTCCTTGGGACAATAATGAAACTGAATGTGACATAAATGGATTTCCTTCTTTCCCTTATTACATCAGAGACAGAATTTCCTGACCTGGGCCCGAAAAGACATGCCCATTTAGTAGATTTAGTAGATTGCAAGACCAAACATTGACCGATCAGGCAAAATCCTGACATGGATTTCTATCACGATTCCAATCGTGTTAACGTTAGATCGTTCTGATCTGGAGCTCTAACGCATATAATTAATAATTTTAGATCGAGATTTTCAAATTTGTTATGATTTATTAAAAACCATGGGAACAGAAAACAGGTAGGGGCTGACTAGCAAGAGACTATTAATTACTTAAATTTTAGGGTGTGAGGAGGAGAAATAAGTGAAACCAACATAATCCTTACACCCAATAACATCCTGAATTAAATACGCAACGTTAGACCCATTATACCGATCATCCAGATATACTGATCTAAAGTATAGTCCTTACAAAGTCACTTGAGACACTTTTCACATACAAACTAAATGTCGACGTGCCGAGCGCATTTACAAAGTACTTTTTGCCTCATATCAACGCACTGTGTTTATTTACGACACTTCATGTGACTGTCCTTCGTATAACTTAGTGCAAACGGATGCACTCACTAACACAAAGCAAGATACATGACTGAGTCCACTATTAAAAGTCGGGTCACAAAAGTTTTAAAACGTAAACGAGCGCAAAACTATGCAGGTTTAGAGGATTCAACGTCTTTTACTTTACAGGATTAAGTGGCTGTTAGCCGTTTTTTAGCTGTCTCAACTGGTTTTGTAAAAGATCGCACCAGAACGTTACATAAATGCCTAAACTTATGTAAGTAAGTTCTAATGTATTCCCTAATAATCCGATCGAATAAATGAGACACAACGAGAGCGCACAAGTCCGATGGAAGCTCCGGAGACTCCCTCGATGGGATTTCCTTAATGTCCATCGGGACATTCTCGTCCCGAGGAAGCAGCTCTGTCTGTTACTCACTCAACCCAGCCTCAAGCAAACAGCCTCTGTAAGCGTCTAAAGCGAAGCAGCTAGGCTTCAGGAACAGTACCTTTGTACTACTCATCAGTGACGGAATAGCAAGACTCCGGCCTCGTATTCTATGGAACCATCAGTAATGAAACAGCTATGCTTAAGGCACAGGGCCCCTGGAAGCATCAGCAGCAGTCAGAATCTCACAGAGATTTCGGAGTTGTCCAAAAAATGAACTTAATACCGTAACGTGTATTCTAATTTATTTATGCAGTACCTAACACTACCTCATTTATTTAGTCTATTCCTTAACAAATTCATTTATATTACACACTTAACGCGCTAATTTATTTGTACACTTATCGCAATTTTTACTTACGACGGCTTCTGGTCTACCATCCCTTCGACCGCAGGCCACAATTATTTCATTTATAATTACACATATATTTATATTTTAAATAATAATTTTTAAGGTCGCCTTTGAACTGCACCGCCTGCGTCAGATAAGAAAGAGCACGCTTCACACTGGTGTTTACATTTCGCGTTACAGTACATTATTGCTAATATCAAAAACGAACGTACTTTCCTCCTTGGAGGCCGGCTCTGTTTGCCAGTCTATATCTCTCTATTTCTAGTACCCCTCCCCAATTATTGTCCTTGAAAGTAGCAGTGGTACCAATCATTCCTAGGAAATTCGTTCCGCCAATACGGACAAACCTGGAACATATGACCCATAACTAAGTACGTTTTAACCTCCAAATGTTTCTGTTCTTCAATTTCGCTGGCATCTACTTCCCATACCGAATTCTAATTGAATTGAACCACAGACAAGAGCTAAATGGAATGAAACTATATGAGATCAATTCGTTTAGTGTTAAAGAAGCTATTTTTGAACAGACGGTAATAAAAATCCTGTGTTCGCATGTTGGGTCAACGAGATAAGGTTTCCGGAAAAACCGTTACACTCGTTACAGTCTCATAGACGGAAATGTCTCGTTTGGTCCAGGTTAGGTACATAAAGAAATTGCTAGTTGAGATCTTATTGCAAATTTTCTTCATTTAGTATTATTATTCGTTTGTCATTATGTTCTGTTGGCAGGGCACCTTCGCTCTAATCCTCAGTTTTATACTTGCCACTTCCTAAAATGCTAAATTCACCAAATATCTTCAATATTATTTAGCATCTGGATTATACTGCAATGTTTCTATCTACGTTTTCTCATTGGGGGACGTCTTTATCGTTCTTAATGATATTTCGAAAATCTTCATTTCATTTTTATTGTCGCAGGTTTCCATAACAGATTTCCATTTTATAAAGTTCAATGTTGTTTGTGATGATAATGTAATTTAGATTGATACTTATATTATTGTAAACGATACCTTTTGCGAGGGTTTTGTTTTAACTACGCATAAATACTCTTTTTATGAGGTTTTTGCTTCTGAACCGTTTCCATTTTTTCTTTCATGTAAAAAGCTATAAATAGTGATATGATTCAAATGATTATTTTCATGCTGCTCGTCTGTCGTAACGAGGCAATCAACCCCTTTTTTCGCCTTCCTTCAATTAACAATTAATCCCTCGCGTTCTCCCATATTTTCCCCTCCCCGAATCTTTAAAAATCTCCGAGTGTTTTTTCCGCGGAGATAGACGGCTGCTTATCATTCCTCCCGGTTTCCAATTCTCCTAAGTGTTTGTCATATTACAAGTGGTGAAAACAAATCAGTCGTTCCGGGGGCGCGGGGCAGGCCGGGGTGGTTTTTGTTCGATATTGTTTTTATTGTATTGTATATATACGTGTGGCGGCGGGCGGAATGGGCGGCGGGGAAGGGGAAGATGTCGGAGGCTGGATCATCCCCTTGGCCTCGAGCGTTGCTCATTAGAACGCACTTCATCCAGAAGGCCGAGAACTCTTCAATTGTCTGACGAGGGATTTTCAAGAGTGTTTCGCTCACTCACTCCTCATCTCCTCTCCTCTCTTCTTGGGTTCTTCACACATACACACGTATACACATGGTATGCGGAACGTAAATGAGATGTGAAATAGTCAGAGACGGTGTACGACATGGTACCTTTTAAAAAACATCAATTGTTTGGAAACATCGATAGAGAGTTGTGTGTTCGGGAATCCACAACTGTGTATTTACTGTCTGCATTAGCATACTTATTGGTATAGCATATGATGTGTAATAATTTACTGCGTTTTGCAGGTTCCTAATTTTTTCTTTTTAAGAAAATTAGGAATAATTTGCAAGCAAATTGTTGTGCTTGATTCATAACAACCATTACCAGCTATTAAATATTGTAGCTATTAAATACATTTGTCTTGCGTAACGTATGCAGTTTACATTATACAATAGAAATTAAACAAAAATAGATTTTTTGAATCAAAATGCAGGTCATTACTTTCAATTTTCAATTATAATTTTTATTTTTTCAAATTTTTTACTTTAAAGAACGGCAAAAAAATTCATTTTTCCACAAATATTTTCCAGGAGAAATCCATACTTCAAAGATGGGTGAGTAACCTAATTCAAAGAGATCACTCTAAGTCAAAGTTCATAAAGTTTCAAAAACATTCTAAAACATACAATGTCAAGGATATCAGTATCTCTCTCCGCTGTGATAGATTTAGCTTGACTTCTCTAATTAACACCAAAGATCGAATTTCTTCAGATGATGGATCGGCGTTTACTCTATTAAGTGCCCCCGCTCGTCTTGTAATGCGATTTATGTTGTCCAGAGTCGAAGATGTCTGGCTACGGGGATCTCAAAGCACTGGAAAGTTATTTTTCAAGAATGTGAATATACCAGTAGCTAGGGATCCTAGCTATACCGCTTCTCATGCTGCGCTGGAATTATGAAACGTTTCACTACTAGAATAAACTCCAGGCTGGATCTGTTGAAATGTCTCGAGATTGTAAAGGCTCCTAAGTATCGTAACATAACACTACTTAATAATCAACTTCTTTTGAGCTCTGCCATTCCTTCACGCTTTTGAAGTGTACCTTTAGTCCAAGACCCATCTGTCAGAAATTTGCTTTAGATGGACGTAAGAAGTAACCGCAATGTTTTTATGCCTAGATTAAGGATTGACTTATCCTTCAGAACGCAGAGGTCTGGAACATTGTTTAAAATGCAACAATTAAAAAAAATTGAAGAAAACGCTTATTTTCCAACTTGTTTCGCTTCTAACTTTTTAAGTACTGAATTTAGAAAAAACTTGAAGAGAGAAAAAAGTTGCAGAGTCGCTGTTTACATAATATGGCATAGCTAACAAACTCGAAAAGTTATTAGCGGTTTTGCAAAATAGCAATAAACAAAAAAAATCCACCAAAAAAATTTTTTGATTTATTATTTTAGGCACGTTAAAATGTAGTTAGGACTACCATATCACGGGTAGAAAGTCTTGAAGTTATAACAAAAGAATCCTGTCAATTTCGTTTCGATCGGTTTATTAGATTTTGCACAATAATTTTGCAATCCAGAAAAATCCAAAAATATTGAAAATTTTCAAAATTGTTTAAATTTTTTTTCCACTATTCAATTTTAACAAAACTGGCTGAGCATCAATAAGTAAGAAGAAGCTTTCATGTGCTTTTTTCATAATTGAAAAATATTTATTAGAACGGTCATAGTCATTGTTTAAAGTTGGTGTGTTTTTTTTGTTTATAAACAAATAGATTATCTGGGCGAATTTTTTGTTAAATGAAATTTTGAGAACATAGCCGAAAGGTACTCGGAAAGACGCTTCTTTTTATATATAATAAGTTGCTATTTTGTTCATTAGCTTCTGAGATATAACTCCTCAAAGTTGATTAGTGTTTAATAAAAGGGTTAATAATGGTTAATAAAATTACTATTTTTTCTCATATCTTAAGAAATAATTGTTTCTCACAGTAACCAGTATAATGCTTTTGTTGAAATTTACATTATAAGGATTGAAATTTACATTGAAAAAAAATTTCTCCCTTCGAATTTTGACAAATTTATAAATTTGACACCAACTTTAAACAATGACTGTGACCATTCTAATAAATATTTTTTAATTCTGAAAAAAGCGCATGAAAGATTATTCCCTCTTATATATGCTCAGCTAGTTTTGTTAAAATCTAATATTGGAAAAAAAATTAACAATTTTGAATATTTTCAATATTTTTCGATTTTTCTGGATTGCAAACTTATTGTGCAAAATCTAATAAACCGATCGAAACGATATTCACAGGACTCTTTTCCTGTAACTTCAAGATTTTCTATCTGTGATATGGAAGTCCTAACTACATTTTAAAGTGTCTAAAATAATAAATTACAAAACCACTTTTTTGGGCCGATTTTTTTTTTGTTTATTGCTATTTTGAAAAACTGCTAAAAAAAATTGGATTTCTAACCTGTACCATTTTATGTAAAAAACGATTTTGCAACTTTGTTCTGTCTTCAACTTTCTTCTAAATTCAATACTTAGAAAGTTAGAAGCAAAACAATTTGGAAAAAAACCCGTTTTTAATTTTTTTTAAATTGTGGCATTTTAAACAATGTTCTCGACCTCTGCGCTTTGATGGATAAGTTAATCATTATTCTAGGCATTATTCCCGAGGTATTCATGAAAAAGCATTGCGGTTAACTCTTACATCCCCGTCAAGACAGATGGGTCCTGGACTACTTAGGTACCTACATCGAGTAACAACCCCATCTAGCACCTATGGGACGACATAGCTAGAAGGATTATAGATAATTATCGAGAGTTGCAGATAGTAGAACATTTGGACATATATATATATATATATATATATATACAACATCCCTTAAAATAACTGATAGGTATGGATCCGGGATTTGGGAATATGTTTTATAGGCTAAAATAAGACAAAAGTCGTATTAATTAACTTCAGAAAGTGACGCCTATGTTTCATATTCGCCATAATTCACATTTTTAACGATTCGACAAAGCGGATTTTCTATAAATTTTTATAAGGGTGAATTTTATTATTTTCCTTAAACCATTTCTAAATCTGTCATCTTTATTCGATTCCTTGCGGCTTATTTCCATCGAGATACATTATGAAAGCAATGAGACTCCAAGGGATCTCCGCATCAACGATTTTTTCTTCGCGCGCCCGGCTACTTTCTACGGCACACAGTGCACTAAAATAGAAAAAAAAAAAATTAAAGACAAAAGATTGCATTGAGGAAAAATAATAAGAACAAATAGAGATGAGCTTAGATGTTAATAAAAACCGGTGAAAATTTAAAAACACAAAAGTATCATTTTTCATGTCTAGTGAAAATATAGGTACGTAGATTTTTTTTCTTTTCTGATAATGCATGATAACATATGGCTACCAGTAAATTTTTGGGCCTTCAAGTATTGCTCTTGTCAAGGTTTAGGTTGAAACAACAAATTCAACAAAACAGTATCTTGATACTTTAAAAAAATGTTAAACGTCTGATTTCAAGCATACAAACGCTATTTTTTTACTCAAGTTTTTAAAACTCAAGTTTTACTAAAATAGACAAACTAACTTTAATTAACTAATATTGATGATATGTGCTTGTCTTTTAAAAGAATTTACGTTGTTTTAAACTTAACTTGTCTATTCGATAAACTTTCTACATAAATAACAAACAGAGTAACAACTTAGAAGTTTCCATCATAGCAATACCTACTGAATAATTTACTGATCACGACATAATATGTAAATTAGTAGGCTCAGTTTTTCTAGCCAATAATACTGTAAAGCAAATATACGTGGCCTTTAATAGAAGCGTGGTAATTTGAAACCCTACTCATTAAACATCAACTTTCGTTTATGTAATATTTCGTTTCCAAACAACTAATTTCTTTAATCGGATCAGAATTGAGATTGGAAACAAAAAAGGCGTATAATATTGTTCTGATTATTATTATTATTATTATTATTATTATTATTATTAATTTTTTCTTCCTCCCCTGGCGAATCTTAACCGATCTCTCCTCATCTCATTCGACGAAACGCCGAATCGAAAAACACGTTTTTACTCCGTAATCGCAGGAATCTAAGCCATAAATTTTAAAGCAATTTAATCAAAAATTTCGTACCGTCACACGATGAGATATTTTCCAAGTCTTTCATTTTCCAGTCGCAATATTCCATTATCATACATTACTTAAATCTCAATCTAAACACATAAATATTCGAGAAGGCTACCAGCGACAAATCCGTAACGAATAATTGGACTTTTTCCGGTATGACGTATTTCCTCTACTCTCGAATTAGATCCGTTTAAATATTGCCGCGATTTTTTTTGCCCCGCGACGGTTTCGGTTCTGCCAACTTTCGCCCGGAAATTGATGGAGAACCGCCGTGTAATTAACTCCCGAACGAATTTTAAATACCTTCTCTGTTACCTACGCGACACTACGTTAATTGTTTTTAGTTCGCTAATAGGAATGAGTACGTACGACCCGATGAAGTACTTGAATTTTCATCATTTGCTTTTCATTTGATTGTATGAGCACAGTTCGTATCGTGCGTCTAAAGATTGTCATCTCACAAATATTCGATTGGGTCGTTTCGTGATAAAAAGCCGATTAAAGTGTCTCGCTATAGGTAAAACGCGAGCATGTAATTGCGCCAATTTCCGGTACCAAAAATTATCTACTTTCGAAACTCGATCGTAACGAATAGGTTAGAATATGCGGTTTGACATTAATTATTGCCAAAAATTGGACAAATGATGTCAACGTTATTAATGGCTAGGTTCAGGTGTTAATTATGTTTAACGATCCGGGGCAGGAATTGGCAACGGAGTCTGCTTTTAATTAAAACATATTAAAAACGTTACACGAGTTATGTTTTTATTAAGTTTAGATGTGAGTTAGTACTCCAAATTAGAAGATGTAACGGAAACGCAGCAATTAACATTTTTTTAATTGTGTTTCAGTTGTGGAAATATCTTGAATTGTGATATTATTATTAGCATTCTATTTTGCCAATGGAAGATGACAAATAAAATCTCGAAGTATACACTATTTAAACTCGTCGAAATAAATATGTTGTCTTATATCGCACTCATATATCTTTATGAATGGTATATTTATGTTAGTAGTGCCAAATGTTTCTGTCATGGAGAATCGTGTCAATCCCAATACAGTTTAGGATTTCAAACAAATGACGTTAATTAATTTTCATCAAAATTTTAACAAACAAACAAAGCGTGAATGGTGGGGCTTTGCACACGCAATTCTAGGGTTCGTTAGAACCATGTTATCTTTGAATTGTTAGTAATAAATAAGAAAGAAAAGCACTCTGACTCATATTCGAAAAGTATTGTTAATTGTAGTAGATGGACGTCACATTGAATTTTTATCACATTTTATTAAATTAGTATTTAGTAACCATGCAGTGTATGATATAGTCACATAACTGCTTCGATACAAAAAAATAGAAGAATATGCCAATGTTTCTCCCTTTCATAATTTCATTGCTTTCTTCTTCAACTGACAATATTTGTCAATATTTAAGAACAAATTAGTTTCATTACGGTTCACAAATAACTGTTGAATGCTTCCTTATCATATCATCTTCAAATACATAATTTTAGGTCGAATTTTAATTCATTGAATTTGTCAGAATTGTAGATAAATTGTATAGTGCTCTTCATTTACTGAAATAGTACTGAAACTGACTGTCCTAATACCTGTTACATTTCAAAATAATTTTTTGACAATAAACAAACATCTATAGCACATTTCTTAATCTACCATATGATTTAAATTTTTGTAAAAAAAAGTGGAATGTGATAATTGAATTAATAAAGAACATTTCACAGAAATTTTACATTTAAGTAAATATTTTATTACGAAGTCAGCAATATATTTTATTATTTCTCCTATTAGTTGCTAGTTCCTTTATGTATCAACACAGACGGTTTTGTAATTGGATTATATACTGTAAATGCTGTATCATACTAAAAAAAACTTCTCACACTTTATATATGCCTGGTATATATTTCTTGAACTATTTAGGCATGTTATAAGTTCTAATAAGTCAGATGTACAGGTTATTATGTAATATTATGTATTAACCCATTTATTCCGACTATTAGTATTTCGATATTATTGCAAAACTAACCGACCAACGTGTCATATTCGTTACTTATTTTGTGGTAAATACACTAACATTACAAACTCTATTTAGATATGTAATATGTCATATTAATTAGAGTGTTTCATCACTTAAATGTGTTAAATAGTTATCATACTCTCAACAGTACTTGTGAATTGAATAAATATTTCGTCTCACATTAAACCGCTATTATTTGAATGTAGCATATATTTATATTCACATTTACCTTTAGTCGATAAATCCATAGACCATCTCTTAGAAGTGATATTGCGTCCAGTATTTACCTGATATCATTTTCCGTCAATAGGGGCAACCAGCAGTGTTTAGCAGTGCATGTTTAATAAAGTTTCGGTTTCCAAAAATGTCCAAGCACAATCAAGAACATTATCATGTCGGTATAACACTCGAATATATAGAAAAATAATAAATTTTAATGAGACCATGACAGTTTAAGATCTCATCTTTTTTCGACCAGACTCGGTAGATTTAGTCTCGTATCGGTCTCGGAAATTGTTGAGGACTCTCGTGAGACGCTACGAGGATGTTGCACATAGAGTTTTAACAGGGTAAGTGTTATACCCATATCATAGGTACTCAAAACGTTCAAGAACTTTTATCAGCTGATTTGGATATACGTCTAGCTCTAGCGCATCACCCGTTTATTCGACAAGGAAGACGCGAAGATATTAATTTTAACAACCAAATTCTTTCCATTGATAAAACGTGCCTCTCAAGGATGGATGTAACAAATTACAACAATGAACATGTTAACAGAAAGTTGTCCAAGTTCTCGAAGTTGGCCATGATCTTATGTATCCGAAGAAAAACACTAAGTCTTCGCTAACAAATTTAGTTGAAGATCAACATTTGTAGGTACAATGAGGACGTTAACATCATAGGGTTTTCCGTCATACACTTGTAGTTCGATATGTGTTCATTTCAACTGTATTTGTCCACGTTGTTTTTACTGTTTGACGTCTCACATGTCGCATACCCGGAGCCCTAAAAACTTTTGTTCAAAAGCCTGATGATGACTGTTAAGCAGTCGAAATCGGTCGCTTAATTCCAATAAATTTGTTGGCGAAGACTTAGTGTTTTTCTTCAGATACATAATGAACATGTTTATGCAGGCCATAATCCACATTACACTAAACAATTTTCAACGAGAGTTCAGGATTAATGTTTGGGCGGGATTAATTGGCAATTACCACATAGACACTGACACTGTGTTTTTACAAATTTTTTGTTTCTTATCTAATTGCCATTTTATTGCACTTTTGTTTATCTAATAATAGATTACTCAATTACATAAGCTGTTTTAAATTATTTGTGCAATTAGTTTGACTTTATTTCTTATTGTGTCATACACAGCAATACAGATACAAAGAAGTTCACTACTCACTGCTATATTATAAAAAAAACTTCAATGCAGACAGCTTTGGATCTAAAAGGTTATCACGTGATGCAAATTATAATATCCACGTTTCTTAACGAAGAGTCCGTCAGTAATCAAATGTAACATCAATAAATCATAACGTTTGTTAATGTGGAGTGCCATACCAAATATAATCAAATTCGATGAAATGTAATGGTTATTCATTGCAATCTACGATGAAATAGTAATAAAATAAGGGTAGCGTAATAATACCATTACTTGACTCCAGTGTCAAATTGAAAACCATCTAGCGAATAGATTGATTCACATTTTATCGCTTCCTTTGCGTTCTGCAACTTTCTTGTGTGTAAGTTTTATGATTGTAATACTGTCATGATTGCGATGTATTTTAACATCTCAGATTCGATCAGTTGTAGTTATGGCTGGTAATCAAGAAATTAAGCGAAATAAGTGTCCACCTCCAGAATTTACATTAGTTGCGAACGCAAGAGAGAAAATCTACTCCCCGAGAAATCAAGGGTCACATAACATAGTACAAGATAAGAATAACTGTGCAAACAAGAAACGACTCCATTTTCTGAAAATGGTATTTGTAAATAACACAGGCCCACAAATTAATTTTTTTTTCGGTTCCACTCACCAAACCATATAGACTTTATGTTGTTGGGGTCGCTGAGTCCAAATCCAGGGTCAATTTGGCTCCCTCCGGTAAGGTTTTTTTAGAGGTCATTTTAGGGGTGTTTGTAATCCAAAAATCCTAAATGGCGAAGAGCACGTTCCAAACATACGTTATATAGGTTTTCAGGGTCGCTGAGTCTGAATCTGGGGTCTGCTGATCTCCATCACATAAGGTTTATTATGGAGGTCATTGTAAGATCATTTTAGGAGGGTTTGTAGTTCAAATATTCTGAATGGCGAAGAGCACATTCCAACAACCATACGTTATATATGGTTTTGGGGTTGCTGAAATCAAATCTAAAGTTTGCTGAACTGTACCCTAACGCTGAAGATCATTTAAAGGTAATTTTAAGTGATTTTATGGCAAAATGCATTTAATGCATAAACAAATGTAAATTACACATGAGTTTATCTGTTTCTTCAAAGTAGTCTTTTTTGTCCATAACCTTCCAGTTTATTTATAAATAAAAAAAATTATAAACTTTTGAAGCTCAAATTTATTTAAAAGAAATAAATAAATCATTCTAAAAAATGTATATAAAATGAATGTGAATAATTTAATAAACACCAACTTATGGAAAAAACGTACGTACTTCTCAAAATTTACTTCATGTAAACTCGCCCTAAAATCACCTTAATATCCCCTTTAAATGATCTTCAGCCTTAGGGTCCATCAAACTTTAAATTTGAATTCAGCAACCCCAGAAAGCTATATAACGTATGAGCGGAACGTGCTCTTCGCCATTTAGAATTTTTGGACTACAAACCTCCCTATGACCTTAAAATGACCCCTAAAAACCCTTACGTGATGGAGCTAAGCACACTCCAGATTCAGACTCAGCAACCGCGAAAACCTATATAACGTATGGTTGGAACGTGCTCTTCTCTATATTATTTAGGATTTTTAGATTACAAACACCCCTAAAATGACCTATAAAAAAAACTTTACCTGATGGAGCCAAATGGACCCCGGATTCGGACTCAGCGACCCCAACAGCATATGGTCCACATGGTTTGGTCAGTGGAACCAAAAAAAAAAAATTTTTTTTTGTGCGCCTGTGTAATTGGTTTATTTAATTTAAAAGGTCGTTAATAATAATAATAAAAGGTGAAATTAATAGTCAACTTAAATGTAAGTAGTTATTATATTAGCTTTTGACTTTAAAAAATGGCGATGTGTAACATTGTAAAACTTTCTCATATGGCCGGACAAAATATTCATGGCAACATTATCACCGTTTTATAAAATAAATTTAGTACTGAATATTAACATTTTCTCTTATTAGTAAGTATTTCTTTGGGTTGTTTGTTATGACAAAGATGACTTACTTTAGATGATTAACTTTATCGAAACGGTAAATAAATTTACTTACGTAATATACCAACAGCAAGTTTCTATGTCCATGATTTGAAATAAGAATCGAATCATCGGCTTGGAAATAATAAAAACAACTTGATTTTATGGAAATATATGTTAGACTGAAAAATTACTCTGCAAACCGATGCACTTAAGGAAGTGCCCCTTAGGGCAATTTTAGATAAAAATATTTCAAATAATGGGTATAGGCATTAAACAGCTAAATAAAGTTATGAGATTATTTGGTATAAATCACCTAAACCGTATTATAGAAAATTTTACAAAAAAATAAAAATTCTTAAGAGTAAAGTGCCCTTTAGGACAATTTAAGCAAAAAATATTTGTAATAAAAATTATATACATACATTTAATATGTTAATTCAAATATAAAATTTAGTGTTAACAATAAAAGCGTTTTAAAAAAAATTCCAGTGCCATTTAGGTAGGTTTTACAAAAAAAATCAAATAAAAGGTGTACTAATAGTTAGGTCAGTACAAACCTAAAATTTAGTAAGAATCGGTAAAGCCGTTTTGTAGAAAATTGAGAAAAACTGAATATTCACAAAAGTAGAGGGCCCTTCGCAGAAGTTCAGTCAAGATATCGATAGTGGCAATCGATAAGGATTGACTAGTAAAGTAAACGTACGAGGTTTAAAAAAAATGATCAGTTTGTGAGATATTCCAAAAAAATCCAAAAAACTTAAAAATTACGAGTAAAATACCCTTTACCCTTAACTGATTCTGATGAAATTTATGTGGTTTTGAGTTTTTAGGGGACCCAGCCTACATACACAATTTCAACTTTCCACTATTCATAGTTTCTGAGAAAACGTTATCTTCATACACACATACACAGACATATTTCCAAAAACTTGTTTTTCGAACTCAGGGGACCTCAAAACGTCAAGAAATGCCAATATCTCAAAATCGAAAATCAGTACGATTACAATACTTCATCTTAGTATATGGGAGGCTCCGTGCCACGAGCGGTCGTGCCTCATGCGGTCAATGTGAAAAATCGTGCCAGATGCGGTCACTTCAAAAATATTTCTACCTGATGTACAGGAGTCTTCCCATGTGCGGTCGTCATTTCCGAATTCACCGAATTTCTGGGAAGACACCCTCGGCCGATATGGAAAAATAATTTCTATGGTTTTCGATGTTTAGAGGCGTGAAAAGAGAATATATGAGATTTGTTTTGTCCTGTAAAGCATGAATTACTTGCGAGAGGGCAAGGAAAAACAATGTACTTATTTTCAATTTGTATTAACCATTAATTAACCATTAACATAAAGTATATGTAAAAGTATTTGTTACTTTGCGAAAATATTTTCGAGGGATTACATCTGGGACGTTTTTTGATTGTGACCGCATAAGACACTACCGCTCATCGCGAGCCGTTACCGAGTATCCCGATATATTGGCCTGTCCTGGGATTTCGAAACTATTGACCGCACATGGCACTGACCGCATCTGGGAAGACACGATATGGGTACCCCATATGAGAAAGTAAGAAGAATTTTAATTTATGTATATGTAAATACTTTCGATAAAGTGTAGTATTCAACTCGCGTACAATTTTTATTATCGACTTAGATGAGAGGCTTTCGCCTATTCGTAGGTAATAATTGTCATTATACGCTAATTGAGTAACATACAATTTTTCTTAACAAGCCGAATTCAAGACAAATGAAAGACTTGTAGCTATATGCAAATTTAGTTAAAAAATCTTATTTCGAGCCCAGTAATCCGTGGTTAAACCCATGTAAACCCATGCTTTAATCTATTTGTATTGTATTTGTATTGCAAGCGGTGTCGTCTTTTCGGTGGGTGGCTGGACTTTTTGGAATTTCGGGCACTGACGTGTAGGGAGATTTTGGGTTTATTTCAACGTGAAGGAAACGCATGAAGTCGATTCAAGAGCAACAGGACGATGTTCGTCAGATGTAAAGAAGTAAGGACTTACATAGATATATTCGTTAACGTGTAAATAATGTTCAGTCGCGAGAGCTTCTCCTCGGTGGTCGTATGTTTTGCGTCAGTCATGTGCGTCCCTGAAGCGTCGCGGCGCTATGATCGCCGTTTGTGTGTGTCGATCATCGCTTATCGACGACGACGGAGACGACGTCGACGTCGTCTCCGTCGTCGGCGTTCGAGAGAGAGAAGGCTTCTCCCTGGGCGTCTCCCGCCTCCGTCGTCGTCGCCGCCACCGCCACCGCCGCCGCCGCCGTCGCCCCACACGGCGTCGGCGTCTGCAAAAATCGAACATCTATACTAGAATGCGCAAGAAGTGAGGTCGAGAGGTCAAAGGTCAGGGGGGCGGCGGAGGCGCGCGGGGGGCGGCCGATCGGAACGGACTTTTTTACGATATATATACATATACCCCCCACGGCGGCGGTGGTCGCAGGGTTCGATATTATCCAATCTGGTTTTACTGCGCCGTTTCCTACGTACACATATATACCACCTACCTATACATATCTACGCCTCTTATGTGCCACATAGGGCAGCGTACATAGGACGGGACGAGACGTTATTGGTTCGATCGGTTTCCGATATCGCGGAAAAAGGGTATCGGGGCGGGTCGAAGGTGACTATTGATAGGTTAAAGGTTATCGGGAAAGGGTGGGGGATCGACGATTGGGAGATGCGACAGGAGACTTTTTCCTTTTTTTTCATCCCAGCCACCGTACTGGATGCGTGAACGTCCCGTTTTCGATACGATTTTAGCGTCAATTCGCTTCTCTGATAATAATTAGCCATTACCTACAGCCCATTCAATATTTGTTGAGTTAGAATTCCACGAAACTGCTAAACCAATAGACCCCTTCTTATCGGAACTACTGTTACAAAATATCGGGACAGAGGCGTGTCTTAAAAATTTCGACATTATTATTAATGTCGAATGCACGGACAAGCTGATATGGTAAGTGCTACGACCGCGCCGTCAATGACTTTCTACCGCTACTCATTCTCCGTCGATTGTCGAAAGTGGTCAATACCGAGAAAGGTAGCCTACGGGTTTTCTTGGAATTCTATCTCAACAAATATTGCTCGACACGATAAACAATAATACACGCACCCTTCGATATCAATACGTTCGAATGACAATAAACTAAGTTATGATACGTTACAAGTGAAAAATGCGCTAATAAATCAAACCAGACATACAAGATACAATTAACGTGACTGATTCCTCAATACTCCCAAGACAATTTGGCTGAAAGAGCTCACTGCGTTTAGTCGTAAAGTTCAAGCGTTATATGGTACAGCAGCCTTTCACTATCATTACTTGAAATATCATCCTAAGCAGTGAGTTTAACATTGCAGTACTTCATATTTTGCGTCAAAATATTTCTTTTCTGTAGGTCTGAATCTGTATGGTCACTCTGAGAAGAGGCGAAACTAATCGCTCTTCTAACCAGATGCCATAATACTGGGTGATCAAGAATGACTGTTTGAGTTGGCAATCCTACCTGGAGGATTTTTTTGCCTAAGGGTTTGCAACGCTACAACCGGATTGTTTATTTGACAAAAAGTTGACATAACAATTAGCGATAAGATTGTAGGTTATGTGAATAAAAATTAACGCTTAAAAAATGAATCTCGAAATACAGAACAATAATTTAATTAAACAGCTAAAGGTAATGCTCAAAATGCCCCCCATTTTGGTCCAGACAAATTAAAATAAATAAATAAATTAACACTCCTTTTTAGGCTCTCGAAGATATTCACCAGCATATTGGGGGTAATGTTTGCCACTTCCTGAACTATTGCCTCTTGCAGCTCTTCTTCAGTATGCAATATGTTCCTAAAGACATTGTCCTTCAAGAACCCAAATAACGAAAAATCTAATGGAGTGATATCTAGTGACCTGCTTGACCAAATGCCCCAACTAATTACTCTGTCGCCAAAATTCTCTCTTAAATATCCCATAGTAGCACGAGCTGTGTGTGCCTTTGCAGAGTCTTGTTGGAAGTATCCAGTTCGACGCTCTTCGTCTGTTAATTGGTTTATAAAATGCCTCAAAAGGTGTTGGATATATCTCTCCGAATTGACGGTAAAATTAAAAAATATTGGCCCATACACCCGCGTCCTTGAGACTGCCAACTAAACACCAACTTTAACCGGGTGCAAATGTGTTTCTCTGATAGCGCAAGGATTTTCACGTGACCAAATTCTGTAATTTTGTTTAATCACATAGCCGTTGAGATGAAACCAGGCTTAGTCGGAAAAGAAGGTATTGTCAAGGATATCATTATTATTTAATGTGTCATTGAACCAATTCCAAAATAAAACTCTGCGGGTGATCAGGAGGGGTTAATGACTGAGCGATGGAAATTTTGTAAGGGTGGTACTTTAATTTCTTTTTAAGCACGGAGGAGCAACTTCCATGTGATAAACCTGTAAAACCGTGAATTAGAACAACATGGAAAAGTGGATGTCTTATGAGTAAGAATGAAAATTGGTTGAATAGGAGGCATAAGGACCAAACCTGTTTGAAGGGAGAGCTTTCTTAAGGGAGGAGTTCTTTGCGTTGGAGTTCTGATATCCTCGACAACTTCCTCGTTTAGAGTAGAAGGTCTACCAGTTGATTTTTGTTTGCTTACGCTCCCTGTGTTTAAATAACGTTCAACTACTCGCATGCAGTGTTGCTGAAAGACAGCAAAAGTGACCAAATTCTCCGGAAACATTTCCTGAAATTGCTGGTATGTCGCTTCGAGAGAGTACTGCCAACCAGTAATTGGGTTATAAATCCCGCTTCGAAAGTACGCCATTCCAATGAAAATATCGTGTTTTAACGTGAAAACCATTTTAAAAAAATAAATTGGAAAAAATAACCAGAAATTTGAATTTGAAAGCAAATTCAAATTACCAGTTGTACCATTTAAAAATGAAATTCAGTATTGCCAACTCAAACAGTCATTCTTGATCACGTTGTATATTATGCCTCATATAATGAGATTTCACTGCGTTCTGGTAGTTTGGCGCAACCAAAAGTTATTGTCATGAACGTTATTTTATTGTGATTTAAGTTGGGTACATATTTGTTATTATCCAAATAAATTTTTGTGATTTTTGGGCAACTACAGTTTTGGTTAGGTTTATTGGGCTCGTAGAAGAGCATGTTGCAAAGATAATATAGGGTGTTCAGTTAAATCCGTAATCTAGCAACCGTTGGAATTTTTATACCATTTTGACTTATATCTTAGTTTAGATGTAAACATTTTGACAAATGGTAAATGTCACAAATGTCGAAACACAAATGGGCTCGTTGCCACAATAAGGGACGAGTTTACACAGTGCGAGTTGCTGGGCTAGCCAGTAGACAGTAGGCACAGTAGCTGTACTTTGCGAGTGAGGGACGAAATAGGCAAGCTTGCAGGTCTTAAAAGAGAGTGCAATGTGCCGGAAGTACGGAAAAATTGCGATCCGCAAGGCAATACAATCTTTTTCCATAACTTTGTGCGATGAGTTGGTTAATGAAATTGAAAATGATTTGACAAGAAAACGAAACAGACGGATTTGGGTCAGAAATTGGTTGCAAAAGAAATCGTCAGGAGCTACAAACATGATTATGAGAGAGCTATATTATCAGGTCAGTCAGGACCCTCGTGACACCTTCACAGTTCGAAATTCTTTTAAATTTAATTGCCAGGTGCTGTACTATGCGTTCAAATTAGAGCGAGTTTACACAGTGCGAGTTGCTGGGCTAGCCAGTGGACAGTAGCTGTACTGTTCGAGTGGGGGACGAAATAGGCAAGCTGCTCACCTGTTTACACGAAGGGAGTAGCTCTACTGTGTTTCTAGGCAGTGAGCTTGCAGGTCTTGAGAGTGCAATATGTAGAAAGTACGAAAAATTGCGATCCGCAAGGCAATACAATCTTTTTCCATAACTTTGTGCGATGAGTTCGTTAAAGAAATTGAAAATGATCTGACAAGAAAAAGAAACAGACGGGTCAGAAATTGGTAGCAAAAGAAATCATCAGGAGCTACAAACATGATTATGGAGAGCTATATTATCAGGACCCTTGTGAATATCAACCTGTTATGCGATTGACACCTTCACAATTCGAAATTATTTTAAATTTAATTGCTAGGTGCTGTACTATGCGTTCAAATTAGGCGAATAGGATGCGAACTACTGACTTCAATCTCGTGGGGCAAGTGGCCAGTAAAATAAAAAAATATTGAAGTAACTCGCATTCAGTAGCTGCCCATCCTTGTAGAGACAGTAACTCCGCGGATCTGTTTTAATAATAACAGTAGCTGGCATACAGTTATACTATGTCCAGCCACAATTGAAACACCAACAAAAACACTTAATGGCTTTCTAAGTAGTGAAGAGCGATGCCGCCTTCTCGTCCATGGGCGTATCATTACGGATAATAACTCTAACAATGAATTCACTTTCAAATCGCACAAACAAGTGGCACACAAATACACACACCACTGCTTTCTCGAGTATAAGTGCCGAAGAAGACATCACAAGGAAAGCACACGTGGCCGCTGTGTTATGATCCAGTGGACCATCCAGTATCTGTAGAGTTTCGCGTACTTTCTCGTACACGATTTCACTGATCGACTGTACACCTGCACCTTAGAAGAAGGAGAAGATACAAACGAAGTGCCGCTGTCGTAAAAAAAATTTGCGGTCCAATGGACCCCCTATTTCTTTATCTGTACATATCCATACATTCACATATACGATTTCACTTGAGCAACTGAACACCTGCAGTTTAAAAATACCAGTGCGTTTCTGAATAAGCAAAAAGATAAGTCCCATGGTCTTGTATAGAGACAACGGGCTCTTTTCGAATGTCCTCGGTAAATTCAGATTTTATTGAGTGTTCCAATTGCTACTGGTTAGAGTATACTGGCCTTCTCAACTGACCCGCTAGCTCGCACCGTCTAAACTCACCTTAAAAATGAGCACTGACCATTTGAAAACAACTGATTTTTAATTTGAAAGGCACGGCGAATTGAAAAATTAAGCACGAAAACAAAGCTACTCCACACCAAGACCCAACTGTCGCAGCTAACCTCAAAAAATTATAATGCCATTAATTGCGCGCCAGGATCGATCTACGACATCCATCTCTCGTTGTCTTCTTTCATAAAAATTCCAACGGTTGCTAGATTACGGATTTAACCGATCACCCGCTACTTTTACTCTACAATGTATGTATTGATCAACAACATAAATATCGTATCATAGGATAAATCGTAAGATACGAAACGTGCGTACGACTGAATGATATAAAATCTTAATATCAAATAAATACATCATGGCTACATGAATTAATGCCTCATTGATCAAGCCATTAGGTTTTCAAGGGTAAATATCGTACGGGCGAACTTTAGCAACTTTTAATGACTAATCTACACTATTGATTAGGTCCAGTGATGATTACCTTGACACCTCTTTTGGTGAAAATCGGAATTTGCGTTATCTCCGGTGTTGTCAGTTTGGTAGAAAAGGGGAAAATTGTGAAGAGAATTGGGCTCATAATATAGAAAAAAAGCACATCGAACTAGTAACGAACTATGACGAGTAATGGTAATAGTAAAGGAAATGATAGTGTTGCAGAAATTGGTCATTATGTAGTTGTTCGGTATGTCTCTTGATAGTAAGTAGGTACTTTAATTAGGTAGGTACTGAAATGGCATGTTTTCCTCATAAAATTCAATTGAAATTATACATCTTTTAAATAGATATATGACACAACAAGTACATGCCCTTTCAGAAAAAATACGGAAAATTCACAAATATATTGGACAAACTATTATAAAATTCGTCTTCCCAAGGAATCATTATAAATTATAACAATTTCAAAAATCCAAAATATGTCAGAAATTGACGATGTGTCCTCCGAATAATTTTCTGATATTTTAATATAAATATTCGATCGTAGAATAACTCAAAATTTAAAAGAAATTATTTTAGTTGATTTCAAAAAAAAAGAAAAACGAACAGCGACAATAAAATACATTTTGAATGATATTAGGTCAAATGTATTGTTAAACATTTCGAAATTTCGAGAAAGTTTTGAAAAGCAGAAAAATAACAACAGTAAACTATACCTTTCTCCCGGCCGACTTGATGTTTTTCGGACTTAGGAGACTTTAAAACGTCTAAAAATACAAATGAAATTCTCAAAAAATCGACCAGATTACAATTCCTACTTGTCGTGTATGAGTGTCTCACATGATAAAGTAAAAAGTTTATAAAATAGTCATATAAACATTTTATACACCTACCACAAAAATAAATAGGACATTTTTTAGTTCGTTTCATGAAATAAAATTCCTCGTAGACTGTTATTGATTGGGTCAGAAGTACAAAGTCTAAATTTGTCCCTTAGCTTTTTAAACTTCATTATATCCTTCAGATTAACAATATCTAGAATGGAGTCAAATGTTATTATTGCAGCTGATGAGAAAATACCACAAGAATTCAGGGAAAATTTTTACGAATGTCGAGATTTCGAAAGGTAAAACTACCAAAATACTACATTTCGTATTACGAAATAGACAATAACCACTACAAGTGTGTGAGTAGGAGACGCATAGTAATTTTAAAGTTATTATAGTTTATATTATATTTTTCTTACAATATCAAATAGTTAGCAATTCATAAATAAACTAGAAATTTCTAAAATTTTAAATCTGCACAGCGCGTCACTCTATGAACAGTTTTTGATAAGCTAATTTACAAAGGAGTTGAGTATTAGACTAGTTCCTATTTAATTTCCATGGATCAATTTTCAGCCGTCCGTCCATAAAAAAATGTAAAAAAGCCCGAGCAAGAAAAAAATCATAGACACACACAATCAAGCTCGAAAATGCAGCGAGCAAACAAACACGTGACGAATGCAGAACAATATCAATCTGGAGTAGAGGACAATTGCACAAGAACAAGAAAATAAGAAGATGCCTCTTCTACAACGTACGTACAATTGCATCTTTTCACACAATACTATTTCGCAACTAATGAGGATATTTTTAATTGGACAACAAGTGCTGTCAAACGGAATAAGCAATGCCGCACTTGAAACACCCACGGCGAAAGTGCGAGGAAAATACAGGAAGGGTTGTAATTTCAGTTAGTTTTGTTCCGTATCGGTAAGGGTTGCACCGAATGGGAATTAAAACGGAAATTGACAAAAAAAACTTTTCCGATTTAAAGCCTGCTTATATGCTTAACAGAAAATATCAATACTACCTAGCCTTGCAATAGTTTAGAGTTGTTAGTTAAGTACGAAGAATCAGTTATATAACTCAATAGTTACGATAGTCCAAAAAATATTTCTTAAGCCAAACCATTATTGACGATATATTTAGATATCGATGTCTAGATAGATTGTCTGTAGGCAAGGAGATTTCTGAATGAATTGGTAAGTTCTGGCTGATTTGAAGTAGTTACTTAGTCATTGACGTCATACATATTTTTTGGAATGAACTGAAGCGAACAATAAATTTGAAAAACTTCCACGACTCTAATCGAGAAAGAGAAAACAACAAGCATGCATGTATCATAATCCTAATACACTTACCTCCATCACTTCATCTCCGTTTCTCTCTCTCTCTCCCTCTCTCTCTCTATCTCTCTCTCTCTATCTCTCTCTCTCTCTCTCTCTCTCTCTCTCCTTCTACTTCTTCTTCTTCTTCTAAATAAAGTCAAGTGTTCAGATCATAGCAAGTGTGAACAATTGAAGTAGGTAGCACAATTTTCACATCTCTACATCTCCCTTTTTCTCTCCCTCTCCTCGCCTATGTATATATATTTTTTCCTTTTGTTTGTTTGCTTCTCGCACTCGTATGCCCGAGCTTTTTTTAGGTTGTTCTTGAGGAGTTGCGTCGTTTTCCTTCTCTCTCTCTGTTTCTCCTACACATCATCTCTCCTTCACACGCGAGATTTATGAGGAGAGCCTCGTCCGAAGGAGGAAGAAGTTTTTTGGCGTGGCTACACGAGAAAAATATAGTAATGGCGAATGTATCAGCAAATTGAGTTTGGGGCAGACTTCGGGTCTTTGTTATTTCAAAAAGTCTGGAGGGATGTGATATACTTACGATGCGCGGCCGTAAGTTGTAAGTGATATTAATGGGGAATAACGGTGAACTTGAAGTGGAGGAGAGAGGTAAGGTTTGCTCCACGATTGGTTCACTAATAAATAGCATTATAGTGGAAAAAATGAAAATATTACAAAATCCAAGAACGGAGGTTCAGTTTGAAATTGGGGAAGGGAGCTCCAAATCCAACAACAAATTGTAGAAAAGCGGGAGAAATCGATGAGTCTGCGTATTTTCCAACCTTTGGTAATTTGCAGTAGTTAGAAGGAGCATGCTAACTAATGGAACATATGATCTCACTAATGAAATATTTTCCACTTGTAATCTCTTTTGCGAATTATGAAATTATCTTTTAAATAGTGCTTGGGCTCGAGAAAGTACCGTAATGACTACATGCAATGAACCACACACAATAAATGGATGAGATGTGGTCATAAATTAGATTAGTTCTTAAACTGAAACTCGAAATATTTTAAACAAACTATTTCTGTGTTGATTTAACGCACTTTCATTCACAGAAAGCTGTTTTATATGATATGGAAGGCAAGTGTTCGATTAATTGTTTTACTATACGTTTTTAATTTAAATGACAAAAATATTCTCCCTGGTGGTAATGTCACAAATGTAATTGAACTCATCAGTTTAAGGTAAATCATTATTCGAGTTGACAAAAAAATATACCTAAATTAAAAGAAAGATACAAAAATTAGAACTTTACCAACTTATTTAAAAAATTATTAAAATTATATGTAGCTAATTTAATTATGAAAAAAAAAAACAGGTTCAAAGAAGATTCAAAATTGTCCCAAAATTAAATCAATTTAAAATGTTCCTATTAAATATCTTAATCGATTTAAGATTTCTTTAAAAATATGCCACAATTAAAGTTAAACAAAAATATTCTAAACATTTTTTTCTATCATGTGCAAAAGAAGTAAAAAGTTGGTGGGTGATAATTTTAAAAACTACCTAAGTATTTTTAATGGTTATTATTTTATTTAATTTACTAATTATATTATATTATAATAATAATAATATCTATATTCTATTCACTTGTTGGGATTTTTTCATTTTATACCTGAATTAAACTGCCTTAACATATGCTTATATTACGTACTATTTTAAATAATACACATTTTTCTATCCATCTAATATTTTATTATACAATTGCTCACATGTTATTTACATATATTTCACAAATTTCGTGTGCGTATTCGTAAGGTTTTGCAACTTCTTGTGCTTTGTTGCGAAGGAAAGATTCAATAGCGTCTTATACAATAAGAATGAGTGCCTGCCTATTTTTGGTAATAATACCGTCTTTGGATAATAATCTATCCACGAATACTGTTTGTTGTACCAGCAATGGCTGAAATGTCTTTTGACATTTTGGAAATATTGTAAAATGTTTGCATTCTCGTTACCATTTAAGTATATCTAGCTGAACTGATCGAGATCTCCTGAATATTTTTCAAAAGATAGCTTATGGACATTTTCATTTTCTTGTTTCTTTTTTTTTTTAGATGTTTCCCCATGAAGCTTTATTAAAACACAGCATTATGAAGTGAGTCTAAACCTAAGGATATAGTACACTCAATTATTAAATTCTTATGTCTTCTGTATACAGTTCTTATAAAATTCTTTTTGTACACAATTTTTATCGAATTTGAAAATTTTATCTCTACTTGTCTAAAAAGCTAATTAACTAACTGCTTAACTTACTACTATATACTATATAACTTTAATTAGCTTGGCTGACTTTTAATAGACTTTTATTTAGAGAAGTTCCATTAATTAAATATTTAAAATTAAATACTTATTTCTGATTTAAATTTAAGTTTTAAACATTCTTCAAATTCAAATTTAAAGTAATTTAATTATAATAAAATTAAATATGTTGTAGAGAAAGCATATATACCTCAAGCAATTTCTGCAGTCGGCAACGTTGTACATTTTTCGCCAGGTAATGACTTTGGATTTATTTATTTATTTACTCATAACCAGGAATAATTGCATACATAGTAATTCCTACAGATAAAACAAAATTTACCTGATTGCGTAGTGATAAACATGTAGTAAATCTGAGATTAAGATTAAAACTGAATTTAAACCATATTATTAAGCAATATAAGTATAAAAAATTTTTTTAAAATTAAAACTAATTATTACAACGAACGTCTGTATTGAAAATTATCCATTCTTTTAATTTTCTTTTCTTATCGAGTTTTTTAAGATTAAAAGCTCATGTGGAAAGGTATTAAAATGTTTAATAGCAGTCGTGTAACTATTTTTCGACTAATAACCATATGTGTATTTATGTATTTCGTACACATTTTCGTGTTTGTTTATTTCTGGTACCGCTATTTGAGTTAATACTTTTTTTTCTTTTAGACCATCATAATGATACAGTAGTGATTCAAATGCACCTATCTATTTGTTGAAGATTAAGTGGATTATTGCACTTGATAAACGTATTGTTGTTCACTATTTTTAAAACCATTTTTTAAAAGGTTGTAGTAGTTGTTATTATGCTCCACACCAAGATATGTTTCCACTAGTAATGAGGCTGTGGAAGAACGTATAATATATAATTCCTAATATGTCAGTTTAAATAATTTTAGACGGTTTGTAGAATGGAAATATTAGGTACGTAGTTATTATTAAATTTACATCCAGTGCTTACAGGACCTTACACGAATAAACTTTTTAATTGTGGTTTAATATGTAGATATTAATATTAAGTCTAGACCTAGACGATACACTAGTGCAACAGTTACCAATAGTTACAGTGAATTCGGACCGATATTTAAACATGTTACAGGATTTCTTCCCACGTCTAGATGAGTTGGACTTAGGGGACATTTGGTTTCAACAAGACGGTGCAACGACACAAACGAACATCGTTTAGCCGTTTTGAGGGAAACCTTCCCAGAGCGCCTCATCTCAATCAGGTGAGATTTGGAGTGGCGGATCCGCACTCCTGATTTGACCCCTTATGATTTTTTCCTATGGGATTTTTTGAAATCCCGTGTTTATGTGAACCGTCCAAGGACCCTACAAGATGTGAAGGCCGACGTCCAGGAAGAAATTGCCAACATAACGCCTGATAATGTTGGCAAGAGTCATGACAAACGCCAGAAATCGGTTTGCTCAGTGTATGGAGAATGGGGGACGTCACCTACCTGATTTGATCTTAAAACCTATTGAAACAAAACTTTAGGTTTTATTAAGTTTTAAAAAAAGGAAGTCATGCTGCCGCACCCTGTACTACTGTTATTTCCATTATTTTCGCCTTAATATCATCTAAGTAATTATTCGGAATTAAATATGTTTCCCGTTGGTATTTGTTTAAATTACTGTAAACTTTCCCAAACTCTACAAAAATCAGTCTATTCAATTCGTTCAATTTAAAACATTTTAAATTTAGTCAGTTTGCGCACCGTCAATTTATTTCAGTCTTTTTTCAGTTTTCTTTTTCGTGTGTTATTTCAACATTTGTTTTGTAGATGTATATTTAGCTTGTTTTTTTTAATAAATTCATAGTTTGGCTGTTATAAGTGTTATTGTGTCAAAAGCGAGAGGCCGTTTATGTCCAACTACCTGGTTAACCAATTGGGATTTCCAAAGGAAATGTTACAAAAGTTGTCCAGATGGTGAAAAACGCCGGAAGAAAAAAAAATGTTCCTGGGAGGGATGAAATGGTTTAAAGTGATATATTTATTGATGCCTTTGATTCTTACTAAAAGAATAAATTCAAGTTGAGAGCAAAGGAATAGCAACCACCGTAAATAGTGCCATGGTGTTCTAAAAATCTTCAGTAAGCAGATTTTCGCCATGATAGGTATAACCGTTGATGGTAGTTCGATACGCATCTTATCCGCGTTTTTCTCTACGTAACCGCTATTATTGCGATGCACATGCTTTCATTTAAAAAACTAAGCCGGAATGCGATCCGTCCCGTCTCCTCCGTCGAAGAAATAAAGAATCCTCCGGGCTTTGAGTAAAACGCTCACGTCCAGTTCGCTGTTCGATGTAATTTGTAGAAACAGATTAATAAAAGTAGAAAAGCGCAGCACACAGACATGTACAAAATCGATACTCAGCAGTCACGGCCGTGCTGTGCTCTCTGTGCCTCTGCTTCTCCTCTTCTCTTCACCTCTCTCTCTTTCTCTCTCTCTCCTTTTTCTCTCTTATACGTTATATATATATATATATATATATATATATATATATATATATGTGTATGTATAGAAAAAGCGCTAGAACTACAGATGACATCCCGGCTTCGTAACGGAATAACGAACGAATACGGAACGGACACGCTCCCGACCGTTTTTAAGAGCATTCGATCCGGACGTCGAAGCACCAAAAACGCTTACGATTTTACGGGCCCAGATCCTCTCGTCCTCCGGCGGCGTTATCGATTCGCGAACCGGAGATTTCCAATTCGAATTGAGACAGACAAGCCGAAGTTATATATTCTCGCACGGAACAAAATTTAAATTTTTATCGTCGCCTCTGTCTCAGCTGAGATTCCAGACGTTAGTACTCAGAAAACTGCATCTCAGTAACTGTGACAGAAAGGCTATAATTGTGATTGTTTCCTGCAAGAATACAAACCTTCCTTGCTAGAACACTTGTATTGGAAACACTTTCTGAGATTGCTGAGCAGTAAACAGTGAAAATATTGCACCTACATCTTAAAAAATGGTGCCAGTTCGAGAACACCCATAAGTTAGTGACTATTCCTTTCCATGACAGTAATTTTGAACACTTGGTACTTCGCCTGAATACGTACCACATTTTCTTCAATCTTTGGCGTGGAAACGTCTAGATTCTAAATTAAGAACCTGGAAGTTTTCCTATAGCACTTATATTCTATAAATTCTTTAAAAATTCCATTCCACACTTTTTGCTAATTTTTCAACATTTTACATTTGAGCTGTTTTCACATTTATCGAAAATATTTACAAACTCCAACTAAGAAACACCCCAAACATTAATTTCTACCTGCCATAGTTACTATAAAGCGAGGTGTATAACTACACCATAATCTAGAGTCTTTAAGTTTACAGAATTTACTGTTAGGCTGCATTGCTTGCATTAAATTTATAAACTGGGATTTTGAAAGGTCGTAATAGTTGCATAATTAACGTTATGGTATTAAAATGCAAGTAGCTGTTCCTGGTAGATTTAACGGCCACTCGTAAAGAATATCGAATAGCAAGGGAAGGACAGACCGAGTTCGAGTTCAAGGCTGTACACTTTGAACCCCACGAATCGATAAAAGTGAAGAAAAAGTGTCTTCACCTTATATCTAATCAATTCTCCATTATAACTGAAATATTTTGAATGTGTTATATGTATGTTATCAAAATATAGAAACTGACTAATTATTAAATACATATTTATATTCTTTCTCAATATTTCAAGACAGATGAGATGAGAGTCAAAATTACCTCCAAAGATCTTTTAAAGTTGACTAGACTTCATAAATATAATTTAAGTTGGACGAGCGATGATGCATTGTCACTTAAATGTAAATTCCGGTTTCCCATTTTTTTTTTAAGTTTGACGAACAATTTATTAAAAAAAAATATATTGCCGTACATTTTATTTGCTTAGTTAGTGTTAATCAGATCAAGTGATAAAATGATATGGATATGGTGTTGAGGAAGCTGTCTCATATTAAAACTAGGTGCACTACATTCCATTAAACAATAAATTTTCCATAAAATTTAGAACCAAAGTTTGCTAGTTCGCTAAAAAAAAAATATTTTCGCTAAATAGTAAATGTTCCTTATTTATTTGTTGTGTTGCCAGGGATATCAAAGAAAAGTAACCATCAGTATTAGAAACTTGCAAGAGTTAGCATTAATAAGAAATGAAAACAGCCAACATACTATACGTATACCATATTAGTCCCAAAGATGATGCTTTCACATATGAACGCATTCCATGGATAACTCTTTTACTCTTTTAATGCAAATATGCCAAATATGGCTTGAAATATAATTTTTATTTCGATATTAAAAGCGTTAGTGATATAATTGATAGTACTGTTTTGAAAAATATTATAAGAAAAGGTAATTTACCTACTGAGCTAATTACTTAATACGATGAATAATATACTTGTAAGTTCATTGTGCATGCAATGCACAATGTCCTAAATGCATTGTGGAATGCACTTCAGAAATGTAGGATTGACTACCGATATACCAAACTCATCCACAATATCTACAAAAATGCAACCATGCACAAAACTACATGAAAATACCAACCTCATAACTATTGAACGAGGTGTTCGGCAGGGCGACACGCTGTCACCAAAACTGTTTATTATAGTACAGCCCGTTCGATATCTGATGAGTTAGAATTCCAAGAACCTACTAAGCCAATAAACCCCTTCTTATCGGAACTACTGTAACAATATACCGCGACAGAGGCGTGCCTTAAAAATTTCGACATTGTTGTCAATGTCGAATGCACGCAAAAGCAAATATGGTAAGTGATACGACAGCGCCGTCAATGACTTTCTAACGCTGCTTATAATCCGTCGATTGTCGGATACCGAAAAAGGTAGCTACGCGTTTTCTTGGAATTTTACCTCATCACATTTTGAACAAGCAGTAATGGAGAGTGCATTCAAACAATTGGACTGGAGTCAGAGAGGTATAAACATAGATGGCAAGAACCTAAACAACTTACGTTTTGCAGATGACATAGTGTTATTCTCGGACAATCTAAAAGAAATGCGACTGATGTTGCAGGACCTGCAGGAGGCGTGTGGAAAAGTCGGTCTTAATATCAATATGTCAAAAACAAAATTCATGACAAACCTTGTTCCCAGCTGTGGCTTGAAGATTGGCGGAGCTGAAATTCAAATGGTAGATAAATATGTGTACCTTGGCCATGAGGTCAGCATCTCAAGGGATAACCAGACATGCGAACTAAACAGAAGGCTCAATCTCTCATGGGCAGCTTTCGGAAGACTTAAAGACGTTTTCAAGAGTGACATTCCCGTCAATCTAAAACGAAGAGTTTTCGATCAGTGTGTGCTGCCGGTGATGACATATGGCTCTGAAACCCTAACACTAACAACAGCAACAGCTAAGAAACTTAAAGTCACACAGAGGAAGATGGAGAGATCCATGCTTGGTGTGACCCTGAAGGACCACATAAGAAACGAAAATTTGCGAGGAAGAACCGGTGTCAGCGATGTTGTTGAAGCTATTGCGAAGCTTAAGTGGAACTGGGCTGGCCACGTTGCACGGATGCGGGATGATCGTTGAGAAAAGAGGCTTCTTGAGTGGAGTCCTAGAACGGACAAGCGAAGTAGAGGAAGACCCCCTACGCGTTGGTCGGACGATATTAAGAGGATCCGCAGCAACTGGATACAAACAGCACAAAATCGATTGGAATGGAAAATGATTAGGGAGGCCTATGTTCAACAGTGGACAAAGAGGGCTGAATGATGATGATGATGAAGTTCCATAACCATTTGAAGTAAGGGTATGTTCATCAATTACTGCGTTTATATTATTTGGTATACCGCTCTGGGAGAAATTTAATAAATATAACCTATAATATAGTCTATAAAACTTAATATTATGTGATGGTTTCAGCTAATTTTTTGAAAAAAAAAATATGTTTAGCTTTGTAAAGTAGACTACTTTTGATTTTGAAAGAATTGAAATATTTAAACTTTGTAGAAATATACAAATTTTGTCATCATAAGGAAAATATATTTACAAAATAGAATTGTTTTTATGTTCCTAGGCACATGCTCAACTCTGCAATGATTTCATGAATTCATTTTACCTTTTTTTACAAATCCTCTAACAAGCCAGTATACTTTATCTATATTTTTGGTAATTCAAATATGAAGAAATAATTCTTACCGGCGGGTGTAATTTCGGCCGGTAATCCCATCGGCTACCTGACCATAGGATGTAAATTCGGCCGGGGGTTTAAAGGGTCCTTCTTATCTTATATGTAATTTCGGCCGAGTGAAATAAAATATTGTTAAATTTTATAAGTGATAGTACATTGATACATTACCGGAGGAGGAGAATTCGGACCCACACAGGTTTTTCCTTGCAAATTCTGATGATGCCTATTAGGTTCAGTGAATACATGTTTGATGCTTGCCCTCTTGCGTCTCTAAACTTTTTTTCCTTATAATTTCACAATTTCCAACAATATTAATATGTTTTATGTCAATAAAAATAAATTTCACATTCCTACCATAAACGGTGCCCTCGGCCGAATTTACATCTGTGATTAGCAGTGCCCTTTACTTTGGGCAGGTACCCAAGGGGATTACCGGCCGAAATTACATCCACCCAATTCTTACACCATTAGACAGCTATAAATTGTATAGCTATTGTACCGAGACAGACACTTTAGTTATCACTTAATGTGTATTTACTTATATTAGCTAAAAGTTTGACAGCTGTATAGAACTTTCTAGTTTTTATCTAATAAAAATAGAAAAAATGCTGATAATTAGTATATCTGTGCAATAGCTAAAATATGTACCCCTTCAATGGGGATAGGGTTATTTCTATTTACATTACATAAAATATAGGCAAAATGTACAGGCTTAAAAGATGTTTCAATTTAGGACAAATAAACTGAAATTGTTAATAATTACCAGAATACATATATATATATATATATATATATATATATATATTTATTTTTAAAAACTTCCCATATATTATGTTATATCGACAGAAAACAACTTTTCCTATCGATTAGCCAAAAACTATGTTTTATGTACAAGGAAAAAATAAATAAAACTGTACCAAGTTTTAAAAATTAGCTATTATTGTGTATCCAGAAAACAGCTAATTACTATCGAATAATTGGTCTGTGTATTTACTACTATATTTTTCATAGTAAACAAACCTCGTTTGGATTTAGTTATAAGGGGATATATCTCAATGAAAAAATTTTTCAAATAGATTTGTGTAATGGTCCTAATTCGGTCTGTTACGCAGTGGATAGCGAAAAATTTATTTATGAATAAATTCCATCCATGACTTATGTCGCTTTAATGGAGTCAAAAACTGAAATAAAATTGAAGTAAAATTCTGATTTGGGCCTTAAAGGAATTTTCTGGTAGTGATTAAGAACGTTTGTTTTAGTAGAGAGCCGAAGAGAATAAAGTGTTATTAAAGAAATTTTGTACCTATGGACCAATATGATTAGCTATGAGCATAGTGGAGAATTTACTTTTGCGTTCCTCTTATAGATAACTGTTATTTCAATTTCCGGGAGCTCAAAAAGATTACGCGAAGAAGCATTATGAAACCGATCTTATCCGAATTGGAATTTTTTTTTTGTACAAACAGCTTGTATTTAAAACTCTTCTACTACTTATAGCAAGTATTTTGAACAAAATAAATTTACCATTGTTGATAGGATTTTAAAAATGGCCTTTCATATTACCTACCTAATATGTAATTGCATTTCACGTAATTTTTATGATATTAAAAGCAGTTCTTTAGGATGAGCTTGTATAGTGAAGCAAAATCCAAAATCCTTTAAGGCAATCAATTCGATTAGTTTTAGTGAATACATCTAGCCACTTTCTTTATTGATTTGAAATTATTTCATGCATTTCTCTGAATACCACATTGACAAATTTGTTTTTAAACTCTTACATTATAGAATATGCTCTTCGTAGAAATGGTATATCCTTAACTAATCCCTTAGCCGTTTTTAATCCCCTCGGATAGAAGCAATCCAGGTTCTGATCGCGGACGTAGGCATCGTGACGTAGCTAAAGGCTCGCGTCTCCATGAAGAATCAATCCTTTGCACCTCTGTCGAATATTTACCGTAAAAGCGATCACGGGCGGCCACCACAGGTACATAGACCGTTCGTCCTCCGTTATGTACCCGGAGAGCTATTATGTACTTCTCGATTGGTTCGATAGGTAGTCATTTATAGCAATAGAATAGCTATGTATCGATTCTGCGCCAGAACTCGACCAATCGTCGATGAGAGAGGGAGTGGGAATGGGCGATCGCCGATATATCGGTTTGATATACGCGGAGAGAAGAGAGAGGAGAAAGAGAGAGGCCGATATCGGAATCGCGTTCTTATCGAGAGAGGCCAAAAGGGGAGACAGTCGACGGAGAGTTCGGCGGGAGAAGAGGTACCTCGGGATTGATTTTATTATTTATCTCGCTCTCTCTCTCTCTCTCACTCTCTCACCCAGTCTCTCCGGATTCAGGTCTTCTCGGTCGTAATTCATAAAATGCGTCGTTATGTAACGTTTCACCTTCGTACAAGCATGAAAATATCAGCGAACGTTATACTTTATACTGTGAGTTACTGGGCCTTACGCATCTTGTCTATATTGGCGAAAGGTACTGCGCAGGGACGACTAAAGACATAAACGTTCGTTGCACTTAACCAAGACGTTTCAATTTTTTAACTACTTTCAGTTTTATGATCATATTTTAATTATTGAGGCACTTCTTGCACTTGCACCTGTTCAGCTTAATGTGCACAAAGCGTGGAAGAGCCATGTATAAGATTTGACCCTACTGATAATCAGTTTGCTGCTTTTTAACCTATGACGTTCCAATGTTGTAAACTAGACATACCGTTTGCGCACACTTAACTCGTACTACGTTTATTTACAATTTAAAGAGATTATTTTTTGTCTTTCTAATATCTCTGCTGGTCCAAAAGCTTCTAAACTCAGTTGGATAGCCAAAAAAAATGCAAAAGAGGCCGAAAGAGCACCTGCACCATTTGCGCTCTTTATGCTTTTATTAGGCCTAGTGAGTACATGTTTGATCAGTACCCCTCCCCCCTTACATGTTTGATCCTTGTCCCCTTGCGTTTCCAACGTCCTTTCGAGCGTATCACATGACATTCAATCGTATATGGTGTGCGTATACTCGGCGGTTCCCATCTCGGCACAAGAAGCAGGTAAACGATAAAATTATACCCCAACTCGGCATACATCTAGGCAGGTACTCCATTCTACAGTGCCCATCTCGGCATAGGGATCCTTGCCCCCTTGCGTTTCCAACGTACTTTCGAGCGTATCACATGACGTTCACTCGTATACGGTCTGCTGCGTATGCTAGGTGTCTTAAATATTATGGATTTTGCGCAACAGTCAAGTACCATTATTTTCGACAATACCGTATTATCAAGAAGGTATCTCCCTAGATGTATGCCAAGTTAATGAGAGATTATTGTAGTGTGTACCTGCTCGATCCGTTGTGTCGAGATGGGTATATTAGAAATTGACCGAAAAGGTGTCGTAAAATTGACCGCAATAAAATGTGCCGAGATGGGATACACCCTCAGTACCCCGTATACTAGGTTTCCCAAATATTATGAATTTTGCGCAACAGTGAATTACCTTTATTTTCGACAATACCGTATTATCAAGAAGGTACCCTCCTATAGATTTATGCCGAGTTGGGTTATTATTGTAGTGTGTACCTACTCGACGCGCCGGGCTGGGCATCATCTGTTGTGCCGAGATGGGTATATATCAGAAATGGACCGACAAGGTGTCGTAAAATTGACCGCAATAAAATGTGCCGAGATGGGATACACTCCATGTGTAGAAGACTGTGATGGCTTGGCATCAAATTACGAGAGTCGATCGCACCAAGTGTCATTCACAAATACTGTGCGTTTAATGTACAGAAAAAGCACATTTTGAATATGTTCGGTACTTTGGCGTTTTGCTTTGTAGTCCAAGAGACTTTATAAAAACAATACAGTCCCGACGTTTACATGGTAGGTTAATCCATATGATTTCTTGTGATTATAACTTCTATGGTTTCCACCACCAAGTGAAAGTAGGTCACTATTTCTAATGTACCAATATGCCATGATGTCAACCACAATATTAACCAAATTAACTACATCATGATACTTTATTTTAGTATTTTAGGGTTACTTGAAAGTTACTTTCTTTGACATATTCTCGTACTTGTCTACCGACCTCCGTTTGTCAATCACCATTAGGCTTATTTGGTATTGAAAGTTTAGAGTTTCTGCCCAATGGGTGCCAAATGTTAGAAGTGTTAGTCCCTTTATCTCCTTTTGATGGACTCCCCACTCTAACCTGGTATCCAAATTCATTCCTAAATGTAAATGTAATATGATTGGTAATTTGAGTGTCCTATACCTGTGGTTTTTATTCAACTGTTTTTAATATGCCTTCTCTTATAACATTGGTTAATACCGTTACCACATAATAGTAGCTTTTCTTTACTTTCTAGTTCGATGTAAACTAGCTCAGACACTACTAGTGCGAAAATGTTACCATCAAATATCGAAATGTTACTTGCCGGTAAAATAGTGGACCCTGTGGCTTTGCATATTTGTTAGTTCATGATACTTGTCTTCATCTTTAGCTGTATCAACTAGATGTAGTTTCATATATCGGGTTAACCGTAATGTAGGTATTGAACACATGTGTACTCTAAAACTTTAATTTTGCATGAACACCTTAATTTTTCTTATAATAGAGATGGTTTCATTTTTACTTTAGCTTTGTTTAGGTAATTAGTTTAATCTAATTGATCTCTCTACGATTCATTAATCTATAATATCACTGATAGGAAGACAACCTTTTTCGAGATGTTAAAACTATTTAAATTACATAAGTTGCTTGATATCATTATCAGGTATGCGCAAAAGCCGATTAATCCCACCATTTCAACATATCAACACGTATTAATTTTGATGTAATCGATCGCAATTATCGCGCTTTGATAATTGGTCATCTGATGGATTCCAAAATTGAAACGAGACAGGTGATATCGAAGTACTAAATAAAATTTTACTGCTCTGAATGCCCCTTGGGGCAATAGACTACCTGCAGGCAATCTGAACGTTTATAGCTATTTAACGGCTCTCCACGTTGTGCACCAAAAACCGGGAGAATAGAGCAGTCAGTAAGGCGAGGGTATCTGATGTGGAAAATTTTACTTTATTTTGAGAAAGAAGAAAGAAAACTGTGTTAGTTCGATAAATTCTTTCTAATTTTTGTATTTAAAGTATGAGGATAAAGTATGCAGTAAAATGAAGTTTTTTCAATATATGACAAATCTGCTTTTGTCGTTTATTAGCTAATTGGATTATTTTCGAACACCTTCTAGTGCTAATTATGATGTGATAAAGAGTTCCATTTTGATAACCAATTGTATGGTTGGATGGCTGCGGTCTTATTAATGTTGTACTGCGTGCTTTGAGTAAAAGATGCTACAGTCTGCTTTGATGACTTTCTTATTGGTTATGGTTTTATACAAATCGTTCCGGGAACGTATGGTACCTTCAAGTCAGCTTGCAACGTTTTACTGCTTACGTATCAAGGGGTAATTGTGACCTCCCTCAAGATTTCTGACCGATAGTTGTTGGATAATGGGTATGTCTGATTTGTTAAAGCAACCCCGGAGTTCCATTTTTAACGGCATATAAGTTCGATCTTTGCTTCATGTATTTTCTATCTATAAGTTAAATTTTCTTTCAATTACCTATTAATTTTTTTTACTTTCACGTGCATCCGCTTCAATGTTCTTCCCAATTAGGTTCGCCGTCTTTATGGTTTTGAGGATTCTCCCCTCTATTTTCGACTCCCGACGTTTGACCGGGACGCAAAAACCATAATAATTCGACACATCGCTCCCAAACCTCCCATCCTCCACCCCTTACCCGCCTACCCCTCCCCCACCCTTACGTCGCCCCGGCCGCCCGCTCCTCCCGCAGCATCCCCCCCTTTATCGATGGACATCCACCACAGCCCGACTATGACGACGGTGGTGGCCCGGACTGATCAAACACTAGTCGTAGCTCTCTTCGATCAATAAGCGCCGAGAAAGAGAAAACCTAAACAACACACAGCGGTCGACGTCCTCCCTCTTCGGTGGTGCGTCTCGCCCCCATCCGAAGGGGGCGAAAGAGAGGAGAAGGGTGAAAGAGGGGGGGGGCAAAAAGAGGGAGGGGGAAGGGGAGGGGAGGAGGGGGCCCAGCATCCCCCCCGCGGCTCAGGATGGAGAGACGTGTGGCCCAGTTCGGAGAGTAGTCGTCCGATCGGGGATCAGGAGACGAATGAGGGGAAATTTGGAAGGGTTTTGGGATGGGAGCTTTTTTTTCGTTGAAAATCAACCGAAGGTGCATTAAGGTGAACTGGTGATAATCACCCAATGTGGATTCGTTCCTCCGGCTGCTTTGATGGGCTATCCAATTGGCACAGTTATTATCCATGAGGGTCATTAACGCGTGGAATGTTGGATTTCTGCGTCTAAAATTTGCTACCAAATTGGCTTAAGGAATTATTAAGTCTACGAATAAGTGCGCTATTATCACTTCTTTCCCACTCCTCCCTAGAGAGAGGACCTGTGACCCAGTTCGGAGAGTGGCGAGATCGTGATGGATGACGAATTAGGGTGTCGTTGATCGATTTTGGGATTTTAAATTACCTATTTAAACCATACCTAATCACATCACAATGTACACGCAACTAAAGTCTTTTGATATTGTGAAAAAATTTTGCGTAACGTACCTACTATTTTGGAATTGCACATTTTTAAAGAGGTGGGTGAAAAATTCGGTGTAATGGTAAACGATATGCAATTATATCAACTAACATATTTTGTACATAGAAAGTTTAAAGTCAGTTGCAGATTTTTCCGCAAACTGCATATAAGCATAAAATGCAGAAAGAGTGCTTTTCCAAGAACGTACCTCGATTTACTAAGTGCATATTTTCCTACTAAGTAAATTACGCACTGGCAAAACCGTAATTTGTATGTTATTTGATTCAACAAATAACATAAATCATCTGTTTTAAGTTGAGTTCATAAGATTTGCAAGGTGAGGGACTAATAGGAAATCAGTTTTCTCAACAACAAAATTTATTTACCAAGAGCAACCACAATTATTCATATCTCAGTCACAATCATCTATCTTGTCACTTTTGGTAAGTACATAATTAAAAAAGGTGGTGAAACATTTTTCAAAAGTGTCGATGGTAAAAGTGGAATAGAAACGTTTAGAAAATTTAACATTCCTGAAAATTCTTGAAATATTTTTCAGTAACAAGTAAGAAAAAAAAAGATGTTTTTTAAAATTTTTATATTTATAAAGAAACAGCGGGTACTGAATTCCATCTAAAGTGATTGACATTTTAATTGTAAATTTTATTAATTCCAAGGACATGGATTTTATCCACTTTATAAAATGGTTGGATTAATTCTGTTGAAGTGGAAAACAATTTTTCGAAATTGAAGTAAATGTAAACAAAAGGCATTTAGTTAAAATACAATGCGAATTAATAGGAAATGTGGAGCAATTGGGAATTCTTTATTACAACCGAAATATTCAAAATGGGCTTTAATAATTTTCCTAATTTTCCTGATCTAATAATTAATAATACTATTGTTCGGTGTTATTTCTTTTTTAATTGCATATTTCAGAGAGTTATATTTGTCAAATGTCATGGATAAATATGCACATACTATTGGCATATTTTGATACATAAGTTACTTCCCATAGTGATGGTATTTATTAATTTGCAACACTCAAGGCTTTCCATCGCGGCCATTAGCTGGGTTGGAACTTTGAAATTCAAAAAAAAATGGTTAAACGGTGGTCTCACCTTGTTTCTTTGCGTGAACATTTCACCAATTTGGAGTGCAAACCTAAAATAAATGTCGAGATGTCTGTAGTAGGTATTAAAAATAAGGAGTATGATGTAATTTATTCCAACCAATTTATCATCTTGGGTTTTTTCAAGAATTTGAAAAAATGATCTATACATTTACTATACGCATTAGGTACATTCGAATGACGGTTGTCGTAGGTACTAGAGTGAGAATATAAATAATACATAATAGAAGAAATTACACTAGAATTCATAAATTTATTCAGGAAATTATTTCTGAAAAGAAGCATTCGAAGGAAATATTAGGTAATTGAAATTCATCTATGGTAATATAGATAACGGGGTTTCAGTTCGGGTAACCGCTGTGATGTGCGGAGTCCTATATATGCGATAAACGATCCATCGTAGAGTTGGAATTTATTTTGTTCTGCTTCTAAGACGCGTCTTTTATCTCATCTGGTGTCTATAAAGGATTTCTCCTCCTTTAATAAAAGCTTGGAGGGTGTACCCAACTGGCTATTTGAACATCACTGAAACCCGACATTTTTTCAAATTTTTCTGCGTTTGTGCTTTGGACTCTACCACAATACAAATTATCTGTGCTTTTAATGACATGATTTTACATTTACATATTTTTTTGGCATGCATACATACTTGGTGTCATTATTTCAGTGCCTAATTACCTGACAATCAGTTGCTGAATTCTCATACTAACTTTCGGTTAGAGCTGATACAAAGTTGTGAAAATATTTCATACTTTTAGGATAAGAAAATTAGTGATACAAAAAAATTGAAGTACACTTTTCGTTGATGTTCAAAAAATTGAATATCCACTTAACTTTTCAACTCTAGAGAATTGTGATGCTTGAAAGAGCACATTTGGTTTATGTACCATATCAACTCCAAGTAGGTATTTTTTTGTTTTTTTTTTTAATACAGTCACTGAGTCACTGATGTTTAGCAGGAATTTTTTTATGAATTGTTTAATTTTGAACTCGATGAAATGAATTTTAATTTTTCCCCTGACTCAATTCATCGGATGAATATTTTGTACTATGTTAGGCACATCTTAAAAGTCTTAGGGTTGGTCCTTTCATGACAATTTTATTTTAGGGTAAGTTAGGTTAAGGAGAAGCCGCACTATCTCTTATCTATTTTGGATAACGGACAGCCTCTAAGCCAAGGGAAAGTATTGCGTTTTAGTTGGTCCTCGTTTTTGCCCATATCTTTCAATGAATACTATTCACATCGAAGGCGATATTTTGAACGCACTTTGCACATAACTTATTCTGAAACTACGATTTATTTTCAAATGAGTAAGGTTTAATAAAACGAGCCCATAGCGTTATATATGCCAACAATTATCAATGTGTGAAATATTAAATCACTTCTTACCTGTCACTGTCATACCTTTTGCTTTAGCTATAGAATGGCGGCCTTAACTCGTTAAGTTCATCCAACTGATCTCATATCTAAAACTATATCTCCTGTAATTGGTAGATAATAAACGAAACGACCCCGAGAAATAAGTTGATCCCTACAACGCTATTGATAGTGCTCGATTGAACATTCCTCGAGTACCACGCATCATCATTCCCATTACCATCCACTTTCCTCTCGCATTATCTTGTAATACAAGTTCAACGTACATATACACGTATGTATGTATGTGTGTGTATATCTTGATCGATAAACCTTTTATAGGGCAATTCTGGCTTTTGCTAACGTTTATGTTTATTATTGCCAATTATCTCGTGTACGGTCCTGATTAAACACGCCAAGAAACTTGCCGAAAGTGACCAACAGTTTAAACGTTAATACGTCCGCTTAATTTAATATTCCCCGAATGCAGACCGCGTTTTGGGAACGAGGCGCACGGCGATAAGTAGCGGGGATGTCTGTGCGAACGACGATCGGAACAAAAAAATTTCGATGTAATTGTTGATACAATTTGAACTGGTTGTGAAAGGTCGAGTTTATTTTTATGGCCTAGACGACCCGAAATATATGAATATAATAATAACACGTGTGTTGTTTATACGAGTTTGAACCTCGTTTCGTCGCCAGTTCACTATAACAATTACGTTTTTAGCGGAAACCAGTAATTCCTCCCAATTCTAATCGAGCTTAATAAAAATTCACGCTGCAAAACGCGACAAATAAATAGTTTAATGATAGGCGTGAGTGAGTCACACACGTTCAATTTGTCGAATTAGAATAATTCGAAATTAGTACACTAATGTTGCTGTTGGTTTTATTAATCCGTTTAATACCGTATTTCTCAATATTCTTGCTGTCATTATGTCATTTGCTGTCTGGTCGTAATTTTTAAATGCACAATGATTCATGTCAATGATTATAAATTTACGTCCGTCGAACGTGTAGGAAGGAAAGTATGTATGTATTAAATGAAAGAGGACAAGTTTTTATTACAAATGAGATACAAGCGCTGCAACGATATATGTATGTATACGTTGTAGATATGTATCTGAACGAACAATGGACGTGCGAAACGGTAACTAAATAATCCCAAAAACAGTTTCTCCAAATTAAAAGTACCACATACATTATTTTTATCAGGACGTGAATTGAGCAGTGTATTTCTATGTTTAATAATAAACATGAAAAAACAATTGGAAACACATCATGTGGAATACGATATCAGTTCTGAATTACGGCCACCCCCATAAGTCTGGCATGATCACATTGTCCTGGTCCTACCTGTTTACTAGCAACTAACACTTTTTATCCCAATAGCGGCCATAGTTATTATGTGTCCATGACATGATATCTCTCAGGTTTCGCAGAAATGTGAAGGTGGACTGTTGAAATCGAAAGTTAGAAGTTTAATGTGACATTCAATAATAACCTATACATTATAAAAGTTGTAGATACATACATACATGTATACATACATACTTACATAAAATATATAGAGATATGTATAGGTATATATTTCCTTTTCTTTTTCATTTTGGTACATATTTTGGTTGTTGTACGTATTAATTATTTATATATATATACAAAACACAGTCCACAAAACAGGAATACTGCATAGAGCTGCCTGCCAGTGGCAATCTGAGTTGGTAGCTCTCTTGTTTACCATCGATCTTAGACGAGGTTATTATCGTTAGTCTGTTGTTTTTTGTGTCTTAATTTATTATGTTTATTAACATAAATATTAAGTTTATAACATTATGTCGACCAAGCTTGAATCAGTTTTTTTAGAATGCCAAAGGATCCTAACCTGTAAGTAGTAAGTACTACTACTAGTAGAGAAAATTATTTTAAGAGTAAAATGTAATATTTAATAATTTCATTTTCTGTATACTTGGAAATTATGGATTGTTGCGTATGAAAAACAAGACTGAAAATTTCTACTGATATTAATGAAAGTGTCTACTTTTATAAAACACTTTGTTTATTCGGATCAAGGAAGGAAACACAGAAGTCGTATTTCTTACGATTCCAATATCTTATTCTTCTTCTTATTCAGCCGTCTCCATCAATGAAGGTTGGCAATTACGATACATTGGGAAACGCTGTTCTGTCTTCCGCGTTTCTTATGAGTTGCTCAAAGTCTAGGCCTGTCCAGTGTCGAATGTTCCTCATCCATGATAATTTTCTCCTTCCTACTCCTCTCTTTCCCTCGATCTCTCCTTTTATAATAAGTGGAGCATATCGGTATTTATCCTTCCTCAGCACATGACCCAGGTAAGCCGTCTTGCAAATCTTTATTATACGATAGAACTCACGTTCTCTATTGACTCTACGTAGTATTTTTTCATTAGATGTGTGAGATGTCCAATGGATTTTAAGGATTCTACGCAGTGTCCACATCTCGAAAGCCTCTATCTTATTAATCATAATCCTTATTAATCCTTATTAATCATCAGTCCACGTCTCGGCACCGTACAAAAGAGTGGACCAAACTACTTAAGTAGTCTCAGTCGAAGATCGAGATTCAGCCGAGCATCATAAAGTAACCTCCAAAGTCTATTAATTGGACTTCGGGCTTGTTCGATTCTTTATCTAATTTCTAAATTAGTGCCCAGGTTACTATTAATCCAACATCCCAAGGAATTAAATCGGTCAACCTGTTTCAGAATTTCTCCATTTATTTTGCAGGAAAGAGGGACATTGCTATTCTTTCGGATTGACATTGTTATGGTTTTCTTGATGTTAATCTTCATGCCGAACTCTATACATGCTGAGTACACCTCATCTATGAGATTGTGAAGACCCACATTGGAATCTGCGATCAAAACACTACTCCAATAATCATTTTGTTAAATTAGAAGAATTCAAACATAATCTAGGTAATCTAAAAGTGTCTAGTTTTAACAACTCATTATAGTCACCATTTTTTTTTACACCGGGATTAAATCAAGATTATATCGAAAATTTATTTCCAATAATCAGATTGAAAAATGGTTATAACGTTAGGCCAGATTTTGTGAAATTTACCAGTAGTTTCCGCTCTATTTTAACTAATCCATTACTGTAACCTTCTACAGACACTAATAGTGAGTGGTTATGCATCCAAATTTCTTTTAAAACAACAAATGAGGAGAAATATCAAAAGTATCAATACAATGGTCCAATATGCAATTTGATAATAACGTTGACATAGGACGTGATTTAGGTGAAAAAAATTTAGAACTTTATGTTCTGGGCTGGGTTTGCTGTGAATTACCAAACGAGTCTTGCAGAAATAATTTATTCAATGAAAATAACGATTATTTCATAGATAATACTCAAATTGAGACGAAAAACTATACACAATTTTCACGGATTTTCTTTTCTAACGTCACGAGCAAATTACTTCAGAAATTTTAAATAGTATATTGTTATGTAAATTATATCGGCATATATCTTGAACGAAGCATCAATAATGTTAAGTCGAAATTAATATTGAATTAGGTAATTAGTATTATAGACAAAATCGGAATGTATGTATTGATGTTGTATGTATGTGTATGTATTGAATTGAGTATTTGCCATATATTTTAAATTAAACGAAATGTATCTAAATTCATAGGGACGAACCCTCAGAGAAATTTTTTAATCTTAAAAAATCGTGTAATAGACCCAGTACCAAGTATAAAAAGCAGTAAATGTACGATAAATGAAAGGACCAGCGAAACGGCCGCTCATTGGTCGTGACGTCACTTCACGTGTAAACACGGGTCCGTTCTGCAGTCCACAAATAGATTTTTCGAAACCTAACCTAGGTAATCTGTGTTTTCGAGTATTTTGGACTTTCTTGTTGTTTCCGCTGGACTGTAGGAGTTAAATTGCGACCAAATCAAGTAATTTGTATTATTCGCGTCGTAAAATAGTGTTTTTGATTAGTTATTTATTAGTTATGGCCGCCGTAGGATTTGTCAAAGCTTCCACGAACAATTTACCATCTGTGGATATGTTTATGGTAATGGATTACATAAAAAAGGAGGAATGTTTTAATTCAGTTGAAATCAGAGGTTTAAAAGCAGCAATGTAAGTATATATGTGCAAAATATGCATTCAGTAAAAGACAATGTGACCATTGTTATAAATCAATTATAAGAACAGTTCAGAACAAAGCCAAATCTATATCATGCTGGTTGGCGTTTAAGATTATAATCATTGTTGCTAACAATAAAAATTAACACAACTATTGATAGTAGTCTGATTGATAGTATTGATAACACAGTAGTTTCTGCTACTAAAATGCTACTAAACGTTCTGTCTTCATAGGCAAAGAACGTGGGAGAACGTTAGTCCCAGATCTTTTCCGAGCTCGTTGGCACTCAAAAATATGTGGAACTACGTCTCGTTTCATTATTATTTTTCCACCCATCAGTTTAAAACTTTTCACTTTTGGATTTGGGCATATCACGTCTTCCTGCTGAAAACCACAGTTTCTTATGCCTATAATCTCGAGGTATATTTTGTTTGGTGTACTTACAGATGTGCTTGTACAACAGGGTACAAAACAGCACTTGTTGTGAGATCCGTACATAGCCATTTAGTTACCTTGTAGTCCTTCAAAAACTTGAAAAGGCTGTCCTAAACTGCTTTTATGCAAGCTTTTGTTTGTATCCACGTAAATAAAAGCACAGATTACCCCAGGTTAAACAAATTACAATAGGACTGAAATAGGTTGAAACAATGTTTACACGACATGTGACGTCAGAGGGCTATAACCTTCAGAAAGCTAGTTTTGGCGCCAATTTCTAGCGTTTGAATTTCAAATGACTTTTTTTGCTTGAATGTGTTTGATTTATTTATTTTTAATATTAATCTAAGATTTATAGGCATATAATCTCTCATTTAGCCAATTTTCAAAAAATGTGAAAATACCCAATTGTTATTGTAAATTATGTTAATGTTTTGTGAAAGTATATGTAAATAAAATTAGTGATGATGTATATACCTAGAGTATTAATTGGAAAAACTTTTGCTGCGGGACTCAAAATTTTTAGGGACATCCCAAATTTGCCAACTACGATATCTCGATAATGAAAATAAGATAAAAATTATGTTTTGTACTTTTATGTAGATTAACTAAAAAACTACTTTTTTTCGAATTTTTCTAGGTAATTAAACAGTGTTAAAACTGCCAAAATCCTACATTTTTGGGTGTTTTTAAACGTTAGTGAGAATTCTTTATTTCAAGCCTTAAACCATCAAGCATTTTCTACGGGCAAAAACCACTGAAATAAATAAGAACAATACACTTCTTTACCAATTCACGTGGTTATGTTGCTCGAAAACAAAATATATTTCCAGTCAGCTTGTACGAGATAAAGGTTAATATATAATAAAAAACTTTACCCAGTAATTATTATACTCGAAGAATTTCCACAAATTCGATTTCTTGATACTGAAAAACGATACAAAAAGAACTCTAAGCACTATCTTTATTTTCCACATATATGTAAATTACTTGAAAGATATCAAGGAAATATATTTTTAGCGAACATGATTATTGCCTGACTATCTGCCCCTGGAAACTGAAACAAACAATGTGATCCTGTTTTCATTCCTTCCACCATAACTCCCACTTAACTGAACCCCTTTAACATATCTACGCAGAGATGAGAGTTCTACAGAGGAATAGCACAGGCTCAGTGGTAGTCATAGATAAAGATAATTAGGTATCACTATTAAGGTTAATTGGTATTAAAACTAATAACAGTAGACAGTTAATTAGGTAGATGGTATAAGTTAATCGATGGAGTGGGAAATCATACAAACAATTAGTAGTATAATTCAAAAGATGAAATAGATAGTACCCTGTTAGTTAAAGAAAATTAATAAATTATATAGTTGAACAAACTATTTTTTTGAAGTATAAATCAACTTTCAGTTTAACAGAAAGTGCCTTGAATTTTTGTAAGTAGCAATTGTTAATTGGCCCAGTTGACCAAGAATCGAACAAAACACACCACAAAATGAAAATGTATCTCCTTCAGACCGTTAGTTTGCTGATCAACGGAATGAATCTTCATAACCTTAAAAGCACTCAAACAAAGGATAAAATAGCATTTATTAAGCATTTTGGAAATATTTGTTCGTTGCGGGGACAAGCTCAGAAGTCTCAAATTAATCTTAAGCGTAACAATTTTATAACTAGACAGTTAAAACGATTAATTTTTATTTGGTACAGAGCAAATTAAACGAGGAGTTACGTTTAGTTAAGTACTCATGTATCTCCATCTAACCAATAGTTAATTAGAGGCCTAACTAAATATTTTTCAAGTATTTGTAACCTCCTGAACAAAGGTTATCTTCAAGCGTCAAATAAGGGATATTTGTGAATTGTTAATTTATTTTGAGAATTCATACTGTTCAACTAAATATAAATCCCATTGTCTAATAGCTAAGAGTCATAGAAATGCCTCTAGAGATTCTCGTTTTACCTTTTTCTGTCTGCAAAACAAGTTAAAGTGAGAACATAGATAACTAAAACTAGAGGGTTAGGCAGCTCAAAGTACCTCATTTTTTGAGTACAATTAAAGGAAGGTTGACATGGAACTTTACTAGTAATCTTAATTCGATAGTTTAATAGCTAGGCTAGAGAGTTGAATCAAACAAGTCTTTTGTCAGGTAAAGTTTCAACACAACACAATAAACTCTAGTCGAAGAGAGTGAATTAAATTTTTAATAATAAATCATCCTTAAATATTAGGCTATTATGAAGTTTTATATCGTCTCATCTAGTAGCCTATAAAAGAAATAAATCATTTGACTTTAAACCATTGCGAAAAAATAAACTACTACTCGTAGAGACTAAGGTTTTTTTTAGTATTTGCTATTTATGCAATAATAATATAAGACATTTCTTTAATTGACGAACATTAATTAACAAACTAAATCAAATAACCATTTCGTTAGAGTTACTCGAAGAAATTTCTTCCATTCTATACAGTTCTACGGAAAAAGGTGTATCTGCAACCTCCCAATCACCTCTCACTAGCGGTCATTTATTTAATGTTTTAACCGATCGTGAATGAGTAGTTTTATTGTATACTTAATGTTCGTATTATGTGCAACAAAAATTACAATTATTTACATATATTTGCAACTGGATTTTTAACAATATGCACATTTGAATACAAAACATGAAATTTGATGGACGGACTTGACAAAAAGTGGAAATTTTAAATTTAAATTTCATCCACACTTCATCTGAATCTGTACAAATTTTTACCATATAAACCTTCCCAACACGACACGCAGGAGTTGCGTCTGCAGGTCTTGGTACTAGAGTACCAAATGGATCCCACTCTCGTAATTTTTCATAATAGAGGTGAGTAAATCATTAAATTGTGTGATAGTCGAAATGTTTTTGTTCTCTTGAATTGGGTTTGGAATAGGTGTAGAGGGTGCTTTAAGTATTAAAATAGATTTACTGAAATTTTCGATTAAGAATTTCATGCTAATTGCGTGAAACAATAATTAGGTATATATTTCGTAAATTTGTGTAATTGAAAGGATTGTCGTCGGTCTGTTATAATTACGTTTAAATACGGAAGCAACCATTTGCGTTCCTATAATAAATACTCAATTTATAGGAGCGTGCTTCCAAATTTCTGTTGCAAGTGATGTATGTCTTCTCACATGCCAAATTGGATATTTTTTTAGAAGTTTTCCGCTCTCTTTTAATTATGATACAAAACTAACCTGTTGGTAAATTACTCTATTCTAGAAAATTGGAATATTGAATACTAAAAGGAACACTGAATTACCTGTCCAATTTTAACGTAAACATACATTTTACCATTAGGACAGTGATATGTTTCCATCTTCATTTCGAAGAGGTTATTATATAATAATGTATGTCTTAATAGTTATAAAAATATACTGTGACAATTTTATATCGTATTATCTTTAAATTTTTTTTACAAATTGAGTTTCCAGCTTAATAACGCTTACACGAAGTGAACAAAATAGCAAAAGGCAATATTTCTTTATTTGCAGTTTGTAAAAATCGTCTATTCACTATTTTTTTTTATTTTCAGTCAGTTATAGCTTTTACAAATAAATTAAAAATGATTGAAAATATATATGAGTATACAGATATGCAGATAAAAAAACACACACTTAGATGCTTTAAAAGTGCCTATGTACGAATATATGTTGTATTTTATAAAATATGCAGTTTGTATGGAAACCCAGCATTACATGTAACCCTTATCGGTATTCAAATTTTCTCTACTTCACTACCTCCACTCATTCGACATTCAGCCCCTCCCGACTGTGTTTTTTTTTTAAAAGCAGTACAACCCTCCACAATTGCATCTTTCACCTCCCCCGCCCCCGCGTGTTCATCTACCATCGAACCAGCGAAAACAGGGGAGCCTTACACTTGACCCACAAAAGGGGTCCGTGTGTAGAAAAATGTGGGTCAGAGTGTTGCTTCAAATAGGGAGGGAGGCGGTTGAATGTGTGTTACATCGGACGGAAAATAGGAAAATATACCCGAAGTGTACTCGATACAGTGGAGGGGATTATTTGGGGTTGATCTGCGAAAAACCGTAAGGCAGTATGGCAGTCGGAGTGGTTGCTCTAGCAGAAAAGTGGTGTGTGGACATGTCGAATTATGTTTTTGAACGTATAAGTTTTTGTTTTTTGAAAATGTGATTAGCTTCTATTCGTTGCGTCCGGATTTGTTTTGGATCGCTTTTATCTAACCAATCCCATATAAGATAGTTGCACTGTTCTTCGTATTCTCGTTATAACGTTTTATATGACACGGGACATTAACACGCACAGAATCTATCCAAACATAATTATCATCACTTTTTACAGTTATCTGTCCACACCAGACCATGACTTTCACTCCTTTATCTTATTAAGTTTAATTCCTAAACAAACATAATCTAAATTAAAAATCACCATTGCGTAAAGAAGGTAAAGAAAGAACGTCTGAGGTATGAAGAAAACGTTCAGGTAAATTATTTCTTCTCCTTCCATTCGTGTTTTCTTTTTTTTCAGTTATCATTCGGGCAATTAAAAGTTTATCATCACGTTTTTGTTCTTTAGTGCGGTAAATTATTGTTGACACGCGGAAGTCGTGTGTGCCCATAACGGGGACGTGTTCTATGGGATTCCCACGAAAATGTTTAAATTATTTCCGTACACGTTATACAGGACTTTGAGAATAAACTTACTTTTCTAATAGTTTGGAAATTGCATCAATAATAATTCTTGTTTCAACTGGAATCAGATCATTAAAGCTGGATTTATAAACTCCGAGGTTGAGGTTCAGTTGAGTTTCAGTTAACGTTGATAACATGAACCTTGCGGATAGCACGCTGTCCTTTATAAACTTTTGTTGGCGAGGTTCGAAGTTCAGTTGAGGTTCGTTTACAGTTCTGAGATGGGCAAGTTTTATGTTGGAGGTTCGGTGACGAACCTCTAGCCAATGAAATGTATAAGATCACGTGATCACGCTTCCGCATAAACACAATCAAATGAAATGACACTTGACACAAAAGGGTTGTTTATATCGAAACTACTAAAGTGAGTGAGTGAGGGAGTGAGAGTAGTTAACGTCTCCTTTTTGCTGCAAGGCTAATCTGGACGGGACCTATAGTTTAACGTGGGCTCCGAACCACGGTAACCACTAAAGCAAAACGCAAACTACCAACAACTCCAAACACTTCAACATAGAGAGTGCATAAAATGTGAACATATATTTATCATATAAAAAAAATTTACAATATTTTAGGTCAAGTCGAATGACTTGTGTTAGGTAAACGCAACGCGTTGCGAATTGAACGACGTGTATAAATCGTGCCCAAGCTCAAAACTTGCCAACGTCAACTGAACCTCAACTGAAACTTAACTGAACCTCAACCATAGAGTTTATAAATCCACCTTAAAACTTTTCATAACCGAAGGTGCAGTTCGATAACATTTTGAATTTTATATCCAACTAACGCTCTGCATTTGTGCTCATCCAAATTTGACCATGAATAACGTAAAATCTGCAGATTCATTTCATTTGATTGAGGGACGTTTTCTACTATATTTTCACTAAGAAATACTTATACTTATTGATGAATATACCTAACAGTAACGTATCGAAGTATTATTTTACCAACCATTAAAAATCTTACACCATTTTGTTCACTGTATTATAAGATTTTTCTCATTATTTCTAGTTCAGTGGAGAGGAAGGAAAAAATGAAACCCAAAACGCCAATAAATCAGTTTAAAAAAATGTTGGAAAACGTGAAGAAAGATTAGGTGTAGTGCATGAAATATAGTTCCTAATATAGTAAAATCTACATTGAGAAAGCCTTATGAGGATCGACGAATAAATGTAAGAATATGGGACTTTGGGTCGGAGATGGCACACTACATACCTTGTATTTTGCAGACGACAAAGTAGTCTGCAAGATCAAGAAGATTTATAGTACATACATGACCAGGAAGCTTAAAGAATAGTACAAAAAAGCAGGCTTTAAAATGAACATAGCTAAGTGCGAATACTTGGTTCTGGGAAACAGTGAATGCAACAATCTTCCCATTCGGGCTGAGGAAATGCAAGGGGTGGAGAAATATAAACACCTATGGATTATTAAATAATCAGGGAAATAGTGAGGATGAGATTAATGGAATCGATAAAAGTAGAAAAGTGACGAGAACGTTAAACTCAGTCCTATGGGAAAAAGGCATTAAAAATTTGATAAATGGGGTAAATGTACACACAATCGAAACAAAAATTATTTTAACCACCCCAACCAATTTTTTCACTGAAAATTTTTATCGGAAAATATTCATTTCTATATAAAGTATCCCCCTAAAATAGTTTCAAGTCGAAAATCAGGGCACGCAACAGTTATTCGGGGATTAATAGGTTCTATATGGAAAAAAATATTTAAGTATCTAAACCAATTTGTTGTCTCTAAAATTTTTATCTAGAAATATTCGTCTATACGTAAGCTATCTCCCTGTAACCGTTCCAAATCGAAAATCAGGGGATGCGATAGTCATTCGGGGGCTGATAAGACACTTACTTAGAAATTTCGAACTCCTACGTATGGTAATTGTTTTAAGTATCTAAAATAATTTTTACATCGAAAATTTTTATCTGGAAATGTTCGTTGATATATAGGCTACGCCCCCGAAATAGTTTCAAGTCCAAAATCAGGGAATGCAATGGTCATTCGGGGGTTGATAGGAGACTTTACCTCGAACTTTCGTAGTCTCATGTAATGTAAAGAATTATTTAACGAATGTCTCAGGATAATGCATTGACAACCTTCGTTAATTTGTTGCTGTAGGTCGTGTAGATCAGCTGAATTGGTTTCATGAAGGAGAGATTTGATGTGACTCCATAAGAGAATCCAGCAGTATTTAAATCCGGAGATCGCGGTGGCCAATTGCTCCCCTGCGCCAATCCATTTTTCTGGATAATGTTGATCCAGCCACCGTCGGGTTTCCATTGCGTAATGTGGTGGGGTACCATCCAGTTGAAGATGTGATAGATTTGTATTTAATCGCAGCACTTTAACGATTCCATCTTTCAATATTCTTGAGGATATGGGATATGATCCTCTCATATAACAGGAATAATTTCATTATCATAATAACAATTTTGTATGATGACATGTCCGTTTACATAAAATATGCCTTCAACAGTAAAACTTATTGTTTAGAATATCTGGATGTTTTTCAGGTTTTTCAATCATTGCATCACAAAACAGGATTCTTCATCGGTATCATTATTACCCAGTTCTTGACAAATATGTATTTTGTAAGAAAAAAACTTGAGTGATATTAAAACTTTCCAAGCCGATTTATATAAAACTCCTTTTACTATCGAAACATTGCGAGGTGACGTTGTTGGACCCTTGGCAAGTCGAACCAAAATTTCAATTTAAGTCACTTCATGCAAAATTCTCGCTTCTTTGATGTCTTGTATAGATCCATCAAATTTTTACACAAAGAGTTAAAGTAACATTTTTTAACCCTGACATTTTTATGTGTATATTTTTCATTCAACGCATTAGCCGCTCGTAAAGCACAGCGATTTTCACTGGGGGTAAAAATAAACCATTTCAACCCGTTCAACAATTGTGTACATCATTTTGGCAAACTATTTTTATTGAAATAGTTGTATTTCATCAAAATGTGAAAACAAGAAACTAACAGCAAATCATATATAAAAAAAAAATGTTACCTACGTGAACATCCCTGACATGAGAAAGGCCAAAAAATTAATTTGATAGTTGTTGATAGAACATATTGAATTTTCTTGCGAATATTCCTAAGAAATCCAATTTCAATTAAACTACAAATGATCAAATAATAAAAACTTTTCATCCAAGCCAATTTTTACTTTCTCAGGCACTTTTATAACGTTGCCACGAATATTTTGTCCGGCCATATGAGAAAGTCTTACGATGTTAAACATCGCCATTTTTTTGAGAGGCAGTTTCAAAGATTGGGAAATGAGGTATCACATAAATTTAAAATATTGTAGTCGGGGTAGTAACCCCACTTAGAGACACTTGCACACACCTGTTATCATTATTAAAATAGTTACCCCTCCATTCTTCCGCAACGGTATTTAAACGTTCTAAAAAAATTATTTATTTACACAGTTATACCCAATAATGTGTTTTGAAATTGATTCAGTGTACGAAGAATAGATATACCTATACTATTCCGAAATTTTTCTTTTACCATATTTGGGTGATAAAACTTTGAACTCAGGGGTTAACACAATTAAAATACATACTAAAGTTAATTACTTACGTCAAATCTGATTCAATAGAAAACTCGATCAACGGATCCAGGGTTTCTATTTTGTTAATAGCTGCCTACTTCATTTTCAACCCACGTTTCTTAAAAAAAATGTACAAGAAAAGTTTTGAAAAATAAACCCAATATCTCCTATACCTTTCTCTAATAAACCTTTAATCACCTTGAACACGTGAATTAGCCCCCCTCGAGCATCTAACCCGAAGTCATTGAATGGGAGACCTCATCCCCTTGTTCTCTTCGCCGTGAGGGACGAGGGAACAAAGGAACAGGCGCGATTTCCGACTGTAACGATATATCTTGTCGTTTTTTTTTCAAATACGAAACGGTAACCAAAACATATATAGCGGTTTCCAGTGGTACGAACTAACTTATGGGAGACGTTAAGACGTTCTTGTGTCTTATATCGAGCGCCATTTTCCGCGTCCGAAGACGAATCGTGCGGATAAAACGCTATTGCTGTGGGAAACGAGGGGGAGACGGAGGGTCCCGGGGTTGTTTCGGCGGTTTATAGAAAAATTTCGTCGATGGGTTGACACTGGTAAATGTGTTTCTGATGTTTAAATACGTCAATTTGCTTTTTAGTTTGTGATAAATAGAGAAACAAATTCTTACGGTAGTACGATTCCATAAGATGGCGCTTTGATAAGTTTAAGTACAAATATTTATTTCAACTTTAACGGAATTCTGGAACACAAATTATTATGTTACTATTGCAAACATGTCTCAATAGGCGCCGCTCCTTATATTCTAGTTCCTCTTTTCGTCCACAACCCATTTCAATCTTGTTGGAAGTCGTCAGGTAGGCGTAAGAGCATAAATGATAACATACAGTATATGCATTTAAAGTGTAATTGTAATTAAATGTCGGTAGGGGAAGTATGCAATATAATAAAGGAAGTGCATAGCTTACTAAGTAAGATTTATTACACAATGAACCAAAAAGGGACGAAAGTGTAAGAAAAAGGTATATATATATATATATATATATATATATATATATATATATATATGTTACCGGCAAAGTTCGTCATACAGTCATACCTAGGTTTGCCTAGGCAAAGTCCGCATTGCTGGACCACTTCAGGCAAAGTCCGAAATTGTTCGATATTTCAGACATTGCCTACATTGTGGTACGACAACTTAGGTTTGCCAAATATGTAGCAGGCAAACTCCGAGATAACCTGTCGCATTACTATCATACTCTCAATATTATATGTACAAGTATAAGGCACAGTTTGCGGTGAAAGAAAAACCGTTTGGCGATACGGTTATAGACACTGGTGATAGACGATGATCGAGGAAAGTATGCCCTTTGGTGGAACGACTCTTTTCGACCCATTAACCATATTCCGACATTTGCATACGATTCCGGAGAGGGCATCTCGATTTATGCCAGCATCAACAAGAAGTGGAGGTCATAACAGGTGCTACGACTGGTCACAGACGCTCGGAGTTACTTTTTCCCGGTTTCCCGGGCTGTCTGAGTAAGTTCCTAAAAGGGCATACGAACATAGATTATCGACAATTTTGGTCTCATGGGCCCACGGTCTATATATAGCTTTGTAGTATCGAAAAGAACACGTAACTGCGTCTCGATTATATAAATTTCACATAATAAATAGTGGACATTCTTTTAGTAATTCTTTTGCAAACAGGTGTTATATTCATCATAAAAATTTGCTATCAATAATATTATCGAGCGTAGGTAGATTCCGCACTAAGTAATCCTTTCAACCTTTTTTTCAATTTGCTAATGTTAATCTTCTTCCAAATTCCGCACCGAACCCAAACAGGTAGAAGATATCAATAATTGACCCCCGCAATAATGCTGGGGGCTAGAGGTTTATCTAGATGGTACTTTTGAGTACTGTTTAAAATTTTTCAAACAATTATTTACAATTCATGTTATACTTAACAAACGTTATATACCTTTAGCATTTTGTGTCTTACCGGACAAGCAAACTGAAACCTATAAACATGTCTTGCAACTCATAAAACAAGAATGTTCTAACATTGGTTTAAATTTTAGTCCAAAATATATAACAGTAGATTTTGAAAAAAGTATTCATAATGCAATTTATGCTGTATGGCCAAATATGGAAATTATTTGCTGTAGGTTTCATTTTGCCCAAACTTGGTTTTGAAAGATACAAGGAATTGGATTAGTTACGGAATATAAAGATGCTCAAAGTGAAATAGGAAAATGGCTAAATTATATAGTCGGTTTGCCTTTTCTAAACCCCGAAGAAGTTTCTGACTGTTTCATATTTGACTTGGTCAGTATTCGGCCAAATAGTGAAAAATTAGTTGTTTTTTCGGATTATTTGATTGATACATATATATCGGAGGAAGCTACGTATCCACCTAAGCTGAGGGCAAATTTAACAGCAACATTGGACCGAACAACAAATTGTAGTGAATCGTTCCATTCTGCTTTCAATAAGAATTTTTATCAAGCATATCCACATATAAACAACTTTATTAATATTTTAAATAATTGTCAAACAGAAACTTATCTTAAATTACAAAGTCTTGGAGAACCAACGAGAATAAAAGATCGAGTGACCAGAAGAAGAACCCAGTTTCTAACTGATAAAATTCACCATTACGAAAGTAATCAAATAAACGAATAAAAACGGATAGGATATTTTAATAAGCAGCAAGGAAGATAAATAAGTAGATATTATATGTATACTTCTTTTATTGTACATGAATTAAATTTTGGTATAACTAGTTGTGTATTATTGTACATAATATAAATTTTTTGTACCATATCTTTTATTTCCCTACTCCACTGAATAAATAATTAAATAATTATTTTTCAGGATAATGCCCCAATTATTATTATTAATAAGTTTGTAGTACTCGCTTATCAATCTCACGGTAAGAAGTTGGTGCGGAATTTACCTCTATCATTTAAGGCTAATCCCAGGTACAGTGCGGAATTTACCACAAACCCTTTTGAGCCAGGTAGTTGGTGCATAGTTTGGACCCGCCGATATTATCTTCCCAAAATTTTTGGCAAACATTTTAACGCTCACTTTTCTTCCAATTTTCTTAAAATATTTATTCCATTGGTCTATTAGTCCGTTATCAGAATATTTAAAGGCAACTTCGTAGCCCATATTACCCCGAAAAGACGAAATATGGTTTCTTAGTACATTTCTCTCAAATCTCATAATACATAAATGAATTTATGTACGTCATATAAATTTTTCCTTTTTTTTTATGCGATAATATATTTCTGGAATTGACAAAATATGGCATTAAAATACTATTGCATATGAAACAATATTTCCATTCATCAATGTGTCAGTTTTGTCACAGTTATGGTAGGAACAAAGAAATACTTTAATTCTAGACATCACATTATTAACATTGTTTGAACTAAATACTGTAATGTGAAAAGTAAACAGCGCGAGACGTGTTTACTCATATCAGACCTGAGCGGCTACTTCAAAAGGACGCGAGCCGCGACGCTTAATTGAATTCTATAAAAAAAGACAGCTCTATGAATACTCCGGGATTATTATTTAAGGAAAGTGATTTATGACACTCTGGAGATTTCTACATAATAAAAGATATTTCGAGTAATTACACGAATACGCGAGAAGGTTCCCGACTACAATTGAGATGTATATATAAGCGGGCTTGTGGTCGAATTAGGATTATTAGTAGACGGAAGCCGCGAGAGTAAATAGCGAAATAGCGAGAGCGTTTGAACTGAAATAAATTAACGATTAGGAGTGTGATATAAATTAATTAGTTAAGTGTGTTATATAAATTAGTTTAGTAATAGTCTAAGATAAATTAAGTAGTGTTTAGTGAACAATTAGTATTAGTGTAAATAAATTAGAAAATAAACGTTACAATACACAATACAATGACAACATGCTCCTGATGTCAAAACATAAGGTTTTCACGCAACTTATCTCCAAAAATGTATCGTTACGATTGCTTCAAAATTTTAATTAAAAAATGTGTTTTACGATTGAAAGATGATTGGTATTTATTATTTACATGGAATTCGGGGTGTTACTTTTTAATTATCCGAGGTAACAGTTTAACATAAGCCTTTTGCAAAAAAAAAAACCGTAAATACCCATAAGGCGGCCATTCACACTTTAGGAACTCGTATTTTTTTAATGGTTAAGAAGCTTTCTCCCAACCAAGAAATTGGTGTATAAATTAAATGTCTTTTAACTACATTTTACATAACAACAGTACGTTTTATGTATGAATAGGAAAGTATTCTTACGAACCGAATCGTTAAACGCAATACTCTCTGGACGCGTACATTCACACAATATAAACATTAACATTAAATTATATTGTAAATATATTGTAAATGTAATATAATGTAAAATATTGTATTGTAATGTTGTAACATATAATAATATTGCAAAAATATCTTAATGTTCCTTCAATAAATAATCATTGTTTAAAACATTCATACAAGAGTGCATCAGCTTTTTCAACTAAATTATTACATTGAATTCGTAAAATTGATATTGTTGAATGTTTAGTTGACAAATTTGTTCATAAAATGTCAATGAACACGATTACATCGTAATAATGAACACCAACTTTACTTGATCACAATCGGTTTCTAATATTAATGAAACTTCAGTTAATAGCACTAAATGTTTCGTTATACTAATGAAAAAAGCAGTAGTGATTCGTGTTAATTAATATAAAGTATTTTTCAGTGCACTAATTTTTTCACATCTTCATGTAACACGCAGTACTTATTTATTTCGCGTTAAGCACTAATTTATATCCAGTGTCAAAAATCGTGACGAATTAGCTGTCCTACTAATTCTGTCGTTAGATGCGAGCCAGGATTATGTACCTACTCATGTTTATTATTAGTGGTCATTCTATTCGGTACATCTCCGAGAACCTTACCATCCAGAGAATAATAGGCGAAGGGCAGAGGCACATTACCAATTATGTTAAAGTGTGATCGGTTTATAGACAGCAGACGTGGTACTATAAAATAGTGGTTTTTACGTTCACTTAAAATTATGAAATTTTCTTCAATGTATTCCGTAGATTAATCTCCCTTCATTGGGAGTCAATTGCTTAGATAAGGCCCTTGTGCGCAAACACAAGTGCGAAGACACTTAGGCATGTGCTTATTTTTACCTTCGTCGAGATCGGTCAACTCGTAAGAATATAGCTCTTTAGATCGGTCACCTCGTAAGGGTTGTAAATTCTATTGTCTGTACTATCAAAGACAAATACGGTATACCGTATTTGTCTTTGGTACTATTTAACTTTTCTTAAATTTATTTGGGTAGGCGAGTATACAGTTTTAGATAGATATACTCGCATGTATCATATTAAATTTTCAGAGTCAAGGAAAGAAATGTATTGTCATTTTTATTAGAATTATAATTCATGTTATTTGAAAAGCTAGTTACATATAGGACAGCAAGAAGGTTTAATATCCTTTACTATGCAAATATTATAAAGTCAGTTTTTTAATTCCCATTAAATATTGTGATTAAAATGTTTACTCATGTTATTTATTAAATAGTATAACACGGCTATAGTTGTCCATCGTCACCGTATCACCGTTTAGTTGGGACGTAACAAACCACCCCTTTATTTCATATTCCTAGTCTTAACAAATATCCGAACGACTTCGTTACAATCATCATCCCCTTGATTATTTCTGAGAGTCCTCTTACGAGTTGACTCATCCAAAACTCCCCTTTAAAATAACCAAAGGAAAACACCAAGTCTTAACCAACTGTTAGAAAAACCCTTTAAAAATTTACCTGCCGGTTCGCTTACGAGTTGACCGATCTTAGGGTTGGGTATTAAAATTTCTTACGAGTTGACCGCCGCCGGCTAGGACACCTAGGCGTCAGGGCACTTTTTAATAAAGCTTCCTATATGAATGAAAGGAGGTTAGTTTGATAGTTGTCTTTTAAAGGGAAAAAAATATTTTTTGCCCACAACTATCCCAGCGTCTGTATCCCCGTGCCTATGGCGTAAATTTTGATTATTGCTCGTCCTGTGCAATTTTTCCCTTCAGTCCTCTAATGTGTAGGGGACATATTTTAATTTTCGAGGTGCACTTAAATTGGCTCTGGTGTACCTACAATAAATTGACTTTTAATGACATCAAGTTTACTTTTTGTTTTCGGATACGAATTTGCCCATTTAGTGTTCATAATATTCCGTCAAAGAGTAAAAGTGAGAGATATTCTTACGGAAGAGGAGGGTAAATTGGTGAACGTTGTTAATAAACCGTGTGATGATTTTTCGTGTAGTTAAGTGAAAAGCGGCCGTGGAAACGGTTCCGTTCCGCGTGCATTTATTAACAGCCGCCGGAATATAACCGAAAAAGCCCAACTGGCTCTCTCTCCGGAGCCAACATTTACTTAAAATCTAGTTAGCGGTCTAATCTAATATAAATTTTACCAAATAAACGTGGAAATAGAGAAACAAACGAACGTCTACCGCGCGCCCTCGCTAATAATTCATAAATTGAATGTTACAACCCCCCAACATCATTCACACACATATACACAGAGAACGAAGTGAGGGGGCCGTGGGGGAGGTGAACGGGGGGTTGTTGTGTTGGTTCTTAAGCGAAAGCGCAAAACGTGGGCCATTTCGTGGGCTAATTAACTTTGTTTTCTATTATGCTCTGTATAGGTACCGGTTGACCAAAGGCATAAATAATTCAATTTGGGGGGGATCCTCTCTCCTTCCGTTTCGCGAGTTACACGTCGGTTTTCGGGAGGAGGCGGGGATCAGGAGGAAGGAGAGGGAGGCGGAGGGGATTAACAAATTAAGTTTTGCTTTACGTATTTCGCTGCTTCTGCTACAATTCCTTCGGGCGGACGCTCGGAAATCGTGTCCTCACTTTGATCTTCGGCGGAAAATCAGGTGGCTAAAACCGTGAACACTCCCCTCCGCGGAAAGCCCGAATATCCCACAGAACAATTAATTGCGTACTTCCTCGTAAAAAAATTTTGTAGAAAAATGTTTTCATTGATATCACCGATTACCTTAGGTATGTGCACCCAGATTTTATTGATGAAGTATTTAATGAACAATGAACAATTTTATTGGGAGAACCATGTTGAAATTAGTTGTTTCACATTGTTTTTGTTGCAAACCTCGATCGAGATGAAACTGCATACGCTTAGTATTAACCGCAATTTTGAAACGAATCTTATCAGCTGTTTTTACTAAATTACTTCATATTAAAGTTAGCTCAACTGCAACTTGAACCCTAGGTTTCTTATTTTATTATATAAACAGAAAACACTAAATGATTTTTTTTCATATGGTTAGGATATAGAAAATCGACCTGTAAGTCCTTAACGAAAGGAATCCGTTATCCAATATATTGGAATATTTTCGATTTGATTTGTTATTAGCGAAGAAATTTGTTAAAACGGGTTGCATATCTTTATATATAAATAACTCCCAAAAATACCGAAATTCGTTTCTACGAGAACTATTATATCATTTTTAGGGTATTTGTATAATATATTTATCGCTGTATATGGTTTAACGTTATTAAGCTAATTATATTCTTTTTACGGTGAAGGTTTCCAAGTAAGTACTCAAGGCACTTCGACATTTTTTCTATTTCAGACGGTCACTGATTGCAAGGAATTGAAGGTTGTTATCAAGTGAAGGTCAGTCAGTCAGAGCTCTGGAATATTCAAATGCTCATTTTACAATACTTATGGGCGATTTTAATTCAAAAATGGGACCTAAGAGGAGCGAGGAAGAGGATGCGATTGGTGAACATGGCTACGGAGAGAGAAACGAAAGAGGCACAAAACTACTGGAATTTGCACTACAACGCAACTTATACATCATGAACACCTTCTTCAAAAAGAGTGCAAGCAGAAGATGGACATACATGGTCAAGCCCAGACGGAATTAATAAAAAACGAAATAGACTTTATACTGACAGAGCGTAAAGAGACCGTGCAAGATGTGATTGTTCTTAACAGATTTTCAGTGGGCAGTGATCACAGGCTAGTCCGTGCTAATCTGGTCTTAAACATCCGAGCTGAACCAAGAAAAATGGTAACCAGGACACAGACGAAGAACTACTTCATAGTGAAAGAACAAAAAGAATACGAACGTACCCTAAGAGCTAAATTGCAAAATTTGGAAAATAAAAACATAGAGGAGGTAAATGAACAAATAACCACGGCCTTACAAATTGCGGTAGACAACCACTGTGAAAAACAAAACATAAAAACTGATAAGCTGAGTCGACACACAAAGCAACTAATGGAACAAAGGAGACAAATGAAAGATAAAAATGCACAAGAATACAGAGAACTAAATAAACAAATATCGAGGGAAATCAGGAAAGATCAACGAAAATTTAACACTCAAATCATAACATAAACAATTGAAGATAACAAAAGCCTAAAAGTCATGAACAGGAAAATTGCTATGGGCAAACGCGACATACAAAGACTAAAGGATCCAAATGACACCATAACATTAAATAAGAACGAAATCTTAGGAATAGTTGAAGACTTTTACGCTAACCTATACAAAGAGCATTCGAATAATCCTGATGAGAGAGTGGCCATACCAAGAGTCTTAAACGTAGGATACGAAGACATTCCAGAAATTACTTCCGATGAAATTAGGTCCGCTCTAACAAAAATGAAGAACAATAAAGCCCCAGGGGAGGATAATATCATAACAGAGGCTATTAAGGCGGCTACAGAAGAGCTAATGCCTGCCTTAAAAATATTATTTAATAAAGTGCTTGGAAGATGGAATTATTCCTACTGGATGGTCAAATGCTCAAATTATTATCCTGCATAAAAAAGGAAACCCAGCAGATCTAAAGAACTATAGACCAATCAGCTTACTTTCTCAACTGTACAAATTATTTATGAAGGTCATCACGAAACGAGTAACTCCTAAACTAGACTTTTATCAGCCCAGGGAGCAGGCAGGGTTCAGAGTTGACTACGGTACCAATGACCACTTACAGGTTGTAAAAGTTTTAATAGAGAAATGCGTTGAATATAACAAACCACTTATATTAATATTTGTAGATTACGAAAAAGCTTTCGACACCATAAATCAAAACAAAATGTTGGCTGCACTTGCAGATGCACGCATAGATCACAGATACTCAAAACTAATTAACAGCATCTACAAAAATGCTACGGCATGTGTAAGCCTGGGCAAGAAAAGCGGAAAGTTTAAAGTGGAACGAGGAGTGCGTCAAGGGTATACCATCTCCCCAAAATTATTCACAACCCTTTTGGAATTCATGTTTAAAATGATTGAATGGGACAATAAGGGAATTAACATCGATGGCGGAGAACTGAACCATTTACGCTTTGCAGATGACCTTGTGATAATCGCAGATCGGATTGACGATGCAGCTGAAATGCTCCACACACTAAACATAGCATCACAACGGGTGGGCCTAAAGGTAAATCTGTCAAAAACCCAATACATGACAAATTTAGTCCCTAGTGATGGTATAAAGATAGCTAATACATACATCGAGCAAGTATATGCCTACAAATATCTAGGACACGAAATCTACCTAGGGCGAGATAACCAAACGAAAGAAATAGAAAGACGGATTGGGTTGACTTGGGCTGCTTTTGGAAAGCTGAGAGGAAATGTCTTCAACGCGGATTTGCCCATATGCTTAAAAAGAAAGGTGTATAATCAGTGTGTTCTTCCGGTTCTCACGTATGGAGCTGAGACATTGACACTTACCAGAAAGATAATACATAAAATCCAGGTAGCACAACGGGCAATGGAACGCTCTATGTTGGGAATATCTTGCAGATATAAAATTCCAAATAGCAATATTAGACGGGCAACTGGAGTAGTGGATGCGGTCCGAAGAATATCTCAACTTAAGTGGAATTGGGCGGGACATGTAGCCCGAATGCAGGATAATAGATGGACGAAGCGCATCTTGGAATGGCGTCCTAGATCAGAGGCCTTCAGAAATAGAGGAAGACCTCCTACGAGGTGGTCAGACGACATAAAGAAAATTGCGTCAAATTGGATAGAAGACAGTGGGCAGTTATGAGGGAGGTCTATGTCCAGCAGTGGACACGTGAAGAGGCTGGTTGATGATGATGATGATGATAAAGTGAAGGTGATTAAAAGGCAGATACAAATTGGTTCGAAACAACACCATAGTTATTCGAACCTGAAAATTTGTCTATCAGTAAATTTTCAGTTTCAGTCGCTATGATCGAAAGAATTATTCCAAATATGTCCAAGTGGTTCCAGATATTGCAAAATTTTCTTATATTTCCTTTACGTATTTCATTCGTTTTCCTTTAAAAAAAGCGAAAACCACAATAATTTATTCTAACTTATTATTTTGTCTCCTAATAAAAATGTAATCGAATCAACGTCCAAAAATGTCGATACAATTCGATAATTAGCCAACTAACCCTTACCGTCTCAAAATGTATCCGTTTAACATAATTTTCCCTAAATTCACAGGCACACACTAATTTTTGAAATAAGTAGTTATGGCACATGGTATATGACTTGTTTTAGTCCACTTGTTCAACCAAATAGCAATGTGCAAGGCGTCATTAGAAAAGGCATAAAAAATCTGCAATATTACTTTTAAACATTTTTTTTCTGTTAAATTGTATAAAAGATATTTTTTAAAGTAGATTTTTCAAAAATAAAACTTTCACAGCATAAATATTCCACAATAGCCCAGTCTGTGTAGATTTCTAACGACATTAATTCATAACCGGATGGGAGTGGTCAAGTGTTGTAGGCGCTGATTAGTTGATCATGCCTATATAGTTTTAAACATTCAAAAAGTGTGCATTAACAAATGGGAGGGTTATAAAGTTAGCAAAAACAAGTTTTTTGATTCTACAAGCCAAAGTATGCATTTTGGCGAGAAAAGTTTCAAATATAAGTAGTAGAGAATTTAAATCCCTACAATATGAGCTGCAGCACGATTAATTTTGTTAGCAAAAAATGCCAAAAAACCACTGAAGATGGTCATTTTTTGCATATTGATTATTTATTGGAAAAATAATATGATTTAGTTTTTTGCTACTTTAAAAGATAGCTTTTAAAATTCCAAACCTGAACAACTTTTATAAAAGTCAATTGGTTAATTTGTTGCTGAGATATTGCTATTGGTTTATCCCAAGACGCATAAGGTTCATTGCTGTTACGTCTTTTTGGATAAACATTTCGAGGTGCACAAAGGCTTATTCTCTTCACAAATAACCAAATTTTCATATCCCTTTAAGAAAATATAATAAAAACAATTGTAAATCCCTTATTTATCGCTTTAAAAAAGGTGGTGATTTCTTTTATAAATAAATAGACCTGGAGTCATTTTCATAACTTGTACAAATTTCTGTCTTACAAATTCGGAGAGCTGGATTCAAAACGGAGAATTGAAAAAACCAACAACTTTCTTCGATCATTAGAAGCCGAGATAGGATTTTTTTTTAAAACTCGCAGCCCTTTTGTTTATAACAGTTAAGAAATGAATTTTGCTCTATTCGATAGTTCAATATTTATATTTTTTTAAATGTTTATTAGAAAAGAAAAAAAAACTTTTTTAATAATAAAAAAAAGCTTGTTATTGTTAAAAAAGCTGTGTGATGCATTATATGCAGAATAAAAGTGTATAGGTACTCTCGGACTACGCTAGAGTGCGAGTAGTGGGGATGGCAATTCGCAACGGCTCGCGCTGAGACAATCGAACTAATCTAACTAATCAGGGCCTACAACATTTGACCACTCTCATCCGGTTATGAATTAATGTCGAAAAACGTCAAAAAATTACTACGTTGACTGGATTACAATGAAAGTGCTAGAAAGTACCGGACCTCCAGCGAAATATGAAAATAAAAGGATCTTGTACTACACGGTGCATTTTAAGTAAATCGTCCTCTTCATCCTCCCAATCAACTATCACGTTTTACAAACTACCCCGTCGGAAGGTTAATCCGTATTCGTCCACTTGATGAGACCGTGGGACATACACGGAAAACGTCAAAATCACGTGTTTGTAAAGCCACGCGAATGGCCCATAAAACTCTCGAGGACGAAAAGCTTTACAATTAAACCTGGATGGTGTTTTTAACGGGGGAATTATTGTCAAGAATGTAATAAGAGTCACGTGGAGTACGAAAGTTAAAGATAAAGGTTTAATATCTAGATTGTTGATTCATTAAAAAGAATAGGTACGGTTAATTACATAGGCTAAAACCATACGACTGTTATACTTTTTATTTTAATTTCATGGATATCATGTAATCCTCAAAGTTTGTAGTAAAAGGAAATTGCTTATGGGGATCTGAGCAAAACAGTTTGTTTCATTTATTGCTCAATTGTAATAAGTGAAACAAACCTTATGCTTTATTAATGTTTAACATTCTAAGTATGATTATAACTCGAATGGTGTTTTTGAAAGGAGTTCACATTTAAGTGACTTGTATGTGCATATTTCTATTCACACGCGGTCTGCTCTCTCTTCTATTCACACGAAAGGGCAAGAGTTAATCTTCCCGTGGTATGCGCATTAAAAATTAAAACGACAATAATTTAAACAATTTTCCGAAACCATCTGTGTTTTATTTTTTATCAGAAAAAGATGATATTCCGATTCTTCGAATTGGAAATTAAGATTCCTCATCTAGATAAGAGTTAAGTTACGCTCCTCTCGTCTCCTTCTCTCTACGCTCTTTCGACATTTTGTCATCAGCTTCTGGTTTGTTTCTATAATAACATCGTTAAATTTAAAATATACGGCGGCTCTCATATTCCACTAATTCTGAAATAGAAGTTGTGTTCGATCGCCATAAAACGCCGCGGATTTATTGGGTTTGAATTAATTTGGTTTATTAGTCCTTCCCTCGGATCGAATGTTAATTTCAAGATAGAGTTTAATTTTAATAATGTCTTGTCGGAGCTCTCTACCGGGATAATGAAACGTTGTGCACGTCGGGTAATCTTAGGAAGATCTTTAAAAGGTCGTAAAACGTCAAATTCTCAGGCGGTTTTTCAAAATATTAAAGGGGACTCATGTTATGTGGAAAGGTACAAAATAAATATAAACAAATTCGTAGACTACAATCATGAACAAGAAAACCTGGCGGGAAAATGTTATGGTTGTTGCTCCACAATGGATGGAGCGAGTTCATATCCAACGATCATAAGAAGATAATGTTTAGTCATGTAAAAGGTATTATTTGGATCACGTGATAGAACCCTGTTTTATAAACAGAAATTTGAAATCTGAACTATATATATTACTTTCTTCATTCCCTCGTAATCCCAATTTATCGACCGAAGAAATATGGTTTCAACACGATGGAGCTTCTCCTCATTTAGGTGGTATACTGCGGGAACATCTCGTCATGACTGTTTCTCGTCGACCACAATTCTTCCATGGCACAATAGACCAGCTGACTGTAAAAAAAGACAACGAAACATTGTTATTTAATAGAGTGAGTTGTGAAGATACCGAAAATCAATTTTCTTTGCTAAATAATATTTAAAAATACATAACTGCCAATAAAACAAAATCTACAAACACAGTCATTAGTCAGGTGATCTCGAACGTCTCCGCTTAACACGCTAGCACTGTTATACGTCTGCGTAGGTACTTCGTTTCACTTCAATTCGATAAATTCGATTTGTAGTGGTATTGGTGTTTTATAATTTTGTACTGTTTGCGTATCGAACATTTTCTTGCTTTGTTCTTATTGTCAAGTGTTTGGAAATCACAGAACATCCGTTCACTGTGCCTTTACGGCGTTTTGGCGTCGAAATGAAAGTGAAAAATATACAAATTTGCATTGATACTTTAGTTTACTTAAGATAGACTTTCTATTTGGTGACACTAGTAGCAAAGTGACGGAAGGATTAGTTTTTCAAAACTAGTGAACAATTCGATTGTTCGCACCAGCAATTCTTTGACGGGAATATTGTTCGCTTCTTTACAAAATTATGATAGTTATACTGATTCTGTCGAATGTATTGGTGAATTCTATGAAATTGTGTTAAATTTGCCCACATGTTCTTTAAAACGGTAAAAATTACCTTCCATTTCCAATCATCTAAGATAGTTTTTTAAAGATATAAGGTGCCCTCCATAATAACAAAACCTCAAGAAGCAAATTGAATTAGGTTAACCTTACATTATACGTAGGAAAATGAAAAACATCAAAACTAAAATTCGAAGATTCAATGAAATGCATGGCAGGCCTCATAGATTTTTGTTTTAAAATTGCCAGCTTATCGGATTATGATAATGATATGATGAAGTTTCTATACCAGATATGCTGGCAAGGAAGAAATCGCCAGGAGATATCATTGAAATGCTAAATAAATGTAGTAATAACTGAACCGATTTAGAAATTTATTGACATATTAGATATTGAGACAAGTCGGCTATTTGACCGCTTTGAAATAACCTAAATTGTTACTTTTATATTAAATAAATAAAATCTTATATAATCTTTAAATCGTATCTAAAATATATCGTTAATTAAATTAATTGAGAAATCAGCATAAATGTGTTACAGTTTTAGAAATTGTATTTGTTTTTCAATGGAATTTTTTCCTAAATTCGATAGAAACAATTTATGAATATATGTGTTTCAAAAATATTTTTATAGAAAAATATGCATTATTTATTAAATGCCTAAATATTTGACAAGAAGTGACTAAGATTATGTAATTATAAATTTTATATACCTACTCATAGAATACTTAGTACCTACAGTCTTTCCATAGTCAGTTTGCAACGAGAAATCTTCCGACTGCACCTGCGACAAAGAGACCGACTCCATAGGCGTGCCGTTTAAAAGTTCTTTAGAGAAATTAGTAATAATTCTAATAAATCATGTACTTCCTTAGACACTGAAATTTATGAAAATAATTTTACTGCGATAAATTTATTAATTTTTCATAGATTTCATCGTCCAGCAAAGACCAACGAGGAAGTGTGAGTACTCGTTGCCAGAATATGGATAGGGACGGGATTGTTGGGAATCGGATTGGGATCAGAAATAGAAAAGTAATTAAATGAATCTAGGGATATCACGAGTTAATGCTCTGAATCTGAATTATCCGAGGAGGAATCGTTCATACCGTTTATATTAATAATTAGCGGATTAACAGATGGTGTAACATGATTTCGATGCTCTATAGAAATGACGTTACGGACACAATTTTTCCATATCTCGGTATTAGAAACGTCATTACACAAGTTTCGTATATTCTGTAACACGATGTTTGAGAGCGTTGGAGAAAAATTGCCCCGCCTTAGTCTCTTCTTCACTGAAGACCAAACCTCTTCTATTGGATTAAAAATGCAATGATAAGGTGGCAACCTAAGGCCACTCGTTTCTGCTAATGAATCAATGAAATATTGAGGAGTGAAATGATGTTCTTTGACGATTTTAATTAAATGAGCCTTTGTCTTAGCTGTAGCAGGGATATCAATATTATTGGTACGTAGAAATTGCAAAATTTCCGGTTTCTTGAAATTTGAAGTCAGCGATTTATTAATTCTTCGGGAATGATACGGCGCGTTGTCCTCTACAATTACAGAATTTGATGGTATGTTCGGTATAAGTTGTTTGGCAAACCAAGTCTCAAATAAAGATGATGACATGTCTTCATGATAATCTGCAAAACTTTGCTTGATATTATTCGCCGAAAGAAGTAACGCCCCTTGAACAAAGCCGTTTTCATTCCCCGCGTGCAAAAAAATAGTCGTTTCCCCCTCGAACACGGAGTTTTCAAGGCACAATTTTTGGAATCGTCTGCTCAACCTTGCTGAACCACATCGTGGGTGTCAATTAAACCACGTTTCGTCTAAATAAACTAATGTTTTTGAATTTTTTTTCTAAAACAATATCGCCTCGTTTTAATAGAATAAATCGTGGAAATTGGAATATTCGTCAATTTATTAATACGCTTACCAACATCGTGTTGTGTTTTATACAATTTTTCACTTTTTAAAAGGCTATAAATATTTAAAATGACTCTTTGAGTTTCTACAGGTAAATCTTTATTTGTAAATTCCCAAATTTGTGCCTTGTTTTCTTCTAAATTCGGTTGTTGCACAGGCGACAGATCGAAAACGGGAGTTTTCATCATAAATTCCATAAATTCATTTCAATACAAGGATTAAACAATACCGATATGCACTTCACTGACCCAACGTGGTAGGGAACGAAATGAAACGTACGCGGAGAGAAGAGAAAGAGATACATGCGGCACCTGCATGAGAGAAAGAGATGGAATTACGACAGTTGCCCATATTTCGCGTTGTTGCCAAAATGTGAATAAATACATTTATCTCGCAAGGTTGACGATAATTTGCCGTTGTATGTTTAGCTAATGTTGGTATTTGTTGTTCGGAAACTCTGAATAATACCGTTTGTATTGTAGATTTTAATACTAGGATACAATTCCAATATAATTGCTAACATAGGAATACCAAAAATTAGTTGTAATAATTGTTAAATATATCTCTGTGATCAATATGACAACAGAGCCGTTGCAAACTGACTATGGAAAGACTGTACTACATATATTATAACTCAATTTATAATTATTAGTAGACAGATTTTGGCTGTCAGGAACTATTTGATATCACTTTCCAACAATGTTTGTGAACATCCAGTATAAAAATGTAAATGAAAATCGGAATGAACGCTCCGAGCCGAGAGGTAGACGTCTCCTAGAACAGAGGCGCCTTTCCCATAAGAATCATTTCTTTATGATCGATTCCATTCAGGACTTATCTCAAACAATTCTATAGTGAACGAAATGTTTTCTTATATGAAAAGTTTAGAAGAAAATATTTCAGTTAATTTTGAGAAAATATCCAAAAACCCAAAACTAACAAGTACCTATAAAATGCCCTTTAGAGAATATTTAGCCAAAAATGTTATTAAACTTAGTTATACATATTCGACAATGGAAAGACTATTAAAAGCTTCAAAAAACTTAAAAAATCCTTGAAGCAAATTTTGGGAAAATTTCCAATAACAAAAAATGGTAAGAGTAAAATACCCCTGTATCCGGGCTGATTCTAATGAAAAGCTTATTGGGAGATTCTGGTGTAGCACAAAGTCTGAATGCAAAGATGGAATCGTTGTGGTTTTTACTTTCGGAGAAAAATATACCAGAGACACACATACTATATCCATATACATTCACACATTAACACAGACATTTTTCCAAAAATTTGGTTTTTGGATTCAGGGGACCTTAAAACCACTAGAAATGCTAATAACTAAAATTCTAAATACTGACCCCATTATAATACTTTTCATTATGTGAATGCCTCATATGAGAAAATAAAAAACGGATTACCCCTGTTGAACACAGTCTTAGAGTTAAGTAGAAATAACATTTCGATATTTAAACGTCAATTTAACAATGTTCCCGGTTTTTAAAATGGGACTCAATGTATCGCTGTGTTCGTTAATAGTATATATACTTTATACTTATTACACCAAGTGTTGCGAATTAAGTCCATTTTTTTTAAATTCTGTTACGCAGAATAATGGCTCCTTTGTTCTCGGAACATCTACAGTCGACTTAACATCTTACGATCCTACTCTCGTGTTGTTTGATAGTAATTTCCTATCATGTATGTTTTGACTAATTCGACGAATTCTTTAGGGAGCGGTGTTTGTCATGTTGACCGCATAAATTAGTATATTGTATGGTCTTAACATATTATTTGATATATATTATATTGGGCTTGAAAAGAGTGTACCCATTTCAGTGTCATTAGTGAGGGTAATGACATATTTAACGATTCGATGTTGTTTTGAATTTGCCTGAACGTAACCGTAACTTTTTGGGCGAATCCAATTAACAATCCGATTCGCTTTATGTCGAAGACCCAAAAAAGGAATTGTCGAAGGGTGAACATCCCCACGAGTCTACCAAAAACAGATATATATTTTATTTTTATATCTCCCCGCGGTTTTGTCACTGAAAACCCTCCCTCTTTTCCCTCTCTCTTTCTCTCTTTCTCTCTCTCTGTTTTTCCTAATAAGTCATTACTTTGCTAATTAGAGTCGGAAAAGCGTCGTCTATAAATTCCACCCCTTTTTCAACAGTTACAATTCCAACCCTTTATCTGAATTTACCGATATCACCACCCTTACGCGAGCCCTTAAATAATTCCCTAGATCATTGACGCTTAAACCCTTTTTTAGCCCTTACAGCACATGTGTCTCTGTAAAGAAATCATCCCTTAATGAACCTTCGTCCGCAGGATTCTCCGTCCCTTTCCTCCCCTAGGCAGGGATGAGGAAGGAGCGAGTCCTCGTGTGGCTGTCAGTTTAGGGGTTGAAGATGCGGGTGCTTTCTACCCCTTTCGCTTTTGTTTTAACTGTAATGTTTAAAGAGACACATTAAAGTATAAAACTACCCTTGAGATGCGTAGATCCTAATACGTTTGGCAGTTCGCGTTACCTAAAAGGGTGATTTTTCGGTAGTGTTATTCGAGAGGGGGTGGAAGTGCCCTGATGAATTATTCGAGTGTGAATATTAGAAGCTAATAAAATAATCCGACGGAATATCGTAGGCTATATGGTGGCGGCGGTAGATTTTCTGAAAAGGTCGAATTTTAGCTGCCCAGCCAAATTTAATTATTTAATTTCCATTAGAAAAGGATAAAGAGAGGATGGCTCCATGTAGGCCCTTAAAATATCCCTTAATTTTTTTAGTCTGCGTCGAATAAAATTTATAAATTCTATTATTGCCATTTACTCTCAAAGAATTTTCGTGCAAAATTATTTAAAAGTTTTTAAACCCAATTTTAAAATAATTACGGCAAGAACCACATATTCTTAATCTATTATCTAAATACAAATTAAACGATCTAAGTACCTATACTACACTTTGCTATTAAGGTATATTCCGTGCCTTACTTGTAGTAATTAATATTTTGTAAATCCTGCATTGGACTAATTTTGTGTGGCTTGATAAATTCGAAAAATAAATTTCTTACTAATCCAACGTACATAAATTGGATTTTTCTAATTTTCGTCGAGAGTCCGTAAATGTACTTTTTTTGTAATTTCAAAATAAATCCGACGTTTCTGATCGCCGATTCGAAAAACAATCAACAAAAGCAAATTATTCCTTTAACGAAATATGCATACGAAAGAATAAACATGGCCGAGCGAAACAAAAGGGAGACGAGGGTGAGAGAGACGCTGGGAGAGAATTTATTTTCGGAATTAAAAATATGACTACGACGATGTCATTGAAGACAATTATCGGGCGTAATTAGTTTCGAAAATACGTTTTCTCCCGGTAGTTCGTAGTAGTAATAAGGCCATTCATATGGATAAATCGTCTGTGTTCGAGGATTCAAAGGGAACCATTACGGAATATTCGCTTTTTCTCCCGAAATGAAATCGACTTTCGCTTCGCCATACTTCATTATTACTCTCTTTTGAACACGTTGATGAAGGTTTTATTAAGAGAAAGAGATTCGCTCGAATACGTTTAATATACACACACCACCCATCCACACACACTCACACACATATTCGTGTGTTTTATGTACCTACGTACACTTTTGCCCGGTTCGAATTTCAACATTATTCTTAGGTGGGTTCATCTGCATTAAATTGGTTTCTAGGCGTATTTCAATTCAAAATGGATCGATATATCCATAAATTATTAAATTTATAAATGCTGAGAAATTCATGAAAAAGTTCATACATCTTGGTGCGAAAATGGTTTCTAATTCTTCTAAATATGTTTTGCGTGAGAAGGCAAATTTATATAAACCATTTCATAAGTTTTGCACAATCCAGTGTATTCATATAAAGTGAGTTCGTAGTGTATCACGTTGTTCTATATTTTCCAATCATTTTTTGGCTGATATTTATAGTTGTATTGTATTTTTGTAGATTTATTTTAATTTGTTATTTTTGTGCAAGTATGCCGTAAGGTCTACGAGCACGCTTTTCCGTTAGTGAGGGCAGTTCCCGTATTAAAAATAAAATTAATGGTAATTTTTTCACTTTGCGATTTGTCTCGGAGTGGGGTAACTTTATGTCCATGAAGTTAGCCCCGCCATTTTCGATTTTTGGAATTTTTTTTTCTGTGCTGACTTGTGCTACGTTTGTGCTGCGTTGTGCCGTAATTGATTTTTACATATGTCAAAAATTCTCGGAGTTGTAGAAACTCGTTTTTGGGAAAAGGAAGTTAGCCCCGCCATATTTTTTTCTTCGAAAAATTTTTATTGTGCTGAGTTGTGCTCGGTTTGTGCTGCGTTGTGCCGCTTTTCGTTTTTTTTTTTACTGTAAATTTTCAAAAAAAAGTTAATAACAAATAAAAAAAAATTGTTAACAATTTGAAACAAAAACGATGGAATAACATCGGGGGTCATTTGTGCTGCGTTGTGCTGCTACTTTTTTTCAAAACTTCCAAAAATCAACGAAGATATGGCAGTTTGTTTTTTTCAACAATAGGAAGTTAGTCCCGCTATATTTTTTTTTTCGAAAAATTTTTATTGTTCTGAGTTGTGCTCGGTTTGTGCTGCGTTGTGCCGCTCTTCGTTTTTTTACTGTAAATTTTTAAAAATAGCTAATAACAAATAAAAAAATTTTGTTAACAATTTGAAAAAAAAAACGATGGAATTACATCGGGGATCATTTGTGCTGCGTTTTGCTGCAATTTTTTTTTCAAAACTTCCAAACATAAACGAAGATATGACAGTTTTTTTTCAACAATAGGAACTCAAATAGCACAAGACGTTTTAAAAACGTCCCATAAATGTTCATTTTAAGTCGAAACGCCCATGGCATTTTTTGGACGTTTTTAAAACGTCCCGTGCGTGGCATTATTAAGATAAAATTGAATGGAAAAACGTTTTTAAACTGTTCCGTACAATTTCGCCTTAAAAATGTCCTCCACGGGACGTTTTAAAAACGTTCCAAAAAGTCCTTTTTTGTAAATATTAATATTAAGTGTGTTTTGTATGTTTCATTTAATTATTTTGTGTTTGTATGTATTTTTTTTTTGTATTTGCGTATCATTTTTCTTGTAATTTCATATTTTTTGTATCTTCATATTTGTGTTATTTTTTGTATTTTTTGTTTTTCCTTTATTGACCTGGTACATTGGTTTTTATTTTGTATATTTAATTAGTTTCAATTAGTTATAAATACATTTCGGAGTAAATATACATTTTTATTTTCCTTTGAAATGGATCTTTTAAGGACGTTCTAAAAACATCTATTAAAGGTACTGATATGGGCTGCTTCGATCTAAAAATTGACCATTTCTGGACGTTTTAAAAATATCCATAAAACGTTTTATAATGGGCTACTTCCAACCAAAAATGGATCTTTTTGGGCGCTTTGAAAACTTTTTTTAACATAACGTTTTCAAAACGTTATACGGACCTTTCCTGGACGTTTTTATAACGTCCTAAACATCTTGCTTTGACGTTTCTAAAACGTTCATGTGCTCATTGGGAAGTTAGCCCCGTCATATTTCTTGTTCGAATTTTTTTATTTGTTATTAACTTTTTTTTATAAATTTACAGTAAAAAATAAAAGAGGCACAACTCAGCACAAACCGAGCACAACTCAGCACAATAAAAAATTTTCGAAATAAATATGGCGGGGCTAACTTCCTATTGTTGAAAAAAACAAACTGTCATATCTTCGTTAATTTTTGGATGTTTTGAAAAAAAAATAGCAGCACGACGAAGCACAAATGACCCCCGATATTATTCCATCGTTTTTGTTTCAAATTGTTAACAAAATTTTTTTATTTGTTATTAACTTTTTTTAAAAAATTACAGTAAAAAAAACGAAAAGCGGCACAACGCAGCACAAACCGAGCACAACTCAGCACAATAAAAATTTTTCGAAAAAAAAAATATGGCGGGGCTAACTTCCTTTTCCCAAAAACGAGTTTCTACAACTCCGAGAATTTTTGACATATGTAAAAATCAATTACGGCACAACGCAGCACAAACGTAGCACAAGTCAGCACAGCAAAAAAAATTCCAAAAATCGAAAATGGCGGGGCTAACTTCATGGACATGGTAACTTTGTGATTATAGTAAATCCACCGAGAAGAAAACACCCACGAAACGAGAAAAGGTAGTAAAGTTAGACAACACCTGATACACGTCGTTTGCTATTGGTGGAAAAGTCATAAAACTTTTGGCGGGAATTGTTGATGTACAGAGTCGGTTCAGTAAAAAACTAAAAAGTTTAGTTGTCTGATCTTGTCTGTTTACAAGCGTTCAGGTAAGTCGTTGACGGTGATAGTGGACTTTTAGTTGATGGTTTATTTTAACGTATCGCTATTGTTATTCAGGTTTTTGATATAAATTTTTATAAACATATTTCTGTGATCTATTGCAATTATGGAAAGACACCTTCCCTGCTCGCCTCCCAAAAAGAGACCTGGAACATACTTAAGCTGCGGGGAGAAACCATTATTTTAAATGTATACAGAAACGAAAGAAATGAACATCCTTAGTAAAATCTTAGTAAAAGATAAATTATAGTCAAGGCGATCATTCTTAATGCGACACTGTACTAATTCGCTACCTTTGAATTTCGACGTTTGTGTTTCATGGAAGTTTTCTTCTCAGTGGATTTACTATAGAGACATTGTAAGTTTGTAACGCATGCTCTCTTTTTTACATATTGTAATTTTCCCCTTTACTTAGAGTGTATCATGGCAAAGATTATCGCTTTAGTACATCATTTGAGCTTATAATGATATTTTTATGATAACCTGATATTTCACATTTAGAGCAGGAGTTTTCCTACTTCATGGAAGTAATTTCTGATACTGACAGGAGACTTCAGCAGGTAATTATTCTTTGAAACTGAATTTATTGGCACTACTTAATGTGGTTAAAAATTAAGTTGCTATTTTGATTTATGTGATTTGTGTCGATCACTTCCTAGATCTAAATTTAGCGATATAACTAGCAAAGCATAAATGTGTCATATATAGATGCTTACTCCTGGAAGGAGAGTGCCCCGCAAATACTAAAGGTCAGTTCGCTAACCTACTCAAGCAATTTATACATGGTGATAAACACCATGAATAATGTGGTGAATTCATACATATATGACATGGTGACATTCCAGACACCCGAATGTAATCACACCTGACTAGAAATTTAGGCAAACCTGAAAATCTATCAGGTCCCGATTAGGAACTGGTAAGGTATGCTCGCGCAGGGTTGCCTGATCGGGACCTGACCGGGCCTGGTCATGATAACCTGATTTAAAATAAAATAGAGTTTGTTAAGGTTAACCTTACTAGGACCTAATCGGAACTTGGTCAGGATAACCTGATATAAAATTAAATAAACTTGGGTGACTACTAGGAAAGACTTACTAAGATCGGTTACCGAGTTTTGTTTTCTTTTTGGAATTTTTTTCGAAATTCGCTAATACCTTTTTTATATTTTCAAAATTTGTTCTGCTATTAAAGATATATAACAAATTTAATAAGTTTTGTTAAATCTTCTCTGAAGGGCACTTCACAGTTGTCGTTTTTCGGTTTTCTAAATTCTTCCCAAAATCCGCTAAACATTTTTTTAAATTTTGGGTATTATTGTGCCATCAAATTTGTAGTTTAATGACGGTTTTGGCTAAATCTCCTCAGGGGAGGAAAGTATAGTTGGTGAAATGCTTGGTTTTATACCAATATGGCTAAATTGTTATAAATAAAGTTAAATTCAGATGAGTAAACAACTCTATCTATAACTCTATAACAAACTATCTCTTACAAAGGAACGGTACACTACTAACTATCAAAATTATTTTTATTCTACCTGAAAAAAATTGAGTTCAAAATATTATCGACTCATAATACTTTAGCCGATCTGACTACTCGCATTTGTGAAACATCTCTTCAAATGTTCAAAAAAGACAAGAAGAAACTAAACCCACAGAAAATAAAAAGCGCAAAATGGTGGATGTATCACGACGAAAGACTGTTGGAACATCACCCGTTTCAAATTGGACAAAGGAAGAGCCCAATAAAGGGGTGAGTAGGAATACAAAAATTATATCGAAGGGAAAGGATAGGAGCGCTGCAGAAGAAATTAAGGAAAGTACTAATGTTGTAGATGGAGGATATGCAAAATTTTAAAGCTATTAAAAAAACTAGAGAAAGAAGGAAATTCTAATCCATGATTTATAAGACGTAAAAGTACTAATACGTAAAGATCAGCTCATGAAATGAGAGAGAAATCACTAAGATATTTTATTAACTAAGGAGCCGTTGGTGAAAAATAAAAAATACAAACAATAAATATGTTGTGGTAATGTGTTTGTATTGCTTTTAAAACGGGTTTTACAAATAATGCATTTACACCATTATGATACATCTGCTATACTCTCCAATTGCGTTTTATTTCTTTGGGTTTCTCTGAAATTATTACACAAATGCCATTTCATAGTAAAGTGTTGGTCTAACATTTAGTTAACCACTGTAATTATTGCATTCGCAGCAGTATTTCTTAATTTAATTGCTATCCATTTAGTATTTTCTTCATTCTTCATCATACCTTGAAAGAACGAAACTAACAGACTCATTCGACATAGTCGTTTGGGCGTGCTACTGTTCCCCTAGATTATCTGTCAAAATAACATGTGGAGTAATAAAATCTCATTATAAATGCAAAACCGATACAAGGTGGCATCCTCTAAATTTATAATGTCTTACACGCTGCCTTACGGAATCGTTTCGTATTTTGAGTGACTCGCCCGAAACACGTGTGTCGGGCCATTGTTAAGATACCGGGAATAACCACTCTCAGGCGTTACGCTCGGGGAATAGGAATAAATACGCCATAGTCGGTAACTCGAAAAATTGTGTGCGTGTGCGTGTGTGTGTTTGTACCATTTTAACTCATTTATTAATTTTCGTTCATTTCTTTAAGAACGCCTCTGGTCCCCGGCGAAATAATCATTTTATTACTCCATGGGTTATTTTGACAGACTTTATAGAATAAGTGCTGTAATGTACAAATTTTAAAATCCATCTGTTCAGGTGTCTCTGTTTAAAACTTACGTAGGCTATTCGAGCGTTTCATTTAACAAAACTATCAGGTAAAAATACTTACACTTCTCATCAATTTCTCTACATAAATTTATTTATTTGTACTGAAGTACTTATAACTCCTCACTCCACTAAACGACCGATGCTATTTATATTATATATTAAATGTATTGTATTATATATTTTATGTATTATCTAGGGGGCGACTATTGAAAAAAACAATTAGACTATTCATACTTCCGAACTCTTAGATTTCTAATCATACCTGCTCTCTAGTTGCTTTAGATATATCTTTTAAGGCAACCTCGATAGACCTGATTTCTACTAAAAAGATTATTAATATTTCTACTACGTTGTATAGTTTAGTAGAGTCTTTTATATAATTCTACTCTTCATCGTACAAATTCGAATATTACATGCAGTATTTTTAATTAAGGGGCATATATTATGTTTGGGTCACTTGAAATTATTGGTTGTCTAAAAAACGCCATCCCGCTGCCAAAATCCCAAACGTGTTGTATAACCTAAAATAATTTACATTACTGGTCAAATGTCCTGGAATCGCTAACTGATCGTATTACTTTCATTTAAAAATTATTTTCATAGGAGATACATAGGTACTGTAACGCGAAATATAACCATCGGCACGCAGGGCGTCTCTTATCTGACCAAAGCGGCGCAGTTCAAAGAGAGAAGGCCGCTACGCTTAATTGGGCCATAAAAACCTTCCCGAACATTTCGGAAAAGTCTTATTAAAGGAAGACTGATCTACTCCTTTCGAGAACAAACATTATTAGGAAAAAAAGAATATACCAGAAGGTTCCCGAATACATTATTGAAGACATATAAACACGGGCTTGCGGTCGGAGAGATTAGATGAGATGTGAAGCCGCGAGTGAAAACAGTGCGATAAACGGGCAAGTGAAATTATACAAAATAAAATAGCCGTAAGAGTGTGATGTAAATTAATTAGTTAGGAATTAGTATAGATAAATTAAGTAGTGTTAAGACAGTGTGTAAAATAAATTAGAATAAACGTTACAATACCTATATGGGAAGGTCGTAAAACAGAAATTGCTAAGGTAGCTAATAATGAAGTAAATGTCCAGGAGAAGTTGCTAGTAACTACATTCAGACAGTGTGAATGCATATCAATCTATAACTATATTCCATTCGGAAAATCGAGAGAGTAATAAAATGTCATTATAAATGCAAATCCTCAAAAACTGTAGTACTGGCGAGATATGTATAAACATTGCATTTAGTTATACGTCTCTGTACTGTTCCTAGGAACTATTACATTGAAAAGCACCCGGATCAAATTTCTACCTGCGTTCGGGTCAAGGGATATAATCCGTCTTTATCTTTCTTATGAAGAATTGAATGCTCTTTCTCTATTACTCCAATTCGGTTATTTCGCACTGTTTTCGTTTACTTGAAATCGTCACATCAGAGTCACGCCATGGGGTTTTTTATTTAAAGAAAAAAAGTAATCATAAGCAATATTTGTTTATTTAGAATTTATGGAACCTATATATAAATAATAAATTTATACCGTGAGGTCGAAATGAAACTATAATTAATTCACTTTTACTCAAAGAACTGAACTTTTCCTAATATTATACCTAACACTGGCATATGCCATAAGGGATAGAAATATACATCAATCCAAATTAATTACTTACTAAATTAATATATCAAAAGCACAAAGTATACATAACATCACTTTTGTCCAAGCTTATAAGAAACAAAAAAATTTTAAAACGAGGAACGTGGCACAATTTCACAAATTATACAAAAGAAGTAACTAAATGGCTTAAAATAATAATATATTTATTGGAAATAAACGTTTTTTTACAAGAATAACAAATCTTGTTTAAACAGTTCAAAACGGTTTAAATCTTAAGTTAATAATAATATAGGTAACTATAAGTATACCTAAATCGATTTTCAGAAATCTCATTTTCTCGTACAAGAATCCGTTCAGGTATACAAAAGGTACACGTTCAAAAGAAAAAGGAGTAATCGTGAGGTTTTGGAAAGACGCAATGTTCAGGAATGTTTTCAAGTTGAAATTAATTAATATTCAGAATCATCTGAAGAACTCTCTTCATTGATATCCTGTGCAGTAATGATTAAGGGTTCCACGGCGTTATCAATCATAAAATCTAACTCCCAAAATTTTTCTTCTTCTTTTATAACATGATTTATGACTTTTTGCCAATTTTCAGAGGTGGTTCTGCGAATGGATTCTTCCAGAAGAATTTTAACATCTTTTAATTCAAATGTTTTATTTTCCCGAGCAACATAGCCTTTTACCTGAGCCCATATTAATTCTATGGGATTGAGTTCGCAGTGATAGGGCGGAAGACGAAGCACAGTTATTTGGCGATTTTGTGCCATTTCATCAACTGCATACCTTTTACGAAAGTTGCAGGTTTTTACAATTGATATCAATTCCGATTTGACCATGTCCTCCTTATACGGAATATTTTTTCTTATCAGCCAATTTAAAATTTCAGCCTTCCGCCAAGAAATTACCGGGGATTTATCGACCTGTCTGGAATGATAGCTCGCATTATCCATGACAATTACGGAACCAGGTGGGATGAGATCGAGCATTTGAACGAAGTACTCCTCGAAAACGTCCGCGTTCATGTCTTCATGATAATCTCCCGTCTTCTTCGATTCAAAAAGAAGTAAGCCGCCATCCACAAAGCCACTAGTACTGCCGATGTGGGTAACAATAAGTCGTTTACCTTTTCCAGCCGGTGCTTTTAGTCCTGTTGATAAACCTTCTAAAAAGGCTTGTCGCGGATTCACCACACTTTTGTCCTGCCACACTTTTCCCACGGTATATCCTTGGTTTACCCAGGTTTCATCCAGATAAAAAATAGCCCTTCCTTCTTGTCGAAATTTTTTAATATCTCTGAGGTAGCTTCTTCGCCAGCAAATAATTTCATCGGATTCCCGAAGAGGAGAAGTTTTAATTCGCTTATCCCAACAAATACCTAGTTCCTTCAGAATCGTCCACAACTTGGTCCTTTTCAATGTCATACAGTCTTCTGGCAGTTCATGTAACATTTTATCCAATGTTGGGATTTCACGTTTGAAAAAAAAGGAATGAAGCGTTCGACGAATGAGTCTCTTGCTATCCTCATCAACAAGCATTTGAGGTCTTCCTGGTGCAGATTTTGGAGCCTTCACCTCTCCACTCCTCTCTTCCCTTTTGACGCGATATATCGTTGATTTTCCATATCCCGTCATTTTGTGACACATTTCAACTAGGTCATCTACGCTGGATTTAGGATGTAGATGTTTCAATCCGTTAAATACATTTAAAACAACCACTTTTTCACGACACGATAACGCCTGCTTATTCGGTAACTTACACGGGGTAAAGTTCATAAGACTTGACATATTTAATTCTTGATAGTAAGACTATTAGAATAAGAATAACCGAAATTCAGGTATTTCCCTTTTATACCTCCTTCAACGGAGGGAGAACTTTCGACCCCATTTCCAGGTAATTCTTAATCCTACAGGTAAATCTCTGGTAACAGTCAACTAAGTAGTTTAGTGGAAGAGTAAAGGTGCCTGAACAAATTATTAAGTGTCCACATTAAAAAAGACCCTTTCCAAAATGGTCTCCGAGTTGACGAATTGTCTAAAAGTATTCAATATTTACAAGTAATATCATTCATTGATATATTTCGTTAACGGCACCGATTAAATTGGTAATTATATGAATTCATTCCTTTTAGGTTCAATCCTTAATCACTATATGTACGATACAACTTCAAGAAATTTTAAAATGGAAACAGTTCGATGGGTGAATTTAATTTATATTTAAAAATCAGGGAAATAAGGATGGTACGCCCTTTGTTACAACCCTAACCTCCGATTTTGAGTTATTTATTACTCTCTCCCTATTTCGAATGGAGTATATAGCATCACATCGTTCCAATAAGACAACGCTGTGAAGTCGTTTGTAATTAAAATGGGTTAATCCAGAATCTTGAGGAGCATAATAATAATTACTTTTGGTGTAAATGATTGCTTAATACTTACACTTTATTGTCTGAATTACAATACGTTTTTCATCCATGGTATCAGTACAATAAGGTAATTTCAACCTCTCTTTAAGCTTATGGAAATTTTCAGCCAGTTTTCTTCTTTTGGTTTAAGCAGTGCTACGTCATTCAAACTGTCCCACTGTACATCACGTGATTCTCGAGTAATGTATCCAATATGCTATTTAAAATGAGTGTGAAATAGATTTCATGGCGTCACCAATAGTAAAATACCTGAGCACAATAAATATTTAAAATTACGTTGCATAATATAATTAAGTCTTCTTTGGACAGTAATAATAATAATAATAGAAGATGAAGAAGAAACAATGCCGAAACCCGAGAAGTACATATAAAATAAACATCAATAAAGTATTGGAAGGATATGTGTTCAAAGAGGACAACACACGACAAATATGCGAACGGGATAACCAAAATGGAAATCAGATTTGCACACATGTAAATGTCATTGAAGTAATTAAATTTAAATATAATTTAAAATTAGTATCATCGGTGACCTGCCCAGTAATGAAATTCTCAGTGTGCAAGGAGACATCAATGCAAAAATTGGTTAAACAACCATCACAGTCCAGCAGATTAAGGACGTGATTGGAAGCTTTGGTCTAGGCATCAGAAATGAGCAAGGAAAACGAATGCTCCAGTTCTGCCAAGAACACGATTTAACAGTAACCTACACCCTATTCAGCATCATGTCAGACGACAATATACTCGGAAGTCACCTGGAGACAGATACAGAAACCAGATTTACTACATCATGGTTAGATCCCGTCGGAAGTCGTTGAAACTAAAGTGTAAAACTTATCCTGGTGCTGAATGCCGATCGGATCACCAGCTCCCCGTAATGCAATTTAGACTACGTTTAAGGAATATTTACTAACCGCAAAGAAAAGCTGCAATTACGGATGTTACTAAAGAAATCTTCCAACAGCAAATACAACAAAAATTATCGAGCGACGTAAATACCACAATAAATATAAAAGACCCACACCAATAACGAAAAAAGCTAAAAATCTTATTAATGAAACAGCAGTGTCCATTTAACCAACAATTAATAACCCAAATCGTCCCAATAATCACTGGATAATATAAAGAACTTTTGACACAAATCAAGGAACGGGAAGAAATAAAAAGTAAATGGTTAACGACGCAGAATTCTAAAGACACCTACAGAAGACTATGCGGTAAGATCCAGAGATGCCTAATGTAGACAAGATAAAAATAATAACGTAAGGAAAATCTGCAGCGAAATAAAAAAAACACCAAAACTTTAACGAAATACAAGACCTATACAGGAAAGTGAGGGAACTTGCACGGAAGTTTAAAACATAAAACATATTTCATCGAGGACGAAAATGGCAAAGTACTGTGGAAAAATAGTGACATACTTCAACGGAGGAAGCAATATTGCGAAGAACTGTACAAAGGGAAACCAGTCGCCATAAACGAGGTGCAGGTACCCCACACAGTCAACGAACTGGAACCAAGTATACTGAACAGCGAAGTAGAAAAGGCCATAACACACCTCAAGTTAAATAAAGCCCCAGGAACAGACGGTGTCTCAGATGAAATGATAAAGTTGCTAACAGAAGAAGGTGTTAAGATAATACATAACATCTTCACTAGAGTATGGCAGACCCGACAATGGCCTAAGGATTGGACTAAATCTGCTTTCATCTCGATCCACAAAAAGGGATCTACATAAAGATGTTAAAATTATCGAACGATATCCCTAATATCACACGAAAGCAAGATATTACTTAGGATAATTGACCGACGACTACAAAAGTATTGTCAACTTAGATAATAAAACGTCATAACCCTTTAAAACAAGAAAAGAAGTACGACAGGGTTGTATATTGCCACCCAGCCTATAATGCCTATGTTAAATACATTATGAGGCGCGCTCTAGAGGACGATGAAGGAGGAATTACAGTCAACGACAAAATTCTGAACAATCTTCGATACGCGGACGATACTACCCTAATACCTAAAAGTGAAGAACAGGTGGCCTGGATCCTGGATGCTAGAAAGAGTTGCCATCGAAAGCAACAATCATGTCTAGACAAAAAACATTGACAAAACCAAAGTCATATTAATTGATAGAAGCAATGCAGCACTGCTACACAATTTCCTTCCAAATACAGATATAGGGAACGAACTTATCTACTTAGGCTCTTTAATAAATAACAAACACTGGGAGACATGAAGCGGAAATAAAAAGGGGTATAGCAATGTCACGGTCGGTTGTGATGAGCTTGACGAAGATAGAAGATATGGGCAGACAGAGACATATCTAAGAACACCAAAAAGACTCTTGTTCGATCTCTGGTGTTTTCCATATTCTTATATGGATCTGAGTAATACACCATCAAGAGCGCTGATATACAACCCATAGATGCATTTGAAATGTGGTGCTGGAGAATGGTGCGCATCCCATGGATGGTTCTTCGAGCCATCCATGGGATGCACCGTCTTCCGTAGACGTATCCTGTAATAGTTTGGACATATCATACGCAGAGATGAAGACAACCTTGAGAAACTTATAGTCCAGGGCAAAGTGAAGGACCGAAGATCCAGAGGCCATCGCCATCATGATGGCTAGACCAATTAGAAAATATTTCAGGTTATGGCCAACCATGGCTTACTTTCAACTAGTGTTTAAGGAACAATGTCTTTCCACGCTCGATCTCTCTGAAAACCAATACTACCTTCAACGTGGCGAGGAGATCCATCCAAATCGCGAAGGAGTTTTGGATACGAGAGGATGTCAGGAACCCCTACTCCCTACTGAACTTCATCAATTTGAAGTTGAGTTCTTCTCTCTCACTTCTAGACTCAACAACCTAGAATTTGTTACCATGGCCAACTTTGGGAATCTGGACAACCTTCTGTCATTTCAGGTCATCCTCTGGAATCAAATCTACGAGAGGCGTAAGATCGTCAACGATGGAAGACCGAAATCACCAATTGTATATAGCTATAATGTCACGATTCTTCAGATATGAAGAGACGACGAGGAAAAGAAAGTATCATTAAATATCTCTTACAATGCAAGAAGTTAATTAAGGACAATAATAATAACTGTCTTTATTATACATTCTACGTAACAAAAAGTCTAGTGCTTAGGGTTTACCGATTTCAGTCTACTTAATTATACTTGTAAATTAATTCAAATATTTATGTATTTAGCATCATTTTAATGGGTATAAAAATAAAATGAAATTTTTGATTAATGCATATCTCAATAAGCTAGTAATAACTAATTAAAAAAATATATTAAAAAACTATTTCTTAGGTTGCCTGCCAGAAATGCTCCCAATCCCTATAGTGCAAATTTGGAGGGTGTCGCATTAGCTTCAAAGTGTGAAACTTTTTTATACCCGAATGTTTTATGGAATAGTGTTTATTAGTTCTGCATAGTGTCCCTTAATATCATGTGCATATACGTGATCGATATACAATTTTATTACGCAAATAAGCAGGCTACTTTGTAGGTTTTGTAATATGCACATAATTGTATATTAACGTCAAGAAGAATGCATCTGTTATACAGGATCCTTTCATGACATATTATGACGCGTCTTGCTTTCTATTCGCAAAATGAGGACTTAAGTTCTTATCGACTGCAGAAATTTTTAAAAATGTCTTGGACACAAGCTGACATTCTTCAAGGTTCCAAGGTTTATTAGAGACTTGTAACACTTGATACTTTTACGTCGTTCACTGGTACAATTCGGAGTATTCCTTCATGCTCAAAAATATTTTAACATAATACGGGAATTCACATCGGACGCGAAAATTTTCAATTAAACTAGAAAATTTCGCACGGAGGGGTCATCTCATCTCGGCAAATATAATTTCGAAAGGGGCAGTGCAAAGAATGTCCGACTATTACATATGGAATGCAAAGCGCATTTCTGCGAAACAGACGATAGAATCATTTACGATTCCATCTCAAATTGAAGATCGGGCTCTGTAAGTCTGATCGACCCCCATGTTGAAGAGAGGGATAGAGGGGAGGGAGGGAAGGAGGGCGAGAAAAAAACGGATCGTTTAATCGTCGAATTAAAACAATTACAATGGAATAATGCACCCATATCCACGCATTAAGAGCTAGCCCTTAATTAAAAGGTAGATAATTATCAGCAATTAAAAGTTTCGATTGCTGCTCCTCGAGTGTCACATGTTTTAAATAGACTGTTAAAGTGTTGTTCCCTCTTTGTCTCTCCTTCACTCACTATAGACGAATATAATTTTAAACAAATTAACGAACTATTAATGTGTGTATTAACCCACACACACATGCGAGTCCGGAAATGTTCAATTATTTATATGGAGACATCACTTAACACCATCAACTGGATATGTTAATTACTTTCGTCTTATTACGATTATATCTAGTTTTGTACGTGGGCAGAATTCGCTTTTGAAAATATCTCGTACGCCGCCTATAGAATATTCACTGAAAAATGGAAACTTAAACTATTCTCTCCGTTCGACTAATTTGTATTTTTTTTAAAAGAACTTAACTGTCGGCCTTAATCTTCCATCCCGATGTTTTCCACTCCGTCTCCCCGCATTATAAAGTAGTAATTTTGGTCAAGACTCATTTCGGCGACTCTCCCGTTTTTCGTGTCCGTGCCCGAAATGTGGCCGTTGTCCTCCCGAATTACGCAGATTTTATCAACTTGAAAATTATATTGTCTAGTAGGATGGTAGATGGAATTCTGTTTAATTTACAATATGACGGAATTATTTCGGAAATGTGGCCGTTAAATCTGGGGAAGTGGTGGGGAAAAGTCGAAGTTCGAAAATGTAGATGGAGATTGTGCATTTGATGTGTGCGTCTGCAAAATAAAAGTTTCCACCAGAGGTAGAATTAGAATTGGAGACGTGCAGTCTGAAGAGACGAGCATTTATATTCGGATATTTACAGATAGAGGAATCGACGAGTAATTACGTGAAACGTAAATGAGAGAAGTATTAGAAAGTCTATATTTATACTATTTACTACTGCCATTATCGTAACACTTTTAATACTTTTTTAAAGTCAAGATAATCAGATAGATCATTTTTATCCGAATGAAATAACCGATAATGTATTTGAGGTGTCAATGTTAACACACTCTTGGTTTTCGAGATATACGGTGTCAAATTGAAAAACAAATACAATTTCCCACTTTCATTTAACTATTTTTGAGATTTATCACATAACTTTAATACGTTAATTTAAACATGTTCCGTAGTATCGTGATCCTTATTAATAATCACCAAATAACATGATCATCAAAAGGAACTTTGTTTCTTGTCTGGATTCACTTGTTTACTCCTTATGCAACTGATGATGGGCACTAGAAGCCCGAAATATGTCTCGAGAGTTATATGCCCTTAGACTGTTTGTTTCCTTTCGATGGGGTTGACTTTGTGAAACCCACACAAATCACACATTTGACACAAATCATTTTAGTGTGAAGTAGTCATTTCTTTTAACAGTTTTTCTACTCTACTGATTTTTTGACATGTTCAGCACAATTCTCGATTCCTCATTTTATTAATAAAACAGAAAATCTTGTGCTTCTCGTTGTGATGAACGTTGCTTCAGGTATGCTGGTTATGAGAAGGCACATTATTGTCTTTATTGACGTTTTTCTCCTCTTCCTATCTTGCAGTGTCTATGCTAAATTTGTTTTCATAGTCTATTATTGTTAATCGCTTTTCGATTTGTCCGTCAGTCGTCTTCAGAAGTTCATTTCAGTACAAAAGTAGCATTATTTTACTATTGTGTTTCGTTTTCCAGAACACATAAAGGTAATTATGATTCTTAGTGATTATGGAGGTATAAATTTTCTGACTTGACGTAACAATTTAAAGATTTGGATCAGATTTTATGAAAAAATTAAACTTATGCATAAGAGTTGGACGTTGTTCCATTCCGACAGGAACGGCCGTTTTCTATAAAATTAAGATTGAAAGTCTTACTACTCTGCTAAAAATTTTTATCGTGTCAAGGTATCCCAATCTTGGATGTATATAGACCATTTCCGGCCACATGTTTACTAATAACTTTTCTGTCCATTTTTGACTGGACCATCTCCAACTAAAGTTTGTGATTCGTTTTTAGACGCCATATAAGAGTTTTAAATGACTCATTATGATATTTAACTTAAATTTTCTGGAAAAGGGCCGCTTTTATCGAAATGAAACAAAAGTAAGTACTTTATGTCAAAAGCACCAGTTTCTGACAATTTTTAGTTAAAATCTCTAAACAGCTACGTATACATAAGTTGGGGTTTTGCTCCACCGGCGGCGGTCAGCTCGTAAGGAATTTTAATGGCCCACCCTAAGATCGGTCATCTCGTAAGCGAACCGACAGGTAAATTTTTAAAGGGTCGTTTTGTATGAGTCAACTCGTAAGGGGATTCTCAGAAATAATCGAGGGGATGATGATTGCAACGAAGTAGTTCGAATATTTGTTGAAACTAAGAATATGATATAAGGGGGTGGTTTGTTACGTTCCAACTGAACGGTGACGAGCACCGAGATAGTTATGGATTTTATTAAAAGCCAACGCGGGAAAGACTTGCTTGTTGTTAATAACGGTCGGGTTCCGTAGGGTTTTCCTTGCCATCTCGCAAGGAATACGATAATCCTCCTTTTGGGATTTTTCACCTCAACTCTTACGAGTTGACCGATCTGAGAACCATATCCTTACGAGCTGACCGATCTCGGCGAAGGTCAAATGCGGATCGGGATAAATTCTTACGAGATGACCCGTGCCCTGCTCCACAACCCTCATAAACACATTTAGCTTGAAACAGGTCCATTTTCGATACCATAATTGTAATCATCACAGCGATTGACCTGAATTTCGTTTTGCTATTGAAAGCAGTCTTGATTTTTTCTAAACGTTTAACGTCCCGTTTTTCAAAAAGTAAGCTTTTCAGGCACATGTTAACTGAGACTTTTTTGCATATTTTGAGTCATACGATCCCCCTTAAGGTTTATAACATTTGTTATTTTAACACTCTCTATATGCATATATGTGATGGTTTCGGATATGTTAATATTTACTCTTGAGATATCTAATTTCAGCAATTTAAAGTATAGCACACCCCGAAGCGGCCGCGCTGTGTGAGACAATTAAAGGTGTTTAAAGAAATGAATTTTCCTGCCAAAATTTTTGAAATAACTGCCATTTTGTTGGCGATAACTTTTCAAGCACAGGAATGGGAGATATCACCAGGATAAGCTGATTTGTATGGACATTTTTGTTGGGGTTATATCTAGCATTAATGAGCTGAAAGTTGTTAGAAAAACATGTTTTTGTGAAATATACCATGATATTTTTATCATATATACTTATACACACACATATATATATAGTATTGTCATATTGTTTATATATGTTACGGGCAAATTGCCATCCCGAGCGATTTACAATCTGCCTGGGCAAATTGCAAATCGCCCGGGTTCTTGGGCAGATTGTAATCTGCCTTGCAGTCTCTTGGGTAGATTGCAATCTGCCTTGTAGCATTTTAGGCAATTTGGGGAAATATTTTAAATGAAAAAAGTTTATGCATCTTGTTTACATATTTTCATTTTTAAATTTTATTATTCAAAGTTTACATATACATACTATAACATAATAGGTATATCGTCATTATCACTTATTTACCCATTATTCATTACAACAATTTGAATTCGCATGGCATTTGGAGTTACAATGTATCATATTCTTTTTACATAAACAAATTTTTCTTGTACATTTAGTTCGACAATTGCACAGTATAAAACCCTGCCCGTTTGTATTCGAGTTATACTTTGCCGCACATCTTAATGATATTTTTTTACCTAACGCAACGTCTTGCAGGCTAAAAAAGATTTGTTTACAAATATGAAATTCAGACCTACAATACAGTTTTCTAAAACACCATCTTTCGTGCCTATTTCATAAAATTCGTCATCATTTTTGCTCAAAATAATGCCCATAATATTTCTGAAGTCACATTTAGATCGATCTACAATTGGTATCGGAATAGTTACAGTGTCTCCAATATGCCCTGGTGGATGAGTTCGATCTGAAAGGCTTTCAATCTTTTAGCTTGCTTTTTTAAGCCATCTGCTGCTGTTTTTCGCGTAGCTAAAATATTTTCCCTGTGAAGAGAAAGGTCAGCAGCCATAATGGAAATGGTTGCATTGCCACTGCCAGCTGGTGGCAAACCGTCAGATGTGGGCATATCTTCAGATGTTGGCAAATCGTCAGTTGTTGGCAAATCGTCAGATGTAGACGAATTCTGAGCTATAGGCAAACCGTCAGATGTTGGAAAATCGACGTCAAGGTGGTCAGTACTCGCAGATTGAACAGAGTCCAATAAATCTTCAAGGTCTTCCTCAGTATTTAAGCGTTTTACGGCGTCCTTTGGTAAATCTGAAAATGTGAGACCAACTTGGTAACTGCAAGCAAACATCGCCTCGTAGGGGGACATTTGAATGCCAGAATGGTGAGCTCTGTTTTTCATAAACTGAACAGTTCTAAGACCTTCAGACCATTTTGATGTTTCGTTATGTGTTTAATATCTTTGTTTGCTGTAGTTTTAAATTTGCCCAAAATGCTACAGGGCAGATTACAATCTGCCCAAGAGATCACAAGGCAGATTACAATCTGCCTAAGAACCCGGGCGATTTGCTATTTGCCCAGGCAGATTGTAAATCGCCCGGGATGGCAATTCGCCCGTAACATATATATAAAGTCAAAAGAGGGTTAGTCATAGCAGACTAAGTTAAACACTAAAGTATTAACTAGTAGTGGGAAGCTGCCAGGCAGGTAAGTAGGAAGACTCCTTAACTTAGGAAGCTTTCGAAATATTTTATTTCTTCTTCAGCCTAAAACCAACAGCAAAACGCGTGTATCAGTGGCAATTATCGAAAATATATTTGTTAACATTACTACTTACAGTTGGTGAGGATGAAAATAAAGCTTACTATCAGGAACATATTACGATTAGGTAAATAAAAGTAGTTATGAGCAAGGCATTCCGAACTACTATGTACACGTGAGATTAATTACTTAAAAAAGAGGAGGAAAACCATCTATCTTATCGACCAGTAACGAACAGAATGAACCATAGAGCAACTTATTTGAAAGTAACACCAACTTAATCTTTCTCTCCCAACATCAAGGAGGAAAATCTATGGAACATAAGAAGTAGGCGGCTAGGTGTAACGCGCGAAATTTCAAAATTATTACTTCCTACATGGCATTTGAAGGGAAGGTCAGTTAAGTTTTACATCATGACTATATATATATATATATATATATATATATATATATATATATATATATTAGATATAACAATAACAATGTTATATAACGTTTATTTTATTTATATTGTAAATAATATTTTAATCCCATATAACCGCAATAACAGTGAGCTCTTTCCGCATTATTTAGGTAAACTTAGAACATATTTTTTTTGTTTACTGAAATTCATAATTTGATCAAAGTATAGATTGGAAGTGAAACCATTTTTACTGATTTTATCCTGTCAAATGACAAATTTCGACATTCTAAAAATTTTTGTTTGGAATTTTTGCAAATGACGAGCAATAGAGTTATTACTTATTTAGTTATTATTAGAGTTACAGTAATTAATTATAGATAGGTGAGAACTATGAAATCTTTCTAAAGGCGATGGGAACTTTATTTCAATTTTTGAAAATTTATATTTCATCGTCAGATATGAGACGTTGCAAATATTAATAATAACTATTATAATTTTTGGGCTTCAGTATTAAATTTGCGCAGCTGATAGATGACGCGATCATCTCGGCTTAAATTAAATTAAATTGGAATTTATTTTAAAACATGTTTTCTCTTGGTGCCTAGGTGCATTCCTCAATTATCTTACTTATGTTTCCGTAATTTCCAATGTTTCTAGATGGAAAATTATATCTCACGAAATTTCTGGCATATCTAAATCTAAAGTGGTAATAAAATTTCAGGATAAAATATGAAAGCAATAGTTTAAGACAGTAGTTGACATATTCGCGATTTATTCGCTTTTAATTTTAGAGCGCAATGAAATCGAAATTATTGTAATTTTGCAGCGTCGAATATTAAATTTTTAATTTATTGATAGAAAAAATTCGATGTTACCACCGGAAATCCCACGGGCATATATATCTAAGACTTCCTCCGTAGGAATTTGCAAACTTCCTCGAGAGTCCGAGGTCGAACTTTTGTCAGTTTTTTTTGTTCATTGGTCATTGTCTATATTATTTTCTGCGCGTTCCCATAGGAACATCCTTTGGAGGAAATTAATTTTTACCTGCCCGGTAGTTACACATTTGAATCTTTCTATTATGTGTGAATCACTCTGTTTAATTTTACTCGAGAGAAACGGAAATCGTTACTTACCGAACGGACTATTAAATTAATAATTTATTCGCGAAATACAGGTAAAAAAAGTTTTATAAAACATTTGCGATAGGCATTTAAGCGCTATTAACATACTAATCTATTTGTGGTCAGTCGATTGTAACGTATATATCCGGATGACTAATCAAGTGATGAATGATTTATTGGGATGAATATTCAGAATAGATTTTTTTTGTCGTTAGGAGTGGAAAAATTGAGTTTTGTCCATAACCTTGCTGTTTCAGCCTTAACGCACCATTTATTAACTGGTTTACTTACATACATATTTACGACTACGTGAATGACAATAATTATTCCTCCGAAATTGCTTATTCAAACTATCACGTTATAATAAAATGACAAATACCTCGAAAACCCGTTCCTTTTCCCTCGTGTTCCATCGCGTTGACATGCCTTGGAAATTTTAATAAAAACACGTATTTCATTCTAAGAAATTAGAATGATTAAAATTTAAACATTTTACGATTATCACCGCGCTACCGAATTGCCCCGTGACCATGGGAAACTATTTTTAATAATAATTAAGCGGGCCTGACGAAAATTTCTTGTGTCATATAATGAGAAAGAGGACGAGTTTTTCGTTCTCTGAATTATTTAATTAGTAATTACCGCTCGGGACATTTATACAAAGGAACAATTACGTGTTTAGTTTTTTTTATAGAGCAATCATACATATTTATTACGTGCTTTAATCGTGAATAGAATTACCTTAAGCAAAGGACACTGCAATTCGAGAAAGATTATGTATATGTTGTGTACCGCACTAACAAATTAGTTAGATAATAAAAAGTAACAATTTGTAATGACTAAAGACGGTTCGAAAAATATGCAAAATGCATGTTGAGTGCATCTTTGCAAATGTAAGCAATGGAGAATGTGCCATTTAAAATTCTTGCTTATATTGAATTTTAGACATGCAAAATACTCTTTTCTTTTTAACGGCGGTATCAATTTCAACTACCATTTTCGATTTGACCCTTAGAAGTACCTTACTTATTGATAGAAGCGGTTTGATGTCTTTCGAGGATAGAGAAACGCAGCTTAAAGCCGGAGACACATTTATGGGACGGGACGCAACGCGACGCGACGCGACGGGATGCAAGGTGCAACGCCAATCTAAAATCATACTTTCCGTAAGAATGTACTGATCTCGAACGGATGTGTGCACATTTGTTAGACGCGACGCGACGGCACGCAAGGCGACGCGACGGAGATCCAACCGTTTAGATTTTCGTCGCGTTGCGTCGAGTCGCATCACCGTCTCAGTTGAATTTACATAGTGAAGAGGGTAGTAGGTGAGCAACAAGATGGACAATACTCTGCTAATTGAAGCTATACGTCACTATCCCTGTTTGTACGACAAGAAGTCCAAGTTCTTGTTTTATTAAGTTCGTGAACCCAAACCGTTCGTTCCGTCGATTGAGTGCATACTGCAACTGCTACTTCTTCCATTTCTTCTTAAAACTCACTTGAACTCATTTCGATGCTCTCCGTTGAAAAGTTACGGAATAAGTACTTTTGTGAAGGTATATCGCAGAGTCTCGTCGCGTTGCGTAGCGTATATGTGTACACTAGGCGTTTCGACACGTCGCGTCGCGTCTCGTCCCATAAATGTGTCCCCGGATTTAGTCTCATTTTAGATTACTTTTATTTAGTTGTCGGTGTGGCAACGTAAATGTGAAAAAATTCCAAATAGAATTGATTCAAAATTATAAAACACCTCTACGAATACAGGCATGTACTAGTTATTCCCTTTACCACTTATTGAGCCTATTTCAACTAGTGGTTAATTGTTGCTAATTTTATCCCCAATCGTTTAAATTACTAAATTGACTTTTAAAGGTTATAATTACAGCTCCAACACAACTGGAAAACATATAGCAGCACCAAAAAAATAACATTTTAAAGTACATTTTACACATTAAACTCAATTTCATCCAATAGTAAATTATTTTGGTGGAGGAAGGTGTTACAACTTTTTATGGGCATTGGGTATTATGGATCCAGGAACTTTGGAAAACATTTTGTTAAGCAAAGTGGCCGAGAGAAATTGCAGCAGAGACAACAATTTTGAAGTTTCTAACTCTTCCGCTAGGGGACATAATTGGTATGGTCATCTTGAAAAGTACATTTTGTTGGAACATGACCCTGTAAAACCTGTCTAAACAATGATAATTTTACTAGAATTCTGTATCGTCATTGTTTAACTGTGTTTGCTGTAAAATGTAAAATTAGGGCAGAGGGGAGGGGGAAATTTCACTCATGAAAATGTCCCTAATTTAGGTTAGGCTCAACTGAATCTGATAAACTCGATAATAGGAAGGAAGGATTTTTAATTAAAATGAAAGAACAGCATATGTTATTGTTATTAACAACGAAATTTATTTAAAAAAAATGTTTTTTTTTCAATTCACCTTATTTTATTTTTTAAATATTGTAAATGTTATGACGTAGGTATTACATTATAATCTAAATACAGAATAAATTTGTAACAAAAAGAAGAAAACTTAAACAAAAAAAAGAGAACTCGATAACTTCATCAGTTGCGGATATACCCTGAAAAACAAAGAAAACCCCTAAAAAATAATGAAATTTAATTTTTAAGAAAAAGTTGTAGAATTGTAACAACATTAACTGTAATGACTTTGTAACAGCTTTTATGCTGTCATTTCCCGACATACCCAAAAAAATGTATTAGTTTAACATAATATATTATCATATTGTTTTTATTTTATATGAACATAGCAAGTACGGCCTTTAGCGAGAGGGGGGATTTAAAAATCATTTCCAACAATTTATCGTAACCATTTTTTATTCTCTATTTCTGAGATATGGAATTGTCACCTTTAATTAAACGCCATTGAGATATAGGTGTGCTTTATATACACTTCGCACTACATTTGATTAGAATAGCTATCATATATCATGTTTATTATTAATTTTTTAATTTTTTTATTAATTTATTAATTTATTAAGCGTAATATGACAGAATCAAAGTTTATTTAAAATTCCAAAAAACCAAAGTTCTAAAATAGGACACAGAAAGATATTAAAGATGGATCTATTCGTCTGTCCAGAAATGTTAAGACACGCGCCAGTTAGTAATTGAAAACTTTGCACGCTTGTAGATTGGACCCCGAATAGGTCCAGAAAAATTATAAAATTCCAATTTCCCTTTGAAAGAGGGTGAAAAAAAGAAATATATTTATAAGAAAAACGCTCGAACCGATCGATTATAGTTTTTAATATTATATGCCTTTGTGCTGGAAAATCAATAAATGAAGTCATCGGTTTTCGAGTTATGACGTCATCCTTTTTATTATAGAGAAACTACCGGTTTTCTCTCCATAATTTATATTTATCACCGATTTATATATATGTTTCTGTACCAGTTTTTATTTTGGTTTCTGTTAAAAATGATTAGACAAACTTTGAACCGTTATTTTTCGAAATACTTGTGCACCATTTTGAATTTCTTTTTTGGTCGTGAAGAATTGGATGATAAATCTAAATTAATGGAAAAATTATTTTATCCCTTGATAAACCATAAGTGACCTCGTTACTCGAAAACCAATAACAGAGCTGCAATTAATTATATTCTATATAATCTAGGGCCGGCGTTCAAAATTTCGATTGAATTAACTCCTTTTGACATAAGTACAAATTATGTACAGTTAAGAGACTTTGCCGTATTTCAGACTCACACTGCACAGACTGTCGTTCCATGCCAAACGAAAATTAAAGTAATTAATTAGATGTCGATATTAAAAGCTAAAGGATTACTTCTTAAAATCTAGGCGTTATAATTTTTAATACTGTATATTGTAATTTTATAAATAAATAGTAAATATGTCTTGAATGCGCAATTACTAGCTTTTATAAGTAGGAGCGGTAAAAAATATGAACATGAGCGCATGTAATGCATTCCAACTCACTTGAATATTTTGGACTTTTTATGTTGAACATTGCTTATATATTTAGAGACATTTTAATGACTGTGGTCTAGCTCTAGTAATTACTTACAGTATAACTTATACACTGTTTCAAGCTCCTAGTAAAATAATATTGTAGGTTGTTATTTAATTAACATTATTAAATTTAATAGCATAGTTGCAATAGTGATAATAATAATTTTAAATTTCATTTTTATTCAATATACAGATTAAGCTTGGAATATTCCTAATCCCAATAACTGTACGTACACTGTACACAAATGTAAGGCACATAAATCAGTACATAGCAAAGTGATACTTGATGTTTAAACTCAGCTTAAAATTGTGTGACTTGCACCAGTTGCACTTAAAAAATACTTAGCTAAGGTACGGTGGAAGGTTGGTAGCACTTGGAATTATCATGTTTCGTGATTAAATTGTCAAGTGACAACTAGTCAGGTCGTGGTTTTGTGGTTATGTTTGTTAGTTGTTGTTAGTGTTGGTTACTGCAACCTCAAAAATGAGCGAGAATAACAGAATGAGAAATGCCAATTACACTATCCAAGAAAAGAACTCCTCCTGAATCTGTTCAACTCCTGCCAACTAAACAATCAAGAAATATTTATTTTACATATTCTATAAGATATTTACAAATCACAAGGATATTCTAAATGTTCCTCAATTTCTTCCAACAACAAAATTGTGGTTGCTTTCGAGATTCGAAACCTTTTACAATAGGTAACATCATCAAATGAATAAAAATATTCTTCTGTGATGTAGATTCTACGTGGTATTTCAAATTCTATTAAATTAACTGCATTTAATTCAAAAATATGTTCAAATATTTGCAACATTTCTATGCTTCTCAAAATAAACAGCACAGAACCGTCAAAATCTCTATACAGAACAAGGTTAAGTTAGAGTTAAACCGAGAATATTCTTGGCTTAGTTAAACGTCATACTAAGGTGAGCTTAATGGTGAAATGTGGGTATTATTCGCGTGCGGAATTACAATTTTATATTGTTTTTTTTAATTGTCAAATTGGCTCCAGTTAACCGAATTTAAATTTTCATCGGCGGGCCTGGAAATTAGTACGTATCTACAGACTATAATTTATTGCTAAGTTATTAAATGTTTGTAAGAAAATAGTTTGGTTGAAACCAGTTCAGCTTAAAGTTACATCTTGTCATTATTTGTCACGTAATGATGTTATAGTATAGTGTTTCATCCTTAATCTTTCATAGAATTGTCTACATGGCCATAAAAAATTTAGAAATTGAATGTAAGAATTTCGAAAAATAGATCTATGAAAGTTCCATCTCTCTTAGAAACATCTCTATTAGAAACCAAAATAAACCAACAAATATCCAGATATTAATAAATAAAACAACTGGTGTCTGGTGCATGACAAAAGGGATTTTCAAATTTGTCTGGGCTTCTTGGGGACAAAAGCTGTCGAAGTATCAAGGCTTCAGGGAATCGAGAGGTTCCTTATTTTTCGGGCTTAAAATCTTTTTCACTCCAATTCAACTTAATTTATTGATTAATTTTAAATATTAGTAAATTTTTTAATATGATCTATAATTTAGTTCTATGGGTGAAATGTTTAAAACGATTTAAGATTATTTAAGACTTATAGGTAGTGTATAATGACTATCTACTATTTTTTATATAACATGCTCTTTTCACTTTCTCGTTTTCAATACTCCCATGTTTTTGAAGTGATCTATAAATCCTCATAAGTTGCAAATGAAGTAACTGTTTGTATAATTACAGGCCTATGCGATAAATTTTCTCGAACGCAGGGGATATTATCCGTACCATTAAATATTGTAATAGGAATAGTTTTCATTTAATTAAGTGCAATTAAAATATTTCGAGACGGAATTAAATAAAGGCGAACGAGCAATTCCCACAATATAAATCCCGAAACGGAGCAAAAATGTCGACCACGTATCGACCATTAAAAAATTAAAACAACAATTCCTTATTAACGCGGGCGATAATTCAAAAAAATATCTGAGTCATATTCCGTGTGAACAAACTTTTACTTTATTAGGATATCATTATTAAAACTGTTAATGAGTAGCACAGCCAGTTTTACATCCAGTACGTTTCTGAGAGGAGAATACGAGTGTAATAATCAAGTTATCTCAATTAAAAACAAATGAATACTGCCCGCATCTTGTTGGTTAATTAGTGTTCGCTTCAGATGAGACTTGCCATAGTTTGTCGAAATGTTTTAATGAATATTTAATATTTTACACTAATTTTATTGCCCTCCGAGGACGGCATACGGGTCAAACGAGACGCTCAAATATATAACGATATATTTTGGATAATACAAAAGAAAGAAAAATCATGCATGAACACAGACAACTAAATGAATTAACGTTCATCAGAAAATAATGTTGACCTGTCACTTTTTTCCTTAGTGTCAGCATAATCAATAAGTGAATGAGTGTGAGCCATAACTTAAAGACTACATTAGATCTAAATGAGGCTGAAGGCTAAATGGTAATAAAGGTTTTCCTGATGATGATGATGAAATGATCGGCATGCAAATGACAATCGACCAAAATCACGTTTGTTTTGACTTACTCTGTTTTAATAAATCAGTCAAAGTTTAAAAACTTCAGCACGTACACCCATCTGGCATTGAGACGAGTAAAAAAATTGGTAAAAAGTTCAGGAATCCGAACGGTGCGGATGAATCATTAGAAAATCCCGAGATTAAACTCCTCAGATACCTTGTGCATGTTTCCATTTTATCTCTTCCGATAGCGATCGTCTGTTGTTTTCCGTAGTTCGGTTGTTTCAACTACACAGCCTCCCTCCCGATATACGTACGATTTTAGAAATGTACCGGGGGTTGATACCGAATACCAATATCACACAGACACCTAGTTTTATGAAATGCATCGTGATTTGATGTTTCAAGCTTCACCATCAATACCAGAATTTTTACATAGTAAAATACATGTGTCAGTGAAGATGGGATAGATATCTGTTGGTGGGATTAGACCAGAAGTCTCAAATATTTATTTTTCTTCTTCTTTCAATATGAGACTATTTTGACCACTTGTTTACTTCTTTTTCGAAACAATTTTCGCATCTTGTGATGTGGAGGTACTAGTTTTTCCATCTTTTTTTTGGCCGTTTTCATAACTTTTTACCGTGTGATCTAGGCATGGTCTCCATCTACGTGTTCCCTACAGTGTGTTTTTCTTTTACTTCCGAATTTTTCTATGCCTTCCATTTTCCAATGAGTATTCTCATGGTTTTAGGTTCTACGATTCTTATTGTAGATTTAGTTTTATTTGCTTCGTTCTTGCTGTGTCAGTGGTCTCACTGTAATTTTATAAATGCTTGTTTCTTCTTCTATAAGCTATTCTTTAGGCATACTTATATGCATACCTTTTTGCTTCTCTTGTCATGTTTTTGTTTGGTTGGCTCTTTTAATATTGTCATTTAATCCGTTTAATTTGGGTTCATTTGGGTTAATTAGTAGCTAAGAATGGACGTAGAGGCGAAGGTTATCTCCGAGTTTTGAATCTACTTCAGGGCAACAATTAGCACACGAAGTGACGTCTGCATGGATGAAGACTACTGAAGGCAGTTCCATAGCCATTAATTCACGTTGTGGAGAAGTCGTATTTAAAGTTTTGGCTCTGGTGTTGAGAAAGAATATTGTTTCATCTACAAATTGACTAGAATTTCAAAGAACATCACTGCATTATCTGTGTGACGTATATTCTAAAATTAAGCGTTTTGCATTTGCTACGTTCTGGTAGGTTTTTAATCATCATAATTATCGATCAATAAAATGAACAGAAATAGAGATACGAGTTTTCTGTTTAAGTGGCTTCTGAAATATGTTTGCTACCTTGGTTTTTAGTTTTAGTACCCATTTTCATATAGGTGGGTAACTGTCTAATTATTTGCCCCATGTCGAGATGAACTTCTTGCTAAATCTTCCAACTTGACTCTATAATCACAGCGAAGCAAAAACAAGTAGACCTATTAAATTCCAGTGAGTTTTTTTCCTATTTATCTTATCGTGGTGTTGGTTTCAATTGGTGAACAGTTCACCCAGAACCCCTGTTTTTCGTCTTTTAGTATTACTGTGTTACAATTTTTTTCTAGATGTGCTTGTACGTAACCAAACACTTAAATTACAATTTCATAAAATTTGTCTTGAACATAATTTCAATACAAAGTTTTCAGTGAAATGCAACAAATGGCTTTGTGGTCTATAACTGACAGAATAGGAAGTTATGAAACATACCCGCATTACATTTTATTACCTAACTATTTTTGAGACATTGTGAGAAAATAAAACAACGCTCGTAGTGCTAACTCAATTACAACTGCTATAACAGTAGAACACTTCGCTTGTGTACTTCTAACTTTCTCAAATATAAATTAAGGTACTAATCTATCTAAATAAATTTTCGAAGTATCTGGGGAGGGAGATATTAGAAACTGGTGGTGTTGGTCCCAAGTAGAGAGCTGGTTGGACTTTCCGATCTTCAGCTTAAACCAAAAACTTAAAGTGAAGGTCGATTGTTGTGGATTCTATACATAGTTTTTAAAATAACTATTTGACTTGACTTGATAAACCAGTTAATTTTTGTATATGTAATCATTAGTTTTCTTTCTTTTGAGATAATATTTCCAGAGTAGTATAACATCAAGGGTAATACCAGGTATTTCGCAGTACTTGAAAATGGAATTTGTTTATAAATTATGCTTATGGTTATAAATTGATTAGCTCTACTTGTAAAGCTTTGGTTTGACTTTGACTTGATTTTGATTTTGACTTGGTTTAACTGTGGTAACTTTGATTTCTGTAATTTTCTTCTCTACTTTTTTGTTCAATTGTTCACTTCATTACCGAAATGTAATATTATGAAATTATCTGTAATTTTTCTGCTACTTTACCGTTGTCATTACCTACTGCTAGTGTCATCTACAAACGTTGCTTTGGTGTGATTTTCTAATTTAGGAATATCATTTATGTATAAAGGTATAGGACAGGTCCCTACTACACTTCCTTGTCGTACTTAAGCCTTAAATAATTGCCTTAAACTCGGAGCAGGCTCTTTATTGCTTAATTCCAAAATGTCTTTCTAAGATATATTATTCCAAAATATCAGAAAACTCTTTAGATAGATATATCTTTATTTCATATTTTTCACCATTAGCATAAACTTTACTGAAAACCTGCGCCACATCCATGAAGATTGCAGTACATGCTTACGTTATTCCTTGTGTTTTTATTATATCTGAATTCTGCTAATACGATGATCTGAGCTGCGAATCTTTCTATAAACATAAACTGATATGACGAAATGAGACGCTTTCTCTATGATTAATTTAAGGTTTTAAACAGAAGTTTTTCAAACAATGTCAGTAATTCAGGTAAGATTGAGATTGATGTGTAGGATTTACTTCAATAATATGAAAAAGCAGAGCATTATGCGCTTAGTCCATACGACAGTCTCAGTGTATCTGTTTTAGCTGAAACAGTTCAAAAAAAGCTGATACCTATCACTAATTATTGGTTCATTAATGATAATTAGTGATAGCGATGATATCATTAAGTCGATTTTTTTTTAATCTAACATTACCGAATAAGAAATTAATTACATATGCGATTTTTAGAAACACTTACTTTTTGTCACTATAGGCTTATTGAATAATATACTATTACTATTTTCACCTTTAGAAGACCTTCACCGTTTTGGATAAATGCACTCCGTTCATGGATAATAGTCAGGATTGTAGGCTTATTGAATAATATAACATTACCTGTGCCAGTATTAGAAAATCGGGGCTCAATTTTTAATTCGTTACAACACCAACGATCTCGCCCGAATTAAAATTTTCCAAACGCCCCCCGTACATCCCATTAAGAGAGCACTCGCGACGACGACATTCGGCTGCTTGATTTATTTTATTGCTTTTAGTAGCGTTAATGTTTATTTCTGTAAATTACAAGAAAGGGGCTTGCATATATACGTATATATCTATACGGATTCTGTTGGCAAGAGTGTGTAAGTCTGTATAAAGGAATCGGCTTTCGAAACTACACACAATGCTACCAACTATGCAAATAAATTCGCTAATACGTACTATATGGGACTGTGTGAGTGTGTATACATGCCTGCTAGGGAGATAAAGAGGTTTATCGGATAAATTCGACGGAAATGGGATGGTCCGAAAAAAACCCTAGGAACAAAGAAGGGAAAGTTATTTACCAAAAATGATATATTTTATTACGGTTAATTTAAATTCCATTGAATCGGTTTAATAATAATTACGATAAAAGCTTTTATGTCAAAACAAGTACATATGTCTACACATTAGCAAGTGCCAATAATCATGTACAGTTTGAAAGTTTTAGAGATGAAATTTATATCACTCGGTAAACCGGATAAAGATATGCCGACATGTATTATTATTATTATTATTATTATTATTTTCTTGTTTTTCTCAGTGTGCGTAAGGTCTTTCTCATATGCCTCCGACCAAATATTTACGATCGAGAAAAAATGATAATCTTCGGAGGATCGGTTTCGAGTCCATTCCTATATAATGAATGCAAATTGGAAACACAAATATCACATTTAATTACGGATCTATATTATAAGTGGAGTTCAGACATTATGAAGATTATGTTTCTTAGCAATACTAACCAATCATCTGTATCGCATAAACAATCATAAAAACTTGCGTTATAACCGTAAAATACCACACCATTTCAGAATTAATGTCCATTCAGTCGGCCATTATCATATCATTATTGGTAAAATAAACTGTGAATGGTAGACAACACGGGTTTTGTTGCTCACATTTTATGGTAGGTTAGGGATTCGTGTTAATATTTTAAACGCGTCGGTTGCATACATGTAATATTTATACAGGATATAAAAAAAACAATGAAAGACAACCGCTGGACTATAATCGAATACCACGATTCTCATCCCAATCGCATTATATTGACTAATCCACCCTCCCTCCATCTGCACTTGATTAACTCCATAGATCATCGTTTTCTTTTTATGACTTCGATCATTATTTAGTTCCGTTATGGAAGCCGTAAGAGATCAACTCCCGATACTCCTCCAGAGAGTTTCTCCGGAGTTTGTCCATTGATTGATTATCGTCTATTAGTTTAACGACTGCTTCTGTATGTCGAGAAATGTTATATTAAAGATTAAGAGGAAATGAGGCTTGGGGGGAAACGGATCCGGCTCGTCAGTAATGACGAAATACAGATAGAAACAATTTAAGCTATTTTTGGTTATGTCTTTGTATTATGGCCATTCTTTTTTCTTGTTAATGTCTTGTAAAAAACACACTTACAGTCTGTTCTCTAAAATATAATATTACACTATCAAAAGTTGAAATAACGTGTACAAAGTGGTCATAAAATGAATAAATTAATAATTGGTCCTAGTGGGACGTACTCTTTATTTTGTATTTGACAGCGAAATGGAATAAGGAAATAGTCGGAATGAAAGGATATGTTTAAAATTAAAACTACTGTTTTTTTTTCTGAAACAGATTGATGTAAAAAATGTAAATGATAGTTCTTAATGGCATGAATAAATTGTCATTTTTTCTCGCGCTAGAAAACTTATTTCACAATAATTAATAAAGATGACGTATATGTCTACTGCAAAACGAATGTTTAGAAACACAATAAGTTGTTGCATATTTAAACATATTGCTCAGTTACTTATGTAGGAATTTTCATTTTAAAAACATTAAGAATTTTTCAATAGAAGGCAGTGAAAGACAAAAAAACTTATATGGTATGGCCATCTTCAAAGGATAGATGAAGAAAGGTGGCCTAAGATAGTGTGGCAACGGGTACCCCAAGAAAAACGCAAAAGAGGAAGACCACCTAGGAGTTGGAAAGCCGACATAGAAGAGTCCATGGCAGCCAGAGGACTTCAGGAAGGAGACTGGCAAAATAGAAATCATATATATATATATATATATATATATATATATATATATATATATAAAGGAAGATTATCGACTTACCCGTCTATTCCGTTAAGAAACGGTAACCACCGACACGCATTTCTGCTTATTAGTTTCGTCAGTCGTCAGGGTGGTATAACCAAGCTCTGAATGATAACGATGTTTGACACTTGGAAAAAAAATTATACAACTCAAAGAGAACGCCAACAGTTGACAGCAAAGCACTTTTGCGTCTGTAAAGGAAAGATCCTCCCTTCGAGGACAACAATCCATGGATTGTTTTTTTTTTATTGGCGTTCTTTTTGAGTTGTATAATTTTTTTTCCAAGTGTCAAACATCGTTATCATTCAGAGCTTGGTTATACCACCCTGACGAAGCTAATAAGCAGAAACACGTGTCGGTGGTTACCGTTTCTTAACGGAATAGACGGGTAAGTCGATAATTTTCCTTTGTACATTTGTTCCGTCGCGAATTTCACTAATATATATATATATATATATATATATTTGTATATGAGAAATCGTGGAATGTTAATGTGGTACTAGGAGCAATGATTAAAGCAACAACATGTTTATAACTATAAATATTCCATGAGTTCTGTGTTCCAAATTATCTACTTTTCAAGCTACCTTAAAAACGAATCAATTTCCGAAATTCAGTTACAGACGAAAAGTATTTCCAAATAGCTACTTAACAACTGTAGCTTGGAAGCAACTATCGCAGGTACTAAAACACATCGGGCTCATTTTGTAGTGACTTCCCCTTATTTTGATTATTTGTTAAAAAAATTTGTTTTGATTTCCTCAAAAGTATACATAATAGCAATAGTATATATAATAGCCATAATATGACTAAGTTTGTTAAAAAAAACGGGTTGTAAACGGGTTGACCTCCTTTTAGCAGTTACTCTGTGTAAATTGCTTTGCAAATATGTAAGGAACAGAATTTTATGATGTTTGTGAAAACCTTAAAATCATCCATTCTCAGAATATTCTAATTGACTCACTTGCAGTATGGTAAGGTATCTTAACGTTAAATAGTTAAGACACAACTAAGGTGGGCAAAATTTATTCTGCAGGAACTCTTGCTTGGAATAGAGACGATGTTTCAGCAGTAACCCGTTTGAATTATACCGCTGAGCAATCTAACTTAGTCATCTGGTTGGAGCTTACGCAAATGACAGTTGGGTTAATTATTAATAGACTTGACCAACACACCTTTATTTGTTACATTGAGAGCATGCAGAATGATTGGTTTTGTGCATATCCAGAAAAGAGTGTCACATAAATGGTGTAAGTAAAACCATTGATTTTATGAGCAATAAATATGGGTTTCACAGTTATCTCTAAAAAGTGTTAGCTTCTAATATCATAACTACTTCGCAGGAGAAAAATTTTTTGGTATCAGTAGTGTCACTCCATGGTTTAACTCAACAGATAATATGGGGGTGATACATAGAGAAACAGGGCATTTAAAAGCTTCTAGCTCAACAAAGCTATACATTTTTTTCCCAAGATATTTGATGTGAGGTATATAATATAAGGGTTCAAGTACTCAGGGTGTTGGTATCATTGAAAATTCATGTCATTCATTTATGTCATTGAATTGGTGTCATGAAAGATGGGTAGAAGTAAACCTATTAAATCCTGGATAATGTATACCCGATGTTGGGATAACTTTGGTCATTTGCTGTGGTAACTGAATTTTTTTTACAAATTTTACAATTCACAACAATCTAAAGTTGTTAATAACTTTTGAGGGAAGCGTCCAATTCAAAAACGGTCTTCGGGATTCGATTCGGGGGGAAAAAATACGAAAGAAAAACTTGGGTGTTGCTCTTGAATTTTTTCTTCCCAAATTGTTGTTAAAAAATTGTTAATAACAATTGATAGCCCACCGCTAGAGCAAAATGAGTTGCATATTCGGATTCAGCGACCCCGAAAACATAAAACCCCCTTGGTTTTATCCTCGGACACCGAGTGGTCAGGTTTACCCCCCTGACCAATAGACTATTAATAAATGTAACGGATTTAAAAAGTAATTCAAAATAAAGTTAAAGTAATTAAGTAAAGTAAAATGAAATAACTTACGGACATTAAAGCTGTTTTACATTTTTTAATTTAGTATGTACCACATTCATTGCTATCTTGCATTAAATTCGGAGAGTAACTAACTATTTTACTTATCAATAATGAACCGTATTCATTATTCAATACAAAATATTCATAACATTAACAAAACCAATACGTTATATAACGTAGAAATGTTCATTACTTTCATAAATTTAAATCGTAATCTTACACACTAACAGTGCGTTATATGAAAGTGCAGTATCTTTATATTTATGATCAGCGTTCGTCGAATTCGAATTTTTGATTGACCAAATCGGCGACCCGACCAAATAAATATATTGTAACAAAAATACAATCTTCGATCATCGATTATTTCATCACTTAAGGAAAAAGGTACCTAAATATGCCAAACATGATCATTGGACTACATTTAACGAAAGTCTTCAAAGTTCTAACCATCCTGTAAATTTTAATTGCGTATCATTTTGGTTTAATGGACGAGGCGGGAAGAGGAAAGTTTTTCTTCATTATCTTCATTTAGCGCAATCTACTCTTTCAACGTTCTGAAAGTAAATTGGAGATTTAGCGGCCAGTTGTTCGTGGTTTAAACCAACGAACCAATAAACAATATTCAATCGATATTTCTTCCGATGTACAGCGCCAAGCAGTGGTCACTGTAAACTTACGTTTTTGTTTAATGTTTTTGTTATTTTTTGTTGGCGGATATTAAATGCAATCGTTGTACTCGGAACGTGGACGTTTATTACAATTTACTACTGTTCAGTAAATTCCGATACCTTCTTTAAGCATCAACGGTTCGATATTATTATTTTCATTTGTCTCTTTTTGTTGCGATCTCAGGAATCCCTGTTACATTCTCTAAGCACAAGGAAAATATCCTTCGAGGAGAAATAATGGCAGGTGGTGAAATGCAGCGCAGCCTCGTTAAACCGAACAATTGTTGAATAATAATCAGAACTTTGTGTCTTGTTTTGAAAATCAAAATCAATTACTTTCGGAACTATCTCTAATTTAATTTTAGAAGTTATAACGCAATTAAACACTGGAAAATTGTTCGAATTACTGTGATTACCTGATCGCCTATAGGGGCCTGTATTGCTCGTAAAATCTCGTCCCACTTTCTACCTACTGCCTATATACCTGTGTTTTTTTTTGCAATTGACACCAAATGATCAATAACGAAGATAAAAGAGATATATTTTTTTAGTGTTTGATTGAAGACGGTGAAACGTTTCAAGGGTTGGACGCCCGCGGGGAGCCAATAAAATCCATAAAAAACCGTCGAATAACGTCAGGCGTTCGGGGTTTGGCCCCATTGTTCTTTGACGTTTTTATGTCACTTTATGTGATTGAAACGGTATCCCTAGAATCGGTAATTCGACGATAAACTTCATAAAATAATAGTCGAGACTATTTAGGAAACAGAAGGGGAGAGTTTGATTTAAAATTGATTTCGGCTTCTCGGTGAGGTTGTGGGAAATTTTTAATGACACGATCAGACTGCCTGAATGTTACAAGAGACAAGTCTCGGTTATTACGTAAGATATTTTTATTAATTATGTCTCGTGTTTAAGCAATGCACAAGTAACGTGTAATTTGAAACCTCCAATGATATCCTTTTTAAAGAAAGAACGGCAGTAAATCAATTAACACTATAAGACCATTTGATTGAAGCGTACTAAATTGCTTTTTACGACACTTCATTTAGCGTTTTATAGATTAATTAGATCATTAGATTATTTTTAAAATATATACCTTTTCGAACGGGTTTCTCTATAATTGCATACAAAGCAGCTAGTTAAAATAATAACAAATTACTATCAGTATTTCATTAACCAGATTCAGATACCAAATAAGCAAGACTGACGCAAGTCAGTCTAAAATAAAGAGCGAATGCGTTATAGTTCGTCATTAAAGAATATGAGTGAAAGAGAAGGAGACGTTCGTTACCGTTGAGAAATTATTTATTGCCAACGTATTACACGAAAAATAGTTAAAGCCCATTCATTCGAGCCAGTCAACGAAACCGAAATGACAATGACCGACGTAACAAGTGTGTGTCCAAGAATAAAAATATAATAGGAATAATGACATAACAAGTGCATATAAGCGTGGATTATGACAAAAAGATATACGGGGAAGGGCGAATATAGAAGTGAAATGTTGTAAAAAAAGAGAAACTGAAGATGGTTTGTTAGTATAGCAACTCTTGATCATAGTGATGCACTTGAGGTAGGTAATGAGAAATTATCGTACGTTTCCTTGTAATGTAATCTTTCAAATATTAAACTTAGTTTCCTTTAGGCGAGAATATAATGCCGAAAAAATTACCCAATATGGTTATTTACAGATTTGGGTAACGGCTTTCAAAAAATTACATTGCTTTTTAAACCGATTCAAATTTCCCACTATTATTGGTGGTATCATTGGTAGATGTCGGTTGTGTATTGCGTACTGTCATTTGAAGTCAACTCTAAGTACATTAGGTCAGTTATTTACGATAATAGTTTTTGTTACCTTCAGAAATTTTGAGCTTGTTCTTTATCTTATGACTGATCTACATTTTACGAAAAAGACAGTAGGTTTTCTTTATGGAATATGTTAAATAGTATATTATTATACTAGTTTAATAAGACGGAGTATTGTCACACGAGAGTTTTAAAGCACAACGAGCGAAGCGAAGAGTGCTTTAATAGAACGAGCGTGACAATACGTCTTATTAAACTTGTGTAATATACTATTTTATCTACTTTGCTTTATTTACTCATTAAATTTTGGCTGTTCAAGTTCTGGTATTACACTAGGGAATTTTGCTTGGGATGGTCACACTGACGTCACTGACATGGTCGTTTCGTATTTGAGTTTGAAAATCTAGTAGCCCTAGGACAAATTCAATAATTACGCTCTTATTTACGTGCGAGAAATGGAAGACAAAACTGTAGAACTGACCTGTACAGCGCATTTTCAGGAAAAAAGCAAGACAAAAAGTCTTCGACGCACTGGTAGCATGCTGAGGCTAAGAGCATGTCTAAATGCTTATAAGAACGCAGATATATCGAAGTTTTCACGATTCCATGCTTTTCTCAAACGGCAGTCTCAAGGATATCAGCCTAAAAATCTAAAGTTTTGGATATTGCTGAAATAAATCAGTTTTTAGGTCAAGGCGACGATCTTCATTATTTGGCAATCAAAGTAAGTTTTTTTTTTAAATCATGTTTTATTTGTTACCTGCTTGTATTGTTTTCGTTCAAGTTATACTCATAATGGGATATACTTATTACTTACGGGCTTCATCTTATTAAGAAATATGTCAGCCTTCGACCAATCGGTATAGCTTCAAAACGCTTTTTTCTCACATACCGAACTGGCCGATGCATCACTATCCCTATAGGGATTAATAAGATTAGCCAAGTGCCACGTATAATTGCTACGTTTCTGAATCTTGCTAATCCTGATCAGTACACGGGGCACTGCTTCCGTAGGTCCAGTGCATCAAACTTGGCCAATAATGGAGCAGATTTAATTACTATAAAAAACCATCGGGCCTGGAAGTCTTGAGCAATAGCAGAGGGGTATATTGACACTTTGTTAAGAAGGAAAAGAGATGTGGCGGATATGCTGAGATCATCGACATCCACTTCTGCTTCCGTCAATGCACAACCAATGTCCGAGCCAGAACCCCCTAAAATTGGAACTATAAACAATATCAATTCAATCACAAATGAGATCATTGTTAGCAATAATGGCGTTAGCATAAATGCCCAAGCCACAGTAATGTCGTAGTTTTAAGTTTTCACTAATTGTACATTAGCGCTAAGCCTACATTAGCTACTGATTAGTTGTTCGTCTTTTGGGTCATACCGTCTTTTGTAACTTGTAATTTGTAATGCATATTGTACTAGAATAATATAAAATTATACCAAATAATATATTTTTCATGTAAATTTTAAAGGTTATATCTACTATAATTTAACCTTGGCTGCACACGTCTCTGTGTGAGGTTGACATACCAACTTAACAAAACTAAAAAGTTACCAAAAGTAGTGTAAGAATATGAATATTATTACACTATTTTCGGTGTAAGAATGAGATCATTAGTAACGCAAATTAGATAAATAGTTTTTAGGGGTTAGGTTCATGTTTACCTGTTGATAATATATCGTATCGTTTGAAAAAATAAGTGGGCCATCTCACCCGAATTTTCGGGTTAGCCTAGTATTTTAAGGGATAGTTAACCTATTATAAAATTGCTCGGTTAGTCATCAGATTATTACTTTCAGCCATGCCAACCGAATACAGAAGAAAACAAAATAATTCTAGACGATCATGGACACAAGAAAGTCTTTTGAATGCCGTTGAAGCAGTGCAAAACGGAACAATGGGCGTGAATACTGCCTCCAGGTCCTTCGGTGTTCCGGCACATACTCTGAGAAGAAGAATAAAGAACAGTGATTTGTCAAAGAAAACGTTGGGACCGGCATCTATACTAGGAGCAAAGAATGAGGAGAAACTTAAGACTCATATCAAAAAGTTGCAGAAATACGGATTTGCACCAATACGTGAAAATGTAAGATCAATGGCATTCCACTTAGCCGAAAGTTTGGGTATAAACCATAGATTCAACAAAAATAAAGAATTAACCGGATATGACTGGCTAAATATGTTTTTAAAACGTCATCAATACCTCAGCGTCCGAAAATCAGAAGGTGTTTCTTTGGCCCGCTGTCAAGGCATGAACAAAATAGAAGTCGAGTCGTACTTTCAGCTTTTAGAAAAAAACCTTACGTGAAAATGATCTGATGAACAAACCAGCAACTATATTTAACATGGATGAAACAGGCCTGCAATTGAACAACAAACCTGGGTTCGTCATTGCACAAAAAGGTACTAAAAACATTGCAGCTATAACATCATCTGAAAAAGGCAAAACCATCACCGTTATTTCTTGTTGTAACGCTGAGGGTTCGTTCTTGCCGCCTGCGTGCATATTTAAGGGAAAAAACAAGAAAGCAGAATTTCAAGATGGAATGCCCCCCGGCTCAGTTGTTTATATCGGCGGGCGAACTTTCGACGACAAATAGAGAGGGTACCTGCTTTAATCGAAGGGTCACATAAGCTTACAAGAAATTTCGACGACGGCTTAAGACAGGTAGGTAGGATCGGTTCAAGTTGGATTGGTTCTAAATTGGAATTTTTGAAGAGAATGGTACACCAATTTCAGTCACAACAAATAAGTAGGTTGAATTTTATAAAATCTATATCGTATCATTCTTATACCAATTAAATTGTGTTGTGTTAGTAAATAAACGATTTTTTTATATAATAAGTAATTATATTATATATAGTATATATTATAATAATAATAATACATATGCATTTAGAAAAAACTTTGGACAAGAAATGTCATATTGTTCCCAAACCTAGTAACAAATAAACTGTTTTGACGTATATATCCCCTTATTTTCATTCCTAATTCAACCCAATACACGGGCTTTTTAAATTCCTTTGTCGTCGAAAATACCTGTACAATAAAACCACCTTTTCGGTCATGTCGTCGAAAATGCCCATCAACCCATCGTAAAACACCTGGTCGCGTCGAAACTTCTTCCGCCCGTTTATATGAACCTAAAATCTGCTTATATTAGCAGGAATTTGTTCTTAAATTGGTTGAAGGATAATTTTGCACCAAGGAAACCAAATGGAAAAGTACGTTTGATTTTGGATGGGCACTCAACTCACAGCAATTCCGTTGAAATGCCTGCCCAGTCACATAACACAATTTCTACAACCTCTAGACAGAGCATTTTTCAAAAGTTTGAAATCAAATTAGGCTAAAGCTTGTAACTTGTATATCAAGGCATATCCTACCAGAAAAATCAACAGGATGGTATTCGGAAAACTGTTATCAGATGCTTGGTCGAAATCCGCTTCTGTGGAGAATGGGGTAACAGCGTTTAAGGCAACCGGAATTCATCCTTATAACCCTAACGCCATTCCAGACTACGCTTTCTTAAATGAAGATCAACAACCTGAACAACACTTACCTCCAGCTGTCAAAGAAAATACGAACGAGCCTATTCCTGGTCCATCAACACAGCCAATTAATGAAGACACACCCGGTTCAATGCTCAATAAGTTCAATCCTGTTCCCAGTACATCAAACCAGAAAACGTGGAAAACAGGTAGCCGGAATTTTGACATCATCTGACAACATTGAAAAATGAAGAAGTGTTGAGTCAAGAAAACTTAAGATGGAAGAATCTAAAGTTGCAAAAAGAGTAAAGAGCGCGAGAAATTCACACACTTCTAAGTCCAAGAAAATTATTAGTAAGTCATCTTCAGATGAAAATTCTTCTGATTTTGTTTCCCAACAGTCTGATGCCAGCCCTAAGGATGATTGATACCAGTGTCGAATGCGTGGGGCGTAGGGAGCAGTACTGCTTTACATCGAAACAAGATGATTGGGTTCAATGTGTCCATTGTGCAAATTGGTTTCACGACGGATGTTCAAAATTCGTTAACTAATGTGAAAGTTGTGGACAAGTTTTGGCTATAAAAAAAAGTAAAATACGTTGTCACTTTTCTTAAAATAAATGTTTTCTGTATGTGCCATAACATTCTGAATAGTGGGTCATCTCACCCGATCGTTCCGGGATAGATGGCCTTACGAATGGATTTCTATTTATTTTTTAAACATTTATTACTATTTTTATATTCAGCTTCTTCAAACTTACCAATTTGACAAATCTCATGATTTGGTCTTGTCGTTTCCAACACTTAATTCACAAATTTCTGTCTTTCCTTAATTGATACAGTCTTACTAGTTTGTACCTTCATTACAACGTCCTCGTATTTTCCTTACATGACCGAGCGCACATGCACGCTCTTTTTTCGTCCTTTCTCTCTGTTACATTTCGTACACAAAAGAAGACAAAAATGGCTTTTTTCCAAGTAAATCTGACTTCCTGTTTGATTGTGGACATGTCGACCTGTCTGCTTGCTCTCTGTTCTACGTATTAATTATGGACACCAGAGGTCACCAAGTCATCCGGAACACGTGGGAAAATCAGAAAATCACCGCTGTAACGCTTGTACTACATATTATGTTTATCAAAAGAAGGGAGAGGGAGGTAGGTATCAGAAAATAAAAAATAGGAGGTCGGCACAAAAGTCTTACATGGGCGATACTCTTCGAATGGGTCGCTAAACTTCAGTATAAATACTTACAACCAATAAATAACTTTACACCAGATTTGCTGGGAATAATAATCTTTCGCTCAGATAATAAAACCTTTTAACAGCTTCGGCGCGGCACCTTCGCGACACAAAAGAAACAAATTAAAGGGATTAATCGAATTATCTGCAAAGCCAGAGTAATTATTTACTCATTACAGAGTATAAATGATTTTTTTTACTTCGGCCAGGAAGCAGGTGAGGAACTAACATAAACACTAATATTGTCTTATCGTCTTGTCGATATGAGGAGAGCTCGCACCTGCTTTTATTTATTGTTGTTTCGACAGGTTTCGAAGGTTTTTAAATGTACGGCAAGAATGAGCTATAAAAGAAGCGAAACGTCTGAGAAATAGTTAACAGCCCAATTTATCAAGCATAACAAATCGAAAGTTGCTAAGGAGGCGTCCTACTGGATTAATGGTCATTAATGGGGAATTTCACTCAAGTGGCCGAAAGTGTTTTTGTGCACTTTTATTCGTCTTTGGGATTAATCGGAAAACGACCCGGGGATAAAATAACGACTATAACAGTTAAAGCCTAAGTCCCCCCTTGTGTCATACACGTAATTATAAAGAAAAAATCGTGAGGTATCTATGCATCCATAACGATAAAATAATTGCTTAGGCAAGATTGTCGTATGAGAAATTATTGTGGGCAAAAGCATGCGATAATAATTCCGAGATGCTCGGCCATCGGAAAGATTCATGTGTCCGATACGAGATTAATTTACTTTATTTATTGTTACCTCTTCGCTATGGGAAGGAAGTGATGGGAATGTTTTTTTCATGGAATTGGGGAATTACTGGGCAATCGATCACTCCTAAAATCGCACAATCGTGTAATAATTTCGATTTAAATATGACGTTACATGGAGTATTTTTCTAACTGCATACTGCTATTTATACAAACGATATTACCTCTAACTGCAAGATGCCAGAGGAAATGAACAGATTAAACGGTGAATACTTGGACTTTCAACATAAACGAAACTTCTTATCTCGCATGGATTAAATTTATTGCGTGTTTTTATACGTAAAGTGAACCAGAAAAACCTTAACACAATATAATTGGTAGGAGCTTGATAAGACTCAATTATATGGAGTCGTCTTTGACGTCGAGCTCGAACTGCACAAATGTGACTTACGCCCTCGTCGCTTGAAATACTAATTGACGGTCGCTTAAAATCGCGAAGGAACCAAGGAAGTGGCTATGGGTACGATGGCCAAGTATAATTGTGGAGATAAAATAAATCCTTGTGATAAAAACTCTAGTAAAACTGCTTTGCAATAATAATTAGTATTTAGTTGTTAACACGAACTCTTATTTTTCTGATCAAATATGTAATACTACGACTGAATACAAAATTACTTTAAATAAACAATATTGAAATACATTTTCTCACATTGTTTATTCTTAATAATCTATAACATAAGTGCTCCTTAGATTAAGTACTTACTATTTAATGGTGAATGCTTCGCGGAGTGATCATTTAGGAATTAAAACAGGTAATATTGTTATGTGGAAATGTCACATAATAATGTACGTCGAATATTTGGAATGTAGTCATGGTGGCAATATATCCAACAAAGTTTTCGGTCACCGACGGGCGTCTTTATAGCCACTATATTATCTGTCTTTCGACAGGTGACGGTGCTTGAGTGATTATCTCGAATTACCTCTGCGGGGAGCCAGGAGTCAAGTATGTGCAGTTAGTTCCATGACCACAGTTTTTGATAGCTAAACGAATTTAAGACATGGTAACCAAAACTCTAAAAGTGGCAAAAACAATCAAAATTCAATAAAAAATGGGATTTTAAAATACATATTAGTAAATAACAAAAGTCGTAAAGGAATTTCCGTCGTATGTTAGTCCAATAACACACAATTACATTTATTTATTTACAATGTACTCTTACATATGTGTATTGCAATTTATAGATATGTGTGGATTACAAAATTTGTAATAATATGCAGTTCTAAATTATTCGGAGTTAAATTTTACTTTCGGTTTTTGAAATATAATAAGACATAATAATCTACCTCCACCGTTATTATGTGTAGGTGGATATTTAAATATACTAACAAGGTTTGGGTCAGCATATAAATGTAATTCACATTTCTAGTATTATACGTCACTAAATCCAATATTTTTAGTTAAATTACCTGCAAACTTTATATTTATTAGACCTTCCTAACCTTATCTCCTAGCATCTAAATCTACTTCATATTTCATATGTGATACGTTATATTTATGAATTTCACCAAACCGTTATTTTTAGTTAAAAAAGTGAGTAAAATATATTGCTTGCTTACAATTAAAACACAAACTAGCTGAAAAGAAATCCGCATATTAAAGAACCACCACATTGAAAAGCTTGAATGAAATTACCCTTTTTTTAAGGGAAAACTAAGAAATTCTTAAAATGTGGAAACACTTTCCAAAAAACAGTAAGTTTCAGCAAACAAAACATATGAAAATGACACTAATGGCAAAATAATTAATTGCCATAACATACGATTCGTACTCGTATTAACAATCACATTGCAGAAAGATTCTGTCTTTCGGTTTGTAAGAATTTGCCACTTCTCTTTACATAAACAGGGGTATAGTTGAGTAGGTACGTCAAGTAATTTTGGCGCATGTCAATCACAAAATATATCAATATACGTATATTTTATTTTATCGTGTTTAACTTTAAGTTTTTTCCAGTGTGTCAACATATTTTTCTGCTTTCTTAAGGTGACAATGCTCTCTTTGTATCAATTATTTATATGGCATTATTGTATCCTACTCCGCAATGAAGTTTACTTACTTGAAGCTTAATGAGCACTTTTGAGCTTTTACAAATTTTTAAATACTTTCTACTTGAATTCTAATATATCGATTTTGTGATTTAGCATCATTTTCCTAAATTCCATAAAATTTTTGTGCTAGTGCAAATTATGAAATAACAAGTTAGACCAGTGTCACATCATTTAATTTAATTTTTAACTTCTATGATTTTATAAATGGTTCTTATGTCAAACTTAAAACTAATTTTAGGAGCACCGCAAAAATCCTAAAATATACAAGATAAACTCACCAGTGAAACATTTAAATATTAATTATTTAGTTTAGAACAAGTTTTCTCCGTTTCATATTATTTGAGTAAATTTTGAAAATTGTGAAGTGCAAATGTGAAGTGAAAAAAAAAATGAAATTCTACGAAAATTAAAAGAACTTACTGCTCGAATGTGTGTATCTGATGTATTCAACTTTTATAAAATTTCCAAATTAACTTTGAAAATTTAATGCAAATGGAAGATATTTCTCACAATAAGCTTTCACTTTTTTGTGAATTTTGTTTTTTCCGGGGTTTTTAAGAGATATAAAAAAATATTGCTTTTCAGTTTTGAAAATGTCTTGAAATATGTTATAGGGCGATTGAGAAAATTTAAAATGGTTTGTGAACAGCAAGTCAGATGTTATTTATTTGAATTTATTTCTGTTTGAACATTAACGGTGTGGATTTTGGTACCATTTCCAAAAGTTCCAAGAACAACCAATGATATTATGGTTAATTAATATGAAATGGTTTACTTTACATAAACAATAGGTCACAGATGGGTACAAGAAATAGTTAAAGCTCATGTAAATTAAAAATTAAATGATTATATGCATATTTTGTTTTAACGTCATGTAAATCGAAGTTTTTTCAAGTGTATCCTTATATTGCTCCATTTTTCTTCGTATCCATTTATCCATTTCTGCGTTTCTTTTTTATTTCTTTTTAAAATACTTTTAGGCTTTTCACAAATATTGAAATGTTTTTAATTTGGATATCAACAACGCATTTTGACTTATCGCACTATTTTCCAAATTTACTATATATTTTTGAAATTGTGGACTGGTGAAAAATAACAAATTAGTTTTTAGCCATAGTCATTAAACCGAATTTTTAATTTTTACGAATTTTGAAAATAATTGTCATTTTGAATCTACACGAATATTTAGTGATTTATACTCTTTTTAAGTATCCCAGAGAAACACAAATGAGACTTTGTGGAAATGTAAAATAGATCATTTAGTTTAAGTTTGGTCGATTTCGAATTACCTACTTTAGTCAATTTTGAATAACTATTTACGAATTTTTAAAAAAGTTTTGTGTTAATGGTAACTGATTACCATGTAACTGTAAAAAACTGATTACTCAAAACAACTATTCCTTTCTCTGGTCAAGCCGTCTAACATGAATACCTAAGCATCGCAAATGAAATATACTTTATTAACAGATTGAGTTATTTATTTGGATTTACTTTCTTTGTATCTTGATATTTTGTATTTTTTCCTCAATTTCCACATTTCCCAAGTAAAACAGATGAAACTAAATTTGTTATAAAGCGGTTTACCTTACATAAACAATGGGTTATAGTTATAGTCGAGTAAATGAAGTAATTGTGGAGAATGTCAATTTGATAATTAAATTAACGTGTCTATATTTTATTTTATGGTATATTTCGAAACTTATTCTAGGGAACTCTCATATTATTCTATATTCCTTCTTGTCCATTTGTCCATTTTCGCAATTATGTTTGGCTACGTTATGCTTGATGTGCACTTTGCTTCATAAATTTTTACATGTTTTCAACATAAATACCAATGGCGATTTTATGATTTATCGCAACTTTGTGTCAAATTTCCAATACACTTTTGAAACTTTGTGTTGATGCATAATATTGTTGAAAAACTAATTGATTCAGCTTGTTTAATTCAACTTTTAACTTTTACAAATTTTAAAAATAGATGTCATTTCGAATCTCAACTAATATTTTCTGATTTACACACTATCTCTAGAACATCCAAATAAATGCCAATAAAATTCTCAAAAATTAAAACTCAAAAAATCAAACTTTTGGCATATATTACAGTTTATTTAGAATAAATTTCACCTGTTTCAGACAATTAAGCTCTTTACGAACTTTTTAAATACGTCCCATTGATATTAACAATGATTTTGTATTACATAAACAACTATTTTTTAATTTATACCATAATTTTAAAATATTTAAGACACTTTAAGGAGAAACCAGGAGAAACTGTGTGCTAATATAATTTAGTTCGTTTAGAAAAATTCTGCTCTGTTACATATTACTTGAGTCGATTTTAAATATTTGATGAATATTTATGGTATTGCTCGAATGTTAACAATCGTTCTGTGGTGTACCCATTATTTCTAGCATTTTCAAAAAAGTTATGAAATGTGATGTACATGTAAAACAGTTCTTACAAAACCTATAGAACGAGTTCAATATCATTTAACTATGAATTTAAAGTTTAGAATGTCAAAGCTAAACTTGCATACATAAAATACCAAAACGTGACCAGTTTTACGTTACTCGAGTCAATTTGAATTTCCTTAGAAATTTTTGAAAAGTTTACTGCTCAAAACACCAGTTATTTTTCCTTTTGAAAAATATGCTTAAATGTAAAATAGTTTCGAAACAGCAAGTCAAACAGATATAATGTCATTTATTTAAATTTATTTCTGTTGTTATTCATTATGTGGCTTTTCACACATTTTCACACAAATCACACTTCAGGTAAGTACGCACCATTTTGTTTGAACCGATATGAATTTCTACGAATTGTTTAAACAAGTTGTCAGAATCATTTTAGCACATATATGTACACACCATTTTTAACATTTATTGATTAAATATATGGAATTGGTGTGAATATGATAAGAGAACAAATTGTAATATTTGGATCAGTTATGAAGACCTTAAAATTTGTAAAACATTTCATCTCAATTTTTAACAATATTTTCTTTAATTTGTCGCTCCATTTCCAACATCTTGGAAATAAAACTTCGAAGTTTAGGTCAATTTTATATTACAAGATAGAAAATAATTTTGTTGAGTGTCATGTTGACAAAATTCTGTTTCATTTTTGCGCGGATATTTAATGTATATAAAGTTGGCGGACCACCCTCCTCAGGACGGCAAAACAAAATAGTGGAGATTTTGTGTCTTTTTTGTAGATTTTTTTGTAGCGAGAAAACGAATTTTGTAGCTTTTGAATAGCCGGAGCTACAAAAGGTGGGCTAACCTAAATTTAAGTTAGCCGCCACCGCTATAACTCATACACGGAATGTAATAGGATGCTCTGGTTTGCGCAAGAATTTGTGTCTTTAGAAGTACTTGAAAGTCACGAGGTCAAAAAAATTTTTGGCCACATTTGGCCAATTTTGGCCAAAAATGACAAGATGTTCAATCATCACTCGCGGTTTAATACCATGATATAGTAGCGATCTTAAAAATGATTTGGCACTGAAAACCTTCTGTTAATTGGCCGAAAAAGCGGGCAAAAATGACCAGAAATAACCAAAAAATCCGAAAATTACTTATTTCAGCCAAAACATCGGAAATCCTGTATATACAGGTCGAACATGTGGTACACAGAGAGCTCAGAAACGCTAGCAGGGAGTTAATAAAAAATATCCAGAAATGGCCGAAAATTCTAAAATGACTTATTTCGGACAAAACGTGCAAAATCGTGTATATACCTGAAATGTTCGATAATGCGGGCCCTGGGAATTCCAGCGACAATGTGGAGGATTTAGGAGACTCTGTCAGAGTCATATTGCACAGCGGGCCTGTGGAGCTACAAATTCTAAAATGACTTATTTCGGCCAAAACGTGATAAATCCTGTATATACTTAGACAGTTCTAAACTGTGGGGCCCGAAATTTTCAGACACACTGTCCAAGGATCCAATGGATCCTTCTAGCCACTGGAATTCACCTGAGACTGCGGGCCTGTGGAGCTACAAATTCTAAAATGACTTATTCCGGCCAAAACGTGATAAATCCTGTACATACTTCGACAGTTCGAAAATGTGGGCCCCAGAATTTTCATACACACTGTCGAAGGATCCAGTGGATCCTTCCAGCCACTGGAATTCACCTGAGACTGCGAGCCTGGGGCCCAAATTCTAAAATGACTTATTTGGGCCAAAATTTGATAAATCCTGCATATACTTCGACAGTTCGAAAACGTGGACCCCGGAATTTTCAGACACACTGTCGAAGGATCCAATGGATTCTTCTAGCCACTGGAATTCACCTGAGACTGCGGGCCTGTTGAGCTACAAATTCTAAAATGACCTATTTCGGCCAAAATGTGATAACTCCTGTATATACTTCGACAGTTCGAAAACGTGGGCCCCGGAATTTTCAGACACACTGTCGGAGGATCTAGTGGATCCTTTTAGCGACTGGAATTCACCCGAGACTGCGGGCCTGTGGAGCTACAAATTCTAAAATGGCTTATTTCGGCCAAAACGTGCTCAATCCTGTATACTTCGACAGTTCGAAAAAGTGGGAGCTGGGAATTTTAGAAACACTGTCGCTAGATCCATGAATGTGGAACACAGGATGTCCAGCAACCCCAGAATCCAATCCAACAAATACTGTCATTAAATGTCTATTATTTTATTATGAATGCTAATGTTATCATTTTTATTATTATATCATACACTACATTTAAAGATAATCGGGCGCTCCATATATTGGAACATAATTGCCCACGCATTAGAAATATCACCCATGTTTTGTCTCTGTTCTCTGCTTCTATGAGCATCTATGGGTATTGTTTAAAAAATGTAGGGTTCCTTCTATAATATAGGCTCCACCAATATAATAAGGACACCTCATGAGTATTTGAGAGGCTGGAGTTCCATGTAGTATGAAATTTGTATAACAGTAATATATTTTTATAGGTTTTTTGTATATTTTTATACTTGTATATTATTTCATGTATAATATATTCAGTACAAAATTCCTTGTTCATCGATTGCGATGAAATACACTGGTTGACTAGATTTTACTCATATCTGAATTTCAAATTTCGGTAAGACTTAAGTGATCATTTTTCATAGTCATTAGTTGTCGAGGTCCGCAACGCAAAACTTTAAATATTACCTTTATTTGGGGATCTCAGCAAACATCACATATTTTCTATTTTCAATACCTTCGTTACTAAATTTATACCGTTGCCAATAGTTTTTGAGCAAATTTTAATCTGTTTTTCTATGTTTATCTAATATATTTCTCTCGTGTGGTCTCTTCACATGCACCTGGCAAAATATTTGTACTATTGTATTAGTACTATCTGTACGATCATGAGACGGATTAGGAGGTAGAGGGCAGAGCCAGGGTTTCAAAATTTATTTTGAGAGAACAGAACAGCATGGGTTAAATTTATTAAAAAATTTATCGTTAACCAGATTTTGGAGTGTTTATATAAAAAATCATTGCTGTTTCGATTCGGTGTATTTTTTTGACTCTCGTGGTTTTTTTCACTAGATCATCCATCTTGATCCACGTATCGTCACCTCTTCTAAAACAATACCTCACGTAGTGGCCTAAATGTTCTAAGAGCTCGATGTTGGAACTAGCCGTCCTCAATCCTTTATTTCCACCAGACATAAATTCGATGGTTCCTATGAGCAATAATTCCCGTGAGTCCTCTAGTGGATGCTGTATTCTTTGCGGCAGTTCATCCAATTTGATGAGCTCGTTATTGTACGATGTCTCGTTCACCACCTCGAATATCACGTTTTGGCCGAAATTAGTAATTTTAGAATTTGTAGCTCCACAGGCCCGCAGTTTCAGGTGAATTCCAGTGGCTAGAAGGATCCATCGGATCCTTAGACAGTGTGTCTGAAAATTCCGGGGCCCACGTTTTCGAACTGTCGAAGTTTATACAGGAGTTATCACGTTTTGGCCGAAATAAGTCATTTAGGAATTTGTAGCTCCACAGGCCCGCAATCTCGGGGGAATTACAGTGGCTAGAAGGATCCATTGGATCCTTCGACAGTGTGTCTGAAAATTCCGGGGCCCTCGTTTTCGAACTGTTGAAGTATAACAGCATTTAGCACGTTTTATCCGTAATAAGTCGTTTTAGAATCTGTAGCTCCACAGGCCCGCTGTGCAAAGTGACTTTTAGCGTCTAACAGAGTCCCCTAAATCCTCCACATTGTTGCTGGAATTTCCACGGCCCGCATTTTAGAACAATTCAGGTATATACAGGATTTAGCACGTTTTGGCCGAAATAAGTCATTTTCGAGTTTTTGGCCATTTCTGGGTATTTTTTATTGACCCCCTGCTAGCTTTTCTGAGCTCTCTGTGTACCACATGTTCGACCTGTCGACGTATATACAGGATTTCCCATGTTTTGGCTGAAATAAGTAATTTTCGAATTTTGGGCCATTTCTGGCAATTTTTGCCCGGTTTTTCGGCCAATTAACAGAAGGTTTTCAATGCGAAATGATTTTTAAGATCGCTACTATATCATGAAATTGAACCGCGAGTGATGATTGAACATCTTGTCATTTTTGGCCAAAGTTGGCCAAACGTGGCCAACATTTTTTTTGGCCCAGTGACTTTCAAGTACTTCTAGAGACACAAATTCCTGCGCAAATAGCTCCACAGGCCCGCAGTTTCAGGTGAATTCCAGTGGCTAGAAGGATTCATCGGATCCTTAGACAGTGTGTCTGAAAATTCCGGGGCCCACGTTTGCGAACTGTCGAAGTATATACAGGAGTTATCACGTTTTGGCCGAAATAAGTCATTTAAGAATTTGTAGCTTCACAGGCCAGCAATCTCGGGGGAATTACAGTGGCTAGAAGGATCCATTGGATCCTTCGACAGTGTGTATGAAAATTCCGGGACCCACATTATCGAACTGTTGAAGGATATACAGCATTTAGCACGTTTTATCTGTAATAAGTCGTTTTAGAATCTGTAGCTCCACAGGCCCGCTGTGCAAAGTGACTTTTGGCGTCTAACAGAGTCTCCTAAATCCTCCACATTGTTGCTGGAATTTCCATGGCCCGCATTTTCGAACATTTCAGGTATATACAGTATTTAGCACGCTTTGGCCGAAATAATTCATTTTAGAATTTTTGGCCATTTCTGGGTATTTTTTATTGACCCCCTGCTAGCTTTTCTGAGCTCTCTGTGTACCACATGTTCGACCTGTCGACGTATATACAGGATTTCCCATGTTTTGGCTGAAATAAGAAATTTTCGAATTTTTGGCCATTTCTGGCAATTTTTGCCCGCTTTTTCGGCCAATTAACAGAAGGTTTTCAATGCCAAATGATTTTTAAGATCGCTACTATATCATGAAATTGAACCGCGAGTGATGATTGAACATCTTGTCATTTTTGGCCAAAATTGGCCAAACGTGGCCAACATTTTTTTTGGCCCAGTGACTTTCAAGTATTTCTAAAGACAAATTCCTGCGCAAACCAGAGCATCGTATTACATTCCGTGTATGAGTTATAGCGGTGGCCGCTTACTTAATATTCAGTTAGCCCACCGTTTGTAGCTCCGGCTATTCAAAAGCTACAAAATTCGTATTCTCGCTACAAAAAAGCTACAAAAAAGACACAAATTCTCCACTATTTTGTTTTGCCGGCCTGAGGAGGGTGGTCCACCAATTTTATATACATGAATTTTTACAAGTATACTTTCAGAAAGTATAGAAAAGACTACGAAATTTAATATATTGTAAAATTTATCCCAAACAACGTTTCAGGTAAGTCACTTTACACCAATCCATTTAAAATTCTTTACGAATTTTTAAAACCTCCTTCCATCTGGGATCTAAATAGCGCTTCGCCGTTTATCACACCGTTCCACGATATCTCTGAAATATCTTAACGATTGTTAAACTACTGTGACGATTTTCCCACGTATTCGGCAATTTTTTCGCGAATAACCAACCGTCTCTCATGTTTATTCTCCAGCCGATCGTAATATTTTATTAGATCGAAGAAAAGATGCGTGCATCAGACACAACGACGAATTTCCGCCGGATATGCTACTGTGTCATTATAAACGAATTTCTTTTATGAACCATCGTTACAATCGATGGCAGAGGAGGAAAATGATGGGACTTATACGCGCATAACCGCCGTAGTCGTTGGAAATGCTCAGATTTCTATTAGAGGGATCGGGGCACTTAATATCATTGCAATTATAATGAGTACGCAATAGGAAAACTACAGATGCTAAAATGTACAAAAGCCCGTTATACACTCGTTCTCCGTCGTCTTAGATATCCCCTCGTCTTAGATATTTTGCTTAAGGTTTCTTGGTCAAGTGACAAATCACTCCGCTTTTAACCCCACCGTCTATCAAACCGCTGACCTATGTTGAAGGTTTTCTGTCACAACTTCTAACCCTTTACAGCCCCTTGTTACCAACCCGACTCTGTCAATTAGGAGAGCAACGTTGAATTCAACTAATGAAACGTAAAAGGAAGGTTTTATGAAAAACGTGGAGAAATGAAATTTGTCAGCTTACAATAATAAAGGACGGGGGAGGACGAAGGGGTGTTAAGTGTAAAATTGGAGACTAAATGTTTCTGCTTTTATAGAAAGTTTTACCGCGTTGGCGTTATTTTAGGTTTTTCTTTGTTGCAGTCGCTATCAAATTGTTCTTAAAATTTAAAATCTGAGTATAAACTCCTTTCCCAAAATTAATTAAACTTCTGTGGCTTCAAGAAAAGCTCTACTTTCAAATACTAACTAAATATGTTTTTTAAATATCGACCAATTTTTCTTAATTTAATTGTTATATTTGATTACATTTTTTTCTCTTCAGGTGAAATATTGCGCGTACTTTTTGTTTTTATTGTAAAATACATGAAAGGCGACGTTAAAACTAAAGCGCGATTATTCCAACAAAAAGCCGAACCCCTTTCAATTACATGCACCAAAAGAGATGAAATATTTTCCTTTTGATTAAACATCGACGAAATATTTCAGCAAAACTGCTACCAATGGTGGATTTCCTTTTGATCTTTCGGGCCATAACCGCTTTTCATTGAAAATTACAGACAACATTTAAAATATTTTCCACAAAAGCTCTCGGATGGAAATCATAAAGCGATATATTTTTACCTCCGAAGGAAATCATTACTGAGAATAATCGCAATTTATGGCAAATTCGGGCTCGAGATGGAAAACTATGTTGAAGGGATGAGGGAGATTCAGAGAAGTTATTCTCACAACTTTCAAAAGTATCGAAGGAGGAAATAAGAGGTAAGTTTTTTCCTTTTAAAACATTTGCAGTCTGACTGTATGAGGAAAGTTTTATGAAAGTTACAGAAATTGCGAGGAAATTATTATGAAACAATTAGTGTTCTCATTTTAGCGTTAGTTTTAGTGTACAATAAAATAAACGGAAAACGAATTGAAAGATGATAAGTCAGGTCAGTTTCATGTTATAGGAACAAATTTGAACTTTTATGATTTTTTCAAAAAAGGATTTCTCCCGAAATCTAAACAGCCATTGTATAATGTTAAATGAAAAGTATGACGACTGGGGCAAATCTAAAATAGTTTCTAGAACATATAGCCCAGGCTACATACTGAAAAATTATAGTTTTCACGGCATAATCTTCTACAGATATCTGAAAGTTTTAAATGGTAGGGGGGACCTAATAGAAAGATATACAGCTAGAATGTCCCTGTTTTTTTATAAACAATGGGTTAAGTTGTGAAAATCGATTTTTTCCTCATAGAATTTTCCTGTTGCATTTTAGAGAAAAGTGGTCAGCAGGAAAGTTGTAGAGAATAAAAAGACGGTTAATTTGGTTTTTTATAAATTAAAATCGATAAATAAACAATTGAGTTATTAACAAAAAACCATCTTTTTTTCATTTTGCAATAATAGTGATAAGTGAAATGTAATACACGAATTATGAAGCCTTTAGGAGTCTTTATAAGTGTGCAAAATTTCAGCCAGATCGGGTTATTAGTTTACGAGATATCTTATTTGTTTATCCCAGAGACTCAATGTTTAAACAATTGAGCGTGCCCAGGCTGCAATCCTACAGATATTTAATAAGGTGGAATAGTCTCCTTGATTGCCGAACTGTAAGTTAAGTTTGAAAACCAACTCATTTTTAATGAAATTGTTGTTAAAAAAATCATTTTAAAAAGGGGCTAATTTTTTGCTTATAAACAAATTGAATAACTTTTTTGTCTATTGATAAACACGTTTTTAATAAATTGCATTGAAAAGGTGGTAAAAAACCTTTCATTTAAAAAAAAAGGTTCTACTGTCAATAGAAGCCGAGATAGCAATATTTTTTAAAAAAATCATATCTTCATTATTTATAAATATTAAGAGCCGAAATTTTCAACAGTTTTACATAAAGATCTAAATGTTAATATAGGATTTATAGGTTTAATATCTACGCACCTTGAAAAAAGTTATAGCCCTTTAAAGTTAAGGGTTTTCGCTCAAGTCTACGATGTCGTAGTGGAGGGGATAGCAGATCGTTTTGAAACCAAAACTTTAAATTGGACGCGCTAAATTTTTTTTCGATATCTCGGCTTCTAGGCAACGTAGAACCTTATTTTTTTTGTTCTGGGGTAAATCGACGAAATATTAACATCTAACCTATTTTCATCGCCGTGGAAAATTGGAATATCTCGGAAAATTCAATAGATACAATTATAAGAATTTTAATAATAACTTAATTGTTTATTTATCGAGTTTAATTTATAAAAAACCAAATTAACCGTCTTTTTATTCTCTACAACTTTCCTGTTGACCACTTTTCTCTAAAATGCAACCGGAAAATTCTATGAGGAAAAAAATCGATTTTCACACCTTAACCCATTGCTTATAAAAAAACAGGGACATTCTAGCTGTATATGGTCATACAGTGATCTTTCTATAGATCCCCCCTACCATTTAAAACTTTCAGATATCTGTAGAACGTTACATCAACTTTTTTTTTTGTAGCTTGGCCTAATAAATCTACATTAATTATTCACTACGAATTTCTGAAAAATGTTTCTGTTCAAATATTAACAGTTTTGTGATTTTAACACGCATTATACATTTTCGAAACATCGTCTTATATTTCATACCATTGTGTTTATTTAAAATTTAACTTTATATTCAACTTAAATAGTAAAAAGGGAAGTAAATACTGGACAAATCTAGTATATACAGCGATATGTAAGTGTGTGTTTGTACGAATTTCCGGAAATGTTAAGGTATTTTCCCTGGAAGCATTCTTTTACCACGAAAGTTTGAAATTTAGCCCGTCTATAGCTTAGTTTCGGGTTAGCTCTAGAAAAATACGAATATACTACGAATTTTCCCATTTTCTAAGTGGTAAAAATAGGGCGGAAATCTATTTTTGTGGTGCGATATAAGTATGTTTAAATAAATTCCAAAACCCTAATAACCCTTACTGAAGTGTAGGAACAAGTATAAAATATTGTAACGTTTTGACCTACGCGAGAATTACTGCACGACACGAGTTGTCTAACTTAATTTATTATGACCACTTAACACTCTAATTTATTTGTACACTTACACTTAGCAATTAACTACTAATACTTAATCTAATTTATCTTATCTCACCTACTATTACTTAACTATTTAATCTATATTACACACTGTTTATTTATCTGTCGACCAGTCTCCCGGCGACTGTTTACGACTACCGGCGACTGACTTCGTCTCGCTCTCGGTCTGCTATTTATTTAGCCGCATGGAAATTCCCGAAACATCGAGGCGTTTCCTGTTCTTTCGGGAACCTTCTTGATAGTACTCGAATATTTTACGGCTTTCCAAGAATTCCACCAGTTCCACGAATCTATCGCGTTAGGAATTTCTTTGAAGAGACTCATTCCGACTGGCCCTTATCATTATGGCAGGCTGTTTCGTTACAATATATTTAAAATTGCTTGACTAGCTAGAAACTTTAAATTAACACGCTCACAGCTTGGGCTCTAAGATGATTGGGAATATTAGAATAATTTAATTTGCTTTTTCTAAGGGGTGAAAAATAAGGGTAAAATGCATTTTTATTGGTTTTATTTTGAGGTAGATTTTTCTCGAATAGCTAGAAACTGTGAGCTCTGCACAGATATAGGATTATAGCTTAGGTTTTTAGTGGCTCGAAAAAAAATTAAAATATCTTTAATATTACCTTACCGCGGGAATGTAAAAGGGGATAATTTTTAACAATAGCTAAATAGCATGAAAGTGGCTATTTGGTACGGTTATTGAATAGGCCCCCATATTGTTTCTGAAAAATCGGATAAACCCAATTTTTTTTAGGAACCATAAATGATGCACGGTTATAACTTATGCTGTCCAGTGACTCGAAAAATTAAAAAACGAATTTCACTTATATAGGTCAAGCAAGAGTATTGGAAGAGGAATGAAAGCGATGCAATCGCTAAAATATTGTAAATGTGTTCTATATACGAGCAATAGCGAGAAACTTTAAACTTATCAAGTTTATTGATTAGGCTCCCAGAAATTTCCCAAAAATCTTATAATCCCAAATTTCACTCTCTGTGTGGGTGGAAAAAGAAGTGCGGTTAGGTTAGCCCAATATAAGCAAAACTGGGTACTTCGGCTATTGTCTATTAGATATTACCTCTATCAGGTAAAAAGTTAAGGCAGTTGCAATGTTAAATCTTATTAATGTTACAAGACGCTGGACGATCTTACTCACGGGGTCCAACTAACTCAACTCGTCGGTGAGTGGTCGTGGGTGAACTACAAGTTGACCAGATACTTGATGAAAGAAGGGCGCCAACAACTACAAAGCGCGGCCCTGACTGATATCTCGAACCCCCCTTTAGTTGTTAAGAGGAGTCGATACTGTCTTATAGCTATCAAACGTCTCACTTACCTTTACGAAGGCTTATTCGAATGCGAGAGAGATGTTCAGGTTAGATCCGAAAAATAAAACTTGAACAACTCTAACGAATGAATTTAATATAATAATAGTCTAATTTAATAGAATTTAATACCCAACTCTCGGATATGCAACCACTTAGATGTTACCAACTAACTCCCCTAACCTGACTTCTTATATTACGGTCCCGACCTGTACGGGGCGACGCTGCCAATGGCCCTCGGGTGACTGACTGGACTGTCTACGCTGGCCCCTCGGACGTCTTACTGGACTCACTGCGTTGGCCCCTTCGGACGTCTTAGCTGGACTCACTGCGTAGTCCCCTCGGATGTTGTACTGGGTTCACTGCGTTGGCCCCCTCGGACGTATTAGCTGGACTCACTGCGTAGGCCCCTCGGGTGTCGTACTGGCCTCACTGCGTTGGCCCCCTCGGACGTCTTAGCTGGTATTTAATTACATGTGGCCTGTTAGAGGTTATGATTTACATTTACCTTCATTACCTGACTCCTGTTGGCCTTAGGGGCAAACGAGCTATGTCAACAGGTTTGTTTGGCTCCCGGGGAGGTGAATTAGATAAAATGTGTGAATATAAAGTAAAGTGGAGTTACTAGGTAAAGAGCTACGTTGAGAGCTAAGTTGGTTGCATATCAAAGGATCTTAAATAATTTATCTGGCTACGGTTGTAGATTCACGTCTTTTCTCAAAAAAAAAAAACGTTACACAGTGTTAATGGAAATTGCTATGTATATTTATTGAGTACAAAAGGTCGTTGAATACATTTGCAAGCAGAATAAAAAAATGACACTGAAGACAGGAAATCGCATATAAACAACTAATGAAACATCTGAACACAGAAGAAAAGGATACAGCGCAACTAAATATCATCCCAAAAGAAAAATGGATTGAACATTAAAAACAACTATGATATGATCAAAATTTAAATGAGACTGAAGAACGAAATGAGAAAACGGAAGTCGATTTAATTGAGATGAGTGAACTACAAAATGCTTTAAAAATGACCAAAAATCGAAAATCTCCAAGCCTTGGCGGTATAAGTAACGGTAAACGCAGTTGAAGTTTTACAAAGTAATGGCAGTTCCCACGCTATTATATGGCTCAAAATGTTGGGCATTGCGTAAAAAAGATTTCAAACAACTGGAAACATCTGAAATGAAATTCCTCAGAATAGTATAAGGCTACACAAGAATTAATGGAATTAGGAACGAAACCATCAGAAATGAATTAAGAATAGAACCAATAACACTGCAAGTAATCACATTCAAAAAAACTGGAGAGATCATGTATTAAGAATGCCAAATGAAAGACTTCCAAAACAAGCCTTAGAATTTAAACCCAAAGCCAGACGAAAAGTGGGAAGACCGAAGGCCACATGGTGAACGTGTCGTGCTAGATGCGGTCAGTGGGAGATGTGGTCATTGGGAGATGCGGTCCTTTTTATTTTGTTTCCTGAGTGAAGTGCAAGATGCGTTCAAGACGATGCATCGAAACTGTACACTATTGCAATACCGCAATAAACCTAAAGAAGAAGATAACGAGCGTGAATTGAGCTTCCTTAAGGTTGTGCACGTACACCCTATGCTTGGTAATGAAATCTTTTTGCCATTCAAACTTAAAATTGGTTCATTGAAACTATTTTTTTATTTTACCAGTCGATTAAAAAAGTATAAATTTATAGAACCCCTTGTCAGTAGTATTTCTTAAAAACTTGCTCTAAGTTGAGCAATATTGTTTTAAAAATTGCAAAACTGAAAAAAATCAAATCTAATGAAATTAGACGTGCGCTGGTTTAGCCTTTCTTCGTCCTAAAGATGTTGCCAATGACTGGCAATACTACTGGCAACAACTAACTGGAAGCATTTTTGGATTATTTTACGGACCAATGATTGCAAAATTCAAATATTTCAATTGCCATGTGGAATCGCTACCGAGAGAGGCATCGCACAAATAACGCCGTGGAAGGGTGGAACCACAAGATAAATAGTTTTTTAGGAAGATCCAATCCAAGGTTTGTGACATTAGTGAAGCACCTGAAGTCCGAAGCCGAGAAGACAGAATTACAAATAATGAGATCTGAAATGAATTTAGAAAACGGAAAGCGAAAAAAGAGGCATATCAGTTAGATGACAGAATCGACAATAATACTTCTCAATATGATAAAGATGGCAACGTTATAAAAATGTTGACTACCATTTCCCATATTCTTAATTTGGATGTTTAATATGTAATATAGTAGGTGTAATATATCAGTAAATTATATAAAACTTAACTCCACCTCTTTTACAACAGTTAAACCGTTGAGTGTAGAGGTTCTTAAAGAGGCGCAACGAGATAGGGAAAAACGTCGACATTCCTACCCCTCGCCCATAAACTGCTTGTCTGGCAATTACCGCCACCGTCAAATTTTGCGGACGAGTGTAGAATCAACACTGGGATGTTGTCATATACATTTACAATAACAATCGATTTTCGACCGCTTAATTCTTCGCAGGTAGTGAAGATATTACGACGGGCACGATCTCCTCCCGCAATAGTTTTATACCTGCACTTGTAGACCATGGGATATTATCTGAAGTTCAACCACGATTTTTTCCCTTATGCCTCTGGGAGTACTGATAGATACACTCAAGCTTATTGAGAAAAGTTGTATTTTAAATCTGAACCAGGTTGCTCTTTTTTTATCGAATTTTATTAAAAAAATAAAGAGACGTGTAATGCGACGATTTTCTCCCTTATGCCATGCTTATAGAACGATAGGGGAATATCGATTTTATCACAAAAAAAAATTAGGCATAAGTGCCGCTAGTGCCCAAATGGTTTTAATCATTATGCAAATTTGTAAAAAAAAAGTCTGTGATTTTCTCCCTTATGCCAAGTGAAAATATGAAAGTTTTCACTGTAAAGAGCCAGTAAAAAAATTGGCATAAGTGCCACTAGCGGGGGAAAATAATTAGGCCGTGGAAAAGTACCGAAGCTGAAAATGTATGTTTGTATGTATGTCGTGGTAAGGATTTCTCAAAAACTAAAAACCGCAGACAGTTCAAACTTTGTATTTGGACTTTGTACTATACTACGACCACAAAATAAGCTTTTTGTTAAAATCGGCCGGAATTGAAGGGTAGTTTATAATAAGGATTTTTCGGTTTTTTATGTTTTTCTCAAAAACCGCTCCAAGAATTTTTTTTAAACTTTGCATGCTTATTCTACTTTTAAATATCTACAAAAAAAACTATTTAAAGTTTTTGGCTAAATCTTCTCTGAAGGGCATTTTTTGTGGATTTGTGTGAATTTCGTTTCCCGCCATTTTCTCCAAAACGGCTGAAGGAAATGGTACTAAAATTCATATCCGAATCAAACTTTTCAATATCTACAACTTCTTTCATTAACATTTCTTTCTAAAATCGCCCTAAAGGGCATTTTTGTAATTTTTTTCAGTTTTCCTCCATTATTTTCGTAAAACTGGCATCTGCGCATGCGCACAAGTGTTCAGAAATAAGGTGAACGTTAATAGCGCGGTTGTGACGTGTTCAGTAGAACGTGACGTTTATGCTTAGTGCGCATGCACTCATGCAAACTTAACGTAAACGTAAATAACGAACTACGTTATTTAGAAGTGCGCAAATTTTATAATAATACCCTCATATGAGAAAGTACACTGATGAACACATCACGATTTTTTTATTTCTATCAATGTATTAATTTCTTTTTTTATTACCAAATCTTCTCTAAAGTGCACTACATTTGTCTGTCGAATCTTTGTTTGAATTTTGACAAAGGTTTTATAAATCTGCCCAAAGCATTTTTTAAACTTTTAATATTTATTCTGTCGTTGAATAGGTATAATAAAGTTTAATAACATTTTTGACCCAATTTTCTTTGCAGGACACTACACTCTTCTTTTATTTATTTGTTTGATATATTTTTAATTACAGATAGTTATTAAACTATTTGTTTATTTCTGACACTACTTCTCTGTCGATTTTTTCTTTAATTATTGACAAACTTTAATAAAGTTTATAACATTTGTGACTAAATTTTTCCTGAAGAATTTACACTTGAATTTTTTTTGTCTACGTTTTTATGGAAAACCCCATTTCTTTTACGAATTATCTCAGTAATTAGTAAGTCTAATAAATGGAAAATATTGTTACAAAAATTTTTAGCTGCAATAAACCCATATCTACTTCTATCTACTCTACTACGATTGTACTTCCCTCCACAGACCACACCCACCCCATAATTTGCAAATATCATACGTATTAGCGTTGAGTAACAATGCTTTTCCCTACGTATCTTCACGCAAACATTATTTATTCATTACTGAACGTCTATATCCGTGAATTTAAATACTTTGTCAGTTATTGGCAACAACGCGATGTCCCCGAGGTAGTAATCGATAAGTACCGAAAATGTTACCTGTATTTCGCTATACTGATTAGTACTATTTCTGGGGGGCAGATGGCCAGTAGAATCTCGGGGGAAATTTTCAACGATGAATTTTAACATTGCTTTGCGCCTCTTTAAAACCTTTACACTCAACGGTTAAACATAACTTGAGGTGAGGAAGTACTATTATGTTGACTAGGTACTATATATAGTATTTCAATATTTTATAATTTTAGATGTTTCAAGAAAGTTATTGAAAATAAAAAATGTATAATAATAACATCTATGTGTTTATTGTGTAACGACCCCAGTTTTTACAACAAATGTTTTCGTTGACCGTATCTCGCACTGCTGCAGGCACCACAGTAATTGATAATGTCACTTGTGACCGCAAGTCCCACCATTTTCGACTATGACCGCATCTCGCACGACCGTATCTCCCACCGCACCATGGTGAAGCCGGTACAGGCAAGAATGCCTAATCCTGGGAAGCCAGGCGACGACGACGATTTGTTGTCATTTTATTTGTCTATTATTTGTACATTTTTATTTCCATCATGGAATTTATAGAGAAATGTGTTGGATGCTAGGAAGAAACTCCAAAGCATCTATAGACAACAAATTACTAATCTATAAACAGATACTAAGACCTATGGTGCAAAACCCCGGGGTTGCGCCAGCTAGAACAACACTGAAATAATCCAGATCTGGAAGTAGAAACAGTTGAACAGGCAACAACAAAATGTTCCAGAAGCCATGAACAACGGTTTTTAAGGCATGTGAACGTCGAGATCATCGGGAACCGAGATCATCCTACTCCTCAATAACACAAATTAGAACGAAGGCTCAAGAGGACAAAACCCTATGAACTAGTGAAGTGAACAGTTAGTACTAAAGCAGTGCAATCTTGCGGGGTAAGTGTACACGTGCGTAGTTTGTAAATAATTTTGTACAAGAACCTATAGACACACTGTTGAATAAACTATAGTCCATAATTCATTTTAGCAATTTAAGTTAGATTTAAACTACTCATTGATCCTGATCAAATTGCAGTATAATAAACACCCTTAGAGGGTTTATTAAAAAATTAAAAATAAAAAATCATGGAACTGACTGCTTTAAGATTTGACGAAGGTCACGAACCTATGTAAGAAATAATATCAAGAGACTTTTCTTAGCTCGCTTTATTCACATTGTTTTTGATATACTTAGGAAGATTTTCATATGCTTATTTTGAAAATACTGTAACGGTTTTACTATCGACTAAAACTAAAACACTACGCGATTATCCTAATTAATTTATTTCTTACACTACACTTATAAACTTAACTTAACAATCCCTTAATTTAATTTATATTCGCATACACAGATGTTTATTTACTTAACGCGCCCGATCTCTCGCTCGAATGTTTACGCACCGGTTCTTCAACTGTCCTGCCTCGGGTCCGACATTCCCTTTTTATGGCAGGTAGAAGGCTTCTAGACGTTTGCCGGAATATTCCCGAAGTTTCTGGAGATCATTCTAGAATTCGCGTAACTTGTTATCGCATCGAAGCTTCTCGAGCCGTCGGCTTCGACCCGTCCTTCCCGGGATTGCAATTCGGCGAACTTGTGTAGCTCCCGGGCGTGTTTATGCCGCGGCGGCGAGCCGTTTCGTTACAATACCAATTGCATAGTAATTTACAAATGAATTCGTTAATAAGAAATGGTCCCTTTAAAACGAAATTTTTCCTAGGAGGTTATCAACATTGACAATTCGTCCAGAAATTGTTATTGATCAACCAAAGACCTGGATGACGGCGGGTAGCGTTTGCGCCTTTCCATTTAATTTTAGGGAACAACAATTTTTTTAATAGCGCTTTTCCATAAACTATTCCAAAGAATATCTACTACTATAAAAATTACTAATCCGACAATTATAAGTTTTTATATCAAACTGTAAACAATCTTAAACGACGTCTTATCAATGTACCATGCTCAATCGATTTCTATACTGAAAAACCTCCCTACTCTCAGCTCCCCTCCCCCTGCCCCCTGCAACTAATCCCCGATTAAGTGTTCAGATGTTTTTGTCTCTAAAAGATCTATGACTCTCTGTTAATTTTCCTCTGCAAGAAAATATATAACTTTCCAACCCCTTTCGACTAAGAGCAAAAAGCCTCCGAGATGCTTAGCAGGATCCCTTATCGGGAATTGAAATTTATTGTTTTCGGCATCGATTGTTAAACGAGTCTCGGGAAGTTCATTTGAATAGTTCGTTATGGACGGGCGTTTACCGCATAAAAATATTCAAAATTCAATTACGCCACGTTATAAACACCGTCCATCGCCTTCGAATCAATTATAATCGTAATTTCTGGGCGATTCGATACGCGCGCCCTCTTTCATCTTTTAACAGTTTGTTAACAAATAATATAATAATAATTTAATAACGTGTCCAATTCCTCGATGATAATTAAGTTTCTTCTCTTTAATGTCGTCACGCGTTAATCCTTCATATTCGAATATCGTATTATTTGTTTTATACGCGACTGTAATGCTATCACGGTAACAAATACATACATACGAAGTAAGCTGATAAGTGGATAACTTGCACGCTGTTTTTGAAATTCCTACACGCCGTACAAAAAATATGTAAAGCATTAACTACATTCGCCATAACTGATGAGTAGAGGTATTAAAATTCACTTCAAAGGTAAAGAAACCCCTTTTGTGATAATGATATTTCGTCTCGTACAATTTTAGAGCCAGTGCAAATTTAGTACGTGCAATAGAACGGAAAGATGTGGATGCACCCATTTTCGATTTGCACATACGCAATTCATGATCAATCATTTTAGGAGTACTTTAGTTTACTGCTTGCGTTAAAGAAAACAACACCGAGTTTTTTGTTTTAAATACTTGAAGTAAAACTTCTTACGCAATAATTATTTTATAGTGTTCCAGAATATTTAGTCTATTTTATCCCTTTGCCAAATTCAATGCAAGAAATCAATTTCCAATTTAAATGATGAATGACGTCATAGTTCGGTGAATAGAAATGTGAAAAGGATTGCTGATCGCGAAAAATGTTTCCTACCGTTTCTATCCCTTTCAGTGGGATCGGATGGCATTTTCCCTATTTTTTCACCCTAACGAAAATCAACAGGTAGCACCGAGAGGGGCTATTGATATCTGTTTATTGGAAAATGGGGTATTTTATGGCCGGATCCGGCTTTAAAAGCTTGTTCGAATGTCATTTTAGGCGTGTCGTTCGTAATAGATGTATATATAAAAAAAGAGAGAGAACGTTCTGGGTTGGGGGAGGAGAAGGGAAAGGCGAGGGAAAATCGGTTGATTATTCCGCAAACAAATTCGAATCGTTCTGATGCTGTCACTTGTCATTCATTTGTTCCGAGATTAATCGGGTATTGTTAACGGCTATTGGGCGAACGTTTTAACGTTTGTTGTTGTTGTTGTTGCTCGTTTGTTTTTAACGTTTTGTTAACGTCAATGAGCTGCTCGCGGGATTTGAATGGGAAACTCTCTCCGGTAGATTGATTGAAAAGCCAGAAAATGAATGGAAAACGCTGTTTGTTTGATTTATTTCGTTTTGTTTAATATGCGATTGAAACATTTTCCACCGTGTTTTGTTCAGCCACGTCTGATTGATACGAATTTTGACGGTCTTGTTTTATTTCGCGCTTCATTTGTTTCAATTTGTTTCATTTCGGAACGTTTTATTTGATTTTTCGTCCCTTTTGTGCCTCCTCTGCTCTGTCAGAAATGTGGGTCGCTGGATGAATTTCGAGCCGTCAACGTTTTCCATCGATAGAGGCGCAGGGAGAGATCGTAAAAAAGTGACGGATATCCGCAAAATCCTGAACTGAAGCCGCTCGACTTCGGGACCAAGAAGGTGTGACGTTCCACCATATTCTTCAGGTGTTATTTTTGTCACGGGCTCGTAACTTTAACAATAATAAATATACGAATATAACGACAGACGGAGGTGTCCAATCGCGACACGCTTTGGTAAATCTGATTATTTTTTTGCTCAGGAGGCGATCGCTATTATTTTCACATTTCACGAATTGGTGACTTTCGGGAGAGTGCGTGCGGGTTACGGGGGAGGGGAAGAATCACGTTTACACGAAATCTAGTAATGGCCGAAAGCATTCTACGTGACATGTCGAACGGGAAAAAATGGATTGTGTTTCGTTTTGTCTTTGAAACCCGAATTGAATGTCCATGGATCGCAAAAATTTATAGTATTTTCATAATCCAACCGAAGTTATTTTTGACATTGATATTTGGGAGAAAAATCTATTAAACAATTAAATCTTCACACGTTTGGTTTCATACTGTTGCCTACCTGTAAGTCCAAAGTTGGATTAAATTCCACCCGTCTAAATCAAATTTGTTTAAAGTATACATTCACTCTATGTTTGATGTGCCCCCTTTCTTAAAGAGATAGATCACCTCGGCATTTTTCCATGCGGTCGGTACCTTTCCTCCTATTAGGCACTTGTTCAAAAGTATCATAATTTCTTGTTCTATTACTTCGTTTCCCATTTTTAATATCTCACACGTTATGCCGTCCTCTCCTGGAGCTTTTTTATTTTTCACTTGTTTGAAATCATGTCTTAACTCAAAAGTGGGGAGTAGTGTCCGGTATTTCTTCTTCACAACGTCCCATAAGTTTGCTTCCACATAATATGTATAAACTGTTCACTAATATTATAACTAACCACATATCTCAATAACTAGACTCCTATCGACCGACTGAGCAAGGGGGCTTTCGTAAAGGATTTAATACGAAAGGTTATAATATTCAGACCCTTAAAACCTTGATTGAAAAGGCTAGCGAATAGATTCAAGATACTCACAACTAATCAAAGGCATATACGAAAACGCTACACTATATATAAAAATAGATGAAGATGTTCAAAGCAACAAAATAGGTATTGAGAAAGGATATCGCCAAGAGGGCACAATGTCGCCAAAATTGTTAACATTGGCGCTAGAGGATTGTTATCAGGAAGCTGAAATTGGTAGGTAAGGGCATAAATATTGACGGATGCTTTCTTAACAACTTGAGATTTGCGGATGATGTGGTGTTAATAACAAGTGAGATTAAACAATTCGAAATCATGCTCCAACAATTAAGCGAAGCTTCCAAGGCTGTAGGATTATGCATGAATATGGATAAAACAAAAATAATGTCAACAAGCGACACCCCTATCTGGGATATGCAATTAAAATAGGAAAAGAAAAATCAACAAGTGCAGAAATATTAAGAAACAATTGTAAGAGAATTTTTGAAAAAGGTATTTGTAGTCCCAGCCGGGATTCTAATCCCGGCTGGGACTACAAATACCTTTTTCAAAAATTCTCTTACAATTGTTTCATAGTACCTCACTGATTAATTTCGAGAACCTATTCTATCCAGAAATATTAAGCTTTTCTCAGAGAGCTATGGAACGCGCAGTGCTGGGAGTGATCCTTAGAGATAAACTGAGAAACGAAGATACCTATAAGGCGTAGGACGATAATCCCAGATGTAGTACAGAAAGTGGCTCGTGCAAAATTGCAATGGACTGGATATCTGTCGAGGGGTGAAAACAATCGCTGGACTTCAAGATTGTTGAGATGGAAACCGAAATTAACAAGAAGAAGGGTGGGATGATTACCCAAATGATAGAGCGACGATGTTAGTTGCTCAACAGTTGCAGGAATAAACTGGGTTTACAAGGTTCAAGACCGAAACATGTGGAGATAAATGGCAGAGGCTTATGTTCAGCAGTGGACGGAAAAAGACTGATGATGATAATGATGATCATGATAATGATACATTTACTGTTGGCGATTGTTTTGTTAATTAAATAGTAATGCTTTTTATAATTCATTAGTTTTCTAAGGCAGCTCATGGTATAAATAAATTACTAATTAAATAACTAAATACGTATCATATAAAATTGATAATCTTGATAATTGATTAGCGTTTAATCCCATATGCACATCTGGTAAAATCAATTGGTAATGCCAAAATAATTTAATCTATATATTTTTAAAACTTTTGAGAATAGCATTTAAACTGGCATACTTACCTTTAATAATTATAGCTATTATAAGTAGGTAACTAAGCAATTTATAATATAGAACTCATAATAAACTGCCTGATTCCAGACACCTCTTTAATGTGAATAAAAAATGAATGCGTCAAGGTATATACAACGTGATCAAGAAATACTGTTTAAGTTGGCAATCCTAAATTTTACTTTAAAATGGTAGAACTGGAACCACTTCCGGTTGCTTGACAGGTACTTCGAGGTTTAACAGTGACAGCATTGAACTTTAGCGGCGATTCAAATTTTTATTATAATAATATAAAAATGGTACTACCTATTTACATTAGAACAGGATATTTTTATTGGCATGGCTTATTTTCGGAGTGCAGTTTTCTGGATGGCAATACTCCTTGGAATCCACTGTGCACCAATGTGAAGAATGTTTCCAGAAGTTGTGTTAACTATCGACGTTTTTAAACAACACTGCATGTGCATAGTTCAACGATATTTGAATACTGGCAGGCAATGTGAAGAAAGGGAAACCACCTGGTAGACCCTCCATACTCACTGAAAATGTGGTGCAAGTCGTCAAGGCCCTACTGCAACAAAGTCCTCGCAAATCGATTAGGAAGCATTCCCTCCAAACAGGTTTGATCCTTATCAAAAGTTCACCAATTTCCACTTATTCCTAATTTCCCGTATTCCGTTTCGTGACTTTACAGGTTTATATGGAAGTTGTTCCACTGTGTTGAAGAGCAAATTGAAATACCACGCGTACAAATTTTCGATGGTCTAATCCCCAAATCCTCCTGACCGTCCACAACGCGTCCTGTTCTGTAACTAGTTCAATCAGGAAATGAACGATGATGACATCCTGGATAAAACCTTTTTTTCCGATGAAGCCTGGTCTCATCTCAATGGCTATGTTAATTCTCAAAATTACAGAATTTGGTTTGGTGAAAATCCACATGCTGTTAGAACAACAACTTTACATCCTACTAATGTTGATGTTTGACTGGCAGCCAAACCGTAGAGGAACGCGAAAATGGTTAAGACGCCTTTACATTATGTGATTTTCATATGATTTTGCCATGTGATTTGATCACAATCAAATTTTTAGTATTTGCACTATGTGATTTATCATACAGAATAAGTCACAAGGTCTGTCACAAGCCAAATCACATTCAGTCAAAGTTGTTTGATAAAATAGAACCGTTTCCATTTCTGTATGATATTCGGTGTGATTGCGGAAAATGCAGAAAACTGTGTTATCGGCAATTGACAGATTTGACACATTAATACGTCTTTTAAGTTGAGGTTATAATAATATAGGGTGGTAATCTGCAAGGCGGATCAACTTTAATTAAAGTTGATAGGCCTTGGGTTATCTGGTTATCTTGATTCCGAGCAATAAAAAGTCCTCTGGAATCATTTTGTAATACACCGTTTAATCACCATCAATACGAATATTACGAATGACAATATAACCTCAAACTCAAAATGTTGAATAGGAGAATGTTCTCGGGGAGCTAGATGAATTATGAAGTGTTCTTGGTTTGTCAGGAACACTTCATAATTCAAAATGTTGAATATTTTATTTGAAATCATATGAATACGTCACATAGTGTAAACGTAAACTTACCAAAATCACATGATATCATATTTAATACCTATTTCGTATGATAAAATCACATGACAAAATCATATGAAAAATCACATAGTGCAAAGGCATCTTTACTTTCAACAAGATTCGGCTCGAGCACATACGGCTCGTGCCACAATGCAATATTTGCGGGAAGTTTTTGGCCATCGAGTCATAAGTACGGGAATCTGGCCAAGTAGGTCAACAGACCTGACACCTCTAGACTTTTGTTTCTTTGGGCACCTTAAAAACAAGGTGTTCAGTAATGTTCTACATACACGTGAAGAACTGGAAACTGCCATTATCAAGGAAGTGCAAATATTTCTCCTCGGATGTTAATTAATGTCTTCGAGAGCCTAAAACGGAGAGTGAATTTATGTTTAGATCATAATGAGGCTCAATTCGAGCAGTACCTTTAAATATTGAAGTATTTTCTGGTGTTGTCTTTTAATCATAAAGAAATTCACATAACCTAAAAAATTTGTGTTTACTTAGCTGTCGCTGTCATGCAGAGTGCAGAGACTTCCGGTGTAGCGTTGCAAACCCTTAGGCAAAAAAATCCTCCAGGTAGGATTGCCACTTTACACAGTATTTCTTGATCACTCTGTAGTACTATTTTGGAATCATGTGTCAGAAATATCCATATAAAAAAAGCTGAAACTCACTAAGCTCCTCAAGAACACCTCAGTCAATAAATTTGTTGAGTTTTTCCATAATGAGTGTAAATAATATTTTTATGAATTTTTGAAATCATTGCAAACTGTCACTTTACCAATCACTGTGTCTGGTTGTTAAATTTGTTGGTTGTTAAATTGAAAAAAAGTTTCAATAAACAAATTTTGTTAGTTTAACCGAAATATGAGATTTAGTACAAAAATTATGATTTCTTGAAACGGGAAATCATGGGAAATTGCAACTACACTTATCACTTTCTTTTACTTAAAGCGTTATAACTTCAAAACCCTTCTATAAGAAGTGCATAAACTCACTAAACGTTTTTAGAACGTTTTAATAAATACCCATTAGTGACTTTTATAATTATTTATATATTTTCTTAATAGTTGTTAAAATCTCTGCAAATTTCAATTTCATCCAATCACTGTCGACATGGTAAATAGACACCGATAATTTGAAAAACTCGTTCACTAAATATGTTTAAACTTACCGAATCGACCAAGGACAATTCAGTGCACAACCCTTATCAATTTCACTAAAATATAAGTTTCAGTGCAAAAATGATGAATTTTTGAGGAAATCGTGGCAAATTGTAAACACATTCGTTGATTTGTCAATTGTTTTCATAAAGTCACAGCTTCAAAATTGTTAAACTCACTAAAAGTTTTCAAAACACTTTAATAAACGACCACCAGTGAATTTTACACTAATTTGAGTTTAAATATTTTTATAAGAATTTTTAAAATCCTTCCAAATTGCAACTTAGTTCAACCCCTGGCAGGTTATTAAACAAACACCTCCTTCTTCAAAACTCCCTCACAAAAAAGGTTTAATCTCACTATGCTCCCCAAGAATACTTCAATTAAGCGTTTAGCAGGTTTCACCGTGATCGAAATTTAAATACTTTTTTATGAATTTTTAAAATCATTGCAAGCTGTCATTTCTTCCAACCACTATGACAGGTTGTTAAATGGACACTGACAACTTCCAAACTTCTTTACTAAAACAGTCATATTCATTAAATTTTCCTAGTACACTTTAATAAATAATTTTAGTGAGTTTTACCAAAATCTAGTTTCAACACAAAGATCAAAAGTTCTTAAACTAGAAATCGTGTAAAACTGCAGCTACACTCCTTGAATTGTCAACTTTATACATAAAGTCACAACGGCAAAACTTTTATAAAAAGTGCTAAAACTCACTTGTTTACTCACTCCTGAATTCCTTACAAATTACGACTTCATCCAATCACTACCAGGATGTTAAATGAACACCGACAGTTTGAAAACACCTTCACTTAAAAGTTGGAACTCATTAAACTTTCTAAGGACATTTTAATAAAAAACTCTAGTGACTTTTACTTAGTTTAGTGACGTCACATGTTTTATATTTAAAAAGTGATATGTAATTTCAAGGAATAAAATGGTCTTGTTATAAACCTTTAATAATGCTCCAATAAACTATGTTCAAACGAATCCAGGCCTGGCACAGAAAGATTACATTCGATTAACTTGAGCTTTATGCGCCGTTTGGAATTGTAGGAATAACTTTTGCATGGTATTATAGTGTACGTAGAATTAAAAGAATTCGGATACATCTGACCCCCCCCTGTATATTGTTATAACAATATTTGTTTCTTTCAAGATTGATTTACTCTTTGAATAAATCAATAACATAAACTTCCACAATCAGCTTCTATTAAGATTCTGTAAGTTCTAAGACTGTTGTAAATTATAGAAGTAACTCTAAATTGATTAATGAAAACTCACTATAAACGTCCTGGAGCCCATAGCATTTAATCTGTCGTAAACGAAAATATGTTAATAACCGATGACTATGAAAAAGTATTATAGAAAAAATGCAATGAACTTTAACAATATTTTAGCGTTAGGCATCAATGCAATTGGGTGGAATATGAGTTATTACAATTTTGATTCTCAAGAACACGTTTAAGAAGGTTTCGTTATTCTTGTTACACAAGCAATGATGTAACTCATTATAACCTACTGTCAACTCTCTAGACTCCACTACCTCATACACATGAAAAGTGAAATGGGTTGTACGTTCCAATACAGTTGTAATATTTGTTCCAAATCTAATAATTCTTTAAAGCAGTCAATAAACGGTAGTATTTTGCAGTGCAGTTGTAATATTTTTTTGAATTTAATCCAAATCAACGATCAATATACACACCTCGACGATTCATTTGATGGTGCAACAATGACATGTAAATATGTACAAGTTTGTGTTCTTAACGTCTTTAATTTCCATGAGGCAAGCAATCATTCAACGTATTATCGGTGAATATCCATCGTTTACGTGTCCAGAAAAGGGGTGGAATAGAGAGATGCACAACTAAAAGATAACCACTACACACACATACACACCCCTTCTCTGTCCCTCTTCCTCTCTGCCTCTTCGTCTCTCTGCAGAAATTCCAGCGACACGAATTAGCCTGATATTGTTTGATATATGATTCGATTCATATATCACCGGAACGCCATGACATTACAATATATATATAACGGGACTGACTAATCACAGTCTTTGAAGGAATCATGGATCAACTTGGAGAGCTGGACACGAGATGTGGATTATTTCGAAACAATAGAGTGTGAGGAGAGAGGGGTGGGGACGAGGGTGGGGACACGTCCGTCTATCCCTTTTCCCGAGTCGTTATTGTTATTAGGGAGTTATAAATTATCAAATTATTGATTTCGTGCTTTTGAATAAAATTTAGTATAAGGTTTGCCCCTAATGGACTTGAGGATCGGTCATTTTTCATCCATCTCCGGGCTTTTTATTCTCTAACGTTCTCCGCTCGCCGGACTTTTTGTTTTGCTTACGGCACGTCTATTTTTGGATCGAGAGTTTTTTGGTTCCTTATTAGGGATTTTAAAAGATCACGATCACGAAAAATATTGCATTCATATTTCATTGTGGCCCTACAGGACGGTTCTGTTTGGTACGCAACAATCAGCTCAATTGAACCAATTGGAACAGAAAAATGTGGATTATCCAATGCAATGCAACACATATTTCTTATTTTGACTTTATAAGTGACCGTTACCATACCAATAAAACAATAATCAGAACAAAAAATTTTTAATTATTCCGTACCATATTGTAATCACGTTTTGTTTTTGCTTCATAAGTGCTCGTTTTAAGTGACAGAATCAGTCTTGCAGAATCGTAATCAAAACAGAAAGAAAATGGGTACAGTAGTCGGTACTGTACAACAATGCGAAGCTTCTTACTATTTCTTTCTTCATTGGGAAATTACGTTTTTGTAATAAATTATACGGAACTCGAATTAATCACAATAAAACAAGTAGGAATTTACAAACCACGCGACATTGTAGTGCGTTACGCACGTATCTTCAATTCCAAACAAAATTCGACACTTTCATGACTTTCCCGAGAGAACGGCAACGTCGCCTATTTACGACCGAGCTTACAGCTTTACGTCTTTATCATCGATGGTGGCAATGTCGGGCTCGGGGTCAACGTGGGACTGATAACCGGCTGTCGAATCACCGTGGCGTACATCGATATATATATCTCTGTGAGTCTTGACTGTCCTAATGTATGCAGTTTCAGTAGGAGATGAATCTCCGTCTAGTGTTGCAGTCAGGATAGGGTGGGCAAGAAAGAAAAAGCTCTTTTCAAAATAGCCAAGCTTTCGGAGCGATTTTGGCTCCTTCCTTAGGGCATCTAGTGAGAAATTTTAATTAGAAAAAAATTTCCATTTACCATGATTATGTTTGAGACTCACTTGTACAAGCTAATATATGAAACTAGCAATAATAAATATCGCTTACTGACATTACGGTTACATTAACACAGAGGTAGCACGTTCTTTTTAAAACATAAATTAACTTAAGTCCCTAAGACTTAAGTTAAGACTACTACTTACCTAAGACTACTACTACCTAAGACTACTTAAGACTGTTTGAGTTGGCAATACTGAATTTCATTTTTAAATGGTACAACTGGTAATTTGAATTTGCTATTTCAAATTCAAATTTCTGGTATTCTTTTCAAATTTATTTATTTAAAATGGTTTTCACGTTACAACACGAAATTTTCATTGGAATGGCGTACTTTCGAAGCGGGATTTATAACCCAATTACTGATTGGCAGTACTCCCTCGAAGCGACGTACCAGCAATTTCAGGAAATGTTTCCGGAGACTTTGGTAACCTTTGCTGTCTTTCAGCAACATTGCATGCGAGTAGTTGAACGTTGTATAAACACAGGGAGCTTAAGCAAACAAAAATCAACTGGTAGACCTTTTACTCTAAACGAGGAAGTTGTCGAGGATATCAGAACTCGAACGCAAAGAAGTCCTCGCAAATCCTTAAGAGAGCTCTCCCTTCAAACAGGTTTGGTCCTTATGCCTCCTATTCAACCAATTTCCATTCTTACCCATAAGACTTCCACTTATCCATGTTGTTCTAATTCACGGTTTTATCATATGAAAGTTGCTCCACTGTGCTTAAAAAGAAATTAAAGTACCACTCTTACAAAATTTCCATCGTCCAGTCATTAACCCCTCCTGATCACCCGCAAAGAGTTTTATTTTGCAATTGGTTCAATGACATTAAATAATAATGATATCCTTGACAATACCTTCCTTTCCGACGAAGCCTGGTTTCATCTCAACGGCTATGTGAATAAACAAAATTACAGAATTTGGTCAGGTAAAAATCCTTACGCTATCAGAGAGACACATTTGCACCCGGTTAAAGTTGGTGTTTGGTTGGCACTCTCAAGGACATGGGTGTATGGGCCGATATTTTTTAATTTTACCGTCAATTGGGAGAAATATACCCAACATCTTTTGAGGTATTTTATAAACCAATTAACAGACGAAGAGCGCTAAATTGTATATTTCTCTGCAAGACTCTGCAATGGCACATACGGCTCATATTTGATATAGGTATACAGAGCATGTTTACGATATTGTGTATAGCTACAGCATTACACATTTTCGTGACGCTCTCTCCAGCATGTTACCCTACAGAAAACATACTAAAACGCCAGCATAGAAGCTTCGCTTCCAAAATCAGTTTTACACTGTATCATATTTTGGCGGCTTAGCGGACCCTCTTAAAATCAATCATAATCAGATCGGATAATCGATTTTTTTCTCAATATTACATGTTATAGTGTATGCTCCTTTTACTTTGTCTTTATAAATGGCTGAGTGGCAAAATCGAGTTAAAACATAATGTTCGGTAATATTTAGCTTACCCACTGTTTTCCTTCACCTCTCAGGTCGTTCTTCTACGTAGTTCACATAGCCATCAGATTTTAACATAATTTTTGTCAATATTTTTTTACCATTCATTACAATTTTATTTTAAAGGTGACAATTTTCGATTCCCTAGCAAACTACACAGTCGAAGCATAACAGAAACATAAGAGGTCATGTAGAAATCGACGCTTAAGGTGGCTGAGCTTTGTAGAATCAAAATTCTGCTTTGTACTGTATTCACTTCTTGTTTTGTCGTTATATTCGATTATGGTAACACTAAATAAGTAAATAGGTTAAGAGAACTAAAATTAGAGCAGAAGATAGAAAGACATTCAATCACATTACGTTTATATTTTACGTTTTGCTTGAGATTGACTTCAAAGTGAACTCTGTAGAATCAATATGAGAGCAGAAAAGGAACTATTCAAAAATCTGTATTTGTTTTACTTTTTGCTGTTGGGTAGTTTCGTTAGAATGAAGAATTTAATAAATGTCATAAATTAGCTTACATGTCATAGTATAAGTTACTTTGGAGAATTCCAATTTCGATCTTTTTTGTTGTTGTATTGAATTTGACACAAAAATAGAATTATAGATGCAGAATGTGGAAGAAATGAAATGCTTTATGAATTCGAACTACTTCGTATTGTTTTAACGAACGTTACAACTGCGACGACTCGTGAGTACAAACCTTTAGAGTCCCGGTGCCCAAGTATAATTATTTAAGACAACGAGTTGTGAAATGATAACTCCGATTTTACGATAAAACAATTTTTCTATTCTTTGTTATTTTTCGTGAAGATATCGAACCATTGCGTGTCGCCCCATAGCATATTCGACCAAAATCTTGGCTTATTAACTTTGATATAAGTACAATAGTTTCCTCTAGAAGCAATTTGTCTCACTTCGACGATTTTTCGCGATTGCTTCCGATAAGGAGACATTTTATAACAAAGTAATAACGGAGATCGTCAACCGAGATAATGGCAGTCATTTTACTGGAACGTGCGTTTAAAAAAATGTAGAAATAAATCTTTTTCGGAACGCAATTAAGCCGTCCGTAGTACATAAAATCGCCCCGGAAAAAATCAAAAGGACCCCTAATTGAATCCCCGAGCGTCGTTTTAAATCTCAGGACCGGGAACAGCCCCAGCCGGGTATTACTGAATCGATCTTTTTATCTCACTATAAAGCGACCCCCTCGTATTGGTCATCGGCCCATTGAAGCCACTGATAACAAGTCACAATATATCCGAAACACGGCCCCAAAGTGTCCCGAGGGTAGTGAAGGCATCCCTCTCGAAATAAAAATACACTCGATAAAAGGTTAAACGGTGTAAAAAAAGCGAATTTGTCCGCAGTTTTAACGTACCCGGGGATGGGGTGGGAAGGTCCTCGTGGTCTTGTTTCGGGGAAGGATTATTTAGTCCGTGAAATGTCCCCACTTTTTAAATTAAATTTCAATTTTACTTCGGTTAATTGAGTATTTTGATTTTTTTTTCCGCTTTAGTGCGCGTCAGACGAAATTAAATTTCGGAGTTACTAAAAATTAATTACGGTCGTGCCCTCTTCTTAGAAAAAAGCTCAAAATCGATCTGAAACGTTCACAAATTGTTTCTATTCAGTAAAGACCTAGGTACAAGGTGATTCACGAAGAAATTTACGCACATCCAATATTTTTCTTTTAAAGGGGGGAAATCCTTTGTGGGCACTAGATTAAAAATATCTCAAAAATGGAACGAGAAAATTCCAACTCTGGATTGGACCGTTTATCGCATCTGATAGTGTGGGACTCCACACATCGCAGCGTATATCTGAACTAACCCCCCCTCTATATCCATTGATCCGGGTCGGGTCAACAACTATTCGTTAAAGAAGAGCATATCTTCGACATAATATCTATTCTCAAAGTACAGATGATTTTAATTACTTAACATTAGTACTAGTATTATAAAGAATTTTCTATATTCTGTATATTTCTTTGAATTACTCTTTTTGTGAAATAATTTCTTGAATAAATTTATGAATTCGTACGTCATTTTTTCTATTTACAATCATTAGATTTATAATGTTGGTTGCCTAAATATTTGTGTTTAATTGTAAATTAATATATAGACGTTTAACTGACCATCGTGGACAATTAAAAATGACGTGTTCTGCATTAAACACCTAAAAGCACCGTTGTCCGTCGGGAAATAATCCAAAGTTCTCAATTTAAAGTTATGCCAATTGGAAATATTGATGTTAATATCCTGGTCCCTTATGTGTTACTGGAAATTGCATTCCATTCTTTTGCCGTGTTTTCAAAGTCTCCTTCTGCCAACTTTTGGTTCGATAACTTTATATGTTTTATATCTTTCCGCTGCTGATGAATGCATTGGGGTAGAACCTGTAATCACTTAGACAGCTTCTGCAGGAACGGTTCTGCAAGTACAAGATACACAGATTAGAGATTTTCTTTGTATCATAGTTATATAATTTTTGTATTTAATGACTTTTAGGGTATTTGTCCATAGAGGTCCCATACATAACAATAGAATTTACCCATTATAAATTTTACGTTTTTCACTGATTCAATCTACTTAACATGCTTAATTTCTACTCTGTTTTCTTCGAGGTCATTTTTAAATGAAGCCCAAATATTAATTTATCATCAAAGTATACACTTAGGTATTTAGAAGTTTTACTGGGAATAGTTCCCCTATCTAGAACTTTAAACTTAGTAAAAGCTTTGTTTCTACCTCCTTTTAAAATAATTGCTTCTACTTTTTCATGAGCCAATACTAAATCATGATTTTGTCTTCAGTACAAAATGTTTACTAGCGTATTAAATACTTTAATGTTGGAAGATTATTAAAACATTGTGAGTTTTGTTAAAGTAGGGTCTTTAAGTTCTTTTGAATTATACAGAAACAATTTACATTTTTCATGATGTTGCGAGATACAAATTAAAAATTTTCACAATGAATTGAAAGTAACATGGTTCCAGTTTTTGCGATAAAATGAAATTAATGGTCGTACAATTAGGAATAATTTTAGGAGGTAAATATTTTTGTTTTCGTATTTGTTTTTACCTATTTAATATCTAATCTCCAAGCTAATATCCAGTGATTTTTGTATCGGTGGAAATAAACCGTTCTCAAGTAACATCAAATTAAAGAAAACAGTAAATGCGACAAGGATCTCTTTTAAATTCATTTATTGCAAACCTTAAAATAGTTACAAATGAAGTTTATGAAAGTACTACTAACATAAATATTTCAAAACAGCAACGTTCATTTATCAAGTGAAGCTGTAATGTTATTCATAATAAATTCTTCCAGAATTATATATAACTGTGGCCTTTAGAAAGCATACAAGAAGACAGGGATATGAAACAGCATTTAAATATTTTGAAGGTAAAATTGGACAAGAGAAGTTTAAAAAATGGATTAGTTTTCATGAAAACGAGACTCTTTAGTATTATTCTCTGAGATTAAAAAAATTTTTTTTAATTTTCTCAAAAAAATGGCGGATGAGATTTCTACTTAAAGTGTATGGCATATTATCGATTCCAATGGCTGATCCTGAATTTTGATCCTTTTTGCCTTTAATATTGATAAGGTGTAGAATAAAAAATATTGAAAGAAAATATGTGGTATTTGATTCTTTATTACTTTTAACAATTAGGTTTGATTTGATCTGTCGTATGTGTATAATAATATAATATTTTATAATATAATAAATAATTTAATTATTTATAATACCTACTTCTATAATAATACTTTTTTTATAAAACATTTTTTTAAATACGCTTTTCAACTGGATGTTTTGTACTGTTATCGAATGTATTTTTTAAATTTCTTGTATAAATAGGCGCATACTATTTATATATTTTTACAACTATATGTATGCCTTCACGATACCGAGATGATACCGAGACCTGCCGGTGGTATCGCCTCGGTCTCGTTGAAACTAAATTTTTCCACTCTCGTCTCGGTATCGCCGAGACGAGACAATGGATTTACTATCGTCTCGGTCTCGGTCTCGTCTCGGTCTCGAATTACTCTCGTCATAATATAATGTCCATTTGTGTTTTTGTTAAGAAGATTGGATCTCACCGGCGTAATATTTTAATTACCAATTTATAAGTGGTGAATTATTTAATTGTATACGATGTATTTTTTAAAACCTCTTTTTACAGTTACAGGGCTAATTAAAAATATTTACTTACGAAATTTGTCAAAAAATTTAACTAAAAAAAAAACTAGTAGGTAAAAATTTATTTCACCTAGTAATAATAATATAATATACCTAATAATAATATTAATAATAATAATAAGCTTTATTTCCGAGCGAATGTTTGAACATCATGGAAAAGGTCAATCAAGTATGGACGATGCTGCTTATTAATTTTATATGAGGTAAGTTAAAAAAATAAAACATATATATATATATATATATATATATATATATATATACATATAAAACTTAATAGAGCTATAGGTTTTTCCTTAATTTACTGCTTATTACTTGGTCTTCCCGAAACCATTTTCAAATATAACCTGATAACCGATTTAACACCACCATGGTTGTTATACACAGCTTAAAGCATATTCATCGTTATCTTGGCTTCATTAGACATTTATTAATGATTCCTTATTTTTTTCATAGAATCCACACAAAATGTTTACGGTAACGGGTAAAATCTAACTAAGAGATTAAAGCAGGTATTTTTGACCTGCCTACCTGAGGAATTATGAATAAAACGTATACCACCCGCATATAATAATACCTATGTATAAATTTGGATGATATATGGAAAAATAATAAACTATACAGAGACCGAGAGTTTTCAAAATTTAGTATTGTCTCGGCGAGACTCTCGGTCAATTGTATCTCGATATCGGTCTTGGAAATTTTTACCACTCTCGTCTCGGTATCGGTCTCGGCCTCTTGCGATACTGATACCGAGACCGAGACTTTGTCTCGTTTGTCTCGATATCGTGAAGGCCTAATTATATGCCCTTCTATAGTCATTACCGGTGATTTTATATCAGTTTAATATTGCTTTCAAGTAATCTATTTTGCACATTGCATAATTAGAAGTTTTGTTTCTTCGAGTTTATGTGAGTTACAAGGTGTATTAATTTCTTAAAAAAATACATTTGAAGTGTTTAGAAAAATTCAAAATTCACTCCTATTTAATATTTATCTTCCTTATTTCGAATTACTGCTAATAGCGAACTCAGTTTGCTGTTTTATGTCCTTTCAGGATTTGTTGCACTTCCTGCTGAATCTCCCTGTACATTTTAAATCTTTAATTCAACGACTTATCCATTGAATATAACAATGATTAATTTTTCATCACGGAAAATTAAGAGGAGTTCTGAATTATTTTCGATTGTATATTTATATTATATGATAAAATACAGGACTAACCATCAGAACCAGAAATTTTGTACTTCTCGCTAATATACAGCTCTTACAAACAGTTTCTTTTTTTTGCAACACCTGTAAACAAGCAACAATTAATAATTAATTGTCTCTATAATCGGGGAGTTCATTACAGCTCAGAACAATGTTGTATCCATTATTGTCCTAAAATAGAACTTAGAAATAGAATTGTCATTCTATTGAACATTCCTTCGATTAGTATACGTCCGTTAATACTGTTTCATTGTATCAATTATTTTCCATGGTATCGATAATTATTTTCCGTCCGAACCGAAAGTAAGTATTCCCCTCGAGTATTTTTTCAATTTGAAATATTCGACAATAAATCGGAGCGAGTCGAATCCCTTTAGTTAATTAGCACATTTTTGGTAAGTTCGACCTAATAATATTTGATCACGAAGTATTTGAAAATAAGACGATTCCGAGGGTGGGAAAATTCTCCGACATATATTCGCTCGCGGTCGCATATTTCTAAAAGCACATTCTTAGCAGCGGCGCGGCCGACTTCAAAAGTCTTTTTATATAAATATTTAGCGAATTTTAGTGATTGGAACTATTGACGATTGCCATATAACAAGATCTGATTTATTTTTTAAGCTGTCAGCTTTAAATTGGCGAATAATTAAAGATAATAAACGTAAATTTGTTGCTGACGATCGCGAAGAGAAAGAGAACTGGTTTCGAGGGAACGCTGGATGCGCATCTGAGGAGGCACTTTGTGAACCAATAATTGGGACAGTTTAGTGCTATCGGATTGCTCGTTGCTTCTTCTTCTCCAACTTTATTGTCCTTCAGTGAAAAAAATTTTTATTAAGAACTTCTTCAGAGGCTCGTGAAACAAAATTTGAACCACCTGTACTGCAAGTGGCGAATGTTTAAAAAGACTAGTTTGAGTGTAAGAAATGTACCATTACTTGGCGAACCAATTATTAGGACTGTTTGGTTCAATCGAATCAATGGAATCGCTCGTTTCTTCTTTTTTCAACTTATATTACCATTAATTAAAAAAAATTGTGATGTATTACATCTTAAGACTTTCTTATAATATGACCGGACCAAATATTCCTGTCAACATTATTAAATTGCATTTTAGGGAGAATTTAGAAAAAAATGTTTCCAATAAAAGTTATAGTCATTAGTTAGGAAAGTTCAAATGTAATGTTTGCTAAGAATCGGTATAGTCGTTTGGGGGGAAATTCAGAGAAACTGAAAATTCACAAGAGTAAAGGGCCCTTCGCAGAAGATTAGTCAAGATAACGATAACGGCGACCAATTAAAATTAAATAGTAAAAGAAAAGTTGTACCAGTTGTTGAAAGAAATAAAAAACAACATAAAAATAACGAGAGTAAAGTGACCTTTGCCCTTAACTAATTCTGATGAACATTATGTTGTCGCGAGTTTTCAGGGGATTCAGCTCAAATATATAATTTCAACTTTACACTAGTTATAGTTTCTGAGAAAATGTTGACCATATACACCATTCATACACAAACACCCATACATACATACACACACATACATATTTTCAAAAACATGGTTTTCAAACTCAGGGGACCTCAAAACGTTCAGAAATGCCAATATCTTAAATTATGTAAATCAAAAGCAAAATTACAATACTTTCTCATATGATGTGTGTACCCCATATGAGAAAGTAAAAAGAGTTGTTATATGTGGACTGCATAGGAAAATTGGTTTCATTTTAGCATATCTTGCAGGCTTGCAATATGGATCCGTAGATTGAAACGTATTTGATTGTATCTCGCAATTATTCTTTATCACAAAGTGGCGTTAAAAATAAGGAATGAAAGGGAAAATTGTTTTTTCTTTCCATGGCGAAACCCACGGAACCATGGATTCGATAACAATGTAAGATTTTAGATATTTAAAGACGATCGAGTTTTCCATCAATTTGATCAATTATATTTTCGTTGAAAATACCGGCAAAAACAACAAAAAACGTTTTTTTTACAATGTTTGGCATGTTTGTACGTGTTGTCAAAAAATTGTATACATACAGATATAAAAAACATTTTCTTAGATCTCTCTAGGATATTATCGAAAAATAGTAACACTAAATTAACCTAAAATTAATTCTTTAGTGATAAATATTTACCTAACAAGATTCTCCTTCACGGAATACGACTTAGCTGCGACCCCTTATTGCGCAGGGAAATAAAAATTTCACAGGACCGTGAAATATCGGGGTAGTTGGGAAGCGTTTTAGGTGTATTGACCTATAGAAAGAGATTCTACTACGTTTCTACGTGAGATTCGGTTATATTGTTTATTTATTAACAATTAAGTGCAAAAAATACAAATTTTCCCTATTATCATATATCATTGCAAAAGTTTATATCTAATAAAAAGTTCTAAGTAATCAACATTTGAAATATGAAACAAGCTTTAAAATGGCGTTTTGTAAATGTTGTTAAATCAATTTCTGCTTAAAAATTAAAAAAAAAATTAATAATGAATGTTGAAAACGTTCATTTACAACTATGTTAATACGCGAAAATGTGAGTTTCTGGTACTACATGAACCATCCAAACTGCAGATCGATCCATCAAATAGTTTACATTTTATTCGATTTGTTTATCCCAGAGACCATTTTTTACTTCCTCATATGGGGTACCCATATGATAAGAAAAAGTATTGTAATCCTGGTCATTTTCGGAATTTGAGATAATGACATTTCTGGAAGTGTTGAAGTCCCCTGAGTTCGAAAAACATGTTTTTGGAGACATGTCTGTCTGTGTGTGCATGTATGTGTATATGTATGTATGGTGTATGTGATCATCATTTTTTCAGAAACTATACATAGTGGAAAGTTGAAATTTTTGTATTTTGGCTGTATGCCCTCAAAACTCGCGACCACATAAATTTCATCATCATTAGTTGAGGTCAAAAGGGATTTTATTCGTAATTTTTAGGTTTTTTTGGAGTATCTCAAAGATTGGTAAAATGTTTTTTAAAGGTTTGTATTTTTAATTTACTATTCAATTCTTATTGATTACTGTTGTCGTCATCTTAAATTATCTTCTGCGAAGGGCCCTCTGGTTTTGAGAATTTTCAGTTTCTCCAAAACGGCTATTCCTATTCTTACCATATTTTAGAATTGAACTGACCTAACTAATTGCTACAATATTCATACATATCACCGCTTTTTTCTAAAATCTCCCTAAAGGAAACTTTACTCAGTAACATTTTTAGTTTCGTAAATTTTTTTTAAAAAGGCTTTAAATGTTTTCACTAAATTTTAGGTTTGAAATAACATATTAAATTTATACAATTTTCATTCCAAATATTTTTTCCTAAAACTATACTAAAGGGCACTTTACTCCTTTTACCATTCATTTTTTACCATAAAGGGCAAAATTGCCCTAATGGGCACTTTCTTAAGTATATCGGTATGTAGAGTAATTGACTAACTGATACATTTCCATCAAGTAAAGTTGTTTTTATTTATTCGAAGTTCATGATTGGATTCTTATTTCGAAGTATGGTCATTGAAATTTGTTGTTGTTATATTACATAAGTAAATTTATTTATCGTTTCGATAAAGTTAGTTCTATACAAAAGTACTTTTCAAAAAACTTTGCCATTTAATAAACAACCAAAAGAAATATATATACTAATAAGATAAAATGTTAATATTCAGTACTAAATTTATTTTATAAAATGGTGTTAATGTTGCCATGAATATTTTGTCTGGCCATATGAGAAAGTCTTACGATGTTACACATCGCCATTTTTTAATTCACAGTAATAGTTTACCTCTCCTTCTTTCTATGGTATCTGTGCAGTTGTTGTATCTGTATTATTTTCTGACTTATGTTATTGCAACAAATGGTCTCTGGGATAAACAATTGGAATAAAAATGTAAACTGTTTTACACATCAATCTGAAATTTGGAGGGTTCATGTGAGCCACAAGGCTCACATTTTCGCGTATTTAACATAGTTGTAAATGAATTTTTTAAAGATTTATTATTACTTCTAATTTTTTCTGTACTTTGCAAATTTTTGAGCAACAAATTAATTTACCAACATTTATAAAACGTCATTTTAAAGTTTATTTTATGTTTCAAATGATGATTACTTAGAACTTTTTATTGGATATAACCTTTTACAATGATAGGTAATAATAGCGAAAATTGGAATTGTTGCACTTAATTGTTAATAATTAAAAAACGTTACCAAATTTCAGACATGAAAGTTGTAGAATCTCTTCCTATAGGTCAATATTTAACTATAACGCTCCTCAGGTGCCTGGATATTTCACAATCCCAAACGGTCTTTTTTTCTTGTTACCCTGGTCTATTAGTTGTCTGTGGCAAATTATGTTCTGTGAATAAATTCATGTCTTGAGTGTTTCTGTCACTGAGGAATTTTTACGGTTGGGCTGGCGGTGGTCGTGTGGTTTAATTCACTGGCTTTGAGTCAGGCGGTCACTGTCGTTGTGGGTTCGAATCCCACGTAATCCATGGATGTTGTGATTGTTGCGGGAAGTGTGTAAAATGTATCCAAAATCCCGTTCCTACTCACGCCGGTAACCAGGCCGGATAGGATCGGATATCCTGTAGGAGGGCGGGACTAGGATACACACACCCTGAGTCGGTAGAGCACGGAGTGGATCAACTGGGGTAAGAGCCTTAGGGGGTACAACCGTGCTCGAGGACCGTGGTTCGGAGCCCACGTTAAACTGTAGGTCCCGTCCAGATTAGCCTTGCAGCAAAAAGGAGACGTTAACTAATCTCACACAAACACTGATTTACTATTATTATTATTATTATATATATTATTATTATAGTATTTAATTTAGTTTTATTTCAATAACCAAAAAATTATTATGTACTAACCAAAAATGGTTTCCAGGTGCAAAAGTCCGGAAACAAAAGAATCTTCATGCAGGATTTCATAGCTTAAGGTACGATCAGAGTGCCAGCGACCGGCGACGCGATGCGATAGCGATGCGACGAGCGACGCCGCAGAACGGAACAATATTGTGTAACCAAATGCAAACGTTCAGAGTGATAGCGATCAGCGATGCGACGTGGCAACGACGAGCTTAGCGACAACCGAACGTCGCTGTCTCATCGCTATCGCGTCGCGTCGCCGGTCGCTCGCACTCTGATCGTACCTTTATGCTGACTACGTTTTTGCGTACTCCGATCGACATACGTACATTACTTTGTTTTATATTACAAATAATTGCGGCAATATTTTGCTAGGCAACTCTGGTACATAATATAATGTCACCGCTATAGTTCAGTCATCTTCGGTTGAATTAGGTGCAAATCTCGGAAAATCGACATACCCAGTATATTAAAACGTAAAAACTTCTATTTTGGCATCCTAAAACCTTCCTCAAAACTCACTTATAATTGGATGGCCGCAAGTGTTAAAGTCGGGGATCAAAAGTCACAAAAATCGATTTTTTTATATATTTTGTGGAAATATCTCGTTTTGAATGGGTTTTACGCTATTTGTATTTATTATCAATATTGTACAGAATTAAATTCTCTACAACTTTTGTCTTTAACATTTCTTCATACCTCTAACTGTTTTCGAGATAGAGGGCGGAGAGCGCGTGATCAGAGAATCATATGAGGTCAACTGGTAGTCCCGATCAAAAACTCGTAATATTAAGGTTATAAATTATTGCTAAATATTTAATTAGCATTTGTTATTAACTTTTACATTAAATTCATTTTTTTGGTTACTTATCTATTTTTAATTAAGTGTCAATTTATTTAATAACACTTACCTGGCCATGTAATTAAAAAGTTGTTGAGGAAAATACTTAAATTACATTTTAATTGTAATCTAATTTATACTAGGTAATGACTTTCTAAATAAATAAAAAAAAAGAATTAAACTTGTAATTAACGTTTTTATTAAAAGTGTCATTTGATTAATTTAATATTGTCAAAATTAATATAAAAGAATAAAAATTTCGAGAAGAACAAGTTCTAATTTCAATTCTTTTCTTCTTTTTCTTCCTCCTCCTCCTCCTCCTCCTCCTCCTCCTCTTCTTCTTCTTCTTCTTCTTCTTCTTCTTGTTCTTCTTCTTCGTCGTCATCGTTCCGCTGCTGCAGAATTTCAAGTCCCTCTTCATTACCGTCTTCAACGACATTTGTCTCTAAGTCATTCATGATTTTTGGGTCAAAGGTTCTGTGATCATTAATATCGGTCTGATATGGTACAGCTTTGAGACAGGCTTGTCCATTACACTGGCCGCAAGCTAAAGAGCACTGTAACCCCGCTTTCCTGCATCCACATCTTAAGCCACAGCCACTCTGGCAGTTACAGAATATTGTATTTAGTAATTAATCTGGAGTAGGTGGTAAAATTGTCATGATAGGTTCTAGAAATTCGTTACGCATTATAAGTCATGCCCTAACCAAGTTTGAATTTGAGATTAAACGCGATTGAAATGTTGGTGAGCTGCTCCACTCGTTGGTGGAATATTAGATAACTGTACAGGTTTATTCGACTTTGTTGACTTGACGTATAGTGCATAACGGAGATGATCGATACTATCCACAAATTTTGAAGCATTATAAACTGCTAATAAGGTTTGCATTCCACTTTCAAATAATCTCTGAACCGGACAGTTTTCTTCTTCAAATGCTGCAGAAAGTTCATCCAAATTAGGCAGTTTCTCAAATGTTTTTAAAAACGTTTTTTTCCCTTTTTTAAAGAGCGCAGAAGTTGTGTCACAGCCACTTAATGCGTGCAGAAACAAAATGTGTTCTTTAGAACGAGGATATTTATCAAAACTTTTGGAGGAGTATATTTCAGATTTTAAATTTGCTTTGACAACTTTTTTAAAGAAAAATTGTTGTTCATGAGATAATGTACGTCCAATTAGAATCACAAGTAACAATTATAACTGCTGTTTTTTTATGTTTTGATTCTTCAATAGCTGTTTCAATGATGAGGACATCTGCATCATCTCTGGCCTTTTGTGTAGTGATATAAACAGCTTGTAGTTTTTCAACATACATAGTAATTAGCTTCTCTTTATTATTGCGATTTGATAGGAATTTTTCTTGGCTAATTAGTACAACCATTGTTGTGGCAAAAGGGATTAAAAATAATTCCCATAAGGGCCGAAATTCGGAGTCTCCATCATAGGTGGAGGTGGGAAAAGAAAAAGATTGCATAGGGGTGTAGGAGAGATTATGAAGAACCTCTCCTGGGGCCGAAACACGGTGCTTCCACCATAAGTGGAAGTGGAAAAGAAAAATTGCTCAGAGGGGGTAGGAGAGATTATGAGGAATCTCCCCTAGGGGTCGAAACTTGGCGGCTCCACCATAGGTGGAGGTGGAAAAAAATTCACTAAGGGGGTAGGAGAGATTATGGAGAATCTCTCCTAGGGGTCGAAACTCGGCGGCTCCACCATATGTCACACGCCTGAGGGCCTAGGGCCCAAAGGGAGTGCTCAGGTTGGGGGTGGTAGCTCGGTAGAGATGGTAAAAATACAGGGGCAATGCTAATAAGGTTTATTTAAGAATAACATACATGGGAGAGAGAGTGGGCCCTTATTAAAGGGCGGTAAGAAAAGAGAAAAGTATAAGAGTTAAAATACAAAAAAAAGGCAGAATTAAAATGGTGTAAAGGTAAAATGCTTACATTAATCCCTAGGGAGCCTGGAGAGGGACGAGGGTCTCCCAATGGCGAACACCAGGGGGACAACCCCCCCGTAGGGGTGGCCGGCAGGGCCACGGGCGGCGACACGGGTTGCGGGTGCTTGATCGACTGAACCCCTGATCGATCTGATCGATTCGTATAAATAGTTCTCGTTTGTTGACAAACGTGCCCGCCCGAAGGTTGTCGGAGCCGTTCAGTGCTGACTTGGAGTATTAACATGGATACGACCCAACCTGGTTTCGCCTAATTGGGGTCACTTCGTGACATTTCCCCCCTCCTCACAAAAATGGCCCCCATTTTTCCAAAAACCCGGGAAAGGGACAAGGTAATGAAATCACCCACAACTCCAAAATGTAATAAAGAGAGAAAAAAAAAGGAAATGTAACAATAAAAATAATAACAATATAAATAATAATAACAATAAAAAATAAACAAGTGCTTAATATTCATCTGCGGAGACGCCGCTGATCTCCTCGAAACTTTGACCAACAAGCAGTTCATCATGGGGTGGCTGCGGGCGGAGCGCCCCTGGCGGACCACGCTGGCTTCACGCACTGGGGGTCGAGTCGATTTATTAACTGGCATCTCTCCAAGATCTCGAGCCCGCCTGTCCAGGATCCCGCCAGGGGAGCGTACCATGCGCCGCCGTTCCTGATAACAAAAAAGAATCCCTAATCAAAACCAGTTATGATATAAGTACGCAGAGTCCACACAAATTGACAAAGAACTTTCTCCCTTACCTGGTCAGCCAGAAAACCTGTATTTACTTACGTCTCCTCCTACCCACGTTTCTCCATCCGAATCCTCTACATTCCCAAACAAAACCCCCCTTTAAACCTCAAGGGCCGTCCTTGCCCTTATTACCTACGGGAAGCGCCGGGACCCCCATATTCTGGTCCTTATTCTGGTCCTGGCCTGGCGGTGTCCGGGTCGCTTCTTGTGTCTCGGGGAGGTGGGTCGATGCTTTTCCCTAAAGCCTTTCCTGACCCCCTACTACCGGAGACGGGAAGGGTGCGTTTGCCCTTTCTGTGGGTCTATTTCCAGGCACCCCTTCCCTTAATAAACGCTGGCTAAAGAGGTACCCCCTCTCTGCCTTAACTCCTATTTGCTTTAAGGGCGGCTCACTCGGGACTGCGAGGGCTCAGATTAAAAAACGGTGAGCGGGATTCGACTCCCATAACATATTAGCATTCTGGCTGACGCAGATAAGTCCTGTGTCTACGTACCTGTAACAAAACAAAAGGGAACACAGGCGCAAAACTCAAAATATTCATTCCCATAAAATTGTATTATTGACACAACAAGCTCACCCCTAGTTCGCTAGTTAATTGCGAACTTAATTAAATAATAAAGGTGTAAGTTCCTTACGTGAGAATAAAAGCAACAATTGCCAAAAAAAGTTGAGATGAAACCGAAAATAATTAATAATTTCAAAGTTAAACATACTCTACTCACTCTCCCCAATAAAACAATTATTAAACTACACAATCCCTAGACAAAATTAGACAATAAATAATAATAAGAAGAAATAAAACGACAACGGAACCCAAATATGCGGTGTCGTAGTCCTTGTGGCATTACATCCTCCTTCGAATAACGCCCTGTCCTGCTTACGGGAGCACGGAGCGCTTCTTTAGGACCGGGTCATGGGCAGCTTCACCAGTTCGGTCCTGGTGACGAACTCTTCGCCTGCTTCGGCGCGTTCTCTGCCGCCGGCGTACTGAGCGCTTGTAGACGTCCTAGGAGAAGTTCTAGGCGACCCAGCAGTCCACCCTTGTCCACCCTTGTCCACCCTTGTAGTCGTCCTGGGCCTGTCTCGTCCTGCGTGTCTGGCCGAAGTCCTCTGACGCGGCGCTCCTGTCCGCTCGAAGTCGTCCTGTGTCGATGTGTCCCTGCTTCGTCTTCCTGGATCTGCCTCCCTCGGCGATTCTTATCCAGGGTCCTCAAGCGGGCCGCTCCTCCTCCTGTCGACTCGTAGTCCGGGGTCGGCCTCGTTCGGTCCTCCTGACCTATCGTTGGCGGTGGGGGTTCCATCCCAGCTGCTCCAGGGTCCTTTTTCCCTGGGTTGTGGTCCGCCATCATTGTACGGGGCTTATTACGCAGACACAGTCCTTCGGTTTAGCCGTAGAATAGGTTCGGTGACAGGTCTTCCAGCTTGTTCGTCCGGGGTGTTCGGTGGAGGATGTTTAGTTGTAGGGCGGGGGGTGGTTTTTTTAGCATATAGGTTAGGATTGTTGATTAATTATAGGTTATTAAATAGGAATTTGATTAATTATAGGAATATGGTTAGGTTTGTCGATTATCTCTAGGTGCTTGCCTCGTAGTGGTCTCGGCCCTGCCTGTTTCGACGTCTCTCGTCGACGTCCTCGATCGCCTCCATCCCTTGTTGCAGGTCCTGCGTGTCCTTGTCGTGGCCTTTCCACGTTCGGTAGCGGGCGGGGACATCCTCGTTCCCCTTGTCCTCTTTTGTCGGGTCCCTCTCGTCCCGTGGGTTGCAGTCCATCTTTCTCCTGCTACTAGGCGCCTCTTGGTCCTCAACTTGTGGTGGCAAGGGCACTAGCGTTGCCTGTAGGAGGCCTCGATTCGGTTGAAGAACTGCACTTGCTTGACGGGAACAATCTCGGGAACAAAGTTTAAAATATCGGCCGCAGACCGCGTTTAGACGTGTATACGACATGACACAGGTTCATTGGAGAGCCTTTTATTAGGGATTAGGGCACAGGCTTTAGGGCTGGATATACGGGAACAGGATAGGACTAATGTAAGCAACCATTTAAGAAAATTAAGAAAAGAGATCAAGTTTAAATAAAATTGTTATAAAAGTTTTCGATTTTTAATTTAAAAACACTCTCTCACCTGTTTTTAGTAACCTAGATACGAAAGAAATTACCAAACATGTTTAAATAAATATAATGTGCACTTGAATTACACATCAAGGTTAAGTTTATACTTTGAATTGCGCGATTGACCGTGAATTAAATGAAAATGCTGATTAATTAGGATGTGGAATTTCAACAATTATTTATTGTTGCGACGATTTCGCTCGGAAAAAAAGAAATAACGAATAGATAAAAGGAAAACGATTATTTTGAATTAAAATGCCTAGAAACATGTGGATTGGGGCAAAAGGGATTAAAAATAATTCCCATAAGGGCCGAAATTCGGAGTCTCCATCATAGGTGGAGGTGGGAAAAGAAAAAGATTGCATAGGGGTGTAGGAGAGATTATGAAGAACCTCTCCTGGGGCCGAAACACGGTGCTTCCACCATAAGTGGAAGTGGAAAAGAAAAATTGCTCAGAGGGGGTAGGAGAGATTATGAGGAATCTCCCCTAGGGGTCGAAACTTGGCGGCTCCACCATAGGTGGAGGTGGAAAAAAATTCACTAAGGGGGTAGGAGAGATTATGGAGAATCTCTCCTAGGGGTCGAAACTCGGCGGCTCCACCATATGTCACACGCCTGAGGGCCTAGGGCCCAAAGGGAGTGCTCAGGTTGGGGGTGGTAGCTCGGTAGAGATGGTAAAAATACAGGGGCAATGCTAATAAGGTTTATTTAAGAATAACATACATGGGAGAGAGAGTGGGCCCTTATTAAAGGGCGGTAAGAAAAGAGAAAAGTATAAGAGTTAAAATACAAAAAAAAGGCAGAATTAAAATGGTGTAAAGGTAAAATGCTTACATTAATCCCTAGGGAGCCTGGAGAGGGACGAGGGTCTCCCAATGGCGAACACCAGGGGGACAACCCCCCCGTAGGGGTGGCCGGCAGGGCCACGGGCGGCGACACGGGTTGCGGGTGCTTGATCGACTGAACCCCTGATCGATCTGATCGATTCGTATAAATAGTTCTCGTTTGTTGACAAACGTGCCCGCCCGAAGGTTGTCGGAGCCGTTCAGTGCTGACTTGGAGTATTAACATGGATACGACCCAACCTGGTTTCGCCTAATTGGGGTCACTTCGTGACAGTATTTTAAACAAGATTTACCTAATTATTTTTTACTTCAAATGCAATTAGTGTAAATGAGAATATAATAAAAATGTAATTAAAGTATGTCCCTTAGTAATTTTTCAATTACAGAAAGAGATTAGGAGTGTTATTGAATTGTAAAATTTTTGAATTATTAGAAAGAAAGATTGAATTTAGTGTAAAAGTTAACAACAAATGATAATTAAATATTTATCAATAATTTATAACCATAATATTTATTACGAGTTTTTGATCGGGACTACCAGGTGACCTCACATGATTCTCTCCCAGCGCTCTCCGCCCTCTACCTCTAAAACAGTTAGAGGTATGAAGAAATGTTAAAGACAAAAGTTGTAGAGAATTTAATTTTGTACAATATTGATAATAAATACAAATAGCGTAAAACCCATAGACAGCGAGATATTTCCAAAAAATATAGAAAAAATCGATTTTTTTGTGACTTTTGACCCCGGACTTTAACACTTGCGGCCATCCAATTATATGTGAGTTTTGAGGAAAGTTTTAGGATGCCAAAATAGAAGTTTTCGCGTTTTAATATACTGGGTATGTCGATTTTCCTAGGGGAACCCCCTATAATGACTGGACTATTAATGGTTTATTTAAATCTAATTTTATTGAAAACCAAACACATGAACTTTTACTCCAAACACTAGACAGCTTCACCACTTATCGAAAATTTATTCAGAGGTTTCGAGAGTGAGTGTAATTATATATCTGCGCAGCATTGTTCCTCACTAAATACTAAATACATTAATTCGAAATTCGATATTTTTTAGTAAGACCTAAATTAATCTAGTTTTCTTTCTAAATTTCGAGAATGGTCGATCTCGTGTCGATTTTGCTTAAAATTTCGATGTCGAACAGGCCACGATAGTCTTGCTTACGGTTTTGCTATTGGATAATATCCTAGGGTATTTTTTTATAAAAGGCCCGTAAACGCACTGCAAAACATTGAAAGCGATGGTTAAACTTTTAAGAAATGGACGTGTACAATCTGAAAATCTGTGCAGCGTTATTAAATATTTCCATCCCTCTTCCCGTCAAATAATTACGAAATTTTTCACGTCCCGGCTCGTAATCCACTTAAGAGGAGACAGAAAACGTCAGGAATTCATCAACTATTCGGTATTCCCGATACCTGGGGCATCTCCTCCACTTCACCGTAGGAGGATCAAAGCGCCTTCATCCCCTCAAAGGAGCGGCCCCCCTATTCAAACTATGCGAAAAATTAATATTTAACCCATGATTATTGTTATTAACTGCCGAAATTACGGATTAAACACTTGCACGGGAACGCTTTGATGTCACATCACGGGGACCCGCCCCCGACGAATTTTCGCTTGTTTTGCTTCCGACGAACAAAAGAAAATCGATCCCAGTCAACAAGGTTTAAATTCGAGATAAGGAATGGGGAACCATGACGTATTACAACGTGTCATTGTTTCAATTAAATTAGCTGGTATTTTGTAAACGCAGAATTTGACAATCGTCATACGTCTTACGAAATTAAAAGAATCACACGATATCTGTTTTGAGGGTTCACCGATTCTGAATTGTTTTCGTTTCAAAATTTTGGGTTTAACGGTGAGACCGGCTAAAAATATTTGCCACTCATTTGTCGTGCATTTTAACCTTGTTTATAAAGTTAGTGGTTAATACAGTTTAATGGTATATAAATCTTGTTGCCTACGAATCGGTTCCTCTAAATATGTTATTTAAGGTACTGAGGAAAAGCGGTATTAATGAAACCTATGTAAGAGCTATTCACAACATGTATAAAAACACGGAATGCGTGGTGAAATCAGGTTCACAGATAACTAACAAAATAAAAATTACAAAAGGGTTGAAACAGGGTTGTAGCTTGTTACCAACTCTATTTAAGATATATTTGCAAGAAACCCTCAACGAATGGCGAAGAAAATGCTCAGGCATGGGGATAGAGATAGGGGAATCAAACTTGTATACAATGCTCTTTGCCGACGACCAACTAATAGTAGCTAACGATGAAGACGATATCAGTTACATGATGAGGAAATTATTGGCAGAATTAAAAAAATATGGTCTACAAGTGAATGTTAGTAAAACAGAATACCTTTGTGTAGGAAAACAAGGCACGGATTTAAAAATCGAAGACGACACAATAAAAAGTGTTGAAAAATATAAATACTTAGGAAGTCTAATTACACAAGACGGTAAAGATGACCAAGATATTGAAAACAGAATAAGGCAAGGGAACACAGTCATACAACAACTGAATGGTATATTGTGGTCAACAAAAATTAGACTGGAAACTAAGAAACTACTTTATAAAAGCATAGTAGAACCGATAACAACATATGGTGCAGAAACATGGAAATTAACACAAAAGAAGAAACAAAAATTGGAAGCTATTGAAATGGACTTTTTCAGAAGATCTTGTCGAATATCAAGAATAGAATGTATCCCAAATGAAAGAATTAAAGAACGCGCACAAATGAAAAGCACAATTGTAGAACGAATTGAACAACGCCCTGTACTTACTGAAGTAAGCGACACATAGGAATTGTGTTAGAAAATAATGGATAAATAGAACCCAATTCCGAACACATTAGATGATGAAGGAATTATATTCCTTAAACATATTGGATTAGTTAAAGATCAAGTTTTCAATTCCACAAAGAAAGAGAGGGAGGTAGAGAGAGATGCATATATACATAGAGAGAGGTAGGGTCTGAGAGGGGAAATATTAACTTGCTTCCTTGGCAAATGGGTTCGGGAATATAATTCTAGTCTTGAATATTTTATAACTAATAATTAGAGTTTCATTAGAAAATAAAAGTTGATTGGGTTGACATTCCAATACAATAAAAACAAGTGAAGTAAATCCATTCCGTGTTTTGTAAAAATTGTACATAATTTTAAATAACTCAAGTTTTGCAAGTAACTGTATTTTTGAGAAATATTGATAAAGGAATGATGGCAAACTTTACTTTCAAAACGAAAGAAGGTTTTTTTCTTCAAATAAAAGGTATTAAACTTTTGTTTGAAATACATCGAAGGATGTAGGAATACACACTATTTTGTAGTGGGTCATGTTCAAACTGACAATGGAAAATGAAAAATTTGCGAGTACTTTATGGTAGTTAGATTTTAAAGCTCCTCTTCCTTTTTTGTTAAGAATCAACGCTGTTTTGAGACGGACTATCTCAACGCTTTGAAGAATAATTAATTTTGGAATATTCTATTGATCTGGTGAAGGAGATAAGTTTTCCGTTGTCATTCTCCTAACTATTTGTAATTTCTTGACTTCAATTTTAGACTAATAAATAAATCTGGATCAATAATACAAAAGCCGTCGAAAGGTACCATTACTAAATCTACACTCAAGTACTACTAACAATACCATAAGCGCAAAAAATTTTTAATGACGAGATTTTATGAAGGACGACCGAAACGAGAGGAATATTTATAACGATCATGAAATGGAAAATACTTCCAAATTTTGAAAAAGATTGTTGCAAGTATGTATCTCTAAGCAAAAATTCATGAACCCCTTGGTAAACGTTTTAAGAAACAATTAAAGCAATAAACGACAAAAAATACTTGTGGTCCTCTGTAATCGAGAAGTAAATAAGTTAACGAAGGAAAAGAAAAGAAGAACAATCGACTTGTCAGCAACGACTTAAAAGGAAACAAATTCAACACAACGCACTGCAGATTAAGATATTACTTCTAAATTTTTTTATGAATCACCACAATCTCCAAATAATTCCCTTCCAGAAAATTTTATAGCTCCAAAAGGTATTTAATTAGAAAGTTGTATTAATTAGTAGCTCAATTCCAAACACCAAAGATAGTTAAAATGTTAAGTACCTACTTCCATTCCCTATTTCGTAAAATGGTAGGCTATTTTAAATCACTTCCAATTTTGCAAGAATTAAATTTTTTCAGACTTGCCTGAATGGTAAGATGATGAATTTTCGCTTTTGAAAGCATAGAATGTTTTATTAAAAAGAAAGATATAGAAATTCTTAGTATCCTCAAAACGGTTCAGATATGTAAATATTGTGTGGAATAAATAATGTAATATACTACGATATTGAGGATTATACTTGTTGATATAGTGGGCCATATTCAAAATGATAATGGAAGGTGAAACCTTTTCTGCGATTTCATGGTACCAATTTAGTTACATTTGAGGCTTCTATTTCTTTTTGTAAAGAAGCAACGCGATTTTCAAAATGTCCCAGTTTGGAAGGAATGCAAATCTTGGCGTATTTCATGAGTCTGGTGCAGGGTACAGGTTTCGTTTTTTGTTATAATTGTAATTTATTGACTTGCATTGTAGACTGGACAATCAATTAGATTCAGTGTGACAGAGACTTCAATAGGGGCTATTACTAAGTACTACACCCTTGCACTACATAGATGCCATGGACAGATATATTTCTTTACAGAGAGATTATATCTAGAGATATACTCGTATAATATAGCATAACGTTTGTGACTATCTATGAAAGCAAGGTGGCTCCAAAATATTGTAACGTTTTTACTATTTACTAAAACTAAACACTACGCGATTTTGTCCTAATTTATTTATTTCTTACACGACATTTATAAACTTAACTTAACAATCCCTTAACTTAATTTATATTCGCACACAAATGTTTATTTATTTAGCGCGCCGGTCGTCGCCCGAAATATTTACACACCGATTCTTCAACTGCCCCGTCTTGGGTCCGGCATTCCTTATATACGGCAGGTAGGGACCTTCTGGAGGTTTCGAGATAGTTCCACGAATTTCTCCTCGGGTTTTCGGGGAATCCTACCGCATCGAAGCATCTCGGCCGTACGAGTTTATTCGCGACGTTTCTGGAACGTATTCGTGGAACCCGGGCAATCCCAGACGTGTTTATTTGTTTTCGGCAAACCGTTTCGTTACAATATTATAATAACTTATAGGGGGGAAAATGTAAGGTCAAATGGGATAGGACATAAAGACATGTCATGTACTACTAAGAAATAAAGACTTTATGGACCTCTTTGGACCAGAACGCTAGGAGAATTAATTGGAGTAGCAAAGGATTAAGAATTGAGTTGACTTTTGGTCAATGGCAATGATAAGTCAATAAGTTTTCAAAGGAGAAGAAAAGAGCAAGCAGTGTCATCCGTCAGCAACGGATGACAAGGACTTTCAAAGCAATTTACTTCTGATTGAAATGTTAGTTATGGAATGAATTTTATTATTAATTTGTTCAAAATAAAAATAAAAATCACGCTGTCCTATATCATATCTTTTTCTTTATTTAACTGAATTTCTAATTAATTCCCGGAATTTAAAGACGCTTCGAGTTGATCCCGGAACGTGTCATATACACGACGCTACGGTCATTTCCATATTGAAAGCCCGGAGTCCGCGAAAACCTCATCATATAGAAGAAATCCTCGTTAATAAAATCCATTAGCCCAGAGGCATATTAATCTTAAGCGAAATCATCCACATGTGGCCGAGATTACGAAAGGATCCGCGCGTTTTCATGCACAAACTATACATAAAATTTTCTTTCAGGTCGCCCCTTAAACGTAATATATTCATGAGCTATGAATATTGGGCGTACGTCCATATAAAGGAATGAGATATGGACATCATCTAGAGGATGGGGGTGTAAGAATGTGTCTCTGGAATAACGAAAAGGGTTACGACCACGTGATTGATAACTGAAAATGAATGCGACCTGCCTTTCTGGCCGAAGGGAATTGCCAATATCTCTGGATTCTGACGTGGATGATACAGGGTGGAGAGTTGGAGCGTCCCTTCGAGGGTTGACGGGAGGAGAAGTCGGAGACTCGTTAATGCCGTTACAGGGTGAACTGAGTAATGTTCAGGATCTGTTAATTTTCCGATCATGAATAGAATAATGAGCCTCCTTGAAATGGAACGAAAAAGAAAATAACCGAGCTTATTACCACCGCTCACGAGTATAAAGAACGAAACAATTTCCCCCTCCTGTAACGAAAACCAACAACAGACGTTTTCTTTTTGATAGCACACCCGAATCCAATGTCCATTATTGTAATAAATTTATTAATATGGCTTTTGCGAATTTTCTTCTCTCGTTCTGCTTTTCGTTCTCTCTTTCATCTCTCGAAGTATCATTAAGATTATTGGTGATATGATACAGATATATTGTTATTGCCTCCTTTTGCACCCTTCCTAAACAGATAGGAAATAATGTGTAACGTTGTTTTCAGGTTTATTTTCCCTGGTTGTACTTATAGCTGTTGCGTATTTTCATATACGATATTATCGCCTCAAAAATGGGCCGTTTCCCGAGCATCGTGCAATTAAACATAAATTAGAGTCCCTTTTTCAACGGGGATTCCATTGGAAAGAAGTGTCTTTTAAATGCCAAATTGCATATTAACAACAAAAAAATATTTTATCTTAAATACCTACCTACATAGTATCCTTTTGTAATCAAAGCATTTGTTCTTTCTCGCTTGCTTTTTTTCCCTCGAGATTCTTTTATTTCCAAGTGCATTTTCACTTTGTAAGTTATCATACGATTATAGAGTAATTTAATATTAACGTTAACAATAATGTATCTACTCAACGATAATTTTCTATAGTTACCTAATTATTATTTATAGCTTTCGGGTTTAAATATACCGCAATGCAAACGGGCGGAAGAACTTTCGACGGGACCAGGTGATTTACGATGGGTTGATGCGAATTTTTGACGGCATGACCGAAAAGGTGGTTATCTTGTACAGGTATTTTCGACGGTAAAGAAATTTAACAAGCCCGCGCATTGATGGTTGAATTAGGAATGAAAATAATAGGGGATATATATGTCAAAACAATTTATTTGTTACTACAGGACAAGAGAGCAAGGAAAATCTACGGGAAATCGCATCTTTATCACGAAAATATTAAAGGGCACGGAAAATGGGTAAGGGCAAGGGAATACGCAAATTACGGGAAATCCCATCTTTATCGCGAAAATATTACAAGGGCTTGAATTTGAACCGTTCCTACCGATACACTTCCTACCTACCTGTCTTAAGCCGACCATCGAAATTTCTTGTAAGATTATTTGACCATTCGTACCCTCAATATTTGCCGTCGAAAGTTTGCCCGCCGATGCAAACAGTCCGAATTCTTAAAGTAAGCCCATTTGCCCAAGGTACGACACCCAAAATTTTGTTATATGGTTAATTGTTTCATAAGAATCAGCGCATATTTATTTGGACGTTGGGCGAGTATCATTTTTTCGAATATTTTCTAGATTGTTTTTGTTTTCACTTTCACTACTTTAATTTAGAGATCACATACTAGAACAACGTTAGGAACAACGTGGCACGTTGATAATAATAATAATACCGAGCACTTTGAAGTAGAACTTCCCAATAGAATTAGAATATGGGAAACATTAAAATTTACCCAATATTTGATGTAGACGTTGGGTCCTAAAGTTGAATACATTAATTAGTCCATGTTGGCTTGATTATCGCTTCAAAACCAGCCAGTAATCACTCGGGTGTCGATGTAATATGATCCCTTTTTTACCCCTACAGAATGGGAAATTTGGGGTTATCGAATTTTTCCGAATAAAGCCTACAACAAGAATTTTTCCCCAATTTTTTATCCCCTCGGAAAACGAAGCTTGGGGTTCTGGGATTTTACTCGAGCTATTTGGGACCAAAGCAAAGTTTGAGTGTAAAGTTTCAAGTTTCGCGGTAATCCGAAGTGACTTAACATTTTACCGGACTTATATACATACATTAGGACGTTACTTTATATATTAGATATAAGATATAAGTATGTTATTTAATGAAAGTTAGGATTGTCGACCACTCCATCCAGTTTAGTTGTATAACCTTTCGACCTTTTTCCTTCCTTATTGCTCCTATATAAATTTGTTACCTTCTGGATCTCCAACCCTGTTTGTTTAAATGGGCGGGCGATGCAGCACAATATTTCTTGCCTTCTAAATCCTGTCTAACTTTAATTTACACGGTAAATTTGCTCTAGTGCGGCATGTTCCTGTCATGAACTAAATTCAGATTCACTTGATCTTGCTTGATAATTATTTGTTTTGTTCTATATAATATATGTATTTTTTTGGCGATTCAAGTAGAAAACATGAATACAGAAAACACGCCTATTTGGTACAAGTTCATAATTGAACGGTAGTAGGTGATAAATAGGTCATAAAATTTCCCCACCAAAATGGAATACTAATCGTCATACTGTCGTTTATTTCGAAGAGCTATGCCATCATTTAGACAATTTAGTACTCAAAATCAATTAATTATACACTCTGTTAAAAATCAATAAGTCATGACGTGCTGCCAAGAGGAATTATAGTTATGTATTTATATGTACAAAGCATTTAAACAGAGCGTACAGCTGATGATGGGTACCAAATATCAATATCGATTGCATATGAAAAACAATGGAATTGTAGAATACATCCTCGGAAATCCGGACCACGTAAAATACCATTCAAATTTTTTCTCTGGTTTTAATTTGTACCTAAAGTGCCTTGGTAAAATGCCTGGTAGGCTTGTCCAATTTCGTACAAATCTAAAACCACCCTTCTGTCTTATTAAATTTTACTTCACGCCTTCAATGCCTTCACGATTAAAGTGCAAGGTTTGTATTAGCGATATGTATGGAATATCGAGGTTCTACTTGATTTAATTTAATAAATGTTAAAAAATTTAAAGTGAATTAACTATATTCTGGATAAAATTTTATGGTCCCACGCTTTAATTTTTTTTGAAAATGTGTTTACAAACATCAAACATTAGAATAATAAAAAGTTCTAACGGCCAGCCAATTTAATAAAGAATACGGGAAAAAACCGACCGGACATTTGCACGTGTCCACCCTCGTTGCCATTCCATTTCTAAGGATATTTAGGGAACTGCGAGGAAGAGAGGAGAGGAGGCAATAATACGTCCCAAACTCATTTACATGAGTTTAATCTGACGTTTGCAGTCAATTTGTTGTTTGAATTACGGTCCATAATAATATTTATGACGTGAACTAATGTTTAATGTCAGGGAATAATATCAAGTGGCCGAGTAGATCGCAAAGTAAAGTGTTAGATCGTGTACAGGTAGAGGATAACAGGTAGAATGTATTTATGTAACGGAGATCGTGACAACTTTCATTAATAAATAATTGATGAGATTTGTAGGAGGGCAGGTGGAAAAAAATTATGGCGAAACACGAATGTTTGAGTGGATTTGGGAATAGTGGATTTTCTATTTAGTAAGCAGTGCGTTCTTTTTACTATTGAAAAAATAAGATGAAGAGTAAGGGCGGTCAAATTAACTCACTTTTAGGGATAAATTGCAGTCGACAAGATAACTTAATTTTTTGTACGATCATAATGTGCCACTATTATTTTCTTCCAAACATTTTTTTAAGGAATAATATTAGATAGAGCTAATGAAAAATAAAAATGAAAAATGTTCGAATATTGAAAAGTAGATCATTAGCGTTCTTTAAGCGGGCGCTGATGAACAATCTGGGTAGATTGCTTTTTCAATGGGTGCAATTCGAAGCTAATTTAACAGAACACAGCAACGATTACGACCCGGTTCCCAAACAGCACATAACGTTTTACAGACGTACATTGCAGGTCATTTGAATGCCTGGACGCGTAAAGGCATAATAAGACACCCATGCCTTGTTATTTATAACTTTATAACACATCTCAAATTAGACGTCTTAAAGACGTCCGAATGATATCTTATTTAAGCCTTATCTTATTAATGTTTGAAATGGACGACTGAAAGATATTTCTGTTTGGACGACTTAAAGATGTTCAAAGCTAGACTGATAGGAATACGTCCTGTTCAAGTCCAATCCTTGCCAGGGCTTTTTTATATTCCAAAACGACGTCCTACACAGGTCCTAATCGCGTAGTTTTTACAAGGATTCAAAGACGACGATTTTCTTTTATTACTTTCAGCCCTAATGTCAGTACCTACCTGTAACTTCTTAAATACATCCTTATTTGGGCGACTTAGATAACATGTACTTTTCAACTAAAAACAGGTAGTTTTCTCTGCGTGTTTGTATTTTGTACTTTTTTTTTTATTTTAGTTGCTGTATCATTTGTAAATGTGGTGAAATATTTTATGGAATTAATAAACAAATTTGTGTTATCAACACTGTTATTTTGAAATGATAAAAAAGTATATATTCACGCAGGTTCCTTTGCCCAACACAGGTTTTCCCTTGCTCCCTTGCCTATTTTCAACCACCAGTAAAAAGGTAATTTCGATGAAAACGTAATTTTGAGTTTTTTAAAAAAATGTTCAGGAATACTTTTAAATGACTTCGCAAATGAAGCGCTAATAGCCAGACCGCATCTCAAGTAAAGGATTATATTATGCCTTCTTTCGTCCGGACCGCAAGTCCGTCAGGCAGGTAAGAAAAATTTCCGCCGGACCGCAAGTGCAGCTCACCTTAATTTATTTCCTTAAGAGTTTCCCTGATAAGAGCTTACTCTTAAATTTGTCCAGTAACTACTGCCGAGCATAAAATCAGGGTCACCTCGTAATTTGCATTTATTTCAGAAATTTTTATTATTTTCGGATACTTTTCGGTAGTATTCTAATTGACTAACATTTTGCGATGAATTTGTTGTGATTACTTGAATAAAAAAATTTTTGTTTTTGTTTTTTCGACTTTATTGAAAATAGTGAAAATTAAAATGAAATTTTAACAACTTCAGTAACGAGTATTACCTCATCTGGCGGTGATAACAGCTTGCAAACGACAAGGCATGCTGCGGATCAGATTTTGGATCACTTCCTGCGGCAGATTGTTCCACTCCTGCATCAGTATGTCACGAAGCTCTATAGAATTTCTGGGAGCCGGCACATGTATCCGTAAAGTCTTCCCATCTCATCCCAAACATGTTCGATCGGATTTAAATCCGGACTTCGAACAGGCCAAATAAATCGCGTGATTTGAACCTCGTCAAAATAAGCAGTAACTACCCGAGCAGTGTGGGGTCGAGCATTATCATGCATAAAGGTTGCACCTTCTCCAAGGATAACCATGAACGGTACAACATGGTCTTCTAGAACCTCTGTCAGATACCTATGCACATTCAAATTCCCATTCTGTATGAAGACTAACTCCGTGCGAACTTCAAAATATATGCCTCCCCATGCCATAACTGAGCCTCCATCAAATGGTAGTCGCTTGGCAATACACGCTTGGGCATATCTCTCGCCTTGTCGTCGCCACACTCTTACACGTCTGTCTGAACCAGAAAGACAGAATCGCGATTCATCAGAAAACAATACCCAACTGCAATCCTCTATTGTCCAATTCAAGTGTTCTCGTGCAAAAGTCAACCTTGCGATCCGGTGTTCTGGTGGTCCAGTAGAACCTGTCCACTCACGTTTACATTTCTCACTTCTTCCAGATGATTTCGAATGGAAACTGCCGTGACCATTCGATTCCTTAAAGCACTAGAAACGACAAAACGGTCATCTCTAGCTGTTGTAGTCCTTCCTCGTCCTGAACCAGGTCTTCGAGTGAGCAGACCGGTCTCTTTGTACCGCTGAAATACTCGTTGTACACTGGTAAGACTTACACCAACCCTTCTTGCAGTTTCGCGCTGACCGTGGCTATCTTCTATAGCCGTCACAATCCGTGCCGCAACAACAGGATTTATGGGCATTTCAATACACATAAAATGACAACTCTAAGCATTGAAACAATTGGCATAGAGACCTAAACCAACACGACGAAAAATATGCAGATAATGGATTGCGGGAATTTGGGTTGAAGGCTCTTTTTTTGTTAAACGCTAATCCGAAACGACAACAACCTTTTTTTATTCAAGCAATTACGACAACTTCATTGCAAAATGTTAGTAAATTATAATACTACCGAAAAATATCTGATAATAATAAACATTTCTAAAATAAATGAAAATTACGAGGTGACCCTAATTTTATGCTCGGCAGTGTATTTACCTATTGTTTTTGTCAAATAAATCACCATCTAAAACGTGCATTCAAAGAAAAATAAGTAAATAACTACATATGTCTCATTTTCTTTCATGTTGACCCGCAATGTCTTGTAAACAACTGTAAAGTTTATTGTCATGGGGATCGGAACGTTACACCCTTCTACCACTTCTGGAAATATCTTAATTTTACCAGATGGACAAATTGTGACGTGAAGTTTAATTAAATAGGTTAAAGCCAAGACATAAAGTTTATTTATTTAAAAGCATAAAAACGTCTAAAACTCTCCTAAAACCTCTCCCATTCGATTTATCAGTGATTTTTCACTTGTCATTCTCAAAAATTAATTCCCCATTTAAAACAACACCAGAAGTCCTTTAGCCGATCCCTTAGTAACTTCAAAGTAGGGAAGGGCCGTGTTACAGACGGCCTGAATTTAATCTCGTGGAAGTGGTCCTCCCGAAATTCGATAGATAGCATCTCGATAAAAAGTCACTGAAACTAATGCCGCGCATTAGGCCCATAATGTGTATATGTATTTTTTTATATGATTCGTCCACGCCTCGCCTTTTGAAAAATGATCGTATTTTCGTCCCCGAAACTACTACTAAAATTAATCACGAATCCATTGAAAGAGCCACAACGACATTAAAATCAAGGCGGTCGAGCTCATCAATTGTCCAACAATAGAGCAACGACGTGGACATAGCGCATGTGAGATTAAGTAATCTATCAGAGTCGCCGTAGGTTTAACGCCTATACAAATCTTTGTCACCGTAAGATCCATTAGAGCTATGTAAAAACGAGAAAAAATAATTGATATCGCGCATAATACGGATTTGTCGGGACAACAAAAGATGAAACAGTGGGGAAGATAATAATTTTTAATCGACGGTCAAAGCAATAACCACTTAGAAATCTTCCTTATTTAAAGGAGTTGTATATAAAATAGGTGTATTTTAGATTTATCGACTTATTGTTACCGAAAGCACAACGAAAAATGTATTTTTTTAAATGTCGTTCAAAATATTAATTTAACTTCTCGTGACGACAATCGCGACAATTCACTTCACAACTTTCCATTATGGTCCCGGAACTATCGTGAAAAGCGGAAAAATGAAAAAAAAAAGAATAGGAAGGGGGGCGATAAAGACGATTTTTCGACTAATTCTTCGGCGTGCCATGCGATAAATTCGTTTCGCATGTTACACAATTATATTTTGGCAGGAAAGGAATTGAGAAAATACTATTTATTCCAAATATATTTGCAGTGGTTTCAATTATAAATATGTCCAAACGGACGTTTCAATTAGCTATATTGCGTGATTTCGAGAAATCTATGTGGGGGCCCCTTTTTCGGCTCAGCTGCAGTGTTTTCTTATGAAGATCCCTTATTTCTTATTGGACTTGGTACGCTCATAAGTGTACGGTTGGATATTTATTTCGCTTTCTACAGACGGTATCCGCCTCCATCTCAGAGTTAAATTGAGATGATTGATGTCGTAAAGTGACTCCATAAAATTATATGCACATTAGAAATAAGAAGTTTATTTAGCTGCAAAGTACACATATTTTGATAACAAGTAAACCAGTTAAAAATCGAGGGATTTTTAGATTAATATGAAATGTTAGAATCAAAGTAAACCTTAAAACTTTTATATGCCTCTCAACTGTACAATTAAATCTATTTTTTTATTTTTCATGTTTTTTAAATTTATTGGAAAAATGTGCAAAGACAAACCATTCGAAGAAAGAGAAATCTTACATCGAATAGGCCAAAGTTACAAAATTTTCAAAAGAAGTTACATTTATTCGAAATTACCCTTTATTTTATTTTATTACATCTTGTACATTAACAACTATTTTAAATTAACGTTTAACAGGCTGTTGAACAATATAGTATTGTAATGCGAAAAGTAAACAATAGCGTGAGACGTGTTTACTCGTATCGGACCTGGGCGGCTACCTCAAAAGAATTGCCACGACACTTAATTGAATTCCATAAAAAAAGACAGCTCCATGAATACTCCCGGATTATTATTTAAGGAAAGTAATTTATGACCTTCTGGACATTTTCTACGTGAACATTATTAAAAGAACAATCGAGTGCTTTGTGGAAACATCGAGCAAATACTAGCAAATTCGGGAAAACATTATGGGGGGCTATAAAAGTGCACGCGGCGGACGAGAGAGGATTAGTAGACGGAAGCCGAGAGAGTAAACAAGCGAAATAGCGAAAGCGATTGAAGTGAAATAAATTAACGATTAAGAGTGTGATATAAATTAATTAGTTAAGTGTGTTATATAAATTAGTTTAGTCGTAGTCTAAGATAAATTAATTAGTGTGTAGTGATTAATTAGGATAAGTGTATTTAAATTAGAAAATAAACGTTAAAGTATGTATATGTATCAAGGAAATACCTACACCTTATTAATGAACTAAATTGAGATTATGGTTATTACATACTGAGGGATAGAGGATATCCGATTTTTGTTGTCTTTGCTTCTTTCATTTGATGGGTGTCCTTGATGATCCATTAATTTTTTATAATTTTTACCTATTGCAAACTGGAATTTTAGCTCTTCGAGGTCCTTTTTAAAGTTGTGGATTTATAACATTTCAGATTTTTATTACTTTCAAGTCAACGTAGTTATATGAAGAGCCTTATGCTTTATTATAATAATTCTTAGATGCAGTATAAGCGTTGCACCAACACAAATTGGAGGAGATAAGGTAAGTGAGTACAGAACTATACATAACAAATCCAATATAACAAGGTTAAGAAAAGTTATTAAATTGTAGAACTACAATAGCACAAAAGTATATGGACAAAATAATTTATAATATTATACAAATAATATTCAACTGAAACTACCAAGTTGAGAATAACTACACTAAGAACTAGTACTATTAAAATAGTTCTTCGGTGTAGTATAAACGTTGTTTTACGACAAGTGGAATAGGATAAATCAAAACAGAACAACGCAAAACAAATTCTATGTAACAAACCTAAAGAATGTTATTTAATACAAGAACAACAATACGACAAAAGCACATAGACAAGATATATTAAAATTAAAAAATAATAATAAATAACACTTAAAATTAATATAAATTCAAATATTTAAATATAAAAAATTAAATAACTAATAAAATGATGCTAGCAAATTATTAAAAATAATTATAAATAATGTGTATTAATAAAAAATTAATTTGAAATAAATAAGATAACATAATTCATATATGTATAATAAATCACAAGTACCTATATCTTCTATGCATAATTTTCTTTGGCTTGGTCTCTGAGCCTTAAGCGAGAAGAACACTGTTTTCATTTTAAACGGGCTGAATTGTAGATGCGACAAAGTTATGAAAAGAAATAGTAATTTGTAGTTTAGATTACAATATGTTATTAATATTTATTGTGAAATTGACCGCCCTCAAAACGTGCCGCCCGGTATGGACCGCTCACACACCGCACCCGCGGCGTTACGCCACTGTATATGACTTTTATGTTTATGTATATGTTTGTATACTTTGGAATTCTCCCATATGGATATTTAAAAGAGTATTTATTATTAACAAAAACAAAACCACACAATACGGAATCAAAACCCAAAAGATGTTACTTATATTGTACCAAATATTTGCAGCAAATACATCATAAACAGAATGTTGATAGGCAAATCCAAATTGGCAGAGCATGAAGATGTTAACTACCAAATTTAGTAGATCAACAAAAACTAAAGTAGAATGAACGAAAAGGCGCAAAACTATGGTGTACTAATATAATCTCCCTAGAAACATGGATATTGCCCCATGCATAGGCGCTCGAAATGGAGAATGTGTGTTAGGATTTAAATTGAATCTCTGAAGACGGCGGTTCATCCAACTACTTCCTTACTTAGGAAATTTACTTGGGAAATACTAGTACTGGAAGTAATATTCCTTCTAAGGGTTAAATAGAAACAGTAAGAATAAAATATTAGTACAAGTAGTCATAGACATCTAGGAAGCTTCTCTGGCACCGTATTGGCAGGGGAAGTTGGTGAAATCACCACACCATAAGAAAGTGCCCTTATATTTTAAAGTGGAAAATGAAAAGGTTTATAAAGTGAGACGGAAGGTCGCATACACTTTTATTAATAACAAAAAAATTTGAAATAAAAGAGGAGGTAAGATTGGTTGATAGTTTTCCATTATAAAGAGGACAAGGTCTTTGGAACAAGGAACAAACTTTCTTAAATATTCAAGCCAACTTAAGAGAATGTGTTTGGTAATCCATCCTATGTACGAGTGCTTTGAGGGTATATTCCCCTACTACGTCAACAAGATATTTTCAAAACGTAGAATGAGTATGTGAATGAGTAAAGGCAATGGGGAAAAATGGGTCAACTGTGAACTGAGAAATTCTAGTATTGATATGAAGGTCTTCATATTCTTCAGCTAAAATGCCAATATTTTTACAACTGTTTTTATATGAAAGAAGAGGCAACATGTAAAATTGGTACCTAGTACAAACAGAAAGTATTATTTATCATTGTGATTGAGGCATCAAAAATAACTCTCTCTAAAGCCCCATGGAGATTTTTTAAAATTGTGAATATTTTAGTGACCATTTTATCAATTGTGATCAATTTAGTGAAGATCCATCACAAATTATTTAGCAAGTTAAGAGATGTAACCCATTTAACAGAAAAGGGAGAGAAAATGAGATGTACTGTTGTACCGAAAATTATACTATCGTATATTTATTTCCTTCAATGAGCCTGAATTGTACTGTTCTGAAAACAAACTTAAAGGTTAGTATTCCGCCAATGTTGATGAAATATTAATGTTACTCGTAAAGATTTTTTTTGGTAACACCTATTAGAGTTTCAAAATCAGGAGCCTTGCCGAGGTTCATAAATAAATGTGACATGCGTTTGGTAGAAAACTATAGGCCAGTGGCATTTAAAAAGAGAATTTTTTTATTTCTATTTATTATTCTATTTTTCATATTTGCCGAATGTCGATGTATTCGAGGGAATACCGATACCCCTATCGTCATTACCCTAGTCAATAACAAATAATAAATCATATTGCACTTTTACTCGTCTGACAGTTTATAATTATAACAATTAATAATTAAATTATTAATATACCATTAATTAAAACATTAATATTGTATTGCCCGTGTCCCCAGGTACCTGCAGGTCCCACCAAATATTAATAATCATGAGAAATGAAAGCCGTTTTTATTTATAGAGAAATATTTTACAACGAACATTCCCAATCGAATGTCGCTATTAAATTGAGGCAAGTCACCCATGAAATGTTAAATAAAGTACTACGCATGTATGTGTTATGAGTGTGATAAAAATGAAGTATTGAACAGCATGACTGAAGGATATCTTCACTGGTTTCAGAAAAGTAATGTCGATGTTCACGTGATATTTTATACAATACTATTCCTTGCTTTTTACTTTTCTTTATGACTGTATTCTGAGTTCCCATAACTTCTGTCTCAGATTCCCGAATTATTTCATTTCCCTTGTGTAATCAATTCGTCACTAAACACCTACTTAACTTACGATCGGTCCGCTCGGTTCGTGGGAGGAAATTCTCTTCTCGTGACCATTCATTATGGAAAAATTAGTATTTAACATTCTCGTTCTCACGTAGTAAAAAAAACCGGTGTACCCATTTTTCGAGGCCCCATAGATCTACCCTCCTAATCAAAGCCTATCAGCGTTCAAAGATTGGCGTGGAGATTCCGAAAGGTTCGTGTTAGTAAATAAAAGTCGAAAATTGTACGTGGTGGGGATTAATGAGTCGAATCGAGATCTGGAAAACGTTGAAATGAAATAATTTATGCGATAGATCGTGGATTTATCGTATCGCGTTCATAGTTTTAATTCGTTAAGTTTGTATCGGCGAAAGTCAGGCACAAAGTGGTATAAATTAAACGCGAGCTTAAGGAATCGGAGGGGAGGATTTTAAACTAAATCATTAATACCTCCTGATATTTTAGTATACGCGATATAATTTATTTTTACCTATTATAAATTATCGCGCAACTTCTATAACGATTTATTCGGGGAGCCCGACAATAGAGACCGTTCACGTGATTAAATTTACGTAGGAAACCGTCGAAAGTTGTTATTCATGATATATTTCAGCGTATAATTTTAGTTCCGCATCTAACTGATATTCAAACGCGAACGACAACTCCAGAAGTTAATTATTAGGGAAATTTATTCAAAAATTAATAATCTATCCAAAAGATATTCAATGCAGACGTTTTAGGGGTTCCTTATCACTTTGCTAGCTCCGTTGGAGCTCAAATGAGTTTGAAAATAATGACATTAAGTATTAAAAAATATGCAAAGTTTGGGAAAAGCGCTCGAAAAATTTGGCATAATTGCTGTATTCAACTAAAAAGACAAACGGACTACTTAAAAGTTATTTCTGAATGTAGGGAGGATTGAAACAATAATTTAACATGAAAACTTGTTTTCACATTTGACGTTTTCTGAAGCTGGAAAAATATTGCATTTTTCTATTTGCTAAAAATCAAAATTTCGTATATATTGTAACGTTTTTACTGTCTACTAAAACTAAACACTACGCGAATTGTCGTAATTAATGTATTTCAAACAGTTAATTTATAATTTATTTCACACACAGATGTTTATTTATTTAGCGCGCGGTCTCTCGTTCGTCGCCCGGATATTTAGAGTCCGATTCTTCCACTAACTCGCATTGGGTCCGGCATTATTTTTATATGGCAGGTATGATACTTCTAGATGTTTCTCGATAGTTGCTGGAACATTCCAGATTTTCGAGGAACCCGTTATCGCATCGAAGCGTCTATAAGAATCTCGTCTGTTCGAACCGTCCTTTCCCGTGATCGCGAATTCGACGAACCCGGGTAGCTCCAGGCGTGTTTATCTTGCGGTTAACCGTCTCGTTACAATATTCTGAGTGCTTGAAGGCTAAAAAATGACCTAAACAGCGTACATTGTCACGGCGCAATCGGCAAGTTTATTCGGTTAGCTGTGCTTAGTCGGGTTCTTGGCCCTATACAGTAATGGTATCTGATTTGCTTTGCTTGTCTTTTCATGTGATTTATTCTTCTTACGTACTGGGTGATTTGGTGATATAAGACGTCACAATATAAGTTAAATCTTCTTACACACGGGCAACAGCGATGCCCCTGACACATCACCCTAGAAGTTACTTCCGTATACCCCATAGATGGGAACGGGTGAAGGATAATAAATAACGATTTATAGGTAAGTTTTGTTGTCTGTCAGAAATCTACTGATTAATAACAAGGAATATATAATAATAATAATAATAATAATCATAATAATAATAATAATAATAATAACCGTAACCCGTGATAAAATGTAATCACTTCTGTCTGTCAGTTCCTCGATTACCACAGTTTTTCTAATTTTGAATGTTTATTCTACTCGAATGTGTAGAATAAAGTTCAATACCTTCGTCGACTACATCTGCTCTGAGGGCATTTTGCACTTGTCAATTATAGGTTTTTTTAAAATCTTATAATATTTTTTATAGTTTGAATATTGCACTGTTCGAATGTGTATAATAAACTTTAATAATATAATAATATTTATTATTAATTATTAAATAATAGTCTTGTCGTTTTTTCCTTTAACATTTCGGTAGAAATCTACAATATTTTTTACACTACGAATATTCTTCTTATTGCCGAATATTTGTAAGACACTTTAGTAACAATTTTGGCGAAATGTTTTCTTAACGGTGGTTCGCAATTGACATCTGTTGAACATTTCAGATTTTTAGGATTCAATTCCGAATCATTAAAACTTCGCAGTTATACATAGTAATTGTAAAATCTCTATATACATAAAAATGGATTGCTGTTCGTTTGTCTGGCTTGAAGTCGAGAACGGCTGGACCGATTTTGCTAATTTTGATCTTGAAATATTTGTGGAAGTTCAGGGAAGGTTTTTGTGGCAAGACACATAAATAATAAGTAAGGGAAATACTGAAAAAGGTACGTTTTGTAATTTGACATTTATAATCAAACAAATGAAAGTATAGTGTCAGTCGGTTGTCAAATAAATAAATGTCAAGACGATTATTAAAATCTATCATCAGTTTGTCAGTGCGCGAGAACTTTATTGACTTTAAAATTCCAAGAAGAAGACGACCTGACGTACGTCGTCGAAGTCAATCAAATGTGCGACGAGCTTTCACGTGCAAATCTCACTGACGACTGACGACCAGCGAGAGACAAATAACGATAACATTCGTTTTGGTATGACAGAATTGCGTTCAACAGTACACAACAGCATTTAGATCGACAGGACACCGAGTCTACAAATTCTACAAGTTCGAAAAAACGGACGCATCAAGTCATTGCAGCCGGAAGAAAAACCGCCAGTGATTTCAACTATAAAAACTTCAAGAACTTCGACGCCAACATAATAGCGGGAAGTCAAGTAACCAAGAAGAGTTCTGAGTAAGTCAAAGCAACTTCACCAGGACATCGCGTCTACAAATTCTACGAATTTGAAATGACGGACACATCCAATCACTACAGCCGGAGGAAAAGGCGCCAGTGATTACAACTCCAAAACTTCAAGAACTTCGACGACAACACAACGGCGGAAAATCAAGAAGACAAGCAAAGTCCCGAGTAAGTCACAGCCACTTTTTCCGGAGAACTAAGTTACAAAGTTCACAACTTCAACTACGACAAGATGCAACAATTGCAAGAAAGACGGAAGTGCAAGAAAACCCAAGGAATACCTACAAAAAAGGATTGATCACCTAGAATCACTATGGGGGAAAGCCCAAGAGAACAACGAAGCGTTCCATGTACTTGGGTTTGGCGATCAGCATAATTATATACAATCACACTATTTCAAAAGGATGGACGAAAACTACAAGACAATTCGGCTGTACCTGACGTCACACGAGGAAATACACCCAAGAAACAAATCTATGAGGTACAAATACAAGACCCAAAACCGGAAGTGAAGAAACCCGAGCAACAGACCGAACAGGATTACCGACGAATTAAACTAAAGGTAAAAATAACAAACATACAAAAAATTATTTAGACAACCTGAAGAAGACATGGCAGAATCAACACCAAGATGGTCACACGTACTACGAGCAACAAATATCCAAAACATGGAGCGCACTTCAAGACACAATGAAATACAGCGATCCTGCAGACGCAGTGTTCCTGTAAACCTTGAACGGCAAGCATTCCACTACCCCCCGGAAATAGATTATTGGGTGTGCCGACCAATCCGTAACGATTGGAGAAATGACAATCATTTGTCAATATTGTAAAGCGTTAAAATACAGCGGTGAATCTACTGGCTTATGTTGTTCTGGTGGTAAAGTAAAATTGCCACAATTGTTCCAACCTCCAAATCCATTACGCTCATTAATTTATGGGGCGGGAAATGCCTCTAAACGTTTCCGGGCCAACATCTAAAAATATAATAATTGCTTTCAATTGACGTCGCTTGGTGCAACGCATATTGTACAGGAAAATTTCATGCCCACTTTCAAGGTAGTTTTTGATAAATTATTTATTAAAAATATAAAAAGATATTATACAATTGCAAATACAAAGACAGTTTGCGGAATCAACTTGGAGTTTCCCTGTTTCGCGCAGGGGCAATTATACGTCGCGTGTTCACGAGTCGTAAAGCCATGATCATTATATATTTACGCACCGCAAAAAAGACTAAAAAAAGACAAAAAATTAAATGGATATAGATATTTGAAATAGTTATTAAAACACTATGAAAATCAGATACAAATAAATATCTTCTAAACCGTTAAAGCAATCGATTAAACACACGAGACCTTTTTGTAGAGTGCCCAATTTGCTACAAAAATACATATTTCTCATTTGACAATAACTACTTTTACACTAAGTTACAAAATTAAGAAGAAAAAATTTTTTTGTAATTTTTTCGAAATCTGACCTTGAATATCTCTTAAATGGTTAGATTTATGAAAAAAATATAGGAGACCTTTTTTGTAGGGCGTTCAATTCCCTTCGCAAATATGTATAGAGATTCTCCGAACAATTGATTAATTATGAGACATGTCGTTTTAAATATGAGACTTGATTAAAAATTGATAACTATGATGAGGAGGATCTTCTTATTAATATTAAGAGCTCATACTTGGTAAGTTTTTCTAAAGGTATCTAGCAACCAATTTTTCTGTGTCCGAACTAAAGAAAAAAATAATCAATTTTATTGACCCACCCTAATACATACTTACATACACAGACAGATATGTTTCCAAAAACAGTTTTTTCGAACTCAGGGGACCTCAAAACGTACAGAAATGCCAATATCTCAAATTGCAAAAATCAGCACGATTACAATACTTTCTCTTATATGGGTAGACCATATGAGAAAGCACAAAGAACGAAAGTTTGTAATGCAAAATAATGCTCTGTTTGTAATGGAATTGAATTTTGTCACAATGTTCTCTACAGTCCACTCGTTGAGAAAATTGGAAGTAAATCTGTAATACAAAAAAAAAAAACAAAATGAATTGTTGTTTCTACTAATATTAAACCATTCTATGTAAGAGAATGGTGAAGCATTTCGTCTCCCTTTGGTGGATCGGGGTAAAGTTTTTTCATGTGAGTCTTCTTCTTGAAAAGCTTTCTAAGATAATTTCTAATACGAAAGGCACATTTAATTCTTAACAGAGTAGTAATTAGAGCCATGACAAGTCTGAAGTTTGTAGTGTCCTGAAACCTGAAACAGACAACAGACAAGCTTCTAAAAAAATTTATGTATTATTTTCCTATAATGCCAATAATGAACTACATTGTATGGAACTTAATTTAAATCTTTCCACTTTACTGGGTACTTTCTCCTTGATTATTTTCACAATATAGCCTTTCCGACCGTAGAGAATGATACTCCCAGATGTCTCAGAAAACTGATAGCCTTTATAATTGAATCATAGATTTGGAATAACTATTTTGTAAAACCATAACAGTATCAAATTTGAAAGAATAATCAAAATTTGAAGGAGTCCAAGTCATTGTCCACGTAGGGACAACAACTTAACAATGATATTGTTTGGTACTATGTGCAGTAGCAAATGGAGTTAAATTTTGTAATAATTTATACTCGAAAGGTAAATCAGTGAATTACATTAAATAAATATGGAACTGTTATCGGAAATGCTGAGATGAATTTTGGACTGAAGAATTTTATGTAAAATTAGAATATAGATTTGTTTATTTGTAATATTTCTTTTGGATTAACAGGTATAAATGTCGCCATTAGACTCGCAATTGTTTTGGCATGAACACTTCTTCACATGTATACTGTACATGTAATCCATAGCAGGCAAATCCAAAATGGGCCTTTTAAACGTTTGTCTAGAAGACCAGAACATTTGAAAACATTTCGCATTTTGCTTCGAAACATTTTATTAAATGGTCCCAATTTGAAAATAACGTGTTTTAACTCCTTCGAATCGGTATTGCCATCCGTAAGTTATTAACTTCGGGGACGACGGGTTTAAAACAGGTCCGGACAGAATTCTATATTTCTCATAATCACGTTAATCAACCACCGTTCTATCGCCCCGATGAATTATTAACGCGTTTGGAGGAAATCACAATCGGACGTTAATTCTTTCTCCCGCAGTTGACAAAGATGAAATAAGAAAAAGAAGAGGACTGCAGGGGAAAAAAGAGACCGTGTGGTCCGGGGCCCCGAATCGAACTGCTTAAAATTAATAATTAATGCCTTATAAAACGGCCCTAAATTACAAAATGACGTCCGACATATTTTATTAGTTGTTGAATTCACCGCGTCTCAACGTGAAGTCCGCCATACAAGAAAGATTTGTAGTTGTTTAATACATTGTATTTTATTTTTGAAATTTCATTCGATCTGTTATATCACGTGTTCCCATCTCTCGATATTTTCGTACGAGTGCCGATAGAACTATAGAAGTTACTTTATGGGAATGAGATAAAGGTTAGATTAAGTAATTAATTACGTGAAGAACAACGTTTAGATATTCAATTAATTACCGGAGGTGCCTCGTAAATTAAAAATACTTTAAGTTAGGAGAAGCGTGAGCTCGAAATGGGATAATGTATTCAGACTTTATTCCTCGCCAAAAAATTAATAAGTAATGTTGACATCAGGTAGGAATTTGTTAATACTTGGTATGCCGTAAGATGTTTTTTTATTTAATTTTTGAACGTTTAATTCTGATTGGTATGTAATTTCAATTTTTATATTAAGATAGGTTTTAAACATTTGAGGAAACGCAATTTTTCAAAACTATGGATATCACATATTCTTTCCATTTTACTCATATTACTGCGAAAGAGACTTATGGCTTCCCATCATCCAGTTCGGGTATATTACACACATTTCCTAGTGTTAGTTTCTCGTCCCGCTTTATGACCGAGCCATGTTCGAATCAGGGATGTGCCAGATCTGACTAACAAATTGTTAAGCCCGTTCAGGATATTAAGGGTATACGTTACGTTACTTGAAAGGATAAAATCGTTATGATGTACGCGAGGTCCGTTGATGTTGAGTTTTGGATTGCCGGATGCTTTTCGGTTCCTAATTTTGATTGTAGCAAAATACTGGGAAATTTTGCAAACTGTGCGTGAAGAACAACGTACGCCGTAATTAAATCGATAATCGATATAAGTGAATAATAATGAAAATAATAACAGAATTGATTTATATTTTCAAAGATACCTATTGTTACCCTAGACTATTCTTCTTCTTCTTTTTCTTCGATACAAGTATTATACACATTGCCCGATACAGTACCCAACTTTTGCATGGTCGTCCCACGCTTCTTCGCCCTTTACACTTCTATTTGAGGACTTTTCTTGGCAATCCATTATCGTCCTACCTATGAAAATGTTCCTTCCAGTTCTTTCTATATTGCTTTGTCACATCATTAACATTGCATATATTTAATTCACGTCCGATGTTTGCATTTCTAAATCTTTCTCAATTTGTACCTCCTTTCACTCTTCTTCGAAATTTCATTTTTTGTGCCTGAATACGGCTTTCTTGTTGTTTTGTCGTTGTCCAAATGTCGCTGCCATGCGTGAGGGTTGGTACTGCAATTGTTTTATAAAATTTCAGCTGTGTGTCTTTTCTGGTCCTATGTTTTAGGTTTCTGATAATAGTTCAATGTATACTCTACTGATTTTTTATGTTTATTTTTTTCAAAAGCTTATTATGTGGCTAGTATAACGTTTATATTGAAATTTAGCGTTAATTACCGTCTATGAAAGAAATGAAATCAACTCAACAATGGCAAGTATACATTTTAACACTATGAGCAATACTAGAAAAGGGTTTTGAAGGGCAACATCGACGCAGAAGTTCTTTATTCTTCTTCTTCTACTTCCTCTGTCAGTTTTCATTTAGTTCTAATATTATTCCAGTACGTCTATATAAACTGTTGATTGTAATTATTGAGTGTATAGGGTAGCGTCTTCTTTCCATATTAGTCCAGGAATGTTGTCTGTTTACATTATCGAAAGCATTTTCGAAATAAAGCAAATGTGTGTTTCTGTGTTGAATTCTCTGCGTTTTTCTATTATTTTTTTAACGTGACAATTCCGTCGACGCTTGGTCTGCTTTTACGGAAACCCATTTATTCTGACCCATTAAATGTTCTGTGATGTTCCTAAATCTATAATTTATTGCTATAAATAGTGTATACTTTATAGGCGCAATCAAGAAGGCTTATACAACTATACTTCTGGCATTTCTGTCTCGCACCTTTTTTAAACAAATATAAGACAATGATATGCCTTTGGATTTTCCCAATCTTGGGGGATTTTTTTTTCCAACACATGTTGAAGAGGGACAATAGTCGTAAATTGGATAGTGTTTCGCTATATTTTCATAGTTCTTTATTAATGGTGTTTACTCCTGTTGCCTTTCTGTTTCTTGAGTTCTTCACAAAGTCGATCAGTTCCCGGCTATCAATATCATCTAATCCTGTTATGTCCTCATATTGTATATTTGTCTCTTGTATTTTTTGTGTTATATGCTGTTGCTAGTGCTCAATCCATTCTTCTTTGCCGATGTTGCTTATTTGGCAATTATCTCCTTCAGATAGATTCAAAGTTTTCATAATTTTAAAAGCTGGTATTTGTCTTCTGTGCACGTCATCCTCTATTATGCCGATTAAGTGACCCCAAGAATGTGCGTAGGCTTGTCTTCTTATTGTTTTAACTGCGTTTCTTTTATCTTTGTATTCTTATTGATTTTCTGTTGTAGGATTATTGAGGTATTATAGGTATAAATTTTTTCGTCTATTCTTAATGAAGAATTCAACCCAATGTAGTTAGATCATTAAAATTGGTTTCGTAATAAGGGCTAGAAAATTTCAACTGTTACATGCACAACTTTCTCAGTTATGATCTTACATTTGGCCATAACACCGCCATCAGTGAAGTAAAACACGTGTTTAACGAGTCACAGAATATTCTTAAAAAGTTGAAATTAAACCCAGTGTATGTAGATGATTAAAATATGTTTCATCATAAGATGTAGAAAGTTTCAAGTGATCAGATGGACGACTTTTTGATTATGTTTATCCAAAACACCCACAATCAATAAAGTAAAACGCGTTTCACCAATAATAGAAGCTCTTTGAAAATCTAAATTTTAATCTATTGCGATTCAATTTGTAGAAAGACAAAGTTTTACGTGATTATATTAACCATTATCTGAGTTATGACCGTAAGTTTAGCCGAAGTACTAACAGTGACGTACAATAAACGTGTTTCACGAGTCAGAAACTTTTTGGAAAGTTGAATTTCAACAGAGTGCAGTGAGATGTTTGAAATTAGTTTCATTCTATGGTGTGACATACAGTGGCGAGCAAAAAATTGAGGGCCCTTCAGAAATTGCGAATAATTTTAGCTATTGATAAGGACATAATAGTATTAATAGGCGTTGAAGCAATTGTTTTTCGAGACTTGACAGCTGTCAATCGATTTATTAGAATACAAAAGCCCCCTGTTTGTACGACTTTCATGAAAAATGTGCTTTTGCGCTAATTGAACATTCACATTTCCCTTGCCTGTTTTCCAGTTTACTGTTGATTCTTTGTGTAAAACCTAACGATTGCAAAGTGTAGTGATTTAACAGGCCCATAATGCCTTTAGATCCGATTGTTGTGGCAAGAATTATTGCGCTGTTACAAGATGGTCGGGGGCAACGTGAAACTTCAAGAATTGTTGGTGGTAGTCTTTGTGGTGTGCAAAGGGTGTACCAGCGCTTTCTCGAGACTGGCCTGATTAATAGAAGACCAGGGTCTGGGCGAAAAAGAGTTACCACTCAACGAGATGACCGGTTTTTGGTGTCCACAAGTTTGCGGAATAGGACAGCTACTGCGGTTTCACTGCGAAATCAGTTGGAAGAAGTGAGAAATGTCAACGTTAGTGAATGGACCGTTAGATGAAGACTTCATGCTGCTGGACTGTCATGCAGAAGAATGGCTACAGGTCCCCCGTTGCAACGCCAGCATCGTACTGCAAGATTGACATTTGCCAGAGATCACGTTCGTTGGAATGATGATGACTGGAGCTGGGTATTGTTCTCAGATCACTCGCGTTTTTGCCTCACTGGGTCAGATGGACATCGACGAGTGTGGAGAAAACCTGGGGAAAGAATGCTGAAGTTTGCATTGACGAGCGCCCTCCATTTGGCGGTGGGTCAGTTATTGTTTGGGCGGGAATCATTGCACAAGCTCGTACAGAATTGGTCGTTATAGGAAATGACTCCCTAACCTCTCACAGGTACATTACGGAGGTGCTAGAAGACCATGTTATGCCGTTCATGGTGACTATGGGGGAACGTGGCATTTTAATGCAAGATAATGCGACACCACATATAGCCAGAATTGTCAGGGAGTATTTCGATGAGGTATAAATTAGGCGGATTGACTGGCCAGCCCGCAGCCCAGACATGAATCCCATAGAACATGTCTGGGACGAGTTGGGACGACGGATCCGCAGACACACACCAACACCAAGAACTGCCCAGGAGCTGAGAAGATTGCTGTTGCAGGAATAGGATAACATCGACCAGAATGTGATCCGCAACTTAATTCAAAGTATGCCGCGCCGACTTCAAGATGGCATCAATGCAAGAGGAGGGAATACACGTTATTAGTGTCAAGTTTTTTCGTTTTGTTCGTTCCATATTTTCCCTAACAACAAAATGTTGAATTTCGCCCAAAATGTTAATTTGTTGCTTTTTCAGAATAAATCATGGGATCCAAGAAAAAATTCATTTCTGTTTACTATAGAGTATCACATTCAGCTTACAAAAGCACATGCAATGATGTACAGTTTGCGAATACGATCTGAAAACGTATAATTTCAAAGAACATTAAAATTTTAAGATGACCTCAATTTTTTGCTCGCCAGTGTATGTCACATGGTGTGATAAAAAATATTAAGTGATTACACAAACAACTTTCTGAGATATGAGCTTATATTTAACCAGGACAAAATCAGTGAAGTACAGTATGTGATTCACAAGCTGTAGAAAAATTGGTTGGAACTTCAATTTTAATAGAATGCAATAAGATTGTCGGTCGAAGTTATAGCATGTTCCCGCTTTTTTCCTCGTACTCGCGAATTGCCTAGAGTCTAGTGTCTGGTAATGTGATTCACACGGCATTACAAAATTTTTAAACATCTGCGTATATTATTCGCATTATTATGCGAATAAATCTTATTAAAGGAAATGACCTACTGTCACCAAATAAATATTTATTTATTCACTAAATGTATTTCATCTTCTATTGCGTTTGAAATATACTATAAGCTAGTTTCCGAACTAGCCGCATGCAGATGTTTAGTTTCGAAATCTAACGCCTGTTATTGATTAGTTGTGTTAAAAATCGATCGTAACTACACAAAAGGAACCCACCGGACCAGAAATGATAAACGCGTCCACTTGTTCCTTTCGAACCCATTGTGATAGCCGATGAGGTTTACATGAATCCATCCCGCAAAAATGATGAGAGGAGAAGGAAAGGCAAAATAAAAAAGTCCATATAGAAAGAGGCTCGGTTGAGCGTACAAGGCGTCCCACACTCCGTTGCTGATCAATAGCCAGCCTACTTTGATTTAGTACGTGTTTACGACACTAAAATATTCTTAAGTCCGAGATTTATTGGATCCATTCGATTCCGAACACAAGAAACTTGAGATATGTACAACTTTGGCGAGATATTATTGTTTAAAGGCAGCGACGTGCGGACCGTTAGGGTAAACCCGAGAATGATGGGGCGATCGTGGGGGATCTTAGGGGAAATTTTGGTTAATAAACACCCTTGAATCTCTCTGACAGTGGTTAACATGTTTAAACAAATTCTTCTTTACGTATCAGTGTGCCTTCCATCGCACAGTTGCGTAAGTTCATAGAACGTTCGAATCGAACAGTAATAATCCCAGTGAATTGACCCCGACTCTACCCATGCTCGGACGCCTATCGATATTTCATTCCGGCGATATTTACTACAAATTTTCTCGACATGAATCAATACGTATTTTATTTTGTCGCCATTAGAAGTTGGATAAGGATGGTGGGACGCGACATTTGCCATTGTGTCCCCGTGATATATGGGCACTCCGTTGTGTTTTCGTGTTCTTATTAGTATTGCTAATGTATAAATACGAGAAATCCGGATTTGATTCATGGGACGAGGTGAAGGTTTTTATGGTTTATCGAACGAGGAATTCGCCAAGAGGGACGCCGCTAAGTGATTTAGTGGGTCCGAGTTTCCAATGAAAGTTGTAACTTTAAAAAAAAGTGAAATGATTATTGAATTGAATATTATTGAATGGCCCTCGAAATGAACACCTACATATGAAGGAAGACGATTTTCTTGCTTCTGAGTTTATTTTAAATGACGCTAGGGACATGGCTAGACACTGGAACACAATACCAAAATTGTAAAAGTATGCATGGAATGTGGGCCAGTAAGCGCTAAATTTGTTAGTTAGGTACTTTACTTTACTTTTATTTGTTGGTATACCACAATATTTAAAAGTCATAGTTGGACTACATCTACGGTTTTAGTAAGAGGTAAATTATTAAGGGTGTATTTTGAAGAACGTAACCTACCTTATCTAAGGTGTGCCACATTTTGAGATTCCCCACTTCCATAAAATAGACCTATTAGCTATTATTCCCCATTTTGTCAGGTTAGTGTTGCCAGGAGTCCTCATTTTTCCCTGTTTTATGGTTTCACAGTAGTACAATAATTACGATTTTAAAATCTGACAAAAACAGAATAAAATTTTTCTTAACTAAAGAATCTACACAGCAACAAATGTTTTCGGTATGCTAATTTGAATAACAATAAATTAATTATTGCAGAAAAATTCAAGATTAAATTTTGCCGACATACTTATTTTAAACTTGATTCAAATGTCATTTCAATGTGCGTTTTTCCCTTCAAATCTTTCGATTTTTTTTTATTTCGCATGGCACACTTTACCATGGACCTATCAAAATAATTGCTTGTGTAAATTACCATTCTGTTAACTATTCTTTTTGCTATAACTCCGAAACTACTGAAGATATAGAATTGATTCATTACATTTTTTTTTTGGTTCAAAATATATTCTATTTTCTGTTTATGTTATATATTAACTATGTCATTCCATTTCAAATACCTAACGAAAATTGGAAATAAAGAACATTTTCAAAGAGCAGCTTCATTGGAGGGTTGCGAAAATTAATGTAACAAAACTATTATTTCATTTTAATTCACACACCGTCCGTTTACAAACGCCACCAAGTTTGTAAAATTCGGTTGAGCAAACCCTAAATTAGGAATACTTCTACCAGTAGATTTTTCCTCTACGCCTTCCCTGATTTTACATTTTAGAGCAAGAAGTGTTAAACCAAAAAATCCAGATTTCCAGTGAAATTAGTGTAATGATGTTATGACAACTTTAAAAGGGTTATTGTTCAGAAATAGTATATTAAACTATGAGTGGATATTGAGCTCTTTCAGCTCGAAATAGAGCAAGTGTTTGAAAGAGCAGTTATCCACGAATACTTTACGCGATATTTTTTTTTATTGGTACATGCATACCCAATATGATTAATTTGAATGACACTCGGGACGCTTCGTGACGGCCCGTCGCACGTCGTGCCACCAATCGGCTTGTCCCGCTACGGCCAAAACGCTCTGTTATTAGTTGATATGGCCGTTGTTGATACGTTTCCATGGCGAGTTTAAAACACGTGCGTGCGAAAAAGCCCGATTTACGCACACCAAAGCATGTTTTATATAGGCAACATAGCGTACCAATAAAAAAAAATATTTCTTTACATGACCATAGATATTTCGTCCCCTAGCGATATAGTTATGAACCTAAAAATTATAACGTGGAACTTATCTTGGCCACTTTCCTCAACAAGACATTTATTTCCCAAGATGTGGTACCTTGTCACCCTTTTCCTAAAATTTATATTAGCACCAATTAAGATGTACACGAGTAAGCAAATGGACGGGACAGTGTCAGTATGACAGTATGATACACAATACACAACGACATAGTATGTCATTGTAAATGAACTAAAAGCTAGGAGATAGCTGTGAAATTATGGATTGACAATCCCACAAGGCTTACTAACCTTAATTGGAATCCATGGGCAGATGGATTAATTGGAATCCATGGGCAGATGGATTAATTGGAATCCATGGAAATGGGCAGATGAGGTTGTTGACGAAAAAATAACGTTTTCCATATTTTGATAACTACACCAAATGAGCGATCTTTAAGAAAATCGAAAACACAGCACCCATTCCTCGAATAGAATTTTTGAACATGTTAGGTTGTTACCTCTTAACTTCTTCTTTAGCTGTTCCCCGCCACTGTCTCCCGCCTCATCTCATCTCCGAAGCATCCCATCAATTTATTATTTGAAATCCGAAATTTCGTACTCCTCCCTAATATCAATCAGCCGATGTGTCATTAACAAAAACAAAAGCCGCAAGGAGGAGATGAAGAAGAAGGAAATTTTAAACGTGAATTATTACGAATTGATGATCGAAGGTTTCGTGGGAAATGAGTTTTGAGTCTTCTTTCTCGATTTTTTTCGTCCATCTTCGAATTATGATATTAAATAGTCATTAGGGAGGGATCCTCGTTGATATGTTAATGGCGATCGGATCGAACATATGGCGATAAGTTAATGTTCCAAAAAAGCGGGTGGTTAAGAGGTGCAACGATAGAACGCTTAGAGCTGTTCTATTTTTGTTTGAAACTTACATCTACAAGTTTTAAGTGCAATTTAATTAAATAACACAGAAACATCTCAGAGATTTCCATGTGCACTGGACAGGTACTTTATGTTTACCGAGGACAGCTGCTAGCTCTCTACTACGGATACCTAAATTTTAGCTAATAAAAATATAAAAATGACTGGTAAGTAAATGCTGTCCATGAAACAGCTAAAAAATTGATTACACTGTCAACTAAATACAGCTGTAGATATTTCCCAAGCAAGTAACGAGGTAAATTTACATATCCCCCACCTTCGCCTTGATAATGATTCTCAATCATTCCCAATGATGATTTTTGTAGAAGTTGCAGTAATTGTAAACCAGATCGGACATTCGAAAGGAAGTTAAGGAGTTACTAAATAATTTAGGTACATTCTATGAGCTGCCATTGACTTAAAACCGTATGAGCTTTGGGAAGTAACTCATAAAGTTTTTAAGTTGGTTTTAGTTAAGTCATTTCTAAGAGAATTATAATAATTTTAGTCAGCAGACCACATTTTTAAAAGAAATTACAAGTGTTTATTCAAAATGTAATTTGCGATGTTATGAAATAAGTTCTTTATCAATTAAAGAACTTAAGTTGAGTTTCCAAGCAATTTATGGCAATTGTCTTAAGAACAACGTGGCGTTTAAAATGGTGTAACGTTTTGAAAGCACTTGAATTTCTAAGCGACTTGTTAAAAATGTTCATTTTTAAAGAATAAGCAATCACCTTGAAGAAAGTATAACATTTAAAATGTCACCTGAAAACGGTCTTAAAGTACTTGTAATATTTTTAAAGAAGAGAAGTTTCTAAGGAATTGTTGAAAATTTTTATGGTATAATTCTTGAGAAATTCTAAGGTACTTATTATATCTCAAAGCATTTTAATGGTGTTGCACTATCTGAAGAAATTTTTATTAGAAATTTAACTTTTAACTAAAGGACTTCTGATACTTTTAAACAAGTAAAGGAGATTCTAATGCATTTTAGAAAATTGCAATAGACAGACGATATTTTTAAAAGGTTTGATGCAGAATAGTGGAGTTGGCTGAGTTACTTAAGGTAATCGTAGTTGGTCGACATCATTTTGAAAGAAGTCGACATAAAGTCAAAAAGTTGTTTTGGCTTAAAGCTACGAGGTTTCTAAGACAATTAATTCTCTATAAAAAATTAATATACAAATTATAAAAAATATTGGGTAGGCGACATTTTTCAAGAAATTTATGATAATTGTAAAATATCGATTTCCATCCAACTATTTTCTCATATTTTGTTATAAATATTCGAGAGTAGAATAAACATTCATAGTATTTCTAGAAACATAAAACAGCGAAACGACAAGAACTAAATGCCCTTTAGAAACGATTGAGCCAAAAATGTTAAATTTTACTATACAACTTCGACAGTAGAATAAATATTGTAACGTTTTTACTGTTTACTAAAACTAAAACACTACGCGATTTTGTCCTAATTTATTTATTTCTAACTACACTTTAACACTTATAATTTATTTCACACAGAGATGTTTATTTATTTAACGCGCGCGGTCTCTCGCCCGAATGTTTACACAACGATTCTTCAACTGTCCCGCCTTGGGTCCGGCATTCTTTATATACCAGGTATAAGCCTTCTGGAACTTTCGCGATAATTGGCGCGGAACCCGTTATCGCATCGAACCTTCTTGGCTCTTGGACGGCGTCGACCCGTCCTTCTCGGGATCGCAATTCGGCGAACTTGTGTAGCTCCCAGCGTGTTTATATCGTGGCGAGCCGTTTCGTTACAATATTCACAGTTTAGTTTAGATAAAATTTTGAAGTGGATTTCGGGAAAATTTTCAAAAACCGAAAAATGGCAAGTGAAAAGTGCCCCTTAGAGAAGATTTTGCGAAAATTGTTATTTGACTTTATTATAAGTATTTGATAATAGAATAAATATTCCAAGTTTAGATAACAATATTTGAGAAATTTTTGCAGAAACATGTTTTTTAGACTCAGGGGATCTTAAAGCGTCTAGAAATGCTAATAACTCAAATTCGAAAAATCGAGTTGATTACATTACTTTTTATATATGAGCACCTCATATGAAAAAGTAAAAATATGAGAGGTATCCTAAAATTATTTTATTGTTTTAGAAAAAACATTATCTATAAAACAGTCTGTTTTGAAGGACCGTAGGGAATCTCTAAGCTACCAGTTAGAACTGAAATTGTTAATACATTTTTAAGCAGTTACAACCGTCTTAGACCATTTATTGCAATTAAAATATAACTTAGTACCGTTTTTAAAAAACTTCTAATATTTTCATGGAGGTAAAGGAGTTCAGCAATGAACTGATGATGTTTTAAAGAAGTTGTAGTATGTTGATGTAGTTTGTACAGCAGTTTAGTTATTTTAGTTAAGTCATGGACAGTGATGGAGTTTCTAAAACTGGTATGTAGATTATAATGGACTGTCATTGACTTGACACAACAAGAAGTTTTGAAAAGGTACCGTTGATATTTTTTAAGTGTCGAATTTTAAAGGTAAGACGTTAACAACAAAACTATGAATATGACTTCTATTTAAAATGTAACTTGAGGTGTTTTTAAAGAAGGTCTAATAAAATTAAAGAAGTGGAGTAAATAAAAAAACGTATATAAATTATAAATCACAAATACCATTTTAGAAAGAGTTTAATAGAGAGTAAATAGGAAATGCTAATGCTTTGGAAGGCAATAGGAAATTTCTTAATTACTTGGAAAATAGTATTGGTTCTATTGCATTGTTAAAGCAGTATTTTAGGGAAAATATGACATTTCAAATACAACTTGTAGTGTGATTAAAAGAGGTCTTATTAGTTTAACGGTTTAACGAAGTAGATGGATTTAAACGAATTGTACGAATTGTAGAATATGTACTGAACTGCGAAGGATTTAACACAACATAAAATATGAAAGGTAATTCATGATGTTTGTACAAAGAATATTAATTAGATAATGATATAGAAATATCTAAATAGCTAAAGGTTATACAAAGATTTTTAGCAACAGATTTTCAGCTACAGATGCACCTGAGCCAATTGCTTTTTTGTCAAATAAACTTTATATGAATATTTTCAAAAAAATGGCACAAGATTATGACGTTTTATTTCCATTTTTAGGAAAAAATCATTTTTGTCTAACAAAATGAAATACTATTTAGCCTTTTATTAACAATAATAGCTAAGTGTTATCGAATAAATTGTATTAATTTCTACAAGAGGTGTGTTCTAGAAAATGTTTAAACCAATGCTAAAGTGTTTCCAATAAACAGAAGCTTCAAGCGTACTGAAGAAATCAAAGCATTTCACTGGATGAAAATAATGCCGGATTTCTGCTAGAACAGATTTCGTATATAAGTTTTTTGACCATTATTGTGTTTATTCACGGTCCGTGTACTAGTAGGTATAGTAATTGGTGAGATTAAAATCATGGCGACTTGTTATTTAACCTTATGCCACATGATAATTTCCATTTTCGAGTCGATGATCTTTGGGAATATGTATTTCGAAATTAAAACAATGAAGTCATATATCTTCTCGTTCATCCGCAACACCTTTTAGCGATTAGTGCGCCCCTAACGTATATTTTATGCAAAAGCATCCTGCAGATAATAAACTTTCTCTTAAAAAAATTATATCTGATCCGGCGTTCAAACTGTTTTACTTTTAAATTTCATTGAATAGAACATAAATTACGCGGTTAACAGTACCGAGTGAAATATATGTGCAATTCTCAAAGTTTAAGCACCGTCTGTTTTATTTGTTACTCACATAATTTAAATAAAAGTAACCGATTAACGTTTATCTTTTAGGTGTATCGCTAACAACTACCGATAACTGTTTTAATTTTTTTCTCCGTTTCGAAGAACGAGAACTGTTAGAATGTGTTGCGAGTAAATTTTACGGCATTGTTTCGGGTAATTAATGAAATTTAACACCTAATTAGGGAGGTTTCAATGACGTTAATTAAACATCCAGCCGAGTATACAAGCAATGTTATCGTTAGTGCAAAATTAGCATGTTATATTATTCTTGTTCGTAGAACGAAAAATTAATCAATCTTTCATTCCAGTTCGACGTGGGGGATTAACCTAATAATCCCCAAAAATCCGCTAACGATCGTCTGAAATAATAATTATTAATCACCTCGAACATAATTAATAAATAAATTTTAATTAGCATAATCTATAATCTTTGCTCCCCTGTTTCCTTCGCGGGGATCTCTTGTTTCGACGTCGGGAAATACTTTGCAGAAGAGCTAATCGGGAGTTTGAAAGTTGCTAATTAAATAGAGAATCTAATAGTGAGCCAGTCATTGCGAGGGGAAAAACTTTTCGGTAATGTGATTAAATCTCAACACTTTCGAACCACGTGTAAATTGCGTTGAATCATGTGCAGATTCGATCATTTGAACCAGATGACACTCAAATGTTTAAAATCGTGAGAGGGATAACAATCACAAAAGTTGATTTTGGAATCGAAGTTTACTATTTAATACACAGCAAGAAATTTAGTAATATGTTGCATGTTCTAACTTATGAAATTATTGTGAAAGTTGAAAAAACTCAGTAATTTGATCGCTTGTTCATCTTAATTTCAAAAATGTTCGGTTCGATAGACATTCGTCATCATAATAATACGTATTTTGCATACACTTCCATATCTTAGTCTTTGTCTTAACAACTGGGTTAAATGTATGCATATAGTCTACTATAATGGTAATAGTGTACCAATATACGGATAAAATTTCGTCAGTATATTGTTGAACCTCTTAAACATTTGATTTACTTGTGCCCAAAGATTTTCAGCAGCCGGAATAAAGGTAAACGGAATACCGATTAATAACATTAGGTATGCGGATGACACTATTATAATGGCAGAAAACATCGAAGATCTTCAGAGACTGATAAATAGGATAGTCGAATGTTGTCGAGAATACGGGCTAACAATAAACATCAATATACATACCTGGGCACAATGATAAACTCCACAAATGATTACTCCAAGGAGATTCAGACAAGAATAGAAAAGGCACGGGCGAATTTCAACAAACTAAGAAGAGTACTCTGCACAAGAGACCTAAAGCTAGACCTGAGAGTCAGATTGGCAAGAAGCAATGTTTTCTCGACATTGCTTTATGGAATGGAGACTTGGACCGTGAATGCTGCAACTATCAAAAGGCTGGAATCATTCGAATTGTGGGTATACAGAAGAATGTTGAAGATATCATGGACAGCGCGCGTCACAAATACCGAAGTCATGAAAAGGATAAACAAAGAAATGGAAGTCATAGAAACAATTAAGATCAGAAAACTACAGTACCTCGGACATGTTACACGCGGGACAAGATACGCCATGCTTCAGTTGATTATGCAGGGAAAAATCCTAGGAAAGAGAAGTATAGGGAGAAGGAGAATATCATGGCTACGTAACCTGAGAGTATGGTACGGATGTACATCAAGTGAACTTTTTAGAGCAGCTGCCTCCAAAATCCGAATAGCCATGTTGATTGCCAACCTCCGTCGCGGAGACGGCACTTGAAGAAGAAGAAAGATTTTAACGACCGAAAGTTGTCCAGCTTCTCTAAGTTGGCTATGGTAATTTAAACAAAGGAAAATACCAAGTGTTAACCAACTGCTAAAGCAGTTGGTTAAGACTTGGTGTTTTTTTTTTGGTTAAAAGAAAGATTTTCAAATCTCGGTGGTGACACCCATCCACAATTGTTGTAGTGTAAATGTGAAAGCTTAGACTGAGAAGTTTGAAAAATATTTTCGAGATACGATTTGAAAATACCTTTTTTATGGAACGGTGATGTAGTTAATTGACAATAGCTGGTCCTTCCTTTCACTAGATTAATTCTACTTACTCTATAAAAAATAATCTTCGATTCCACTGACCACACCGTATAGACATTATGTTGTTGGGGTCGCTGAGTCCGAATCCGGGGTCCATTTGGTTCCATCAGGTAAGGTTTTTTTTAGAGGTCATTTTAGGGGTGTCTCTAATCCAAAAATCCTAAATGGCGAAGAGCACGTTCCAACCATACGTTATATAGGTTAGCGGGGTAGCTGAGTCTGAATCTGGGGTCTGCTTAGCTCCAAAATCTGAAAAACAATTTTCCATTCAGGAGGGGTGAAAAATAGAGGTGAAATTTATTTCTGTTGGTTGTGTTGAACATATATTCCATAATACAAGCTAACCTTAAAATAGGTAATAAAACGGAACCACCTGAAAATTTACTTTAGGTAGATGTTCTGTGTGCATGGCTACATTGTCTGACACCCGATTTGCTGCTGTGATTCCGTAGATCCTACGCTTTGTTTTCAGGGGTTGCAAAGTAATTGCAATTCACCACTTAATCATTTTTGTTATTTTATCAGGTTTTTAATTGCACACCGACAACTTCCAAACTCCTCTACTAAAAGAGTTAAACTTAAACTTCCCAAGAACATTCAATATATATGTATGTACAATTCTAGTGTAAGTTTCAAAAACCAGAGTTACACCTTCAACTTCAAAACACTTCCATATAGAGCTTTGACACTCACTAAGTTCCCCAAGGATATTTCATTTAACAACTCAAGTAAGTTTTAAAATAATCGGAGTATTAATTATATATGTTTTTTTTTCTTCAAATATTTCATAATTAATCAGTTACATTATATAACTGTTTGACGAAAATTTTTAATGTAATTAAATTGAATTAAATTATTATTTAACTGATTTTTAGTTTTTAAATTTTTAAAACTAAGACTATTGCAAACTGCCGCTTTATCCAACCACCATGACAGATTGTTTATTGGCTTCGACAATTTCAACACTACTTTACTAAGAGGATTGAAACTCACTAAACTCCCGAGGGATACATCCATAAACAATTCTAGTGATTTTTACGAACATCGGAGTTCCAACACAATAATTATGAATCTGCAACAAAATTTGTTCAATTGTGACAATGTTTTTACATAAAACATAAGGCGTGCTGAAATTTTGTAGTAATTCCAGTTTTACTATTTTTTTATAAATTTGTAAATCGGAACAAATTACAATTTCATCCAGTCACTGTGAGGACTATGAGCACCTACAACTTGAAAGCTCCTTTACAAAAAAAAAAAAAAAACCAACAAATCTTCTCAAGAACTCTTTAATCTAGGACTCTAGTGAGTTTCACTGCAGTTCAGTGCAGCAAATTTTTCAATTTTTTTTTAGGAAAATTGCTTGATCACAAGAAACAAAATCGACCTGTCAAAGTATTTAACTCCAACATTTCATACCGCTCTAATAATCTGAATTCAATATTATCCAGGCCCGGCGTAGAATTAGATTCGATTAACTCGAGCTGTGTGCCGTTTTGAAGTGGTAGGAAAATTTCACAAGTTTCATCTTTTCATATTTGTACATACGTAAACTTCCAAACTAGACTTGTAATGTTCCGATATGAAATAGAATATACACAAAACTTCATTCTTTCTCGAGATATCCTAACATAAAAATTATATTATGGTAATACATTGTAATTCAATCGTTTTGTTTTTCTAATAATTAGTACAACTTGAATTTAGCGAATGAAAAAATTGCAATAGAATTGACTCAAACAATACGAAATGCCAGATATTTTCGTCAATCCGTGAGACAGCGTGACGTTTGAGAAAAACGCTACTTCCAAGGGATCACTCAATTCTAAAACTCCTTTTTTCTTTAAATTTTTGGTAATATGTCCATTTGACAGCTACAAAATTCCGAAGTTGAGTAGACATATAATACTACAACTGTCTGACATCTTTGTTACCTCTCCAGGTATTACAAGAAAATATTTTCCTTATAACTACTGGTGGACACGCGAACAAGATCGACCTCCATCTTTTCCCATTGCCTCTCGAAATAATCCCGAAATCAAACGGATGGACTTGTATCATAAGGTAAACTTACAAGTTTCAACCAAGCATATATTTAATTTTAGTGTCGTCTCGAAAAATCCCAAAAGTCTCGAATTGTACAATATCTATTCTCAGATCGTAGCCACACTGATAGAAGAGGTTGTTGGCGCATACATTTGTCAGCCTATACTAACTTGTTTTAGTCTTAAGCATTAGAGAATATTTAAAGAATTAAATACGAAAAATAGTGTAATGCGAGAAGTAAACAACGCGAGACATGTTTACTCGATCCGAGCGAAGCGGCTACTTCAAAGGAATTACCACGACGCTTAAAAGACAGCTCCATGAATTCTCCCGGATTGTTGTTTACGGAAAGTAACCTTCTGAACATTTCCTACGTAAACATTATAAAAAGAACAATCGGGTTCCTTCCGAAACTATGGAGAATATACGAGAAGGTTCCAGATCAGAATCAAGGTGTATATATAAGCGGGCTTGTAATCGAGGAGATGATTAGAAGTAGAGAAGCAGACATGAACGCGACATACGATCCGAAAGCGGAGCAGTGCAAATAAATTAAGTAGTGTCTAGTCTAATGTACAAGTAGCAAAGTGTGTTAAATAAATTAGTGTACAATTAATGTAAATAAATTAGAAAATAAACGTTACAATAGGTTACATATAACCTACTTATATGATGTTAGGTGGGTCCTTCTACTAGCAAGTGTTTTTGTTGGATGTAATCCAGTTTCTATTATTTATACAAGCTGAGCTTCGCGGTTTCACCCGTGTTAAATGCTCTTTACTTTTACGTTGTTACAGATTTTACCAGTGATCAAGTGAAGGTGACTGACTACGATTTACGTAAGCAAATCAGTGGATTGTACATAAAATGAAATATTACCTGGAAGCGTGGTTTATTTACCTTCTTTGTGGAATGAAGACATAATTCAGAAAATTACAAATTCCACTGCAATGTCAAAACCGCAGCCATATACAATGACAAACGGACACGGAATGCGATCATCCAAGTAGAAACATCCATGGAACACATAGACATAGATTCCTACTGCCCAATAGATAGCGCGAAGCAGGGTCTTACATGTTAACATAACCAATAATTTTCCAAGATTTCCATTTCTAAAACTGGTGGACCGTTTGACTTGGCTGTTATATGGCCTATTACCTTTCTCAATAGACGGGCAACTTGTATTTGTTGTATTTTGTTCACTGGACAAACACGCCGTCAACTTTGGGGGTTTCTATTTTTAATAATGGCCCTCCAATATATCTCATATTGGCGATATACAGTGGTCAAATTTATGTAATTGCATAGAACTCTTTCCCAGTTAAAATAGCCATGATTATGTCCATAATATCGGACGAAACGTCGGCAGTAAATCCGTTAGCAACGATCGTTGTTTCATCTTTTGAGGTTTATTTAAGAACGTTCCTGCAAAAAATATTATCGTTCTTTATCAATCACTTTTTAAATATACCAGATTATTTAACTTTTTATTATCGCTTAGGTATAAAAGGTAATCAGCCTATCTGTGTTTACGATTATATCTACAGGTAATTTGACTTATGTAGGTGCAAATCTTCTTCTCGTAACATTATTATTATATGTATTTAGAGATCTGTGTTGCTTATTGCTAGTATAGAGCATTCATTAACTGGTTGTAAAGTGAGAACTATCCAAAACCAGATAGTTTCATGATATTATTATCGTAAAAAACGGCTAATGGTAAAATTATTAAACCATCTTTTTTCTCAGCTTCAATCGAAAACTTGTGGTTGTTACCAAGGCCTAATCGATATCCACCATGGTTTAATTCCATGAGGTGATGGACCGTTTCTCTCACAAATTACGTTTTTTCTTCTTAAATTCGAACTATAATAATTCAGTTCACAATCAATATTACGGGAGATCGGTGATTTCCAAAGACCCCTAATACGATTATAATGATAACCCACGTCAGTTATTATTGATAACCTCCTTCTGGTGATCGCGGCGGCCGTTCTGACTCCTAATCAATCAAAAGTCGCCTTCTTTCAACGTAGAATCGTAATAAACTCGATATTTCAACTGTACCCGTCATTATTTATGTATTAGAGGGAGTTTGTTATTACGGGGCGAATTTGTTCGAGTAGAAGTTATGAGATTTCTTTATTTAAAGGAGAGAATCTTTTTTTTATAAATACTACTACTCACAATGCGTCCTCATAGCCAATAAATCCACCCATGGAGAAGGCCGAAAGAAAGAGAGAGAAAGAGTGAAGGGGGGAGGGGGTAGGTAAGAAAAAATCGTCGTGAGAACTCCTCTTATACCGAAAGAGATCAAGTAGGCCTCGAAAAATCAAATTCCGATAAATTTCTTCGCAGTGAATGGACCCGATCGACATAAATTTCCAGTCGAGATATCAACAGGTGGTAAATTTTTAGGTAAAAGCGAGTGTTTCGAGATTCGAAAGGAGGGACACCCTCGACGTGAACAACCTGTAAAAAGTCATTGTTGTTGTCGTTGTTGTCGTTCGGTTTTAGGATCTCGACACGGATCGGATCAAGTCCCTTCAGCCGTAAGGGTTCAGGCAATATCGGCAACAACAATAAAAAATGTTGACAACATCGATGAGCAAAAATCATCTTTAAACGGTTCAATTTGGTTTGATTAATGTAGTTAATTCCTAAAATTACATTAAGGGGTTTTGTAGGAAACTTGAATTTCGGAGGCTACGCTTAATGTAATGCTTTAATGACATGTATCAATTTAAACGTCACAATCAAACAATTAAAGCTAGATAGGTTTTTTATGAAGTCGGCTTTAAGTGCATTTGTAAACGAAATCGAATGATAGTCGATTTGCTCAATACAAATCAAACCGAAAATAAAATTTTGGACATTTTGGCAGTTGGCAATTGGCACATTAGAAAACAATAAAAAAATAGAAATCAGAAAGTTATGCACACAATTGTATTGTTTTACTGTTATTGTTAAATTATAATAAAGGTATAAAACGCCTAGACTCTAGCGGCGGCGTTTTACTTGTTACTCATTTATCAACAAACTAAACAAAAAGTGCACAACGCATTGGTAGCCATAATAAATGTTAATTTAGGCAAAATTAAATCAATTCAAATTTATGTTTTGTTGTATTAAAAAATTCAAGTACACCATAAAATAAAATTTAATTCGCAACTATATATATAAGATTCATTTTAACAAAATTACAATGAACCGTAAATCTCAGTACACATATAATAGTTATTTAAGTCACAAGGAATGTAAAGACGTTTTACCATTCGAGGCAAGTGTGTACGAGCCGAGGCGAAGCTTCGCCGAGGCTTGTCACTTGCCGAGAATGTTAACAGTTGATACATTCCGTGTGGCTTATTAGATTTTTCACTCTGCCGTTGAAAATTTCCTCATAATTCCTCAAAAAATGAAATGTTTGATTTAGTTTGGACGTACGTCACTCTGGCATAAGTTGACTGACATACGTCAGACTTACATATGTCAGTGCGTAACTAGGGATAAATTAACTTGATTTACTGTTTTGATATTCCTAGGAATGTAAATGACAGTATTTACATTCCGTCGTCAAAGGAAAAATAATATACGAATGTTATTTGCCATTTTCATGCTACGTATCTATCCATTTAAGAGCAATTTACGATAGCGGAAGCGTGAAAAAAATTTTACTCTGGTTAAAGTTGGCCTCTTAAAAAACATAAAAATATTTTTATTGCTTTCTGGCGACTAACTAACTGGTTATAATCAACACCTAGCAAAAATCACTAAAGGTACAGATACAAAAGTATGAAATTTGCAGGAATCGTTCGTATTAAATGGTATGTTACCGGTAAGAAAACATTTTGTAAAATTTTAATTACAAAAGGTCAAAATTTACTATTAGCCGAATTTATATTCAAACTTATACTAATTGATACTTAAAGTGAACTATTTACGTTTCATTTATACACATTTTATTTTGTTTCTCTAATTTTTTTACATTTACCAATGTTACATGTTACTAATATAGAATATTAACTAATTGATTGCTAAACTAACTGTTAAGGGTAACATCACTAAATTTATTATTTCAGAACTTTTTTTACAAAAAAATTATTACAGTTTTATAATTGCAAACTAAAAAATTGTAAATAATCTTTTAAAGACAATGTTACCAAAATAAACTAAATCTAGTTATCTAGATCAGACAGTTACCAGGAATCGATTTATACAAACACTGTTTGTCATATGAATAATTTGACGTAGCCTGTTCCAGAGTTAGTTTCTCGAGCAGTTTATTCCTTCTAGCTCCTGATTGAAAGACCAACAGTGTAGTTGTAGTTGTAGTGTACGCTGAAATCCCTGATTACAAAGTTGTTTTAACCTGAATTAGTCCTTTAAGAAAAAAATGGCACTATCAAATTCATCTTGAATAAATGTGTGAATACAAAGATGTTACTATCAAATTTCATATTGAATAAGTTTCTAACGGAAAATGACGAGTTTGTATTGTCACGCCCAAGGCCTGAGGGGTACACCTTTTCACTATTTTTTTTCATCCTTAACAAATAAATGAAATGGGAGAAAAATCAAAAGTCAAAAGTTAATAGACTTGCAAAATATGCAATACTTAAACAACAAAGGTAACCACAAATTAATTTATACAATACTAATAGTTTAATAGTTATTTAAGCCACAAGGAATGTAAAGACGTTTTACCATTCGAGGCAAGTGTCTACGAGCCGAGGCGAAGCCGAGGCTTGACACTTGCCGAGGATGTTAACAGTCGATACATTCCGTGTGGCTTATTAGATTTTTCACGCTGCCATTGAATTTCCTCATAATTCCTCAAAAAGTGAAATGTTTGACTCTGACATAAGTTGACTGACATACGTCAGACTTACATATGTCAGTCTGAAATATGCGTAACTAGGGATAAATCAACTTGATATACCCTTTTGATTTTCCTAGGAATGTAAATGACAGTATTTACATTCCGTCGTCAAGGAAAAATAATACACGAATGTTATGTGCCATTTTCATGCCACGTATCTATGCATATAATAGCTATTTATGATAGCGGCAGCGTGAAAAGTATATTAATTACTTTGAATCTCCAAAGGCCTAATTTCGCGGTTTAATTCATAGTGAATTTATTAAAAACGACCAAAACAAAACAGGTAATAGGATGACAAGTGATCGGCAAAATAGGTGAACACGCATTAATTTGAGCAAAACCAAATCAATACAAACTTACCTTATGTAGTGGTTAATAGATCCAAAAATACAGGCAATAAAGAATTTCTAACCAGCAGTGGCAAAATGGTGTCATTGCACAATATGAAGCTTAACTAACTAATAGCTAGAATAATTTCAGTTGTATTTTAGTTAATCCAATATAGAGAAAGAAGATATGTGTCTGTTTCATATACTTAACTACTTCCCAATTATCGGGGAACTTCAAAACTTACATGTTTATAGTTGCGGTCCTCAATATGCCTAAAAAATCAGAAAATGGGAAATTTCTCTTCCCTAGCGTGTGAAAGATAGGGGTGAAATAAATTTTATTCAGTTTTAATTTTTGAGTAGTTAGAAATTTTAAACTATGCGTGGTTACAGCTCAAGACCTAGAGATGCCCGAAAAAAAATTAAGGGCTTGGAATTTCACTTCCCAAATAAGTAGGAAAAGGGGTGAAATTCATGCACCGTGTATTAACAAACTGTAAGCAGGAAAGTTGGTACGGTTTGTATGTTATATACATTGGGTACCCAGACTGTTCCGCAAAATTTAATAATTCACTTTTTGAAGGGCTGAAAAATAGCGCGGAAATTTATTTTTGTAGTTTTTATAGCGAGGTACACACTTTATACTAGATATACTTACAGCTTAGATTAATTCCGAATTTCATATCTGGGGGGGGGGGGGGTGAAAATTGAAGGTTCAATTTATTTCGTCGGTTCTAATTTAAGGTAAGTCTCAAGTAGTTGGTTACTTTAAATTCCGCATGGGTATAATTCCGAGAGTCTCGAAAACATTTTAAATCCCCGAATATCACTTACCTAGGTAATGCAAAAGGGTGATATTCATGCGATAAGTATTAAATAGGTCGAAATAGAAAGAAAATGATAGGAATATACGAATCGAAATAGAAAATGGAAATATGAAATTAGGTACCTACTGCACTAGATTGGGCTTCCATTATATGGTTTAAAAAAATGTAATAATTGTACGTTGCACTTTGTGTGTGGGTGGAACAAGGAATGAAATTAGGTCGAGTCTCCTTTCTAGTAACTTAATGCGTGGCAGATTTAAAATCTTGCTTTTTCTTTGAAATCCATCTAATGAATAGATAGAATGAAAAAAGAAAAAAGTTATAAAAGTTTACCATCTACATGGTACATTTTTAATGCTTATGTATTTATGAATCTCCTAACACTTTTCTTAACAATTTGTGTCAAGTGTCAAGTGTCAACTAAAACTGATATCACTTTAATGTGTACCTATGTGACACGCTCAAATCTCGAAATATTACATTACCTACTTAATTTCGCATTATAATTGAGTTGGATATACTATTCAACATATTCCCCCACAATGAAGTTCATTAATTGTGTAAAAAACTGTAATATGTATCATTTTAACCATTAAGGAAAATTATGTGTAACGATTGGATCCCGAGGCGTCTCGTTTACAAAGAATTAACGTGCGAAATGGAATAACAAAAACCCCGCTCTAATACCGTGAGAATCGTTTTTTTTTTGCGTAATCCCCGCACTCGTGATATTCAATTATTATTTGCAGACAATAATTTTTATTTATTTTAAGTTTTAATGTACGAGAACAATATAACTTGATTGCTCCAACAATGGAGAGCGCGCGGATTTCGCGGAGAATCTAACATTAGTTTGACGTGATTGTCGTCCTGATGTGTACCTAACAGTAGAAATAATGAGAACTTTCGAGATTTGTATGTGTGTTATTTCGCCTGGCGTTGGTACGTTCGGTTTTCCGCTTTCAGGTAACGCGGAAATCGTAAGTCAACGTAAGTAATTCGACTGGGACCATAACAGGAGAATTTGAAAAACGGTAAATTTCCTCAATTAAGGGGAAAATTGGCCGTACACTACCACGCTATCTACGTGGGTAGGGTAAGATGAATTGGTTCTAGATGGGCTCAAGGGGTTTGGACATAATTTCCTAAAAATAGTAGGAGTTCCTACTGAAGTAGTATTCCTGAAGTAGACCTGAGACCTGTCCTCCACCTGGATCGTGAGAGAGTGTCTACCCGCTACCCAACAAATCACAAAACGTCTGTCCTTAAAACTTAGAACAATACTAACCAAAAGAACAGGCTGGATTTAGATCAAACTTAAGTACAAATGACCATCTGTTGCTTTGAAGACCCTAATTAAAAAATGTATTGAGTACAAGAAATCCCTCATTTTAATATTTGCTGACTACGAAAAAATTTGTTTATAATTTATAAATAAATTAACAAATTTGTTTATAACACATTTATAATTAAAATGTGTTTATAACACTATTAGAATGTATGTTCAAAAGACTAAACTAGGAGGAACTGGGCATTATTATAAACAGAGAGATGCTCAACAACCGATGTTTTGCCGATGAACTAGTGCCGATTTCAGACAAAGTAGACGAAGTACAAAATATGTTAGAAACACTTAATCAGACGTTAGATCAAATTTTATTGTCTTACGCATAAATTATTCAAAAACAAAACTAATGACTAATCTATTTAGTAGTGAAAATGTCTCAGTGGATGGGGCAAATATAGAACAAGTATATTCATATAAATATCTGGGGCATGAAATAACAATTGGCCGCGACAATCAGACACACGGGATCCAGAGAAGAATAGGACTAACATGGGCAGCGTTCGGCAAACTGGGATATGTGTTAAAATCAGATCTACCAATATGTTTAAAGAGGAAGGTGTTCCATCAGTGTGTTATGTCAGTACTTACATACGTCGCAGAGACACTTACACTGACGAAAAAGTCCATAGAAAAAATCCGTTATGCCCAGCCAGCTATGGAAGGATCAATGCTAGGTATATTCCTATGAGACAAGATACCCAATATAATAATAAAACAGCATACAAGAATAACAGACGCTGTGCATATTGCTAGAAGAACGTATGATAGATGGACCAAGCGAATACTAGAATGGCGGCCAAGACAGGATGCTCTCAGAAGGAGGGACAGGACAATAAGAAGGTCAGACGACATGAAGAGATTTAAAGAACATTTTGAGAACGGGGTAAGTTTCTCCACTTTTCGCTTTTTCCGGTATAGCGCAAAAATTATACATTTTTCGAAGATATGTGCTGTAAGAGTTTTTATAGAGAATTAAATTTCCTATGAAAATGATATTTTTTGAAATAAAAAAAATCTTTTTTAATTAAATAAATTCAAAAAACAAATTTAAAAAAATAGAAAAATTTCAAAACAATGTGTTTTTTTTGAATTTTTAACTATAACTTTTGAGTGAATTTAGGTATAGGCATTGCTTCATAGAAAAGAAAGCTTATGAAATTCTCTTTAAAACGGTTGCTTGTAAGACTTTATATGGTTAATATTGACTGAGATATAAACGTTTGAATTCAGCCATTTTTTCTCTATTTTTTACTTTTTCTTTAAAATGCGTATTGTTTCATATTTTTACCTGAAAAAAATAATTTTTATGTAATAAGTAAGTTATGTACGAATAATTTGATATAAAAAATGATCTTATTTATTTATAATTAAAGTCAGTTTGGCACCGAAAATCACTGCACCGTTTTCCATCATCAAAAGTATATTTTCCACGCAGTAAACGTAGTATAAATACCGAAAGCTATCTATGGTCTTCCTGTTATCTGAGGATACCATTGATACCTACATAATACTATTTCCATATGTTCTCTATCTTCATTTTTAAATTCTCGGAAATTCTAATAATATTATAATCTATTTAGCTCGCTCTTCTAATAGGAAGACCATAGCTTTCAGTATTTATTCTACGTTTACCGCATGGAAAATATAATTTTGATGATATAAAACAGTGCAGTGATTTTCGGTGCCAAACTGACTTTAAATATAAATAAATAAGATTATTTTTTATATTAAATTATTCGTACATAATTTATTTATTGCATAAAAATTATTTTTTTCAGGGAAAAATATGAAACAATACGCATTTTAAAGAAAAAGTAAAAAATAGAGAAAAAATGGCTGAATTCAAACGTTTATATCTCAGTCAATATTAAACATATAAAGTCTTACAAGCCAATTTCATAAGCTTTCTTTTATATGAAGCAATGCCTATACCTAAATTCACTCAGAAAAAAATTATAGTCAAAAATGAAAAAAAAAAACATTTTTTTGAAATGTTTTCCATTTTTTTAACTTTGTTTTTTTGAATTTATTTAATTGAAAAATATTTTACAGCAAATCTTACAGCACATATCTTCGAAAAATGCATAGTTTTTGCGCTATAGCCGAAAAAGCGAAAAGTGGACAAACTTACCCCGTTTAGTAGCACTTCTGGATTTTATTTCTTTAGAGGTCAACTGACCATATGAAAAAATAAAATATCTTGCACGTGTTAGTTTTACCTCTGTTATTTTCAACATAGTCAATACCCTAAGAAACGATAATAGTTTGAACCAAAGGGGTTAAAATATTTTCATTAATCCATCTCTAAACTTCAAGAAACGCATGCTTTTTAAACGCTTTACCATCAGTTTAAATTGAATTTCGACATGTTTCAAATGAAAAATATCGATTAGCGTAATAAGCTGGGCTCCACGAAATTATTCCGACGATATCCCGGACCCCTTCTTCGGCGTCGGGAGAAATGTTCCAAACTATCCGGACGAAAAACAATCGAGTAACGAAGCCTAAAGGAAAACAAAAGCAAGTCGAACGAAACAATCGAGTAACGTTGGCTGTCGATTCGGATCCGTCTCCCAGGGCGATTTATTCCATTTCCTAAGCCCACCCTTGCATATTTTACTCGATTGAAGAAAATATATATCCGAAATAAACCCTCAAAAGCTCACTTTGAAAGTGGTTGATGTGTGTGTGTGTTGCTTTACAATTAGTGAGATACCTTGTTTTCTCCATATTACACTGGATGATAGGTGGCGCCGTGGGCTATTGGTTTAAAATTTTGTCGAAAGGAATACATCAATGGATGTTCGAAAGGCTTTCGAATTTTAATGAACCCCCGATGGAATAACATCGCCGTGTATTCTAACAGATATTTCCAGTATTAATTATTGTTATTCTGTATTAAATTATTCACTATGGAATCGTTAAAATACTCCAATTAGTAATACGAGTGTGGTAGGTACACGTAACGAAATGAATTGTTTCTTGAAGTAACGCAAACCAAGCGTATTGTCTGTTTTGATAAAATAAAAATGGAATCAAACATAGACTCAGATAAAATATTTATAAATAAAAACAGCAAAATAGTTTTTGGATGGTTATCAAATTAATAAAGCAAGGTCTCTTAGAAAATAATAATTTTACGAAAATTAGGATCTATAGTAAATGGAATATTTTGTCTAAAACATTGTTTTTTGGAAGCATTGCTTTCTTATGGCGGGATTCGCTCGAAGCGCTGAATCGGTGAGAGGTGTAAACGCCGCAAAACCGTCACGATCGCAATGGCCAATTATCGCGCCGCGCTAACTGTTTAGTAGCAACCGTGTTACAATTGTTTTTTTTTGTATTGGTTGCCTGCTCCATGGTGACGCTAGCTACCAATCGTTTGTACCGCGATCGGCACGATCCAAACAATCGAAGGCGACCGTCACTTGTCTGTCCGTCATTGGCGTCATTGCATTGCGCATTCACTACTTCCCTATAAATCTCCGCAATAAAGCCCCGGCGGACTGCTCACAATTCGATCGACGATCGACATAAGGAAGGGAAGCCACCACACATTGCCAACCAGCAATTTGGAGACAGTATAAATACGTGCTTTCTTTTGGAAGCATAGCTTTCTTATGGCGGGCTTCGCTCGAAGCGCTGAATCGGCGAGAGGTGCTATGGCCGAAAAACAGTACGACCCGGACGGCCAATTATCGCGCGGCGCTAGCTGTGTATTGACAACGTGTTACAATGGTTTTTGTATTGTCGGTTGCTTTCTCCGTGGTGACGCTAGCTATCAATCTTTTTGGACACAAAATGCTTTAATTGTACAATAACAAAAATTATATCAACAGAATCAGCGTCTAAAGAAGATCCTACCTGAGTGTAGCAATTACTTTATTTGGTCTATCAACCGAGATATTTCATTAGAAAATTTGCTCTTAAACGTAAACAAACAGTAGACATCTTGGATTGAGATCTACACAGAACGAGAAAATCCTTTACGGAAACGTTTCTGGGCCTACGACTACGGTCCGGAAGGTTAGGTTTGTTTGGTTTGGCTCGGATTAAAGTATAAAGAAGAATAAATAGTACATTATATTATACTAGATTAATAAGACGGAATATCGTCACACGAGAATTTTAAAGTACGACGAGCGAAGCGAGTAGTGCTTTAATAGAACGAGTGTGACAATACGTCTTATTAAACGAGTGTAATATACTATTTTATCTACTTTGCTTTATTAATTCATTAAATTTTGGCTGTTCAAGTTTTCGTTTACCCTAGGGAATTTTGCGTGGGTTGGTTACACTGACGTTACTGACATTAACGTTTCGTATTTGAATTTGAAAATCTAGTAGCTCTAGACAACTTCAATAACTACTTACTTACGTGAGCGAAATGGAAGACAAGAATGTAGATTCATGAAATTTTAAAAGTTATGTTTATTGAAATACTAATAATTTAACCTTGACGTCTACGCACGTCTACGTGACAGGCTGATGTACCAATTTAACAAAACTAAAACTTACCAAAAGTAGTGTAATAATATGCATATTATTACACTACTTTCGATGTAATAATGAGATCATTAGTAGTGCAAAGTAGATAAAAGTGATTTATTTTGGAGTCGCGCTAACTGTTTGGTGGCAACTCGTGTTATAATTGTTTGTATTGTCGATTGCCTGCTCTAGGGGTGGCGATCGTGGGCTGAATCTGAGAGTAGCTAGAGCGGCGCGATAGCGCCGCGCTAGCTACCAATCGTTTCTGTACATGACGTATATACATATTATATAAAGCTATGCTTCCCCTCCCGGTCATTCCCAGGGTGCCTCATTTCGTTTTTGTTTTCATATCTTTCTTATAACTACATGTGTTTAAATATTTGTTTCGGATACAGAAGTGAACTTAACAGAGCAATTTCAAAATGAAACGATTAAATGAAAGAGAAAGGTGTTAAATTAAGTAACACGTAAAACAATAGTAATGATGATAGCAAACGTAAAGATGGAAGAAGAAATGTACATATATTTAAGGGGCAAAACTTGATCAAATATTCATTTCAGGATATTGGTATTGCAATTGGTAAAAATGTAGGTAATAATGTAGAAATAAACAAACGACGAGCAGTTGATACTTTAATGAACATTTAATATTTTTGGACGCGTCTTTTAAAACAATATTCAAATGCACAGAGTGATTCATGTGTTTTCAAGATCAGATAGATAAGTCTTTTTAATGGATCGCCCTATATTTTTTATGTTTCGATATACGACTTACAATACTTACGTTTAAAGTGATACAGATAATGATTTTAAAGCGATTTAATGAAAACGAAAAAGTAGAGAAAGTGAATAATTCAAAAAATTGTATATATTTCTTCAGAGCTTCCTGATCATCTTGACATTTTGAATGTTTAAAGTGTTCTCCACTGACGTCTCGGCCAAATTTTAATATTTGGTTAAACGGCTTCTTAACTTTCTGTAAAGCTTGGGGTGAAATATTTATTATTTCAACACGTCTTTGGTTTCTTATATCATCAATATTATCTAGCTTCGTTACATACGCTTTACTCTTGAGATAACCCAGATAGAGAGATCTTAAACGGTAGGATCTGGTGAACCAGCTAGTCATTTAATCCTAGTAAAAACTTGGTTTAGATAGTATCTTAAATACATATTAGTATCTACATATTAGTGAGACTAAGATCCCATATTAGTGGGGTCTTAACCCGACTTGTTTTAACCAAACATTTTGATTTTGACTTTTGGATTGGATCTACTGCATCCGAATGTAAGTTTGCCGGAGTAAGAACAAATGCAGCTCTAAATGAATTGAAATATTTATCTGCTGTCAAATTCTCTTCAGTTACATCCTGACTTATATGGTTGCCGATAATACTTGCCCAAACATTTACTATTTAAGGATGTGGGGTATGTGCATCATTCATCCAATGTGGATTCTGTTCTTCTCAATACCTACAGATTTGCCGAGTAATGCAAAAATAGATACTACAGAAAAAAGAATGCTATCAAGTGCCACCTCATTTCTGTCTAGCTTGTTTATTATTTCTTCGCAGAATTGAAACCTTCTATCGGGATCGTCTTCTGTTAATTACTGGATAAACATTTGTTTCACATATGAAGGAAACAATCGCCACCGAATGTTCACTTGAATGTGTTAGTGTGATGTCTATACTTTGCAGAACGCTTACGACTCAAGCGTTCATTCTTAGTTACTTGATGATGACATCAATTGTTCGATGCATTTAATTAAATATTTTAGGTAGAGTCCATTTGTAAAAACTGTTAATTATTGTCCGAGACAATTGTAAAATGGATAAAACATAATTTTAAAGCCAGCTACGCAAAGTCATTGATTTTAAAAGTAACCCAATCTTAAATAGATCCATGTTATATTTTACATATGTTATTAGTACTTGTCAAATATCAAAACAATCCAAATCCAAATTATACATTAAAAATCTTGCCATATTGTCCTAAAAGTCCCAGACCAAATCTATTAGTTCACATATCATGTGGATGTTTCCACCTTTTGTTTCACTGAAAATATTTCAATTTTGAAATACAAAGCATGTTACAAAAATACAAAATTATTGCAGGATATCGAGAGAGCCAGCTTAAGTGAAGTACCATAGAAAAGTGACGGTCTTGGTTCACTAAATGTCGAAACATTTCGCTCATCTGAAAGTACCTCAATTTTAAAGTACCTACTTGATTTGACTTAAAGAAAAAACACTTGTAAAATTATAAAAACCAAAATGAGTGGCAAGGTGACAATTATAGAATAATACGTACAATCACAAAACTTTGGATAACAATAGAATTGTTGAAGTCGGCTACAAAAATGAACAAATTATTCAATGAAGACTATGTGAGAAGCAAGTACTCAGGTGAATAATTGTGGTAGGACCAAAAACCATATGGGATCAGTTAGTAGGAGAAATTTAAATTAAAGAAATGAGATGGATAGAAACAAAACCTAAGACAAAGACAATATTGAAATAAAGCTTAAACTAAAAACAAATGGTGCGCATTTGTCTATAGAAATGAAAACTTTAATCCCGACATCCAAATTGAATGTAAAGGAATTATTAAAAAATAATTATTTTCAATATTATTTATGGAACCACTTAGAAATACAAATATTAAACGTTCGATTTGTTATTAATAATACTAATGACTTAATATTATAAGTATACTAGGCGCTATCCTTTACGGCATGGCTAGCAATTTTAAACGTTACAGAAAATAATGGGTATTACCAAAAGCCTTACCTATATTTAAGTTGGGTAAAAGGGTGTATCCCATCTCGGCACATTTTATTGCGGTCAATTTTACGACACCTTGTCGGTTCATTTCTAATATACCCATCTCGGCACAACGGATCGAGCGGGTACACACTACAATAATCTCTCAATAACCCGGCATTCGGCATACATCTAGGGAGATAACTTCTTGATAATACGGCATTGTCGAAAATAGTGGTATTTGACTGTTGCGCAAAATCCATAATATTTGAGAAACCTAGCATACGCAGCACACCGTATACGAGTGAACGTCATGTAATACTCTCAAAAGTACGTTGGAAACGCAAGGGGGCAAGGATCACCCTATGGGCATCACCCTATGCCGAGATGGGCACTGTAGAATGAAGTACCTGCCTAGATGTATGCCGAGTTGTGGTATAATTTTATCGTATACCTGCTTCTTGTGCCGAGATGGGAATCGCCGGGGTAAAACATTAGGTCTCCCACGAAAATTTTTCACAATAAAGCTGACTCAACTTCCAATTATTTCTTAAGACATAAATTCATAGGATAAGAAATTCTTCACAAGATGTAACTAGTTGCAATCAAGTAATAATATGCGGCAATACAAAGTCATGTTCGGTGAAGGAATTTGCATCCTGAGAATTTCTCTCACTAAATTATTGATTTTAATTAATTAGTTTTATTTTAATGATTAATTAGTTAATTAGAATTACCCTTTCAAAACTTACCCATTGAGTTACTCTTCCAAAAAGAATCTTCGAAATGCAAAAGTTCGTAATCAAAGAATCTTCATTCAAAGTGTCGTAGCTTAAGGTGTTTTCGTTTTTGGGTACCTACTTCGACTGACATGCATACGTACATACCTTCACAATACTTTATTATTATACATTCAACATGTCCACAAATAAAACTAATTACGCAGCAAGTTTAATTAACGCAGTTACTAAGGTAGTTATCTAACACCAATCCCGGTGATATCAATTAAGTTTATCTGAAAACGAGTTACATTATCATTTACGCACTGTGCTCTTGTCCTACACCAAATCAAAACTTCATCCCATTCAATCTCCAGATATCATTATTGTTGTCCAGCAGTTGAAGGGATTCAATGTTGATGCGAAGGTGTAATCTTGTAACAAAATTTTTATTAAATTACTTACATTACTTAAATTTTTAAATCGACCACGAACAACTTTAATCAGCTCCAAATAATAACTCCAGGATAGATTTAAACAGTTCCAAAACATGTCCAGAATAGCTTTGAACAAACAGCTTCGGGTGCCTCCGCAACTATAGTGGTCCTAACTCAAGACAATGGCAGAAATGTGTACTAGCGGACCAGCATTACGTTAACTACATCAGCGCTGTGACATTTTTGGTAACTTGGACACTCTTCCAATTCTTTGCTAGATTCGCCATTTATTGATTTCTATGAATGAAAAAACAAAGAAAACAAATGTAACGTCACTTGGCAATCTTGGAAGTTTAAGTGAATACGTCAAATAGATGTGCTCTTGTTATTTTGTAATTTTCACTGATTAACTGTTAAACAGATCAAAAATCAGTCTAGCTGAAAACTGAAAATTACATTTTCCAAATCAAAAGTAGATATAAAAGCCACCCGATTCACATCAAACTCCCTTAAAATCCCCGCTTCCCACAGGTCCAAACCCTTAAGTATATTTACAAAAAAAGGGGCCAATTCTCGCCAGTCGACTCCTCGAAATTGATAAGGGTCTGAAGGGCGTTCGACAGACACCGAAGCATTCGAAAGAAAAATTGAATAGACCGCCGAACCAATTGACCTGAAAATGCGCCCTTAAGACTTTCCCGAAGGAGGAGTGAGAGGGAGAGAAGGAGGGCGCGCGTCGAAGAAAAATCGACGCGATTTTTCCGCACGGTCGCCTTCGATTTCCCTGTAAATTTTCGCCCGGTAACAAGCCGTTAAAGGGCGAGGCGGTAATAATTCGTTAATTGGACGGATTTTTATTGTCTCAATTTTGCGAGGGACATTCTTTGGTTTTTCTTTAGGGCATTATGAGCATTATGAGCACCACGAAACATGTTAAAAGGAACTACTAATGTCCCTAAAATTTTAAGATTTAAGGGGAAATGGAGGTTAGGGCAAAGGGTTAGTGTGTTATGTTGTATTAAGGTGTTATAAATATGAGCTGCACTTATACAAATGATTTAGGTTTTAGGACGGAAAGAGAAACAAAGACAAATCTCAAAACCCTTAGTTAGATACAGGAACACATATGCATTGCATTGAATAAATAATACGCACATAAATGTTCCCAGATGATGTAAATATTAGAAATATAGCTCCAAGAGATTATAACTATATTTCTGATAAGCCTCCCATTCTGTTAAACATAGCTTATTAATATTTAGAAACGTAATATTTTAATTAATTTTAATTCGATACATTACCATGAAAACTAATTAGATTCTTTTATCGATAAAGTCTGGTATTAAAATTGAACTCATATTAAATTTCAGGAGATTTATTCCTATAAGTAGTGTAAAGCAAGTAGGACATAATACATGTAATACGAAAGGTTAAATCCGACTATCTATCAATGGTAGATTTAAGTACTAATTTCGACACTATCGACTTGATCTCAATTTAGTTCCCAAGACAAGCAAAGGTAGGTAGGGGGGCATTTATTTTCGTATTTAGCCTGCACCAACCCCTTGCGGTGCAACCCATGGAATGATTCGTTATTTTGTCAATTTGTAACTTATAAGGCCCGAGGGCATCATCAGCGTAAGGATTTTTGATTTTTGTGGGCGTTCCACTCCGAGTTATCAGGCCTTGTAATTATAATCACATTATGGGCAGAGAAAGAAGTTCTGAGTAGGTGCACGACGACGATGCGGTGTAACGATCGTAATTGGATCGTTAGATATGCGCCTAATTATGGTAAAAATAACTAACTAATCTGGGGACGTGGCGCGAAAACGCGAATAACAATAACGGCGCGAGTGAGGGAGAGAAAGGGAAAAAATCGTCGCCGCGTACGTCCCGAAAACAATTACTAATCTCGATGAAAAGCGAACGAGATCTTTCCATTTTCCATTAGGTGAAAATACCTGGATGGAAAACTCGCGCGCCTTCTTATTCCTCGTGAACATTAAAGTAAGTAGTCGTTGGAGAGGGGCGGGAAAGGGTAGAAAGGAAATATCGAAAAATCATTCATTCGTCCTACTCTTCTGATATGCGAGGAGAAAATAAAGAGGGCTTCCAATTAGCGTAAAAGGTGTGTCTCTCCTATTGCTTTCAACCTCGATAGAAGCACCCCCTACTTTATCGGCCGAGGGCGATATTAAGCGTGGATGATTGTGTGGCACTCAGGGGAGGACCAGCCGAATCATTACAAAGGAAAAGTTATAAACATTACAGCGGTAATTACCTTCATATCATCACTCTTGCTCCTAGAAAAATAATTACACATAATTGATCCATTACCGGATCAATAAAGATTGATTCTACCTAATTAATTAACTGAAACACCTGCGTAAACAGTTAATCAAGTACCATGTTTATTCTAAAGAACAATTAGAAAAGTTACACACGTATTATCAAAACTTACTAATTATTGCATTTGCAAAAGTAATTAGCAGCCAAGTCAGTTGAGATCGGACCGGTGAATCTGCATTTGATACGAATGAAGAATAAGTTTAAGAAATATTTTCAATCAATCATTTTTATTGCAATACATAAACAACAAACAATTACAAAAGTACTAATATTACTGAGAAGATAATTACATGCAGCGTTATCGCTCAGAATCGAACTTAATACAGAATGATCATTGAAACTCTACAGCTTTTCATCTATTATAATCACCAATTCAAAGTAAACTTTCGGTGATACGTGTCTATGACACATCTGGGGAAGTAAGCCATCTAAAGAGTCATTATGTATGAAAATCGGTAGAGCCGTATATATGTGGCAGTCGTGCTCAAATGCAAACGCAACAGTAACATTTCCTTTCTGTAATCGATAAAATTCTGGAAAAATTATTGAACGCAGTTGTTGCATTAATCCAAATCACACCATTGAATCTGTCCCTATATCTAATGCAACTCAGTGTAATTTCCATTATGAGTTCGATATCACAAAAGATGTTACAAATGGATCATCATTTCCATTCACAATATTACTATTGCTACAAAAAATAATTGCGTACAACCAAACAAATTTAGATTAAATTATTGGTTCTAGGCAATAAGATCATCAATGAATAATCGAAATGCTAAATGTCGACGAAATTTATGGAAATTATGGAAATTATTACCTGAATACTCTATCGTCACTTTCTTGCCAGTAAAAATGGCAATGGAGTGTTGGCAATATTTTTCCAATTTCCAAAATTTACCTTGGAATAATATCGATCCCATTAAAACATTCTTTATTAACTCGGTGATATTTTATCAGGTTTAAATTAACTGAGTCTTGGTTGCTCTAATTGAATGTTGTTATTTTTTCACAGGCAATGAGGGTAGAGTCAATAGGAATAGTCATGTGTTTGAGCTATACTTTTGTGATTTTAATATTGTTATGAAAATAGCACGATGATAGTACGATAGTTGAATGGGCTTATAGTTATTTATTATACAAGCGGATAAAATGAACGTTTAACGAGCGATATGTTTAAACGCGCGCGGCGCAGCCGCAAGCGCGTTAATATCGCGACTTAAACGTTTAATGTATCCGCGAGTGTATTACAACGTTTTATTCAATTTTGCCATATATAAACTTACGTTTAGCGGAGCAAGTCCAATTTTTGAGAAAATTTGACAAGATGACAACGTCAGTGCCGCAACATTGACAACGACGAAATAATTTAAAACATATAAAACGTCACTTTATACGGCAAAATTCACTAGACAGCGGATTAAAACATTTTAATCCGCTGTCTAAATAAACAAAATAAACAATGACTTTATAGGTTCGATTTGACGTCAATAAACGTCAGTTTATATGGCAAAATTGAATAAAATATTTTATTTTCAAATTTATGTATCACTGTGGTCAGCTTACATAACTTGTTTGATCTTGATTGTTCCCGATGTGAGTATTTTTCCTGAAATATAATAGTGTTAGTGGAAATAGTAATATGTACTGTAATTCGAAATTTTTTTGTTTGTCTTCAAATAAAGAAATCTTTTTTTTTTTTCGTTTTAATACATTTTCAAGCTTATCAGCTATTCTTATTAGATAGATTCAACAGTTAGATCTGAATACATGTTAAAATTTTCGCAGAAATTGTAGCAATATATTTAGTGGAAGTTGTGTTGGTGTTGTTATTTTTTTCTTTGTGACTTCTGACCGGTTATAAAAATGCTAATTCCTACTTCAGTTTAATACTTCTTTTTCGTTTTTATCAGATGATTCAATTGTGTGTAATTTTTTCCAAGAGTAATTGTGACATGTCGATAATTTTTCTCGATTCTGAATAAAGCTCGCTGCTTTATGGAAATCATTGGAATATTAATTATTTATGAACTAGATAGTTACGTATCACTTCACTACTAATAAAAAAAGTCATTTTAAAGTTTCAGGTAACGTTTTGCAACGGTAAAATATTTCCAATAAGTTTGTTAAACTTAATATTTTACCCCTGTATTAATTCTCCTTTAAGAGGTAGTAATCTTACAGTATTTCTGCTCTAAGAGCTTATTTCTTATGCACTCCGGATTGTCGACAAACGGTGATTACCATGTCAACTCATCGTCCTTGATAACTTAATAAGTAATGGACTGAATGAACTCATATTTTCATACAGTTTAGCTTTGACGGGCGACGGTCAGTCGGCCCTAATTTAAACCAGTAATATTTATCAACTATTACGCTATCAATTGCACTATCTAATGGATTATAAACATAAGAATGTAGTTACTTCCGGTGAAAGAATAAGGTGAAGGAGCGGCAGGAATAACTGAAACTGCTTCAAGAGGGGTTGTTGCTTAAAGCTGGTATGTGTGAGTTGTTGACCGAGCCACGAGAAAACGCCTAACGAATTGTACGTCTGTATATATCAGGTCAACGATCAACGAGCGATTGAATGTTACAGTAGACATTTCACTTTGGTTTCAGAGCTATCAGTCCTTGGCCAGAGTGAGCATTAGTTATCGAAGTTATTTAATATCCCATTTCGCAGTATCATGAGCTGATATATTAAGGTGATGAATCCTTTTATTTTTACTTTACTTTTTAGTATATTAGCCGAAGATGCTATCCTTAGTGGATGTCATTGGTTATTCATTTATTACAACTCATGATCCCTTTTTGTCTGATTGATTTCTCCTCCTCATTTCCTGAATTTGAATGAATTTGATATAGCCTCTTGCAAACTAGCTGGCAATTAGTTTTGTTCCATTATTTTGAAGAAGATAGGGGTAAAGTGTTTCATTTCTTTAAAAAAAACAATGGTGTCGGTGTTACAAGACGACAACAATATGTCATCTGGTAACTCTAAGTACCACGAAACAGCTGCGAATATCACTAAAAATTCGACCAATGAGGCATTGTTTGAAAACGAAAACCTGTTGCATATTTCTTGAAACATGTCAATTCAATTTTTTCATTTTTCATAACGAATATAAGAAAAGTACTTTCAATCCAAAATTTTAAACTGTTAAAGGACTTTTTACTTGCCAGTTTATAAATGGAAAAACGATTTTAGTAACCTAACCGAAGTAAGTATATTTATTTTGAGAGGTCTCTCATAACTTCAGGTACGGTCCTGACTCTAAAACAAAACGGAGACAATGCGTAAACCAGGTATTAAGAGTGGGACGGAAGAGGGTCTATTGTAAAAATCTTGAAGCTCCTTATTACAGTTAACATGCGCGATCATTTCCCGAAAATTAAAAACGCCCCGGGCACGTATCATTTTCATTTCTATTCTAAAGATAACAAAAACGTAATTTCGAAATCGCTATTTCACTTGTTTTCGCCATTATTTCATTTCGCCTCGAAGAAAAAGCAAGCGCGCTTTATCTGAACCATTCGATCGAACTGAGGATTTATAAGGAAATTTAAGTAATTTGAATAATATCTAATATTAATTATTACACGATGGAAGGATCCCCACATAAGTAAACAATTTCTCTGAAAAAGACTAACAGGGGTTTGAAGTAGGTATCTCAATTACGTGGATCCAATCTCCAATCGAATTACAAATTATTGCACGTTATCAATACAGGGTGTTCGAAAAAATAAATTCCAAAAATTGATCGGTTTATTGATACCTACCGAAAATTTCAAATTCAAATATCTTTTTTTATATCTTCAGCACTTCAAAATATTACTCTACTGAGAACATAATGGTAGCTCTGTCAAAATTAATACCTACGTATTTATTTACGTACATATTACGTAAAAATTAACAGTTTTCAATCACTGAGAGAGTTACTGAGGAGTTTTGGGGGGAGTACTGCCACTGCTGAGATTGACTAGAATTAATTAAAAATTCCCTTTATCGAAACATTGATTTATACAACACTATTAACTAATGAAAACAATTATAAAAACATTACCAAATTGAACGTGGCAAAATTATTCGCCTTCAATCCGCGACCATGTCCCCTTTCTCGTTTCACTCCCCCTCTCGCTTTTTAAACTTCCCCAAATCCCCAACTGGAAAAATATATCACGTGGTGTCGATCTCTCCCTGTTAACACACATTTTCCGATTCGCTGCTGGAAAAGTTTGATTAATACCCTCCGCTGTCAATTGTTTTCCAGATCGGTCTATTGAATTGAGATTTTCTCCTCTTTTTGTCGTTTTTTTCCCAACCTGTTGAATGGGTTTTTGTGTCGAAAGGGCACTTAATAAAATTTAAGGAAACGAAAGGAGTTTGTTGCGTATTAAGAGGTAAAGGTATTAAGTAACCATTATATGGGGCTAATTAACTTATAAACGATCCGAAAGATGGAATAATATAGATTACAATCTAAGTATTCAACGGAGTTAGTTTCTATCCAGGTCATTTATCGTTCTGACCTCATAAATTCCCTTTAAAATATGGATTCTCATGAATTGGTTAACAGCCTTACAAATACTCCATATAATTATTCCGAATGCGATAAAAATCGAAATAAGTTCGCTTCCGGTTAAGAAAATGTTAATTCTCGAATGCGCCTCAGTGGTTTTACATCTTCTAAGCTTAACAATAAATAATTAACCCCAACCGAAATCGATTTACATATAATACACATTAACAAAAGTATTTAGTTATTGTGCGCAGTTAAGAATCATATGGTGTTTTACATGTATAATTGGAATTTTTTCACACAAGTGAGCGTATAGTAATTCGAGATTAATTTCGTACGTTATATAGATAATGATACATTCTTTCCGAACGAGCATTCAATTATATCTAAATATATACGATATCAAATAATTGGATACACGGTTAAATATTCATGAATTTGATGCTTTCTTTGTTTCTAACGTTCTCCTAATCTGAAATATTCACATGGTAAGTATTTATTTATTTCGCCATTTCACATTCAGATTTAGAATAATAGTTAATTAGCGAAACGTTCTAATGCCAGTTTATCAACTAAGATATATATAATTACGATTCGCTTCCTAGAAAGACGCTAAAATATACAAATATCTGTCAATTAAATGGGCGAAGAGGTTTATGTTGGAACATGGTTATGTAGATGAGTGCATCCTCTTCGTATGTTCATTTTTCACACTTACTTTTTCGTCTCTTACCTTTTCTGTTGTGCCTTCCCAACGTATTTACCATTTCTGTTTTTTTTTTATTTGTTCGCAATTTTTATTTTGTCTTTTCGCTCTGTAGTTTAGTCTTAAGTTTTTTTTTGTCATTTCTCCCTCTGACATCTTACAATACAATCGTAAATAATAGTCCATTCTACTATGTCTTTGGTAGGAACGATTTGTAACTATAAGTTCTTGCTGGAGAAAAATATTTAGGTATAATTTCTTTTTAGTTATTCCTGTTGTGTCCATGGTTGTTTCTGCTGCACACACTCATGACTTTTTAAGTTATTCCTTTTTCTGCTTCTTTTGTTTTCACTTTTCTACATGTCGCCGGTTCTTACGCTTTATTTTCTCCTTTCTGGCGTATAGATAGTACGATTTCTATTTCAACCCCAAACTACCTTGCTTCTCTCTTTTAAATTTTATTTATTAGTTCCTTCATTTCTGTGTACTCATTTCTCCCATATTCCGAACCAATTCCCAGATGTTGTGTTGTCATTTCCTTATTTCATTATCAAAATCTGTCGCAGCCAGTTCTATCATCTGCCATTTCTTCAGGATTTTCTGTGCGTATTAACATCTTCTGTAAGTTCGCTGAAATTTTGTTTCCATATTTCTAATATTGTATTGCTTTTCATGTTAACCGTATTAAATTCTTCCTGTCTAAGTCGTATTTGTATTTTCTGTTGTTTTCATAATAATACTTTAATAATAATAATTTCATAATATGAAATTCATAATTTTCACCAGTCACTTTTCTAATTGTCGGATGGGGTGGGGTAACGGAACATGATTTTACAACGTGGTTGCAAAATTAAAAGGAAATGGTTACCCTTTAAATCTGATTAACAAGCTACATAGGAAGTACTTCTAGAAACATAGTCTATCGTTTCATATTTCTTATAAACAAGTTGAGACCCTTAATTATAAATCTATGACTTTTTATGACCAACTATCTTCACAACTAGCTAAAATCTTCAAACCGTTCGATATTACAATCTCATTTAAAACGAATAACAGTTTGTATTCGCATCTGGTGAGAATAAAGGATCCAACCCCTACCTTAACAAATTCTGGAGTATATAAACTGTCATGTCATGCGACTCTTTTTATATAGGTCAGACAAGGAGACAATTTTTAATCAGACTCAATGAACATTTCATATGGATAAAAAAACTCCAAAACCCTGATATTGTAATAACTCCTTCAACTTTTGCCAATCATATTTTGTCTAATACACATGCATATAACATGGAGGAATACTATATACTATAGGTATACTATATACTATATATACCATACTATATAGGTTAGGATAGGCGTTCCATGTTGTTTATGTGTATATTTTAGTTTATGTTTAAGTCTGACAATGACATCGACACCTGTTCGCTGCACATTGACCGTGATTGTGATGTCACTTTTATTGTAGACCTCAGTCGTTGCTTTGAGTTCAATTTATCTACTCAATCGGCTCTCCTATAGATAATAAATTCATATAGTTATGAGGGCATAGTTCCGATAAGTCACACCAACTGACTCTTTTTGTCTTTTTGGCTTTTGGTGGAGATTTCCCTTGGAGAGATTTCCACGTGTAGGTTGACAGGTCAATTAGTTTTTGTTCGTTGTACCTATCAAGGTTTGTACACTGTGTTTTCATGTAATTCTTATTTTGATACTTTGTGTAATTTAGGTCTGATGATGGTGGTCTGATTCACCGAAACCGGTCACCTTTACTCCCCAATAAACTTCGTACGTGGTGAAGACAATCTTTCTCTTCCTCCTTAAAAGGAAAAAGCTGAACAGAAATTTTCTGTATAGCTTATACTCCCAAGTACTGTACTCCCAGTCATAGTTTTACTAGTACTCATAGAGGAAAACCCAATGGATATTAAGGAAATTTAATCAACAGTTCACCATTTTTAACGAAAAATAGAGGAAACCTTTTTGCAACCCTAACAGTAACATACACACTTCCAACCCAGACAGCACAAAGGTGTCTTTAAGACGTGTTACAGACGTCCCATTATAGCTGTGCAAGACGTCTGTGAACGTCCCTTAGACGTCTTGAAAGCGTCTTTTACACGTCATTTGTTACAATAAAAGACGTCCTTACGACGTCTTTAAGATCTTACAAGCTGTATATAAGACGTCTTGAAATCTGTCTATAAGACGTCTTTAAGATGTCTTACAAGCTCTATATAAGACGTCTTTAGGATGTCTTGCAACCTCTATATAAGAAGTCTTAAAGACGTCTTTAAGATATCTTGCAAGCTGTATGTAAGACGTCATTAAGACATCTTTAGAAAAAAAATACGACGCATTGTTAACCTAGGCCAAAATGAAAACACATCAATTTTTAACCAGATATATTTTATTACAACACAATAAAATAATATATATTATTGTATATATTACATAAATAATGATATTAAATTGAACAGAACTAAACGATACATAGGTAATACATAAGTACATACAACATAAGATATACATAAGTAATAAATGCATATGCAAATGCAACTATTTAATTAGTTATACATGTATTATATAAATATTATTATTAAATCTGCAAACATATAATACCGCCTTCAAGACTGCCTAATTAAACAGTCCAAAAGTTGTCTGAAAAAGGTGTCTTTATTAATTTTGGCCTGTCAAATTAAGACGTTTTTAATATGACCATATGCGGACGTATAAAGAGGAATTTTGTTGGTCAACAAACATCCAGACTTCAATCAGACGTCTTAAAGACGTCCAAAACAAGACATTTTAAAGACGTTCAAAATAAGACATCTTAAAGACGTCTCTGTTAGATCTTCAGACGTCCAGACCACAATAAGACCTTTACAAGACGTCTTTAAGACGACGTGTGCTGTCTGGGAATACGCACATTCCACTAAATTTTACCTTATTCTCTACTTTTACATTTTAATGAGTCTGCCAGATGATCAGGAAGAAGGACCTCAACCTCAAAATACCCAAAATGGGTCATGGTCCATATAGAATTGTGCCAAATTAAAGTTACAAATATCCAACGAACTTCAAACAAAAATCTCCATTAGAAGTAATCAAAAAAATGGACGATGAGCATACGGAACTCGCAAAGGAAAGATAACATTTGTTGGACCTTCGAATCGAAACGGAAATTAAAAACGTAACATTCAGAATTTATAACTAATGATGACAAAAAATGAATGTGTAACAAGTTATACCAATTTTAACAACTATTTTAATTGTTTTGTTAGGAATTTTTATTTCTTAGAATAACTTATTTAAATATTGGTATGACAGAGTGTAATACAATACGTGCAAACAAAGTTATCCGTACCTACGTTTAAATTGTTCTTAAATTTTGTTCTAAAAATTTTCATAACCGTAAATTTATAAACTAGTAAACGGAAATGTTTTTTCTAACATCATATGCTGCTTGCTCTTCATGTACACTTCAGGACATCTTCATCTAATTTCACATCTCAAGGATATTCTGGTAAGGGAAATTTGTCATTCGATCCAAAGAGAACCTTAACTACATATGGATACGGTAGTTCCTAGATTTCCCTATATTAAATTTAATAATTTCAACACTATTTTCGGACACAATTCATATCGGCTCCAAATAATCCATTTTTATGTTGCAATCTATACTTCGTATTAAGTGTATATGATCGCCGTGCTCTAAACAAATCGAGGATCTCATCTCCTGAATTTTATTTTACCCAACAAATTTAATAAATCCGTTATTATCCTATTCGTGTAGGAAAATCAATGCTTTGCGTAGTTAAACAGCAAGAAACGAAAAATATCACTGACGAATTTTACGAGCAAATTACAATGATATAACCAACAACAATTGAAAACTTCGTGGCGCCCCTTGCTCTCTATCACTTTATTGGGCGGTCAGACCGTTCTGGAATCTTGCTCAGGACATTAAAATTTACCGATGGGACAATAAACGTTGACTGATTGCTTACCTGTTACTAACTGTAAATGTACAAGAGAAAATTAACGACTTACCGTTATAATATAAACGTTTTGTTCCGTTGTTAATTTCACTGTTAAATTCCTTTGCCGACAAAAGATTCGTGACAGTCAGCTATAGCTAGCCTCCGCGTCACAGACGGATTGTTGCCTTCGAATGGAGGGTCTTTCCTATGTTAGGCGCAAATGTGTTTTGCTGCCTACTGTTTGCGTTCTTTTTTGGGTTGTATAATTTTTTTTCCAAGTGTCAAACATCGTTGTCATTCAAAACTTGATTATACCACCCTGAAGAAGCTAACAAGCAGAAACACGTGTCGGTGGTTACCGTTTCTTAACGGAATTAGACGAGTAAGTCGTTAATTTTCTCTTTTATATATATATATATATATATATATATATATATATATATATATAGAACTTTGTTGTCACGGCTGAATTAGTTAATAAACTAAATAGTAACGGGGATGCAGCCTTATCTTGGGACTTTTTTAAAAGAACACTCTTATTCCTTTAATACAGGAGCTTTCGACAATGTTTATTGTCTTTATCAACTGCAAAGAAAACGAGATTGCTGTTAAAACTATATAACACATCAGATCCAGAAAAAAATTTCAATATCGAAATATCTTTGTAACGTCTCGTTTGTAACAAATAACCTGCCTCTTCCACTCCAATATTGAAATTTTTTTCTGGATCTGATGTGTTATATAGTTTTAACAGCAATCTCGTTTTCTTTGCAGTTGATAAAGACAATAAACATTGTCGAAAGCTCCTGTATTAAAGGAATAAGAGTGTTCTTTTAAAAAAATCCCAAGATAAGGCTGCATCCCCGTTACTATTTAGTTTATATATATATATATATATATATAGCGAGGGTTTACATATTAAATCCGTTTCTGGCATCTCATCCTCCACCTTCTATTTCTCCAATCTCTCCAATCTTCTTCATCTAAATCTCTCTTTTCCATATCGTTTCTTATTTCTCTTAGTTACTCTAATCTGGGTCTTTTTCTTTTTCTTCGCTGTACAGGTTACCATTCAAAAGCGTTTTTTGGTATTCGTTTTTTTCCATGCGTTGTATGTAGCCATAACACAGCAGTGTTTTTCTGTCTATTTCGTCAAGAACTGTATTTTCTACATGCATATTTTGTCTAACTACCTCCTTTCATATATGTTGTACTACTGATATACTAGCACTTCTCCTCCAGAAATCCATATCTACAGCGAGAAGCCGGTCCTTAGTACTTTTGTGTATTACCCAAATTTTCGCACCATAGGTTACACAGCTTTCTAATACATATTGCCTGGTACATTTGTTTTTTAGTTCTTTCTTTTATATTTTTATTCCACAGATTAGGATGTAGTTGTCTGATTATTATTTTACGTTGCCCAAATTTTCTGCGAATATCTACTTCATCTCTGCGCTCTTGTGTAATCGTCACCCCCAAATATTTTTATTGTGTTGTATGCGTTATTGTAGTTCCTTCCACGTTCAGGTCTCTTGCTATTCCCCCGATGACCATATATTGTGTCTTCTCTAAATTGATCTCTAAACCCCATTCCTTGTATTCGGCTATTAATTTTCTGATCATGTAGTTAGCGCCGTCTTCATCCTCGGCTAATATTAATAGATTAAGGCGAACAGCAGTATGTGGATATTTTCGTCATTTAATTTTATGAACATAATTTTACATTTCTTCATCCAAGGCTTGTTCCATATATACACTTTGAATAGAGTTCTTGTTCTTGTTCTTTTCACTAATGTTAGTCTTCGACATTGCTTCCTATATTTTATTTCATGGTACCGAATCTCAGGCTTTCCTCAGGTCAATAAATATCACATACAATTCTTTTCCTCGAACCTAAATTTTTGCCTAAATGTAAAAGGCCTGTCTATACATGATCTCCTTGGTATGAATCCGCTTTGTTCCTTAATTTATACTACTTCCTCCTCCAGTCGTTTATCGATAATGCGTCCATAAAGTCTCGCTATTGAAGATGTCACAGCTATGCCGCTGTAATTATCACATACTTTTTGTTTCCTTTTTGTGTATTGAACTTTATTGATTGCACTCTTCTGGGAACTCGTCTCCATTCACGATTTTATTAAATATTTTACATACGATTTCGATATCTTGGTCAAGAGCATACTAACTTAAAGACTTCAATAGGAACACTTTCAACTGGAGATATATTGTTGTTCGTCGTTCTGAGTGTTTAATCGCTTCTAAGTACTAAGATATCTACTCTTGTTCTATTTCTGTCGTCACTTTTAATGTCTTCTTTTGTTTGTGTCTTGAATTCAACTCTATTTACTCTATTATTTAACTCTATTATTCAGTTAGAAGTTTCTCATAATACGTTTCCCATTTAATCATTCCTATTACATATAGTATCCGTTGTTCTTTATTGGTTTTTCTTATGCTATTTACGCATTTCCAGGATTCTCGAGATCTAGAAGTTCCCACCAAGGAATTCATCTGAGCACATATTTGAACCCATTCGTTATTTTTTGATTTGTTTGTTTCTTTCTATGCCAACTACCTGAGAGTCTGTTAATTCTTTTCTGTCATTGGGATCTTGTGTGTTTAGCTATATCTCGTAGAGTGATGTTTTAAACTCAGTGAGTTTCTCCAAGTATTCTTTGCACCAAAATATACTGTTCAGATGTTTTCTCTTTTGCTTTAGACCTAACACTTCTTGGGTCGCTTCTTTGATTTTCCATTTCAACCCATCATTTATATTTTATATCTTTCGCACGTCTTTTTACAGATTGTCGTAATTTGTTTGCAAGTTTCAATTTACATAGAAAAGTGGTTTCGCCGTTTTTGAGGATATCAATGTTGTAATTTGGTTCCAAATTACTCCAAAATTTCCATTTTTGGTTCCAAAATTTGCTCTTTCTTCTTCTTCTTCCGAGACTGGATCTTTTTTATTTCAATATGTAAAATAGAATTTTCCTTTTACGCAAAAGTGATCAGAGCCGCACTCTGCTCACGACCCTAACATTCAAGGGTTGCATAGACGAATTTTTTTGCTTACTACGTAATATATTATAGATTTCTGTCCCAAACCCGGTCTTGCCGAGGTATAATTTATGGATATCCACGTTGTGAAATTGAGAGTTTTCATTGAGAATTTTGGCAAATATTTGTTAGTCTGCACCCAGTGTCATTTTCCCTATCTTCCCCGTATCTTCCTATAATTTTGCAATTTCTCCTTTTTCCCATTCGGTTATTAACATATCTCATAATTAATAATTCGCTGTGTTTTTTGAACTTCTCTATTTCGGCCGAGAGCTCGTCAAAGAATGTATTTTTCAATCCTACGCATATGTCTTCGTTTGGTGCATATGCTCCTATAATCGTTACAGGTTCATTTTTTAAGGCCATTTTAACTGTAATGATTTAATGACCCCGATGTATTTCTTGTGTATTATTATGCCAATTCCAACTTTGGCTCTCTTATCTTTCTCAACCCCATTATACAGGAGGACGTAATCTCCTTTATAATCGGTTCCATTTCCCTTCTTTTTAGTTAATATCTGATATTGCTGTTATATCTATCGAGAGATTTCTGATTTCAATGATTACTTGTTGGGCTTTGTTATTCCATCCCTGTATATTCCAGCATCCAAAATTCATGATCCTTTTTCTTTACTTTGTCGATTTCCGTTTATAACCGTCAGGGTTCCGAGGCTTCTGAATGAGATTTTTAGCGGTAATAAGCTTTTCTGAGAGCCCGGTTGTTAGCCTGACGCCTAAACACTCCTCCTTTTTTATCAAGGTTTGGGAGCGGCAATGATCGGTGTTGAGCTACTCGGTGCACCCGAATTGTGGTGCGGATTGCCCTGCCCGCCAATACCCTACCCGAATTGCGGTGACGAAATATTTTCTACCTGTTGCTGTAACCCAAATTGTGGTACGGATCCCACAGTTATAAACTCGATCATCGGTCCTGTTCGTTTTACCAAACCTCAATTGTTTATCCTTGCCCCAACAAGCGATCGCGAATAGAACGAAAATAGTTCGAAAAAAGTTCGATACACTATTTTTTATAAAATAACACAAGTAAGAATTTGGGAGGTACACCGGAGTTATTTAAAATTATCGTTAAATTATTATTCAGTAGGTAGAGGTATCGCCTAACTTGTTGGACCGCAATTCGGGTTAGGGATTATATCCCCTTTTCAGAACTGATCTACCTGTAGGTCCTCGTGCCGCAATTCGAGTGTGCCCGAGCTACTCCGGTCTAGGTTTGTCGTACCCCAAAAAAGGTGTCTTTTAAAACAATTTTGTCGACAAGAACGAAATACCCATGTAGTCCAAAAAAATTGATGCATTACATTAGTAGAAAAAAATTGTGGGAAGTAAAAACAAGTTAAGATACTTCCAACTCTTTCAGTTATTTTTAGCCGAGCGCAAATTAGTATATACGATGTGTTTCCCATAGAGTTATCAACTGTAACCTCAGCATTTATAATAGAATCGGAATGGGTATTCGATTTATATGTTTCTTACACTGATATTGATTTCCTTTTTATATGTGGTAGGAGTATTTGATGCTTTTTTCCTTTGTACCATGTAAAGCATGACATATGTGGAACATATAATTTCGAGACCAATTTTATTCAAATTTATGTTCAAACAGCAAAAACTATAAACTCATTTTAAATCATAATAACACAAGCAATGTTATTCTATATATATATATATATATATATATATATATATATATCTCCGGTCCTATAGCGTTCTGCGCCTTCCGATTCCTCGCTTCCATTCTCTTCTGTCGCCCCAATCTCCTGGTTGAAGGTTAGTTTCGACATGGCCTTTTGTATTCCTCCCATCCATGTCGCCTTAGGTCTTCCCTTTTTTCTTCTTTCTGTTGGTGTCCATTTCAGGATTTGCTTGGGGATTCGTGTATCATCCATCCGTTCAACGTGTCCGTACCACACCAACTGTCTTCGTTGGATTTCTTCTATTATATTTGTTCGGACGTTCATAATTTCTCTAATTCTTTCGTTCGTTACTCTTTCAATTCTTGATTTTCCTGCTGCTGTACGCCAGAAGTCTATCTCTAGGGAAAGCAGCCGTCGCTATAAATTTGCCGTAAGTTGCCTAGTTTCACAGCCATAGAGAACTATACTTTTAAATATGAAGTTTTATAGGAGGTGTTTTCGTTCTCGGGAGATGCACTTTGATCATAGGATGGAGTTTAGGCATCCTATCACTCTCTTCCCTTTTATAATTCTCTCTTCTATCTTTCTCTGTACTGCCCCCACTGTTAAGCTTTGTTCCTAGGTACAGGTATTCCGTACACACCCCTACTGTTTCGTCTTCTTCTGGGTGTAGATCATTTCTGTCGTTTCCAATGCATAAGTATTTTGTTTTTGATCGATTTACCGAAAGTCCCCATTCCTCATATTCTTTAAACAGTCTTCTTGTCATGAATTCCAGGTCCTATTTATCTTGTGCGACGACCACTTGATCATCAGCGAAATGTAAAGTATATATGGTTGTACGTTTATTTATGGGTATGCCCATTCCGCTGCATGCTCTTCTCCATTTTGTTAGGACTTCATTGAGGTATATCTTAAATAAGGTGGGGGACAAGCAGCAGCCCTGTCTCAGACCTTTGGTAACTGGAAAGCTGTCCGATAATTCACACTTCAGCTTAACCTTGGAGGTTGATTGGTCGTAAAGTTGCCTTATCGCTGTTATTAGGGTATTATTTATTCGAGATCTTTCCATTACTTGCCACAGTTTTTGCACTGGGACAGTATCATACGCTTTCGTAAGGTCCACAAATGGAAGGTACACCTCTCGATTTCTTGCAACTTTCTTTTCGTTAAGTTGGGTAAGGCTAAAAATATGGTCAATGCAACAGCGACCTGCTCGAAAACCTGCCTCTTCTTCGATTTCTTGATGTCCGTATTCTTCTTCTAAGAGACCTTGGAGAACTTTTCCATACAGGCGGCTCATTGTGCTGATGCTGGTAACAGATATACACCTATAGTTGGAGCAGTCATCTCTACGCCTTTTTTGTGGATAGGGGTGATCCAGGCCTCTCTCCACACTAAAGGAATATTTTCCCCATTTACATACCTAGAGAATAGTTCTTGTATGTGTTTAACGAGTTTTTGCATCCCATATTTAATTAGTTCCGCAGGTATGCCTTCTGGTCCACTAGCTTTGTTATTCTTCCTTGATCTAACTACTCTCCATATCCTCTCTTCGTTCATTTCGAGGGGTGGGCCTTGAACTTGGTACATTTTTGGAGAGGCTGCCAAGTATTGTGACCTATCTTCTTTGAGCTGCTGGGAGTAGTGTTGACGCCATTCGCTTATCTGTATAGGCTGGAAGTTCACTCTGTTTATGGTGTTCGTCTTTAAAGTTTGTATGAGTTTCCACGCTTCTGATGATCTTGTGCCTCCCAAATAACTGTCGACCTCTTTACATTTCCTTTCCCATGTGTCATTTTTATTTTTCTTAACTATGTTTTTAAATCTCGATTGCTCTCGCCTCTTGTTTTGTATTCCTTTGATGTTCTAGCTCTTCATTCTAAGTAATGTTATTTTTGATACATGGAGGGATATCTATAGTGCCTAGAGCTTCTATAGCTGCCGATTTTAAGGTTTCTATAACATGCGCATATAGGTCCTTGGTTTGGCTTCTTAGGTGTTTATCATTTAGCATTTGTTCCAAGCGATTTTGGTATAATCCTCTAATACTGGATTCATACAGGCCTTTGATGTTATATTTAGTCCCAGTTATTTTATTCTGAGTTGAGCAGTCCGAATTTTGTACGCTATTTAATGTGTTAAACGGAATATAGATTTTTGATGCCAGGAAATAGTGATCCGTGCCACATTCCGTCCCTCTATGCACTCTAGTGTCTCGTACCTGCCATTTAGTACCATTTAGTGCCATGTTTGATTATTATTTAGTCAATAATGGATTTTTGTCCTCTGGTGTCTTGGTACCAGGTATATTTGTGAATGGTTTTATGTTGCGAAAATCCATTTAATATTTTTAGTTGCAGCTTTTCTTTTGGACTTTTCTTAACCCAAATAATCAAAATTTATCAGGAGGCAACCTTATACTTTATGATATAAACTTAACAGTTTCAAAAGTGAGAGATCCAATTGATGTTCCTGACGAATACGTCCGTAGTCTTTGATTATGGGCGTCGAGCACTGCCCGAAAACGTTCGGTTGGAGTTCTATATAGACAGCGGATGGAATCTGGAAAGTCAGGAAACGCCCTGACGTCGGGGGAGTAGTCCGCGAGAACCACGGTTTCGACACAAGTACCAAAACATTGATTTATATCGGTTACGTTCTTACAGTCCTTCGTACTGTACAAGCTGATCTCTTAGAATTCGTAAGAATCCCTTCCAGAAACAAATTTCACTATTTATATCATTAGTTTAGACAATGCCTTAATTCCTCGATAAGACTACAATTTTCAAACTCAAATGGGCCTATTACTAGAAACGATCGAGAGATAAAGTATAACTAACGTCCCTTGATTACGTGACAAAGTGTAACATTCCAGGATAACCAGTTGCGAACGTATCATAAATTATCATTACTTATTAGAAATTAATTGCACACACGCATAACTCAAAAACCGTAGTAGATACAAATCTGTATTGTATCCTCAAAGAAAACATAATTTAAACTAAACCTAAGTTCACACGAAACAATGAAATCAATCGGTCAAGTACTTCTCGAGTTATTAGCGCTAAACGTTAATTAGATTAGTTAAAGTTAAAAAGTTATAATACGTTAATTATTGTGAAATAGCTGTACATTCATTGCAAACGAGGGTATTAGGTTGTGAATAAATTTTATAACTTATTATATTGACGAATTATTCTTTGAAACAAACGAAATTAATGAATGTCTACGTTATATCAACGAATATTGACATTAAATAATGAAAATGTTTTCATTAAATGTTTATAGTATTGACGAAGTACTTAATGAGCCAACGAATAAAATAACATACGAACGGTTAACACACTTGAATACTTTGAAATAACGAAAACGCGCTAACATGATTAACAATTTACCTATTCATTGAAACAACGTGCAAATTGTTAACGATAGTCCCTGCGTTATGTCAACGAAAGTGGACGCTAAATGACCAAAATGTGTTGTTTTAAAGTTTATAACATTGATATATTATTCAATGAACCAGCGTACAAATAGTTAACGAAGGCCTGTACGTTATATCAACCAACTCGTTATGAGACGAAAATGCGTTCATTAAATGTTTATAATATTTGCAAATGATTGAGGGAATCAAACCGCACAAATGGTTGACGAATAGTATTAACCACTCATTGACGTCAAGTTAGCGAAGTTAAGGGTTCACAAATCGTATGTAGAACATGTTTTTCAGTGTGGGACACTTTAGGTTAGGAAAGTGAAATGTGAACAAACTGCTCCAAAAATTAACAAATATAAACATTAACATTTTCGTACTGTTTTGATACTTCATTTTGGAGAACAGGAAACACATCTTATGTGTCAAATCCACTAGATTATAAGGGAGATTATGATTAGCATTGAGGATTAATATGGAATATGAACGTGAACCGAATGATGACCATCAAGAAGATTTTACTTAAGAAACCTGTCCATAATTGTCTGTAGACGAGGAGCCCACAACCAAACAAGGCATCCCTGCTATCTGGTAGGCTTATAGGATATATATTAGCTGAAAAAAGAACATTACCTTAGCAATGGATGCTTGTTTGGATGGAATCACTCCTCCGCCGAAGGCAATTAGTTTTTGCTTTGCAGCGATTTTTGCTGCAGTTCAAAAAATGTAGGTGAGAGTTCAAAATTAGTGCGAGTAACCACCATTTTTCAGTATTTTGGTTTGTGCCACTTCGTAATATTTTGGTCCCCATGGCCAGAATCATTATCTTCAACAGCATATGCTTCAACAGGTGTTGAAATAGTGACCATTGATAAATATATCGTTTCGTTGTAGGAATCTGGATACTATTTATACATTTTTTTATTTCTCAAAATTTGTCATTATAATGAGATCGTATCCTGAATCATTAGATAATATTTAATTGGTTTCCACTTCTCTATAGATTTTATTAAGTATATTATGTCTTCGCCAACAAATTTATTGGATATGAGCGACCGGCTTCGACTGCTTAACAGTCATCATCAGGCTCTCGCTAGATATATGAGGAAACATTAGTTGACTGAAGGTAAGTATTTTACATAACAATACTCACAACAAAAGTTTTTAGGGCTCCGGGTATGCGACATGTGAGACGTCAAACGGTAAAACAACGTGGACAAATACAGTTAAAATTAACACATCGAAACACGAACTACAAGTGTTTGAAGGAAACCCTAGGATGTTAACGTCCTCATTATACAAAGGTTGATCGACAACTGTCTTTTCTATCTCAAATAGGACCGAAATTGACCTTCTAGAAAAATCTCAAATGTGATGAATGAAAAAGTTCACCCAATCGTGGGGGCATGCGCAGTTTCAAAATTGGCGGGTACAGGTAGAACATGATTCAACTCAACCAGAAACAATGTTGGGGCGATAATAAAGTGGCGTATTATCGACATAACCTTAAAAAAATCCGCTATTCTTCGGATACACATAACCATGGCCAACTTCGAGAACTTGGACAACCTTCTGTTATAGGTATATTATGGTTACTTTGTATACCTAATAGTACAAATTGGCAAAAATAAAGTCACTCCAGATTTCATTCTCAGAATCCTGACTTATCTTATACATACTGCTAAAAGTTCCTCCAAATGCCTCCAAGAAGTATCCTCTTTATTCAGATGTTGTTAGAGTTTGAGTTAGAGTTAGAGCACGATGAGTTTGTGAAATGTAGATGTTGTCAATGCATGGTATTCATGAAATTTCTCTAGTTTTGGATGATATGAGGGCCCTCTAACCTGATCTTCCAAACACTTTCCGATTTGTACACTTTTCATTTATTATCGTCTTCATCTTCTACTGCAAGTGCCACGAATGTCTGATATATTATTTTTGAAATTATTAAACACTCTCTGAACGAACCAAGTCGAGATTTTCAAAGAGACGGTGACACCTTTTTGGTCCAGTCGCCCCATTCTCAGAACATTTCTGGGATAACTGGACCACCCCATCTAGGATGAGAAGAGACACCAAAGTGTACTCACCGCATATTTGAAAGGTTGTTGTCATAAAATTTTTGCATAACTTTGCTGCACTGCTAACAATAACATCAAATGTGTGAATGAGGTTGGTGTAGTTATTTAAAGAAGAAATATGTGCTATACAATGTTGCCAATCATAATCAAAGAGACAATCATAAAGAAACCAAACAGTTGGAAAGGATGAAAATCATTGCCCAGTTTGAGTATTGGGAACAGTTATTCACCAGTAATATACTTTAAAGATACTCTTTGTGAAAAGCCTAGAATACAATAGACCATTGGTGCTCGTGTTTGTCGACTTCCAAAAAGCTTTCGATACCATTGAAATGAATGCAATCCTGAAGGCGCTTAGCCAGTGTCGCATAGACTACAGATATACCCGTCTAATACACAATATTTACAGCAACTCGACCGCGAGCGTAAAAACCCATAACGCGACCAAAAAATTTCCCATACAAAGAGAAGTTAGACAAGGCGATACATTGTCCCCAAAAATATTCAACACTGTTTTAGAATATGCTTTTAAGGCTCTGAATTGGGGAAACAAAGGTGTCAGTATAGATGGGAAGATGCTAAATAATCTGCGATTTGCAGACGATATAGTGCTGATAACAGACAACCTCAAAGAAGCCGGTATAATGATAAACGAACTGAAGCAGGCAACTGAAAATGTTGGCCTTTACATAAACCAGCAAAAAAACAAAAATCATAACAAACCTAGCACTGGGAGGGACTATATTACTAGACAGCAAAGCCATCGAGGAAGTCGACGAATACAAATACCTGGGACACCAAATTAAAATAAATAGAGACAACCAAACAAAGGAATTACAGAGGAGGATTGGTCTTGGATGGGCAGCATTTGGAAGATTGAGAGATATTTTCGGTAGTGACCTTCCAATGAGCTTGAAACGGAAAGTATACGATCAGTGCGTGCTGCCAGTAATGACTTATGGCGCCGAAACGCTTACCTTGACAAAAGGCACTGTGGAGAAATTGGAAGTGGCCCAGAGAAGGATGGAGAAAGCTATGCTGGGTATTGGGATCCAAGATCGTATCAGATACACCGAAATTCGACGAAGGACTGGGGTACGGGACATAATCCGGCGAATAACAACATTAAGGTGGAAATGGGCGGGACATGTTGCGAGATTTAAGGACGACAGGTGGACCATAAGAATAACAAATTGGAGACCCAGAGAGGATAAAAGAAGCAGGGGTAGACCATCAACAAGATGGAGTGACGATATAAAGAGGATTGGAGGACACTGGATGAGAACAGCTTAAGAGAGAACCCAGTGGAGCAGTTTAATGGAGGCCTATGTCCAGCAGTGGACTCAACACCAGGCTGGATGATGATGAATATACTTTATCTACTTTGCGTTACTAATGAACTCATTCTTACACCGAAAGTAGTGTAATAATATTCATATTCGTACACTACTTTTGGTTTTGTTAAGTTGGTATGTCAACCTCTCACAGAGACGTGTGCAGCCAAGGTTAAATTATAGTAAACATAACCTTTAAAATTTACATGAAAAATGTATTATTTGGTATAATTTTATATTATTCTAGTACAATATGCATTACAAATTACAAATTACAAAAGACGGCATGACCCAAAAGACGAACAACTAATCAGTAGCTAATACAGGCTTACCGCTAATATACAATTAGTGAAAACTTTAACTACGACATTACTGTGGCTTGGGCATTTATGCTAACGCCAGAGACATTTTGGGTGATTAAAGTTAGTATTTCCCTGAATATTTCGTTCGAAACTGGTCTCATTTGTGATTGAATTGATATTGTTTATAGTTCCAATTTTAGGGGGTTCTGGCTCGGACATTGGTTGTGCATTGACGGAAGCAGAAGTGGATATCGATGATCTCAGCATATCCGCCACATCTCTTTTCCTTGTTAACGAAGTGTCAATGTACCCCTCTGCTATTGCTCGAGACTGCCAGGCCCCATGGTTTTTTATAGTAATTAAATCTGCTCCATTATTGGCCAAGTTTGATGCACTGGACCTACGGAAGCAGTGCCCCGTGTACTGATCCGGATTAGCAAGATTCAGAAACGTAGCAATTATGCGTGGCACTTGGCTAACCTTATTAATCCCTATAGGGCTAGTGATGCATCGGCCGTTTCGGTATGCGAGAAAAAAGCGTTTTGAAGCTATACCGATTGGTCGAAGGCTGACATATTTCTTAATAAGATGAAGCCCGTAAGTAATAAGTATATCCCATTATGAGTATAACCTGAACGAAAACAATACAAGCAGGTAATAAATGAAACATGATTTTTAAAAAACAAACTTACTTTAATTGCCAAATAATGAAGATCGTCGCCTAGACTTAAAAACTGATTTATTTCAGCAATATCAAAACTTTTTGATTTTTTAGGCTGATATCCTTGAGACTGCCGTTTGAGAAAAGCATGCAATCGTGAAAACTTCGATATATCTGCGTGCTTATAAGCATTTAGACATGCTCTCAGCATGCTACAGTACGATATCCAGAGCGTCGAAAACTTTTTGTCTTGCTTTTCTCCTGAAAATACGCTGTACAGGTCAGTTCTACAGTTTTGTCTTCCATTTCTCGCACGTAGGTAAGAGCGTACTTATTGAATTTGTCCTAGGGCTACTAGATTTTCAAATTCAAATACGAAACGTCCATGTCAGTGACGTCAGTGTGACAGATAAAATAGTATATTACACACGTTTAATAAGACGTATTGTCACACTCGTTCCATTAAAGCACTCCTCGCTTCGCTCGTCGTGCTTTAAAACTCTCGTGTGACAATACTCCGTCTTATTAAACTAGTATAATAATATACTATTCTTGCGATATTGTCCACTTACATTCTATCATTTTTCCTATTACTGTTTCTTTGAATTATTTTTCTTCTCGTACCATTTTCACAATTGCATCTTCAAAGTTAAAAAGCGAATTAAAATTTTGTCCGATGGCTAAATAAGAGAAATGTACTCTACTCATGTGCCATAATGCAATGAGCATTTTCCCCACCTAGTTACATACCTACTTACCTTACAACTTTATAAAAGCTTCCCCACATCCATTCCAGTGACGTTTCATCCATTTGTTTTTAACGTAATTATTGTGTCGTGTGTTTTTAAGTGAGTTAACATATAAACAATTGTTTTCCGATGTCTCGACTAGTTTGCGTGGGATGGCAACAAAAGAGACAAAAGAGTGATGTTTACACAGGAAAAAGATAAAACTGACAAATTGTTGAGAGATTTGAAATATAGAAGCGCAAGTGCGAAATAGGACGAGAATCGAGGACGGAGGGAATGACACTTCGCGCGTTTTAAAACAACAAAACAAAATAAAATCGAAAGCTGTTCGTGATAATTTTACCAGATAAAAATCAAGTAAACACGTAGGAGTGTTCTTTTCGAAATGATTTTCTCTCAAGGCAACTCGAGGGTTATTCATAATAATCACCATACAAAATATGCCACTTCATTGCATTAAATTTAAACACCATCGATTATTATTTTTCGTCAAAACCTCATTATTCCCGTCGTCAAATTAACACATTAAGTCAACCGATTATTAAAAATTGTTCGATTCATCCAAACCGTGACTTTCAATAATAACATTTAACGTGTTCAGAACTTTTCTTATACAATAGACAGGATGTTTATTATACTCCCGCCTATAGCAGCTACCTGATTTTATGACTCCACATCAGCCTTTTGATCATTTATTAAGATTAAGTTGTGTTATTGTAACACAGTCAGCCATCGGAGGCATTAGCGAGAGATATAAAAGATAAATATGTGAAGAAATTGCAACAGTGGCATTACGTCACGTAGGGACGAATACCGATGAAAAAATTCGATTAATCATAACGAGGAAGGATAGTAATTAAAATGCTTCACTTTAAAGTTTCTTAATTTACAAAAGAATGTAAAGAAATTGTTACCTATTAAGGGGTTGAATGACAATTCAAATTAATCGCTTGCACAATTAGAATAATTAACTGAGTGTATTACCGGTGGAGTGTAGTAATGTTTAAAAAAATGATTACATCAGTATTTGGAAATATTCCAACTTAAGCGTGCAAAATTCTGCCCTCGCATGTATTTTTAAGATTGATGTTATATTTAAATTTCGATTTAGGTAGTTTTGTCCTTATCCTTCAATTTCCATTTTGAGTCGTTTAACCTGGTCATCAGTTTGTGTATTTGCAGAACCCTTGAGAGTATTAGATTTAGGTCTGTTGGGACACGACCCAAGAATTTAGTGCTTTTATAAACAGATAATGCGTATATCCTTATGTTGAAAAGTGTAGGTTAAAATTATGAATTCTGAGATTATATGGTTTAAGGTTAACCCTTATGGATATTGAAAGGACTTGTACTTCAACTTTACTTGCGAAATGTAATTTTCTCAATTTCTATGTTTCAGCATAGCCCATGGTTTTTAGTTGCTTTAAGTCTTTTCAAATCTAATGTATTAATTATGAATTGAACAGGCTCTTCCTCACATAAATTTGATAGAAATATTTGGCTTGTGCTAGCATAAAAAAATTCAAAAGTCCATCTTATAAAATTTGATCCATTTTGGATTAACAAGTGTTTTTAAGGGACAATCAGGACGGTTATCGAAACCAGCGATCTACGGGTTGTGGACCTATTACAGCATACAGCATACAACACTCCAAAGTTAGTATTCTCGAATAATATGGGATTCCAGAAGTCCAATTCAATTTGCTAATATCATGCCATGAACAATACGTTCGTCATCATTATGAAAATATGCAGAAAGTATTATTTGATTTATGTGACAGCAAAAAGTAGAATACCTCTTGGTTTTATGTATTGGGTCCAATACCAAAGTTTGTCGATTAACCAATGGTCTGAAACAAAGCTGCATGTTATCTCCGATCCTGTTTATAATATATATCCAGAAAGCTCTAGACACATGGAGAAGAAAAGTCTCAGCAATGAGATTAGAGATTGGTAACCATTGATTGACAACCCTGCTGTTTGCCGACGATTAAATGATTTTAGTCATTAATGAATATGACTGATTTTATGCTGAAAAAATTATCGGAGAAGTACAAAAAATTGGAATTGAATATGAATAAGATCGAATATTTAATGATAGGAACTGACACAGAAGATCCCGAGTTTGGAATAGACAGCACTGTCAAGCAATGCCAAGGGTATAAATATTCAGGTAGTATAATCTAAACTATAGTAAAAATATTCGAATAATAAATTTCCCACTATGGTCCAACCATATTAAATTAAAAACCAAAATGACAATCTACAAAGCTATAGTAGAGCTAATCCTAACGTATGGGTCCGAACGTTGGTAACTGAATACCAAGAATAAAAAACTGATCGAGGCTACAGAAATGGACTACTCAAGAAAAGTATGAAGACACTCAAGGTTGGAACATGTTGTTCCAAATGAAGAGATAAGATGGCGAATAAACAGAGTATATTCGACTGCAGAATGATTATAGACCATGCAGTTAATCTGTTATGGATACGTCAAGAGAATGCCAGAAGACCGGTGGCCAAAACTACCTTTTAACTACACCACAAAATAGGGAAAGGAGAGATATACGTCGTGGATACAAGGAATTAGATAAACCGTGTCCGATCGAGCCTTAAAAGAAGTTGAATGGAGAAATAAAATGATATGATATATAAAAACTATATATATATATATATAATATAGAAAAAGATATATATTATATGTATATATGCACTAAGTAATACACATCCAACAAGTACCTGTATTAGTTCTGAATAAGACGGAACCTGCACAGAAGCATTTTGTGTACCAACAAATGTTGAACTCATTCTAAGATCAATTAGCAACATGTTTCAATATCCCATAAACCATAAACTCTGAACCAACTCACAGACGGTGAAAAAACAACTTTTATAAAAATCAGATTTTGTCACTTTAGAAGATTGAGACAAATTCCGAAGTTGAAATTTTGATAGAGGATTTTTTACATACATGTACATATGTTGAGTACTATCGGTTGCAAACGTTCACATATTATTGTCCAAAGATGTAACCGTTCGTTATATTTATTTATATATATCTTAGAAAAATCGCTGTCAGATAATCAAAGGTTGAGATCGAAAGGAAAGATTAGTTGTGAAAGATCATTTAGTGTCATAATTAGTAATTTATAAAAATGCTATTTGCAACATATACTCAAAAAGATTTATGAAATTCCTGCCATACTGGATAATATATAATGACTGCTTTATGTGCATTGCGCCAAAAATATTTGCCTGGTCTGGCATTTGGATTTGTAGTACGTTAGTCAATGTTATTTACTATGCATTATTAGCATAGTAAATAGCATTTATTAGCTTTATTAGCATAGTGCTTAAACCAAATCGGTTATGTATAAAGCTCGTCAATGGTTTCCATTGCATTTCATTTTGTTTTTCAGAAATTTCAATTATATTGCTGCTAGAGTGATGACTTGGCCTCTTATCACGTCTGTGCTGCGGCTAGGGTGAATATTCTATGAGTAAAATTGTATGCCATTTTAATTTCATACATACTCCTTCTATTTATTCAAAAATGCTTCAAAATTCTATGCAACTGAAAAAATGAACCTTATCACTAAATATGTCTTACCACCATCATCATCCTGATCTTTTAAATTAATTATACTAATTATTTCACACAGCAATTTATTGAAAATAACTGTAATGTAATATTTTGCAAATAATATTACACGTTTAATATTTATGACCGATGTTACAAACTTGAACAACCTTCTACTATATTGCAACTTGCAACAATATTTTGTAGCTCTCGGCGACAACGCCACTTACCTCCGCATTTCCTATGGTTGTTACGCCACTGTCCCCAAAACTACTCGAATCAGATGGATCGACGAAGTTTTAATTATTATTTATAGCACCAATAAGAAGCTTTTGGGCTGCCCGATTGGAATTTTATAAATATGTTATTTATCGATTATTGTTTTGTTTATTATTCAACGCTCGGTACTTTCCTATATATCTTACTTAATTCTCAGGCCGTCGAACGGATCCATGTATAGGGTTTTTGGTTTTCGTGTCCACGTAAGCGTTTTATAATAATTCATTTTCGAAAAGCTCCAATAAATTTTGATAATTGTCCATATTCTTCCCGCCATGAAACTAACACAATGTGTATTGAGCTTCTCTAAGTAGACATAATATGAGTAGCGTGGGACATTTTGCAAATGCACGAAGTTTGAAACCGTGTAATAGAATCCCTCTTTCCATCCCCGCTTTTCAATTGCGTTAAATTACCTACATTAAACTAGTAGCGGAAAGATAAAACTACACCAACTATCTACTCACTAACTTCTTACGGACCTGCAAAAGACGTTTCCTCCTTAATTCCTCCGGAGATCCCAAACAACGTCTGTCACTGACATTGACTGAACAATAATTGGAAACAACTTTTAAATTCGCAATATTTAATTTAAATTTAATTCCTGATCTCGAAACGGACGTTTCGTCTCGTTAATTTTAATAAGATTTCGATTCCTGAGGGATCAGCGATTACGATCCGTTTTTTTTTGTGAAACGTTAGCACGGAAACAAATTCTACATTGAAGTTAAAATTACGAGAAATTTTTAATCGTTAAATGTTTGAATTAGTACAGGTTGTTTAGAATGGGAGAATGATCTCGGGGAGCTGAGATAAAATCAGAAATGTTCTTGATAATCCCGAAAATAATAAGAATAATTGTAGGAATATTTCACTGTGCCGACGTTTCGTTCAGTATTCTGAACATATTCATGGCTCTAAAAAATATATGTTAAATATCTCTTATATAACTAAAAAAGTATCACTTACATGTCATTAAAATATTTAAGAGTTCTTAAGAAAAAGTTCTTAAGAGTATAAACCCTGTATTACCACTATATTTCAGATACGTGGATGATGCTCTGCTCCTAGTACCCGATAATAACATTGATGAAATAATTAAAAAATTCAACAGTTTTCATCCGAAGATTCAGTTCACATGTGAGCTTCCTAACAACAACAACCTACCTTTTCTGGACGTCTGCATCTCTTTCAGTAACGGATGTTGCATCACAAATTGGTACAGGAAGACTACATCTTCTGGAAGATATCTAAACTTCCTTTTTTTCCAACCCACGAGATACAAGAGAGCTGCCATTATTAACTTGGTCGACAGGGCATTTCCGCTCTCCCACGAATCTTTCACAGCACAACTCATTAAATTCATAATAGAAACTTTTGTTAAGAACATGTATCCCATACAGTTTATATTACACAACATACATAAAAGAATAGATTAATTAACAAACAGTCTTAATAATAATAATATCAATATCCCAACTTCTCCACATAACACAACACAAATAACAAAAGATTTTTTATAAGGCTCCCGTATCATGACAACATAGAAAATTTCACTTTCAAAACTCTGAATGCCCTAAACATATATCCAGCTTGGTATTCATTGTATTCTTTCAATAATCTCATTTTCTCCAAAATTAAAGACCCAACACCCATAAAAAACCAGAGTTGCGTAGTATATCAGGTAAAATGTTCTGATTATAACCCTCCTAAGGTATATATTGGAGAAACACAACAATATATAAAAAAGAGATTGCAACAACATCAATTGAATATCACTAAAAATAATTCATCACATTCCGGTTTAGTGGAATATGCCATAGAGAACAATCACAATTTCGATTTTGAAAATGTTTCGATATTAGAGCGTGAATCAATTTGGTTTGAAAGATTATTCAAAGAGGCGGCACATATTAAAACATCAGATAATACTGTAACTAGACAACAAGATTTTCAAAATTTTGTTCAAGCATATTACAAATTATGACAGAAGGTTGTCCAAGCTCTCGAAGTTGGCCATGTTCTTAAGCCTCCGAAGAAAAACACTAAGTCTTCGCCAACGAATTTATTTGATAAAGATTTAGCGACCGGTTTCGACTGATTAACAGTCATCATCAGGCTTCATAATAAAAGTTTCTAGGGCTCCAGGTGTGCGACATGTGGGACGTCAAAAAGTAAAACAACGTGGACAAATACAGTTAAAATTTACACATATCGAAACACGAACTAAAATTGTATGACGGATTGACCCTACTATGTTAACATCCTCTTTGTGCAAAGGTTGAAAGACCACTGTCTTTCACATCTCGAAAAAGACCGAAATTGACTATCTAGAAGAATCTCGAACGTGATGGAATGAAAAAAGTTCCCAAATGTGGGGGCATGCGCAATTTCAAAATTGGCGGGTATAGGTAGGACAAAATACAACTCAACACAGAAACAATGTTATACACAGGGCGGTAATCACCTGGCGTGTTGTCAACATAACCTTAAAATGTGTTTACGATTGCGTGTTTATTTAAGTAAGTTAAGTCATTGACGCACTTCACACCCCTACATTTCAATGCCTTAAATATCTCTAGCATTTCTAAAACATTCAGCCTTACTCCCTTATTGCAGAAATGTAAGAACTGCACGTCATCTTTAAAATCGCAGGTATGGTTTTCGCTTAACAGATGGTTAGCAAACTGAGGCTGGGAAGTTATGTTATCTCGGTCTTTATAATTGAAATATTCTCTAGCGTGTTCCCTTATTCTTTTTTCGAAGGTACGTCCAGTCTGGCCAATGTATACATCGTCACAGTCCCTACAAGTTAGTTTATATACTCCTGACTCTTTCCAAACATTCGGCTTATCTTTGGAGTTAACCAAGAACCTTCTGGCGTTATTAGTGGTCTTGTAAGAGACTGTGACGCCGTGTTCAGACAGGATTTTCCCTAACTTTAAGGAGATACCTCCGAAATAGGATAGAGATCTGTAAGTTATATCTGAATCTGTTGAATGATCTAGAATTCTAGATGAAGATTATTTAATTTTAGTCTATGTTTAACGAAATGTTTAAAATAAATCTTGTGAATGAATGACAGAGGATATTTATTATTCACTCCTATCTGTTTAATGGTGTTAATTTCTTTTTGGAAGGCGTCCTCGGTGAGGTCCAACGAGAATGCTCGATGGAACAGAGCGTTGAAAGCTGCCACTTTGTGGGACCAGGGATGGGTAGATTCATATGGAATTACACTATCTGTGGCCGAGGGTTTCCTGTAGACTTCAAAATTAAACCTGTTGGTCGAGCTATCTTTGATGAGTAGTAAGTCCAAAAATGGGAAGCGGTTGTCCTTCTCCATCTCCATCGTGAAGTTAATGTGAGGATGTAAGTTATTAACGAATGAGAAGAAGGTGTCTACGACCGTAGTGTCCCCCTCAAAAAGCAACAGACAGTCATCTACATAACGGTAGTAAAACAAAATATTGAAAGACTCTAACCTATTAATAAAGTTCTTTTCCAGGTAGAACAGAAACACCTCGGCCAAAAAAGGTGACAAACAACTACCCATAGCGAAACCTGATTCCTGTGAATAGAAATCATCACCGAATCTGAAGAAATTCTGTTCCAAGACAACCCCCAGAAGTCTGCACAAGTCTAGAGTTATAAACGTGGGAGTGTTCACCTTGAACAAAAGGTCCCTCACCTGTTGGATGCATTCTTCCGGGGGTATACTCGGGAATAGATTAGTGACATTAAACGAGACTAATAGTGAGTTCTTCGGAATTTTAACATTTTTGATTTTAGTTATTAAAGAACTTGAATTTAAGATGGAGTGTGTATTATGGAAACCAGTGATGAATCTGAGCGTATCATTAAGCCAGGCCGAAAGGCGGTAGCAAGGAGAGTTAATATACGATACAACATAGACCAAGAGCTGGGCACGAGATTTCAACATCATCAGTAATATGGAATTTGTAAACAGGAATAAATTCTATTACCATCAGTTATTAAAGTTCCGAGCAGGCGGACAGCTCACTGGTTGCTAAGGGTAGTTATAAGGGGTGAAAGTGATTAATTTTTAGGGGAAGTTTCGGCATCGATAATAAGCTTAAAAATCTATGTAATGATAGTTCTTACCATACCTAAACTAAATTCCAAGCGGCGGACACATAAGTAGGTGCAAAGGGGGTGGCGGACAATAGTAAGGGGGTGAAAACGCGAAGAGCTAGAGCCGAAATTTCAACGTCATCGTCATCAATAATATGAAATTCGTACACAGGAATAAACTCTATTACCATCAGTTATTAAAGTTCCGAGCAGGCGGACAGCTTACTCGTTGCGGAGGGTAGTTATAAGGGGTGAAATTTGTTAATTTTTCGGGAAAATTTCAGCATCGATCAGATGCTTCAAAATTTATGTAATGATAGATCTTACCATAAATGAACGAAATTCCAAGCGGCGGACACGAGTGGGTGCAGAGGGGGCGGCGGACAAGGGTAAAGGGGGTGAAAAATGGCAAAATTAGTGAGTTTATTCCTGTTTATGAATTCCATATTACTGATGACGGTGACGTTGAAATTTCGGCTCTAGCTCTCCGCGTTTTCACCCACTTTACCATTGTCCGCCACCCCCTTTGCACCTACTTATGTGTCCGCCGCTTGGAATTTCGTTTAGATATGGTAAGACCTATCTTGACATACAATTTTAAGCTTATTATCGATGCCGAAATTTCCCCTACAAATTAATCACTTTCACCCCTTATAACTACCCTTAGCAACCAGTAAGCTGTCCGCCTGCTCGGTACTTTAATAACTGATGGTAATAGAGTTTATTCCTGTGTACGAATTCTATATTATTGATGACGATGACGTTGAAATTTCGGCTCTAGCTCTTCGCGTTTTCACCCCCTTACTATTGTCCGCCACCCCCTTTGCACCTACTTATGTGTCCGGCGCTTGGAATTTAGTTTAGGTATGGTAAGAACTATCATTACATAGATTTTTAAGCTTATTATCGATGCCGAAACTTCCCCTAAAAATTAATCACTTTCACCCCTTATAACTACCCTTAGCAACCAGTGAGCTGTCCGCCTGCTCGGAACTTTAATAACTGATGGTAATAGAGTTTATTCCTGTGTACGAATTCCATATTATTGATGACGATGACGTTGAAATTTCGGCTCTAGCTTTTCGCGTTTTCACCCCCTTACTATTGTCCGCCACCCCCTTTGCACCTACTTATGTGTCCGCCGCTTGGAATTTAGTTTAGGTATGGTAAGAACTATCATTACATAGATTTTTAAGCTTATTATCGATGCCGAAACTTCCCCTAAAAATTAATCACTTTCACCCCTTATAACTACCCTTAGCAACCAGTGAGCTGTCCGCCTGCTCGGAACTTTAATAACTGATGGTAATAGAATTTATGCCTGTTTACAAATTCCATATTACTGATGATGTTGAAATCTCGTGCCCAGCTCTTGGTCTAACAGGTCTGATGGGAACGTTCGTTTTATGCACCTTCGGTAATCCATATAACCTAGGTGTACGAGGGTTCATTACTGTTAAGGAAGCTACGTTTGAGATGTTCAACAGGCCTAGTGAAAAGGAAGAAAGTCTCAGTGTGCTAATCAAGTATGAGGCAAACCTTTGAGTTGGATCCTGTTTAATCTTCTTGAATGAACCTGCGTTAATGAATGCTAGAGCTTTAGAAACGTAAACGTCTCGACTGAGTATTACCGTACAATTCCCCTTATCAGCTTTTGAAACCACTAAGTTATTAATTGCAATTTTCTTCCGAATGATAAGCAGGGACCTCACCATAGCCGAGTTGTAATCCGGTGTTTTAACATATGGAGTGACAATGTAGTGGTGTAAAGCGGAAGAAATTTGAGCTTTCGCTCAGGGTGATTACCGCCCTGTGTATAACATTGTTTCTGTGTTGAGTTGTATTTTGTCCTACCTATACCCGCCAATTTTGAAATTGCGCATGCCCCCACATTTGGGAACTTTTTTCATTCCATCACGTTCGAGATTCTTCTAGATAGTCAATTTCGGTCTTTTTCGAGATGTGAAAGACAGTGGTCTTTCAACCTTTGCACAAAGAGGATGTTAACATAGTAGGGTCAATCCGTCATACAATTTTAGTTCGTGTTTCGATATGTGTAAATTTTAACTGTATTTGTCCACGTTGTTTTACTTTTTGACGTCCCACATGTCGCACACCTGGAGCCCTAGAAACTTTTATTATGAAGCCTGATGATGACTGTTAATCAGTCGAAACCGGTCGCTAAATCTTTATCAAATAAATTCGTTGGCGAAGACTTAGTGTTTTTCTTCGGAGAATTACAAATTATTCAAATAAATTCAACATATGAAAACTATCACATTTGCAACACAAATATACAGATTTTATCCTTCATCTTTTCATTTTTTGACACTAGATTAGCACTCACGATTTTGAAGGTTTTTATTATTATTTATAATGGCCTTCTAATAAATTTTTTTAAACAATCGATATAGTTATCAAATGTCAAACATGTCAAGTTTTCTATTTTAATGACATGTAAGTGATATAAGAGATATTTAACATATATTTTTTAGAGCCATGAATATGTTCAGAATACTGAACGAAACGTCGGCACTGTGAAATATTCCTACAATTATTGTTATTAATTTCGGGATTATCAAGAACATTTCTGATTTTACAGGTTGTTTTTATTTTGTAAAAGTTCGGTTATGAAGTCATACGCCGCTGTGAGGCCGCACTTACAAAACAGCCTGTGAAAAAATTGAATAAACCCTAAAAAATGTTTTTATATCACCACCACCTGGACAATGGCCCTACTGTTCACCCGATGGCAAATTTTACCAGACTGGTCTTTATCTCTAATAATAATCGAACAAAAGATGGGCAAAAAAGCACTATGAAATCGATAAATCGCCCGATTCTAACCCATACACATACCAGGTGTCACAAATTTCAATGGATCCAGTTTTTTTCTCCGTGCGGATGATACGATTCAAAAGGTTGGGTCGTCTACGGATTTGCATAAGTTTAATATGAGCCATAACTCACGACAAGACACGAATAGGAAATTAATTTCATGCCCTTGCTCAAAAAAAAAAATAACGTAAGGATGAATATTCAAAAGTGACGTCGGTTTTGTTTCGATGCGTTAAGTATTAATCGAGCCCAAACTTCAATTCAGAAAAGCGATTTTCGGTCGAGAACGTGTGCTGCGAACCTCTGTTCCGGAATTGTTATAAATAACGTTCGTTCGGAAAGCAGTTTTGAGTCGGAAAATCCGCCCCGGTACGAGCGGTCCCCCTCCCCGCGATCGAATCGGTATTTTCTTCCGTCGATGTTTCAATTTTCAAGTGTCTATTATTCCCCGATTCATAAACAGCTTTTAACGAGTCAATTGGTTTATTTTGGCGTATACGTTAGGCTCAAAGAGTGATCGGTTATAGACCGGGAGGACGAGGGGAAATGCGGATCGTCGACTCAAACTTGAAACGTTCATGACTCTAGAATATAATCGTAAGGTATATAACATTATTTATCTAAACTCAGTTCAAAAATTATTACGTTACTTGTGCAATCTGTTTTTTTAGTGGGCCAAACGAATCCTATTCTTGTGTTGTGGTTGTGAGATATTGGTTCTTCGTTATAGGGATGATTAAATTGATGAATTTTGTCGTAGGCATTGCAATATTTTTGATGTTGTACTGATTCTGAAAAGAGTTTACTTAGATTAACTAGACCATGTAGACACTACAGAGACAACAAACAAAACCTTCTTTGATTGAGATTAATCTTAATCAATCAAATCTTAACACAGAAAAGTTTACGACCAATGATATAAGGCAACCGACATTCGGGTGCACAATTAGTCTTGCATTAACGTGACTAATTACTGCAACTGCATGTGTGCAGAAAAATAACTTTTTCAGTTTTTGAGAATATAAATCTACCAATTTCTTTCTATCTGTTCTTACTACCTACTTTCTCTCCTATACCATGCTAAAATCTACTCGATTCAACCTCTAGTCAAGGAATTCACTTAATCATCGTTACAGTTTTGTAGTGTTGTGAACATTATTAAATAATTTTTATCCTTTCTACAGTGCTTGTTCTTGACAAAGATTCGCGATATTGGTGAATCTATATCCGAATCTCGAATCCACAAAAATAAAATTATCCCAATTTCCTCATATTTTCGTAGAAACCCTTCATGCACTTTGTCATGGTCTCTAATTCAACTTGTTTGCTACCAGTTATGTATTGATCTACATATTAAATTCCACTAGTAATGAAGTAATAGCACAGTAAAAATCTTAAACCAAATTACGTTTGAATTCATTTATTCCAACATGAAAAAGATGGGATACGATATAAAGCTAACGGTATTGTTTTATTTAACATTTTATTTTTACATTAAAGAAAGCTAACATTAAATTCTATAGCTGTAGTATAAAATTCTGTAACCTTGTCCTATGAGTTATCATTTTAGAGTGTCCAAAACCTGAATATTACTGAATATGTCCTTAACTCTTAAATAACCGGTTTATCTGAATAAAATTATAGAGACAGTAAAATAGCCATTATTGGCTCGATTATCTGGATAAACGGATATCTGAGTATTGGAATTAGAAATAGCAGTAAAATATTTTTCCCTATTTTTAGTTGCTCGTGTCTGGAAGTTCATATTCGTCAAGGCAGTAATATTCTTTATCCAGAAAGGTTCTCTTTCTTAAATAATTATTCTCTCTGACTTAATGGTTAATTGCAGTAATTCCAATTTTCTATCTTTAAGGATATGCCCGAACTGAACCATTTCCCCTTTTTTTCGAGACTAACGTCACTAATTTATTTGTTTGTGTTAAAATTTACAATTCAAAATTAAAATATTCTGGATGATGTGGAAGAGCAAATCGTCCAGAACATAATTAAACAGCACGTCATAAATACAGTCAAAGGTTACTGATGATGCAAATTATGTTACTACGAGCATTTGAAAAATTCTCAAAATTAGAGAAATTCGTTTTTCGAAAAACAGGTGAACGTGTAAGAAATGAGTTATGTAAAATAAGAAGGGTTTTCTTGAGTGATAGTGGGCTAATATGAGACAGCAGGTACATTTTAAGCAGTTCTTATAAAATCTCCAAAGAATCTCCTAAATTTTATTTTTAACAAAGAGAGCTAGAATAACCGTATACGCATATAAATACCCTAAACTAGGCGAGGGAGCACAGAACAATAAAGCGTGTTGGTAAGCACTAAGTGTCGTTTTTTCGGAAAATTCGTTATAATTTGACTTCACATATCAGAACGTAGATTTTTATTTGAACTACCGTTACTTAGGATCCTCTTTCTTTCTTCAAGTTACTTGGTAATGCGTTTTTTACTTGGTATTCCAATATTTCTCAAAAAACCTTGCTTTATAAAAATATTTATTTTATTAATGTGAGCAGTCTCTTTACCTAGGCCCAATCTTTCTAAGTTTTATTGGAGACTCCATCAGCCCAAGATGGAACTAAAATCTTCCTCATGGATCTCAGCTTCGATATCCACTCCCTCATGCCATATAAAACGATGGAACATAGGAAGCATTTTAATATTGTGTAACTTAATTTTGCATTGGTGTATTTTGTGGAAATAGACCTTTTCATAAATTATTGCTGTAAGCTGCCCTCAACGTCTGGATTTAAGGTACTGGTAATCCACTATTCAGAGTTCTCTGATCAACATCAATTTTTCGATTGACCAAAGACAATATTGTAACGAAGCGGCTGGCCATAAAGATAAGTACTCGTCGGAAAGTGTCGCTTCTGGGAACTTCGAAACGACGAGAATTTGGGGAACTGATAGATTTCCTAGAAGTCGTAGAATATTCGGGAAAGGACGAGATTGTTCTGGAATTTTCATTTGGCAAAATAAGAGTAGAGTCGGAAGATTGTCGTAAAACCGGTCGATGGTGTCGACCGAAGCGGCAGTGAACAAAGATATATAAATGGTGCTAATATAAATTAAATAATTCTGAATATAAATTAAGTATTAAGTATTAGTGTAAGTGGTTAAAATAAATAAATTAAGACAATTCGTGTAGTTTAGTGATTTTCGCCTAGTCAAAACGTTACAATACTTACGTTCTTCCAAAGTCCTATAGAAATTTTCTTCTAATAAATACAAATCTAAAGTGAACTGTAACGGTAATTGAAATCTTCGCTGTATTTTCAGTACAAGAAATTGCTACTAGTAAAACTTACTGATGATGTATACATCATTGTTAACTAGATGTTTCCTCTTCGGGCATCCTGGTAATATGATATGTTACACTTTATTAAAGGCCAGTACATAAGTTATGAAGCTTGCAAAAGCGTCGTTATAGTTTCTGTTGCTTTCAATATTTCTTGAATCAATACGATCAAGACTACAATCCTTTCTGGATGCCAAACTGTACATTTCCCACGTCAAACTAACATTTTTTGGGGTTTAGTTCGGGTAACCGCTGCAATATGCGAAGTCCCACACTATCAATCGCAATAAACGATCCATCCTAGAATTGAATCTTGTTTTGTGCCTCCTCCTGAGATGTATCTGAGATGAGAATAATTTCTATTATATTCCTCAGAAAATTTTACTTCTGACAATTTTCTCTCTACACCTTAAAACATAAGCATCTATTAAACATACTAATGTTTATAAAATATTTTCTATAAGACATATTACAAAAATATCGAGTGGTGTACAGAGGTATTATAAATATATAAAATTGAGCGAAAAATGAAGTATTCTTACCAATTTGTTCAAAATAGAAAGCTTGCTTAAGTAGTCGCATCATTGCCCCCCCACTGATATATCTTTCTAAATTCACTAACTCTTATTAAATTTATACACATATTTTCCTACCTTTGACCAAACGGCATTTCAAAAAATATGCAAAAAATTCATGAAGTAAATCAGCAAGTATTCAGTATACAACCATGGCAACTCAGATATCCAGCTCTCACCTTTCTGCTAATCTACCAATTTCTATGGAAAAATCAAGTGAATAAGATATGCTACTTTAAAATTTTGTGTATTTGTTGGAAGCCATGCGATGTTGGACGAATTTCCCATCAAACTTATTAAGAAATATTCAAAGAGAATTTTTGATTCAAAATGCATGGAAACGAAAGAAACGTGTTGAAAATTGAAAACTTTTGATTCTAATTCAATTTGTGTGGTATGGTATTTTTAATTTACTTAATCAAACGAATAAAACTAAAAAAATGTCAGAAAAGAGGGAAGAGTTTTGTTAAGGGCGCCCGAATAGCTAGGAATTTTAAATTTGGCAAGCTTACAACTCTGGCTCTAAGATGATTCAGTTATAATATAGATACAACTCCGAATTTTTCTTTCCGATATGTGAAATATATGTAATAGCTACTAAATGGTTAGAAACTCACCATAGCAGAAAAACTCAAATTTCCATTTAATAACAGCAGAAAATGGGGGTAATATGTAGTCTTGTGGGTTTTATTCAGAGATACTCTTCGACGGTACAGACCATCTCGACACTTTACCTTTATGGTAATAAATGTTAATACGCCAACTCAACACTGCAGAAAACAGGTAGTCGCAACTAATGGCCTTAACTGACAGGCCAAGTGGGTACTAAGGGCTTAAACGCCTTAAACCGATTTACACAATTTTCTAGAAACAATATACAATACACAATAGATTTTCTACACATTCTACAGAAAATTCTGATGATGCCTATTAGGCTCAGTAAGTACATGTTTGATCCTTGCCCCCTTGCGTTTACAACGTACTTTCGAGCGTATCACATGACGTTCACGTATCAGAAAGCTTGCCGAAATTTATCTGACCCACCTGAAATCCCCCGAATCGACATGTAACCTTCGGATGCAACTCGGTGTCGAGATGGTGAATTATACTTTACAACACCTACCTACGGGTGCCGCTTCCTACCTAGGGTTAATAAAGTGCCGAGATGACGTCCGTCCTCTAGGCCCCTCTTCGAGAAGGTTGAAGTTTAAAGTGTGCACGATTATAAGTTGGGCCTCCGAATGACATCAAAACACTTGAACACCATAAATTCCACTACTGGACAACGGGGTGAAATTTATGCGATCTACAGCTCGCAATTGAAAAGTTGTTTCAGTGATGGATTTCTCCCAGATGATTTAGAAAACTATTCTGACTTGGGATTTGTCATTCTTAGGAAGTGAAAATTAGGGGTGAAATTTAATTTTGTGTCATTTTACTTTGATGTACTTGCCCAGCTAAGTATAACGGTATACATAATACAAATATCTTACAATTATTGGGAATGCGATCACACTGGCGGTTGGATTCTCGGTAGGTATGCGCGGAGAACTACTATAATCCTTACACCTTCTGTAGAGAACAGTAAAGTTTTTGTGACGAAAAATTTATAGGGTGAACCGGCATCTACCCGAGTTTCCATTCTTTGCATTCCTTATTGCATATTCTGCATATTTCTGGTTTCACTGTATTCTCTGAGGGGTGAGCGAAGTTCGAATCTCTTTAATACTTGTATTAAGTTTCCCGCTCCCACTCCCGGTCTATAACCGGGCTCGAAATGTATATGTAGCTAGGCTGTACAGTCGAGTACCATTTTCGCCTCAAAACGCGTCCTGATTTATTTTCATTTTGTCAATTGCAACAAACACTCTGCTTTGATTTGTCTCTCCCGAAAAATGTGTTGTAGATGCCACGATTTACGACCCAACTTATCGAATTCAACATCCGAAGAGGAGGAGTTTATTAACCGGACCGCGTAGCACTTTCGAAATTTTTGAAATGACATGTCCTACCGACAGGCAGACTTTGTTCGGACGTAATGACAAATTCAAGAGGGAAATTGAGCGAATTGTCGCTTATCATCGTCGAAGGATCTTCAAGTGGGGGTTCAATCAAGCAGGATGACGAGCACAGATTTTAAAAAACAGATCTCTCGTTACGATTACAACGTACGGTATTAGTACTTCGAGCTCTTTCGCTTTCAAATCCCTTTTCCACGTAAAGAGTTTGGGATTCGCAATCCCATGATATGTCAAATCCGCGGCATCCTTATAAGTGAATGTGTACGGTAGACTTAACTAAAGTTAAAGATAATATAAGTTTGAGATAAACATGCCATGAATATGGAAGGAGACGAGCCTTCGGGCGGGTTACTTTTAATTGTCTTTCGAATATTGCAAATTTCCATTTATTCAGGAACGAATAAATGGAAGAATGTCAGTCTCCGTTTGAAGGACAAGTGCATTAATTCCGTTAAAAATCCGTGAATATGTACGAAAACCATCGAATTTTTACGTTTTAGAGATGTGAATTCAAGACGTGTGGAAAAAATCAAATCCATAATACATTTTTGTGCGAAAATCTTTTCATTTCGAATTTCTGGGTCATAAATACGTCATAATAACGCAATTAATATGTAAAATATGCCGATAAATCATAAATTCCCCAAAGTTTCATGGTACGGCTTAATTTATTTTTTAATTTGAATTATATGTAAACACGATAAATGACACGGTTTGCATGCTCACCCTATATTATTACCTTTTTATGGTAAAATTACGACCATAAATTCAAGCCGTTATGAAAAGCGCCTCGATTTTCTTAACATTGCGCTAGAACTTAATCTCCTCTATCGAACGTTTGTAATTATAGTTCTCAGGTATAAGCACAACTTCTAAATTTAAACTTTTTGTCGCTGAACACGCCATTAAGTAAAATGCATAATCGGTGAATTAATTTATTTTTAAGGCATTCGTTGGTGCCCCTTTCTATTTCTTGCTTAGGTTTCTTTATCTAGCATCTTTAATTCATAAGTATCATACGTTTTTCAAACCAAATATTTACCAGTCTTCTCTGATTTTAATTCCGTGTACTATTTACATTTCATAATTTTTATTCCTGGACCTTTCTTGAGCTTATCAAGTGCGCTCTTGTTTAATTTTTAAGAAAAAAGTCCACGCCTTTATCGAACATCAAATATTTGTGACTTAATGCCCAAGGGTTTTATTAATTTATAACGTCAGAGATAAAGCAGGATATTGTGAATCGTTAAAACATATTAAAATACCACATCACCAGCACGTTTATAATTTTCCGACAGAGAAGAAAATAACACAAAAAGACCGAGAGTGTGTATCGCGATGGTTCCGCCCGGTTATGTTACTATTTTTTTTATTGCTATTTTCTTTCGTCGTCCGTTTCTCGTGCTTATCAAAAAGCAATTAACGCACACTTTTCCACTTGGAAATTTTGCGCGGAATTAAAAATTTCCCCGCAAAAAGAAATGCGCTACTTGCAGTTGTTGCTCGAATGAAAAGAAATACGGAAATTTAATATTTTGCATACTTCGAATTCAATACTTCTGGCTTTCATTCTGTAATAGAAATGAGCGGTTTTCGAGATATTTCGTTGGTTAACACACACAAATTGGAGTCTCGACATCCTTGACTATGTCCAGGGTTACATTCTTTAAATGAAAATCTGACGCGATACTGAAACTCAGAGTTACTAAAAATTCTCGGGGAGAGTAAATTGTGTTTGCAACCAAATGCCTTTAAAATTAGTTTTTTTTAAACTTTAAACTTTGTATTATAAAAATAATATTTTAATTTGTTACAAAAAAAAACCTATATTCATTTATTGTAGGTAGTCGATTTCTCACATTCAATAGAAAAAATGTAAAGGATTTGATACATTACACATAATCGATTTTTAAATGCATCAATGTAACGATTCAATAGCTTTTGTTTGAGGTCTTGGGTGGTCCATTTCTTTAGACTAATCGATTCATAATGACAGATTAATTCGAAGTTTCAAGTGATTACTGTAATTACTATAATTGATTTTTTTTCAAGGCGTATTGGTTGAGTTTTCAAAACAATATAAAATTAATATATTTTCATCAGGTTATGTCAGTGTAAGCAGTTGTCAGGATAACTGTCGTTAGCTTGGAATTATTAAGATGCAATTCGGGTAAATTGGTTTATGTTTCTAATATATAAATAATCATACATTTTTATTGAATTATTGTCTGTAGTGAAATTTCACACAATAACTGCTACATTAAGGAAAATTCCTGATTATCATAAGATAATCGAAGCTCTATCTGACTCTCTCGAAAATATCTTTCGAATTTAAAGAGCGATATGGAAAAGTCTAATATCTTTCAACAACTAATGCAATCACGTTGGTTTTATGTAGTTTAAAATTTTTTAAACAATTTACGTAAATATAGAAATATTTCATTTTTATAAAAAAATATTTAAGATGTATGTAAATGAAGACATTGTTTCCTAAACTACACATTTATGTATAGTACTTGCAGTGCTAATGTAAGAATTCACGAAAAATATTTGACACCACGTGTTCTATTGTAATTATAAAATAGTTCATTGTAATTTTTTTATGGATTTTTTTATATTGGGAATGAAAATATTGTATTTCAGATATTGGAAAAAAAGAGATGTTAACCTTGCATATTTCCGTACATTTTGTAAGAAATTGTAAGAAATTTTGTATTTTTTACTGATTATTCTTCATCTTGGTCCATTTTTCACGAGCATCTTTTCTAATGTGACTTTGCTGTGCACTAAACATTTGCACTATTCTTTCAGTGATTCGTCTTATCGTTCATGAATACGGTGATTTAAAAGTGTTCGTTGTAAGGTTATTCTTATGCACGTTATTAAATAATCAATTTGTCGATACGATGTAGCAGTTAATAATTTTTAATAAAAACGTGTCTAATAAGTTACAAAATGCAGAAAGTGGCTCTTGAATACGATAGTTTGTTTGAGATTGACCGTTTAATAATAAACGCTGTATTTGAAATTTCGGCAGGAGACATAAATCACTTTTCATTTAGTGTTATCAGTGTGTCAAATGTTAGTAAACATTGATAGCGAACTAATTTACCAGAGGAGTGTAAGTCCCAGACGGTTCAATTAGTTATTGTGTATAGTTTTAACAATATGCCTTCTGCAGGCTTCCTTTAGTGACACATTTCAGGTTTTCTTGGAATTATTTCAGGTTGTCGAAAATTTTGTTTTCAAAGTTACTGTTACTTTTCTCAAGTTTTCACCAATCTAAAAATTGCCAATAATTACAGTTAATGATGACTGGATGGAAATAAACGGTTACTTTCATCCAATGGTGTTAAATTCCTCTAGATTCACAGTACAACCTCTCTAGTTGTTGATCTCCAATATCTCTATAATGAGGAAGCTCACTCCTTTAGGGCTGTATCCATGTCCTGAAAGTATTTTAAGTAGTTCTTGTTTATGAACATTATGGTTTTGGCTCCAATCTAGCTCCTGACAAGTGATAGTAGTAGTAGATCAGCTGTTGGTGATATAACAACTACGTAAGTTTACTTCGCCATTTTTATAGCACAATCCAACAGGTTCAGATTTAGTGTCCACTTAATTACAGTAACTGCGTTATCCACTTTTCCTATTGGAACATTGGGATGTTGCATATAATTCTGTGCCACCATAATAAATTATTTCTATCGACATATTTCCCGTTTGTACTTCAGTCTGACTTCATGCCATGCTGACTTTCCTTTTTTGCAGCTCCTGATTATCCTGCTCCTTGTCCTGTATTATCAAGTTTGGACCCACGTAGATTTTTTATTTCCGTCGTCATCCATGTAATAGTTCGAGATCAATGGATCCGCAGTCTTCTCTGTTTCCTATAATTGCAATAATATAAATTGAATTTGGTGTACTTGTTTTTCTACTTCTTGGAAATATGATAAAATCACAAATATGATATGAAATGACTGGGCTCTGTTAAATAGCTCGACCATTTTGCAGTACATGCAGAAAGATGGCACATACGTAAACCCACGTAGACGCTACCAAATAGTTTGACGGTTTTAAGGTTTTGTCTACTCCCAGGGGTGACACCATCCATTCATCTGTCAAATTAATGCATGTCTGATACAAAGGTAATCGAAAAGACGTATTTCAGATTTTTGAGCCCTTCCGGCCTACAGGATTGATTTTCGACGTCAAACTGTGCGGAGATTCGATTCCTAAGGACAATTAATACGTATACCGAATTTGGTTCTGGTCTATCAAGGCACGGCGCGGCGGAGCATATGCGGAACAATGCAAACACTAGTTTGATACATATTGATTGTATTAGTTGTCCTTAAATGTTCAATATTCTTAAAATTTCTGTTGAATCGCTATAGATTTCGCAAATTCTAGAACCCAGAGAACGCCATCTGATCACCCCTAGTGGAGATGAAAATCGAAATCTGTTATCTAAAACTCAAATAATGGAAACTGTTTAGTAGTTTACTAACTTGTGACGTCACTTAAGGCTTTGGTTATGTTTCGGTTAAGCTTGGTTTGTACATATTTCAGATTATTCAAGAAGGATCGCAGAAATTGAAAAAAAATGCAGGCGGAATTTGTTAGACACCACATGATGTAATATTTTTTTTAAGCAAATACCATAACGTTTATATATTGCAATTTTCAGTTTTGTAGGATATTTACCTCTAACGATTTCTATTCTGTCATGCAGGTTTAAATAAAATTCATGAAACCTTCATTACAAAGAGTTTTAGCTTCATTACAGAGAAATCTGTACCAGAAATAATGTATGTTATTTTATGAAGGACAATATGTAAAAGCTATCCATTAGAAATTTTCATTGTATTATGTTTACACTTTGCCTGCAATAGTTTAACCTTTATAATCCTGTAAGTCCTGTTAATTCTGAGTCAAAATATTTGAACACGTTAACGCAACACAAACGTGGCATTCTTCAATTCTTAGTAGCTATTCTGATACAAGGTTCGATTTTCTTTGGGCGAGACCATCATTTTAGTACCTTTTAATCAATCCATACAATTAAATAATTAAAACTCGGCTTTCTGCGATCGAGCAGTGGCGTCCTGGTGGGGGGTCCGCGTAAATCATTACTACCGATCAAATTAATACGAGTTTAACGTTGTGTTCTGCAATTATGGATACGTCAAAGTGTTATTTATGCGTACGCATCGAAGAAGGCGAAATATACCACAAGCTGGGCCCGTAATCTAGAGTGTCAGATGTTTTCTATACATATACAGAAGAAACCGAGTATAAAGTGATTCGAATCGGGCGATTTTGAAAAATATCCTGAACTAATTGGGGAACGCATGAGTTATGCGTCACCTGCTGGTGGATGTTATTGGAATTTTATTTTATATACAGGGTGTGCGGAAATACCCATATAAATCAGAAACTCTCCTCGCAAAGCAAATGACGTGTATGTCATTAATATCGTCCTTTTTAAAATATAGAAAGAACTTCCCAGGATGAACGTACGTACGATTTTTAATAAACCACAAATAAAACATATGTAAATTAGTTAACTTTTTCGTCATAACTTGCTTAATGCGAGTTTCATTCCCACAACATGAATATATGTAAATAATGCCCGTTTTATCGTATCCGTAACAAACGACGACTTCATTAACGGACAAATAAAATCAAAAAAGCACACAACACACAACCCAAACAAATAATTGTATCACGACGTCCCAAATAAAGATACGAAATAGTAAAATTTCACAGCAATAAATAAACAGAATCGCGTTTTATTGCTTATACACGATAAAGTCGTAAAATGCTTTTCGTTTGCGGAACATTCGCCCTTATTACATTTGTTTTAATAATCATAATTCCACGGGCTACTAGATGACCCGTGAACCCAAAGATGGCCATGAGTAATACGGGGTTTCTAAGAAAAACACAAACGAACTCGTCAGTCCTGATCTTTCAGCCGATATACTTATTTCGTTATTTTAGTTTGTTTCAAGATCAGTGACAGCACACGAGAGTATTTCTACCAAGTCTTATTAACTCCAATACACTTCCAAACAAAATAATTAATAATTTTTTAATAATATTTATATTTTTCGTGGGGTTAAAAGTTTGCAAATAAACACATATAACTAACTTTGAGAAATTAAGCCAGGAATAAGACTAACACCCGCCAATAAATGTATAAACACAGTACTGTTTGCCGATGACCAAATAATTTTACAAAAAATAGAAGACGACCTACAATACGCAATCTAGATCTTGAATCGGATATGTAAAAATTTTAACCTAAAAATATTAGAAAAAAAGACGAAAGTTATGGCTTTTCGAGGAAAACAACCTGTTCGTTCCAAAATACTCATCAACGAAACACCGACAGAACAAGTACCACACTTCAATTTCTTGGGATGTGATATAAGCTACGAATATGACAAAGATGTTACAAACAAACTACATAAATACCAAATGATGTGTGGCACCATATAGAGAACACTACAATACAAGACAAGCAATGAAACAAAAATAAAATTCTATAAAGTGATTACAAAACCTATATTAACATATGGAAGCGAGACCTGGGCACTTCGAAAACAAGATAGACAACGAATACAGTCTGCCGAAATGAAATTTCTAAAAATGGCAAAAGGTTGCACACTGAGGGACCATATAAGAAATGAAGATATAAGGACCGAATTGAACATATTTTCAATAAACGGCAGAATACACCAAAACTCATTAAAATGGAGACATCACATTGAAAGAATGAACGAAGACAGATTAGTCAAACAAGTGGTAAACTACAGACCACACGGAAGAAGAGACATTGGTAGACCCAAAACAAGATGGCTAGAATGAAGACGGAACAGGCTGCAAGCCTAGTCCTTGAAGTGCAGAAGAGGAAGAAGAAGTTACTTTGCCCTATAAATTCTTTAAAGAAATCGTTCAAGTGGCTGATTTATTTCTCCAAAATTTAAGGTGGACTTTAAAGCATTGTTGAGATATTACTTAACCCTTTATAATTTCAATTTTAGTCACTCTCGTCAAACGTTGTGAAACATTTTTTCTGAAATTTTGTATTAAATATACATATAACTTTATTATGTATTGTTCTTATTATTTGTATTATTGCCCAAAGAAATCGAGCAGGTAGGTAGCTTATTTATTTCTCTAATTTCAAAAGGGTTAAAAAAAGTCAGCCATTGTGGGACGCACGTCAGATGTGAAAGTATTTGAACTTCATCGGATTGAAAGTGTTTACTATGTTGTGAATGTTCTCGGGGTTGTGTAGCCGATAGCTTGAATGGTTTCTCTAGGAGCCCCAATGAAAAGACGAATGACGGTGGAAAATGTGTTTTAATTTTTTCGTTTTTATTAAACGACGTTTCGCTCGCAATTGCGAGCATACTCATGTTACTTTTTAGGTGAAGGAAGACATATAGGAATGGATGGTCGAAATTCTAGATGTTGATGTTTTCACCTCACCACTATATATGGTCTATTTATGTAGATATGAGGGAAGGCCGTTATTAAAGTTAATAGAAACACTTCCCTCAGTTCATGGATCGATGTTAAGATCCGAACTGAGAAACCATTCAAGCTAAAGAAAGTGTTTACTGTTTAATAATAAAATAAAATACCAAGCGCCCCATTAGATGCTTTCCGATCAAAACGTGTACGAAAAAATTGCAAGAAAGAAAAAGAATACAGACTAAAAAAAAAAAAATATATATATATTTTAGACACGATATAAAAATAATTTTCGTTTAAAAACGGAGGTTACTCAGTTGTTTACAAAGCAACGTGCCACGAACTGCGTCGTGTCGCAAACTACGCAGATATACTGCCCAAGCACACTGTTCGCTTTCTGTATGTGAGCACGTATAGATACAGAATCCCCATAAACATATTTCAAACATTTGTAAATTATAAGAATCAATCAGCTTGATAAACACACAGGTAGTAAACAAAATAATTAGTTTGGAATGGCCGTAATGACGAGTGAGTACCGCCACATAAAAATTCCTTCCAAATAGCAAAGTAGTTACAAAATCGTAATGACTCTATCAAACGTGACCTCATTCTTCCATCTAAAGCAACCCTCATTTACTCCGTTGCATTGAAGTTATCCACAGTAGCAAACCAATCAACGGCGGCGATTTCATAGGTGATTTCTATTGATACGATCGCATTAGATTCTGCCATTTAAGAGTAGGAAATGTGTTAATTATGTAATGATCCAGATGAGCTTTTCTTTCGGGAAATAGTATTAAATATATCCTGTGGGTATAATGACAATTAGATGACGTGCTACGAACAGGTTGTCGCGCAACTCACGACTGTACTGCACAACGTGCCATTGGATGTTTTCAAGTCAAATGTAGAAATTGTTTATTTACAAATTATTTGCTAAATGTAAGTTTTAGTTTGTCACTTTCATAAAATTTGGGATGTATAGAATTTTCTAAGAGAGTTTCTAATAAATATGCATTGCTTTACTTGGTATTTCAATTCTTTAGAAAAATTGTTCAGGTGGTTCAATTGTTTAATCTAGCTTTAAAACCGAGTTCTAATATAAAGTAAAGTTAAAGGGTTTGTTCAGAAATTATTTACCTCTCGATGGTTTTAAGTTAGGGCCTTTCCCTAAAATTTGTGGAACATAATTTTTTGAGGGAAATTCTTCCGCAAGTTCTCCGAGAAACTTTCTCTTTATGAGAAATTTTCCTAGAGAAATATTTCTAATAACCATTTAATTAATTTTCTGTTAATCTTCAATCATTCGAAAATCTGTAATTGACCTCACGTTGAAACATTTTATAAATTAACGTGGATGTAAGACTTTGTTAAGAAATTATTTGACTTTTACTACTTTCAATTATTCAATATTTTTGGTGTTGAGAATTTTCTGAAAGATTTATTAATGAACATATATTGTACTTTGCATTCAGAATTTCGCTTTATTTACTGTAATGTCTTAAAGAAATCGTTTAGATATCTCATTTATTTAACATAAATTTAAAAATTGTTTTAAAACATTGTTCATTCTAAGACTTCGTTTAAAACTTGTGAAACTCTCAATTGTTTGAACTTAGGGCACTCTCATAAAATTTGGGTAATGCGTCTAAATTTCAGAGAGATTTTCTAATAAGCATACATAAATCTAATTTATCTTTAATCACTTAAAGAAATTGTTTAGTTACCTCTTTCATTTCCCTTTACTTCAAAAGCTGGTTTTTAAGCAAAGTGGATTTTAAGACATGCTTAGAAATTATTTGACTCTTAACAGTGTTAATTTCAGGCACCCTCATAAAATTGTTGATACAAAGAATTTTCTGGCTAGGCACATGAACCATAATTTAAAAAATCTAGACTAATCGGTAAACTTTATTCACAAGCATTACAACATTTTGACAAGGTTAGAGAGCTTGCATGAAATGAAAGCATAACTTTCGATAGTTTTTTGTTTAAAGAAGAGCAGATCAATATGAGTAGAAAATTATGCTTAGCTATCATCCCTCCGAATTCGTTTGTGAACGTTTCAATGTTCTGCACTAAAAAAAAACATTCACTTTTATAATTTTTGCACGATACGTATGCACGCCAATGTCCAATGTCTTACGATTTTCTCGATTTGAGAGCGAAATCTCATATATGCATATATTGTAATAAATCTAATTTCATATTCTTGATTCTTGTTAATCATCTCGGTGATTTATAATTTAATGTAACCGTAGACGTACGACGGTAATGATTTATTTCTGGTTACACACCGTCTAGTTATTACCTCGTCCTTTGTTTTTTTTTTCGCATTTTATCTAATTGGTGGAATACTTTTATGGAGTTCATTATACACGTTTTATTTGTTGTAATAAAACGTGTACTGAAACGAAATGGTGATTTTGTTAGGAGTGGGATGATTCTATATTGAAAGATTTGAATCAGATTGTGTGGTGGTAGGTATCTTGAAGTTGCCGTGAAAAATGTATCAGATTTCATTCACAGAGTTTAGAACTTTTTTGGTTACATCGTAATATTCAAAACACCTACACATATACAGTATATTTTATAGATATCTCGCGTTATTAATATTTTATTATATATGTGCACTTTTGTGTGTTTAAAGAGCGCGAAACTGCAAAGCAACCTTCGGCGAATGCAGTCGCTCGCCGCCTTTCTTTATTTTCTGAAAGACGCAGAGGAGACAAAATCAATCTATAAATATCTCAAAAGGACTGATACTTCTTTTTGTATAACATTTGCCGTTTGGCATTCGACAAATGATCGAACGAGAGAAACATGAATTTAAACTTAAGAACCCAAACCGATTCGAACGAAACATATTAGTAGGGATCGTAATTTATAACTTTCGCATCTGAGCAGATATGCTGAAAATACTGTAAATAATTGATTTTATCGCCGGCGATTTATTTACGGCCATTGGAAATTTTCATGATTCGATAAATCTTCGGGTTACGCCTTAACTTTAATAGTTATTGAATTCTTTTCGCGAGGAGTTATCATCCTAACTGCTCATTTAATTAGAAGAGATAAGCTACGGTAATTACGACGATTTAACAAATATATTCTTTTTGAAGAAGCAATTATCATTCTGCGGAACATATAAATGAGATTAAATACCGGTAGAACATGAGCCTCTGCGATCATTATTATTTAATCAACATTAAGTTCTACAGGAATAACATTTTATAAAACAAGATATGGTAAAAATAGCAATAATCGTTACGACACCTGATTCCATTAGATATATATTTTCGAGATGGATCGCAAAAATATCGTACGCAACGCGCAAAATGGAGGAAAGATGTTACAAGCTAACCATATGGTGTATCCACTTATAAATATCTCTATGCAATTATCTACGATAGATCTACGATTACGTCGAGATATAAATTCGAGAGAAGAGTAATGGGATTTAGAACATGAAATTAAAACATGCCGTAGGATGGTGATGGAAGAAAAATGTATATCAGTGCATGAATGTGTTTGCGGTTAATAAATAATTAAGACAAGAATTTCATTGGTTTTGCCAGTTTGTGTTAATTTTATTTGAGGATTGAAATAAAATATACTTTTGCAAACTTAATTCCCAGTTTATATCATTGCGACTATTCACTCTATATTTTGGAGTTGAGGGGCCTTTACATTTAGACGAGGCGGTAGCAATACTTTCATTCAAAAGATTAGAAGTCTGTATGTAATATAATTTTGATGGATTTTGATAACATTTTCACTTATTCAGAAATCACAATTGATATTTAAATTTTTGGAAGCATGACATTCTTATGGCTAGTTTCCCTCGAAGCCCTGAATCGGTGAGAGGTATAATCGCCAAAAAACCGATCGACTCGAACAGCCAATTATCGCGCCGCGCTAGCTGTTTAATGGCAACTCGTGTTACAACTGTTTTTGTATTGTCGGTTGCCTGCTCCGTGTTGACGCTAACTACCAATCGTTTCTACCGCGATCCAAACAATCGAAGGCGACCGTCACTTGTCAGTCACTGCGCATTCACTACTTCCGCATAAATCTCGCAACTTTGCTTGTAACTATCTAAAAGCTCCGGCGGATCGATCACAATACGCGAGGAAAGTGTGACGTCTGAATTTGGTAACCATGGCAACTGTTTATACACAATTTTTTCTTATGAGAAAATGGTAAAATGGGAAAATTTTCAAGTAGATGGTAATCTACGTAAACGAAATTTCTTAACTAGCAGGTGTGAAAAATAAGCAACATTGAAGTATGTAGTTTTCTTGTATATACAAAAATACATGATACGTTATGGAGGAAGAAAGAAAAACGTGATTTATTTAGGAGCCGCGCTTACTATTTAGTGGCAACAGAAAACAAAAGTGACGCAGCTAACATGATTTAAGGGTCACCACGGAAGATATCACGAAATGGCGTTTGGGCAGTTTTTCGGACATCTCGCGATCTCGCAGTATCACGTTGTGTAAGCAGAACTCATCTGGACTATCTCTGTTTCCCATAGTACAGTTTTAAATCTTACCTAGCGTTCAATTTACTGAAAAATACCATGTCAATGTTTATACTGTCAGTTTTGTTATCGATTATTGCGGTAGCCCGTGCTTCTTCCAGTTCGGTTCGAGGTCGGCTTTTACAACGAATCTAATCAAATATTGGAAATAAGGGAATTATTTAACGTGAAAATATTATGAACTACCCGTGACAAATACGAGACGTATTTCATCAGACTGCTCGACTTATTACAGTACGTTTCCTGGCAGTATTATTTCTCAATTTTACTGTAATGACAGTTTCATTTTCGATTTCGTCCTACAGTTCAACGTTAATTTGTTCTTTTCAGCTTTAGAATCTTCAACTGTTTTAACAATGCAGACCTTTGCAGTAGTTGATTGGACAATGATTGTGTTAGGTCTGTGAATACTAAACGTCCAATAGATTGAAATGTTGACTTATAATGGTTTACTTTCTCCAGTCTAATGTGAGTAGTAACATAATCTTCAGGCAGGTTGACAAGTGAAGTATCGTTGACAAATTAATTTCATGTGGTTTAAGTCAAACTTTGAAGTATACCATTCAGTAGAGTTCCATATTTTTGCACAATGATAAATAATTTAAACTAAATGGGTATTAAAATCAATTGTAACATTATCGTACTAGAAAAAAGGACAATTTAACCATTAAGGACTGGCTTATACATGTACTATGAACAATGTAACATTCCAACTCTGGGATGGATCGTCTATCGCATCGGATAGTGTATGACTCGTTCATCGCAGTGGTTTCCATGTCCTGAGTAGTTCTTTCAAAATAAGTATTGTTTTTCAGAAATGATCTCCTGAACAAATTTATGAATTAGAATAGAATCTCCTCTATTCATAGTCATTAGGTTTATAATGTTGGTTGTCGAAATGGCTGTATTTAATCGTAAATTAATATGTAGCCGTTTAATTGACTATAATGGACAACCTCAAACGACAAATTCTGCTTTATCTAAAATATGATTACAGTAACGGCACACAGGTGTTTCGCATTTTTTAGAATCTGAATTTACAGTTAAACCAAGATGAAATATTGGTTTATTGTACCTTACTGAAAATTGCATTCCATTTTTTTGCCATGTGTTAAAAGCCTCCTTCATACATATATCCTTCTCCTAAATCTTTTATATCTTTCCATTGTCAATAAATTAATCGGGGACGTACCTGAATCACTTGAACAGCTTCCACTTCAGAACTGTTCTGGGAGCACAAGATACACGGATTAAAAATTTTCTTTGTATCATATTTAGGCAATTTTTCTATCTAATGGGTTTTAGGGCCTTTACTTTAAGAACCGCATACAAATTAATCGAATTTATAATTTCATGATAAATTTTACCTTTCTCAGTTGGAGACCTCCTCCTATATTCGACATCAATTTTCTTAATGTGTTCAATGTCTCCTTTGACTTTCTTCGCAATCATTTTTTGATGATACCCAAATATTAGTCATCAAAATACACACCTAGATGTTTAATAGTTGTACTGTGAATAATTTCCCTATCTAGAATTTGAAACCCAATAAAATTTGTTGCTCAACTTCCTTCCAAAATAAGTGCGCCTTTCAAAAAATTCTAACCAATTTGGGTCAAGAGATCTTTGTCTTGCTCTTCCTATTCAACGATTATCAAAAATATCTGTTAAATGATGAAGCACACAATTACAAAAATGTATTGAAACACCGTTGTGCCAATACTATATCTGAGATATAACTTGCAAAGGTACTTCTTCCAAGAGGTTATTTATATTTTTTGTAAAAATTTAAAAATTGATTTCACCAGTTAGTTGATACAAAAGCCTAAATCTAACGATTTTAAATGATCCCCAACTGAAAGTTAACCATATATTTTTGTTGGTGCGTAGTCTGTTTTACTGCATGCAAATATGTAAAATTTTTATTGGGCTTGGTCTTTTCAATCTTCACATAAAAAATACAAAAATATTCATGTTAAGATACGCAAACGTTGTACTACACCAAGTATTAAAATAAAAATTTGCGTTTTAGTGTAAACAAATAACGATTTTATTATGTCAAATTCGAAGGGCAATAAGTCAAAATGTAAGGGTTGCATTAGGTTTAATATCTGAAACGAAATAAACATAAGACATAGAGGGGAGTCCGACTCCGACGAGTCGATTCTAGTTCGTAGAATTCCAGACTGTTCCGTTTTAACGAGACCCTTCTAGAACTACCGGAACGTTCGGGAACTGCATGAGACACACAGATAAAAGGACGTCGCCGAACCGAGAGAAGCAGTAAAAAACGGAAAGTTTCGTATACCTGACGTGAGTGGCCGTGCGCGTAAAATAAAAAAACAAGTGTGATATAAATGAAGTATTAAATATTAGTTCTTAGTGAAAATAAATTAGTTAAACCTTCGCTTAATGTAAGTTATTTTAAACGCGTAACACGTTACAGTTTATATTTATAGGATCATGTACGCTTCAAATTACGCTTGGTTTTTATTATTACGGAATTGAGTAGATACTCTAACGACTAGATTCTAGATGGTGCTCAGAGTACAATTTTCTTTTATTCAAATTATCGACAGGTATGGTAAAACTTTAATCAAAAACAGACGGAATTTAATATTATTTTCTCCGACTTGAAAGCTACCAGATATCAAAAACAAAGACTGATAGAATCGTACAATGCTGAATTCATAATTATAATATTCGGACAGTTTTGCATTGATTGGATAAACCATTCCGCCCCCGCAAGGCACGCACATAATGGAAATCCACTATTTAATCTGCGTTACCTCGTTAAAACTTCTAATTAATAAAATCCCCAAGTCGTAAGAAAATATATATTTTCCATAATCGCAAATTTGCGATTCCTCGCATGACTAAACTTACTAAGTACAAACCGGCAACAAAACTCACTAACAAATTTCCCTCCTTGGCCGGAAAACTTTTGCCATGCGCCCGTCTCTCTCTCGCCCTCAACGAAACCTTGTGGGCGTGAGCGAGAGAGAGGGGCTGTGTGGAAAACATGTAGATCCGGGACGTGTATCAAAAACAAACATCTTCTAGTAATTGCAATCAATCAAGGCTTTATTAGCTCGCTGGGATAAATCCATATTTCCAACCCTTGTCTTGGAAAATTCGCGTGATCTTGACATCCATCGTCGAGAAGGCAATTATGAATTTTTGGAGGATTTACGAGCTGTCAAACATGATTTTAATAAAACCGTTAATAGGGTTTTATAGATTCGTGAAAAATTATGCGGTTCGATTAATGGGAAAATTACTTGCAATTTACAAATATAGTACAGGTCGTCTCAAAAAGATGTTTACATAATCCCAACACATGTTCCTTGGACTAAACTTAGGCGATTTTAATTAAACTTACCTTCCTTTTTTTATCGGTTTAAAACGTCTTTCGTCGTTGTCCGATGCCTAACTTCCACTCGTTTCGGTTATTCCATTGGTCTTCTCTTAGATCCCGAGCACTCATGACTTTGTTTATACCTTCTTTCCACGTTATTTTAGGTCTTCCTCGTTTTTTACGATTTGGTGCTATCCAGGGTATTTTGGGCAATCTCGTTTCTTCCATCCGCTGGACATGTCCGTACCATATTAGCTGCTATCTCTATATCAGTCATTAGTGAACCATCTATTCCCATCCGTTGTCTTACCTCCTGATTTCGTGTTCTATCTCTTCTTGATACACCAGTGATCTTCTAAAAACGTCCATTTCAGTCGCCTCAAGTTTTCTTCGATTTTGTTCCGTTATTCTCCACGTCTCTGCTCCATAGGTTAAACTGCTTTTAATGAGAGTTTCATATATAGTATATTTTCGTTTCTTTCCGATGTTGCTGCTCCACAGTATACCACTCTGACACCCAATTGTTCTTCTGGCTTGTGTTATTCTTTTCTGAATCTCTCTGTCATCTCTACCTGAAGTGTCAAATTCCACACCCAGATATGTATACCTACTTCATTTTGCCACTTCATCATTCTCCCATTGAATATTAGATAGTTCTGCTCCTATCGGGAGGTATTTAGTTTTCTGTAAGTTGAGCTCCAGTCCCCTCTTCTTGAAGTTTCCGGGCCATATATTCTAAGTCATCTTCATCGTTTGCTATGATGACTTGATCGTCAGCGAACTGTAGCGTATATAAGTACGTTTCTCCGATGTCAATACCCATTCCTTTGCATTTCCTTTTCCACTTGTGTAAGGCTCTTGCTACACAGATCTTGAATAGTGTTGGTGATATACAACAGACTTGTCGCAATCCTTTATCCACCAGGAATTTCTCTGACCCTCTATTGCCAATCTTTACTCTTGACTGGGAACCCGCATATAAATTTTTGAGAACTCTTATGATGGTATGGTTAATGTTGGTTTCTTGTAATGCTTTGCATAGTTTCCCCACCGGAACTGTATCATAGGCTTTTTGGAGATCTATGAACATTAAATATGTTTCTTGGTTGGTGGCAGATCTTTATTCAATAATTTGTTTTAAACAGAAGATGTTATCGTTACACGTTCTTCCTGCTCGGAAACCAGATTGTTCTTCTTCTTCTTTGTCTCTGTATTCGTCTTCAATGAGGTCTCGAATAATTCTTCCATACAAACGGCTTAGAGTACTAGTTATTGATATACCCCTATAATTTGAGCATTCTAGCTTACTTCCTTTTTTGTGGATGGAAGTAACTTACCTTACTACAAAGTTATTTCGTTTACGCATTACCTACGGCACTAACTGTTTTTAAACCGTATTTTGTTAAATATTCAAAACCATTTATACGATTTCGCTGAAATTTGCGACATTGATATAGTTTTATAAGAATAAAAGCCATATATTAAAATCCTAGCATTGAATCAGGGTTTTTTGACAGTTGAAAGTTTCAAATAAAATCAAATTTTAACGCCAAAGGATTGGCATTTAGAATAAATTTATATTCAGGAACTTATTTATTACAAAATATCTATTAACAACTTAGACATCCATATTCTAAATTATTTTATATCATGTTTTGTTTTGTCCTTTTGTTTGTAATGTTTTACTGTTAATTATTACACACTATATTTTATCATACCTATACGTTAACTAACAGAAGATATTTAGAACAAATAATTTGACAAGTTTTAATTACTCATGTAGTTTTTTCGCAATTTTTTATTAATAACTTACAATATGCTTTCCAAATGAATGAACCTTAAAAAAAATTAAAATCTATTAGAAATACATGAATATACGAAGTTTTATTGGTTCACGTTGTGCATGTTGCATCTTTAAGAAACATTTGTAATGAGCATGTTTCTTAGTATCGCTTCGATCTAAGCCATATCCAATGATGTAGTACGATACTTCGCTAGGTCTAATTATCCAGAGATCTATACCACATTACAACAATTTTCTTCCATTCTTGTCAGATATACCCTTTTTGGTCTCCATATCTTCCTCGGTTTGCTGTTCTTTTTGTTTCGAACGTACTTAGTCTACCTTCATTCTTCCAATCTTATAACAAGTTCATACTTGTTTGGTTAAATGAACATGTCCTGACCGATTTAGCTGTATTATTATTTATTTATGAGTGCAATTTGCCTATTCTACATTTTTCCGACATACAATTTTAGTTTTTTTTGTCTCAACTCTTCAAATTACCTTCTTTGTATTACAATAAAGATCTACTAATACCACTATTAAAATGCTCGCTTATCTATCTATTCCTTTCAATTTGAATCCTATTCTAGTTGTGGAGCTTTTAATGAAAAACTAGACAACAAACAAGAGGTAAAATAGTTTATGTCACGAGTAAGCAATAATGATATGTTTAATGATATTCATTGTGCACTTTATTGAACTTAAGTAAACAATTGTAGGTCTCCTGAAAAGTTGGAATTTTTGACATACGTCCTTTTAAAATATTCACGACGACATACGTGACAATGTTTCACATTTTTGTAGTTGAGCTAAGTCTAAATTACGTATGCCATAGTTACTCTAATTATTTTCACGTACTATGTATATTAATACGGTTACATTTTCAGTGATGCATTATCGCCTCATTACTCCATAACCCCATAGGTATATTTAAATGATATAATAGGCATAATCACGCCAGTAGGTACGTGAAAAAAAATCCATTACCTTTTTATAGCCCTCAGAATATTATAATATGGCCAAGCATGCTATAGTTAGGAATATAATCAACACTAATTTTAATTATAACATGTCACACAGTTATTTATACAAAACACGTTGTTTACATATCGCAATATGTTTTCTATTTATAAAATAATTTACACGTCGTGTGGAGCAATGTTGGACATTTGTCATAAATGAAACTTTGAAAAGTGTGTATGCAGATTGTATTATTATTAATTTGGTAATGAACTGACTGATTGACTGACTGACTGACTTAATCGCCACTGTAGTCCGAATTTCATTTTAAATAGACTGCAATTATATTCAGGTATAAGTACTGTAGTACGTATATATTTTAATCATTTGAACCTCGTGTAATGAATTTAAAAAATTAACAGCAAAATGTAGCATTACCTCGCACGAATTAGTGTTATTACAACCATAGGTTTATTCATATTATTTCCATCAATAAAATCCATACCCCCCAACGTGGACGGAACAGTCACGATCCCATCGCAAAAATCAATACCTCTATCGTAAGTGAATACATACCGGCACCGTATAATTTACGACAAAAGTATGGGTTTTCCGTGATTAAATACGTAATTTATCCTTCGTGCGTTTTTGAAAAGGAGAGAGAGGAAGAAAAAGGAGCACAGAAACAATTTTGGGCTTCTGTTCTACACGGCGGCTCGACCAAATTACAGGGAAGATTTCTGATTGCGATTCTCGAATCGTTTCACTTATTGATGATTGCCAGCGAGGACAATCGAAGAAAGTATCAATTTGTTCGCCTCGCGGTGGAAAAGAGTAACGGATACGCCACGGAATGCAATAATGAGAGATCGACATTAAAATCGTCGAATTCGCTCTGAAACTAAGAAAAGTCCATCATCAAGCAAATATTCACGGATAAACAAACACCCTAGCATCGTTCTTGCATGCGCATTCCAAACGTGAGCCAGTAACAAATCGACCTGAACTCGATCGACGCTACATCTACAATTCCCGATATTAATGATATCTACTATTGAAAAATTCCCCGAAGACACCTGTCGCACCTTCGATATCATTAACAGCGTATCGATACACAGACGGGAATCCTCTCATCATCTTCGATCATCATCCATCATGTCCTTTGAAGAAGAGGAAGAAAAAAGAAGAGAGAATCGAGACAAGTTGCGAGACGTAGTAGCGTCGAACTTGTCAGTCATAACATAACAAATTGACCGTAAACAAATGAGAAGAAGTGAAAAGTCCTGACTTCTGCCCATCGCTACCGTATAGACAGGAATGATATATTATCGAGAGGTGAATAAGAAGACGGACCTGATGATTTCTACGTGAGATATGGGCGACCCAAAGGGATTGGAAGCGTTCGGATGGTAATGAAGGTAAGTAACAATAGTAATGAAGGTTTGTTTTCACCTTACCATTTTGCCTACCTTCTGATATGAGGCACTGTAAGAGAAGTATTGTAATTAAATCAGGTTGTTTTCACATTTGAATGGTTACCACTAATAGCACTAATAGACGTTGTGAGATTTTATATGTCCAAAAAACCATGTTTTTGAACAAAAGTGTACGTTTACATGTACAATATTTGTACGTGTTTCTCGGAAATGGAAGCTCTTAAAACGGTTCAAAATGTATATTTAGATTTTTTAATATATTGTAGAACGTTCCAGTACGCTTTTACTAAAATTGCCCGGGATAAGAAGATAGTTTAATTTTCCATTTTTCGGTATTTTGCAATCTTCTCGAAATCTGCTACAAGCTTTGTATTTAATTTGGAATGTTTCTCTACTGCTCAATATTTGTGATACCTTTTAATAACGTATTTGGCCCAATCGTTTCTCAATATCTAATTGTAAATTTATACCAGGCCACGCGTGTAGCGTGGCCGTGGCTTGTATGACGTCACGGACGCTACTACTACTTATACTTTAAAGTCGTGTTTTCGGGGTTGGTGATTTTTATTTAATCAGCTACTTTATTAGGTACTAGCCGTGAACCGACCGAGCTTCGCTGTGGCTTAGTTTGATATGAAATAAATGAGAAATTAAATAAAAATAGTTAATCTAGCGAATATAGATTTACCGAGAAAACAAATAATTTATTTCAATACCATGCATTGCATTGCTGTGATTATGTTGTAGAAGGTTATGAAAAGGGAAAAAATATTTTTTTGTAATTATTTTTTATAACCGATGTAGGTACTCGGCTTCTCTCGGGGCGACCCTGTCTCATCCCTTTTTCCACACTCCATGAAAATGATTTCAATCAGCGTGCGTTATTTGTCTAGATCGCGCAATGCGTACTCCTTCGATTTCCAATCTTGCTTCTCCTTGCTCGTCTGTTTTAGATAAAGGGGCTTGAGCATTTCTTAATCTGAGAGTTTCTAGTCTATCTTCCTTTTGCTCCTCTGTTTCAGATAAACGGACTTGAGCATTTCTTAATCTTATGGTTTCCAGTCTATCTTCCCTTTGCTCGTCTTTTTCAAATAAACGGGCTTGAACATTTTTTAATCTGAGGGTTTCTAGTCTATCTTCCCTTTGTCCGTCATTTTCTGAAGCTCGTAAAGCCTTTTATTTTTTGAAGTGAAACTTCTTTGCGCACGTTGTATACATTGGGATGGGGTATTGGTCGAAAAACCGCGTCACGCGTGATAAGTAATCCGAGGACAATGCCGTGTTGCCAGGATGCGCGTAAAGTGTACCCCTTCCATCGCGCCCGCGAACCTAGCCGATCACCAAATCGTTCACATGTGCTACCAAAGAGGTCAACGTGGCAACACCGGAGAGCGTCTAGACTTTCGGACAGCTGACACCTAACCTAACCTCAAACGGCGAGAAACAATAACTTCGAGCGGCGACAAAAGAGATGAAAGCCCACGGCGCACGGAGACTGGTTCCACGGCGAGTGTGTGTGTGCATATGGCCAAAGAAGTTTCACTTCCACCGTCTGGTCCGACGCAGACTTTTATAGTTTTTTTGCTTTACATATGGATCTGCCAATCGATTTCCTTTTTGGAGGCATAATTCACAGCAAAAGTGAATTTCGCCGCCGCGAGATGGCGCCATCTGTCAGTCACTCGTCTGTCAAATAAAGATGACATATTGCCTGTCATGCATATATTTTTAACCCCTTGGCTCTTTTTTCGACGCGGAACCATTTCAGGAACCTTCACGGACATGCGCACTACAACTCACCAAAGTTTCGTTGCAATCGGACGAATGGTATAGGAGCCTATGCGGAACATACAAACAAACAACCATTTTTATATAGATAGATAGATGTATTAACTTTTGAAATGTACGAATGGGACATGAAAAAGTTCCAGCTTGACAATATCTTCAACATCTCTTTATCTCCTTGAGAGTATATGACTCCAAACTGTTTTTAAATTACTAGGCGCGCCATAGACATTCAGATTAAAACGCGCACGAGAAAGATAAATAAAATTTTTAGTGACACAATATAAAAATAATTTTAGTTTGAAAACGACTAAACTAAACTAAACGACTACTGCCTAAACAAGCTGTTTACTTTCTGAATGTGAGTATATACGGAATTCTCTGAATAAATTGGCTACTACCCCGGGAACTAACGTGCTATCTGAATAAATTGGTTTGATGAACACCCTGTATGGTATTCAAAATGCCTAGTGTATGCAAAACTTGTGAAATTGTCGATTATAGGATATCAAATAGGATGTTCGATGATGGTTTAGATTAGATAAAATATTGTAAGCGACTAATTCAAATCAAGATGAAATTTCAAAACATCATTGCAACAAAGGTATTACTTATACAAACATATTGTTAAAACATTTGCAATGGGTGGTCTTATAACATTTACTCTGCATAAGCCTCGATGTTGCCAGATCCATAGATCAATATTCTGTAGACAGATGAAAACCGACAGGTGTTTGGTTATCAGTGAGGTAATAAACGACAGAAATGTATCACAAACACGTTATAACCCCATACCTAACCAATGTTAGTATGTGCATTTGTATTGTATTTCGTTCATTTCTCGTGTGTTTTTTGTTTTTTTATCAAATAACATTTTAAAAAGTCATTACTTAATAGCTGTTAAATAGCACAGGTAAATAAGAGCTTTGCAAAAATAAAATTCGAAACAATCATCATAGTATGGATAGGATGTAAGTATTATAGCACCAGAATTGTTTAATGGCTAATTCGATGCTAATATTTAATTTTATTTCCGGCTCATGTATTGTTTATTCATTATAAATACATTTTTTAGTATTGCTGTGTTGCGTCCTGTAAGTACAATAAATATCTAAGCAATATAAATTACTTTCTTCATTCCCAAAGTGCGAATAGAATGGCTGGCTGCTGTTATTAAAACACGATTCGATTTAAATAGAAACAGTCTTACAAATGTACCTATATCATTTTAATTGTTTCATGGCAAAAGACGAGAAAACAACGAAACAGAATACAAATATGAACAACATGTACTTCCAGGTGTGGGTTATGATCACAGAACATTGTTGTGAGTAAGATACATGATTTATTAGTAGAAGCGGTTGAACTGAGAATTAATAAACAAAGGCTCAGGGACTACAGATATTCGGATTATGACATACCTAAGTGTTGGACAGACAATAATTTCAAAAAAAATAAGGAGATAGTTGCTTCAGGGTGTGCTGCTTACGTAAACTGAAGGATGTTTTTAATAGCGATATTCCAATTTACCTTGAAAGTGTATATAGTTAACGTGTTCTCCCATGAAACGCTCATCTTACATCAACAAATTTCAAAGAGCTCTCAGAACGTAAAGTGAAAAAATCCTCAAACTTACTGATCGTATAAAATCAGATATATGTAAATGAATTGGTATAAGAAACAAAATAGAGACAATAACTAATCTAAAATGGAGTTTTGCAGAATATGTGGTAAGGCTACAGGATTACAGATATAGAAAAATGCTTCTATGGTGATGAGATGAAAAGAGGTTTCGGAGAGTGGATGTGACTGTTCACAATTCGGATGTCTTAAAAATATTACGGAGAGGCTGATGTGCTGCAGTGGCCGTCAGTACAGACTGGAGGAAGAAAGAAAGAATATTCTAACTTTTTAGGCCAAAATGACATCGCCAAAAGTTTCCCAAAAATAAGTTTTTGTAATATAACTTAATAGTTACATTTCAAAACAGTACTCTTTTTTTATGTCATATTTCAAATAAAAAGTTTATTGGGCAACCAGTTTAATTGCTTAAATGGTTAAAATTAAAAGAAAATCTTAGTTATTGTAAAATCAAGTCTACTTATGTTATGTTACTTATTAAAGTTCTATCAGTTATGCTTGTGAATTCAGTGAAAACCTTCCAAATTCGAATATAATATATAAAAAATTTTTAATCAAACATCAGGAGTTAAGTCAGATATGTACAAGATCTAGACATTCAGCAAGAATTCAAACAACGTCTTCTTTGGAAAATACGGTCAGATCCTAAAATAAAAATCCGTAATAGCAGAGTTAAAATGATGAAAACTTTTATTTTAGGTAACTTAATCGATTTTTTATCTCACTTTTATATCCAGACATTGAAGAAAACTTATTATTGGCACATTCCACAATTCCAAAAAAAAAAATTTAATACCAAGCACGTTCAGAATAACTCTGTATAATTCTTTAAGGTAAAAGTGTTCCGTATATTTATTTTTAGATTTTTGTAAAGAGCTAAATAGGACCAAAAATAGGATTTTTTGTGGTTTTCGCCCATTTTAAGGCTATAGCAGGAATAATTATAATAATAATGCAAATCTCATTCTGAGTATATCTGACGACTTTTTTGGCACAGCTTTGTTTAGAGTATGTGCTTCAGTTTGTTCGGATTTTTTAAAGGTTGAAAATGGACCATTAATATATCAAAATCGCATTTTCATCCTTATTTTCAAAATATCGAACTTCGAAAGATTAAAGCAATTAAAAATAATTAAATTTCTCGCCAAGAAATTTTAAAATACACAATACCTTACCAGCTAGGCTCCGATGTGTACTGGCGTATATTATGCCACACACTTTTTCGACCCTCCCTGCAATTCGATACCGCGGGCATGAATATGCGTACCTATCATAGTAGCCTGGCATGTTCGATTGCACCGGCATTACCTTTGTAATCTTACGTCTTCTAATGGCATTATTACGTTACGCGAGCCACGTAGGTGGCCCTGAGTTTCCCCACATACCACAAATCATTAGGTAAAGGAGAGATTTTTGTTGGCGCCCCAGGACGCATCACCCTGTATTGCGGAGATCGCGTCAGACTGGGAAATACCGCGACGACAGTTAAATTAATTCGATGGATGACAAATTGACGATGGATTCCGTATTTATCTATGCAAACATGGTCGAGAATCTCGTTATTAATTGATATTGTCACAAGGATGTGGAGAAACGGGATGTTGTGATAGAAAGGATGGAGGGAAAGAGAGAGTGTGATAGATAGCGGGGTGGAGAGCACCTACCTGAACGATTGCAAGCAAGGCTTGTAGCTTATGACTTATTCTAAACAATAAAGACTATTTTTACATTGTCAGTTACGTATACTTTTGCATACTCATGCCATCTCCCAACAAAAGACTGTTCAAAATACAATGGGCGTAATCCAGTCTGATGTTCAAATTAGTTGTTTATAAATATGTAGATAGTACCAATATGTTATTAAGAAAACTTATTATGTTTTAAAAATATAAGATGTCACAAATACTGTTCTGTTAAATCTTACCACATTTTCTTTGGTTCACAATAAATCGTTACAATTGTACTTACCTAAGTTAATTAATTTAAGGCGCTGTACGGTCCTAGAGTAACAACTATTGAATCATTTTTTTTCTCATAAATTTAAAATGGCTGTTAAATTTTTACACGCCGATATAAATTTTTAGGACTAAAAACCTTTCCTTTAAAAACATAATTACATTAAGAAACTCAATAATTCTTGGATGCTTTTTTTGGAAAAAGTATTTTAATAGAAATCAAATTAAAACTAAAGAAAATCGTTTGGGAGACAATAACCACTTCTTTTATATTGGGAAGGAAATATAAGCAAACTAATAAAGCTTCATATAGATGAAGAGAAATTTTATTTAGGCATCCTCCCAATAAAATTGTGTAGAGGTCGAGATTTGTGTGTGGCAAAATATTAAGTACATACCTACTTATGTTCGATTATGGAGTTGCTCTCTATTGAAAAATAAAAAATTCCGTTATGTATATAAAGTTGGCGGACCACCCACCACAGGCCGGCAAAACAAAATAGTGGAGATTTTGTGTCTTTTTTGTAGCGAGAAAACAAATTTTGTAGCTTTAGAATAGCCGGAGCTACAAAAGGTAGGCTAACTTAAGCTTAAGTTAGCGGCCACCGCTATAACTCATACACGGAATGTAATAGGATGCTCTTGCGCAGGAATTTGTGTCTTTAGAAGTACTTGAATGACACGGGGTCAAAAAATTTTTGACCACATTTGGCCAATTTTGGCCAAAAATGACAAGATGTTCAATCATCACTCGCGATTTAATTTCATGATATATTAGCGATCTTAAAACTCATTTGGCACTGAAAACTTTCTGTTAATTGGCCGAAAAAGCGGGCAAAAATGGCCAGAAATAACCAAAATATCCGACAATTACTTATTTCAGCCAAAACATGGGAAATCCTGCATATCGTCGACAGATCGAACATGTGGTACACAGAGAGCTCAGAAACGCTAGCACGGGGCCAATAAAAAATACCCAGAAACGGCCAAAAATTCTAAAATGACTTATTTCGGCCAAAACGTGCAAAATCGTGTATATACCTGAAATGTTCGAAAATGCGGGCCCTGGGAATTCCAGCAACAATGTGGAGGATTTAGGAGACTCTGTCAGACACTGAGAGTCACTTTGCACAGCAGGCCTGTGGAGCTACAAATTCTAAAATGGCTTATTTCGGATAAAACCTGCTAAACGCTGTACATACTTCAACAGTTCGAAAATGTGGGTGCAGGAATTTTCAGGCACACTGTTCAAGGAACCAATGGATCCTTCTAGCCACTGGAATTTCACTGAGATTGCGGGCCTGTGGAGCTACAAATTCTAAAATGACTTATTTCGGCCAAAACGTGATAAATCCTGTATATACTTCTACAGTTCGAAAATGTGGGTCCCGAAATTTTCATATACACTGTCCAAGGATCCAATGGATACTCCTAGCCACTGGAATTCACCTGAGACTGCGGGCCTGTGGAGCTACACATTCTAAATTTACTTAATTCTTCCAAAACGTGATAAATCCTCTGTATACTTCGACAGTTCTAATAGCCTAATATACTAATACAAGTAGTCTAATTGAAATTGTGTTTTAAAGTTTGGGAATAAATCAGCTTTTAACCGACTAGACTCTAGACACTAGCAGTACTAGAATTTGCTATATCAAATCTTGTAAAGAATATTTTTTAAGACAATCTATATTTTTAATATGGAATGTCATTCCAGAAGTTCCACTTCATCCCAAATGTGCTCTGTCGGACTCCGAGATCCGGCGGTTGTGGAGATAAATGTAACTGTTGCTCACAATGTGCCTATAGGAGCCACCCTTGCTGAATGCTTGGGGTCCTGGTTTTGGTGGAATATCCGTTATTTCTCCAAAACCCAAGCGTTTAGAAAATGATCCCAAATATCGACGCAATATGTCCATATGTTGATTTTTGTTCATATTGCCCTCAATGAAAACCTGCCCTGTCTGCTGCCAAACCGTAACATTTCCGCCGTCGAAAGACTATGCAATCTAGATTTTCCTTTTGTGAGTTTTGTTGAGCCAGTTTTTTTTGCATGGTCATCTAAATCGAAAATGTTATACTTATTTGCTCTCATTGGTAAACAGCGCTCTTTTCCATAAGTCTGTATGATTTTAAATGTATTGCTGAAAAAATCAGTTATATTGATGATCTCCTCATATCGTCCTATTATATCCCCTTCCATGAATATGATGTAGTATTCCTGAATATGGCACAGGAGATAGCTCAGGGTGGAGAAGAGAAAAGAGTTAGAAAAAAAGTACTTTTATTCTCCTGTAGCACACACACATAGGGAAATAATATACAACAAATTGTACTTAAAGTAGACTATAAAATGATAAATTAATTAAAAGCAACCATTGAAAAACAAAGAAAAAAAAATATTACAGTAAACGGTTAAGCGCAACTTTCCTTGGGGAGCAGTTACCTCTCGAAGGGAACCACCAGTGTAACAGTGTTGAACTTGATAGATAGCTGATCGATCCCACTTGAACCGCTTCAACAGTCTTCAAATGACTGGAAAATGAAAACTGGAAACTAGTTTTTTAAAGAGAGTGTGTGGTTGAGATTGTTAAAAGATTTTGTTCTGGTTTTGGTCTATTTCGCTCTTTAAAAAAATTAAGTAGTAAACTTAGACTTGAAGCAAAGAGATTAGAAAGAGATTATATTCGGAGTATATTAGCGTCCAAATGAAGTTCTCAAATGTGTCAAATGTAAGTTTTACTAAACAAATGAAAGAGAATCTGAAAATGGAATTTGTGGCTCAGCCGGGATTCGAACCCGGGTCTCCCAATTTCGCGTCAGGTATTCTTACCACTAAACTACCGAGACACCTATCAATTTCATTTTCGATGTTAATGTTAAACGTTTTTGAGAGGATAATACGGAGGACGTATTGGTTGTACGCAACACACCGTACCTCCTCTCACGTTAATAATGTGGTCTCTTACGTGTTCTGATTTATATAAATGACATAGATGGAATATATTCTTAAAATTATAAAATATTAAAAATTAAATTCGAGAATTCATTCCATCTATGTCATCTATATAAATCAGAACACGTAAGAGACCACATTATTAACGTGAGAGGAGGTACGGTGTGTTGCGTACAACCAATACGTCCTCCGTATTATCCTCTCAAAAACGTTTAATATTAACATCGAAAATGAAATTGATAGGTGTCTCTGTAGTTTAGTGGTAAGAACACACGACGCGAAATTGCGAGACCCGGGTTCGAATCCCGGCTGAGCCACAAATTCCATTTTCAGATTCTCTTACATATGTTTCGTATACACCTTTCATATGAATTAATTTCGAGAATATATTCCATGTAAGTTTTACTAGTTCCATTGAGCTCCCAGATATCCACTGTTTGCTAAGTAAATATCTGGTTGGGACTGGCTACGCCCACAGATTTCCCTAAAACAATAGCGCAAATTATGAAGGAAGCTGAAGTTAAGACCCCCACTGGCGCGCCGGTCCGAGTTCCATATTGGTGGAACTCGGATGTCCAATCAAAAAACGCGAGACGCTCAAAAGTAGAAAAGCGCTGGCCTGTGAGCGACGCAGAGCCCTTGCAACGCTAGACAAGACTGAAGAGTTAATCACCTGAACCCCTAATTCGGTATATCCAAGAGGGGGATGTAGGGGATGCTAATAACCACATTGGGTGAATTATAAAGCAGAAATCTGTTTTTCTTCTTTTTCTCCTGGCTCTCCCTAACAACGAGGACCAGGCATATGCCTATTTCCCTGTCACCTTTTCGGTTCCTGATGGTGACATATTCACACACGGATGGCCCCACCAGGACGTCGCTTAGACAATTGACTTACTTCCCATAGGACCCAACACCGTCCGAGCCGAGGGGGACATGTAGTGCTGAACTGTCTCCCCCCGGTGAATAGACCCGGAGCGGTGTAAAACCTTAGGTCTGGCGAACTTCTGTTTGGGCTCAAAACTTTTGTATCGAATCCAACTACGCTCCTGATTTTTTTCGTCAGGAACGCTGATGAAGTTTTTTTGGCGGCCTGACGACTCATGGGGCCCATACCCGTCAATAGCGAACCATGTCGGATGAAATTTTTTTAGCAGTTTCCAAAAGCATACAGCATTACAAACAAACTTTGTTTGAAACTTTTTTTCATAAAAATGGGTATTTTTACAAGTTATGAACGGTTGAAAATTTTTGGTTTTGGAGCCGAACCTGAAAATTTCAATTTTTCATTGTCCATAACTTGAGTTATATTCCACTTGGGGCCCTAAAAATTAAGGGGGAGTTTCGGGGGCCAAAAGGACCATTTGTCTTCATTTTGGGCCGAATCTTAATAAAAACTAAATTCGGCATGAAACGAGATATATATATATATATATATATATATATATATATATATTTATTTATTTTAATTACATATTTTTTGGTATAAAGCATAGGTGGGTAGGTACCGACTAATATGTATATAGTTCATGGCAAAACAATATGTCGTAGATAAATTTTACTAGACGGTTGTAGAGCCATCTTTAAATTAAAATTGCAGTTTCCTTTTATCATTTGCGAATTTTGTTAAAACTTTTTCAGCAAAATCCTGACAGCTAGCAATTCTTTCTCTATCAATTCTAATCATCGCTAGTCCATCTAAGCGATCCTGAGACATCGCTTGGGACATGTCGATCTCAACCAACTTTTAATACAACAAGCGTGGAAAAATATCTCTCAATTGAGCAAGTTGTAGGGTGTATAGTTAGCAAAATAAAAAATGCCTTTCTAATAGATGCGTAAAAGTTTGTATGCTTAATTACATTTTCCAAAGATATGTTACTGTTTAAGTTTAATTCTGCCAAATACTCCTTCCAGCTCGTAGATTCTTCCTTAAAATTACCTATATTATACAGTTCTTCGATTCTTCTAATATATGCATCTTCCAAATTACAGGAAAGTCCGGAAATATTTTTGTGGTAAACAGAATAACATGTACGCATCTTTATTTTCTTCAGAAAATCTGGTTTCCCAAGATTGAATCAGCGAGTCCAAATGAGGAATAAAAATACTTATACCATAGTAAGTTTCTGGCGAAGAATTGTCATAATTTCTCGTTTGAGCAATACCTGCACCTAGAAAAAAATTACCTGCACCCGAAATTTTACATATAAAGTTTCTGTTTCTTGGCAAATGCCACAAATTTAGTTCGGGCAGACAAACGGGAATATTTAATGATAATTAGTCTGTCTACTTGGACTACCTGCTACATATACCTGTAGGGAATATTTATTTTGAGATTATATTTACCTTTCTCTCGCATTAAAAGATGTTTTATTAATTATTAGATTAGATTTAAAATTGAAATATGGATTTTTCCAGGGCGCCCATGCCCAAGCCTGAAAAATCTTTCGACTTAACAAAAATTTGAATAATCGGGTATGTGAATTATCGAGTTATTCATGTCATGTCATATACTATATGATTGTAATTTAGTTGCAATATGTGAGTTTTTTAAATTTGATACCTTGTTACACTGTTTAATGGTATTCATTTGGACCAAAAGGACACTTCTTACTCGTATACTAGACAATTTGATTTTGAATGACTTGCCAAGAGCGTAATATATTTGAGAGGTCTCCAACTGAAGTACCTAAAGATAAACAACAGAGTTAACATTTCTATTTTTTTAAATGGTTATAAGTAAAACTGAGTATTACTGACACTGGCGATAATGGAACTTCAATAAATGTATTATTTATTTTATTAAGTCAATTTGAACCATATTTAATTAAAAATTTGGTTAAAATTGACACATCTCTCTATATATAAAAATGAAATGCTGTTCGTTTGTCTTGGCTTGAACTCGAGAACGGCTGGACGGATTTTGCTAATTTTGATCTTGAAATATTTGTGGAAGTTCAGGGAAGGTTTTTCGGTGACAAACATAAATAATAAGTAACGGAAATACTGAACAAGGTACGTTTTGTAATTTGACATTTATAATCAAACCAATGAAGGTATAGTGTCAGTTGGTTGTCACATAAATAAATGTCAAGACGATTATTAAAATCTATCATCAATTTGTCAGTGCGCGAGAACTTTATTGATTTTAAAACGCCAAGGATAAGACGACCTGACGTACGTCGAAGTTAATCAAATGTGCGACGAGCTAGAGGTAGTTTCAAATCGCACTGACGACTGACGACCAGCGAGAGACAGATAACGGTAACATTTGTTTCGGTATGACAGAATTGCGTTCAACAGTAAATAATTATGAAGTAGATAGGCTTAGAATCGAACGAGTTCGGGCACATCTTACACAACAGCATTTAGGTCGACAGGACACCAAGTCTACAAATTCTACAAGTTCGAAAAAACGGACGCATCGAGTCACTGCAGCCGGAAGAAAAACCGCCAGTGATTTCAACTTTAAAAACGTCAAGAACTTCGACGCCAACACAAAAGCGGGAAGTCAAGTAACCAAGAAGAGTCCTGAGTAAGTCAAAGCAACTTCACCAGGACATCGAGTCTACAAATTCTACAAATTCGAAACGACGGACACACAAAAAAATAGTCCAAGAAATCATATAAATACATAACAATTGCAAGAAAGACGGAAGTGCAAGAAAAACCAAGGAATACCTACAAAAAAGGATTGATCACCTAGAAGCACTATGTGGGAAAACCCAAGAGAACAACGAAGCGTTCCATGAACTTGGGTTTGGCGATCAGCACAATTATATAAAATCACACTATTTCAAAAGGTTGGAGGAAAACTAAAAGAACATTCGCCTGTACCTGACGTCAAACGAGGAATATAAAACATCCAAGAAACAAGTCTATGAGGTACAAATACAAGACCCAAAACCGGAAGTGAAGAAACCCAAACACCAGACCGAACAGGATTACCGACGAATTAAACTAAAGGTAAAATAACAAACAAAAAAAACTACTTAGACAAGCTGAAGAAGACATGGCAGAATCAATACCAAGATGGTCACACGTACTACGAGCAACAAATATCCAAAACATGGAGCGCACTTTAAGACACAATGAAATAGAGCTTTTCCGCAGACGCAGTGTTCCTGTAAACCTGGAACGAGGAGCATTCCACTACGACCCGGAAATAGATTATTGGGTGCGCCTACCAATCCGTAACGATTGGAGAAATAACAATTATATGTCAATATTGTAAAGCGTTAAAATACAGCGGTGAATCTACTGGATTCACCGCTGGTGGTTCCCACCACCAGATCCATTGCGCTCATTAGTTTCTGAGGTGAGAAATGACTAAACATTTCTTTTCCAACATCCAAAAATATAATAATTGTTTTCAAATGACGTAGTTTGGTTCAACACATATTGTACAGGAAAATTTCATACCTACTTTCAGGGTAGTTTTTGACAAACTATTCATTAAAAATTTAAAAAGATAATATACAATAATTGCAAATACAAGGACAGTTTGCGGAATCAACTCGGAGTTTCCCGGTTTCGCTCATGGTCAATTAAACGTCGCGTGTTCGCGAGTCGTAAAATCATCATCTTTATATATTTACTCACCGCAAAAAAGTAAAAAAATATGGTATATCAGAAAGCCTTAAATTGATTATGTGTATAACTGTGTTGCATTTAATTTAATTCAGATAAAAAATTTGTATTACGTTTTGACCATATTTTTCAAAAATATATGTAGGTGATACAAAGTTCACCGGGTCATCTATAATTTTTATTTATCTTTCTTTTTTTAAACTTTACGTGGCATTGCAACGCATGCCGGGTACGGCTTGTTTTTAACTAAAATTAGACGGCATGACTTTAATATACCAAAAAAGTTTTTTGAAAGATGAGAAACGCTTCACCACAATCTGGAAATATTTTTCATACATTTTTGTACTTTATTAAAATGATTAAAATTTAGGTTTTATTTGCAATAGCATCATCACACTGGTGATCATCACTGGTGATTCATATTACCTGGTTGTGGTGTAATTTGGAGACTGTGTGCCCATTTTTCTTGTTAATTGGGAACAAATAAGAGAAACAACAACATTAGTTATGAAAGGATAATGTAGGAGATTCAAAAAACTTTATATATTGAACAAAAGCCATCCTGATATAATTTCGTTGATTTGTGCTAAGCAACCATTTTCGCTACTCCATTTGAAAGGAATTTAAAATTACATATATCCATTCGACGTTTTTACTACGTCGCTTTCGTAAATGACGCGATGTGATGATATAAATTTATAAGGGAATAATACACACATCTGATTTATCGTACAAAAAGATGGTTCAAACTTTACCCCATTCATTTTAATCAAGTGACCCCTGTTCGATTGTTAGTCGATGACAAAGGGACAAAGTAATATATTTCTCCCGATCCGGGAAGGAATAAAAAATAACGTTTGTACCGCCCGAACAAATTAGATATTCAAATTTATGTGCGAGTGGACACACACCGAAAAAAATTCTTTTCCAGAAAAATAAAATCGTGCGCCCTCACGCTCACGTACTAGAAGAAGGCCGACGGCGGCGGCGCTGCCTCATTATATATTGCGCACATTTTCTTTACTTTATTATATCAATGATATAAAACCTCCGCCGCCTTTGATGTGGTGCCGACAGCCGAGTCCACGCCTTTATCGACTAATATTGGCATTTCGATTCCGACGAAGCCTGCCTGATTTTATCCTGACGGGCACAGGTGGAATTTATACGATCGCCCACGAACGTTTTCGGACGTGATCGCGAACCCTCAACCTGAACTCTCAAAACGAAAGTATGTAAATAAATTACCAAACTAATGCCTAACCATTTCACTAATCAGTGATTAAATGATCCAAAGTAAAGTCAGTGTGAAGTGAGTAAAGTCACTACTCACTGTTGCTCTATGCAATGATAATTCATAATTGTTAATATTTAAGGTTATGCAACGCCATACAAACTGTATAACATCTATACAGTCAACCATAGAACAACCACGTAAAAAGGAGATAATTATTAAGTAACAAATTGAAATTACATATAATTATTTTTAAAGAACGTTTGTATTTTATTGTTAAAGCAATCTATCTGTCGGATATTCAGTTTCTTTTGACTTCTTGACCAACACCGTACATCTTTCTATTTGCCTTACCTCGAAACGCCGCATTTCCGACCCTTAAGGGATGTCGTATAACAGGTGAAACTTCCCCGTTCTGTTTTCTTATTTTATTATTATTTATTACGGGGGGTAGCATAATGGCCGCCGAACTCTCGCCTACCTTTCGGGCATGTGAAAATCTCGATTGTTTGATTTTTCTTATTTAATCAGTTCTTCCGTTCTCATGGCAATTCCCAGATAAAGTAACGTACGCGGTTTATATGAATAGGCCGCGTTCTTACGAAACGTTTATCGATGCCGGCAGATTTTTTCGAAATTGACCGAGAAAAAAAATTTGGTTGTCTGTAAAGTCGGTTCACGGACGATAATTTTACGTGATAACGTAAATTATTATGTCTGTCAAAATAACCCATGGAGTAATAAAACGATTATTTTTCGCCGGGGAAGAAGTTGATTGAAAAATGCAATTTTTTCGATAAATTAAATATTATTATAAAAATTATTATTATTTTATAAAAATTAATAAAAGTAGGAAATCAAAGGTAGTGTTTCAAGTGTAATGTGCCTTGAAAAAGTCCACTCGATGGTTGTTCCTCCCAGCGTTGTTGACTGATTACGTTGTTAACAATGACGTTAACATGATATGTTAACAACTGATACGCCTTCGAGATTGTACGTATTTCTCATGTATTTGAGGAATGTGTCATAATTTTTCACGTTTGTGTTGAAGTGACCGCAAAGAAGTATTTGTACATCGGCATCAATATCCGTCGATTACTGCACTCGCTGACCGATTCTACTGTTTTGTAATATAATCAAAGAACAAATATATGAGACTATATAACTAATCAAATTGTTAGAATGCAAAAATGAATTACCTTATTGCCGCAATTGTTATTGTAATACGCAATAGTATTGACAGGAAATATTCAGTAAACTTTATAAATAGCCGGCAATACGTTAACCTTATGCCGTGTGCTGCGGCTGTCTCTCTTTCACTTGGACATATCGGCCGGTAGAATGGAAGGGAGATAGATGCGTCAGAAGCCAAACGCTAACGTACCTCTCTGTCGCTTGTCCTCACTCTCGCTTGCAAGCATGGCTCACATTCGTTGTGTGCTGCCGGTCTCTCTTTCAGTGAGGCATTCACGTCACGTCTTCACTTGTACCATTTTCAGCTTTATTAATTTAACTTTTGGTTTATCACAAACGGTTAACTATTTAAAATGTTTATAATGTTTAAGCGAAGAAACTGACTGTTAGTGCATTTTTAAGGGTCTCGATAACATCCTTAAATGTGTGTCTAATTTCAACCCGATCGATTAAAACATCCTAAACGTGTAGTTCCATACTTACATAATTTATAATTTACGATGTTAGGGAAATAATAAACAAATTAAATAGAAAATAATGGCAGAAAAGTGGTTGTAAACAAAAGACATTTTTTTTAATTAGAAACAATTTAAAAAACAAAATGAGGCACACTTGGAATGACCGAGAGGGGTAGCAGAGGGATTAGCTTTATATAATATATATATATATATATATATATATACACGTCATGAATAGAAATAAATGGTATCTTGCGCGGCGCTACTCTTCGATTCAACCCACAATCGTCACCCCTAAAGCAGGCAACCGACAATACAAACAATTGTTACGCGAGTTGCCACCAAACAGATAGCGCGGCACCGAAATAAATCACTTTTTTCTTTCTTCCTCCATAACGTATCGTGTATTCTTTTATATACAAGAAAACTACATACTTCAATGTTTCTTAGTTCTCACAGCTGATAGTTAAGAAATTTCGTTTATGTAGATTACCAGCCACTTGAAAATTTTCCTATATTAATCTCTCATAAGAAACAATTTTTATAGGAACAGTTGCCATGGTTACCAAATTCTGATCTCACACTTTCCTCGCTTATTGTGAACGGTCCGTCGGAGCTTTTTAGTAATTAATGTTATATGTCCGGGAACTCATACTTTACAGTACGAATGAGATGTTTAAAGACGAGTCGACGAAGGAGCCGAGTCTTGAAACTCGAAATGAGTACTGTAAAGAGTTCCCGGACAAATATCGTTATGTATTTTATTTCATCCTGTGTCAAATCTCGTTAGAAAAATTTAAAAAAACTCACAATTATTTTGCTACATGTTTTATATCTAGTTGCGTTTGCGGAGTATCATTAGTAACGGCACTTTACAGGACAAGTCCGTTTTTTGAGTTTTCCAGGAGTGAAACCGCACAGTAAATTCATCGTCAAATTTGACACAGCACAGGGTGAAATAAAGGTAAGGTAATTTACAAGCAGAATTGCGAGATTTATACGGAAGTAGTGAATGCGCAGTGACTGAGAGTGACGGTCACCTTCGATTGTTTGGATCGCGGTAGAAACGATTGGTAGTTAGCGTCATCACGGAGCAGGCAACAGACAATAAAAACAATTGTAATACGAGTTGTCACTAAACAATATAGTTAAATAGTTAAATAGTTAAATAGTAAAATAGTTAAAATAGTTAAAAAATAGTAAAGAATAGTTAAATAATCGTGATAATTGAATTGAATTTCTCTACTGACTAATAGATTGCCCATGACTTAATAATACTGTCCATATGCTGTCCTGTTTACGTGACAATATCTTCGATAAATTATAACAGAAATTACTTTTTTAAAATTCTAAATGAATAAGGGTATTTTTATACAAAGTCTTTGAATTTTCTTTAAAAAGCTTTTTATTTTTAGATTTGTAATGCAATATATTTTCTAGAATTTGACTTTTGATTTTTATGTATGTTTCTGTTTGAATTTTGAAAAGTAAATCAATAAATTTTAAAATGTTTTAATAGGCGGCTTAAAAAGAGTTGGTAATGTAAGCAGAAAACATTTTTGCTCACAAATCAGGGGAAATTTTAATTGTTCACCTATATACATGTTTACTAAGTAGCCATAAAATTTTGTAACAGATTCGTTGTCTAGTTTCCCTTTCTTTACTTTATTTGGTATCAATTTGGTACTTATTTACTAATATTAACTATTGTCGATTAGTTATTTGGTCAGTTTTGAAGAAAAAAATTGTTAAGTAGGTAACTATTATTTTTTGGATACTAGTAATTTTCTAATTATCTAATCATCTTCAGATGTCTGTACATCGCAACATTTCTATTTCATTCACGAAGATCTACTTGTAGTAATTTTCAATCATCTTTTAAATTCCTTCATTTTTATTAGTACTAGTTGTTTCTGAAAATTTCTTTAAAAAAATATATTTATTATCACAGTACTTTCCAATCAAGTCATTAAAATGTGAGGATCCCTATAAAACATGTAAACTGATTTTTTAGCAATCGTGTAAAAATAGGAAAATTGAAATTAAACAAATTGCTCTTAGGCTTAGGATGCTCGAAAAAACTAAATGAACATTGAAATCGATACCAATTTTGCCTGTAACATTTTTTGAGAAATTAAAAATATCTGAACTCCTTGTAGTTTTGCCTATTTGTTTTTTATATGTACCTAAATATATTTTATATTGTATTTAATATACCTAATCAATTCGTTAATATCGTCACACTTGCATTTTGTAACATTTTATATATTCAACGTGATCAAGAATGACTGTTTGAGTTGGGAATGCTGAATTTCATTTTTAAATGGTACAACTGGTAATTTGAATTTGCTATTTCAAATTCAAATTTCTGGTATTCTTTTCAAATTTATTTATTTGAAATGGTTTTCACGTTACAACACGAAATTTTCATTGGAATGGCGTACTTTCGAAGCGGGATTTATAACCCAATTACTGGTTGGCAGTACTCTCTCGAAGCGACATACCAGCAATTTCCAGAGTTGTTTCCGGAGACTTTAGTCACTTTTGCTGTCTTTCTGCAACATTGCATGCGAGTAGTTGAACGTTATTTAAACACAGGGAGCGTAAGCATACAAACTGGTAGACCTTCTACTCTAAACGAGGAAGTTGTCGAGGATATCAGAACTCGAACGCAAAGAAGTCCTCCCAAATCCATAAGATAGCTCTCCCTTCAAACAGGTTTGGTCCTTATGCCTCTTATTCAACCAACTTTCATTCTTACCCATAAGACTTCCACTTTTCCATGTTGTTCTAATTCACGGTTTTACAGGTTTATCATATGGAAGTTGCCCCACTGTCCTTAAAAAGAAATTAAAGTACCACCATTACAAAATTTCCATCGTCCAGTCATTAACCCCTCCTGATCACCCGCAGAGAGTTTTATTTTGCAATTGGTTCAATGACATATTAAATAATAATTATGTCCTTGACAAAAACCTTTTCCGACGAAGCCTGGTTTCATCTCAACGGCTATGTGAATAAACAATATTACAGAATTTGGTGAGGTGAAAATCCTTACGCTATCAGAGAGACACATTTGCACCCGGTTAAAGTTGGTGTTTGGTTGGCAGTCTCAAGGACGCGGGTGTATGGGCCGATATTTTTTAATTTTACCCTTATTCGGAGAGATATATCCAACATCTTTTGAAGCATTTTATATAACAATTAACAGACGAAGAGCGTCAAATTGGATATTTCCAGCAAGACTCTGCAAGGGCACATACGGCTCGTGCTACTATGGGATATTTAAGAGAGAATTTTTACTACAGAGTAATTAGTCAGTGCATTTGGCCAAGCAGGTTATCAGATCTCACTCCATTAGATTTTTCGTTATTTGGGCTCTTGAAGGACAAATATCTTTTGAAAGGCAATATCTTTTGGAGGATATTGCATACTGAAGAAGAGCTGCGAGAGGCAATAGTTCAGGAAGTGGCAAACATTACCCCTAATATGCTGGTGAATATCTTCGAGAGCCTAAAAAGAAGAGTTAATTTATGTCTGGACCGAAATGGGGGGTTTTTTGAGCATTACCTTTTTTATCAAATTAGTGTTCTGTATTTCGACTTTCATTCGTTAAGCGTTAATTTTTATTCACATAACCTACAATCTTATCGCTGATTGTTATTTCAAATTTTTGTCAAATAAACATATCTGGTTGTAGCGTTGCAAACCCTTAGGCAAAAAAATCCTCCCGGTAGGATTGCCAACTCAGTCATTCTTGATCACCCGGTAGTACTTCATGTTAAACATTAAAAAATGTTGCACACTTTAACAACGACACGTGTAAAATATAAATTAACATTTCAAAAAAATGTTTTTTGGGGTGGAAAATGCCTTGGCACATCAGATTTCTCTTCAGTGAGAAGTCATGTTGCTTGAACATTTCATCAAGTCCGAAAGACTAATTAAAACATTTCCTTTGTACGTGTGTGTGTGCGCGCCCGTTTCTATTTCAGCGCGCTGAGCCTCTCGCAGCATACACATAAAATCGAAAGCAAACAGCGTATCTAATGGCACGTTTCGTATCGATATTATATCGATATTAGTCGATCATTACGTGTGTCCAGAGATAATTGATAATTTGTACGGTCGGCGTTCGGTGAGAGGCAATAGCGTGCCTTAAATCCGGTGTTTATAACGGCCGTTGTCGTCTCGCATCGTCTGGGAACGATGTAGGTGGTATAATTATTAGCTGAAAATCAATTTCGGTGTGTAATGGTTATTTGTTAATGTAAAATATGGATTGTGTAAGGGACTTTTACGGCACGGACAGTCGAATGCTGATAAAATTATACGTCGGCCGGCGGGAGTTTTAATTGCGAATCGAACGCCGAATTGAATAATTGACGGCTTTTTTCGACGTTTTAATTCCGCGGTTTCCTTACCGAAGATTGTGATATTAAAAATATGCTTTTAATTTATTCCCTTAATGTGATTCCATTCACCGTTAATGAGGTCACGAAAAAGTCGAAAGAAACCCCTTTAAATACCTTTCGGATTAAAAGAAATAAATCAGCGAAGTGTATCGTTAAAGGATTCAAGAGGTTGCAAATCAATGGCGAACTCACGATTCTTTACAAAGTCCTTGTATTCACTGGTAACAAGTGTATTAAACTTTTAAATAGAATCCAAAATTTATTATCCAATAGCTCGCAACCCTTTTTTTAATTTAAAGCCAACCCTTGTTTTATAACTCGCCCCTTATCTACCTACCGAAAAAAAACCACTTAATTTGTGATTTATACGTTTTTTCTTACACAAGTTTCCTTTGTAACCCTTCTATTTAAACTTGAAATTGCTGCCATAACTCAATTTGTATTCGATATTATTTTTTTTAATTACGCGTCTCAACACTTTTAGAGTTCTTTAAGAGGGCTGAATTTCTGATAATTTGATTTGCGACTACGGTTTCTTTGAGGGGGTGCAATGTTTAATTGGCCGAAAGGGTTACTTATCTGAAATTCCTGAGATGGGGATGGATTCAAGGGTCAATTTAGGGAAAGCTGATATTCCGGAGGAAAATCCCATAAAATACCAGATAAAGAAAAAGGGGGAGACGTGGAAAACGCGGTCGGAAGCTGATATCAATTTTTTTTAAATCCGCTCGTAATACCAATTGCCTCAATTCCCCTACTTCTTCACTATACTCCTTCTGGCATATGCCACCACGTCCCAGACGTATTCACGATGGCCGTCTGATCGGTTAAAAGATTCACCCTATCATCCCCTTCCCTCTTTTTTTTCACTGACCCTCGACGTACGTGCGAACTGGATTAGGAATCGTTATCGTCTTCCTTTCTTTCGATTGTTGCGTATCAAAAAAAAAGCGCAGGTGATCGGACAATCTATAACGGTCATACTGGATGGACATCGGCCGTTACAACACCCTACCGCCGCACGGCCAAAGGATACAAATCCTATATCGACTGTGGCCAGTGCAAATTAAATAACATACAAAGCGCCTAAATGAAATACGTAAGCAGTAATGGTGGTAATGCTATAAGACACGATTTAATAATGTTTGGTGCCTTATTAAAAAATTGTACTCAAAATTTTGAATGCTAGATAAATTAAGACATTAAATAGAGCTCAGTTCCAATCACTTTTTTGCCAAATGTAGGTAATGTTTGTGTTAAATATTCGAAACTACCGAAGTTAACTTACTCTTTAATACCGCTATGTAGGTACTGTAATTTTAGTAGTTGCGGCTTCGCTGTGAAAATTTCAATTATGGTTGCAGAAATTTAATGACCAATTTACTCATCCTCAACAAAAATTAGATACCTACATATTCTAAGTTTGATGTTCACACGCAAATCTGCCATAGTAATAAATGCATAACAAAAATATAAATTTAATTTACTATATAAAAAAGAGATACCAACCTATACATCCTACTTACATATACTATAGAAAGACATATTATTGTTCAATGTGTTAAAATTATTTGTGTGTGACAACCCGACATCAATTTTAATAAACGAAGTAAAGCAATGTTTACTGTTCACTTTATAAAGTGAAGTAAAGTGAAGTTACAGTAAACATTGTTTTACTTCATCTAATTAGATATGGAATTTCACCAAGTAACGGTGAAAACAATCAATATGAAATCAATTCTTTATGAAAGAAAACCAGAGAATAAGATTTTCTTCGTCAGCTTCTTATCTGAGGTTAAAAAGGCTTTAAGCGCAGTAAAAAGGAAATCGAGTTTTTGCTGAACCAATAATCGCAGTTACATGTTAATCTAGATTTCATATTAACCGACGAAATTCGATCGGTTTTGTTGTATAACTGAGATTTGACGTCAACGGCCAAGTGACATCAGTGGCCTGTATTTTGTGTCTGAACTATTTAGTGTCTGTCGAAGAATTTACAATCTGCCTTAAGGGATGGTATTGAAGAGATTTTCAAATTAGATACCGCCTCTCCCAAGCATCCGTTTTACTTATTTTGGAACAAATCAAGAATCAGTTAGAATTTTCAACTTCTACTTCTACTTCAGACCACATATACATCACATAGGTATAGCTCATCGATCTTATGGATGCACATGGGAATCTAAATTTTTACAATAAATACAAACTATTATTGATGTTTCACAATTATTTTTATTACATTGACTTTTCAATTTATAATTTGTTTTTCACGCTGCCGCTATCGTAAATCGCTCTTATATACATAGATACGTAGCATGAAAATGACAAATAACATTCGTGTATTATTTTTCCTTGACGACGGAATGTAAATACTGTCATTTACATTCCAAGGAAAATCAAAAAAGTATATCAAGTTGATTTATCCCTAGTTACGCATATGTCATATGTAAGTCTGACGTATGTCAATCAACTTATTTCAGAGTGACGTTCGTCCAAATTAAATCAATCATTTCATTTCTTGAGGAATTATGAGGAAATCTTCAATGGCAGCGTGAAAAATCTAATAAGCCACACGGAATGTATGGACCGTTAACATCCTCGGCAAGTGACAAGCCTCGGCTTCGCCTCGGCTCGTACACACTTGCCTCGACTGGTAAAACGTCTTTACATTCCTTGTTACTTAAATAACTATTTCACGCTGCCGCTATCGTAAATCGCTCTTATATGCATAGATACGTAGCATAAAAATGGCAAATAACAATCGTGTATTATTTTTCCTTGACGACGGAATGTAAATACTGTCATTTACATTCATAGGAAAATCAAAAGAGTAAATCAAGTTGATTTATCCCTAGTTACGCATATGTCATATGTAAGTCTGACGTATGTCAGAGTGACGTACGTCCAAACTAAATCAAACATTTCATTTTTTGAGGAATTATGAGGAAATCTTCAATGGTAGCGTGAAAAATCTAATAAGCCACACGGAATGTATCGACTGTTAACATCCTGGGCAAGTGACAAGCCTCGGCTTCGCCTCGGCTCGTACACACTTGCCTCGAATGGTAAAACGTCTTTACATTCCTTGTTACTTAAATAACTATTGTTATTTAAAGATCAGTTCATTATTTTTACATTAGTTTACTTTTTTTACGGTTATGACTTCCGACTTGCACACGTCATATTCACTACGCTTGACAGTAAAGGAACAATTTCAAATGTCAAGGTTATCTGTTTATGAGGCTATGTTCTTTTAAAAGAACATAGAAAAATGTTTCATAACTCTAATAATAAAAAACACTGGGTATTTTGTCCAGTGCCAGATTGAAATTGGATGTTTTGTCACTTTGGCGATATTGCTGAACTATTCTCCTCTTAATTTAATTGGGTTACACTCAGTTCAAATTGCTTGATGCAACCAGTTGTAGATAACTAAGATTAAAATCTTTTTTTTTATACAGGGAAAACTCGTTTATGGAGGAAAAGTGAGATGGATATTGTCATTTATTGAGATTAAATAATCAATCAGAAATGGTAATATCCACCGCACTTGACACTGTGGGGGTCCACGTTCGGTTATCCACTAAAAAACCCTGTCTTCCGACGTTACTATATGTCTTTGGCTAGCTCTCACAGAGAACATAATCTTCAAAGACACATAGTATTAAGTATTTAATTCCAAAGGAATATTTAAAATTTCGTAATTTCACAAGAAGTTGACGTTAGGTTTGGTTTTGAAATAAGAATATACCTAGTCAAAAATGTATATATTAAGGCAATAGAGGGAGAAAATATATAACAATTAATAATGATGAGGTGAATAATTTAACAATGATAACAATAACAATAAGATTTAGATAGTAATTAGGAATAAAAATATAACGAGAAGAATTATTTATTTACAATATATATTAAACATATATATTATATATTATATATTTATATAATATATATATATTATATATACTATATACTACGACAATATATTTAAATAAAAACGATAATAATAACGATATAACTTTATTTAAGGGTTCAAATTTTGTGTGATTCTTTCATCAGATACTTTTTGTTTCATAACATCATTTATAAAATTGAAAACAGCGTTGTAATTCTTGCTCGAAATTAACATTGTATTCATAATATCAGCTGTACTTGTTATCTTTAGGTATAGATTTAATTCCAGAATTTCCGCAGTCCATTTCCAACAGTAAAAAATAGTGTGTTCGACGTCATCAACCTCTCCACAGTACATACATAAATCTGTTGGAGATTTATTAATTTTGTGCGTTAATTTTGCAAAAGAACCGTGACCTGATAGAAATTGGCTGAAGAAATAATCTGTTTTACGAAACTTGCATGTGAACCACGGTTTAATAAGAGGTGAGAGGTTCTTAGTCCATTGGCCTTTACTGGTATTATCGTTCCAAGAATTTTGCCAAATTTGTAATGTGTTTTGCTTCGAAATAGTTTTATTAGTGGCCCCGAAAAAACATGGTTAAATAAACGCAGTTACCTACAAGTTGCTGAAACATGCCCTAAGTAATTGCGGCAGGTCATGTTCCGTGAACGAAATCATGTGTTGTGAGTTGTGACTCACTCACTCGATATTGTAGGTATAATTCACTAATTAGAAAACTAAGAGATTTCGAAAAAGAAACGTGGAGATGCCAAAGTTCATAATCAAAGTCATCTTCATGTCGAAATTCATAGCTGAAATTCATGTCTGTGTTATCATCTAATACATGTTTACTTGCTATATTGTTATAAGTATAGCGTCACCATTATAGGTCGCGTCATGTAGTGCTTTAAAGTTCTTGAGCAGATCTTGGTGAAACGTCCATATTTCCCTGGTAACTTTCCAACTTCATTGTAAGTAGGACATAATCTGCCGAAAAAGGCGTTTTCTCTCGTTAAAAATGTCTAATAAATTACTTTCTGTTTCTACATTTCAAAGCTAAATTTGCTTTATATTTTTTTTAAGTAAATGAAAACATTTCACCTCAATTTGAAAGTGTTAAAATTTTTGATTCATTCGTTTACCAATAATTTCTTTAAGGTTGTTTCAAATTTAATTTGAAAGGAATTTGAACCGGTATTAAAAACTATTCATTAGTCAATTTTCTGTTGTACTCAAAAGCATTCTTCTAAATGTAAAATGCTTTGTATTCTCATGAAAAGATGTGCTTTGCTTTGAAATGACACAAAAGCAATATTACATCAAGATTAATAATTTTACCACAAAAGATTATAAATATTTTTTAACATAAAATTAGTTCTCTTCAACATATCAGTTAATAATAGTATTTTCAATCTAATGTAAGAAGTGATAAAATAAAATCGCGATATATATAGATAGGAATACATATTATGTTCCTGTTTTATTGTCAGTGCTTCCTACATATGTAGATTCATTTAGATTTAAATTCTTTGTTGAATTTGTTGTGGCATCTTACATAAGGAAGGAAATACTATATAATTTGATGTAACTTAACGGATTCTGAGGCATTAGGACACACCGTTAGATCAAGAAACAGTGAAAAAAAGAGGGTAGTCCAAAATCATATAAATGTAAAAATTGATATGAAACTGAAGCGGAAGCAATTTTGGTGTTTAAAATTTTTAAGACTTTTCGAAAATACCCTAACGTTTTCTGACTTCTTTAAATTCGTCAAATTTGACAGCTACTTTGATAATGAATCTCAACGATAGTCCAAGTTTTGAGCAAGCTACAATAAAAAAATGCCACTTATGGAAAAATGAGACGACAGTTGATTTGAATATTGTTTGTATGACTTCCAAATCAAAAATGGAGTCATAGCAAAAATGAAGTAAGTATAAACTACCTCTTTGAATCGGTGTTGGTAAATTGGTTCCCGGCAGGTAAGAAATTAAAAGGTAGTACTTAGTGCCTCTTATCTATGTACAAATTGGTTCCTGGGATTTTTCCTGTACCTATTGCCTGACATTATCGCAGGTGGCGAGTTCGGATCCACACAGGTTTTTTCTTGACCCTTCAATTGCCTATCAGGTTTTCCCTTGCCCCTTCCAATTCCTTATTTTCCATCACAGTAAAAAATATTTCATTCTACTTACAATGCAGAGACGCAAAATAAGCTACTTCAGTTTTTTTGTAAAGCTCAGGTAATTGAAAACGTTGGGAACCAATTTACACTTACAGGTCAGGTAAACCAAAAATTGCGGGAACCAGTTGGTATGTTATTTTTGACCCTGCTTTACTTGGGAACCAACTTACGTGTTTCCTATTTCCCTTTGAATCGCCTTAAAAAGAAAAAAGGTAATTCTGCATTATGTATTCGGCCGATCATGGCACGGTGTAGGGAAGAAAAATTTATATCTTATTTTTGAAATGAGATTCGAAAGTTCGCAAAATAAAAAAGATAATAATGTGTGCGGTCGATCTTGTCTTTTAAACTCACATATTTATAGTGAAAAAAATGTGACGTCATTTATTTATTTAGAGCAATGACGCCATTGGAAGGTCCTTAAAGGGAAACTGCATTTTTTTATCTAATTTACGTTTATTGATTTTGAATTATCTATTTGAACATTAACAAATTTTGAAATGTTACGTATGAATTTTTAAGAAGGAAATAATGCATGAGTACCAAAAATGATCCAAGCTACTGTTTCTTAGTATATCTCGATGCCATAGCAACGTGAAAGCTGCCAGAATAAGTATAGCTGTCAAAGTGACAAGTATCACAATAGCTCATTTAACAACTACCCCACGAAAAGAAATTTTAATATTTCTTGATTATGGACAATTATTGGTGTATATTGTCAAACATCCACAGAAACACAGTAACTATTGACAAAATTCAATACAAATTCCTCGAGTGGGGTGATGGTACAAATATTTCGAAAAAAGACCTTCCAAAAAATATGACATGACAAGCAACTTGTTTTTATGTTTCTAAATGTTTAATGGGCAGGGTTAAATTCAACTATAAATCTGAATGAAGAGGAAAAATGACGTTTTTCAATGATAAGTAATGAAATTTTATTTTACATAACCTGTACTTCATTAAAGCAGATAACTGACAACAGGCTACTACTGTGCGATCGAATAAAAAAATAGTCAAAGCAGGCCATGAGCTAAAATACGCATGTCTTTTCCTAAAATTCTTCTTCTTCTTCTTCAGGTTATTAATTACAAATGTCAAGTTGACGTACATTGACACGAGACAATGTTGTCGAAGCAAATCAAAAGTTTCCTTTTAGAATCCTATTTTAGAAATGGAGTGAAGCTGGAAAACGGTGAATGGCAATATTCATATGTTGCCTGTTATGAAGAATTCCAGGAACATTTTCCCACCGAAGCTGCCAATCTCTCATATGACGATGTCATAAATTATCTTCAAGTTTGATTTTGTCAGTGTCAATTAGTATTTTCAGTTGTCTGTATTTTTCAATTTAGGAACTAAGTAAAGACATGCGCCTTTTCTTTCATGGCCTGCTTTGACTATTTTTTTATTCGATCGCGCTGTAGTTACTGCTATTGGATATGAAACCTTCATCATTGGGCGATACAGGTTATGAGAAAAAATGCTTACTGAAAGTGCTAAAACTGTTGAAATTACTTACAAGTAAAGTATACATAAGGTGTCGAAAAGTTACGTACATATTTATATTTGAAGCTATGTACTTAGAACCTGTAAAGAATTAAAATGGTATGTCGAAGATTATTTAATAAACGTATGTCCTGCCCCGAACAATTATTACTAATTTTGACAAATGACAGGAGGGGTATTTATGTGACAATTAAACACAAAAAAGCACTTTTAGTTTTATTAGAATCTAAAAGACGTCGGTTTAAAAAAAATTTATCGCTCCATTATCCATCATCAACCCTTGCAATAAAACCAATAGATTGCACCACACCAGGCTCCGGGTTATTATACACCAATCAAAATTATATGACCAATAATAAAGTGATAACTATCTATTTTATGCGCTTTGTCTTAAGAAAACATAAAATCCAAAGTCATGAATTTTTATTGGGACCGGTATAACCTTTTTTTTTCCTTTCTTTCTTTAAACGCATCAACGCGCTCCTTCGAGAAGTAACCATTACTTGTCGATACAAATCGAGATAGCCGTGGCGAGCCGATTGTTTTATCGGGGTCCGGGGTAATAATCATTAGTGAACAACCTGGGAAAACATCTGAACAACTATGGACCCTCCTCCACTTCTATATATATCTGACGGTCATTTGGTCACCAGTTTTTACGTGTTTGCGCCACCGTCGATAATCCATCGACATTCCATCGGTATCGTCGAAAATCTCCGTATTGTTCTCTACCTTTCACTTAAATCCTTGCGAAGTCTTGATGGTTCATTATCGATACGGTCGTTTTATATGTATCTCAAATTTATTTCCAACTATTGTGCATTCTTCTAGAGGAGTCTTTTTACCAAAAATTTTATTTTGTTATTGCCCAAATGTGTGTCCTTTACATCAAAGTAAACTCACGTACAGAAAATTCGATCAAAGCTTTATGAGAACTCTAAAAGGTCTCATTGTAGCAATACAAATGTTTTTTACCTTTGAGTATTTACAAAAATGAAAGCATCATTCCGTACATCTGGGAGACAGACACGCGTTCCCGCTTTAAATTTCCGTTTCTTGAAACAGCGCGCACACGAGACCCCTCAGATTAATTAATAACAGATATTAGCGAAGGACACTTCACTAATCCCAATAGTGTTACATCTAAATCAAGAAATGACATTGAAGATACAATCCTACGGATTAAAATAGATAGACAAGGATTCGGATAGGATACGGTGACGTCTTGTAAACCGTGACACGTCTATTCCTAGTCGAATCAGGAAAATTATGTTATCGTGTCGACGTTGATATGAAATTGCGTTTTTGAATTAGAAAAATGAAAGTGGAGAAAGCAATTTTGGGTGGCAACTGAGATACAGGAAAAAGTTTTATTCTGTTGAGTATACAATGGCCAAAAATTTATAGTGACTTTAAATTTCAAACGCTGTTCTAGGTCTTAAGGTAGAAGACCATGTTATAGATGTTCATTGAAGTATCTTGACATACATAGTTACTTTCAATGGATAGTTTCATAACATTTATGATCTAAATGAATCAACACATGCATTTTTTCATTACCGTTAAAACTAATTTCCACTCTCCATCCATTTTACCGAAAAAAGCACCTGCAACAAATCTTAAAACGTAATCTATCAGGTGTTATGTTAAATGTTATTAAATTATGATAAAGAGAGCTAAAAACTAAGCGAAATGTATGTTTGTCGGCTGAAACACATGCCAAAGTGGTGAAAACACCCCCAAAGTTCACCTCCAAAATTGTTGAATTTTTCTAATCTTTAAAGCTTGATTGTTGACTTTTAAAAGATGAGGAACTATATTTTTGAAACAAAAATAATGGCCAGGAGCCATTTGAATTTTTCAACCGACATATAAATGCGTTGTGTTATTGGAACACAGAGGATACAACCTTTGATTTTTAAATCGAGATCATATTTCTTTTCTGTCGTTTTTGAATACAGAATGTGCAAATTTATTTAATTTGTTTCATATTTTTTATTTAATTGCATTTAATTAAAAAACCCGTTTCAAAATATATATCCAATATTTAACATATTTAAGCTTTAAAAATATTTCTTATATATATTACACTTCTTTATATTTATTCAAATTTCAACTTGCAGCTTTTTCAACTCTGTTTTAAGTCCTACAGCAACTGCATCGAGATTTGATTGCAAGCATAAGAAAGAGCTAATTTTTTAATTAACCCTTTTACAGATTTTACACCATTAAAATTGTATTAACCAATATATCTATGTAATGTATAATATTTTATTTTTAGTTTTTCATAGAAAGCACGAATATATGAAAAGTACTCTAATCGGGCGGATGTTCCGAACTTGAGTTATTAAGCATTATTAGCCTTAAAGTCCCCTGAGCCCAAAACACATATTTTTGAAGAAAAAAAAAACGTATGTATGGATGTGTGTCTGTGAAACGTTTTCACCGAAATTAAAAACGACAAACAATTCCAACTTCGAATTTATTCTAGACCAGGAACTCCTAATCAGTTTTTCAATAGACCAGACTAGGATAAAGCGGTACTTTACTGGTCATTTATCGGTTTTTGGAAATGAACTTTATAAAATAAATGTAAAATTATAAATAACCAGTGAGAGCATTTAGGAACAAATCTGTTCATATTGTAGACTACCCCAAAGCTTAAATATCTGTTGGAAATTAACTACTGTTTTTAAAGCCGAGCAAAGAACTAAAACACCTAATATCAGTGATGGATAAACCCAGTGCTTCTAGATATTTTGAGGAAATAGAGTAGCTAGGTTAACACTCTTTTGTGCCATATACTAGCATTATATTATTCCCTGCACTAGACCAACCTAACTTTGCCGGTTCTTCCGTCACACTTGCCATTTTGGTTACTTGCCTGATTCACTGCTTTGTTTTATGGTGACTAAAATTTTTTGCTCATTCTGCTGCATGTCATGCTACTCTCGATTTGTCAAGGTTTTTTCACACATGCAATTTTCTGATCAGTCACAGATTATTGGCAGTGCGCATATATCGAAAACTTTTCTTTTATTTGTTATATTTTTGTTATAAAGTATGAAACTTAGTTTTTCAAACATTTCAAAGGATTCTTCTTTGTAACTCAACTTTTTGATTTTATCTTCCAAGTACAATTTTTTGTTCAAGATATATTGTTCCACTTTCGTGAATATTGAAGAATTTCATCTTCCATAAGCATAACTCTCGTTTCGATGGTTTCATCTTTAGTCCATTTGTTGAAAGATTAATATTCATTCAAATAATTTATCATGGTTTCAAGTTGTCCAAAATTTTTGCTATTATAAGGAAAGTTATTGGTAGTAGTTTGGGTAATAGAGTCTCATGTTTCTTTTCATTGGGACTTGATTGTTTTTGGTATGTACATGAATAGTACGTAATTATTTCGTCGTTATTTCCGTTTATTAGATTGTGTTATTTCGTCGAAACCTTTTTGAAAATAATTATTTTTATTAATAATTTAAACAGAAGCGATAGTAGGGCAATGCAATCGTATTTATTCAGTTGGGAATGTATTCTTTTACTTTCTCGTACGAGATCCTCATATGTTAAGTGTTGTAAACGGGTCGATTTTTCGAATTTGAAGTAACATTTCTAGGCGTAAAGGTCCCTCGAGTACTAAAAATATGTTTTTAAAAAAATTCTCTAAATGTGTGCATACACTAAACTTTGAATATGAACTTGGACTTGAACACTGTACCAGGACCGTAGGGGGAGTCCTACGTTTACTGCCGCACTTCACTCTCAAATCTCTTCTATTTTCCTAGTCTCCTTCACTCATATCCCTTTTCCTTATATTTTCTTCTATTTCTTTTTTCCACGATGTTCTTGGTCTGCCTTTCTTCCTTCTGTTGGTTGGGATATAGGATATCATTTTTCTTGGCCATCTTTCACTTTTCATTCGTATCACGTGACCGAACCATATTAGTTGTCGTCTTTCTATTCGATCTATAATGGTATCTTCTACATGCGCCTTTTGCCTAATGTGGTCATTTCGGATATGGTCTAACCTTGATATTCTACACAACCGGCGTATAAAGTCCATTTCAAAGGCATTTAGTTGGCTCCTTATTTTTGATGTTAGTTACCACCATTCCGCTCCACATGTTGTTATTGATTCTACACGATAGCACGATAGTATGGTAGAACTGGATTTTTGTAATTAAGTAAATTTTCGTGGACCATAGAATTGAGTTTAATTTCTGACTTGCCGTTTTTCCCAGAACAATCCTGTTTTGAATATCTTTTCGCGTTAAATCTTTCGATGATATGTAGGCTCCCAAGTATTTGAATTTATTAGTGCTTTTCATAATTTCATTGTTGACTTGTATATCAGTGGACTTTTCTCCGATGACAACGTATTTGGTCTTGCTAATTTTGATGTTCAACCCCCATTTATGATATTCCTCAATGAGCTTTCTTGTCCTATATGTAATGTCTTCTTCATCGTTTGCTATCAGTACTTGGTCATCTGCGAACAGTAATGTATACAAGCAGGTGTTTCCAACTTCAATTCCCATTCTATGACATTTTTTCATCCAGGTGCTCAGGGCTTTTTGTAGATAGATTTTGAATAGAGTCGGAGACTACAATCATGTTTTAAGTCTTTGTTGACTCTAAATTGAGCGGATATTTTGTTATTTAACTTTATTACACATTCCGAATTCCTATACAGTGTTTTTACGGCTCTAATATGAGATTTGTTAACCTCTTAATGGGAACATTATCGTAGGCTTTTTCCAAATCAATAAATATTAGATGTGTGCTCAAATTTTTTTCCGACCTTTTCTCTGTTAAACCTCTCAATATGCTTTTTGTTAAATTGATTGGGATACAGGATACAGATTACTTTTGTAATATTTCAATTTTTGGAAATTTTCTCCATATTTGATTCAAGATTTTAATTTTAATTTTGTATGTATATCACTGTCGAATATGTATCATTAAGTCGAATAATATTTTTGGCTGAATCTTCTCTTAAAGGTATGTTACACTTGTCATTTTTGAGTTTTCGGAAATGTTTGATTACAGGATTTGTGATCATTTTACACCATATGGTGGTACCCGGAGAATCGGCAACTTTCTGCATTTCAAAAGACCCAATTGACTCCTACAATTGCCCCCGGTTTCATCCTTTTACAAAATTTAACCTAGGTTTGGGCGTTTATCGGCCTTCATTTACTGGACTATTAGGGTTTCGATATCTTAAAATGTTCGTATCGTTGGAAGAGTCCCATAGCATAGAAAATGCTCTTACTAAGTTATGTTGTGATGAAAGTACTATGACAGGGAAATAGTTAATACAATAAACTTCAACTCACCAACGACGAGAGATTTATGCGAGGAATACCGTACTCTTCGAGATTCTACGGAAAAAGGAACTAAATTTAAGGTTAGGAATGTAGTGAGGCATTCAAGACCAATTACGATTACTAGTCCTCGGAAGCTAATAACCCAATTGTCGTGATATTTTAAGAACCTAATCGGTTATATAAAAACTAGGAAACGATCGGAAGGACCTCACACTGCCTATTTCGTATCGCTAAAGGCACGGAACACGTTTCTAAACTGATATAAACATATACATTTTGTAAAATCAACCCGTGACATCGTTCCCGATTCCACTTGTCACAATTGTCAAGACTTGGAATGAAAATGTCACCCTCGTCGACGTCGACGAGCCACCACCACCTAGAACTGCGATGTCGGCAAGGAATAAGTATTACTATCTGACGGTACACATGGCGGACGAGGAGTCGAAGTCCAGCGACGAATCGAACGCCTACGATGGCGACACGGAGTCCACCGCCTGCAACGATCACGTATACGGAGGTGAAAAGATCGTGTTGCATGTCTCAAAGCCTCGAAAGGATTCTGCGGGAAAAAAGTCGAGGGATTCGTCCGCAGACGAAGAAGCAGAAGAAGACGAGACGGATTTTCCAGAGGAGAAACGCAAAACGTTGTTCGCAGCGCTCCTGATGTTGCTGAGCTTCGTTATGAGTGTGGCTGCTCTGTGCGTTACCCATGAGAAGTTACCGGATAAGACCAAATACCATCCATTGCCTGATATTCTGCTGGACCTAATTCCGGAAATAGAATGGGCGCTGTACCTATCGGAATTCATCATAATATTCTGCATTGTCTCCGTGTTAGTCCTCGTGGTTCTGCACCAATACACCTACATCGTATTCAGAAGGATATTTCTTATGATTTTTATACTGTATCTCTACAGATCTTTAACCATGTTCGTCACAGTGCTGCCGGTCGCTAGTAGAACCTACCACTGCGCGGACCAAACTCAAAAATTGTCAGTCTTAGATTTAGGTAGAAGAGTATTTAGTGTCCTAACCGGACTCGGTCTATCGGTCAATGGGAAGCATGTTTACTGCGGCGACTTCATCTACAGCGGACATACTGTCATCTTCATCATGGCGGCTCTGATCATGGGACAGTACTCCCCGAAGAGGTGGTGGTGGTTACATTGGTTCTATTGGGTACTCGCCGCGGCCGGCATTATGTTATTAGAATTGTCCCACGGGCACTATACGATAGACGTTATAGTCGCATACTTCGTCACTACGAGGCTGTTCTGGTTCTATCATACGATGGCCGATAACGACGCTCTCAAGGAGCCGATTGAGTGTAATTACCTGAGCAGGACATGGTGGTTTGGGCTCTTCATGTACTTCGAGAAGAACGTGAAAAGACCAGTGCCGAACGAGTATCGATTGCCTTGTAAGAAGCGAATTTAAGAGATATTGAATTCAATAATAAACAATTGTCATGACAATCTTGTCCGTAGTTTTATTTCATTCGCACGTTTTCCAGTTTTAGGTTATATAGCACTTGCATTGTTTTTAATTGCGTGTCACATTTAGGGCCGATTTATTCATCTTGAATTAAATTGAATTATTCGAGGAAAAGTACTACTCATTCAGCAAAACTCGACAAATTTACTCCGTTTGTATTTATTCACCTTTCGTACAGTACCAAGTTATTACTTGTCAGATGTAGAACAACCCTTAGTAATATGTAGACACCTTCTGCATGACAAAAATTTTTATATCTATTTTGGCCGATTGAAATGTAGGAAGTACAAAATTGGCGATATCATATTTTTCATATATTGTTCATCCAGTCGCTGTGCGAATTGGGACAGAAAGGATTCCAATCTATGTAACACCCTCAAATAACACATCTCACTTAGAACCTGCTTTTAATTTTGTTTCTGAAGTATTTCTCTGGAAGTTGCCGGTGCGAATTGCGCTACCATTTTTCGTGGAAGAGAGTATGATAAAGTATCATGATAAAAATCAACAAAAACGATGACATTTCTATTTAATTTCTGATAAGTCATACCACAACGATTTGGAAGATGTGTCTTGTTTCTTTATTAGTTGGAATATGTGTAAACTTTCTTTTGAAAGGATTAATGCACGTTATTTCCTCCTTATAGGTTTTGTTTTGATTAATACATGTACGAAATGCATACAAATTTATAATTTTTTTACAATATCCGAGATATTTCACGAGATTTTACCTACTTTATTTTTTACAGATTTCGTTACCTACTTTTGAATTTGAAATTTTTGATTATTGCACCCCATTGGTTTAGACACACTGCTGCCTGATTTACATTATGGCCTTGGAATCACTTCAGCGCAAATTTGGTATATGTATTGGACTCAAATGCAATCCCATATTGAGTTGTCATAAATTGGAATCACTTTTAAACATAAACATTATTGATCACTTTGTTTCTATTTTTTCGTGTCCGGACCATAGTATGTTCATTCTCATAGCACTAAAATTCTTTAGCCCAGTACTGGGCGACATCGGTGGCATATTCTTTGGCTTTCTATAAATCATTTTGGGTGCAGGTATGAGGGCATCGTCCGCGTGACAGCAGGTTCTCCATGTTTTGGATTTCAGCCCATTCACAGTATATATCCTTATTGTTGAACTTGATGGGGCTACTCCTGTTCTGATGCGGCTGAGGGATCTCCAGGTGACCCAAAAAAGATGTCGGCCGGTGGGATCTTCTTTTTTAAGGGGGAATTCAGGAGGTGGGCATTCCGATACCATTCTCATAAAGCCGCTTCGGGACCGGGGACTGCTGGGCCGTTGGGGTTCACTAAAAAGTGGATGGCGCTCATCGAACATACGTTTGAACTTCTAAGGGTGTTCGGCCGCTTTGCGGCGCAGCAGAGGGACTGCGAAACCAGAGGCTCTGTAAAGTTGGAGGAGGCTTGTCGCTTTCATGTACCGGGTTATTATTCGGCACTTTTCATTTAAAACAACGTTAACGTGTTTCGCATGGCTCGATCTGTGCCATACAAGTAAACCTATTCCCCTGCCGAAAAATACAATAGAGTTGTTCTTAGGATAGAAGGATTTGCATCCCACTGGCTTCCAGTTAACTTTCTTAGGATGCTATTTCTAGAATTGGCCTTTTGGCGGGTTTTTTGACAATGGTACCTATACGTCAAGGTCCTGTCAAGTATCACTTCGAGATATTTGGGTATTTACGTGTGTTCTAAGGAGCTAAATTTCCATGAAATACTGAGCCTTCTCGTCGCATCTCTATTGCCTAGGTGGAAAGCAGAGACCTGCGTCTTGGATGGGTTGCGTTTGAGTGAGTTTCGGTCGTAGTACTCAGCCATTTTTGTTAGTGCACCTTCCAATTTATGTTCGACGTTTTGAAAGTTGGTGTCTTACACAGCTATTGCCAGATCATCATCATAGAAGAAATGATTTGTGTAGGCAAGGAGGTGTTGGTCCTTGGTGTAAACGTTAAATAGCATTGGCGCCAAGACAGTACCTTGGGGCTGGCCATTCTTTCGATTTATTGATATGCTCTTTTTATGATTCAGTGTGACATTAAGGCGTACATACCAGTCGGTGATTAGACCAGCAATCTGCTATGGTTGTTAGACCTGGACACTTACAAAACACAATGAACTGCTCCTCTAAAGATCCGAGCGAAAGATACTAAGAAGAATGTATGGCCGACACAAGTTCGAGTTACGACACCATATCGCATAAGAACAAATGCGGATTCTTTAGTAACTGATGAGCGATCTGGTCAGATATAACATTGTTGACCTACTTCATCTCAATTGGGTCGCCGTCAAGTTTTATTAGAAAATTGAAAGGATCCCTTTCAAAAAGTTCTTGACATAATAGCTGTTTTCGCGGAGCCGATCCCGAACACGTTCGGGATGTGCGCGCATGCGCACTTTAAAATCAGCCGTTCGCGGAGCAAAAAGTTCACCATCCGGATTAAAAGTTCCGTGTTCGTGGATCACGTTTGTTAACCTATGGACTAATTCAGAGCGCGTTCGACAGATCCTTGGATGAAGGGAGGGATATTAAATTCAGAGCAAATCATAACCTAGAACTTTGTTGTCAGTTGTCATTTGGGCATTTTCCGGAAGAAACGAGTTACCGAGTTTCTGTCAAATATGTCTGTGGAAGCTATAAAGTGGCCAACGGATGAAGAAAAAGTTGTAATTGAAGGGCATTTGCGCTAAAAGGAGTTTCAAAGTTTTAAGTTTATAACAAAGAACAAATATTTTAAAGTTTGTCAAAAGCATGTCCGAAGTGCGTTCGCGGAGTTCAAAATTTCGAATTTGCCCAGAGCTAAATCTTAAACGCGCTTGCGCCATGGCATAAGTTCAGTTTATGCTCTGAATCTATTCGGGATTGTCTCCGCGAAAATAGCTATTATTAATAGTTCTCTAGATTCGTTGGAGAGACCAGGGATATACTGTTGTCTAGAACCTCTTGGGATTGTGTTTCTTGACACTATTCTCACCAGTTTAATGAATCGTTCGTAATTCTTTGGTATAGGCTCCAAGTGACTAATTGCCTAAGTGTCCAGTTGATTTGAGAAATCTTGCAAGTTTGCCTCTTTGAAGCCGCGACGCCTAAATGGTATAGTTGGTGATTTAATGCCTGCAAAGACTGCGATCCCTATGGGCCTGTGCTGGCTTTAAGGCACGGGATCGTATACCCTCTTTATACATTGGCCTTCTAGAGTGTTGCTAGTAAAGCATAAGTCAGGGTTATATACACGTTTCCGGGTGTTGCTATGGAAAGAGTGTGAGAGTTTAGTATTGTGGATAAGGGTAAGATCGTATTATTCCACCCATTTTTCCACCAGGTTTCCGTTTGTATTATATTCGTTATAGCCCCAGGCTGGGCTATGACTATTAAAGTCACCCAAGACGAATCTTATCCTCTGAGAATAGAAATTCGGTGGTGGTTTAAATATAAATGTTCCTGCTGGGGGTTTGTAAACAGAGGTGACAGTGTAACTTCCAATTTTTACTATTAGTGTTTCGATATTATTTGTTTGATGAGCCAACTGAGGCGATGTCTTTGTCAGGTTTCGCGAAGATTGCATTCCCATATTTGTTATGTGACATTTCAATGGCCAATCGCATGGCAAGAATTGGGTCGTTTCTAAATGTGGTCCATGTGTGTCTCCGGAATGCACAGAACATCGCATTTGTTAATTTTGCAGAACTCGGATGGTATTTTCTGCTTATCTGTAGTAATGCCCTCTACATTTATGGTTTCCAGCGTCAAGGTTGGTTTTGAGAAGAATCCTTGATGATTTTTACTTATCTCACTCTGACGTGAAATTTGGTCCGGTGGTGGAAGGATTGGCCGTCTTAGAAAGACGTTTCCAGGGAACGCCGGTAATAGTAGTTTCCTAATTTGAAAACACCATCACACTCATGGAGGCTCTTTCCGTGTTCCATATTCAAGAAATCCAAAACAACGGAATGCTAGAAATCTAGTAGTAGCTTTATTGGCAGTTATGATGCTCCAGTTCTGTAGGAAAACTTTAGGCTATCATTACCAAAAATGATACTTTTTTACTAAAATGAGTTTGACATACCATTTCATCAAATCAACTGCAGATTTCAATATAGGTATTTTTTTCTACTATGCAGAGTTGTCTAATTTTTGTGAAAAACAAGTCAAACAATCAATAAGTCAAAGTAGAGTCAATGAGTTTGACATACCATTTCATCAAATCAACTGCAGGTTTCAATATTAGTTATTTAAGTCACAAGGAATGTAAAGACGTTTTACCATTCGAGGCAAGTGCATACGAGCCGAGGCGAAGCCGAGGCTTGTCACTTGCCGAGAATGATAACAGTCGATACATTCCGTGTGGCTTATTAGATTTTTCACGCTGCCGTTGAAAATTTCCTTATAATTCCTCAAAATATGAAATGGTTGATTTAGTTTGGACGTACGTCACTCTGCCATAAGTTGACTGACATATGTCAGTGCGTTACTAAGGATAAATCAACTTGATTTATTCTTTTGATATTCCTAGGAATGTAAATGACAGTATTTACATTCCGTCGTCAAGGAAAAATAATACACGAATGTTATTTGCCATTTTCATGCTACGTAACTATGCATATAAGAGCGATTTACGATAGCGGCAGCGTGAATAGGTATTTTTTCTACTATGCAGAGTTGTCTAATTTTTGTGAAAAACAAGTCAAACAATCAATAAGTCAAAGTAGATTGTGCAATGACGCAGTGGTTGCTTATTTAGGTTTAAACTGATGTCAGAGTTTAATTTCAACGGTGTTATGATGTACCATTGTTGAATTAATAATAATAATAATAATAATAATAATAATAATAATAATAATAATAATAATAAAAATAATAATAATAATAATAATAATAATAATAATAACTATGTATGAAAATATTTCTTAGCAAAAATTTTAAATTTTTGTAGATTTCTGGCGGTTTGATCGGTCCTACAAATGAATTTTTTTAAATCCATTTTTGATGATTTTCCGTCCCATTTTCAGTGGTTCCGTTAAAATACTACCCTGGGCATTGAGCATGTCCAACTAACGAACCATTGTGGTGTTGCGTGGGCAATAACTATTCGAAATCTATATATATAAAAATGGATGTTTGTGTGTATGTTCCGCATAGGCTCCTATACCATTCGTCCGATTGCGACGAAACTTTGGTGAGTTGTAGGGCGCATGTCCTTGAAGGTTCCTGAAATGGTTACGCGTCGAAAAAGGAGCCAGGGGGCCGAAACGGCTTAAAAATATATGCATGACAGGCAATATGTCACCTTTATTTGACAGACGAGTGACTGACAGATGGCGCCATCTCGCGGCGAAAAGGTAACTTTTAAATGTCGAACAGTTTGTCATCGCTTTGAGCATTGAATTGCTCAAAAGCATTCTGTTATATCTATATATATATATATATAAATGGATGTTTGTGTGTATGTTCCGCATAGGCTTCTATACCAATCACGAAACTTTGGTGAGTTGTAGGGCTCATGTCCGTGAAGGTTCCTGAAATGGTTCCGCGTCGAAAAAAGACAAGGCGTATCAACTTTAATAGGTTGCCTCTAGCGATCCTGACCTACCACAACAGCGCGAGACCAATCTACGTCACACGGCGACCGGCGATGCAAAAAATATGTACTTTGAAAAACTCAAAACTGTTGTCAATTACAAACGAAAACGCCAGCCAAACGCCAAACTGTCAGAGTAATACAGAACATAGATTAAACCACAGAGTTAGATTAAATACAGGTAATAAAACGCAGACCTGGTTCGTCAGTCTACGTCACGAACTCCGCCTCCCCCGCGCGATCCCCTCGCCCGGAAGCTGTTCAATGAGGTAACCTATTTAAAGTTAATACACCTTGGAAAAATGAGCCAGGGGGCCGAAACGACTTAAATATATAAAATGCTACAGTTCGATTGGCCGTATATGCATGACAGACAATATGTCATCTTTATTTGACAGACGAGTGACTGACAGATGGCGCCATCTCGCGGCGAAAAGGTATCTTTTAAATGTCGAACAGTTTGACAGCGCTTTGAGGATCGAATTGCTCAAAATCATTCTGTTAAAAGTAGAAATATTTCTGAACGTGTGTGAGTATTAGTGGTGTTATTTGTGAACTTTGGACATTGGACAATAGAAAATAAGCGCATTTATTTTATACTTTCGCTGTGAATTATGCCTCCAATAGAAAAGCGATTGGCAGATCTATATATAAAGCAAAAAAAAATAAAAGACTATGAGCTTCGGAAAATGACGGGCAAAGGGAAGATAGACTAAGAAACCCTTAGATTAAGAAATGCTCAAGCCCGCTTATTTGAAAAAGACGACTAAAGGGAAGATAGACTAGAAACCCTAAGATTAAGAAATGCTCAAGCCCGTTTATCTGAAACAGAGGAGCAAAAGGAAGATAGATTAGAAACCCTCAGATTAAGAAATGCTTAAGCCCCCTTATCTGAAACAGACGAGCAAAGAGAAGCAAGATTGGAAATCGAAGGAGTACGAATTGATCGAGCCCGTTCGTCTGAAACAGACGAGCAAAGGGAAGCAAGATTGGAAATAGCCCAAGTACGTATTGCTCGATCAAGACGAATAACGCACGCTGATTGAATCCATTTTCATGGAGTGTGGAAAAAGGGATGAGACAGGGTCGCCCCCGAGCGAAGCCGAGTACCTACATCGGTTATAAAAAATAATTGCAAAGCAATATTTTTTCCTACTTTCATAACATTCTACAACATAATCACAGCAATGCAATGCATGGTATTGAAATAAATTATGTGTTTTCTCGGTAATTCTATATTCGCTAGATTACCTATTTTTATTTAATCGTTCATTTATTTCATATCAAACTAAGCCACAGCGAAGCGTGGCCGGGTCACGGCTAGTAAATAAATAAATAGAAATATATTGTCACCAAGTAATATTAAATTACTTCTGCTAAATTTGTAAGGGAACTTGAGAACTTATATGAAGAAAAACATTACACTTACATATTGTATCATATTTTAAAGCTTCTTTCAACCGTTTCGATACCGTTCAAATAAAATGTCGCGCGACGAGCGAAAATTTTATATCTTCGACTGAAAATCGTTACAGACATAAAAATTCGGCTCGGATGACCGTTTCTGAGTCCGCCGACATTCCGATCGTTCGATAAAACTCTTGTACATCCCATCCAAATGCGTGTAATATTACAGACATTTTAACAAAGATAATAACGTGTTCATAGGCCGATTCGATCCGATTATAAGAGCCGAGGTCTGAACCTTAAAAAGTCGCTAATTAAAGTGATTCGCTTAATGTCCAACAGAAATTTTTCGTGTAAAATTGTTAGGGTTATACCTAGGTATAAAATATTTATTCAAACGCTGAAACATTTCAAGGGTTGTCTTGTAGCAGGTGCAAAGGTCTCTTCGTCAAAAAGTTAGATATTACAAAAATTTTCTCCTCTGTCTCATACATATAGTCCGTTTGATCTTTATATCTTAATTTTCCGGGTACCTCAGCTAATAAAAGAAAGTGACCATCATAAATACATCTGGGAGAGAAGCCGACCGACCGTTCGGCAGTGCGTATATTACTTTTGTCACATTCTTCAAAACTAACATTAAGATCCCGAAAGAGTCTCATCAATATTCTCGTAGAATTCCCCAAAATTGTTTATGTGCACCTTCCCGGAAAGAAAATTTGAGATTTCTTCCTCCGATGTGTAGGTAAATCAAAGCGACCACGGCTACTACTAAGGAGTACGTTTTACAGGTGTTTCGATGGTAAGATATTTCAGATGAGTACCGTTGATACAAACCCCGATATTTATTATGTTTACCTCTCCTTCTCCTCTCTCTTTCTTCCACTTCGGTATATCGAGATTTCTCGTAAACTCTATTGATTTATGGTGAATTTATGTGGGATCGAATTTTGATTTCGACACAAATTTATGCAGCAGCCGATAATTAATGGCTGGCTTCGTTTGTTGGAAATGCAGACAATTTGATTTATCACGAGGTATTAAATTAATACGCGTTAAAATTCTCTTAAATAAACATGGAATGTATGTTCCGATACTTGAATATCGATTATCTTAGTTACGGGGCGCTAACCTTCACGTTATTTGATAAAGTTTCTTTCATTCAATTTCAATTAAAATTTGTTATAATTACATATAAACAATACGACACGGATATTGTGCCCTGAAAGGCATTTGAATTTAATTAACAATAATTTGTAATTTGTATTAATTAATATGAAATTAATTAATAACTTAATTTGTAGCATTTGAATTTTAACAGCAACTTCCTTATAAGTAGATGCAGTCAAAATCGAAAAAATAAAAACAGATTTTAAAATAGAACCGAAAAATTAATGGCCAAATATCATCGAGATAGATTTCAATTGATCAAATCTCAATCTGTGCCAAACTATTTCAATGATTGACTGACTGATTTCACTGACAATTGTTTCAAGCACTAATCGCAAGAACTAAAAAAAAAAACAAAAAAATACCAAAACCTAACTTTTAGTAATGTAAAAAGTGTAGAGAAACACAAATACATGCAATGTACTCTTAATAACACAAGTTATTAGCTAACCAACCGGGAGATCTACTAGTTTAGTTCAAAGTAATACATAATTGAATAGCTCTTACTAACGAGCTGGATACTTGCCAACTAACATCACCAGCTAAATTTGAAATCATCAAATATCTCAGTTTCCTACAAACTATTTTATGGATTTATCGTAATGACCAACAGTATAAAGGAAAACGTGATGTATTTAATAACTAAATTTTCAAACTTACCAACCTGGAGTTTCACAAGTTTAGTATACTTAGTTACCGACTAGTCTTAACTAAACAGTTAATTACTCACTAACTAATGTCACAAACTAAATTGCGAGTGACCAAGTGCTTCAATCCCTGACAAACTATTTCGGGGATTCTTGATAATGATCTTGATTCTTGACTAGCTTTTAGCAAGGTGAAAAGACCGAAGGTTGTCTAGTGTCTCGAAGGTGGCCATGGTAGTTGAACCAAAAGAAAACACCAAGTTTTCACCACCAATTTATTTCAAATGAGCGACTGGTTTCGACTGTCTAGCAGTCATCATCAGGCTCGTAATGACATTTTAGGGCTCCCGCTGAACAATATGTGAGACGTCACAGATAAAACAGACATAAACAGTTAAAAATTAAAATTTCTTCACACATCGAACAGGTAAATCATAGGAGACATGGAAACAGCCCTAATAGTAATAACGTCCTCATCGCTAGGGGGTTGCTACATGATAGTCCTTACGGGTGTGGGGTAGGACTAACATTGGCCTTCTAGAAATTACTCGAATGATTGGAGTCTAACTATAGTCACAAGCTAAATTGCAACTGATCAGGTATCTCCTTCACAGACGAACTATTTACGGACTTAATACAATAAGTAACAGGTTAGTTTGGCTAATGTTTAGTTGTAAAATAAATGTAATGTTAATGCTAATGTAAGTGTAAAGAAATAAGAATGAATGTAAGGCACTCGTTTTAACAAGAGGTACTCGAGGTACTAGCTAATCAACCTGACGATAAGCTATATTAGCTCTACTTAGTAATTGACTTAGAAGAATCAGTTAATTGTTGACTAACATACGTCACAAGTTTGTCCAACTGTTCAAAGCCCTGTGTCCCTGACCAATACTTTCATTGTCATAATGGCAAACACACTACGTTGGCTAGTTCATGCTAAATTAGAATATATAGACTAGAAATGTAATGTAATCAATATAACGACTAACTAACCAATATGGACATTGACGAGTTCAGCTACTCTTATCAACTGATTAGTTTTTACTAACCAATTCATTACTGATTATATTAACGTCACCAGTTAAGTACAACTGATTAAACAATTCAATTCCTAACTCATCGCAATAAGTAACTAGTTTGACTAGCTTTTAGTGAAGTGGAAAGTTAAACAGAAATGATTATAGTTTAATAACTAAAGTGAGTAGTTACCAACTTGGAGATCGACTAGTATAGCTTCGCTTGGTTACTGACTAGCTTTTATTAATGATTTAATTGCAAATTAACTATCGCCATAACCTAAATTGCCACAATCCGTGACACATAAATTCGTTGACTAACCGAGATGACTAACAGACCAATTCGGTTAGTTTTAGTTATTTGGAAACATGAAGAAACAGAAATGAACCGAACGTAATAACTAAAGTGACTAGCTGACCAACCTGGAGGTCGTTTAGTTCAGCTTCACTTATTAAACGACTAACTGTTACTAACTTACTAGTTATTACTAACTTTCTAATGCCTAATTTATGACTCTAATTTTATTTCTTATTCTAATAACTGACTATTTAATGTAAGCAGCGAAATTGCAAACGATCAAACGCTGGATGTAATTTGACTCACGTAACACTGACATCATTAAATTATCAGCGCTTGATTAAATTTAGGAGACCAAGTTCTATAAAAAGGGCTAAAATATAGAAAGTTGAGTCGAATGAAACCTCCTCTCTCTCTGTTAGGATGGTACGACCTAAAGAGGAGGATTTTAAAACAAGATATAGAACGCCTTTTCTTAAAGTCTAGTAATTTTTAAGGAGTAATTCTGACCTCTGAGATATGGAGTCCAAAGCACTGGAGAATTATCTAAGCTGAAAACACATAATAGCTAAATTACTCAGTTCACTAATATAATTAAAAAGAATGTCCTTAATTCAGTAAAGAAGAAGGATAGAGTCATCGCTTCTTTGTAAGATCATACTGGGACATTACATTACTCTGACCCATCCGGTTTTCACCACGCCAGTCTATCAAGTTGAATAAGTCCGATTTAGAAGACAGTTTCTGATAAGATAAGTTTTAACAATTGAAAATCATTAGTTAAAAAAGATATAACATTGTTTATAACAACTGCTAATATCACTGGTTGGCAAAATGAAGAGCAGGTACTACCACAAGAGTCCAACTAAAGTACCTAACCTCAACCTAACTTTCTATAAATAGTTTCAAAAATTAACAATCTGAGAAAACGTAGATGGGCATTTCAATACGGTAGAGGTAGGTTTGAAACCTAGTAGAGAGATTAAATTTGAGAACTAGTAGGTTCCTCGTGATCTACAACATCAAAGGCTTATGAAAAATCTGCATAGATTGAGGGTACCAATGGGAAGTTCCGAAAATCTTAGAAAAGAAATTTATGTATATTTTGGAAAACACAACCTGCAAATTATAACATGTAACTTCACCTTCTTATTCCAATTTTTCCAACTCTGCAACAAACGGGAACTACAAATTTACTACCGATTTAAAAACCCAGTCGATCACTCGACGATAAATTCCGAATGGCGAATCCATCAGGGTATAATTAAAAACGCTCTCCGTATCTGTTAATTAAATAACGTTCAGCCGTATGTATGTGGCAATTAATCAGTTCGATATAGTGAACGAAATCATCGGACACGTGATGATGCGGGCGGCTAATAAAAAATCAATTAGACAAATGGTCAGATATCCGATATCGGTTAATTAGTCTAATTGGTATTGATGAGTTCAAATGCGGAGGCCAACAAGTGATTGGGAAAACCGACAGGGAGAGAGAGAGGAAAGTAGAACGTGTTAAAACGAGTGAATTTTTATAATTAAAATAACCGTACAGCGTACAGTGTAACAAATAATGACGTAATTATTGACGATTAAATAAATTGCTATATACAAGTCACATGAAACTTCGCCGTTCAGATGTGATTTTTTTAGGAAATATTTATTTTGAAAGTTGAAGGTTAACACTAAACATATCCCTCCTCAATTGCAATCAGGCACGGTCATAATGACATTCTAGTTAATAAACTTGTACGTTATGTTAATCTCGAACCCGTCTAGTGACAAGTGAACGATTTGGCACAGCACAGACGCAATAAATTGATACACTTTAAACTTTCCAAGTAACATCTTTGACTTGCCAATAAATTAACGTAGATTTAGTGAACTGCATTAAGTTGTTGGCGGCGTCCTTTTTTCGAAATGCACTAAATACGCCGGGAAATAAAAGGACACCCGAGCATTTTGAGAGAATTTCATAAATGAAAATAAAATATAATTGAATAACAGATTTATTCACCGCGATAATTACCACTGACACCTAATTTATTACAATTACCATTAGAGATAAAGCGAATAGAACAGTGAATTTAGTACATTCATACACACATTAATATGGAAACGGTCAATAGTCAATACGTCGAATAGTTTTATTTAAATCCACACTATATTCTACCAACAGCAGCTGGCCGTCGAAGTCCCACAAATCAAAGAGACAAAACTCCCAAGTGAGAGAAAGAGAGATGTAGAGAAAAAGAAATATTCCTATACATATAAATACGCTTGACTCAAATATATTTATATCTGATCACGAAGATTACGGTCTCTATAATATTTTAGAGATGTGTCAAGCGATCAAACCCTAGCAAATGCATCAAACGCATTGAAAAAATACGTATAAGAGGATCGAATAATATGCCATGAATGAGCTGTATTAAATTACTGAAATATGGTGGCTAGTTTTGCGGCCTCTTGAAGAGATCACCCAAGTGGTGGTGAATCTCGAAACGGAGGAGTAGGGCAGGAGGAGCAGGAGAATTTTAAAGAATTTGTTTGCAACAATTCAATTTGGAATTTATCTTGACGCTTGAGGAAAGTGAAATAAGATATTTAAAACGCAGTCAGTGATTAGCGAATTGAATTGTGTATCTCATAATTTGTGAAGATTGGAACCCAATTGAATTTCTGAAAGTATTTTTAATATTTTATAAATTGTTGGCTATAATTTGAACCCTTTGTCAATCACAAAGTCTAAAAAGATAAACTAATGGTTCCTAGCAGAAATAGACTGGTTCTTTCTATTTATTGGTCAAATTGGGTAGAGCCAAGTGGTTTTCATTAAATCCTGCGTTTCTAAAAGTTAGTCTAGTTTGCGCGAAAATGTTTAAATATTCAAAATTTAAAGTAATTACAATTTTAGAAAGTTATTCTATAGAAATATAATGCAGTCATTAGAAATTGGCATAGCGGAGAACTCTATTTCACAAAGTTGATGTTGTAGGAACAATTAGGTGCTTACATTAAAACTGAATAAGAAAGCAAAATAATGTCATGCATTTGAAAATATCTTAGCTGAGATAGAACAGTAACGTAAGTTTAGCACACTCATGGATGGTTATTTTAATATGAAATACGAATCCGAAAAATTAATGAACCATTTAGGGAAATCAGATTAGGTACACAAAATAAATTTAAATACAAATGTTAAACGTAGAAATGAGGTACACTGAACAATAAATTAACAGAAGCAGTGAAACAAGAGGAACAGCTTTTGAAGTGGTAGGAGATTCAGATATAGAGTTTAAGACGACAAAAATAGCAAAAAAGAAAGATACAAATGACTACTGAAACAGGAAGAAAAGTGAATATGTGGTTTATTAGAGCGTAATGAATATCCAAAGACATTCGAAGAAGGAGCATTACCACTGAAATTTTTTCCTGCCATGACTAAAATGAGAGGAAACATTTTCACAAGAAACTCTTGTCGCTATGAAAAAAGTGTAAATGACAAAAACGCAATGGAAACAAAATTCATTTTTTGGACTAGAAAAGATACTAGATATTGAACAAGAAGAGATAGTTCTTCTCTATTATACAGAATTCATACATTCGTCCAGAGACGAACTTATTTACTGCATAATTTGAAATTACAATATAATAATAGTAGATAGTAACAAAAATAGCAAATGGAAAGATGCTCCTACTAGCTTTCATTTAATGTTGGCACTGTTTATTGCACCCCACAATTAAACAGTTGTGTGTAATATGTAATAAAATTACATAATGTTACAATGATATCATTGATGACAACGTGTTAATAAGGTTTAATGATTAAGTTCATGATTAATAAATCATAAAGCTCCATGAATACCAAAGTGCCATAAAAGAATACTAAAGAGGATCATGCGTAAAATTAGCAGTTTATCAAAATTTGAATCGTAGGACAGTTTCTTCTATCTTAAACTTGTCGCAACTTTAGTTTGATTACATAATTTTTATGATTGTACTTATTTAATTTTAAAAGTGGAACATTGGGCATTCTGAATTTATTCCAGTTTTAAATTTCATAGATTTAATTATCGACCGAAGTAGGCTTCAACTCTCGAACCCCGCCCACGCGTTTTCCCCAACGGGGGGCGGCCCGGAGGGGCGAATTCTGAAAAAGTAATAGCCACCGATAACGTGCCTATAAATAACGTTTTTCCTATATAACTTATACAATGTGTCTCTATCAAACTATCGGGTGGTTTGTCAGATAACAGATCCTCGATTAGAGTTCGCCCTGCATGGGATCTCTGCGGGAAACAGCTGACGATCGGTCATGGCCCACTCGAATACCTTATTGACCCATAAGTCATTGTCTCGAACCGCCGACCGATTTATTGGGTGTTTTTTGATTTTGTAAACGGGCCGTGTAAACATACAGGTACGCCTCATGGGATAACTAACGTATTTACAAGTGCAATTAATTAGGGATGCAAATCGGGGGACTTCCGAAAATTTTGTGTTTTACCTGAGATGTTATTCAGCTTCACAAAACACGAAGGCTTCTTTCACGACGGTCTAGCTATCGGCACAAAACAAGAACCGTAAAATTAAAAGTTGTAAATTTCATAAATATTTTCAGACGCACCTGGAAAGTGGTGTCTAGGGCGTTACTATGTCGTTGATAAGATAATATTAACGATCAACATTTGAAATTTTGCTTCATGAATTGAATTGACTCGAAATAATCCATTCATAAGATTTGAGCAAATTCAAATAATATATGATTAGCAATAACATTTTCTGCCAACAAAGTTCAGAGTGCGTCATAAGCATCACATAGAACCTTACCCCATTAGTCTCAGGAAAAATACTCTTCATGCAATGCATTATAAATTTAGTTTTATAAATCACATTTCATTGAAATATGCTTGCTTTCATTTTACTTATAAAAAATTAAACGGTAAACTCTTAAACCCATCATACCTTCTCATTATAACCCACCATATTTAAAACAAGCCAGTGTCCTTATGCCAGTGTGATTCAGTATGACAATAACTTACATGCATTCAAACCTCGGGGTATGAATACGGGGTATGTATGGTTCTAACTTTATGCAGTTAGTCAATAAGTTAACAATTAATGCAATTTTCTAAGATACATTTAAAATAAAATTCATAAAATACATATACATGGCGATGTGTTCATCGGTTTCTCATATTTTATTTTAAATATTCGATAGTAAAATTTGAACGTATGAAAAGATTTTAGAGCGGATTTCGAGCAAAATTAAAACAACTGAAAAACGACAAGTTTAAAGTACTCTATGGAGGTGATTTACACAAAAATGTATTTAAATTATATTAAAGATATTAGACAGCAAAATATAGATTCATAGTTTAAGTTAAAGTTTTGAAAAAAAATATTGGAATAAATTTTGAGAAAATTTACAAAAACCGAAAACTGATAAGTGTAGAATGCCCTGTATATAAGCTTTAGTCGAAAATCTTATTAGACATCATTATAATATATTCGATACTGGAATAGATATTACAATTAATTAAAAAAAATTTGGAGCAAAATTTGGAGAAAATCTCCCAAAACTGAAAAATTACACTAGTAAACTACCCCTGTATCCCAATCGATTTTAATAAAAAGTTTAATAACAGGTCCTGCTGTAGCACAGAGGCAAAATTTAAAGTTAAACACTTGTAACTTTAAAATTTCCAAAAAAACGTACTACAGGGTCACAAACATACACTGATATTATTTAAAAACATGTTTTTGGGTTTAGAGGACCTTACAACGTCTGGAATTGCTTATAACTCAAATTAGAAAAATCGACCCGATTACGATATTTCTCATAATAAGGGAGAATAAAAATAGGTGTTTGACGCCAAATTTGCTTCAGAAAATGTTATACATTGAAGTGTTAAATGGTGTTAAAGGACAGACAATTAATTTTCAAAGATTTGTAGTAATTCCAAACGGGTTAACAATACCGCTTTCAAAATGGGGGTTATTAGAAATCATTGGACATCATCTGCTGTGGTAATAAATACAACTTCCATTGATGATACATAGTGGAAATGTGCAACAACATAAGTGCTTACGTACATTTTTCATTTTGATATTTTATGGGCTTTTCATCTCCAAAACTAACTCGAATTTGCCATTCTTGTAAGCCAAATTTTAATCTAATCCTACATATTGTAAAGATTTCCAAATTTGTGCTTTCTCTAAATTATATTTTTATTTTTGATACCATGACTCTCTGTAACTTGTAAATCATTTTATAGAGGAAAATATGGCACACAACACCTATTTTGATGGTTGATGTTGAAAAATATCAAAAAACGATAAACGAAAATATGAAAGACGCTGATACAAGTAATCTCGAGGATCTGAATAGAAACAGTGTGTCGTCAATCAACGCTGTTCAAAACAAACACTGCTTGAAAGAAACACAAAATGAAGATAAACTTTCTATACATATGTACTAAAATTCTGATAAAACAGAGAAGAATACTACTAGAAAAAAGACATCTGAATAAATGTATAACAAAAGCCGTAAGGACTGAAATTAGAAACTACATCAATAAATGGGTGACTAGAATTGTAGAACAGAATAAAAGTATGAAGGTGCTACGTAATAAACTAAGTAGGGGGAAAGTTGAAATAACTAAACTAGAAAATGAGAGAGGACAAATAACGAGCAATAGAGAAGAGATATTATAGATAGTTGAAGACAATCACCAAACTCTATAGAAACCAGAGTCAAGCAGAAACATCAGAAAATATACACCACATACTAAACCAAGGGTCGCAAGAGGTGCCAACGATAACTGAAGAAGAGGTCCTAAAGTCGTTGTCAGAAATGAAGAACAACAAAGCATCTGGCGAAGACGGTGTTGTTATAGAAGATATGAAAATAGGAGGAAGTGAGTTACTCGAAGCAATAACCAAACTCTTCAATAAATGCCTAGATGAAGGCAGAACCCCACAAATACGTTTGCTATTATGCACAGGAAAGGCAGCATCACAGACCTACAGAACTGTAGACCGATAAGTCTCTTGACGCACCTTTATAAATTATTCACCCTTATCATTATCGCACGGCTTAAAAATAAACTTGAGCTGTATCAGCCAAGAGAACAAGGAGGTATCCGAGCCAGATATGAAACAAATGACCATTTTCAGGTAATAAACTTTACTTTACTCTTGAACATTTTCAATTTCACAAAAAGGCTCATTAAACATTATATTTGAATTAACATATTAATGTATACAATTTTCATTTGAAATATTTTTTCCTAAAACTGTCCTACAGGGCATTTTATTCTTAAGAATTTTTATTTTTTTGTCAAATTTTTAAACTTTGTAAACTTTTTTAAACTTTGTAAATTCTTTAAACTTTGATGATTTATACCACATCTCATAACATAACTTAAGATAGCTGTTTAACGCCTATACCTTTTATTTCAGACATTTGTATCTAAAATTGTCCTATAGTAATTGTTCAGTCTAACTGATACACCTCCATCAAGTAAAGTTGTTTTTATTCATTCCAAGTCGATGATTGGATTCTTATTTCGAAGTATGGGCATTGAAATTTGTTGTTGTTATATTACATAGGTAAATTTATATATTGTTTCGATAAAGTTAGTTGTATTCAAAAACATTTTTCAGAGACCTTTGTCATTTAACAAACAATCAAAAGAAATATTAACTAATAAGAGAAAATGTTAACATTCAATACTAAATTTATTTTATAAAACGGTGATAATGTTGCCATGAACATTTGTCCGGACAGATGAGAAAGTCTTACGATGTTACACGTCATTTGTTTCGTTGATAATCTTTTGACAGTTATACTTTTAGCGAGCACACACATGAAAATAGTTATTCTCGCTAACATCTCTGGAGAAATATTTTTTTTTCACCGCAAACCTTTGTAAATTGTAGTCTTCGTTAATATATGAACATTAATTATATTTTTCGCAGTCACACATTGGGAAATAATTTTTTTTGTTACAAATCTTCTAGGAGTTATACTCTTCGCGGGTAAGATAAGTAAATTAATATTTTTCGCCGACTTTTATCAAATAGTTAGATTTTTGTCAAAAATTTTTTGGAAGTTATGCTCTTCGCGGGCATGAAGAGCAAAACAATTTTTTTCAACGACTCTTATCCGAAAGTATTTTTACGTTGACAATTTATTGGGAATTACACTCTTCGTATGGGCACCGGTGATATAAGGAGTTATTGTGTCCGATAAGGTGACACAATTTCCCCCAAACTTTTCACAGCTCTATTATTAGACAATAAGGGCATAAACGAGAATGGAGAAAAGCTAAACCACCTACGGTTCGCGGACAATCGTGCTGATCTTAGACCGACTAGACGAGTAAATGAAATGGTCTCATAATTATCCGCAGCAAAAAGGTGGCTAAAAAATAACATTGCCAAGAACCAATTTATGACAAATTTAGTCCCCAGCTGTAACCTGATGCTAGAAGAAAATGAAATTCAGTATGTAATATCTTATAAGTATCTGGGACATAAGAACCGAATGGGAAGAAACAACAACACTTGAGAATTAAACAGAAGGATATTAGGACTGACTTGGGCTTTCTCTAGCAGGCTGAGTCATGTAGTCAAATCAGATATACCAATATGTCTCAAACGAAGGGTGTTTGACCAATGCGTCCTCCCCACAGATCATTAATATAACTAGACCCGGTGTTCCCATTAGAAACTGATGTTTGTTTACATGCCAACATAGCCGGTAGGCGCGGTGTAAAGGGGGAAGGAAATATGGCCGCCGTTGACGAATTTTGACAGTGTCCAAAATAGCTATCCATAGGCGTATCAATAATAAGGGGCAAAAAGGAAACATAATTAGGAAAATAATTTATTTATTTATTTAGATCAACGGGCAATGAAGCCCTTTACATGCTAGGTAACCAAGGTGCGAAATAAGAGACAAATGAAGTATAGAAGGACATAGATTATCAAAATCATCATGACAGTAATAATGCATATAATAAGTATAGTCCAAGACCCATCTGTCAGAAATTTGCTTTAGATTGAAATAAGAGGTAACTGCAATTTTTTTACATGAATACCTCGGAAATAATGTCTAGAATAAGGATTGACTTATTCTCCAAAGCGCAGAGGTCGGGAACATTGTTAAAAATGCAACAATTTATAAAGAAATTAAAAAACGCGTTTTTCCCGACTTGTTTTGCTTCTAACTTTTTAAATATTGAATGTAGAAGAAAGTTGAAGAGAGGAAAAAGTTGCAGAATCGCTTTTTACATAAAATGGCGTAGGTTATAAATTCAAACATTTATTAGCGGTTTTGCCGAATAGTAATAAACAACAAAAAATCGGCCCAAAAAAGTGTTTTATTAACTTATTATTTTAGGCACTTTAAAATTAAGTTAGGACTTCCATATCACAGGTACAAAATCTTGAGGTCATATTAAAAGAACCCCGTAAATTTCGTTTCGATAGGTTTATTACATTTTGCACAATAATTTTGCAAACCAGAAAAATCGAAAAATATTGAAAATTTTCAAAATGGTAAATTTTTTTTTCCACTATTCGATTTTAATAAAACTAGCGGTCATATATAAGAGGGAACAAGCTTTCATGTACTTTTGTAAGAATTAAAAAATATTTATTAGAACGGTTACAGTCATTGTTTAAAGTTGGTGTCGTTTTATTGCTTATAAAGAAATAGATTATCTCGGCGAATTTTTTGTTAAGTGAAATTCTGAAAACATAGCCGGAAAGTACTCGGAAAAACGCTTCTTTTTATATATAATATGTTGCTATTTTGCTCCTTAGCTTCTGAGATATAACTCCTCAAAGTTGTTTAGTGTTTAATAAAATGGTTAATAATGGTTAATAAAATTACTATTTTTTCTCATATCTTAAGAAATAATTGTTTCTCACTAGTAACCAGTATAATATGTTTGTTGAAATTTACATTAAAAAGATTGAAATTTGAATTAAAAACAATGTCACGCTTCCAATTTTGACTTTTGACAAGTTCATAAATTTGATATTTTTATTAAACACAGTTACAGGGTAGAAATTAATTACCTCGTAGTACTTTTAGGTTCAAAAACTTGATGCATCGGTAATGGAACAACATCTCTCTTTAAATATCTAGCATTGTCGGTTGCACCTATTTTAGACACAAAATCATCTTTATTGAAATGTTTTGAGCAAATATAGGACGATTTTGTTATGTTATCATTTTTGCTAAGTCCCAAAACAGAAATCCAAATATTTCCTTTAATTGGATCTACTGGAAACCTAAAATAATAACACTGATATAACGCCACTGAGATGATACATAACCTCAAAAAATGGCATTAATAAATCTCTTTATTTACCTATGAAAAGACAATCCCGAGGCTTTCTCAGCATCGCTATAAACGTTGCATATCGTGCACCTATTAACCATTGTTAAATGTTTTCCATTTTTATCAAAATACACACACAAACCGCGTACACAACGAATTCTATCACGTGAAAGACTAGGACGCGATGTTGCCACTCATAATAAAAGTCTATAATATTTTAGATTTACGTACAACTGACCAACCACAGCCGAAGTTGGCTGGATGTATACGCAAATCGTAAGCAAAGAATTCGTCATCTGCATTCATACAATAGCGCAAAAAACGCTTAGAATGTGCTAAGATCTTGGCAATACATTATTTTGTAAACAAACGGGTCTAGTTATATTAATGATCTGTGGTTCTCCCGGTATTGATGTATGGCTCGAAAACACTCACGTTAAGATAAAAAACTGTCAATAAAATAAGAATAACTCAACGAGCCATGGAGAGGTCCATGTTAGGAGTAACATTGCGAGATAAAATCGGAAATGAAGAACTACGTAGGAAAACAAAAGTTACGGATGCGATTGAAACAGTCACACATTTAAAATGGAAATGGGCTGGCCACGTCGCAAGAATGTCGGACAATAGATGGAAGAGGAGAATATTAGAATGGCGTCCCAGAGAGGAAGCACACAGAAATAAGGGCTGAAAAGGATGTCTTCAAATTGGATCCAAGATGCCCAAGACCGAGCAAAACGGTTTATGTTAAGAGAGGCTTATGTCTAGCAGTTGACGAGACAAGCTACTATATGATGATGATGATGATGATGATGATGATGATGAAATCCTTTATTAGAAATTTAATTCAAGACTATATATTAAGTTCATGAGCTTGGAGTTACCTGATCGCACACAATTAGTCAAAAGGTGTAAATAATAAATCGGCCAATCGTTAGTAGATAATTAGTTATTGATAAAAAATGGAAATCTTAGTTTTGAACATTTTTAATTTCTGAACTTAATTCTTGATTCAATTCTGAGTGCATAAATTTATTATTAAATATATGATCACATTCCACTCCATTGAATACAATCCATCATAAAGTATAAATAATAAACTCGACACACCACAGTGTAACAATCTCGTAATACGTGTAAAATTGAAATTAACTCCTAACAATTACCAATGTTTTAAATATTAAATTCCTCAACTCCGAATTTCATTTAACACTTTATGCGTACCACCACCGAGGGTTCTATTAATTAAACTACGTACTTCCTTTTTTTTTATAATTTTTTCCTTTCCGCCGCAGGAGGCTAAACCATTAATCAGGATATTTAATTATTGGTGGGTGAAATATCCCATTTCCATTTTCCTTTCAGAAGACGAAAGGGGTAGATTTTAGGTGACGATAATGACAAAAGGATTTATAGGGGCTCGCTTATATAATCGAAGAAAAATTACCAAAGGGAAACGGAAAAAGTTTCAATTTAAAATGAAAAATTTGCATGGATTCCGTCCCGATTATCAAGAACGCGAGGGGAAGAGAGAAACCGCATTATTCTGATTAGAATTTTCTGCATTTAAGGGACGGTAAGGTACGGAGGGACTCGGCGAATGTCCCTCCTACTTGGGTTTTAATGGATAATAAATAAGAGGGAATAAATCGAAAAAGTTGGATTTTATACTGACTTATCCTGCTATTACTATCCTGAACATTTGTCAATATTACGTAACATCTAACAAGCTTTATTGTTGGTATCGTTAATAATATTAAATTTGATTTCTCCAATTATGTGTGATTTACATTATTATTTTTATTATTTTTTTTTGTTGCGGCGAATAAAATGCTGGGTCAACAAAAGGGTGAGCTCATAAAACTTATAATCTCACTTTTTGTATGTATTTATTACTATTATCTTTATTATATATTACATTTTGTCTTACAAAATATAATTGCTTCAATGCACATACAAGCGCTGTACTATGATATTAAAATTTTATGATTGACAGCTTTATCAAAAATATTTTCTTATCAAGCACTTCATAGGTTAAATAAAAGCAGAAAAAACTTATCAACGGAGTTGTAATTGCCAACATGCTCTCTTGGACCAGAAAACACGTAAAGATGGAAGTTAATACAATCAATCGTTTTAGATCGAAATATGTACCAAAAAATATAAAAGTTAAAGTTTAGGATTGCTTAGCAGTGCACAGAAGTGGGCGTATGTGACCAACCAAATAAATGTATTCATAGCTTTAATATGATGGTTTTCAGTTCTCAAATTACGGAAGTTAGTGCGACGTTGAAGAGGAATCAGGAACAGGAAATGCATTGATTTCAGCTGGAAAAGTGAAACTAACTAAATTCGTTCTTGTTTAGATTTTATGCATTCTTAGCTAAAAATGTTGACAGTTTTGTGCTTTAAGGGAAATATGTATATATTGATTCAGCTGACGTGAAAACCTGCCAACACACAGAATGGATATATACTTTTTTAACACTCATAAAATACATAGTACATTTATTAACGTTTTAAATATTTATACAAAGTGGCCCATGTAGAGTTTACTAATCGGTAACTTGAAAACTGTTTAAAATATGATTCTAAAATTTGATGATGATATTATTGTTTCTCCGTTCGTATGTTAGAGAAACTTATAGCTGCTTCACATTTCGTGTCGTGCGACGTTGACTTTTCAGTAATAAATAGAACTAAAAGGAAAAAAGGTATAAAACTGAGGCAAATGTAATACTAATTTATCATTAGCATTTTTGTCAGGTTAAGTTAGGTTACTCAACCTAACTCTTTAACTTTGACAGGAACCTGTTAAAGAAAAAAAATGTTAAGGTATTTTCTGGGAAACCAACAACTTATATTACAACCATTTCGCGTAATATCCTTTTCTCATACGCATGTATCACACACTGTGCTGTTTGCTATTTTAATGGCTATAATGGTAGACACGAGTCTCGATCTTGTTTCGCTTCATCTTTAAATTTGAGATGAGGTTTAGATCAAGCTTGGACTAGATCAAGCTTAGACTAGATCAAGCTTTGAAATTTTGATAGATGTCGAGATCTAATTTTAATTTTAACTCGAATAGATTGGACATTTAGGAGTTTATTTTTATATGTGCAGCAAAACCACCACAGCTACAAGTGTAAAAATAATAAAAGTTAAGCTGAGAAGAATCGTCGGTGAATGCATATTTATTTTATTTTATAACACTAAATAAGTTGTAATGAATGGAATACATTTAAAAATACTTAACCTAGTTTTGGGATGTTAGGTTGGTAATTCTACCAAACAAATGTCCATGGTGCCAATAGTCTTCTCAAAAGTAAATAACTGTAACGATGGTTGTCTCAGTTATAAAACAATTTACTATACCCTGTCAAATAAACCCGTGGAGTAATAAAACCATTATTTCGCACGTAACCAGAGGCGTTCTTAAGGAAATGAACGAATATTAATAAATGAGCTATAATGGGATATGTAACGTTAAGTTTGCTTAAAACCGTTATAATTGTTTTAATAAAAGGTAGGCATTGCGACCGTGAATGTTATCAACTCAGAAACGCTTCCATTTTTACCTGATTTGTTATTATCTCATCATTAATATAATATGGTATAATATCGGAACTCGGTATTTATTTATAATATTTTACGGTAATATTTTTTGTCTCCTAATAATATCTCCTATTTATAAGGATGTGTTAGATATTTGACATTGCAAATTTGACGATTCAGATATCGGTGATCAATTCTTCAATTTTCATTCATTCATTCATTCATTTTTTTTTTAAATTATTATGTATGGAGAGATTGGCATGTACTATTTTGTGAAATGTGAAAACTTGCATTACATAAAAATTTCAATTACTTTCACAACAAAATACTATCAACTTATTGTAGCTTCATTGATTAATACACACTCATTGATTCTATTAATGTTTCGTCACTAACGTTAATTTTGTCAGAGCAGGAAGTGACTGTGAACAGGCATAATAATTATTTTCTTATGCAATGAAGATCTTTACTTGTTGTTTTCAAAGTTTGCTTGAAATTAAAAAAAAAACATCACTTTAAACATGGTTGTCCAGTGCCGTTGCTGTATGTCTACTTGTTGTTAGGTAATTAATCAGTTTTTATCGAAAAACAAGAAATATTTGAGATGGAATATATTCTCGAAATTAAATTCAAAGTGAAGGTGTATATTTCACTTTTCCATTAATGCCAAACCGGGTGGATCGAATTGGGGTACTTAGTGCGAGGGATTTCTCTATGCAGAAGTGGGTGCTGTCTAATCGAGGGGCAAATAAATACTACATTTCGGATTATGATTAAGTATTCCAAGAAAAGACCACAACGGCTATTGTGATCTCGGCAATTCTAGGTAAGTTTGGGGAACTGCAGTTGCGCTTAATGCTTGCGTTAACATATCGGTTGCTTATGTACATAACATCGGCCCATTTATTTCATTTAAAATCAATAGTCCGATTCCAGAAATCCAGTTACCGACTATTGCGTATTTACTCATTTTCCCCGACCAGGAATGGTTATTTCCTGTAAGTTTACAATAGCCAGGCGTACAATATTCGCACGTGTTACGGGTGAGTCACTCAAAATACAAAGGGATTCCGTAAGGCAATGTCGAAGACATTATAAAACTCTCAAAATTTAGAGGATGCCACCTTTTATCGGTTTTGCACAAGACCTCCAGCTGTTATGATGTATGATACAACCCTGTACACAAATCCAAACAGCTGTAAGACTTAACTACAGCTTCATCAATGGTCTATAATGTACAATTATATATAGTTTATAGTAAAATCTAGAGCTGTAATGATGTGATACGACACTTATGATCATCCGCAATAGCTGTAAGGTTGGATTGTAACTGATCTTAGGTTAGGTACATTTGACTACTATTTCCTTCAATAGAAACGGTAAAACTGGATTGATACTGTATGAACAACGCCACTGTAAGTGGAATAATCTGTGTATGTTCAACTTTATTGATCAGCAATGAATGTTGACATCAATGGTAGCATGTTCCGATATTTCGTGAATTATGAAGACCAAAACGAGACCAATGTAAGATCGAGACGAGACATAACTTATATTTTTTGAGTGAAGGCGAAACCCTTTCATTTCTCATCTTGTATCGTCCCGAGCCACTAATAGGCTTTCTTATAGTACTTCTATGACTCTGCTTCACAGAAAAGTAGTTATATTTTAATGTTTGTTTCACAAAAAGAGAATCTTTTTATCTAATTGCTGAGAGTTTCTCTATTTCAATTTAGATAATTGTGATGAGCACCATATCGACACTACTTGTCGTAGGTAAAAGGCACGTTACTAGTTTTTGAACAGCTAGCCCACTAATTAATTCACCTACATTTTTAATAGAAATAATGAAAATGACACGAAAATCGGTATGTTTTCATTGCAGCGATATTTGAAAGGTACTTACTAAATTGTAATAATATGCAGGTAATCCCATTAAACACGTTGAAGTGTTTTGAAACTTTTCAACACGATATAAATCTTCCCAGCCTAGGGTTTTCTAGCTATCCGGATATTTTCCTAAATATATTTGATACATTTCATTGTAATATCTTATTCAGTTAGTTTGCTAGCAGCTATTCATATATCTTTATACCAAATATCGATCAATAGCACAAAAATGATTTTAGAAAAAGTATATTTAGAAATGACGCAATTTTAATAATTTCAATTACATAATTTATTAGGTATTAAAAAATTATGCAAAATCATAGTAAGTTTCCGGGAAGTTAGAGAAAGCGACAATAGGTACAAACTAACAGATATTTGCCAGGAATTCTCTATAAAAAGTGTTGTGGTATGGCCACATGCAACGCGTGGAAATGAATCGAATCCTAAAAAAGACTTTTGAATGGCAACCTGTACAATGAAGAAAAAGAGGAAGAACCAGATCGGAATGGAGAAGAGAAAAAGAGAGATTTATGTGAATAAAATTGGAAAACAGGAGAAAATGGAGAATTTAAAAACGATAATACGAGAGAGGTGTTTAATGAAAACCTCTTTTGAGAGTTTTGAAAAATGAAAAGTTTTGAAACCACTCAAAACGAACACAGCTGAAGAAGTCGCTTATAATGTATTAGACATTTTTTGCATGTTCGGTGCTCCCTTTATTCTGCAAAGCGACAACGGAAGAAAATTTTCTAATAAGATAATCGAGTTAATCTGTGGCCAGGCCTTAAACTTGTGCATGGTAAGCCCCACTACTCACAGAGCCAAGGATCGGTAGAACGATCCAATCAGGACGTCAGAGATATCGTAGTATGGATGCTTTACAATGCTACCAAACGATGGTCAGAGGGATTACGGTTTATCCAGAGCAAAAATAATCGTACCTTGCACGAAGTGATTAGAAAAAGTCCTTACGAGGCCATGTTTGGTGACAAGCAAAGAATTGGACTGGCAGATTTCTCTCTGGGAAGGGAAACATATGAATCTTTGGAAACGGAAGATTTGGAGAAAATTTTACAAGGGATGACACTCTAAAAAGAGCAGGAAGGGGAAGAAAATATAATCAATGCAGTATCCACTGCGGCAGCATGTTCCATTTGCGAAGATTTTGGAGTTACCCAACCATGTAAAACATGCTGCTTAAAAGTACACATGAAGTGTGGGATTGAAATTAAAGGAGAAGTCGTATGCAACCTTTGCTGCCGACGTGATGCAATCAGAGAGCAACACGAAACTGCTAGAGCCGGAATGGAGAAGCAAGCTGGAAAAATGCTGGCGCTGTCCCGTGAAAAACTACTTCCTGCTGAGATCGGACAAAATGTCATAGTTAAAGTTCCAGATGTCGACAGAGGACGGCTTGCCCCTAGGAGTGTTCTAGCTGTAGTTCTAAGCGTTAACGATTCCAGCTTGTATAAGTTGGGAACCAAATAGGGCGTGCTGGAAAGACTATATACTCGTAATGAATTCAATTTCGCTGATTCAAATTTTATAAACGCATCGGATGTTCCAAGTTGTTCCGTTCCCTATCATTGTTAATAAAGTTTCATGTAGAAATAAGCCTACTACAATAAAGATTTTGAAATTTTCAGTTATTTTTGTAAATTTACTCAACATATTGAGAGCATGGTCGGTTTATGAGCTTTTTAAATCATCCAGAACGCGTCGTGGCCGTTTGAGCATTGTCCACGACGCGTAGTGGTCAACAAGAACGGACACAACGCGAAAAATTAAGTCATTTCGGTATGTGGTCGTTCGGCACCGTCCGCAACGCGTTGCGGTCGTTTTTTTCGCTCAGTGGGCGTTTTCGATGTTTGGGCGTAACATATATATTAGTATATTAAAGTATGAGTGGATATTGAGCTCTTTCAAACACGCGCGAGTTTTCGAGCACGACGGCGTAGCCGGAGTGCTCGAAATAGAGCAAGTGGTTGAAAGGTCAGTTATCCACGAAAACTTTACGCGATTTTTTTTATTGGTACCATTTTTTGTACCAAAACCAAATGCATACCCAATATGATTAATTTGAATGACACTCGGGACGCTTCGTGACGGCCCGTCGCACGTCGTGCAACCAATCGGCTTGTCCGGCTACGGCAAAAAACGCTCTGTTATTGGTTGATATGGCCGTTGTTGATACGTTTCCATGGCGACTTTAAAACACGCGCGTGCGAAAAAGCCCGATTTACGCACGACAAAGCATGTTTTAAATAGGCAAAATAGCGTACCAATAAAAACAAATAATTTATGCATTCAGTCCGATTTTATTTTCTATGTCCAAATAGTACAGGGTACAGCAAATAATTAAGTTACAAAGAAGTTCACCAATGACTGTCAACATTATGAAAAAATATTCGAAAGCAAACCGAGTTTTAATTAATTAGCTACCGCCGGATTCATATAGTAACGTCCACGTTTCGTAAACAAAAGACCATCGATAATTAAATATAACCTCATTAAAATATGACATATCCATATAGAGTACCATACGAAGTATGGGCAAGCTCTCTTTTAATATCAGAAAATTATCTTTTTCTTAAGAAATTTGAAGCCTCATTTAGGACAAACGAAAAACTTTAAGAAGTACATCGGTTAAAATGGCTTTTTAGCCCAACACTCCATGGTGAACCTTGTTCCAACCTTTAACACACACCCAGTATATATATTTTTTTAATTTCAGGTTGCTGTGAGACATGAATTAATGAACACTTTGTTTTCTAACGTGGTTCTTATTAAGTGCCGTCGTTGACGCACTTTTACATCCGCTTTTTAAGTATAAAAGTTGCAAGCAATATTTCTATTATTTTCAACTTTATAAAACGATTCCAAACCTTATATCGTGCTGAGGAGACAGTAGCATTACGAACAAAGAAAGATAATACTTATATTGAATAATGACAGAATAAATTTCAACTTTAACAAATATGTAGTTGATAAATTAAAACACTATTAATATTACTCTCTGTGACTAATTAAAAAATACTGTAAATAGTCTTTTAGAGTAAGATGTGCTTTACTGTGGCACAACTTAATTCGAATACTTTACTCAGCATGTGACATTACGAACTTCACCGCTGTCACCCCAGCCAACAAATACTATCTAAAATTCTTATTATTGATTATTTACCATATCTTATAATTTATATGTAAGCCCTACACGAAGATGTTTATATTCCAACTAATATTTGGCGCGAATTCTGGATTAACCTTGCAATATACTCTCATAAATCAAATGAATACCTGGCTGTATCGAATAACTATTGAAAAGTAATAAGGTTTTAATAAGTAACTAAATCTGTTCCTCGAAACTCTCTTGTTACAACTCTGAAATGTTCGATATAGTTCGGATCGAATAGTTACTTTTAATTATTTAATTATCCGGATAATCTCGGTTATCCGAGTATCCGGATGCGACAGACCCTTTTCCCAGTGCATACTACAGAAGCAGCGCCTAAAGATGTTCATTACAGCCCCCGAAGCCCACTTTTGCGATATGAAATAACGATTTCTCATCACACGTGTGAATAAGTTGATCATGTGCTACATACATGCCCAGCGATTTTTTGTCTTTGAATGACTCTGAAAGCAATACAGTCGGATGTATTCGCAGGATCCGCATCTTACGATTACTATCTCACGTACACCCTGTAAGTGAGTAGATACATCTTAATCGAGGAAAAAGCCCCGGTCTCGGTCAGTAAACAAATTACCGATTAGAATGTGTAGAGCGTCAGAATAAAAAACCGACCGGTTCGATTGCCAAAAATGAGCCTTTGTCGGCACGGATCTAATGAGAACGCCAACATATGTCTTTCGTGCATTTCGAGAATTCCTTCTCCACCGATTGACGTTCAATAATTCTGTTCGAAGAATTCGTATCTAATTAATCGGACGCGGAGGACGCGGGAAAATAGTCACTGAGGGAAAGAGAGAGAAAGAGAGAGAGAGAGAGAGAGAGAGAGAGAGAGAGAAAGCGAAACAAAGGACATCGAAGTCGGAGGAGTAATGTAGATAAACTCTGCTGGAATAATTTGTTTCTAGATATTATTTCGTGAAGAAAAGAAAAACGTTAACGTTACGAAAGATATGGGCATTTTGTTGTTTAAACGGGGAGTAAAAATTGTAAATTTTCTTCACGTCGTCAAATTTATATTCCTGCGTCCAACAGGAGCAAATATTTACTCAACAAATTATCGCGAAATACTTCCTCGGTGCGTATGGTGGAGCCCAGCAACGACGCTTAATAAAGTATTTCTATAGCTTCCATATATACTCAGAATAACGTCTCTATATTTGTCTAGGTGGTCAGGAAATTTTAATTAATATTGTTAATTGGAAACATCTAGAATGTACAAAATAATACCTAACTATTCCCGGGGGAGTTCTAAAATATGCGAAATATCCACGTATGTGCATTGGTGTATGATGCAAATAAGAGTGAATTGTAGTTTTGTTTCTATTGTACCAATTTGTAACGTATGTTTATTAACCGTATTTGATTATACTCACTCTAACTAACTTGTAATTAAATGCGATTTAATTAATAAAAACGGTTTGCAATTCGTAATTTCTGAGTATTTTGCGTTTCCGTGCCCGCATTCGTATCGATTGCAACGAAAAATAACCAACTGTGTTTCTGCTGCGGAAGGAATCCAAATTCGGACCAACCAACCACTATTAATGGAAAGTTGGCATACCTAAAGTTATAAGACACATAAGTACATTTTGGGGTAAAACTCGATCACCAAAATCAAAATAGGTATAAAAATATGAAACTGTATATGGTAATGATTTGTGAATGTTGTCCTCGAGTACCCCTTCGAAGTTTGGTAAATTGTGATATGATTATAGTGTTTGTCTTATTTGTTGCTACTCTACATATTTGAAAATTTGCATGCCTTAGTATACCTGATATTCTATATAGACTTTCCATTTATTTTTATCTTTGAGCTAACTTCATATCTCAGTTTAGGTATTGATGACAGCACACAGTTTTACGTTATCAAAGGTACATACGTATGTAGTACATAAAGTAGGCGAACACATCTTGGCATCAAGCACCTTGAACGAGAATATTCAATCTAAAAATTGCTAGAAGTATTCTAAAACCATATGGGAATTCAAATTGCATTTTCAGTTAAATCCTTCTACATTCTATCCCGAATTGCTCAAAGATATACCTTTAATCCATCTTTGAATATTAAGAATACATCGAGTATACAAAGTGTTATGAAAGTTGAAAGTTGTTTACCAAAATTAAGTTATTTTCATACAAATGGTCAGGTATGCTGTTCCCTTCGCTGCTACCTAATTGCTGGTGGTTGATAAGTTATTTAACTGATTTGAAAATTTTCCTGTCTTTGTTCTCTTCTGTCAACCATTTTTTAGTGAATGCATTGATAACCTGATTTTCTTCAAAGTAAGTTTAGTTTTTTTAGAAAATGCACTATTTCCAAAAAGGTTTTTGTAGCATGTAAAGCTAGTACCCAACATGTTTTTCTACACAGATAGGCAATTTCTTTTATATTGAAGTACTAGATGATTAATGCCCGGTTTCTGGTACATTCCATTATCGGTTCAATAACTATAGGTTCCATAAAGTTATTGAACACATAAAGTCTAGTGCCGTTTCTGACAGCATTCGTTCTGTAAGTTATAGATTCAATGAGTATTGGTTCGACAAGCAATTTTTCTATTGTAACACAGATGGCGATAATCTCGGAACGTCATATTTGCTTAGAAATGCGCGTTTTGTGAATGACAGAAAATACGGTTACTGTCAAAAATGCAGTTTCATGTGTCACTTATGGCAAGCGTCACAGATAAAGGTTAGCGAGCAGTTATTATTCTAACCTAAAATGATGCTGGTCGTCGTTGTTCCACACTCCACAGTGCGCATGCGTCACATAATTTATCGCACCGTAATGGTCCGATAACTTGTGTGAGCACTTATTGAATCGATAACCCCTGTCGAACGTTTCAGAAACCGTTTTTGGTACTTTATGGAACCAATAGCTTTACTGGCTGCATATCCATGCTTTCAGAAACTGGGCATTAATCAAGTATCGTGTTACGTTAATCACATGAATATAAGTTATGTTATAAAAATTATTGATATAAATTATAATATTAAAAACAAAATAGCACATCGATGTATAATTAATTTTGACAGATATAACGTATCGGCAACGCAGAATAGCATTCGCGAAGATTATGTTTCAAGCGCTTACGAAAAAATATAGCGGCGCAGTCAGTAGTTATCTAACGGAATAATATAACTTAGTTCGTGTATTATTGGTCGCCTCTGCATAACAGGAGTTATATAATCTACTGTATTTTATTTGAAATGCTTAGAAGCCAATTAATGAGACAAATGAATTGTATTCATGGCAAGCAAACAATAAAGGAACGTATCGTTAATTTTTAACCCGTGATAATGGTTCTAAACAATTTACGATCTTACTTTTGAACCCCCATTGCCGCGAACGAATTTTATATTATCCATGCCAATCGAACAAGCCGACGAGTTTACGTATCTGCGCATGTGCTCTTTTTTTATCTCAACTGGAGTCTACCACCAATACTCTTGAAGGGAATTAATGCGTGGTAGACATAATGAAAAGAAAAGCGACCTTTCATCAAAATTTTATAAAAATTTACAAAATATGTTCAATGATAAACTGAAACAATTAATATATCTTATACAAGTATTTATGTATTTTAGGTATTTATGAAAGATTCTTGATTGGCTTATATGTAGGATGACTGAAATAACGCAAATCCTTTTTAAGAAGCAGCCATATATCATCAACCGAATTAATCAACCAATTAAAGCAAAATGTTACAAAATGAAACGTAAATTGGAATTAAAAAAATGTTAAAAAACTTTAAAAGCCAAGATCTGTTTATATATTCAGAAATGTTAAGATATTTTCCTATTATTTGGAAACTAAAAACTTGCATCCTTATAGCTTTGGTCCCGAATAGGTCCAGGCATATCCAAAACCAGTTAATTTCCCTTTCTGAGACGGTGAAAAATTAAGAAGGAATATAATTTAGTGCAGTTCTATTAAGAATTTGCAACGTTAAATCTTATCGACGTTACAAAACGTTAGACGTTCTTATTAACGGGGCCCGACTAGCTCAACTCGTCGGTGAGTGGTCGTGAGTGAACTACCATGTGACCAGATACTCGATGGTAAAGGGCCCCAACAACTACAAAGCCCGGCCCTGACTGATATCTCGAACCCCCTCTAGTTGTTAAGGGGAGTCGATCAATGTCTCACAGTTTCACCAGTTTCAAAATAGTAATCTTATCAACGATAGAAATATGGAAGGAAAGTCTTACATATTGCTTACTATCGCCAATTCAGATAGGTTATCATACCATATACATAATTCTAAGCAGCTGTAATTATTAACAAAATCCTCAAAATTTTGTTAAATGTAGTTGAAAAATTAAAAAGATGATCAAAGTTCACGTGTCCGGTGTTTGACAGTGAATTTCAAATAGAAAATCCTCATGAAAAAATTTAATAGGAACATATAGCCTTTTTTCAAATGCACTTTACGTTCCCCAGTGATTTTTTACAAATGCTATGGTACTTTATAATATATTTAGATGAGGAAAGTACAGGCTACGTTGAAATGAAGTGATCGCAAACAATGGAACACTTGTGAACTTTTCCAAACTTAGCTCGAATGTCCAAAAAACCATATAAGCGTGTAAAAGTTGCCGAACGTGCACCAAAATCATTTGCACTCTAAGCCCGACTCTAATAGTAGATATAGATATGCCAGTCTTATATAAAATATATTCCTTATGCTTGTGTGGGAGACTGCGGTGGGTTCGCACCAAATTATACGAGGGTGGGTCGCACGAAGTATCCTAAAAAAATAGTATTATAAGGTAGAAAGCACTTTTTGAGTGCGCTCAGTACGTCGACATTTTTCTTATAAATCTCAAGCGACTTTGTAAAGACAGTACGCGGTATGTTATAGTACATGCCCAAATTTTTGAAAGAAAAGAATTGCATTCGACTGCTGCCAAAACATGGAAGCATCACCAAGAATAGCTCTGTCTATGTCAACAAGACTGTGTTTCAAAGTTAACGTTAATTTTATTGACTTGAATTTAGAATTAACATTCTGGAAAAATTTATAATACGTGTTCGTGGCTTTATCGGATAATAAAGCAAATTCGCCGATATATATATAAAACTTAAAACTCTTGGATATCGGGGTTGCAGCCTGGGGGCGGAGAAAGAAAACTCTTATTTCTAGTAAAACGTTTCGATCATATATTTTAATCTTCTTCAGTTACTCTACAAAAGAAGAAATGGGTATACATATGTTATTTATATATATTATATATATTATTCATATATAATTTATATAAATTATTATAATTAGCAAAACTAGTACATCATAACTTACCGAAAGTGAGGTTTTTCTCTTAAAAAACAAAGCATCTAATCGAAATAATATTTCTTGGTTAGGTGCCGACATGTGACATATTCGGACCATAAAGAAATTTGAAGTCGTTTATTTGACGTAATTTCTTAGAAACCGTGGAGATAAATTTTTTTGTGCGTTTGCCTTCTTGTTTTAACCCAAAGACGAAACACAGAATGAAACAATGAGAAACATGGAATCACTGTATTCGTTGGAATGATTTTTATATGACAATGTCTATGAGGAAATTTCTTTGTGTTCCGTGTTGTATTGCTCCATATGTCATTTACATAACCTCAAAAGTGACATTACAAATAAATGGTAAAATTCATTCTGGAAAGGTCTTGTAGGCTCTGTCCTGCCACGACAAACGAGAATGTTTGGTAAAGACCTTTTCAGGATGGATGTCTTCCCTTTCTACCATTGTATGATCTTGGAAAAGGACACAAAGAAAATATCTATAATTAGTTCTGAATAATCTATCCAGACTTGTCCTGTCACAACAAATCTCGATAGATAAATTCAGTAGAGAACATAATATATCATTTGGTGTTAAATTGGGGTGAATTATTATTATTATTGTTAAATCTGGTCCTTTGTGTTATTATTTCATGTTTTTGACCGACGGGTAAGATCTGAGTTCTACTACCTTCTAATCTAGACAACTCTAATTTTAGTTCATTTTCTTTGAGCAGGGTTCGACTGATGATGGGTCTTAGAGACCCGAAACATGTCTCTTGTTAATTAAAAAAATCGACTTTTGACAACAGTGTTTCAATGCGATGGGGTGTTGACTGAGAGATACTCACTTGTGTGACTTGTCGTTGATGATAGCGAATACTACGCGAACCAATTCACTCACGATTCGTAATTCTCTCGGACCGGCACTCAAATCTAAAGCACAGATTTATCATTGACTCTAATTGAACAATGGGGCCCCTCAAATTTTGGGGTTCACTTCTCAAAAGTTTGTCAAGATAACTGATCCGAACTGATTTGATTTACCAATACAAATGTCCAAACTAATAACCAAACAAAAATAGATCGCTAAGCCGCCAGGGCTCAGCCATACAAACCCTTTCGAGTCTCGGAGCTTAGTCCTTTCTTCCAAATTCATCCGCTCTCAACTGACTTCTTTCTACGTGACCGGAAATGACGTATCACCAATAACTCATCCTCGACTCTCCTACGTTCTAGACTTCGGACCTATCACAGCCTTCTAAATTCCCCTCTTAATATCTAACAACTTTCCACCACATGATGACGTAAGTCACGTAGGCCTCTCTTCTTCCCCTTCTCGAAGAATTTATCCAACCAGAAGTCGATTGTAAATTATTTCCGTAGAAGTGAGACAGATTTTCGCGTTGGAAAATTAATGTACAGATTGATAACGACTTATTCTCACATGGATTCTCATCAATCTCTCAAAATTTCAAACGTCCAGTTATTGTAGTTTCCGACATAGAACTTTGGCGGCAGATTGTCGCGAGCCTTCGAATAAAAGTTCCTACACGTACTCATAAGTAAATAAACGGTTGTCTCTTCGCGAGCACAATTTTGGACTAGTTTTCGAACCAAACTAAATGGGATGGAGTGTATGACGTCGCGCTGTGTTACTCAGAATCAGTTAGAATAACGAACGAGAATTCAACTCGTCGCTAATTCGTGATATTTAGAAAAACGTGACGTAACAACTTCATAATTCCATTCGTCTTTATTCTTAGGCAATGTTGGTAGAACGCATCTACAGGTTGCATATAATTACTATCTTACGCGTCCCTGATCATCACTTCCAGTGTCTTATGCCCAATGGTGGTCCTGTAACAAGTTAAAACATTTAAATGAAAACGTTCAAGTACATTTCTCCATATACATCTAAGTACTTAGTGTTAACTCCTGGCGAAATAATTTAATTTAAAAACCGTTTAAATTGTTTGCATGGCCATTTGATATAGGTATTAGTGCAACGTTACAGTATTTTAGCACACTTCGCACTGGACTTCTGAAATTTTCTTAAGGTAAATTTTTCAAGTTTAAGATAAACAATTATTTGCTGGTCCAATTTTGGTCATAAACATGGAAACGTTCTATAAATTAAAATAACCTTGATATCAACAAACAAATGGTCAGGTGCTGAAGCGCAGGTAATGTGAGTGCCCAAACCAATCTGAACGTTATTCTGAATTTCAAAGACTCAGGCTCGGCCAATAAACCATGTGCCTTGGTCAAAGGTATCTGTGTTATCTGTTGTCAGAATGTTTTTGTTAAATGCTGGGTGTGCTGGGAAGAAAAAACTTAAAAAATTATCAAACCTTTCACATCTGATTATTTAACGCGTTTCTTATTCTTTTAAGCGTTTCCTATCTGAATCCGAATTGAATCGTTTCTACCGGCGAGTCTTGTCATTGACTGGCGAAAAAATCCATGCTAGATAAGGGTTCCAGGGGGAATAAAACGAATCCCCGTGAAGAGAGAAGAGGGCAACTACAACAACAACAATTAGCCTTGCACGTAAAATCAGAAGGCGATAGATGATAACTAGCCTTCGGCCTTCGGAACACAAAGGAAACAGTGGCCCAGGCCAAAGACCAGGAAATTTGACAGAAGGGTCAAAGGTTAGGCCCGGAGCGTATTCATTTACTCCGCGCTTGTGTTGTACGCCTCTCGTAGCCAACCGCCTTTGATTATGTATTGAGAAATTCCTGTGTTTCTCCTGTTGGAACAATTTACCGTTGTCTATGTGTAATTTTGTAACAATCACGGGGATACTAATAGACGAGAATTTGTCTTGTGAAGGTAATGAATGAATCGGTGGGAGGGGTGGCCCGGAGTTGGGGAGGGGTCGTTATGCTTATTGCTTCCCCTTTATGGAAATCGCGACGTTTAATACACACCGGTTTTAACAGGTGAGTTTGAATATTCGCTCTGCTCAAAAAATGATCAGGACGATATTTCAACCGCAACTTTTCTATTGATTCAATGATGTTAAGGTTAACGAAAACGTTCAGTAAAAAAATTTAAGAAACAGGCAGACGTCTTATACTACACATTACAGCTTTCTCTGAATTCTCTGGTTTCTAGTTCTTGAATTCCCCTCCCTTTCGGCATACATGAATAGTACGGAAGTCTAGTGATTAACTTCATATTTACATAAAACGTACAAAGTGTACGCTTATAACTTCCGTTTCCTCGTGCCCCTCGGAAGGGCGGTATTCCCCCCTAAGCCCGATATCCCCCTAATAAAATGTTTTTCGTGTAATTTTTCCCGTCTGCAGTTACTGACAACTCGATCGTACACCTCGAGCAATTTTTTGTTCTTCCTGGAACATTAATTAAACTCAGACAATCGGGAGTTTTATTTAATTCTCTTTATTTTTTCTTGTTTTTTAATAATAAAATTTGTCGAATCGAAAAACCGCTCGCTCCATTCTCCTGCCGCGCCCGTTCAATGATTTGATTAAAATTTTAATATCGTTGATCTGGCGAAAAAAGGGAGCTCCCGTTATATACGTGTAGATATAATTTTTGATGAATTTTTTATTCGATTCTATGGACGTTTAATGTTCGGAGGTGATCGCGCAAGTCGATGCATATTCATCGGGATTTTGTCCAATTAGAGGGTGAAAGGCAATAGAGCATATTTAGTTGATTGAATAATAATCTTTAAAGTGGAATTATTGTTTGTAATACATTAACGAACCAACAGTGAGAGTCAACACGTAGATAGAAAGTGTATAATTTTTTCACTACAATAATAAGTACTAGCCTGGATTACATGTAAAGAAAAATAAATATACATTGATTATTAAACAGTGGAATAAAGTCACTAATATCTAGCGGGCTTTGAATCGACCATTAAAAATATAATATGCCGCACGAGACAGCTATGTCAAATATCTGTATTCTGACCTAGGGAAAGTTACCTAAAACAGCGTGCCAACAATAAAACAAGAAATTATGATTTAATGGGTACCTGTCTCCGTCTGTTAGTATCCATCTGTCTGTCTCCATATGTCTCCATCTGTGTAGTATGTTGGGGTGCAGGGCACCCCAACATACTACACCTTTATCATTGGTGATTTTAACGCAAAACTCGGTTTTAAGATGGGAGACTCAGAAACTTTCATGGGTGACCACGGATATGGAGAAAGAAACGCAAGAGGAGATAGGTTGTCGGAGTTTCTTTTACACAACAGACTCCATGCCATGAACTCTTTCTTTCAAAGGAAACCTCAACGAAAGTGGACAATAAGTCCGGACGGAAATACGAAGAACGAAATAGATTTCATAATTACCCAGCACAAAGAATACGTACATGATTTAACCGTCCTGAACAAATGTGGTATAGGTAGTGACCATAGACTTGTTAGGGGAAAAATCGTAATAAATTTGAAAAGGGAAAGGAAACAAATGGTAACACGCAAAACTGGAAATCCGGATAACCGTATTGGAGATGTCCAATCTTACAAAGAGCACATAAACGAAAAATTAAATATAACCACCATAGAGGCAGAAGATAACATCGATAATCTTAACAACATAATCTCACAAGCAATAAAAAGCGCGTCAGAGCAGCAACATCAGCAAGGATCAGCAAATGGCGAGAAGATAAGTGAACATACAAAAAAGCTGATGAGAAAACGAAGAGAAATGAAAAATAAAGACCTAAATTCGTCAGACCTGAAACAACTTAATAAAGACATTTCTAAGGCTGTAAGGCAAGATATAAGGCAATATAACACTAATATGGTTACAAAAATTATAGACGAAAATAAGGGCATGGAAGTTTTGAGGGGAAATCTCGCAACGGGCAGGAACAACGTTTGTAAACTTGCGAGTCGAGATGGGGAAATAAAATCAAACAGAGAAGAAATCCTCAATATTGTAGAGTGCTTCTACGCAGAGTTGTATACTGAAACAAGATGCTTGAATGACGCAAAATTGCCAACTATTCAAAACCAGGGCTCGGAAGATTTGCCTGATATTACCTTTCATGAGGTTGAAGCTGCGTTGATGAAGCTGAAAAATAACAAGGCACCAGGAGAAGATGAGATAGTGACTGAACAGATAAAGGCAGGAGGACGAACATTGATCCAAGCTATATGTAAACTATTCAACCTATGTTTGTTCGATCGACAAATTCCATTAGTGTGGAACAACGCAATAATCACCATCATGCACAAGAAAGGAGATATTGCAGACTTAAAAAATTACCGTCCCATCAGTCTGTTATCTCATCAATATAAAATGTTTATGAAAATAATAACAAAGAGATTGCCGAATAAGTTAGATTTTTACCAACCTGTAGAACAGGCGGGTTTCCGAGCGGGCTTTGGTACTTACAACCATCTTCAAGCAATGAAAACCCTTATTGAGAAAGGCGTGGAATATAACCAGCCTTTAGCTCTAATTTTTGTAGACTTTGAGAAAGCATTCGACACTATCGATCAGTCAAAAATGCTCGAGGCGTTAACTGAATGTAGAATCGATCACAGATATATCACCCTTATAAAGAACATATACGCTGGAGCAACGTCATGTGTAAAACTGCACAAGTACACGAACAAGTTCCCAATCAGAAAGGGTGTGAGGCAAGGAGATACAATCTCTCCAAAGTTATTTACCACCCTCTTAGAATATATGTTCAAGAAGATCGACTTCAACGATATGGGTATTAACATAGATAGTCGAAATTTAAACCATCTTCGATTCGCAGATGACATCGTTCTGATAAGCAATAGTTTAGACAAAGCAGCTACAATGCTTGATAGGTTGCACAAGGCTTCATTAGATGTAGGCCTTAAAATCAATATTGCTAAAACTAAAATAATGACAAACCATGTTCCCAACCAAAATATAGTTCTAGGTGATTCTCATATTACACAAGTTACATCTTACGTGTATCTCGGCCACGAACTACGAATAGATAGAGATAATCAAACTTGTGAAATTAAAAGAAGAATATCACTATCTTGGGCTGCCATTGTTCGACTTGGTTATATATTTAAAGAAAACTTTCCCCTTTGCCTCAAACGTAAGGTGTTTGAAAGCTGTGTCCTGCCAGTTATGACCTATGGAGCCAAAACCCTGACTCTAACTAAAAACTCCGTGAGAATAATAAGAGTGGCTCAGAGAGCCATGGAACGTTCTATGATGGGAATATCATTAAGAGATAGGATTACGAACGAGCATATTAGGAGGCAAACGAAAGTTACAGACGCTGTTGAAAGGATAGCTTCCCTAAAGTGGAACTAGTCTGGACATGTGGCCCGTATGAGGGATTGAAGGTGGACTAAAATACTACTGGAGTGGAGACCACGACAAGATGCCACACGCAGTAGAGAACGACCTCCTACTAGATGGCGAGACGATCTGAAACGCTTCAAAAGCAATTGGATGCAGGAGGCACAAGATAGAAAAGGATGGACAAAGTTACGGGAGGCCTATGTTCAGCAGTGGACAACTATGGCTGTGTGATGATGATGATGATGATGTCTGCGTCTAACGAATTTAAAGATAATGTGCTAGACAGAGATAGATACTCAGTTAAGTTCAGAACATTTCAACATCTGAAACAAACTTAGTTCTGTCTCGACATTGGAGATAACCTGTCACTGCTTAAGCTGCATCTTCTTCAGACCAAGAAGCCTGTGTTTCTGTATCAAAATTTTCCATTAAACCGTTTCATTAACAGATTTAGATAAAACGTAAAGAAGACAAGAACCTTAACTTCAAATTAAATGACATTTGTAGTTTTACACACCACTATCGCTATAGGGTGCTTGTGACAATGAAACCGTTAGAATCGAATAAGAGCGATTGTGTAAAACAATACGTTGGCAATTTTTGCACGGTCCACCGTAAGGCTCTGGGGTACCTACTTGTGAGAATAAAATCTTTCCAAACATATACGAGCTATCGTTTATACTATACGGTGATTATCAAAACATATAGCATGAAACCATAAAACACGCATGAGTGCAAGCGTATAAGCACAATATGTTGGACACCTTATCGTGGTCCATCGTAATGACTCCAGGGCATTTGACAGAATAAAACTTTCGCAAACACACGAGAACTGTCGGAAAGTAAAATCCGTTGAACTTCCTATAACGATTCACCGTTTAGATTCTAGTGCGTTTGTGAGAATGAAACCATCAAAATCCCACTCTTCTGCAATGACTCGCAATAAAAATCAATAAAATCAATTTCACCCCCATGAAAAGGGTACTTTGCGATTTTTTAATTTTTGCGGACCTACTCTGGATCGTAGGTATAAGCGAGAGATGTCTCATGTTTTCAGGTAATCTGAAAGTGCCTTAACATTTCCGAATATACTTATTCATATATTCTATTTACATACCCAATTGTGAGAGTTAAAGAAACCGTTAATAACCACAAGAGTGTAAATGACGCAGCTTCAAAGCCTGTATGAATTAACTACTTAACGTTTCACGACTTATGTGGCCGGACTTTAATAGTGGACGAAGGACACAGCTGTACTTTTCTTCTTGCTGGTGTTTTATGTGGGCGACTGCATACAATTGCACCAAATTTAACGAGGACCGGTGAAGTATCGTAAATAAATACTGCGCTTTGGTATAGAGAGCAAACAAGAATTTTTTGATTGCTGTCGGTACGTCGGCATTTTGTTTGTAGCTCAAGTGCGTCCAAAGTGACTTTGTAAGGGCTACATTTAAAGGCACTTTTTTCATTATTATGAATTTATTATGATATACATATATTAAGATTATATTTTATTTAATGATATTGAAGTTATTCATTTTGCGCATCAATTTTTTTTTGTAACTTTTTTGAACCTGTTTTAAGTAACAGTAAAAGTTCCTCATAGGTACATTACTTTTTAAGTATCTTCAGTTAAATCTTCAGAAACGGGTGATCGTGAAAGTTCATCATTCAATAATTATCATCAGTATTGCAAGTCGCTCAGTTATGATAAACCTAAACTTTCCTAACAAATAGTCAAATGTTATCGTTAGAAAAATTATAAAAAATGGTAAATTTAAATGAGGTGCTCTCCTAAGTTAAATCTTTTTTTTTTACTCTATACGAAAACTTGTTTTCAAAAATATCGTAAAAATATATTTTGAATACTACATACAAAATATATTGATATAAAAATAATACATTAATTTAAAAAAAATATTATGGCATTGGTAATTATTATTAATAAATAAAACCAGCGCCAGTGAAAGAGTAAAACTATGATTTTTATCCATGCATTTGTTTGTGGATTCAACAATTTACACTAATTTGCCAATATCTAGTTTACCATAAACGAGCCTTGAAAACTAGGTAAATACCGAGCTTAGGGTATACAAATCTCCGATTGCACACGTGATAGAAAGCTTGGGAGAAAAATTGGTGCATCAATGAAAAATTTTACACTCACTACCCGGTATATACATTGTATAGAAGCTTATAAATTGTTTGACCCATAAATAAATACATGGGTAAATTTCTATCTTTCCTCTTTCAACTGGCGTTGGTTGTATTTATTAATATTAATGGACAAATTCGAAATGATTTTTTAAACAGTTAATATCTAAGAAGTTGTTCAAGAGCAAGGATATTTTTCAAGCTATGGCAAATATCTCACTTAATTTTAAATATGGTATTATTTTTTATCAAAACTATATTCTTCTATCAAAAAACATTTTTCGTTTTTAATCATTGGTTAAACAAATTGGGAAATTAAGTTTTCTACAAATTTTATATAACCTTTGTTTATTATCATAAAAAATAGTTGGATCCTGCGAGAAAACCTGTATTACGTAAATATTCCTTATAAATCCAGCTTGATCGAACCACCCAAGTCAGAACAAAGAAAGAATGATGTATATTTTACCCGACGATCTTAATGACCGGAAACTGAGCAAAATTTAAGACAATTTCCTGATATCGATCATGTAACAAGTCTATTACGACTATTTTTATATGTAAGATCGTTATCAAAACCGTTGTATCTAAATTGCACGAAGCTAGGCTTACAAGAAAGTATAATTTCTAATTACAGAAACATATTCCTAGAGAGCACGTCAACATTTAATAGCTACTGTTCGTATTCTGTTTCTCCGTCTCTTTCCCTTTTCCATCTGAGATATTCTATAAACTCATAAAACAAAACAAGACCCCATAATATCTCGTCGGCGTGTCGCGCGCACACACATACACACACACACAAACTCAAAAATAAAAGAAAACAATAATCATAAGTATAACGTAAGACCGTCACCAAGGCGATAAAGAAAATAAAATCGTAGCTCGGCATCTAAATAAAATAACTACACGTAACGTTAAGATCTTCAGTATTATTTATTTTACGAATTTATGGGAGAAGATCGGATCTTTTAGAGTGCAATTATAAAGTTGATGTATGGTCAGGTTCAGTGAAACGCAATAGAATATGGCTGCTTATATATGCTACCTGAATATGTGATTACCTGTGTTGCGTCGTTGTGTGTATGAGAGAGAGAGAGAAAGAGAGAGAAAGAGAAGAAAAGATGCGGTTTAACCCTAAAACATTCGCATGTCTAGATCAAGACGTCAAAGAAGTTTATTATAAATACGAACGCCCCATGGGATTTTAGATATGCCCCGAGATAACGTTGAACTTTTGACGAATTTATTGTCATCACATCGAATATGCATAATACATACTAATATGAAGAATCTCTTTGATCGTACCTCTCCAACCGATCTTCGAATTAACGGAATCGATGCTAGAGAATTATCTCGCGCTTCATCAGGCGATGGCTATTGATCGAATTTATTACCTACTGTTAGAAAACGTTGGTTTTCCTCTCATTTTATACCTTTATTACGCACTCAGCACGACGGATCTGTTAATGATGGTGATTTTTGATTTTCATCGAACCGCAATTGGGAGAAATCACAGTGGGTCATTTCCTCGGGCGGCTTCCTTCAAAGGGATGATGAAGGATTATTAGAGGGGGTCGGGTCGGAAGAGTGTTAATAATCGAAGATTGGCTTCCCACAAATATCACCTGGACAGTAAGAGTTGTTCAAAATTCGAACGTCTTCCTACCTAAAAATACGATAAATGAGTTAAAAAGCCATCACGCCTCTTTTACGTTCCTTAGTTTGTGTGAGATCTCGTAACGTTACTTTACAGCCTTTTCTTCAAAAGGACCTCAAATCTATCCCCCGTAATTGTAACTATCCGTCTGTGTAAATATAATTTAATCACCTGCTATAAAAAACAAACTTAAAAACAGGTTCACACATACACACACAACACAAAACCTACGTCTATTCGCTCTCCGGTATAAATAAAATGCATATAAAACCCTCGTAAAGTATGCTTATCAGAAAATGGGGACAAATATAGTTCCCACAAGTTGTTAAAATAACGCTTTATTAATAAATATAAAAGCTGATTTATGAGGGTAAATAATGCAAGCGTAAGGTTAATGCTCACGTGAACATGGCGGGTGGAAATGGGCAGTGCCATGTGACAACCTTTGAAAAAAGAGTCTACATCTAATAACACGTGTAATAAAATAATAATCCACTTAGAACCTAGTAATAAAATAATCCTAGGCTCCGCTTTATTTACTTTGCATTTTAATCGCGTTTTACATATTTCCGTTTTGCTGTTTTGTTGTCAGACTGACAATTTAATTTTAAGACAATTGTGTATATTTATTTATCTAAATTTATGTTTACTTCACTTTAGATTATTATTAAATGAGTTGCCGAGAATTCACTCTCTGAGTTCTTTGGTCCTCTGTAATTTATTAATTTCAAAGTATGCATTTGACAATATACAAGCAGCGCTTGTCAAACAGTAAACTTTTACCAAATACCAAGCACCAAGACGTTTTAAATAAATAAGTTCAAAATGTAGCAAAATAAAAACTAGCCAGGAAATCAATTAGTATCAACGGTTTGTTATAAATTTTTCATTTTGCATTTCAACACAAGTTAGGATTAAGAAAATTAAAAGAAAACATTAAGAAAACGTTTATCCCCAAATAGAATAGAAACTAATTGTTGAGATTTATCACAATGCCGACGTTTCGTTCATAATTTTGAACATATTCATGGCTCTACAATTTATTATATATATGCTAAGTGTCTCTTAGGCCCGTATCCACCAATGTTAAAAAACGACAGTTATCTCTTAACTAGCAGTTAGCCACGTATTTTCATATCCACAAACAAAATTTTGCTTTTAACCGAATGTTAAACTTAACTGGCAAATTTTGGCCAGTTAAGATAACAAACAGTCCGTTATCTTAAAGAAAGGTTATGTTACACAATACGCAGTGTTTTGAAATGTTAACCATTTGATTTTGGTAGATTTATCTAGTATTGCATTCGTTAACGAAGTCGAAAAAAGAGGAATTAAAATGCGGTTTTCAATTTTTTGATCTTTTTCCTATTTTCATAAAATCTTTTAAGGGAATCCTTGTCCCTAAAAACTCCCAAGCTGGATGTAGTATTGAAAGAATTTGTAATTTCTTTCCATGCCTGCTCTTTACTGCTGTTAGATGTCTTATCTGTTGCTTTATTTTCGAGAATATTTTAAAATTTGTCTTGTATTAGCACAAACAGGTTAAACTTTTCTGCTGAAGAAAAGTTCTACTGTCTCTTCCTTTTACCTGCTGCATATTCTACATCCGGTGTATTCATCTTCCCGGAAAAAGAAAAAAAGTTAATAAAAATATTACAGAAGAGTGTAATACTACATACAACGGTATCAACTTATAACTTATATTCTGTCATTGTTGAACGAATTATTATTTAAATTAGGAGATGAGTTGCTTTGTAGAAGCCTTTTTCGTTATATTCAAAACGGGAGTATCGACTTCGGCTGAAAACATTGTGTAATTTGCAAATTGGTCCAAAATCAATCTTTCTTTAAAACCACATGTAACTTTTTTTAAAGTACCTACCTCTTTGGATTTATGTCAGCAATCCTACACAAATTCACTAAACTTTCATGAAGTTCGTGAATCTCTAATCAATTTTGCATGTAATCAAAAGTTGACATTTGTGGCGGGGTTGACATTTGTGGCAGGGTTGCCAGAATGTACCCTGGAGATAACAGGGACTTTCCTAACTACACAACAAAAAGTAATGGCGGATACGGTATTAATGTAAAACTTTAGTTAGTGTTAATCCACAGTTACTTAACAAATGGTTAAGGGTGTTATTGGTGGATACGGGCCTTATATAACTAAAAAAGGTATCACTTACATGTGATCAGAATGGAAAATTTGACATTTGAAGTTTGACATTTGCACAAAACATTGATATACAAAGTGATAATAAAAACTTGTTAAGAACATGTATCCCATACAGTTTATATTACACAACATGCATAAAAGAATAGATCAATTAACAAACAGTCTTAATAATAATAATAATATCAATATCCTAACTTCCCCACATAACACAACACAAATAACAAAAGATAAACTTTTTATAAGACTCCCGTACCATAACAACATAGAAAATTTCACTTTCAAAACCCTGAATGCCCTAAACATATATCCAGCTTGGTATTCATTGTCTTTCAATAGTCTCATTTTCTCCAAAATTAAAGACCCAACACCTATAAACCAGACCACCCAACCAGAGTTGAGTAGTATATCAGGTCACATGTTCTGATTGTAACCCTCCGAAGGTGTATACTGGAGAAACCCAACAGTATATAAAAAAGAGATTACAACATCAATTGAATATCACTAAAATTAATTCGGCATATTCGAGTTTAGTGGAACATGCCATAGAAAACAATCACAATTTCGATTTTGAAAATGTTTCTATATTAGAGCGTGAATCAAGTTGGTTTGAAATGTTTATCCAAAAAGACGTAACAGCAATGAACATTATGCGTCTTGGGATAAACAAATAGCAATATCTCAGCAACAAATTAACCAATTGACTTTTATAAAAGTTGTCTAGATTTGGAACTTTAAAAGCTATCTTTTAAAGCAGTAAAAACGCAAATCATATCATTTTTGCAGTAAATAATCAATATTCAAAAAATGACCATTTTCAGTGGTTTTTTGAAATGTTTGTAATAAATGTTTAACAAAGTTAATCGTGCTATAGCTCAAATTATACGTTTTTCAATTCTCTACAACTTATATTTGAAACTATTCTCCACAAAATGCATACTTTGGCTTGTAGAATCAAAAAACTTGTTTTTGCTAACTCTGGACCCCTCCCATTTGTTAATGCACACTTTTTAAATGTTTGAAACCATATACGCATGATCAACTAATGAAAGCCTAGAACATTTGACCACTCTCATCCGGTACTGAATTAATGTCGTAAAACGTCAAAAAATGACTACACAGACTGGGCTACAACTAGAATACTTCTATCTGGAACAAATCATTGTACTTGAAGAAAACCGATATTTGGGAATCAAGAGAGCAATCGCAGTGAATTGGAAATTTATAACGCACATGGCTTAACAAGGAAGATTCAGTCAAGCTATAGAGGAATGTTTTGGACAGCTACATCTCCCCAATAACAACATATGGAATTAACGCAACGGTAATTAGACAAAGAGCTCTGGAAAACTACGAGTTACACAGGGAGCCGTAAAAATCGCAACTCTTGGCGTAAGCCAGAGAGGCTAACACAGAGAAAACACGAAGAAAACAAATCGAACATTGTATGAAGACAGTCGCATGAAGCACAGCAAAATGCAGACTGATGGACGTCTAATGTGGTAACGTACGAGTATGAGTATACCTCGAAAACGTTGGACTAATAAATAGCGAGTAAAACTGGATCAAAGCGGATCAGAATCGACATCGACAGGCATGGAACACTAATGGAGAAACTAGGAGTGGACGAATTAAGATTGATAAGACGACAGACTAGTGTAAAACCTTAAAGTAATTTAAAAAATCTACAGTGACTCGACGAAATATTAAGTTACATTGTAATAACTTGATAAGCTTATAATACCCTTGTTGAAATATTTTAATATAGTTCTGTTTAAGTCTAGAGGAGGGACCTTTTAAAGCTGCTTCAAGTTTAGAACCATTTTGAATCCATGAGTATAATACCGTGTTTCTTTATATTGTGAATGCACGTTTCGTTTATATTCTTACTCATTGTGGTAAGTGAACGTTCAGTGTAAACTCTCCGATTTTAATTATATTACAGTTTGGCTTTGTTCTATGTTTTCAGCAATTTTTGGCTTACAAATCTGATTAAACTGTTTCATATTTTTCAATAAATTTGGTATATAATATTTCCACATCTTTCTGTCTATGATGGGGGATACGGTAGGTGGATATTTTTATTATAGGCGATGTTTTTACGTTATTGTCTTGAAAGAATCCCAAAAATTCACAATAATTCAGCGATAGTTCGAGTGGATCCTGAAATAAACTCGCCGTCCTATTTTATCTCGAGACTAGCGAAAATAACCGCAACCCGATCAAAATTTTATCCCAGGCAATAATAATACGTCTTCGCACCAGACTGTTGAAAGCCCACGGACATAATTATGAAAGTCTTAAGCGCAATTTATTTCATTAGCGTGTGGATGTTTTACAATAAATTTCGATAATAAAGTAATGTGAAGGACCCCATTAGCGTTGAGATATTTCGTAGGAAGCTTTCCGATAATTTTCTGTTTGAATCATTTTCGATTATAAACGAAAACGAGGCGTAAACATGTCAGATGCTGTGGGCGATAGAATTTTATATATATTTTCATGTCATCCGCGGCACCGAGAGAGCCGGTCCGGTATCGTTCTAATCACAAATAACTTTCTGAGTTACGATTATACAGTGTACCTATAGACCTTTCCTACCCTTTAAATTCTTTTTTAAAACGGGGACTATACCGGGATCGCGTGCCCGGAACAATAAAAAACACGTTGGAACTTTTTCCTTTACTGTACGTACAAGTTATCAATACATTTATCGACTATGGTCTTAGATAAACCCCTATTAAAACCTGATGATGGATTGTTACGGGTGGAAAAATGAATAAAACTGTGTACGTGCGTAGGGGTCACTTCTGCACTTCGATTAATGGAAATTACGTTATTTTCAGACAGCCTTAATTAAATACGTTATATGCACATATGGCGAGTTAATATATAATATGTAGGTATTTTCAGTCCTCAAAAAACGATACGAACGTATAAATTGCCTGGCACGATAATACAGCAAATATTGTACTGGGCCATTACCGTATATCTAATTCACAAACGATTAAAACTCATCAACGCTCACAATTTAACTGCGTCCAACTTTATCTAAAATTTATCTAATTAATTCGCGGGGTCCCGATCGCCTGTGACCAAAATCTCGGGCACCTCCTCTCCGTGGTAATAAAATCGAGAAATCCGTGTGATACAGAAGTGCAAGCTTACATTATTTATGTTCTGTTAGTGTGTACGCGGGGTGCCCCTCAGGACAACAATTTATTACCGGCCACACACTATGATCCTGTGGAATTTTTAACGAATCATATGCCAACTTCGATTTATAGTAACACCACGTGAAATATATCGATAACGAATACGAAGTAGAGGAAGAGAGAAAGAGAGGAGAAAAAGAGGATCGGTGGTGTTAAATGTGGAATTATCTGTTTGCATAAATGCCATTCGTACATAATCCGTCTATTGCTTATGAGGAAAATTTTCAAAGCTTTTGCTTTGTTTTGTAAATTTACTAAAAAAATTCCAAATATTTCACAGGTATGAGATTTCGCCAGAACTTACTTGGTGTTCCTATGTAACACTTTGAGGTAAATTTTATTTTTTTCCGGATTTCTACTTATTGTGATACAATTTCAAAAGATAATTGAGTTTAATAAACAATTCACACACCCAAAATTTCAGTTTCGAGTTCAAATAGCGCAAAATAGATATCGTTACTACTTCAGTTGAGAATTTGTAGATTCAAATGGGTCTGTCAACAAAAGAAACATAAGACTACGTTTTCGTGACGACAGAGACGGATCTTCAATATCTAAACTACCAACGCATGTACACCTGTCGCCTGATAGTTTTAGAATTTGCTATTACTATTAATACATGTCTCAAAGTGCATACTGTCGACAATCGAAACTTCTCTGCAAGTGAGTAATGCTAATGTTTATCATAGTTGTTGTGATTGATACCAAACAACCACAATAGTAAAACAATTTAAAACTTTAATACGCAAATAATATTGTATATATTAGTATTATTAATATTAATATTATAGTATCAATATTGTCAATTTTTTTTTAATTTCATCGATTGGATTTAGATGAGCGTTCAACTTATGATTGATTACTTTTTACACAAATGGTTACTTGTCAATAGAGGATACCTGTCATCTGTCATTTATTCAGTTAAGTAAGTCAATATATCCTTCTTTGGTTTATAATGAGTGTTTTTTATTTAAATTTCACCTCGTAGTAGGCTGTGGATAGTGTTTGTGAATGCACCTTACTAAAAAATGTCATTATCAAAAGTTAAAACGTTCAAAGCACCTCGAAGACTGTTGTTCCATGGGAGAGTTAAGAATTGTCAAGTTTGTTTTCACCCAGGTTTTCGCATTTAGATTATTATATTCTTTCGTCTCACTCATCTAACGCCTAACATAGAGCTAAGCTGTCTTTTTCAAGACACTAGTAACTGATTGGAGCAGTTTCAATTTTTATTAAAAAAGTGAGGTTATGTCAACCTACTTCAATATTGACATTTTTTGTAAGGTGCATTCACAAACACTATCCACAGCCTACTATGAGGTGAAATTTAAAAAAATACACCCGTTATTACTTCGGTGTAATATTGATAACGTGGATTTATTTCATTTAATCTTGTGTCCTTTAAGTGCGTATTTTCTAATCTTATGACAGTATTATCCCGACATTAATTACCCAAAATAACTTCTTAAAGATAATCAATGTTATCCAAGTCAAAGCTAGATTAAACTAATTAATTTAAATATAAAAGTTGGGGCGGCGGTGGTCGTGTGGTTTAGGCGCTGGCTTTGAGTTAGGCGATCACTGTCGTCGTGGGTTCGAATCCCACGTAATCCATGGATGTTGTGATTGTTGCGGGAAGTGTGTAAAATGTATCCAAAATCCCGTTCCTATTCACGCCGGTAACCAGGCCGGATAGGATCGGATATCCTGTAGGAGGGCGGGACTAGGATACACACACCCTGAGTCGGTAGAGCACAGAGTGGATCAACTGGGGTGAGAGCCTTAGGGGGTACAACCGTGCTCAAGGACCGTGGTTCGGAGCCCACGTTAAACTGTAGGTCCCGTCCAAATTGGCCACAGCAGCGAAAAAGAGACGTTAACTTAATAAGACAAAACAAATATAAAAGTTGCTATGAAAGGACTGACTGATTATATAAAACTAATACATTGGTATTCTTGGTAGCTATAATAATTTCTAAATTTCTTTAAAAGTTTAACCTCTTATCTAATAGGTGTTTAAAATTTTTGAATTTATATTCAAATCAAATAAGTGTTTTCATTACTAGTTCTCGAAAGAAGAATTTAAAAAAAACATTCAATTGTTAACATGTCTGGCATTGCTTAAAATGTTGCCATTATTTTGCAACCTATAAAATACGTGTAAGAATAAAAAGACGTCACAACGATTGTCAATAAAAATGATATTGAAATAATGAGCAATTGTTTCGCAGACAACTAGATGTAGCGGATTTTCCGTTAATAGACACGGACATTGCACAAGATACAAAGTCGAGGCTCCATAAACCCATACCCCAACATTTAGTATGACGAATTACACCACTCTATACACAAAATGAAAAATCAAAGGGCTCCTGGAGAAGACGGAGTAGGAACTTAGGCTACAAAATTGGTGGGGACCAATTTTAATAAATAAAATCTTGGAACTCTTCAATTTGTGCCTGTAAAACCAGAATAATGGTGACACTTTGTTTCCCAAACTATTCATCACAGTCTTAGAGTATGCTTTTGAAAACTTAAGGTGGGATATCAGAAGTGAGAATATTGATGTGGAAAGACTTGGCCACCTCAGATCTGAAGACGATATTGTACTCGCTTCCGAAAATTTCGGACAAGCGGGAATTATGCTAATCCAAGAACTGACAGACGCTACACAAAAGGTCGGCTTGAAGATCAATTTTGAAAAAAAAAACAAGATGATGATTAACTTAGTCTACAATAAGCTTATAAATGTCGATAATAATGAAATACATATCGTGCAAAGTTACATATAGCTGGGACACGAAGTGAGGATTGGGGGGATAACCAAATAGCGGAACTACTGACAAGAGTAACATTGGGATGGGTAGCATGTGGCAACCTTCGGGATGTTTTCAAAAATGTAGTCCCAACTACACTAAACCGAAAATCTTGTAACGTATCTTCCTCCCTGTGCTCACTTACGATGCGTAATTCTCTAACACTGACCGAAACATCGGCAAGCAAACTATAAAGAACACAACGAAAAGTGGAACACTCAATGCTTGGTGTAAGTCTCATGATGGAATGAAGTCATTCGTAGGAAACAGGTGTTAATGATGTTCTGGAGAGAATAACAAGAGCAAAGGAGAGATCGGCAGGGCATATTGCAAGGTTGAATGGTGGTAGATGGACTAAGAAAATTCTGGAATGGCGACCAAGATCCAAGATTGGACAAACCGAAAAACAAAGCGGAGGTCACTTGTTAAAGTTGGTGAGTGTTATACTGAAACACCATTTAGTATTACTTCGTTTATATTTGATAACCATATCTTATTGGAAAATCATGAATCTGTTATACAAACGTGCTTTACTATATTATATTTTGAAAATCGTTATAATAAGATTGCAATTTACTACATATGTTGAATGTAATGATCTCATGTGACATTAATTTTGCTTTAGATCATTACGCAGGTCTGATAAATTATTTCGTTGCTCAAATTACTTCGTATTCTTTTCGATGTGTCTTTGTCTATTTTAATCATTTTATTAAAAAGTTGGTATTCTTATTTCTGTTAGAAATCAACAAGTGAACACGTGAATGTTTTCATATACTTCCGAAACTATTAATAGTTCTTACTTAATTAATAACTCACCTTGAACAAGCTGCATACAGTCCCAATTTGTCATGGAATATTCAGACCTTATAACCGTATTTGAAACAGATTCTAATGTGTTAGTTAAATTAGGACGTCCTTTTCTGAGTTATTTTCGTGAATCCATTATTAAATATTGTATGTATTGTATATTGTTAGGCCTGATAATGGCAATTGCTGATCAGTTATGTCAAAAAGTTGTCGCATTTGCTTCACGTTTATTTACATTCAATATCTACTGTATATAAAATGAAGCGACGTTCCACTGATGCAGATGTTGCTACATTAGGCGACCAATTTTGTACTTTTTGCGATTACCAGTCAAGTCTACTTTTAAACTGATCGCGAGATGACTCTCTCAGCTCCCACATATGCACTAAATCAAATCAGGTATTCAATGAAATATATATCCCTGAAAATTTTAAAATTGTTGATCCCCTTCCTTCAATATCTGAGAAAAGTGTTTTTCACCCCTCTTATGAACGACGTGCCCCGTCGTCGCCCTTTCCACCCTTCGGAAAGAAAATTTAATAACTAATCAACGTATTAACGGGGTAGGCGGCTCGACCAAACATCATATATCAGTCTTCTAATATATACACACGATATGTTAAGTTCGGATGATTAATTAATAAATGAGGAAAAGGGTCCTTGCTAAAGGATAACTAATGATTTGTAAAGACGTTGTTCATGTCTGAAAAGGGGATCTAAGGGACGTTCGCGTCCCTTCGTTGTGCTCCGTTCTTTATTATTGTGTTTATTAATAGTCCTGTGTGTCCTGGAATGACGTACTATCATTTTGGTAAGCTGGAAAGGCGTTGTTTTAGATTGGAAAATCGGAAAGGGAATGGGGAGAAGGGGGTTAGGACGTGAGGAGATTAGAAATCGGATGAGAGGGACCAGAGAGGAAAAATTGAATGTAGAAATTTGTTGTTGTAGTCAATATGTCCAGAGTTAACTTACGATAATGTTGGTATGTTAAATTGTGCGATTGAAATGCAGACTACGAATGTGACCTTACTTGATGACCATGAAAACATAAAGAAAAATCCTAAATGTTGCTACTTACGATAATTAAAATAAACGTAACCACTTTGGTATGTCCCTCAACCCAATGCCATCCACCTTCTACTAGTTGTAAGTCTAATACAGATTAAAATTCCCATATCTAATATTCGATATTGTGACTCGTATATTAGTTATGAAACATTAATACGACCTGATTATTTGTTCTCTGTAGAATAGGCCTTTTTGGAAACAAAAACTCCACTCGCTCAACCCAACAATTTAGTACTTTGTTACTAATAACCCATCTCATTAGGTAAGCTAAGACAAAGATCCATAAAACCCTGAGATAATTTGATTTTATTGATTAGTAATTGACGTGCAATATATTTTACGACTGGCTGTCAATGGCGTCTCCAATTTGTTTTCTATTTGTAGAAATCTGACTGGCGATTTATCGCATATATTTATGCACAGGTCGTTTTAAAATAAACCAACGACTTAATCGTCATGCATGTAATGAACGCAGTCGTTAGGTTCATATTGCAATATCATGATGTAGGATTTCTTTTTTTCGTGGCGTCACACTACGCCCCTGACATATAACTCTAACATTTTATAGCTACAAATTTAGGAGCAATAAATATTGGCGCCTAAAAATCCTCTCCTTTTATTCCCCTCATCGGCGCTGTTAATTTTTTGTTTTACTGCTGCTAAAGGTCCATCTTTTCACATAAGAATCGGGCAACATCTTTCAATTTTATTGTCAGTTTCATTCATCAACACCATTTTTGAATTTCTTTTGAAGGCTCTAAAAGGATATTAGTGAGGGTTTTTTATTGAACATAAATTATCCAATGGACCTTTGGGAGAGACGAGGAAATAAATCGAGAGGTGCCCACTAGGTAATGAAGGAGGTCGTGGAGGAAAAAATAAAGTTATACTTATATTGATATACGTGGTACTGCATGGTAATTAACATCTGAATGTATTCTATCATTGTAATTAAAAATTTGTTTATGGTTTTACGAAATAAACAGTTGCAAAAAATTCAACACGAATTTGGTCTGTACTTTACATATTAATCACCCACAATTAGCAGGATGTGCGAATTAATTACCAAAGAAATCAAAATAAACCAGTCAAATTTAGTTACAAAAACTAAATTTATATCATTTCTGCATAAATAATTCCCATATTAACCGATTAAGAAGTCCAAATAGATGTAAATGATACGACAACAATAAGAAATCGCATCCCATTACTAACAAACAAAGCTTAATTTAACTTTATTAATACATAACTATAGATAAAGTTTTAATTATTCCGTTAATGGGCTTAAGCCGGCTAATTTCTCATAACTAATTAACCGGATTTTCTGAAATGGCCTAATGAAAATTCATCATCGTGCCTACTTCGATTAAAAACTTTTTTAAATACAGATATCAATCAGATATGGAAAGAAAACAAAACAACACGTCGTTATTAAATTGTTTAATTGGAGCATGTCGATTGTGTTTTCACGAAGATTTTATGGTTTTTAATTTTTTTTTGTTGTTATGTTTTAATTATACCGTAGAAAAATTCGTTAGATCTTTTACATCTTCCATAAAGGAATATTGACAACAGTTAACATAATATAGTATCGTAAATATTTTCCCCCGATTCCAAACTTTCCCCCATTAATCGAGGCATGAGTGTAAAAGTAATAAATTATTAGCAATTAGTCGCATTACTGCCAGACAATAATAATAATAAATCGGCGGGGGTTGGAAAAAATTAATGCGATCCCTTAAATATGTTCGGAGGCAATAAATATGATAGTGGCGTTATTGCCACAGTCGAGGAAAACCCCAGAAAGATGTAATAAGTAGAAAATATGAAGACCGATACAGTATCGTGGAAATTCAGGAAGACGGCGATGGCAAATTCGACATAGAAACTGGGATAATATCGCTCTGCTCTAGTATTTATACGAAAATAATTCGGAATCCAAATTGAAACGAAAGGGGATTATTAATTTATGCAGGTAAGAGTTAAAAATTAGTGAGTGAGTAATGTTTAATACAACTTTAATTCAATTTAGTTAACTGGCTACATTAATAATTTAACTTGAAGTTTAGTAAAGTTCAATGTAGTTATTGGATTAAATTTCGGACAAAAGGAAACTTTTAATTCGCTTTCGCCTTACGATAGATATGTATACCTATTTTATTAACAACCAATACAGCTAAAATTCCCTGTTTTATTACCACATTCATAAAAATAGGGGCAACTGATTCTCGCCCATCCGCCAAAATGTGGTGCAGCAAATTTATTGTGTGTATAGTCTCGAAAATAATGTCCATCCGTTAATGTGTTCCACTTTGTTGTTGCTCGTGATTTATCAACTATTTGTTATTAGTTTAATGTGTGATTTGCCACTAAACAATTCCACGGTATATTTGTCCCACACTCTTTATGAACTTTATATTGTGAGCGTTCAGTGTTCATTAAATATCGTTGATATTTAAATATTGGCGACAGCCCTAATTTAACAGAGCGTTTAGAAGCCAAAGTTATGTTTATTGGATTAATGTGAAACATGTATGGAAAAGGAAACATTTTAAAGGAAAGGTGAAAGATAACTACATGTTTATTTCAAACTGTTTGAATTTTATTGCAATGTATTTACTACGGTGAAGACTATATACCTGGTTGCCAGTGAAAAATTATTTATTTTATGTCCATCTATTGGATGCGTTAGTGATGAGAATCTTAACATACTAATAAACCTAACATACTTTATAAACCTTACTGGGTTTACCTACCTTACTTGAACTAACCTTAGTTAACCTGCGATCCACAAATACATTTTCTGAAGGGAAGTTGACAAATTTTACAGGTTTTTAACAGATATTTAACACAAACTATATAGCTAAAATCGAGTTTAAAAGATAAAACACCCGCTGATCTGTGAATGTGACCGAATTTAGGACGAGATGCAACATGGTGTAACTTTGTCTACATAGAACAAGTGCGCGAATTTGAATCCTCATATAACACTTGTATATAACACTTAACACTACTTTTAATTTTAATATTAACTTCTAACTGTATAGTAGTTATTCTGAATTTGGTTTTGTTTTACGACTTCAACTGTGCTTTCGCCCAAATACGTAGAACACAATAATGGAGAAAGATTGCCATAAGTTTGGGTTAAAATGTGATATTATCTTTAATAATTTCATGCAACAGTTCTTCCCTTGTCAAAATTTTATCCCATGGAAAAATTAAACCATCATCCCACCAAATTGCGGATTTAACATCATTTATTACATAATAATGGAATTTTCATAACATGGAAATGTGGAATATCGAAATAACTTCCCATATACCGATTTTTTTTTTCAAAGCAATATTTTGGCATTCCTAAAAAGGGAGACTTAAAAACAAATAGATTTTTTTAATATTTTCAAAATTTTTGAATCGGCTGTCAAAATCTTTTAATATTTGCTTAAAACTTTGTAATTTATACTTACATTGGGTGCAGGGAAAATTTATTTTAATTTAATATAGACGATAATATTTTTGATTTCAATTCAGTCACCCATTGTTGTAAATGTAACTAAATTTATAAACAACTTCTCTCGTGTTTCAAATATTTTGATTTTCATCCATCAATTGTAAATTTAATAAATTGAAAAATAACAAATAACGTCAATAGGAAATGCATTTTCAGCAATACAATTAATCTGAATAGTCATACTAATACGCTCATCACTAATTCTTCTTCTTCTGCCTATCCACTAATGGATGTTAGCGACCACTTTTTCCATGGCTTCTCTATCTCTTGCCGTGTGGATCAATGCTTGTATGTCACCAATGCCGGTCCACTGTCTCACGTTCCTCAGCCATGGCATTCTCTTTCGTCCTATTCCTCTTCTACCCTCGACCTTGCCTTCGATAAACAAATTGCAGGAGTTGATATATATGGTTGCGCATTATGTGACCCAAGTATGCAGTCTCCCTCTTTTTTATAATGGTGTAGAGTTCGCGTTCCTTGTTAATACGTCTGAGAACGTTTTCGTTCCTTATTCTGGCTGTCCATGGAATCTTGAGAATTTTACGGTATATCACCATTTCAAATGCTTCTAATTTGTTTATAGCCTTTACTTTTAGAGTCCAGCCTTCCACGCCGTACAGTAGTATGGACCAAACGTAGCACCCAACAAATCTCAATCGGAGACCACGATCCAAGTCACTACAAGTGAACACTCTTTGGAGTTTCAGGAATGCGCCTCGAGTTTGTTCGATTCTGCTTTCAATTCCTTTGTCTGATGACCATTCTTCATGAAGCCATGTTCCTAAATACTTAAATCTTTCTACTCGTTCTAAAAGTTTTCCATTGTACGTTAAGCTGGCATCTCTAAATGCATCCTTCTTCTTCGTGACAACCATGAATTTAGTTTTTTTTGTGTTCATGTTTAATCCCATTCCCTGACTATAATCTCCCACTACATTAATCAGCTGTTGTAGATCATCCATGTTGTCCGCTATCAGCACTGTGCCGTCGGCGTAGCGTATGTTATTTATCCATACTCCATTAACTTTGATTCCAATTTCCTTATCTTCAAGCGACTCTTGGAAAATGGCTTCTGGACATAGATTAAACAAAAGCGGTGACAGTATACACCCTTGTCTCACTCCTCTGCGAATCTTGATTTGATTTGTTATACCGTTAGCCACTCTGGCTTGTGCTGATTGGTGCCAGTATAGGTTTTCAATGCACCGAATGTCTTTTTGGTCCAGATCAAGTCTTCTGAGAAGCTGCATAAGTGTATGGTGTCGGACTCTATCAAATACCTTTTCATAGTCTATAAAGCATAAACATACGTTTTTTTGCTGGTCATAGCAGTTCTGTATTAAGACTTGTGTTGCAACTAGTGCCTCTCTTGTGCCTAGCCCCTGTCTGAAACCAAACTGCGAGTCGCTTATGGTGTTATCACATTTGTTGTATATTCGTTGATGTATTATTCTAAGGAATATTTTTAGGGAATGGCTCATGAGACTGATAAGTCTATGTTCTTCGCATTTCCTTGCGCTTGCTTTCTTTGGCACAGGAATAAAAGTTGAAGATAACCACTGTTCCGGGTATTGGTCAGTGTCATATATTTGGTTGAATAACTTGTGGAGTATTGCAATCCCTCTCTCGTCTAAAAGTTTAAGTATTTCTGAAGGTATTTCATCTGGTACAGCTGCCTTATTATTTTTAGAGATTTGTATAGCCTTTCTTATTTCGTCTTTAGTAATGGAGGGTCCACTTAGATCGTTTCCTACTATGAGTTCCTTAGTCGATCTGGTGTCGTGAATGAGATTTTCTACATAATCCTCCCATATATTGCATTTTTCGGTATTGCTTAGAACTAACTGGTTATTTCCATTGACTAATAATTCTAAGCTCCGTTTTTTAAATATTCCAGCTGTTTCCTTTAGTATTTTATGAAGGTTAAAATTATCATGTTTGTGTTGTAGCTGTTCTATTTCGCTACATTCTCTTTTAAGCCATTCATTTTTTGCTAACCTGATTTCTGTTCTTATTCGTTTTGCAGATTTCTGTACCTTTCTTTGTCATTTTTGGATTTCCTGCGTTCTTCCATGAGTAGCAGAATTTCGTCCGTCATCCATTTTTGTTTTTTACTTTTAGATCTGCATCCTAGAACATTTTGTGAGGTGTTTTTTAGGACATTAGCTATTTTTCCCCATAACTGAGTTATGTCAGCTTCTTCGAGTTTTGGGGTTAATGTTTGTATTTGCGCCTTTAACTGATTTGTTAATTCGTTTTTAATGGCTGGATCCTGTAGCTTATTTAATGCCATTGGACGCCTTGGTGCTTCTTTTTTAGGTTGTTAGAGTGATATTTTCAGTACCTACTGCCATTAGTAATATATGATCGTTATGTATATGTCAGCGCCAGGATATGTACGCGCCGTTTTTATAGAAGACACAAATCTAGAATTTGGATTTAATCTATTTGGTTACGAATTATATTCCGTCTGGTCTTTTGGTGATTTCCAGGTATACAGGCGGCGAGGATTATGTCGAAACCACGTATTAGTAACTACCATGTTTTCTTCTTGACAGAACTGTAGGAGTCTGTCGCCTCTGTCATTTCTTGTTCTTAGACCAAAGGGTCCAATGATGTTTTCGAATCTATTTTTTCCTAGTTTAGCATTCAGGTCTCCCATTATTATATTCACTTCATGTTTCTTAGTTAATCTCAGTAGCTCTTTTACATCGCTGTAAAACTGTTCTACATCTTGGTCCAATGCGTCCGCTGTTGGTGCATATACCAGGATTATATTTAGATTAACTGGTTTAGCCTTAATCATGGCAGTACGATCTGCATAAGGAACGAAATCCACCACTGCTTTCATCAAATTCTTCGAGATCAACAGTCCCACACCATTTCTATGATTTCTGTCCTGATTTCCGGAGTAGTAAAAAATTCCGTGTTCGACAGTACAAGTTCCTGAGTCTGGCAATCTAGTTTCTGCGACTCCCAGAAAGTCATCACTACTGCCTTAACATATTTTCCTCATGTTGTGTATTTTATTGAGAACTGGCATCATTGTCTTTAGATGATAAACAGATGGTCTCGATAGATGACACCTACGAATAATTATAGTTTAGAAATATTTTTCTTGTTAATTGTTTCGACTTTATTCAAAAGTCATTTAGTGCCGAACCCTGAACTAGAACAACAGACGAGATAAACAAGTGCAGAATGAAGATACTAAGGAGAACAGTAGTTCAGAAAACGGAATAGACACGGGAAGAAATACCCAAAGGACTATTATGAGGAGTGTATTATATATATTGTAAGTAATGATAAGAGAATTTAAATATGTAGTTAAGGATTGGAGAATAAATTTTCTGTAAATAATTTGAATTCGAAAATAATTATAACCAGGAACAAAAAAGTGAAACCATAGCAATTCTTCGGGATTGGTTGTGCAGTATCACCCAAAAAAGCATATAATCTCTGAGTAGAATAAAAATACTGTCATAATTTGATTTAAGAGTAATAAAAACTACAAAAGGTATATTCAGAAATCAGGAATTCGGGTAGGTACATTTGCCCGACCCGTATTTATGCACATTTAGTGCAATTACTAAACTTTACAATATCCCATAAACGATCCAATGCGTCAATAAAAACTGATATTAGACAGAATCTCCTGGTCCATCCTAGCATCCGTTTACTGCATCGCAGAATTTAATTTAACCCTTCTCCCTCTTTTCTGTCCTCTCCCTCGCTCTCGTTAACTATCCTCTGCTATATTCTAGTATTTGCGTTAGTCGAAAAAAAGGAGACCGGAGAGAGAGAGAGAGACCTTAAAAGCGTTTTAATGGACGTTCAGACAATTTAAACAAACTCGATCAAAGTTCAAAAGATGCGGCCATTATCTTTAGCGGAAATCGCACGGCAATAATATAACCCGGGATATGTTCTCTCTCTCCCATATGGCCCGGGATTTGGATTATTAGTATAATATAGCCGAAGATATAAATAAATATAAGGCAATCGTAAACGAACATGTGAGGATTCGCTTTAGAGGAATTATTTACGGTTTTAAAAGTGAGGAGACCGTCCTCGTTGTCGTTTTTTGCTGATGTTTGCGGCGAGATACCGGAGGTTGAGTTAATTTCCTCTCTTTTTTCCACTTTACATGTTAGAAAAAAAAATGGAAACGGAAACGGGCATTAACCAAGTGAGTTATTTCAGAAAATCGAAATCGTAATCGCAATCCAGATTTGACTCTTCGTTCCTTCATTTAGCATTTAGCGTCTCTCTTGTCAATGCCATTGGGAGATTTTCTTGAACGGGTAAATTTCGAACGGCCCTCGTAATTATGCTTCCTTTCCATTCGATAGAAAATGAGACGTAAGCAACAAACGGAACGAAAAATCCATCCCGAAGGCCTGCATTGCACATGGCTTCTAATTATTGGAGTTTTTGTTAGCGGTAGTAAAAATAATGTTTAAGCATAAAGGTGGGTGGTCCATCCATATAGAAACACGCGTTTTATGATCTCTCCGATACAGATCTTTCAAAATATATAAAATGTTTGTATGAATCCCGTCTGGGACGCACATAAATACGCGAGCGCGATTGTTTACGAACAGAAACCCTCAAAAATGTTATGCCTGCATTTGTTTGATGGTAGTTCTGAATCGAAATTTACAGCACTGGCACGGAATTAAAGAAGTTTATCTCGGGACGGTCTTTGATTAGTACGCTAAGCACAAAACATTTGAAAACCACAAACTTTGTTTTAGCAGATTAATTTCGTTTTCCTAGGTATTAATAACACAATATCACTATGAAGGATTTAAGGCGGAAACCGACTATTGTCACTTCACGTAAGCTCACGTGCTGTCACGTTACTCACGTCACTTTGAGGTAACCGCAGTCTGGTTCTAATACATTTAAATACCATGTGAAATAATACTCCGCACTTTTTACCCGTGACGTGAGTTAACGTGACAGCACGTGAGCTCACGTGAGGTGACAATAGTCTGTTTCCGCCTTTATAAGGAAAATTCCCGTTTGGCAAACGGGTACTTAATAAATATTACATTTTCTAGTTTACTTTAACTGTAATTTGAAAGTGTCCATTTTGCAAATATGTACCAAATGTATCTATTTGATATGTAATATCGTAATATGTATGTGAGAGGGTATTGTGTACTTACCTTATGACTCTAGGATTAGAAATTGTGACTTTAATTTAAAAGTACATATATGCACGTTACCTACAAAAAGGTGACTTCAACGCCAAAATTGGAAAAAACTACAGATCCCACACAAAGATATACAGGGCAGTTTGGTTTAGGAGCCAGAAACGGTAGAGGTACACTGTTGGCCAATTTCCTAGAAAGGGAAAAGCTCTACCTGATGAACACCTTCTTTCAGAAGAACGAAAAGCGAAAATGGACTTGGAGAAGTCCAGATGGAAAAACCAAGAACGAGATTGATTTTATCATCTCAAAACATAAACATATAATCCAGGACGTAGACGTGATAAATCAATTTACTACTGGAAGCGACCATAGAATGATCAGATGCAAGGTGTTCATAAATGTCAAAATGGAAAGAGCTAGAAAAATGAACAAAGAACACCTATAATAAATATAGAATCACTAAAGGAAGAAAATGAAGGGTATAAAAGACATCTTAACGAAAAATTCTCTAAAAACCCAGGACAACCAAATGAAACTATAAACGAAGCTAACAGAAGAATAACAAAAGCAATAAGAGAAGCTGCAGAACTCACAGCCAAACCTTCGAAAAAACCTGTAATAAATTGACCGACGACACTAAAAAACTATTAGAAAAAAGAAGAGAACTCATAAGAAGTGGAAAGAGAGACACAATAGAATATGTTGAAACCAATTAAACAGCAAGAAAAATGGCAACGCAGGACATCCTGAGCCATAAAACAAAACGGGTACAATCCTTGCTAGAAAACAATAAGGGTCTGAACATATTTAGAAGACAAAACACGCAGAAGAAGGAAATAACGAGAATAAAAGACAAAGGGAATAATATAATAGAAGATGGAACACAAATACTGAAAGAAGTTGAATTATTTTACAGAGACTTATATGAATCAAAAATACTAAACGAAGCAGGTGAAGGAAGAGAATGAGAACACAAACAGTAAAATTATTAATGTTAATTCAGAGGAAATGCCAGAAATAGACATCGAAGAACTGGAAAAGGCTCTATTGCAAATGAAAAATGGACATGTTGAAGGAAAGCGATAGAAAAACTAAAGAAGAACTAGTAAAACTATTTAATACCTGCTTGACGCAAGAATGCATTCCTCATGAGTGGGGGAATGCAGTGGTTGTTCTTATTTATAAGAAAGGAGATCCTTCGGACCTCGACAACTACAGATCAATCAGTCTGCTGTCTCAGGTGTACAAATTGTTTATCAGAATAATTACAAACAGGTTAGAGCGAAAACTTGAAATATACCAACCAAGAGAACAGGCTGGATTTAGAAGTCACTACAGCACTACCGAACACCTCCATACAGTAAAACAACTTATAGAGAAGGCATCAGAATATAATATACCTATATGGATGCACTTCGTAGACTTCAGAAAGGCTTTCGACACTATAGAAACCTGGGCAATAATAAAATCTATGAGAAATGCCAGAGTGGATCAAAGATACATCAACCTAATAGAAAATATATACAAAATTTCTACAATGACTATCAAGATTCATGTACAGACGAATAAAATAGAATCCAAAAGAGGCGTCAGACAGGGAGATGTAATTTCGCCAAAATTGTTTACTCTGGTTTTGGAGGATGTCTTTAAGAAAGTCAATTGGAGGGAAAAGGGAATAAACATCCATGGTGAATACCTAAGCAATTTAAGGTTTGCTGATGATGTCGTCCTGTTTGGAAGAGATAAGCAAGAACTAACTAAGATGTTGGAAGAACTACATGTAGAAGCTGCCAAAATTGGACTACATATGAATAATGCAAAAACACAATTCATGACAAACGTTCCTGATGCAGACCAAACCATTACGTTTCATAGACAAACTATAAACAAAACACAATCATACATATATCTTGGACAATCAGTGACACTAAGCAAACAAAACCAAGAAATTGAGATCGATAGGAGAGTCAGATTTGGATGGGCTGCCTATGGTAAATTAAAATACGCTTTCAACATGAAAATCCCCATGGCATTAAAAACAAAAATCTACAATGAATGCATTCTCCCAGTCACTACATACGGATCCGAGACCTGGGTCCTGACTAGAAAGGTTATTAACAAACTAAGAATACATCAGAGGGCCATAGAGAGAAGAATACTGGGAATATCACTGAGAGACCACAAAACAAAAAAAGTGGATACGAGAAAGGACAAAAGTAACCGACATCATACAGAGAATCAGTTCCTAAAAGTGGCAATGGGCAGGACATGTTGCAAGACACAGAGAGAATTGGAGTGAACACATCACTAGATAGAGACCTTGGAAAGAACAAAGAAGTATTGGCAGACCACAACACAGATGGCACGATGATCTGAAAAAATGCGCTGGGCTGAACTGGTACCAGAGAGCAGAAAATAGAAGTGTATGATCAAACATGAGAGAGGCCTATATCCAATTGATAGAAGATGGCTGAAAAAAGAAAAAAAGAAAAAAGAAAGAATGTATAAAGATCTAGCTAGTTCAATCTACTACCAGCACAGTTAAGAGCATGTGATAAGATAAATCTGTTTAAGCATTTATACTGAGACCAAACCATAAGAAAACACCAAGTCTTCACTACCAATTAATTTCAAATGAGCGACCGGTTTCGACTGTGTAGCAGTCATCATCAGGCTCGTAATAACAAATCATTTTAGGGCTCCAGCTGAACAATATGTGACACGTCACAGATAAAACAGACATAAAAGTTAAAAATTAAAATTTCTTCACACATCGAACAGGAACATTCATAGGAAACATGCCCTAATAGGAATAACGTCCTCATCGCTAGGAGGTTGTTACATGATAGTCCTTACGGGCGTGAGTCCTGCCCCACATTCACAATTACCCAAGAGAAATAAAAAAATGAAAGTTTATACTTAAATAGCAGATTTTTAGACTCAACTTTTCCTCACAAAAAAACTTAACATACGTACCTATGTGTTAGAAAGTATTACTACTATTCACCAAAACTCCCCTAAAGGAAAGACAGGGATAAATACCTACTTTAAAATTTTTATGTTTCTTTCTTGACACTTCAAGAACGAATAAGTGAGTATTACCATCAAAGCACTAGCAAATTTTTGCCCGAAAATGGTTCTGAAGAAATAATTGCCGTTTTGAACCTATTAGTTACCTATCAAAAATTTTCTGAAGAAAAATCCCATGAATAAAAATATTTAAACTGTTATCCCTTTAGTATGTCAAATGGGGTTATGTATGACTCTAGACTAAGAATTCATACTATTTTCATTTTAGTAAGAGGAATCATGTTTAGCATTGGAAGTTTTGAATCGAAATTGGAGCATTTTAAACTTTAATTCTCGTAAAAAGCTTATGTAGCTTGGTGATTTCTATGTTGACCTAGAGTATGTCGTGATTGGTGATAAAATAATCGATCTTAAATGACAAAATAGAAAGTTTATAAGTACCAAATTGGGAGTTATTGTTTATAAGATACTTATAGATACAGCTCTTTTAACAAGAGCTTCTTCTTCTTCTTCTTCTTCTTCATTCCAGGGTTTAGGCATTTTTATCTGCCTGTTCCGGCATCAAACTTCGCCCCATCTTTTCATGGGACGTCCTACACTCCTTTTTCCTATTGGATTATAATTTAATATTTGTTTTGTCAGTCGATGTTCATCCATTCTACTTATATGTTGTTTCCATTTTGTTCTGTTTTCTTTTATTTTCTCATTAATCGAGTAGATATTTAGTTCTTGTCTTACGTCTTCGTTTCTTTGTCTATCAAGTCTTGTAATGCCTTTCACTCTTCTGAGGAATCTCATTTCGCTAGCTTGGATTCTAGAGTTATCTTTTTGCGTCATTACCCAGCTTTCGCATCCATATAATAGAGTAGGTGTGGCCATTGTCTTATAGAATTTCATCATAGTGTCGCTTCTTGTCTTGTTCTTTAATGTTCTGTGAATTGTTCCACATATATATTGAAATCTGTGAATTTTATGATCTATGTCTCTGTCTTTCTCGAAACTTGTATAACACCCTAGGTAATTAAAATGACTCACTTGCTCTAATGGATGATCGTCTAGTACTATTTTTGTCCTTATGGGGTAATTGCCTTCAAACGCCATAACTTTCGTCTTTTTTGTTGATATTTTCATATTATAATTCTTGCACACTAGATATAGTTTGTAGATGGCTCTTTGTAGATCATTTTCAGAGTTTTGGATTATCAACTGATCATCGGCAAAAAGTATTGTTTTTATTTGCGTATGCTGATTGATTTTTATACCTGTTCGTATTGTTTCATCCCACTCTCTTATGATGCTGTCGATATATATATTAAAAAGAGTTGGTGATACGCTACAGCCTTGTTTTAGCCCTTGGTTTGTTTTTATTGGTTCTGTTTCATGTGTTTGCATTTTAATTGTGATATTTGTGTTTCTGTACATACTTTTAATTGCTCTAATCAGATGTTTTGGATACCCTCTTTTTCCATAATATCAAATAACTTATGTCTATCGACCCGGTCGAAGGCTTTCTCAAAGTCTATAAAAGCAATATGCGTTTCTAAATTGAATTCTCTTCGTTTTTCGATTATTTGTTTTATAATGAACACATTGTCGTTAGTAGATCTGCCTTTTCGAAAACCGTGTTGTTCTTCTCTTATGATGGCTTCTGTAATATTTTTCAGTCTATTGTTGATAATTTTGGAGTATATTTTATAAATTGTGTTTAATAGACTGATACCCCTATAGTTTTCGCAATTGTTACGGTCGCCTTTTTTAAACAGTGATATGATTTGTGCTGTTTGCCAGGATTCAGGTATTTTGGATTTTAACCAACACTGATTTATTAGATGTAGCAATCTTAAATGTAGTAAGAGACCTCCATATTTTAGCAGTTCCATGTTTATTTGGTCTGATCCTGTTGCTTTTCTATTTTTTAATGTTTTTATTGCCTCCATAAGTTCATCCATTGTTATGTGGTCTATCCCGGATAAAGTCTGTTCTTCAAAATCCTCCTCAACATAACTGCTAGGGTTATACCACAAGTTTTCATAGTGTTGTATCCATTGTTGTTCATTAATAATTTCTAAGTGGGCGGTATCTTTTTCTGCTTTATTCATTTGTCTTATTACCTTATAAGCAAAAGTTTGTCTCCCATGTAAATCGTTCTCAATTTGGCTAATAAATTTTTCCCATGATTGCTGATGCGTCAACCTTGTAATCCTTTTTGCTTCATTCCGAGCTTCCTTGTATATTTCCTTGTTTTCGTCTGTCTTCTTTTGCAGGTACTTGTGATATGCCCGTTTCTTTTCATTTATTGCATTTTTCACTTGTTGATTCCATTGTCGTAATCCTTGTCTGCTTCTTATTTTCTTTTTCTTGCCCAGAGCTTCATTAGCTGCTTTTTCAATACAAGTTCTTAAACTGCACCATTCTTCATTTATATCCTGTTTCGTAGATTGTTGTTCCAAATATTGATTTAGGCGTCTTTGGTATAGATCTCTGATACTTTCATCTTGTAGCAAATACACTTTATAAACTTCTTCTTGTCTTAGGGGTTTTAGATTTTTTGCCTTTTTCCAGCGACTCAATATTCTTATTGTTCCAACTACCAGATAATGGTCAGAATATATGTCACTTCCGCGGTATACTCGAGTATCTTCTACAAGATTTTGTAATTTTTCATTTACTATTATATAGTCTATTATCGATCTCCATCCTCGAGCACTCCATGTGTATTTATGGATATCTTTATGTCTGAAAAACGTGTTCGTGATTTTTAATTTATTCTCAGTAGCGAAGTATCTCAATTCATGTCCGTTGTCATTTAAGTGTTGTTCACCGTTTGTTCCCACTACTTGTTGGATGGAAATATTTCCGATTCTAGCGTTTAAGTCGCCTCCTAAAATCACATGGTCTGTTTTATTGTACTTGCTTAGTATTTTTTGAAGTGCTTTGTACAGTTCCTTTGTTTCTTCTTTTTTGCCTTCCTCTGGAGCATAAACGCCAATAATTGTAATGTGGCCCCTATCAAATTTCAATCTCGTTGTTATTATCCGTTCATTAATGTATGAGTAGCTTTCTATTCTAGGTGTCCATTTCTTATCAATTAATATAGCTACCCCGCAGCGAGCTCTTTCGCTTTGATCTACTCCACTGTATATCATTGTGTAATCGTCCAGATTTTTAGTTCCTCGTAGTTTCTTTTTTGTTTCAGTTATGACGGCAATGTTTATTTTACGATTTTTCAGTTCGATGTTTAATTCATTTTCCTTTGTTCCTAATCCTCTACAATTCCAAGTAGCTATCTTTAATCTATCCGTTATTCCAGCTCGTTTATCCTTGACTTGCCTGTTTCGTCGTGATTTTGATCCGTCCGGCCTACCAGTTTGATGCTTCTGAGTATTTGTAATTTCCCCAGTACAGATTACCAATCTGTAGCTAGGTAAGTCGGATGGTGGGGCTGCCACCTCAGGGCCTTCCGACCTGCCTGAATTTTCTGTTGGGGTTTATTCCCCTAGCCGATAGGTTCTCGCTTTAAGGCGCCAGAAACTCGCCTTTCACCCTCTCTCGTTTGCTACATAACGCACATCCATTGTACGCCATGCACCCAGTGGTTACGCGACAGTGTCTTCGAGGACGTGAGAGTAGGATTTGTTGGCAGAGCTGAGTTCTATTTCTAGAACCTTCGACTCTTTCGTCGAAAAACAGTGGACATTACTCAGAGTTTTGTTACAGTCTGAGCTTCGGCAGCTCCTACTGCCTCCGAGGTCCTTTACCAACCTTTAACCACCTTAACAAGAGCTGATCCACCATATTTGCGGAATATATTAATTTTTAGAAGAGACTTAGTTGATTTAAGTATGTCATTGGAATATGCCAGATTAACCTAAATATCGCTTAACAATTTTAAGTTGATGTTCTGTTTTCAATACGGTTCATATTTCTAATAAATTCATATCACTCTTCCTGGATCATTTTCGCAAACATATTCCAGATCGGTTGTTTGAAAGAAAGAAAGAATATATGACGAGAAAGAACACGTACCTAATGTAGCCATTATTGATACCAATGATAGTTGTTTTCTTTGCCATAGACTTAAATAGAGTAGCGTAAGCTAGATTTTGCCCTGAGTTAGAATGGTTATGTATATGACATGGCAAAGTAAAGGTGTACATTATTATTATTTTAAAAAGCGTTGGTATCATTTTTCTTCTCTAAATTCCTTTAAGAAATAGTTCTAGTAATAAATATTTAGAAAAGGATACCTTTGTTTATTCTTTAAATATTCTGGACAACGTATTACCATTATTTTCTCAAGATTTTCTCAAATTTAATTCCAATATTAATCTAGGTACCTAAGTTCTCCAACCTTTTCTTAGAAAACTTAACAAAGCATCATAAAAAAATACTCAACATTTAACCATTTTTAAACGTATCCAACAGAAACCTTACATATTCGTAACAAGATTTATTTTTAAATTGCTCAAGAAAATTAGTTCCAAAGATAAGTTCATTTGCTATTCATACTTCTTTAAGAAAACACAAAAAGTAAATATTTAAAAATTATCATGTTTAACAGAAAATTTCAAACTTTTAAAAAGTATTTCTACTATGTTTTCCTCCAAACCACTGTAAGAAACATGCCAAAAGTAGGTAGTTAAAAAGTGATACGGTTTTTATTACTTTATACTTCAAAAAATCTGAGTAAATTTAAAAAAGTATTAACCTAAAGTAATTAAGTAAAAGTAATTAATTAACAATACGTATTTAAATTAAAAAGTGATATCCTTGTTTATGCGTTCAATTTCCCGTGGTCTTGACAAGTATTACTATTTTTTTCCTTAAAATTATTCTATAAATAAAGAAATAAAATAAAATAAATCCAGTGATAAATTCATTTCTTTTCCGAACGTTCCCAAAGACAAAGGATTCCAAAATACTCAATATGTGATCTTTTTTACAATTTCTCCAAGAAAAACCTCACTTGTTCTTAAAATGTTACTTTTTTTTTAATTGCCATGAAAAAAGAATTCCGACGATGAATTCATTTGTTATTTATATTTTTGTAAGGAAAATACCCCACAATAAATGTTTAACAATTATTTGCATTTTTTAGAAAAGAGTTATAAATGACACGTAAAAGGTAATGGTAGTGTATTTTCTCAAATTTCTCTGAGAAAAAATGCTAAAACTTAATAATTGAACATATGAAATTAATTTCGAGAACATATTCCATCTTAATAATTGAACAATGATACATTTGTTACTTTATATTTCAAGGAACACCTAATGTTTTTTTTTCAGAAATGCTTCCAAGAAATAATTTCAGTAATAAACTGATTTGTTATCCATACTTCTGTGAAGAAAATTGATAAGAATATTTTTTTTAAGATGTTACCATCTTTGGAGAATAATTCTTCTTGAAAAGTATTAGTGCTTACTATTTCATCTCTTAACTAATGAAAATTTACCAAAAGTAAGCTCTTGAAAGATTACATTATATTTCAAGAATACCAAAATGTTGCGTTGAAAAAAATGTTTAAATTTTTTTCAGAAATGCATGAAAGAAATAATTTTAATGAAGACTCCATTATATAATAATAATTATTATTATAAAGCTGAATTATATTATATATAATACATAATTCTCTGACGAGAAATGTAATAACTATATAGGGTAATTTCGGGGGAGACGGACCACATTTTGTAATTAACTAATATTTTCGTAACAACAAGGATTTTAATAACGAAACTTGGTCAGTAACATCGTATTTTATTGTGTATTCAGTTAATGTACCGTTTATTGTAAAAAACAAAATATTTTTCTTAAAAATAACTTAGAAAAAAATACACTAAGCGGTCCATCTATCCCACAACATATGGGAGAGTTGGACCGCTCCTTAAGGGACAGTTGAACCGGTTCGGGATAGATGAACCGTATATCCAAATACTAAAAAAATGCATTAAGATTATCGTTTACCACATCTCTCACACATATTATCGTATTTCATGCATGACTCGTGTAACCATCTACCACAAATGACACACTTCACCCACTCATCTGATTTAGATGTTGCGTTGTAATTTTCACCGCATCCAGCACAATCATTTTCATCCCAAAACTCAAAAGAGTCGCTGTCATCCAGAAGCATTTCTTGTTCCGTTTCTGTTGACTCACTAGATGTTCCAGGTCTCTGCGTCACTCGACGTTTCGTCTTCTTTGCTACCTTCTTTGCAGTTCCCTTGGTTCCCTTCTTCGAATTCTTCTGTAATGCCTTTACACTCTGTTCTTTCCTTTTTGCAATGTGGTCTGGGGATGTAAGAACTTCTGCAAGTGCACGGCCTCGTCGCCTAGTCGAATTAACTTGTTTGCTTACAACTGGAATTGGTCGAATTAAATCAAGTCTTTGCCCTGGCGTTAGGTCACCGGGATTCCGGATGTGCAATCCACTGCAGCTGGGCTGTCCTATTGTAACAGGCTCTGTTGGCATGGGTGCGTTATCGACTGGCAGAATTTCTTCATCCATCCTCATTAGAGCGCCCTAAAAGAATAAAAACCTAAATAGCATTGGTCATAGGGATTTGCTAAAATTTTTACTTTTACCTCTTCAGAAGGTTCTTGTCCTGAAATGTTTGTGACTAAATCTGCTGGACCAGAACTGTTCGCGACCAAATCTGCTGGATCGTCTTCAGCCAAAAAAGCATAATCTGGTATAGCTTCCGGCGAGAATGGGATCAATCCTGTAGCACGAAACCCCGATATTCCATTTTTTGCAGTTGCTGCTTTTGCCCAGGCTTCTGCCAATAAACCACCGAAATTTAACCTGCTAATTCTTTGTTGTGGATTGCGTTTGACAAAATTATTGCAGGCTTCATAATAATGGTTTTTTAAAGATTTGAAAGCGGATCTATCTAAGGGCTGAAGATAGTGAGTGGTATGGGCAGGTAGGCATACAATTATAATTTCGTGTTCATCTGCAAATTCCAGCATTTCGCACGAATTACAATGCGAGGTATGACCATCCAGAATTAAAACCACTCTTCCGGCGGGTTTTCTCGGAACAAAGTGATTTCTAAGCCAATCAAAAAAGATCTCTGTATTAACATATGCAGATTTTTGACTCATTTTGATCGCTGAGCCAGGCGGCATACCATTGAGAAATTCACATTTTGTGTTTTTTCCCTTAAAAATGCAGTACGGGGGTAAGAAGGAACCTTCACCGTTACAGCATGCCACAACACTGATCGTTTCGCCTTTTTCGCTAGAGGTTAGGGAAGAAACGTTTTTAGAACCTTTGGCAGCAATAACCTGACCAGGTTTATTATTCAGTTGTAACCCAGTCTCATCTACGTTGAATATATTTCCGGGTTTGTCAAAAAGTTTGTTTTCTGACAATATTTCTTCCACCAAACGGAAATAATTGTCCACACTCTGTCTGCTTAAGGCAATAGAGCGTGCCCGAGAGATTCCCTCAGCTGTTCGTACTGACAAATCCCGATTTCGATGCAGAAAAAGGTGCAACCAATCGTATCCCGCTTTTTTTTCATTTTTATTAAAGCGATGGGCCAAACCTAACTGTTCTGCAAGAGCATATGCCATAGATCGAACATCATTGCGATTGGGAGCGAATCCATGTTTTTGAAGTTTTTTAATGTGCAAAACAAGTTTTCTTTCATTTTCGTATCCCAATACTGAAGTAGGGCCTAAAGATGTGGTCTTCGTCAAATTTCCCGACGCTTTTCGACGAAGTAATGTGGCTTTAGGAATTCCAAAATGTCTAGATGCTGCATTAACGCCGAATGTACCGTTATTAATGGCATCTACAGCAGTTCTAAGCTGTTGTTCGGTCCAGTTGCCTCTGGAGACACTTTGTTTACGTTTGTACTTCGTTGGCATTCTGCAGAGAAAGAAATATATAGTCAATAAAAAAAGTAGAATTTCATTTTGTAGTCGGTCCATCTATCCCCAGCAACAGTGGTCCATCTCTCCCATTTGTACGGGAGAGATGGACCGGTAAATATGTGTTGTCTTATTGACTCTTTTCATAATGTGAGGTTAGTACACGGTCATTAATGGTTGTTATCATGCATTACTATCGATAACACATTAATATCTACTTACCTGTTTGAAAACCACACCCTTCACTTTGCACGCTATAAATTTGGTGCGACTCACAATTGTAATTCGAAAAATTGCGTTGTAAATACCATACGCATCAGCTCGACTAAAGTGTACCGGTCTTTTTAGTCACACTTTAAGCGATCTCATGTATTACTAGCGCTATCTAGACATTTGTTTTTAAACTAGGCAAGTGGTCCATCTCAGGCGGTGGTCCATCTCCCCCGGAATTACCTATACTTAAAATGTTACCCTAGCATAAGAATTAATTTTACCAAATAAATCTTAAATAGTGCTGGTATCATTACTTTTATAAACTTAATGAAAAAATCCCCAATAACGTATATTTGAATAAGGTAATATCAACACCTCTGAATATTATCGTAGTTCTTCTTCAGTATGTAAGCATTCAATCCTTTTTAAATACCAATACCCAGTCGCAGTTTTGGCGAATTCGCACATTTTCTTATAACCATTTAAATTGCAACTAATATATCTAATTTACTAGTCCATGTTTCCTGAGATAGTCGATTATCTCCTTTTCTATCAAAACATTTAATACCAAAACATTCTACAATTTTTTTCCGACCAAATTCTCCGTACTTATTTTTCCAGAATATTCGTTACCTAAACCTCTCTCCCGAATTCCCATTTTATTAATTACCTCAATCAATGCTAATAACCAAACATCCGCAGGATTGATGCAGTCAAATTCTTTGGAAGGATTCCTCGGTTAGACCGAGGAATGTTTGCTGAAGGGCCGAATACCAAACATCAATCAACGGTTCACTTCCTCCGTGCTAAAATTAGACACAAAACAAATGGTAAATAACAAAAAGTTGAAAAAGTATAACAAATCGATATTACGTTACAGAAAAGTATATTAATAATGATGTAATGACTCCATTACTTACAATGCAAGTATGATTTGTGTCTGATGTTGCCATTTATTTTGAGTTAATTAATGAAAGTAAATAACTCAACTGAGTCAAAGTCAGATACAAGACGAAACCATTGGAAACCAAGTGACTGTTTAAATAAACCTCAGGAACAGAAGAGAACTGACTTAGTTGTTAGATACTACATTAGATACTGGTTATAATACCTGTATTATTCTCACTAGTCAGATTTCACTGGATTTGGTTCGAGTTAAATAATAACAATAGCAAATCAATATGTTGTAGTTATAAATAAAACGAATTGATAAACAACCATTCTCATTTGTTTAGTAGTGATATAATGACTGTATTCCTTTATGCTGAAATAGGTATAGGTAGGCACGGTGGTGGTGTGCTGTTTATGTTTTATAATGTAAGACAGATAACGTCGATGGCGTTGTTTAATATTTAACGCCCGATAACGGCGCCCTGCGTCGGAATTCTTTGATCAAGAATGAGCTTCGGAAAGCAACACGCCGGCTATGATTGTATGAAATATTAATGAATCGACTGGTAATGGAATAAATTAATTTCTAAAAGCAATATTTCGAGTGAGAGGATTAGGCGTAGAGCATCGGAACTGCAAGAGGAAATTAAAGAGAATAGCTAATCAGCGCCTACTGCTGCGGATCAATATATGAGTAATTGATTCCCATCGTCAGGGATGGAATCAGATGCTGGCGTTTGTTTTGGATGAGACGTTTCGTCACATCGAAATGCGGAGGATTAGAGGGGGCGAATTAGAACGTACGATAATTGAATTTCGATGAAATAGTTTATCCTACCTGTGGAGACCTAACAAAATCGAAGGGCGTCGTGGACATATCGATTGATGTTCTGCGTTAAGGAATAAATGCCGGATTTTATGTAACTAAGTAACTGTAATATTAAAGATGACATCGACTGTGACGTTTACATGATAAACGTCATGAAAACATCACTTTTAAATTAAAGATGCTGTAATTTCCTCACGGAGATGACCCCACGAATGATACTTCTGGCATCTCGATGCAGTTAAGAAGACTAGTTTTTCGTATACGATCTGTGCTCAACTTGTCACTGTCAACCTAATTAAATAATTGATTTTCGGCAAACGTTTAAAGTATTTTTACTGCATTTTTCATTACCTAACCTGTTTGTCTTCGAATTCAGGGCGCACTACTCGGAGAGAACGGGAATGAATGCATTTTCGCCGGGAGAGCCAATTAGGCGGGACTAATTGAACGCCACTCATCAAATATACAACTTTTTTTTAATTCTAAAAGAAAAATTGGTCCCAATCTAATCAGCCAAGTCCCCAGCATGAGTTCATAAATTTATAATTAGAAAATCTTCCTGAATAATTGAAGAAGAGGGAAGAGGAGGAGGAGGGGACGCAGCGAAGAAGTTGTTATTGTCGAAGTTTGAATATGGTCGATGGATAATTGAGATGCAATCGCGGGAAAAAGTTTGACGGTATGACGAACGGGTTTTTTTATTTCCTGGGGCGTATGGCGTTCGAGTTTCTAAATAGATTAATTAAATTGATATTATGTAATTTATTTGTATTAATAAAATAAATAAATAAATTCTAATAAAATAATTCTGCAAACTGTAGTACAATTTTTAGTCCCAAGACATTGTTTATCGAATAACGCACTTAACTTCCCTTGACAACAGAATTGTCTCAAATTTTTCTTATACTATAAGTTTGTTTTGCCGTAGAACTATTTTCAATACACTCTTAAGAAAACAAAAATTTTCGTTGAATGATAATCTGTCAATAATATCTACACGAACTTTTGTCGAATGAACATCGTAACGATAATAATTCTGTCGAGGTACATAGGAAGGGTCCGCACTAGGGAGGTGTTCGTTGGTTGGTTAAGTGTCTAAGGTTTTAGTTTCTTTTATTAAAGTTATATCGAAAGGTATTTATCTAATAGGAGATTATAACTTGTGTTCTTAAAGCGGGTGTCACGGCTGCCAAAACCATACACGAGATGAAATAAAACTGTCCGTAATACGGAGGTGTTCGGGCTAGGGAAATACCATTGGTAGGTAAGTATAAAAGGACAACGTGTCAATATATCGTATTAAGGTTCTTCCAAAATGTATTTGTTGTTATAGTTCATAATAGGAAATTGCGAATTGTACGTTTAAAGCACAGATCAGTGTATGACATGTTTTTAGAGAATATAGACGCAATAGTTGTGTGATCTATATGTGTAATATATAACGTGATCAAGAATGACTGTTTGAGTTGGCAATACTGAATTTCATTTTTAAATGGTACAACTTGTAATTTGAATTTGCTATTTCAAATTCAAATTTCTGGTATTCTTTTCAAATTAATTTATTTAAAATGGTTTTCACGTTACAACACGAAATTTTCATTGGAATGGCGTACTTTCGAAGCGGGATTTATAACCCAATTACTGGTTGGCAGTACTCTCTCGAAGCGACATACCAGCAATTTCAGGAGTTGTTTCCGGAGACTTTGGTCACTTTTGCTGTCTTTCTGCAACATTGCATGCAATTAGTTGAACGTTATTTAAACACAGGGAGCGTAAGCAAACAAAAATCAACTGGTAGACCTTCTACTCTAAACGAGGAAGTTGTCGAGGATATCAGAACTCCAACGCAAAGAAGTCCTCCCAAATCATTAAGAAAACTCTCCCTTCAAACAGTTTTGGTCCTTATTCTCCCTATTCAACCAATTTTCATTCCTACACATAAGACTTCCACTTTTCCATGTTGTTCTAATTCACGGTTTTACAGATTTATCATATGGAAGTTGCTCCACCGTGCTTAAAAAGAAATTAAAGTACCACCCTTACAAAATTTCCATCGTCCAGTCATTAACCCTTCCTGATCACCCGTAGAGAGTTTTATTTTGCAATTGGTTCAATGGCATATTAAATAATAATGATATCCTTGACAATACCTTCTTTTCCGACGAAGCCTGGTTTCATCTCAACGGCTATGTGAATAAACAAAATTACAGAATTTGGTCAGGTTAAAATCCTTATGCTATCAGAGAGACACATTTGCACCCGCTTAAAGTTGGTGTTTGGTTGGCAGTCTCAAGGACGCGGGTGTATGGGCCAACATTTTTTAATTTTACCTTCAATTCGGAGAGATATATCCAACACCTTTTGAGGCCTTTTATAAACCAATTAACAGACGAAGAGCGTCAAATTGGATATTTTCAACAAGACTTTGTAAGGGCACATACGGCTCGTGCTACTATGGGGTATTTAATAGAGAATTTTGGCGACAGAATAATTAGGACATTTGGTCAAACAGGTCACCAGATCTCATTCCATTAGATTTTTCGTTATTTGAGTTCTTGAAGGACAATGTCTTTAGGAACATATTGCATACTGAAGAAGAGCTGCAAGAGGCAATAGTTCAGGAAGTGGCAAACATTACCCCCATTATGCTGGTGAATATCTTCGAGAGCCTAAAAAGGAGAGTTAATTTATGTCAGGACCAAAATGGGGGGCATTTTGAGCATTACCTTTAGCTGTTTAATTAAATCATTGTTCTGTCTTTCGAGTTTCATTTTTTAAGCGTTAATTTTTATTCACATATCCTACAATCTTATCGCTGATTGTTATGTCAAATTGTTGTCAAATAAACATATCTGGTTGTAGCGTTGCAAACCCTTAGGCAAAAAAAAATCCTCCAGGTAGGATTGCCAACTCAAACAGTCATTTTTGATCACCCAGTAGATGCTTACGTGCTACGAAGATATTGCAAATTATGTCCTAAACGAAGATGAGACCTTGATCGATATTTACTGATGAACAAAAAATGTCCGTAAGTTGGAGATACAGGCACGTCTTATGTGTCGGAACTAGAGAGGGTGTCGTTAGATGATTAACGTTTGTTTAGCATGTATTTGTTGTCAGGCAGTGGTGAAACATGACCTGAAAGCAATTTATTAGCAATTCATATGTCTTTAGGTAGCAAAGGGGATGGAAAGAAAATATCTGTAATACAAATGTGATCGTAATAGGGAGGTATTTCAAATTTTGAAATTGGAATTTTAAATATTTCTTTAAAAGGTATTGTGCCCTGAACAGCACGAAGCCATTCTTAGAATAGGTATATAAGGTTTGTTCCAACCCACAACGAAAACAGTTACAGAAGGATTATTTCCTGTCGACCCTCGTTTTGTCGTTCAGATATTGACGAAAAATATTCAACAAATTTTATTTGAAAAACTCGAAATTACTATGCTGTAACGGTTTCAGTGGTCGGTTAAAACAAATTTAGAGTATCTCCAATGTACGAGGATGTCTGTACTACAGAGAGTGTGGTTAGATGATTAAAGTTCCTTTAACATGTATTTGTTTATCGCTTTAATCAATTATTATCAGAACTATTTTACAGTTACTATTACTTTTACTTTTACACTATTAACAGCATTTGATGTATCCCTAGGGACTATGGAAATTGTCCGCATTACATACTAGAGAGTTGTTGATAAATGGGTTTTTGTTGTCTTAGAGGAAGTTGTAATTGTAAAATTTGAAGCTGACGTTAAACTTTATCAACATAATCGTAGTGCACATAACATATGTCCGTAAGTTAGAGGTACCTGTACTTAGGGGATGTCGTTAGAGGGTGAGGGTGAGGTTTATAGAGGATCCCGGTTTAAATTATTTATAATAAGGTTCTTTAAGAACATATACAGTGCCATATGGGTAATTGAAAAATATGTCCTTAAAACAGAGGTCAGCAGATAGGAGCACATTTAGGAGATAAGTCTGAAGCGTCCGAAATGCAATTGTGACCGTAATGGGGAGGTAGATGTTATTTGTTCTGTTATTGTAGCTGTAAGTGTGAATCTAATATATTATGGCGATGTCGCCAGATATGTCTGGTAAGGTACTGATTTTTATTAAAATTCTTTAGAAAAGCATTTGTTGAAGAATTGAAAGTTGTACACCTTATAGCAGGTAATATATTTTTAGAAAACATATATGGATTAAAGAAAGTGTCCGCAATACGGAGGTGTTTGTATTTAGTAACCGTGGTGTCGTTCAAATAAATTAAACAAAAAAATTAAATTATATTTGTTGCCATTTTGAAAATTATGAATTGTGAAACGACTGAATTAATTCCGAAATTACACACATAATAAAGAAAATTAAAATTTGGTAAAACGTCCATAACAGCGGGAATGTTCATTTTAAAGAGGTGTCTCGTTACGTGGACAGATGTCTAGAGATTCTACTACATTAATATTTTCAAAAAATCTTTACACATGTCCTATTTGTTGTCTTGCAGGTAATTCTAAATTGCGCCCTTAAAGCAGAGGTCATCATTCGATATCTCCTTAGGGAACTATAAACTGGATAAACATAATATGTCTGTAATATGGAGGTGTCCTTAACGAGAGGCTTTATCATCGGAAAGTTCGCTTTGAATATTTTCCGGCCCGATGGCAATTAAAATTCAGATTTCAACTTCCTGCAGGGAATCGGGGATGGCGCCTTCATCAATAATAATCATATCTATTGATAATAATAATGCCGGAGACGTCACCTTGGAAACTGACAACAATTAGGATAAATTAAGGGATGCGTAAAGCCGCGGGGCGAATTTTCTCCCCAACCCTGAAAGGATGGCAGGGAGATCGCCATTAAAAGACGACGAATCTGATTGATTGATTGATCGAAGAGAGGACGGGAGCGGTGTTTCAACGTAAGATAACAAATTGACTTCTCGCTTTTTTACATTAGAAACAGAAGTAATGTTCTCGACAGAAGTAACAACAGGAATGGAATATATAGAACATTAAATTTTTTCCAATACCTCGGAGTAAGTTTAAGACCATCGGGAAACAACGAGAATCAATTACAGCACGTAAAGTATACTACACACTGAATGATGGTCTTTTATGTCAAATCGGATTGTCGAAATAAACTAAATGGAAGTGTATAAAGCCATTTCTATATAAGTTCTTACATATGACTGTGAATGCTGGATACTGTGGGTACTGGCATATCGAGGAAAGAGTACGACCGATGATTTTCCAGCTTCTCAAAATTGGCCACGGTAATGTAGACAGGAAAAGCCCAAGGAAAGAGTAATATTGGAACGACAAAAGTGGAGTATTTGAGAGGAGTTAAGCTACTACCATACCTGATAGGATAAGGATTGATGATATACTTAGAAAATTGGGAAGGTTTGATAAAAACATTTGTAGAGGCACAGCATCTTGTTTAGTACAGAGATGTTACGAATGAAACATTCAATATGTATCACAATTACAGGCCAATAAAAAGTAGATGTGCCACAATGAATGTGGCATAATGCAGTAGGAAGACCGAGGAAAAAAGTAGATTGATGAGAAGGGAAGAAACCACCATAATCAAAAAAATTACAATGAATCCATAGGAGAATGTTTCAAGCAAAGGATTTTTAGTTAATTGGCAGGAATGTTATGAAGTCTACTGAAATTCATATTGAAATCTGAAACTTCATTTAAATGTGATCTTAATATTTGTATCTGGTCTAGTGTTACTACAATACGTTAAACGTAAAAACAGTAAAATCATGACATTGTTTCAAAAATCTAAAATTTCAAAAAATTTAATCGCATTGTATTACAAATAATTGCTTATTACAATTCAATGATGGGACAATCAGTGGTACAGAATGCAACCCAGTATGCCTGTAAACTACACATGTGCCTTTAGAAATGCTTGATCTATAGAATTTTGTGACATTAATAACACAACACAATAAAATTATGTGTATTTAGTGAACAAGTTGTTCTGGTTGTAATGTGTCATAATAACAACCATATCAAATGTTTGAGAACGTGTTTAAATCTTAACACCTTTAAATATCATAAAATGCAAATTGGTTTGGTAGGAGAAAAGTAAGGCAAGTGCTATAACTGTATGCCTTTATAATTCCACGACATATTTACGTTATATTTAGCAATACCATTTTAGTAAGACAAAAAAGTTTTTGAAACGTAGCTTCAGTTCACAAATTTAAAAAAGTAAAATACGTCAAACCCGTTTAGTGAAACTTTTATAAACACAGCGACAAATTAGATTTAACAATTTTCTCTCTTCCATTGCGATTTGTAGAGTTTGGTCATGCGATGAGTGACTGGTCTCTACGATAAGTTAAATTCTGTATTTAGATGAATTGTTTACTCACAATTCTGAACTATTAAGATTAGTTACAAATCATTAATAAATTATTAATATTACTTTATGGAGAGAGGTAATGGTAATGTTCAGTGAAACGTGTTTTGTACTTCTGGCCCAAACCTCCATGTTATTTTAAAGGGAGCATCTGGAGTTGGAGGTTAAATATTAGTAACGAGTTTCCGACGTTGTGTTGGTTGCCAGTGCCTACGCAGCATCCCAAACTCCGAGAAATGCTCACTAATTGTCAGCTCTACTAACAAATTCTACTTCCACGTCCACGAAGGCATGAGCCACGTAACCTCTGGGAAATGTATAGTGTGCAATGGATGTGCGTTATGTAGCTAACGGAAGAGGGTGAAGGGCGAGTTTCCAGCGCCTTAAAATTGGAACATACTGGTTAAGTGAGAAAACCCCTACAGAAAAATCCTAGTTCTACTAGAAGAGAGGTTAAGAAGTTGGTCAATAATCAGCATTTGTAAAAATATAAACATACTTGCAGTACCCAAAATTGCCCTGGGAAACGAACAGATTTAAAGTTAACGACAAATGCAAAGAAAAAGGATAAACGAATAGGAATTGGCAATACCAGTAAATGCGCAACCTGGAATGTGAGAGGTTTGGCACATAAAGAAATCGAATTAAAAAAATAGTGAAAGACTTGAAAACAGACTGAGCATCAATTAATGAAACGAAGAAAACACTAAAAGGCACACAGTACACAGTACTTAGGAGACTACGTAATGATATATAGCGGCGTCAACATGACCGAAAGAGCAAGCAAGGGCACAGCCTTGTATATCCATAGAAAATAGGAGGATAATATAAAAACCTATGAATATGTTAACGAAAGCAATAACAAGACTTTGTAACGTTATTTTTTTGAGAAGAGGCATGAATTGACAACTGTAGCCCGATGATTAAAAATTATTCAAGATCCTTTGATATGCAACCAACTTAGCTCTTTACTTAGCAACTCCACTTAACTTTATACTCACACATTTTATGCAATTCACCTCCCCGGGAGCTAGAATAACCTGTTGACATAGCTCGTTTGCCCCTAAGGCCAACTGGAGTCAGGTAGTGAATGTAAATGTAAATTATAACCTCTAACAGGCCACATGTAATTAAATATCAGGAATAAGCCGGTGTAACAGGACTGGTGTCGCAAGGGATAGGGTATCATGTTGTCTCTCATTAAGGGTTAAGTTATTAGTTTCATCTCCCTTCCTTTGTGAACAATTTCTGGTTCATGAGAGGTTATGTGAGCGAACTAGCTTAGACACGAATAACGTCAGATAAGGCTATGGGAGAATAGGTAGTGATGTAAGAACGAACTTATCTTAGCTAGGATTGTGTGGACTATGTAGAGAACAGGTAATCTAGGAATTCTAACCTCCAATTATAACACATATAATGAATTGTCGATAATAGAACAGATGAACCCGGGATGTCTTCGCAGGGGATATGATAGATTATCACGTAGTCCATAACTAAGGGTTGAACCCTTAGGCTGATCTCCCTTCCTCTGTGAACACATTTTTGGATGAGAGGTTAGATTCATTAGGAAAATTCGGCTCAAGGTCAAGTGGGAAGTATGGGCGACTTTTAGGAATACATAGTGAGTCCCTACTACAAAGGAAATAGGGATAATTTGATTAATTTCTATCTATTCCTAGAAGTTAAAGGTATGCAACCATTCATACAAGTAGTTTTAGTTCGCTCATACAAATATGTCTCTCTTTCTCACACGTGATCCGGATTGGTTGATAGCTAGGAACATTCATTTGTGTTGGTAACGAATATTCGTTAAGTTTACAGTAAAATACCTTCTCGAATGTTCGATTGGTTTTTATAGAAGGAACGGATAGTATAAAAGTGGGTAGTCTTTTGGGTGATTTCCGATTCCGAGTATTAGTAGGAGTATTAGTATTATTGCGATTATTGTTATTATTCCGAGTGTTATTCCGAGTGTTACGGAGAGTATTATCGTTAGTTCGAGTGAGCATCAGCCAGTCTCAATCTCCGAGTTAAGTCTAGTTGAGTTCAGTGAGTGCGCGGACTTCGGAACCCTTTATGATCGGTCACGGAAACAGTGTTTCATGGGCTGACGGGCGACAGTGAAGTGAAGTCTCTCCGTTCCGACCGTTCCGTTGTCAAGAGATCTCCGTCGTTCGGGGCTTCATCTACCCAACGCGAAGACTCCGCCGTACGACCAAAGGGGGCACAGAGCAGTCGCAGCCGTTCCAGTCGGGGGTCCGAAAGGCCGAACTTCAGAGTATCTGTAGTCTGCGGTGTCATCTGCACCCATCCAGGAGTCCAGACTCCCGTCTCCAGACATGACAGGGCTCAACAGTCCAGGGGGTCCAAGCCATCATCCGAACTCGGCAGGAGGTAGCCGTACGACCGAGATAGGGAGAAGGCTCCGTGGAAGTACTTTTAAAGGTCAGGTTAGGGAACATCGATTATACGATAAATTGGTTGCATATCTGAGAGTTGGGTACTGGCTATTAAATTCATTTATTAGGGTTGCTTAAGTTTTATTTAACGAATCTAACCTCAACCTCTCTCTCGGATTCGTTTAAGCCTTCGTCAAGGTAAGTGAGACGTTTGATAGCTGTGGAACATTGATTGATTCCCCTCAACAACTAGAGGGTGCTCGAGATATCAGTCAGGGCCGGGCTTTGTTTATAGTTGTTGGCGCCCCTTTACCATTGAATATCTGGTCGTATGGTAATTCATCCACGACCACTCACCGACGAGTTGAGCTTAGTCGGGCCCCATTATTAAGACCGTCTAATTTTTTGGTAACATTGGTAAATTTAACGTTGCAACTTAAACTTAAAAAGGGAGATACAACAATAGGTAATATCAGTATATGCACCAAATAGGGAAAACTTGACGAATCAAAATCGTTTTATGAAGATATGCAAAAGGTAGTAAACAAATATAGCACAGATCAAATAATTTTAAAGGGAGACCTAAATGCAAGAGTCATAAGTATAGCAATATCAAATATAGTAGGCTCTTTCGGCGAAAATGTATGCAACGAAACGAACGAACTCAAGATAACCAATAGTTTTTTTTCCGGAAACGTAATGTACACAAATACACATGGACAGCACGAGGACTGAGATCTGTTATAGATTATGTACATATTAACAAAAAATTAGATGGACAAGTCAGAGATACGCGAGTATATAGAGGACAAGATATCGGTTCAGATCATTTCTTGGTAGTATGCACAATGGACACATATATAAGGTGGAGAAAAGGGAAAATAATTATCTAAAGACCAACAACAAGAACAAGTCTACAAGATTCATTTATTAGACGAAGATATCATACGTGATATATATACCAGAGACGACCTATAACCGATATATAGTCGGACATATAGGCCGATTCCTAGAACACCTAGAAACAAAAAATTACGTTGAAGATGAATGACCAAATCTAAATCAAGCAACTACACAAACACCGGATCAAGTGATAGGAAAGAAGATAGGTACGTTACCGGAAAAGGACGGTCTAGGACAACTCAGCGCGGCCAAGTCCGCGGCCGTCTCAGCGCGGCCGACTCATCGCCGGGACAACTCATCGCGGTCCAACTCATCGCAGGACAACTTTTCGCCATGAATACTGCTGTACATATAAGTATGTTGAAAATTGCTAGTCACCTTAAATACTATAAAAACTGACTTGTATGAAATTCACAGCCAGTTCAAACGGTATTCTAAAGCGGCCGCAATATAGCAGCCTAGTCAATAAAATTATTTACATTTTAGAAAAAAACGACGGTCGGACAGACGGACAGACGGCCGCGCTGACTTGACCGCGCTGAGTTGTCCCATTCCGGAAAAGGAAAGGTCTGAGAATCTGGAAAGATGAATTAGATGAAATAATAAAAGAAAAGAAAAACTTATACCTGAAATACCCCAATAATCCTTCAACAGAGAACCACGAAGAATATAAACATAAAGGAAACGCAGGTAAAAGAATAACAAGACAAGCATACGCAGATTCTTGGGATCACTGCATCAGCAAAATAAGGATGACGTGCACCGAAGACAAATACTAGCTTATAAAATTTTGAAGACTAACCTATCTGAAAGAGATAATTGTCAAATAAACAACATCGGCAAAGAAGAATGTATTGAGCATTACCAACAGCTATTGTACAAAATAATTTAAAAGAAACCAATATACAACTGAGGACATAACAGGAATAGATGATATTGATATACAGGAACTGATAGACGCTCTAAAGGACACAAGAGACAGAATGGCAACAGAAGTATATATATATATATATATATATATATATATATATATAGACGATATAATACGCAAACGGGAAAATATATACGACGATGGAATATACCTGGATAAATACACAATCTTTAACTTCCTTGTATGCTCTGCCGACCTGGTACTAATCGCAGAAACAGAAGATAAACTACAGAGAGGCACATACCAACTACAAAACAATTGTAGTGAATATGACATGAAAATATCTACAGAGTAAACAAAAACAATGGCCTTCGTAGGAACAGATACAGTAAGATCTAAAATAGTTATTTACGACAAGGTATTTGAGCAAATAAGACACGTCAAACATTTGGGATGTGATTACGAATTACCACTGAATAGATATGGAACAAGAATTAAACAAATACAGTAGAGTATGTGAAACTCTTAGCAGACACCTAAAATATAAAGCGAGAAAAGACGCACAGCTGAAATTTTATAAAACTATTGCAGGACCAACCCTCACGTATGGCAGCGAAATTTGGACAACAACAAAACAACAAGAGAGCCTTATTCAGGCACAAGAAGTGAAGTTTCTAAGGAGGGTCAAAAGATGTACAAAAAGAGACAGATTTAGAAATGCAGACATCAAACGGAAATTAACTATATATAATGTTAATGATGTGATAAAGCAATATAGGAAGAGCTGGAAGGAACATAGCATGGACGATAATAGATTGCCAAGAACAGCTTTCAAATACAAATAAAGAGGGACAAGAAGCGTAGGGCGACCACGCAAAATACGGGTACCGTAACAGGCAATGTGCCTAACCTTGTAGCGAAAAAGAAGAATTGCACATTATTATACCGTGATATGTTCACCTATTTCTTCTTCCCAAACACTCACATCACGTTAAAAAATTGTGCGATTATATGACAGTCCCCTTTACAATTACATACTGACCACAGAAACCTGAAAATTCTGCACATTTTGCTGGGCCTAAGTATGTGCAACGAAAGCTCCCCTTTAAAATTCCAGAAGGTTTTAGCCCATAAAGTTTGAGGGGCCAAAAATCGAACAATTTAGATAAGACAACGGATAATCAGGCCTATCTCAAAAATAACACGCAATTTAGTCCAGAACCTGCCTAGCATCTCTACTAATTACTATAAATATTTTTTAACATCCATTATTCAGTTTATCGTAGACGCAAAACTTTCACAATAAAACGCATAAAACATCGACAGTCATGACGTGTCGCATTCGAATGCAGCGAAATCCAATCACACGATTGAACTGGCAATTTATTAATAATTCGTGTGTGTACGGAATCGCACGTAGTTGTAGTGATATCAGCTGTTGCAAGGGTGTATTCTCGCCCTGTTGCACGCAATATTGCCGATGATGATGGGACGCACAAGCCGTTCGCGTCACATTATTGTTTCATTGATGTGTCGTGTTTCCTTCACACATGTCGATATACACTACGAATATTAGCTTTCGCCTAAACGGATCGAGATCGTTTCGATCGCAACAGCAATGGAGATGTGCGTAGGCTTAAATTTAATTTTTAGTCTAACGACATTCTAGGATAAATATCCAGCAGCTACCGACATTATAAGTAAACATTTGAATAATAAACGATATAGGCGTACGGAGAAGATTCAATGTGCTTTAAATATCCGTCTATTCCAGGCTTTTATGTCATCATTGAAAAACATAAAAAAATAATTTTGTGTCAACAAAAAAAAAAGGCTTTTTAAAAAACTCATATCGTGTTCAAATACGAGTTTTCGAGCTGTTTTAAAACATTAAAAAAATCCGAAAAATGTTAATTGCCTGATATCGAAAAGAATAGAATTTTCTATTTTCCGGGGTGTGAAGTTTTGAAAAATGTTAATTTTGTGTTTTCAAAAATATTAATGTTTCGAGTGCTATCAGGTGTACCAAATTAAAATTATGGTACATATCCCAAATTCGTCCCATTAACGTACCTCGAGTTACACTGCAAAATCCACAATACATTTATTTGGGCTGAAAAGAGAAATTAACCAGCATCTCCAATTTTTCCACAAGTCGGTAGATTTTAGTTTGTCAAAATTCCGGTGGCAAACAAAATGGAACCATTTCTTAATGCGAAAATTTTTTGTCGTAAAGCACTTATTTTCCGAAGTTTTTAACTTCGGATAATAAATTTTTGGAAAAATGGTTGTTTTACTTTTTAGAATTTTTTAACAATAGCTCGTTTGTTAATCTAAAATTGTTAATAATTTTTGAGGGAAGCGTCCAATTTCATTATCCATGTTATTTTTGCTCGTATCTTGAATCTCTCATATGGGTATTGTTTGATCTTGGGAGTGGATGTAAGGAACAGGTCCGTGAAATAACTGCACTCTCGATTATTAACAAAACTAAATGATTATTTATTCACCAGCAAAATTGATTTGAGGTGGGGTTAGCGTGTGTGGTTGAGACGATCCGACGAGAGAGACTGAAACACCTGCAGCCTGACGCGATAGAGGCGCTCGGCCTAACAGCAAAAAGTGTATGTGTGTGAGTGAGCGATATGGTAACTGTACAGTGTGTGAGATTACATAGATGTATGATGTATTAACACTAACATGATCATAACATATAACTAACATTACCGCCCACCTCATTTTAAACATTTTAAAATGATATAATTTCAAAAAAACATAAGGAAGGTTAGGATCAAGCTGAAATGCAAAATTTAAATTTTTTATGTGAATTATGTGACTTGATCTCAACCTTATAAAATTTATTAAAACTTTAACGTTATTAATGAATCACGCATCACGAAATATATTTGAATCTAAATAATTTCATGGCGTAGAATTCAGTCTTCTTTTCTTCAATCTTCCAACGTCGCGCTGTCGAGAAGTTTCACCAATTTGGTGATTGGACGTCGAAGCTTCGTAGTAGCGGTTTGGACATCTACCACTCGCACCAGATCGTCATCACCGGGGAAGGTCTTGGTAACTCGACCTAGTGGCCATCGAGTAGGAGCAGTCGTCTTGCTTCGAATCAAGACTAAGTCGCCGACGTGAAAATCGGGCTGACGATCGTTCCATTTACTGCGGCGCTGAAGTTGAAGAAGGTAATCATGTGACCAGTGCTTCCAAAATTGTTGGACGAACTGAATCATGCGGAGCATGTAAGGACCTACGTAGTCGACTCCGGAGTTGGAAAAAGGTCGAGCAGGTTGAACACGACTGGCTGGAAGATCGCCCATCATCTGGTATGAACTTGACGCTTGGTGCCGCTTGCCCGTGACACAATTTCGGACATATGTCGTTATTCGGAGCTTGGCTTTGATAACCCAGAATTGACGTCGGATGTGTGCCAAACACAACTGAGTCCCTCCGTGTATCGTAGTCTTGTGTGCGTCCGCGATTACCAGATCCGTGAACCGGGAGTTCGTAGGAAGGATGATCGGGTACTTCTCGTCGTAAGAGAGAAGGACGTGTTTTAGTCGACCGCCCACCCTGATGACTCCATCATTAGCGACAGCGTTAAGCGTTTTAAGGTAATTGAGGTAATGAGTCTTACCTAGCTCCCCACCCTGTTGAAGGATTCTCAACTCGTCGGGCATGTGAGAGAGCTGCGTCAGTCTGCCCCACAGTGTAGCAGATGAGCGAAGTTCGAGCTGTGTGAGCTTCGAGTCAGCAGAAAGTGGTCGGTTGGCGAGAAATAGAGACACTTTATTGAGAAGCTCTGCTCTTCCGATCAAATTTCTTATGAACTTGAGGATGTACGTGGTTACACGTAGCATGCGACCTAAATCTGAGTACTGGTTGATGAGATCCCAGGCCGGCGGTTTGGTTGCCGTTGAGCTAATTTGAAGTGAGGTCACCGGCGGTTGCTCTGGCTCTTTGACTGAAGTTTTCACTCGAGATTTATCGGACGCAATGTCGTGTGATTGGGACCATGTCAACGAGCTCTCAGACAATCTCTTGGGACCGTGACACCATATTCCATTGTTTTTGAAGTTCCAAGCCTCTGACCCAACAGGAACTTGATTAGCCTGAGTGGCAGGATCAGCCGAACGGCCTGGAGTTTGAGCCTGAAGCTCAGTGAGGTAATCCTTGAACTGCCCATTGATAGTCAAATAGGCTTCTTCTGTTACATCGTAAATATTCTCCCTGAAGTATGGATGCGTGGGGTCAATGTCCTCGCTATCGAGGAGCTCCTCATGATTTTCGTCAAATTTGACCCAAAGCTCACGCAACATCTCCATCCTCGACACACAAGCTCCAGCTGTCATCTTGGCTTGACCGAGCTTTGTAAAGTTTGCAAAAATACGGCTAATGCGCTCTTGCAGCACAATCTGTTTGTCAGGTGTAGCCATTGTGTCAACACGAGACAGGGGATTTGTGTAAGAAGAGGAAAAACAAAAAAAAATTAGAAAATAACGAAAAAGAAAATTCAATATTCCACCCTCAGGTGGCTTCGTGTATAGCTTACACCAAGCCAAAAATAAATGAAAGATGATTGAAAATAAGTGACAAACCAAATCAATCAAATCCAATCAATTCTCTACAAATGTTATAGCGGGAAGATTTTCCACTAAGCCAAGCAATGTAATGCGTGCAGGAGAAAAAAGAAAGAAAAGCTCCAAGTGTAAACCAAATTTACACTACCAAGTATTTGAGATGCATGAAAAGATGCAAAAAGAAATAATAATTCGTTATTGTAAACGACCAAAGGAAAAAGAAATGTTAATTTGTACTAATTCTAGATAAGCTCCATGAAAATAACGAAACCAAATGTAAAGCGAATACTTGACACTTTGACAGGCACCAATCTCAAAACTTGATGCGAGTCCCAATATTCGAATGAGAAAAAAAATCCAAAATCAACACACAAGTTCAAATGATGTAAGTCTGTGATTTTAGATCCTTCACACGAGTCAAATGCACAACCCACTGTTGTGTATGACAAGAAAAGCAATTGAAAAACAATCCTGATGCTATGCGATACTCTCTCCAATGTGAAACTCAATTTTCCAATGATTCTGCAAAAATAGTATCGACTAAACTCAAAAGCACTCTTTGTTATGAGTTATGATAAAGCCAATCTTTACCAAAACTCTGTTTTAAATCTCTGATGGATGAAAGAATCTTGTAGCGTTACCAAATCACCTCAGCAGTAGACATACCCAATATATGTCAACAGATATCCGAGCAGGATATGAACCATAGCATATAGCTTTGCGTAGCATAGCGATACTCTCTCCAATGTGAAACTCAATTTTCCAATGAATCTGCAAAAATAGTATCGACCAAACTCAAAAGCACTGTTTGTTTTGAGTTATGATAAAGCCAATCTTTACCAAAACTCTGTTTTAAATCTCTGTTGGATGAAAGAATCTAGTAGCGTTACCAAATCACCTCAGAAGTAGACATACCCAATATATGTCAACAGGTATCCTTGCAAAACTCCAATTTTTCATCGTCGAATTTGGAAAAAATTACATGTCAAGTTTCCACAAAACTTGATTAAACTAATTTTTTGTTGTTGTTTAAAAACAATCTGATTATTTAAAGTTGATGTTTTCCAAAATAAATAGCGTTCATTTCTCATATACACGTGATCAACATACATCAACACATATATTGCTAAATTTTATAGTATTTATTTTGAAAATTTGAAATAAATTGCATAACCAGTCTCTACTAGTTGCTTTCTAACTTTTTATCACTTTATTGTAAAGCTCTCGCTGTCCAAAGAACAAATTGATAGAAAAAAGTTGTGTTTTTGTGGCAGCAGATGAAAACTCCTGCGTGTCACAATGTATCAATATGAAAAATTAACTGAGTCTCTTCATAAATGTTGACAAAATTGCATCTCCAGACTCCACACAAAATTTCACAACTTATTTGAGCTTTAGAATTTAATTTCAACGACTTCCAATGCTTGAGCTGTTTCAAAAGTTGTGATTACCGATACAAAAAATGAGATATCTTAATTTCTCCTTGAAAAACTCTCAATTTTGATGTGAATAGTTAATATTTAACTTGTGGATGCTCAAAAAAAATATAAAAATCATTGGTGCTATTAAAAACTCAATTTGGCTTTTCAAAGTTCTCTTGAAAAATTTTCAGCGTCTCAGCTCCAAGTTTTTTTTTCAAAATTTCACCTGTCCAATTTGTCGCACAGAAATTTATTTACGGTGAACAAGCAATGTATAAGGGACCTAATGACGCTTGAAAAAACACTTGATCGAAAAAGGGAGTGCAAAATGATATGTGGGAAGTAGCAGTCCAAGCTAACCGTGTGCTCGAGTCCAGCATGCAAAGGCCAAAGAAAACAAAAATTGAAATGACTTTACCAAAGCAGCGCAGGTAGAGTGTGTATGCAGGTGAAAACACTCTTCTCCCGTCTCATTGCCAGATTTCACTTGACTTTCTTGATTGTGGCAACGTCGCGGGTGAACTGCGCTCTGCTGTGCCGACTTCTCGCTGCGATACTAAATGCTGTTGCTGGCTCTCTCCGCTGACCGCTCTCGTCCGCGAAGTGGACTCGTCCTCTCTCGTTGGCGGGATGGATTGATGAACTCGTCTGCTTACTTTATGTGGTTGTTGAGCAACCAATTTGCTCCTTGACGCCGCCAAATGACGTCACTCGTGATTGTTGAGCAACCAATTTGCTCCTTGACGCCGCCAAATGACGTCACTCGTAGTTGTTGAGCAACCAATTTGCTCCTTGACGCCGCCAAATGACGTCACTCGTAGTTGTTGAGCAACCAATTTGCTCCTTGACGCCGCCAAATGACGTCACTCGTAGTTGTTGAGCAACCAATTTGCTCCTTGACGCCGTCAAATGACGTCACTCCGAATCCTCTCGTCCTCGTTTGAAGTTGGATCGCCTGTTGTAGTCAACCCGCGAGATCGTGATCGTGATCTCCGATTCCGACTACCTTGGAAGTTTGCGTGTGTACGGCTGGCCTTGAGAACTTCGCTCCGAAATTCTCTGTGTTCTCTCTTGAAGAGAAAACCGTCAGCACACACAAACACCACACACTATCACAACGATGCAACACACTGTCCAGTGCACAGGAAACTCTTTTTTCTTGTAGCTCCAAAACCAAAGGTCGCGATTTGTTGCGATGGCTGCGATCGACGTTGCACGACGTTTTTCTCCTCTTCACTCGATTTTGCTTTTCTCTTGGCCGCTGATCCGGCGTTCGAAGGACCAAATGTTTGATCTTGGGAGTGGATGTAAGGAACAGGTCCGTGAAATAACTGCACTCTCGATTATTAACAAAACTAAATGATTATTTATTCACCAGCAAAATTGATTTGAGGTGGGGTTAGCGTGTGTGGTTGAGACGATCCGACGAGAGAGACTGAAACACCTGCAGCCTGACGCGATAGAGGCGCTCGGCCTAACAGCAAAAAGTGTATGTGTGTGAGTGAGCGATATGGTAACTGTACAGTGTGTGAGATTACATAGATGTATGATGTATTAACACTAACATGATCATAACATATAACTAACAGGTATATTATCTATCAATGTTTCATGCGTAATTTGTATTACTTTGTTTATTTGAAAATTTATTTGTCATCGTATTGCTCCTTTACTCGTATTGCAACGTTTTCGTGGGTCTAAATAATTACGCTACACTAGTTTTGTCCTTACGTATTTTATTTAGCAGTAATTATTACTTACTACCTAATACTTCATTTTATCTCACTGTTTATTAATTTTGGCGCTGTGGCTCGCCGGTCTCGCTTTTTTGTTAATAAGGTTCGTATAAGACTTCCTCTGTTAGTCGCTTGCCGCGTCTTTTATCTTTCTCGTTGACCCGTCCTAGATAAGAAGAGTAACATCTCTCCGTATCGAGAGATCACTTTTGACGAAGTGATCGGAGAGCATCGCGTTGGCGGCCCGACGCGAAGCTCTCCGTTACACTATGCTTCAGTTTTAGCTTAGATCATAGCTACATGTATAAGTTTTAATAATCCAGCGTCATCCACCAATTGTTTCCAACCTTTCCTACTCCATCTTTTTCTGATTCTGTTATAGTTGATTTTAGACCTTTCCACTAGTTCTTTATACACTGTTTGGCGACATGTATTATATATTCTATACAATTTTTTACATATTTATCTACAGTTCCAGTTACTTGGTAGCTTTTCTTCGGCATTCCTCTTATCGATTTCTTGTTTGGTTTAGGTTTCTGTAATTATTATAAGATACCACATCATTCTGTCCATCTCTTTAGTAGCGCTAGTAAGTAAGAAAAATATTCATTATCCGCATACTGTCCGTTTGGTATCAGAACGTATGATTGGCAATAAACAGAGGGAAATATGTTTTCTCCAAAACTCCACACCCATCTGGCCCCCCTTATATCGCCGATATCCCTGCTCTCAACTTTCCTCTGACCAATATAAGGGGGCTCGCCGTAAAATCTCCTCCACGATCGCCCCGGAGACCGGAAATATTGGACAGTGAGCAGGAAGGATGCGATCGTCGATTGTGTCTGTCCGAGGAGAGGGGCGACGAGGGGGAGGGCCATAAGAAAATCTACCCCTAATCCTCTTTATATCGGTGGCTTATTGACGGTTGCGGGGGCGCAAGAATGTTCGATGTTTTGGCGGTTTATTGGAACTTTTTCATTAAAAGGGGTTCGAAGGGATTTGTTGTTCGAAGGAATGATGGACAAACGGGGGCGTGGGGGAGATTATTAGGGGAGGAAATGTGTTTGTAGGTTTTCGGAACGGGACTTGGGATTGTTTCCCTCTAGGTGTTATTACGCTGTGATTGCTGTTAATATAAACTAAACGACGAGATGAAAGTATGACAAAACGTCGAAGTCAGACTATTCTCACGAGGAATCTCATATTCCTTATCCACTTCTCACAACACTAAAACTTTCATGTCATCCATCCCATCCCAATAATAAATTGTAAACTGTAATAACATTAATGAGCGTCGATCAAAGTATAGCGACTTGACGAAATGGTGAAAGGCGCTCTCTCTCTCTCTCTCTCTCTCTCTCTCTCTCTCTCTCTCTCTCTCTCTCTCTCTCTCTCTCTCTCTCTCTCTCTCTCTCTCTCTCTCTCTCTCTCTCTCTCTCTCGAACGAGAAAGGAAATTCTTAAAAATTAATTGGAAGTCAGGTTTGAAAATCGAATTTTTAATAAACCACTACGCCTTGTACTTCCAACTTGAAACTCCTAACTACTGAGGAGAATTTCACCTTTTCGCTTCTCGAATAGGGATTCTTAAAGGCCGCGCACAGTTCGTGAATGCTGCCGAGATACATTTTGGTATAATAACGAAGGTTGCAGTAAGTAAATTATTTCGTAGAATTAGCAAAAAAATATTTATAAAGAAAATGGAAATTTTATTCTTTAAAACAATTTTTATTTATTGATTCACACAATTTTAAAGCGATTTATACGCCAGCCTTAAAAGGAAATTCCCTTCACTGCCAATAGGCCATACCACAGACCATTAATATAACTAGACCCGGTGTTCGGTGTTCCCATTAGAAACTGATGTTTGTTTACATGCCAACATAGCCGATAGGCGCGGTGTAAAGGGGGAAGGAAATATGGCCGCCGTTGACGAATTTTGACAGCGTACAAAATAGCCATCCATAGGCGTATCAATAATAAGGGGCAAAAAGGAAACAAAAATAAGAAAATAATTTATTTATTTATTTAGATCAACGTGCAACGAAGCCGTTTACATGCTAGGTAACAAAGGTGCGAAATAAGAGACAAATGAAGTATAGAAGGACATAGATTATCAAAATCATCATGACATTAATAATGCATACAATAAGTATAGTCCAAGACCCATCTGTCAGAAATTTACTTTAGATTGACATAAGAGGTAACCGCAACCGCAATGTGTTTACATGAATACCTCGGGAATAATGTCTAGAATAAGGATTGACTTATTCTCCAAAGCGCAGAGGTTGGTAACATTGTTAAAAATGCAACAATTTAAAAAGGAATTAAAAAACGCGTTTTTTCCCGACTTGTTTTGCTTCTAACTTTTTAGGTATTGAATTTAGAAGAAAGTTGAACAGAGGAAAAAGTTGCAGAATCGCTTTTTACATAAAATGGCGTAGGTTATAAATTTAAAAATGTATTTGCGGTTTTGCCAAATAGTAATAAACAACAAAAAATCGGCCCAAAAAGTGTTTTTTTAACTTATTATTTTAGGCACTTTAAAATGTAGTTTGAACTTCCATATCACAGCTTCAAAATCTTGAAGTTATAGTAAAAGAATCCCGCAAATTTCATTTCGATCGGTTTATTAGATTTTGCACAATAACTTTGCAATCCAGAAAAATTGAAAAATATTGAAAATTTTCAAAATTGTTAATTTTTTTTGCACTATTCGATTTTAATAAAACTAGCGGTCATATATAAGAGGGAACAAGATTTCATGCACTTTTGTCAGAATTAAAAAATATTTATTAGAACGGTTACAGTCATTGTTTAAAGTTGTCGTTTTTTTTTTTTGCTTATAAACAAATAGATTATCTCGGCGAATTTTTTGTTAAATCAAATTCTGAAAACATAGCCGGAAAGTACTCGGAAAGACGCTTCTTTTTATACATAACATGTTGCTATTTTGCTCCTTAGCTTCTGAGATATAACTCCTCAAAGTTGTTTAGTGTTTAATAAAATGGTTAATAATGGTTAATAAAATTACTATTTTTTCTCATATCTTAAGAAATAATTGTTTCTCACCAGTAACCAGTATAATATTTTTCTTGAAATTTATATTAAAAAGATTGAAATTTAAATTTAAAAAAATGTCACGCTTCCAATTTTGCCAATTCATAAATTTGATATTTCTATTAAACACAGTTACAGGGTAGAAATTAATTACCTCGTAGTACTTTTAGGTTCAAAAACTTGAGGCATCGGTAATGGAACAGCATCTCTCGTTAAATATCTTGCATTGTCGGTTGCACCTATTTTAGACACAAAATCATCTTTATTGAAATGTTTTCAGCAAATATAGGACCATTTTGTTGTTATCATTTTCGCTAAGTCCCAAAACAGAAATCCAAATATTTCTTTTAATTGGATCTACTGGAAACTTAAAATAATAACACTGATAGTACGCCACTGAAATGATACATAACCTCAAAAATGTCATTAATAAATCTCTTTATTCACCTATGAAAACACAATCCCGAGGCTTTCCCTGTATCGCTATAAACGTTGCATATCTTGCACCTATTAACCATTGTCAAATGTTTTCTATTTTTATCAAAATACACACACAAACCGCGTACACAACGAATTCTATCACGTGAAAGACTAGGATGCGATGTTGCCACTCATAACAAAAGTCTATATTATGTTAGATTTACGTACAACTGACCAACTACAGGCGAAGTAGGCTGGATGTATACGCAAATCGTAAGCAAAGAATTCGTCATCTGCATTCATGCAACAGCGCAAAAAACGCTTAGACTGTGCTAAGACCTTGGCAATACATTATTGTGTAAACAAACGGGTCTAGTTATATTAATGGTCTGTGGGCCATACCAAGTAGGGTTGCACTGATGATGAGTGTTAAGTGCTCGAAACATATTTGGTTATTGACGGACGATCTACCTTACAATTAGTTACGTTGGATGAGGTGTTTGACCTGCCTGTTAGTATATCACATGCGTAATTTTTCATTTTAAATATAATTACAAATAACTGCAATTTAAATTTTTGAGGCGGATGGTGATGCAGCATCTGTAAAATAGGTACTCATTTCCCTATTACGCTGTATAAATCTGGCAGTTTTTAATCGAATTGTTTCTCAGGCAGCTGAATATTTGCAGACACAACATAACTTATTCTCCTTATTGTTTCAAACTTGAACATTTTTAACCAGAGGTAGTAAAATGCTCAAGAGTATTAATACAGAATTAATCCCATCGACCTTTCACGTTCAGAACTCCCCTCATTAATGTGAACAACTGAAATATTTAATTTAAATTCGAGAGAGATCCGAAGCGATCCGACCCCTCCCTCCACCCATCTTCGTCGAAGACAATTGCGCCAAAGGGATCAAGTAGGGCACGACAAATATCAAATATATACAACAAGTTCGGAGATATGGATTTCATTTCTGCGAAAGTAGTTCCTTATATTCATAAGTTTACTTGATACAAACTTTATATTGCTGTCTCGGCAGGCAGGAAACTTCAAAAGATAGAAACGGCGACGTTCTTCTGACAAATATCGTATCTCCCTCTGTCTCTCTATATATACCGTACATACTACGCCTTACTTCATCCCGGAAAGTAAACTCTCATATATATTATTATTGCCTCCATGTGATAAATGGTTCTAATCTTGAACTTCATTAAGTCCATAAATTTGTAATAAACTTATACACTACTCGACTAGGTCGTCATTATTAATGCTTAATCTTTTGCTCCGTTGTCGCTTATGCATGATGTCAATTTCTCGTTTCGGATGCATTAACTTCTCATTCTGAATGTATAACAAATTAAGAAAAGTTTGCGCCTCGGGCTCTGAATACATCACAGGGACGGTTACCGAAGGAACTCTACCGAAGCCCTTTTTAAATGAGTCGTTATTAGGGAATAAGAAAAGAGTAATGCAGTAACAAAAGGAAGCGTGGAAATCAGAATGGAAAGGGGTTTGTTATGCCAATTACTTTAAAAGTTTTAAAAACACGTGCCTAATCAAATTTGGTACCCAAATTTTTATTTTTCTACGAGTAGCCGTAACATCAAATCCGTATATTTCTTATTTGTTGGGCAAGTTTACTACAGCTGATTTTATTAATCTAGGGCACACAAGTAAAACGTTTTTATTCTTTAGCTTTCTCCATATAAACATATCTCTTTAGAAAAATGCCACTTTGTACACTCACTAAGAACTTTTAAAATTGTTACTATTTTCTGAACAATTCAGTTGCTGACAATGAACGGAGTTTTGAAACGTTAAAATGTTTTATATGTGTAAGTCCAGAATATAAGGTATTTTGTGCACTTCCTTACATAGTTCGACACGCCATGAGCTTTGCTACTCGTGAGAAAAGTAATACTTTACACGTACTAAATGTAACTTCTAGATTAAACAGTAAAACTATTTTCAAATAATGGTGTTATTATTAATGAAATGCATATAATAGACAGTAATATTTTGATACATGGATGACACGTGAGCAAGGTTCCTACTTTTACTTGTAGTATTTGTCCACATTAACTCTCCCATTATTTGGAAAAGCACCACATTACTTACTAAGTAAAAATGTTTTATGAGGTAGCTTTTCCCCTACTAATTGGAATGGTAAATGCTTATTGACTGGGAATTATTAAAACCATTGTTACTATTTTTTAACCACTGGGTGGTTATTAAACTAGATTTGCGAATATAACACAGCTTGTGAGTAACGTTACTCATTTGACTGACGGTTTTGTCTATAGACGTTTTCATACTAGTGAGAACGTAGGTGTAACGTTATTCACAAGTAGCTGTTAAATTAAATACTGAAACAACCAAATTGTTAAAGCTAAATTTGCGGATGAAGAATTTTTATTAACACATCTCGTGAGTTACCTAATATATACTACACGTAGAAATTATCTACAGAAACTCTCCCATTCGTGAGAAAAGGCGAACGTTATTCACTGTTACTGGTATTTATTGGTATTGTTAAGATGTAAGTAAGTTGTTGTTCATAAACTAAAGCGGATGTAGAATTTCTATAGGTACAACCAGTAAGTAACGTTTCGTATTCTACTGGTGGGTTTCGTTTGCATAAACTTTTCTATTAGTGAGAAAAGTAGCACTTTATTCTCAAATAGTCATTGAACTAAACACTAAAATCACCAATTTCTGCAATTAAATTTGAGGACAGAGAATCTTTATCTATACTTCTCGTGATTAACCTAATCCATTCTACATCCAGAATTTGTCCACAGAAATTCTCCTGTTCTTGAGAACAGCTGTGAATTATTAACTCGACACTGTTAAATTGTTACTTAATATTTGTTAAACAAATGAGTTGTTGTTCTGAATAAAACTTACTGGTTAATTGTTGTACCAGACATAGAATGTTTTCGATACAAACAATGAGTATCGTTATCAATTTTATTGATAGGTTGTGTTCACAAAAACAATCTCATAAATGAGAAAAGTAGTAATTTATTCACAAGTAGCTGTTAAATTCAACACTAAAACAACCAAATCCTTAAACTTAACTTAACTTAAATCCTTGAAATTGTAAAATTAGTGAATTGACAAAAATTATTATTTTGGTAACGGTGAAATTGTTTTTCAGTATACCTCGACTTGTTATTTTTCTTCTTTTCATTCGTAGGATTTGTGCATTGGAACATTTCCACTTCTGAGCAAAGTAACACTTTAGTTGCAATAGCCGCAAGTTACTGTCATATATAGGAGTTTTACTTCTTTTAAAACAATTATTAAGCAAATTTTCCGATATAGATTTATTTTTCTCATCAAGTCGTGAGTAATATTAGTTTTTTAGTTCATATTATTTATCCATATGAACTTTTCAACTCGAAGAAAACAATGTATTTACCAATTATGCTTAAGTCAAAAATGTATTGTATGCTTTATTGAGTTCGGTTATATACAACTGATTAATAAAGGTGCTTTTTTCACTGGTAGAATTTGTTCATATAACCCACACTCACTAGTAAAGGAGCAATTTATTCCCTAACAAGACAGTTAAGTTAGAAGCATTTGAGTACATTTCATTGTGAAAATGTAGTAATGGCTATTTTTAAGAACTTACCTGTTAGTGTTCTGGAAACCACTTTTTTCTGGAATAACATGGGGAGTGAGTACTAGGGGCTGTAGTTCAGTGAATTCTTAAATTTCATTTTAAATATCTAACCTAACCTACTTGAACTGTCGATCGATCTTCCCGAATTTACAACAGGTCCGGTTATAGGATTTCCCAAAAAATCCCAAAAAGTACACAAGCACTCGAGGTCCCTTCAGAGGATCCATTCCGATATGTTTGGATGTTTCGCACGTCTGTACGCCTCTGGATTACGCTGAGCTATAGATATCGTCCATAATGCGGTCTAGAGGCGACAGCAGGAAGTGTCCCCACTATATCCTGTTCGGAATATCCTTATCAGGACGAAGGATTCCACGGGCTATGCTGATTTCGCCTTCCGATAAATACACAATTTGTATGTATCTCTTTGTATTGCAACTGTTTTAAAAGATATCCATTTGAATATTTTCTGAGAGGATCGGACTGAATATAAAATGTTTCATGCCGTATAATAGAGGAAATAATATAGCTACGTACGTATGCATGTAATGGTGTAGGGCTAATTAGCTTGTTAGGGTGCTTTGTTCAATATGACTGTATATTGTTAAATATTGGGTCTAATTAAGTCGGCAACGAATGAAAAACAGTTTTATGAAGTCCTGCATCTTAATGAACGGATTGATTTGTTAGGATGGTTGATTAGAGAGTTTGTAGAATTGAACTTGGATTACGTGTTTTAACAAAAAAGTGTGCGAGTCTTGGAGGGTTTGAGGGTTTTTTATTATCCCCAGTCAACTTATGTGTATACCCTACTGTTAAAAGATTTTATTATTACAAAATTATAGATAGCACAGTAACTAGTGTCTTCATTGGAAGTCCTTGTTGGAAATTAACTAAAATGATAATGAACTTTTTACCAATTTAGCTTATTACTTTAACAGTTGTATTAAATGTACGTTTTTTCGATAGGTATTTCTAAGAAGATTTTCAGCTCCTCAAGGAGTTATGAAATTTTCTTCCACAGTTTAAATAGGTTCGACTGTTTGCACATCTAATGTAGTTACCATTTCTTCTTTTGGCGTTTCATTAATTTGCAATAGCTTTATTGAGAAAAGTTGAGAAAACTATTAACTCTACACAATTTCCAACTATTACTTTTCAATACATTGATGTAATATACGAATTCATGGACTAAATTGACTAGAAGAAGTTCCAAATTTACCCAGTTTTTCCATTTTTCTCTACTAGTAGACCTAGATGAACCCTATTAAAGAAACTGGCACACTTCAGTGTTGTCACAGTTGCTCTACTAATTTTAAAGTTGTCTATAATATTCATTCGAAATTTTTTCCAAGTGACATTAAATTTGTTTTTCATTGTTCCAGTGTCAAGAGAAGCTAATGGCTCACTCACCTTGTGCAAGAAAATCTTTGACGCCTGATTTCACGCTTAAAACCTTTATAACAGAATTAAAAATTCAAAAATCATTCGACGCTTCCAGTTCCAATTCAATTTTTTCAACGGATCCCACAACATTCGTCGTTATCTCTACTATTTGCCTTATTCCCTTTGAGAATTTTTATCGTAACAAGTTGAGAACGTTGAACAAGAGTCGGGCATCGTATTTTTAAACACATTTTAAATGCTATTTAGGTAATAAGTTTTAGTTGTGTTGCTCATTAGCGAAACGAACATTAAAACTCATTTTCCTGGAGGAAAAACCTAATGTAATGCCACGTGAAAAAACTATGATGCTTGTGTTACAGGAAAGATGTGGAAAAAGGGGATGCATTTCAGGTTAAAGCTGCTCGCCAGAGGCGCCAAGCCTCTAACCAAGGGAAACGTGATAAAATTATGTAATTAATTGCTGATTTCAGGTGTCAACTTTTTTGATTAACTCGACAGGGTAAAATAAATAAATAATAGTAATAGGTAATGTTTTCTATAATAGCTATTTGTGAGACAAGTGTTAAAAGTGCATGTTTAAGGAACGCGTTTGAAAGTTTACAGAACGAGCGTAGCGAGTTCTGTAATTAAAACAAGTGCCTTAATCGCACTTTTCCCACATGTAACATACAAGATTTTTTCTCATTCACAAATAATTAAGATGTTTCGAAAAATACCTGAAATACGTCAGATTTTGAACTATTCAAAGTTACAATCCAACTATTTTAGAAATCACTGTAATCGTCTATTACCAGTGTCTATCGCCATCTGGCGATACGGTGATAGACACTGGTGATAGACGATGATCGAGGAAAGTATGCCCTTTGGTGAAACGACTCCATTCGACCTATTAACCATATTTCGAGATTCGCATACGATTCCGGAGAGGGCATCTCGATTTATGCCAGCATCAACAAGAAGTGGAGGTCATAACAGGTGCTAGGACTGGTCACAGACGCTCGGAGTTACTTTTCCCGGTTTCCCGGGCTGTCTGAGTATGTCCCTTAAAGGGCATACGAACATAGATTATCGACACTTTTGGTGTCATGGGCCCACGGTCTGTTTTGGTTGAGTTTTAAATTAATAAATCGAGAACAATAATATAAACATCATACTATCGATAATATAAAGGACAGCGTCTATATGTGTTACCGCTAATATTAAAACACTTTTCCATTACCTAATTTCTCGGACTTGCGCACGATTTTCGCTGAAATTGGCCCAGAAAAATCTGGCAACCCCCAATTCCCTTTCAATAATAGGTGGTCAATAATATGGGTGAAATTTTTTTGGTCCATTTTATTCGTAACATTTAAAACCCCAGAATTTCACATACAAATGGGGTGAAAATTTGGGTTCAATTTATGCAATGATTACAAAATAGTTAAAAACTCGATAGGATTATAGAGTGTTCTCAAATGGTCCATAAAAATGAGATAATCCTAAATTTCAGTTTCTGAGGGGGTAAAAATAGGAAACAGATTAGATCGACTTCCGAGCGAAACCCGGTGGATCGGTTAATACTCTATAATTACAATCTGATCCCCAAGATTAATAGATACTTTTGTTCTAATGTAACATATTTACATCAAATTCATCGTCCTACTCACTAGTATACCAAGTGGTCTGATCATTTTGGAAATACTACATTTTACGTGTAACACAAAACTACGCAATTGTCTGTTCATAAGTTTCACAAGCTTGAACTAAGCTTCATGAACTAAAGCTGCAGGTGCTTGACCTATTTTAAAACGGTTGTTCCTTTTGAGCATTTTCACTAAATTGATATTATCAAGGTGCTGAATAATCTTCATCTTTTGTTCGTGTCATCTTCGGGAATATGTTCGTTTTGCTAAGTTGGAATTTGTAAATTTGTTTTTATTCAACTTTATACCCCTTCTTTTAGTTTACTTCTTAATCTGATCCATGGTTTCTATGTTTCTGTTAGCTTCTTCATTATCTGTTCTAATAGATGAAATTATAGCATCTCTGCAATGGTATTCTACTCAAGGTTAAGGCTTTCACAGGTAGTACAATAGAAGGTACAATATGGAGAGTACTGATCTTAGTATACTAGCTTGAGGTACCTCTCTCTTCAATTATGTTAGATCGGTATATGCTACTTCTTGTTTTATTATCAAGAACATATTGATGTGGCGATGAGAAATTGACTTGAGGTTTAGGCACAAGGTCCAGGCTCTTGAACAAGAGCCTGTACCACCTATAGAAGGACGGTGGACTAAACTTCCTTCCTCTTTCCTACTTGCTCATCATTTTCTTGGTTTTCATGTTTGTGTGCAAGGTTTTCTGTTATAGGCTTCAATTTCCTCTAGAAAGCAATTATTTATGGAAATTAGAAATGGCAGGCAAAAACGAAATGCGCCGATATGATGTAGTTTCAAGGGAATGCACGGTTATCATTTCTGATACTCCTATTCCATTTTGGATGAGACGTTGATAAGGTTGGCTGATATAAGGGTTACGTAGTTTCCATTTTTTCCTGAGCGGTACTAAGCATTCTTTTTCTTGGGGTTTTTAGTCTTGGGGTCGAGTTACGTATTGTGATAATAACAAGAATAACTATAATATTTGATATTAACTTCACGTGTCAAATTTGGAAAGTATTTTTGATTTAGTTGATTTACATTTTGGTATATACTGAACAACAGCTACACGCTACCTAAAAAAATATTTAGTGAACGTGTGACATCTGCATTCTAATAAAAACATAATTTTATTATAGTGTTAATTACTGATGTGGGAAGGGGGGCAGGTGTCAGATTTAACTAACGAATTTGATGTGGTTACAAATTCCCGTGAAAAGAACTTTTTTAGTGAGTCATGTTTGTATTATAATATTGCGAATAATTTTTGATTTGAGGCGGTCATTCTTTAAGCTAATATCGGATTAATGGAGTTGTATGATGTGAAAACATAATAGACTATTTAAAAAGCTACTTCTAGAGCACGATGTTTGCATCGTAACAACAATAAAAACGTCATTTGTTTTCAGCCGTTAGAATAAAATTGTAGGTTAATTACGCTTCGCTCCCGTATTTTCCCAGTTCGCGCTGTCCCTGGATAAACGTGTATCTCTCGTATAAGGGCGAGTTTTATATTTGGGACATTAAATTCTTTTAATTACTTTCTGTATCTACATATTATACGTGTAGTTCGAGGCCATTATTTTTCGAATTGCGAACGTACTGTGTGCCTTTTTGGAATACTGATTAATTCTGCGGCATAATATATTTTATTCCTCGGGATACCGACGTACAACGCAAAAATTTACACACGTGGTTAAAAAAATCCTTATTCGCGTTTACACAATGAATATTAATTTTATTTTTGCTAATATATTTCGGGGCTAACGGAAGTACGATATATATACGCGGGATTCGTTTTATTGCCGTATACCGAAGCTTCGTGATTATAATGTGCCGGAATTACGAATTCACCTCTGCATTTTTTTAATTACGTTTATTACCGCGATACCTCAATTACATAACACTTGGGCTAGAAGCCATATATCGTTATCAATAGACATTATGAACTGTATGGCCATAAATCCATCTTATCAATTTTAATTAAGACGTCGTTTTGTCAAAAGGTCGAAACAATAGCTGAAAATTTTCCCGTCCGATTCCCCTTTAAATGAATCAATTTACCATCCTGATATCGCAGTATATTAGTTTCCACAAAGGCACTATCCTCTGCCTTTATATCAAGTATCGGATTACTAAGGAATCTAAAAGGATTCGTACGCATAGTGGGCACGCCATCCTTCCAATAAGGCAATAATCCTTGAGGTCCTTCGGATGTATACAGGAATTACAAACACGCAGGGGCGCCGCGGGATTTCAAAATTTAGGAAAGCGCCTGAAATTAAGCTATTATAGAATGCGTAAAATATTTACGTGTTTTTATAAAATATTTGTGAAAGTATATAAGACAATTTTTCAGATTTCTTCACGTTCAATATTAAGAAGTGATATAAAATGTTTTTTGCGCAACCCGGTTGAAAACGTGTCATTTCTATATACATGTACCTCGCGGAAAGCGACGAATTGCCGGCCGACCAGCTCCGAACGTACTTTTCCGCCCTAGGGCGGAAAAGTGCACATTCCCGCCTGGCATAGAGATGCGCGGCGTAGAGATGAGCGAAATATCACGAACTGTGATTGGTGAAAACGATTGGTCTATGGTCGCAACACACAATACACATATCAGTACAAAGCATTATCATAGGACAAGTATTTTAATATCGAAACTGATTAAGTTTCTCGTTATTTACTTATTAGCGGGTTGCGCAAAAAGTTCTGTGTTCACCATGGGCGGAAACTAAATTTTAACGGAAGTGGCCCTCGTTGAGATGTTCGTTTTTCCGCACTTGGTAAACAATATGCTATTACTGAGGTAGATAGAGATATTACAGATATTCTTAGATCCAGAATGTTTATCATTTTATGATAGATAATGAGAGATATATTGTACGATTTCAGATTCCATCTCTTCTCTTATGTGTGGATACCCTACCAAGGAGAAAAAAATTACAGTCGAGATTACACTACTGCAAGAAATAAAATTACGAAATATGTCTCATAATGAAAATTGACCATAGAAAGTATGTAACTCAATAGTATGGGGTGTAAACATTGACATGTAACAATCTGATTTCTGAACGATAGATTTTGGAGAATAATCAATTTCATCTCTCTTCGTATTAACTTTTACATAAAATAATTTGTCGGAATCGTCAAATACCATCTGTTTTGTTTTGAGATTTTACAGAATTCCAAAATATTTTCGGTAATTCTCAAGAAAATTGCCTAAGTCTCAAGGTTTTGTATTGTATTGTTTTCGTCTCCTACGGTCAGATATGATTTTCAGAACTTATGCGTACCTTACATTTTTAATATTGTTATTGTTATATATAATAATATTGTTGTTACATATTGATAAAATTCTATAAATAATCTTTCTCAGAATTGTTTTATTATTTAGATAGATAGTATGTTAGATTTGGTACAATTTTAGCAATAGTAAGGGTTTTTGTATTATTTTGTTCTTGAAATTTTCCATTTTAGTATCGGTAAAATTCTATAAATCATAATTCTTTTTTTCTAATTTTTATAACATATGCATGATTTACAGTTATTCATGCACCATGTACCTCATGCCACATTACATTATATTTCATTTCTGAAGTTACGTACAACTTCAAATTAATTTGTAGAGCTTTCCTTTTGTAGCATAAAGCATCTCTCTGTGACCTTTTCTCTCCAAACCTCAAATGCGATTTTTAAATTATTAATAAGCCAAAGTGTTTATTTCTACTCAAATTGGAGCAAATATATTCTTAGATTCATCATCATCATCATCATCAAGAATCAGATTTATCAGATGTCATATAATATATATATATATATATATATATATATATATATATATATATATATTCAATAAGATAGGGTTTAGAGTTGCTTGGATAAGACAAGGCAATTTAGTTTATGGTAATTTTAAAATTAATACAAATAAATCAATTTTCTGGAATATTATGACAACATTCTACTTCCATCTAGTCTGTTTGGTTAATTATAGTATCAAAATTACTAATAGGTTTGAAATGAACTTTGGTGTCCTAATTTACTTCAGTTGTAATTTATTTTCATTGAAAAGCTCCCCAGAATTTGTAGTAATCATTACGGTTGTTCTGTTATTTCTATTCCAATATATAAATCATTGATAAATGTAATAAAATTATCAAATTCATGATACATACATTTTTGTTATTTTTTTTCGGATGTTTCGGAGTAATTTCTATGTATATCCTTTTTAGAATTCTAAAAGATAACACTCACAAACTACAAATATCCTAAGAGTTTTAATAAAATTTTCTTAATCGTAGTGTCTCCGTCCGTGATTATTTCACTCCATAATTTCTCGGTATCTACTATAGGCTTACTTCTAGAAAAGACTCCTCCCTCGCAAGGGTCACTTCGGGTTCCTAATTTTCTCACGTAATTAAACCAGATTATTCCTTTCTAAGGATGATCGCTTCTTCGTAAAGAGCCGTCCTAAAATTGTAAAACATCCCCACTATACGCCTCTGCTTCCTGATCCTGTCCGGCGTCTCGTTCACCGTCCTGTAGGATCTCCTGATATATGACATTGGTCCAAGCAGACTTGTATTAGCCCTGCACCTAAAGGGTTGATATAGGATAAGATTAGGTAATTAATTGGTTATCGCGTCGTATATCCTTTACAACGGAAATTACATCAAGGACATCGGGAGAGGACGAGGATTACGGCACCAAATTGATTTATTAATTGGACCAGACGATGCGGAGAACTTTTCGTGTTAAGGTTTTATTTTTTGTATTGGAAATACGTTCTGATTCTTGTGCAAAATGTGGGCACGTACGTGTGCCAAATGGAATTCCTTTGATAGTGTGGGTTTTGCTTCTTTCATCTCGGCGTTGCATTGAGAGAAAAAAAATGTTGCGAGTACGTTTTCCTTTAAGAAGAAAAATTTTAATTAATACAAGTTTAAAGCGTCGCGGCGGCATTGCTCCGGCATCCCTTCAGCATGTAGTGAAAATCGCAAAAGACTGTTTAATAAACATATAAAGGGCGCTGCTGCGCTTTTGACTCTGCAAAGCTTTTTAGCAATTAATTTCTTCCAAATCAGGTGTTTTCAATACCTTTTAGAAATTGATTTTTCACCATTTTTAATTAAAGAACTGCTTCGGGGCCTCTCTCTCTCTCTCTCTCTCTCTCTCTCTCTCTCTCTCTCTCTCTCTCTCTCTCTCTCTCTCTCCCTGCGTGTTTGCGTATTTAAAAAACATCTCTCTTTCTACCGCGACCGTATTTATCAGTTTCTGCCTTTTTCTGTTTGCGATTTTCACATCAAAGGATTGCTCTTTCTTTTGTCTTCTTTGAAATGAGTGAGATTCTTGCTTGATTATAAAAAGAAATGCGAAATTATAAATTCATTAATATGCGAGTGCGACAACAACAACTTGATAACGCCTACAGGTAAACATTAATTTGTATTTCGGGGCGACTTCCAGCGAGGGCCTTCGAGGGGATACCTTCGATCGTTTTGTGCTTCACTGCAGTGTCACTCTGTTCAGATACAGTCCTCCGCGAAATTAACGCACAACCAAAATTAACTGAAAACTTATTTTCAATTTATATTTCTTCAATGATATTTTTTTTGTGATACTCTGCGATTCTATAAGGTTAGACTGACTTATGATCTTAATTACATCTTAATTTTTAACTATTTTTCAGCCTAATAATATTTTTAAAAGGATTGCAATACCCATGGTTCTTCAAAAAATGGCAACATTCTGTGAAGTATTACAGCTATAACGGCAAATTAACATTAGTATCAGATAATTGTAGTATAGGATAGTTTTATGCCACAAAAATAATAATATACTACAACGATATTAAAAAAACACTTTTATATTTAAATTGACTGATGAGTAAAAAGTAAATTTTTGCATAAAAAAAAATTGTCTTCGGCGGAAACTAAAAGCGTGTGTTCTTACGATATTGATATAGATTAAATAATTCTATTAATGATGCAGGGGAAGCGCCTACACTTTTATTTTATGTCTGAGATAAAAATTGATAGAGAAAAATTCACTTTTATTTCTAGTACATTTAAATATAACTGTTTTTTTTTCTCAGTAGATTCCAAGTAGAATAATATCCCGAAGTTCGAAAAAAATTGAAGCAATCGGTTTAGTTTGTTTGTTGAATCTATGTGGATTGGGCATTTTATCATGCTTTACCCATTCGTTCCTTTATATATATATATATATATATATATATATATATATATATATATATATATATACAGGTTCCCATTATAGGTTCCCATTCCACCCTTCTCTCACACACGCGCAGATATACGCAGGTACGTGCATATTGTTTAAACGGGAACACGTAAATTGGTTCCCAAGTTAATCAGGGTCAAAAATAATATACCAATTGGTTCCCGCAATTTTTGGTTTACCTGACCTGTAAGTGTAAATTGGTTCCCAACGTTTATAATTACCTGAGCTTTACAAAAAACTGAAGTAGCTTATTTTGCGTCTCTGCATTGTAAGCAGAATGAAATATTTTTTTACTGTGGTAAAAAATAGGCAATTGGAAGGGGCAAGGGAAAACCTGATAGGCAATTGAAAGGGCAAGGAAAAACTAGATAGGCAATTTAAGGGGCAAGGAAAAACCTGTGTGGGTTCGAACTCGCCTCCTCCGACAATATCAGGTAAACGAAAAATCCCAGGAACCAATTTGTACATAGATAAGAGGCACTAAGTACTACCTTTTAATTTCTTACCTGCCGGGAACCAATTTACCAACACCGGTTTAAACATATACATACTAGATACCTATACTGTGTGCTGTAACATCGTACACACGTGCTCACTTTTTACCAATATAAGACAATACTTATATTTATTAGTTTATTTCCCATTTATTTTTTCCTTAATATTAATAAATTTAAATTACGTCATTACGAATTTAGGATTTCTCACATATATTTATTCGATCCACTTGTAGTGCAGTGATTTAAGAAACCTATGCTTTCCTTCTCGGTCATTCCCGGAGTGCCTTATTTTGGTTTTATTTTTTGATATAATGTAGAGATTTTTGAGTAACAGTTGGAACTTGGCATGTAAATGTTGCAGTTAAGAGAATGTTACTAACTTTAAAAATAAGTCGTGATTATTACACCCTGTACGCTTGAAAAAATTAAATTCCATAATAAAGCACAGAAATCTTAGAAATCTGCCAAAAGCTTTAGTCAAAAAATTAATATTACAATTCTGTTTGTTGCTATGTTAGTTTCTTAACGTGTATTATTCAGTGATGGCAAGAATTCACCTGCACCAATCACAAAAGTTGTGGTGTATTAAAAAAGACGTGAATTATAAAATATACACAAAATTCGTTTATTCCCCGTGTAATCCTGCCAGTATCTTTCCCCCTGTCGAACGAGTTCTTTCTCCCTGGCGATGAAATATCCGACGAGATTAACGCCACACCTTTTTTCCTTGGTAAATTCAGTCCCCAATAAATGTTTACGATCGCAGGTCTGAGGAATTACTTAGACATCCCTCAATCACTAACTCCAATAAGGCATTTTTATGTGGGGGCGAATTATTTTTGGACGTGCGAAACGCACCGACGGCCTTCCGTAGCACAGTCACTTACGCGAAAAGTATAACTGAAAGTTTAACTTTTACAGACAGTTTGTGTGAAATTATTACTAATTTTGGTAAAATGTATCTTGGTTTAAAAACCCCAACAGCGTGCAGTATTGTTAAAGGAGGATAGGTGCATCGGAAAATTCGAAAATTTTGAATTAAATTTGGTGGGAATGTGCTTCGAATATCTTTGATGACTAATAATTTCATCCCTTAAGGGCGGAGATCCGAATACGACGTTTTAATTTAATTATCCCCAAGCAGAGAACGTTTCATGAACACCCGTACTATAACCATTCTTCACACCACGGCAGCTTTTATTAAAGACCAGTGGACACTATGAACTATGTAGGAAACGTCGATATACCCATCTTCCGACTTTTACAGCATTTTAGCCTTCACGTTACATCACAGAGATTTTATTCTTTTTTGATGGGAGAAACGTATTAGACGAATGTGTGTATCGTGGCTTTACGGGATGATTTTTTCTTGTATTGACGCCTTTAGTAATAATAAAATTGTAGTAAAATATTTGTGTGTAAGGTTGATAGTATAAATCTATTATCGAGGGATGGGATCTAGAGAGCGAGATTACGCTCCGTCGTACGGTTTATTTGTTCTTATTTTCGCCTCGATCGGTCGCTTCCATCAGCTTATTACACTCTGGGTTTTCTTGTCGGAAATGGAAAAGATGGAGATTTCTATGGGTGCCGGGAAATGTCTTTGCAGGGAAAATTCGAAAACAGACAACGTCTGCATACAAACGTTAGGAACACTCTGATTCCAGGGTATTTCAAATGGTAATACATGTTAAGTCTTAGTTGTGACGAGTGAGGTCAAGAATTTGACTGAAACCAATTATGTTACCAGTTTGTTAAGAATATGATCATCTATTTTCCACGATTTGAAGTGAAAAATATCGCTTACTTCATATACACATCGATAAATAGTTACACCTGTCGACAAAACTTTTAACCAGAGACCAAATCAGTTGTAGATTTACGCAGATTTTATACGTACTAAGTCATAACAGCGTTTAGATACCTTAATCTAAAGACAAAAACGTTGTTTTGGCTGTACTTAAGGTTACATTAAATCGGAAAATACGCGTCTTCCGCTTTAAGGTCAATAGTCCATATTTAAAATAACGGTAAAAGGTCGGGAAACGCTGGACTTGACGAGACCACTTGTCCCTTATGTATTTTTGGGCGCTGATTACGAAAATGGGGGTTGGAACTTGCATCAATGGTTGGAACACCCCTAAAATTGCAAAAACACCCCTAAATAGGGGTGTCTTGTTTGTTTGGGTCGCTGATTTCGAAAATCGGGGTGTCGAGACTGGAAAATTTGTGTAACATCCCCCACATGCAAGAAACACCCCTCCCAAAGGGTGGCTTTTGGAAAAATTGACCAGTTATGCCGTTTCGCAAACTAAGCCATCTTATATGTTTTTTGGGTCGCTGGACTCGAAAATTTGGGTGTCGAGACTGGAAAATTTTTGTTACACCCCTGACATGGAAGAAACACCCCTCCCAAAGGATACGTTTTGCAAAAAATTGACCAGTTATGTCGTTTCGCAAACTAAGCCATCTTACATATTTTTTGGGTCGCTGGAAGCGAAAATCGGTCTCCCGACCCTTTAAATTTGAGTTACAACTCCCAAATTCAAGAAACACCCCTTCCAGTAGGTACACTCCAAATTAACTTTAATTTTTGAACAAAAAGTATCAAGATCTTTCTGATACTCGTATTTTTTTTAGTCTTTATTGAAAGTGATTTTCCGAAAACAATAATTACCCGAAAAAAAAAATCAATATTCCTATGAATTAAAATTCTTGTTTTGTTTAAATATGCCGCGTTGGAAGCACTAGGGGACTCCAGAGGGCGTGCGAATACAAGCCGTGGATTCAGGTTTCCTCTCTATATTCCCGTCTATATTTCTTGCATTCATATCTATTAATAAAAATATATTCCATTTTTAGATTTTGAGTTTTATATTTCATTTTTCAACAAAATCCATCCCTTTGGAGGGGTATTTCGTGCATGTGAGGGATGTTACACAAATTTTTCAGTTTCGACGCCCCGATTTTCGAGTCCAGCCACCCAAAAAACATATATGATGGCTTAGTTTGCGAAACACCGTGACTGGCCATTTTTTCCGAAAATTCACCCCTTGGGAGGGTTGTTCCTTGCATGTGGGGGGTGTTACACAACTTTTCCAGTCTCGACACCCCCATTTTCGAAATCAGCAACCCAAAAAAACAAAACACCCCTATTTAGGGGTGTTTTTTTTAATTTTAGCAATTTTTGCAAATTCCTATCTCGGCTCCTAATGGTCGAAAAAAGTTGTTTTTTTTTCAGTCCTACGTTTTGAATCCAGCTATCCGAATTTGTAAGTTAGAAATTTGTTGAAGTTATGAAAATGGCTCCAGGTCTATTTGTTTATAAAAAAAATCATCCCCTTTTTTTAAAGCGATAAATAAGGGATTGACAATTGTTTTTATCATATTTTCTAAAGGGGAAATGAAAATTTGGTTATTTTTTAAGAGAATAAGCGTTTGTGCAGCGCGAAATGTTTATCCAAAAAGACGTAACAGCAATGAACATTATGTGTCTTGGGATAAACAAATAGCAATATCTCAGCAACAAATTAACCAATTGACTTTTATAAAAGCTGTTTAGGTTTGGAGTTTTAAAAGCTATTTAGAGTAGTAAAAACCTAAATCGTATTATTTTTGCAATAAATAACCGATATGCAAAAAATGACCATTTTCAGTGGTTTTTTGGCATTTTTGCAATAAATGTCTAACAAAATTAATCGTGTCGTACTTCAAATTGTAGGTTTTTAAATTCTCTACAACTCATATTTGAAACTTTTCTCGCCAACATGCATACTTTGGATTGTAGAATCAAAAAACTTGTTTTTGCTAACTTTGGACACCTCCAATTTGTTAATGCACACTTTTTGAATGTTTAAAACTATATAGGCATGATCAACTAATCTTGGCCTACAACATTTGACCACTCCCATCCGGTTATGAATTAATATCGTGAAAAATCTACACAGACTGGGCTATTTAGCATATTCGACGATATTCATTGAATAGGGTATATATTTCTAAGGTTTATAATCCTTCACATTGAACCAAACAACGACCAAAGTAATCCCATAGTAAACGTTGTCGAGAAGAAAAATTAGCTCTTTATGTTAAACAAACTAAAATGCAGCGAATGAACGTGTACGTTTTTGTTCGAGATATCACAAAATCCTTCCCACTTATATTACTTCTGAAGTTGGTTCCAGATTCAGCACGTCAAAAATCTTCGAAAAATTATGGACTATTAAAAAAGTCAGTAAAATTATTTTTATTAAAGTCTGTGTATTTGTTGTGTCATTTTATTGCACACTATGGTACTAAAATGACAGTGCTAAGAAAAACCATAAAGATTTTAAGTAAAATGTAAGTAAAAATATATATTCTTCAAGCTTCTAACAGCCTCTAATATACCTGACACTTGATTATAACTTTAAGTTATATGCATAAATAATTATTGTAGGCAGAGTATTGTTTGTTACACATTATAAGATCGAATTTCAGTATTCAAAGGGCGAAGTGATTTGCTATTAATTAGGAAATTGTTTTTAAGTGCCTTGCCGAATATATTTGGGTGTTTGGGTTTTTATCTATTAAATACGGATACAAATATTAATACCATTTCTATTTAGAAAACTGTGAAAATTTTCAATATCTATGTAATTATTATCACATTAACCGAATTTAACACAATATTAGAAATATATTTTAATAATCTATTTGTAGTCATGTTCATAGTTAAGCAAAATTTGTTTAATATTTTAAGTATGGCGTAACAATAATCAGGTCAATAACAGGTGCAATGATTTGGTATATCAGCAACAGGTAATTAAATGAATTACATGTAATCGTGTGTATGAAGTATAATCAGCAAGAATTGTATCCGCCGAGTGAGAATAACATGGAGATATAAATTTGTATATATAGCGAAAGATTTTTAAATAAAGACATATTTGGGAGCGTAGACACCTAAATAGACATGTTTCGAACATTCTAGTGTCCGTTATCTGTACAATCTGACAATCTGTGCAAAAAGGGAACATGTCATGGCGAGAGATGTGAACAATTTTTTATTAATTAGACTTCTCAAAATGTTATTAGATTTTAAACATTAACTATTTTTTACCTTTTCGCAATAATACAGACAATTTAGTAAAAAAGAGCCTATTTAAGGGTCTAGGTGTACTGAGGTTTTGACTTTCTCATATAAGGCACTCGTATATATAAGCACTCGTACTTTTATATAAGGGGTACTCTAATTGGGTCGATCTTTAGAATTCGAGTTAATAGTATGTGTAGACGTTTTACGGTCTCCTGAGCCCAGAAAATATATTTTTGAAAAAATGCCTTTGCGTATATGTATGTATGCATCTATGTGTGTATGTGTTTCTGTAGTAAGTTTTTCTCCAAAAGTAAAAACCGCAATCGGTTCCAAATTTTAATTTAGAGTTTGTGTAATCTTTTGCTGTAAGATTTTATTAAACTTGTAATATTTATTCCACTGTGGAGTACGCAAAATATAATTAAATGACGTTTTTGGCTACATAATCTCCAAAAAGTAATTTACACTTCTCTCTTTTGAATTTTTGAAATTTGTCTGAAAATTCTCTCCAGTATTTTTTTTTTTTTTTTTCGAGTCCTGGAGTATAATTTAACTATCGAATGGTTATACCAAAGTTTGATAATGTTTTTGGTTAAATCGGTTCTTGTCGTTATCCGCTTTTTCGAAATCCACTTCAACATATTTTTTCAAAGTGTGAACATTTATTTTAAGTTGAATATTTATACTAAAGTTTAATGATATTTTTGGTTAAATCTTCGCTAAAGGACACGTTACTTTGTCTTTTTTTAGTTTTTGGAAATGTTCTCACATTCCATACCAATACTATTTTCTACACTTTGATCGGTTATTCAACTATCAAATATGAATAAAGAAGTGTATATTCTGCTACTGAATATGTATAATTAACCTTAAAATCATTTTTATCTAAATCGTTTCTTAGGGCCACTCATAATCTCTTGTCTTTTTTCGTTTTTTTTTTTAATTCCTCCCAAAATGCCTGATTTTTTTTTAACTTTATATGTTTATTTTGCTATCGATTATTTAAAATAAAAATGAGATAGTATTCCAAAGGACATTTTGGTGGTACTTTAAACGTTTTTTGTGAAAAATATCTTATTGTTGAATATTCACTTTTGACAGTGAATTATTTAATGTTTTGCTATCGCAGTTATTATAAATAAATAAGTTATTATAAACCTAACGAAATAAAAATTTCCGTTTATTTTAATATAAAATATATATACATATAATATTTTTAAAAGCGAAAATTTCGCTAAAATAAACCTTATTATAATATAGATTCTTCATTTCATTATACATTTTTATTTACAGTGGTTAATGTTTATAGTAATTTATTTATTTATAATAACTGCGATATTGTTAAACATTAAAAAAATCATTTTGTGTAGAGAATATAAGCTAACATTTTTAATTAATTTGAATATGCTATTCATTTCTAAATTAATATCTAAAAAAAAAACAAATTTCTAAAAACAAATTTGTGAAAAAAATTTAAGCAAAAAATTGGAAAAAAATTTTTTATTCATTTAAAAATTTATTACAGTAACAAATTACATATTAGTATTGTGAACTAAAAACTAATACAATTAAAAGATACACATGGATTTATATTAATTATTTTAAAAGATATAACAAACACTATGAAAATGAAAAGATCAAATCCACATCAAATGCTCCCAGCTGCTCATTTGCCTTCTTGAATTTGAAGCTTTGCCTAGGGCTTATTTTGAAAGGAATTCATTTCAAATATGTTTAGTTAAACTGTAATTCCTGACCTTTACAATGGAGCTTTTCTGTTAATTTTTATAAGCAACAACATGACGAATTTGTAAAAAAATAAGGTAACTTCGTTTGAAAGGTTTGTAGGGCAACGTTTCTTGTTCAAAGCGGTGTAAAATTACCTTTTGCATGAAAACAGATATAACTCTCTACCTCAATACAAAAAAGTTATTCAATAGCAATTTAAATTAGTAGAAAAACTCATCTTTAATTTGTACCCTTTAGAATTAATTCGCCTTTATTTTTACTCGACTTGGAGTAATGTAAAATTGTTTGGGATAAACGAATTAAATTCCGCAAAACCCACTCAATGAATTGTTTTGAAAATTTTGTTTACAATTTTGTACACCACAAGACCTTACTTTTTATGCAAAATCAAAGATGTACAGCTGTTTTTGTGGAAGTAATTAATAATTTAATTTCAATTGGTTTATGGTATTAGTAAGCATTATGATTATTCCAGTTTTTTGATAGGGTGTAGCAATACTAGACAGATATACTCATAGACAAAAATGTGCTAAAATTTGACCATTTCAGACATCTGACATTTTTCATACTTAATATTCAATGAATAAAAAATGGAAAAAAAGATATTGGCTGACAGCATATGACTTTTGTTCCTCTACATCTAAATTACTAAAAACGAAACGATCGGGCATAGTGCACAGCCACAGTCACAGAAAAAAGTTATTTAGATTTACTATTGAAAGAAAAATAATGTCACATTGTGAACTTAGGTGTGAAGGTATGAATGTGTGTCCCTTTAAACAAGAAGAGCAAATAAAACCCTTTTCACAAGCTTATATAATGGAGCAATTTGAAATTTATCCTGAGAATTTATGGAACTTCTTACATTAATCGGTATTATGCATTCTTTGAAAATTTCTCAACTAAAACCAGCCTTACATACACTCGTTGATGTCGCAAACTTTTGTCCTCCTTGTCTTTTCTTTGTTCTAGATTACTGGTTCTTTCTATACAACGTATGTAGACATATTGATAATACATCGTAGACAACTGCAAAATTGACGTACACTTACACTTTACACACTTAACACGCACTTTATCACCTTACATAAACCGCAGTATTGAGAGCAGGGTCAGTAGTTACCCACTTTAAAATAAATCCAAAATTGCCTTTGCTCGCTTAAAGACCAGTCTATTCCGGAGGAAGCTCCCTACGACAGGATGAGATCAAGTATTTCAGTGTTCCTTTTGATCATCAATATAAGTTGTTAAAGTTACATGAACGATTTGTCTTTTGTATAAGGTAATTAAGTGATTTAAAAAGGGAGACAAAAATGAATGCGGAAATAATAGAGGAATTAATGTGACTAGCTCACTGGGACGGTTGTATGGGCGCATATTAAATAGAAGAGGAGTACAACGAAACTAAAGAAAAGGGTGGATTCAGACTAGGAAGATGATGCACCGACGACACATTCCCTTTTTCAACAAGTTATTGAAAAACGACCAGCTCCAAACCTCGCTACGCATCTAGTATTTAGAGACCTGAAAACGGTCTACGATACAATCCCCTTGAAACTGGTATTTAATGTTCTCACGAAGACGAACTTTAGTAAAGGATATGTAAGAGAACTGCTAAATATCTATAAAAGTCCTCAGAGCACGATTACAATAGGAAATACTCTCTCGAAGACATTCACAGTAACGAAGGGTCTGAAACTAAGATGTTGTCTTTCTCCTACCTTTTTTAAAATCTATATCCAAGAATCACCATACAAATGAAGTCGGAAGTGCGCGGGCATGGGATTAAAGATTAATAACTGCGATTTGACATCGCTGTTCTTCGCGGATGATCGGGTGATAACTGCACGCTGCGAAGAAGATGCAGATTATATGCTCAGGAAACTCAGAGATGAGTACGAAAAATGGGGGATGAGCATGAACATGACAAAAACGGAATATATGTGAGTAGGTACCAAAGACGAAGATCCAGATTTGGAAATAAGTCACAAAAGATGCCACGATTAAAATTATTTGGGAAGTATCACCTCTAGTAAAGGAAGAACAGATCGCGATATAGAATACAGAGTGCAACAAGGTTGAAAAATTTTACAAATTCTGAATTCAATACTTTGCTCTAACATAACTACACTGAAAACCAAAATGATAATCTCCAAAGTAATTGTAGCGCCTATCGTTACCAATGGAGCGGAATGTTGGCAAATGACTGGGAAAGGAAAGAAAAAAGTGTACACTGTTGAAATGGGCTACCTGAGAAGAGCTTTTGCATATCAAGAACAGAATATATCCTTAATACTTAAATAAGACAAAAAACTAACAGAATACATAAAACGTTATAAATGATAAAAACTAATGGAATAATGGGATTAGGGAAATAATGAAAGACGGAGCAATAGATGATGACGCCTGGAGAGAGGACGAGATGGCGATCGAAATGCGGGAAACGGCAGCGTCTGTAGGACGCCCGCTTTCTTCAACTTAGTCACGAACTAATTCCAACGCTTATATAAACTCCTGGACAAAATTAACGCACCATACAATTAAACTTGTATAATTACAATACTGAAATTAATATTACAATAGCATTTTTATAAAAGCTTATAGTTAGGTACTGTCTAGTACTTCTAGTAGCTAGTAAATGAAATTAGCAAATCAGGGCGTTATCTCTAATAATTTTTTATTAAAGAAATTTTTTTTCTTGGAAACAATGCAAACTTGCAAACAGAAAACAAACGAAAACAATATAATTTTCAGACTTAGAGCTGTTCTAATATCGTGTATGTCCTCCTCTACTCCTAATTACTGCTTCCATGCGTCTTGGCATACTGGAGATCAAATTTTGAACGACTTCTTGAGGAATATTTTCCCATTCCTGCATTGCTGCACCTACCAGTTGTTTGCGGTTGGCAGGTGGAGGTATACGACGTCGAATCCTTTTTTTTAATATCGTCCCATAGATGCTCTATTGGGTTCATGTCGGAACTCTTGGCTGGCCATTCCATGAACGGAATAGCTATAGCATTTAAGTAGCGAATAACCTGCCCAGCCACATGAGGACGAGCATTGTCCTGCATAAACAAGAAATTTGGCCCGACAATAGGAGCAAATGGCATTACATGGTCAACAACAATATGTTCCAGATAATAATCCGCATTCATTGACTTACCACGTATGGAGACCAATTCTGTGCGGCCATCGAAACAGATGCCTCTCCAAAACATTACAGAGCCACCACCAAACGGAACTCTTGGAGAGATATTCATCATCATCATCATCATCATCATCATCATCATCAATTCTCGTCCACTGCTGGACATAAGCCTCCCGTAGTAATTTCCATCCCCTTCTGTCCCGAGCTGCGTTCATCCAGTTGGAATAGATACGCTTTATATCATCCGACCATCGGGTTGGTGGTCGTCCTCTGCTGCGGAATGCATCGACTCGCGGTCTCCACTCTGTCACCTTTTTCGTCCATCTGTCGTCACTGACCCTAGCCAGGTGTCCGGCACAGTTCCATTTAAGGGTAGCAATCTTCTCGATGGCGTCGATTACTTTAGTTCTTACCCTTAGACTTGTATTGGAAACCCTGTCTCTCAGAGACAGACCTAGCATTGCTCTTTCCATAGCTCTCTGTGCAACTCCGATTCTATTAACTGTCCGTCTTGTCAGGGTTAAAGTCTCGGCGCCGTATGTCAGCACAGGCAAGACACATTGGTTAAAGACTTTTCTTTTAAGAGTTCAGTTTTTCGCCGTTAATATTGATACCGAAGTTCTCCATGTTAGCACTTTTAAACATAAATTCAAGCAGGGTTGTAAACAACTTGGGAGAAATAACATCTCCCTGTCGCACACCTCGTCCTATCTTACGCTTGAAGTGTCCTCGTGCAGCCTGATGCAAGCAGTTGCGTTTTTGTATGCATGTTTAATGATGTCTGTGTAGCGATGATCAATTCTACAGTCCTCCATAGCCTTGAACAATGCACTGTGATCGATTGTGTCAAAGGCCTTTTCGTAGTCGACGAAGACAAGAACTAAGGGTTTGTTGTACTCCACGCACTTTTCGATGAGGACCTTGATTGTATGTAGGTGGTCATTAACGCCGTAACCGGCACGGAATCCCGCCTGCTCTCGTGGTTGGTAGAAATCTAATTTCGCCGTCAGCCTCTTAGTTATGATTCTCATGAACAATTTATACAACTGGGAGAGTAGACTGATAGGTCGATAGTTTTGGATCTTTGCTATATCTCCTTTTTTATGGATCAAAACAACAACAGCTCTGTTCCATTTCTCGGGTGTTTTACAATTTCTCAGACATGCGTTAAATAATTTACACAATAGTCTTAAAAGTGTGTTTCCTCCTATTTTGATGTGTTCGATGCTGACCGCATCATCTCCGGGCGATTTATTGTTTTTCGTGTCTTTGAGACTGCTTTTGAGTTCGTCCATGTTGATAACTGGGATTTCATCGGATCCTTCATTTTTTATCTCGGGAATGTTTCGATATTTATTAAAGGTCTCATCATTTTTATACAGATTTGCGTAGAACTCTCATATGATATTTAAAATTTCCTGTATGTTAGTTGTTGGTTGTCCATTTTTGTCGTAAACCTATTTGTTTCTTCCTATGTGACAGTTGTTTCCTCAGTACCTTCATTCCTCTATTCTCTTCTATTGCCTTATAGATTTCTGCTGTGTTGTGTTCTTTTACGTCTCGTCTGATGGCCTTTAATATTTCTTTGTTAAGTTCTCTTAGTTGTCCCGCGTTTGTCAAGTGTTTGTGTTCCAGGTTTCTTCTTTTTTTCCATTAGTTGTTTAGTATTTTCGCTCAATTTTTCTCTTTTATGACTCACACCTGCTTGACACTCGTTTTCCGCATTTTTTATGGCCGTTATTATTTGGCTATTCATTTTTTCGATATCCACATCTTCTTGCTGTTCATATTTTAAAGTTGTTAAATTTAATTAGAGGAGTTGTCTGTATTGGTCTGCATTATGGGCTGTTATTGGTCTTCTCTGTGCAGAGTTTTTCACTAACTTCACTTCACTAACTGATCGTTCTTGTTTTACATTTAGAATGATTTTTGCTCGGACGGCTCTATGGTCACTTCCTATGGAGAACTTATTTAGTACAGTGACGTCTTGGACAATATTTTTTTTGTTGGAGATTATGAAGTCAATTTGGTTCTTTGTTACTCCATCAGGGCTGGCCCACGTCCACTTCCTCTGTGGGGTCTTTTCAAAGGAGGTGTTCATGGCGTATAAATTCTTTTGTTGAAGGAAATTTAGGAGAACTTGACCCCTCTCGTTTCTTTGGCCATACCCATGGTTTCCGATAGAAGTTTCGCTGTCATCTTCTTTGTATCCCAACTTGGCATTGAAATCTCCCATTATTACGGTGTAATGAGAGGGGGACTGTTGTAGTGCCGTGTTGATATCATCGTAAAATATTTCTTCATCTTGATCATCGTGGCTTGACGTGGGAGCGTATGCTTGTATTATTTTTAATGAATACCTCTCGTTGATTTTGAGAGTTAAGTATGCTACTCTGGGGCCTATACTTTTGATCTGAGTGACATTTTTAACATGGCTTCTGTGTATCAGGAAGCCTACTCCTCCTAAATTTATGTTGTCTGTTCCTACGTAATACAATATATGACCTGATTGGAGTTTTAAATGTTGTTCTTCTTTTGAGAGATATTGCAACGTGCAAATCTCTCTCCGGGCCTTCTCCAGACACGCTCACGTCCATCAGAAGATTTAAGGCTGATTCTCGTTTCATCTGAGAATAAAACCCTCTTCCAATCATTAGGAGTCCAATCTTGATGTTGTCTCGTAAGACGCAACCTTTGAATTTTTGTGCTCTCTGGTGAGCAGGAGTTTCTTGGCCGGGTTTCTGCTGTCTAATCCAGCTTCATTTAAGCGCCTTCTAATCGTTCGGGAAGATACAAGATTGCTAGCAGCTACGGATTCATTTTGTAGGATGGTAATAGTCGTTGTCCTGTTTCTTAAAGCGCATTGTCTAAGAAAACGTTCATCAATTGGATTAGTACACCGTTTTCGCCCTTGTCCCAGCCTTAGTAAATGAAAACCTGTCTCGTTAAATCGTCTAATCATGCGACTTATGCTGGAATGGTTTCTTCCTATCACATTAGCAACATGACGCATCGAATATCCCTCATTCAGCAAAGTTGATGCTCTTACTGCTTCCTCCACTGACATATTTGTTCTGCGATTCATGATTAAACTGGAGAACACTCGCACTTACACTGTCAATAACAAAAAACCTTGGTGCCTCAAAACAACTAGTCTTAATTAGCAACAATTTCTGATCAGATTTTAAATCAATTTTCATCGAAAATGCTTTTCTTTGCTATTACATTTTTAAATCAAAACCCATGTTGACAACATTTACTTAAACTGTCGAATCATACCCAGAGCCTACTTGTAAGATTGCTAAACAACTGAAAATCATCATTATTTTGGAATAACACAAAATATATATGGTGGTGCGTTAATTTTGTCCAGGAGTTTATATATATATATATATATATATATATATATATATATATATATATACATACATCATTATGAGACATTTAAATTTATTTCCTAGGTTTATAGTTAAAAACCTTCGATCCATACGAAAATTGAAAATATTTACACACACAGGAACACAGGAACACAGTTATAACTTATCATTATCCTTTCCTTTTGCTTTATGGAAAGTGTGCTATTTCCATGACACAGGGATACTATTCTAAGTGGACATTCCATTTTGTATATATAGATTTTAATAGTAACACTAAGGAAAGAATGCACCATTCTTACATGTGACTTGATATTCGGTTCGATCGAACCAAACCAACCCCCCGTGGTAGTACATTTACCATGACGATATGGACGCCACAAAATGTTTTTGAAAACAATTCTGTCTTACACATTTTTGATCATTTTCAATAATGACAAAGCGCGAGCACAAATACTACCATTTTTGGATGACAGAGCGTTTTAAAACGAAATAACACTGCCGCTAGCTGACGCTCTCAACGGTTACGGTTACGATGACGTTGCTTGATACACTAATTATATAACGAAATTATTTTTTTCATAGAGTTCAGTCGATCTAAACTAAGCTGATCTAAGAGTACTTTATTATTCGTTATTCATATCAGAAGGCTTACAATATAATTTGGTTTGCATTTAATCCTAATTACCACGTGAACGTTAAAAACGTTAAAAAAGTGGCAACTTTTAAGCGAAGCACGGATTTCAAAAAAAAGTTAAACATTTTTTAGACAATCTAACAGAGTGGTTTGGAGAGTTTTTTCAAAATTTTGGACCAGCTGTATAAGATATAAGGGGCGGGAGAGGTCCCTTATTACCTTGAGCTTTCTATAACTCAGAGACTATAAGAAATAAATATTTTTCATTAATGTTCGTTTATTTTTCGACATATTTCAAATGGTATCACTCCCTCACGTATTCGAAATAAAGTTCTCCAAGTTTTAGGATTGACGAACAAACACTATACTCGAACTAAATAACTCGTCTTGGGAGTGTTGCCAACCAACCCTAAAGATAACGCTCTTAGATATGTCCACACTATTGAATCCGTTATAATGAAGTATTTTCTTGTTAATATACTGGTCGATATATATGGACATGGCTCTATTTCTTATAGCCTGAATTGTTTGTAGATGAAAGTATCAAAAACTCGAAACCGACAGGTCTCTTCTCAGTAAAGGGTTAAGAATTTTAAGTATGCCATTTGCTTTCATCCTCCACGATTTATGAATCTAAAACTTTAGTACTTTTCGTAATTTTTTTAAATTTTGAATTAATTTAGGAGGCTAGTAATAAATCATGACGATAAACTTATTGAAGTCCTTAAAAATTTACGATAACAGGAGGATGAGAAGAACTTACCCCTATTATTAATTCCGTCTCCCTTTAGCGAACCCGTCTGGCATCATCTTCCAACCCTTGACCATAAAAACCTACCATCTCTGAGGAGATCGACAACACGGCCATTTCGGGGAGCGAACTAACGAGGTCCTCATCAATCGTACACACTCGATAAACCCTTTATATATATGCGATGATCGCGTTTTTCCATCGCCCTATTGAACACACGTTGATATTACGCCAATTGAGGCCGATAACAAGCTCCCGATTCGAATATTTTCGGTTTTATTTTTCCATTTTTGGGGATCCGTCGAGTGGTCTCGTTAAGCGAGGGATGGTACGTGCGATCTCGACGAGGATGTTTTTTCGGTAATTGCCACTTTCTAATTATCGACAAAAATTCATTACAATTTTTTTTTGCTTCATATAGTTAAACCAAAATTTAGGCATACCTGAAAGTTTATTTCACTTTTGAAACTACTATCAAAAACAAATTAAAAAGGAAACGTCAAAATGACAGGCAAACTATAAGGTAATCAGACCTGCACTAGCAGTTTTTAGGCAATTTGCTAAATTTATCAATTTACATTCCATTTTCCTAGACCAGCTAGACAGCATTTTTTTTAAACTTATTTAACTTGTTAAACTCCAATTATTGACGTGTTGTAAAGACGATTTTTGTTTGGTACAAAACCTTAAATTTACATATTTCATGTATTTCTCTTTATAACAAAAATGCAACTAGAATACCACCGTACATAGATTTATTCGTCTCCAACTACCAGTCCAGTTGATATAACACAAGGTAGTTTTTGTAGTTGATTATATTACTCAATATCATTGCAGTAATGTCATTGATTCACATTACATACTAATATAGAGAAAACACGCCTCCGCATAATGATTTGTACATGCCAGATACCCACTCCAACACCAGTTATTCTCAATTAATAGCTGGAAAGCTTCCTATAGTTCCTTAGTTTAAAACTGCTCAAATAGTACAAGTCTGCCGAAGTCTCAACTCATGATGTTTCCATACACATATAGAAAAATTCTTGGAAAGATCATTATAATAACATTAAACTCGCTCTTACTTACTTAACTACAGTAAGAACTTGAACGATTTTACGAAAACAAAATGACTGACAGGGGAGACATTGTATTACAGCTGTATTACAGTATTACGCATTTCATTTTTGAACGTGATTACAGCTGAATGATAGCATGTGAAAAGATCAATTAATAATCACTGTGATACATTCTCAAAGATGAAGATTTTAGTGTAATTATCCGTTTTAATAAGATCACAACGTACATACTGTGTTGTCCTGATGATGCCTCAAATTGTAGGCGAAACGTCGACATAATAAATCTTTTATAAAAAGGGCTTTTTTGAGACAACCTTCCTTCTGTGTTTGAGCTGCCCTGAGAACATCACTTGGTATTACAGCTAAATAAACTAGTAAAATGGACTTCTATAGTGTGTGCTGTGACCTATTATACTTATACTCAACTGATAAAAAATACTAAAAAAGGCAATAACTGAGGCCATTTGTTTTCGAGTAATGGCGTCATAGCACTTTATTTAAATGGAAACATTTTTCGCCTTCATTTTAGGTTTATTATCGAAATGTCTAAATGATTATTTAAAATTGGCACAATGTTAGATGCGAATGATTTCGAAAAATAAATGTTTGATAGTTGACATACCTTTATTAAAAACCAACAAAGCCAAATCAATATTCGAAAATATTTAATGATGATATAGGCAATTCGATGACAAATCTAAATTAAGAGAAAAAGATATCGGTATTCATTTAAAAACAAATTCGTAGACATCATTACTCAAAAATCACTAGTGTCACTTATTGCTCTGTTATAGAAAGCGATGTATTTACATCCTATAAGTGTTTTAGCCCAATAAGTATATAAGTCCTATAAATACCTACTATAAGTATTTAATACTGTTATTAACAATGACACGTAATAATCATTAATAATCAATAAATAGTGGGAAAATCAGAATTTTCGGAAAATTTTTGGACCTATTCGAGACAGAAAACTTAAGCGTGCAAACTTTCAGTTTCCAGGTAATCTATAAGTATCGTAACAGATCTGAACATAGGAATAGATCTGTATTTCAGATTTTGTTTCAGATTTTCGAACTTTCCTTTAAAATTTTTTAATATTAAAATGTAATATTACGCAATATATCGAAGATATGTGATTTTGTCTTGAAAGGATTTGCATTATTTCAGGCTCACCTTGAATATATCAATCTACACCTACGTCTGCTGGCGGGCATAGTTTATAGTGTCTAAGAATAAAAACCAAATATTTCATGTTTGCTGACATCACACTCTCAGTAATACCATATACAAAGGAAATAGGAAAGTGCTGATAGTGTATTTAATCTTTTTAGATGATAATAAAACAAAACAGGGAAGAAAAACCAAGTGACTTATTAGTGACGTATTGCTAAAACAAATTGTAAAACTCAAAACCAATAATGTCATACCGACGATACTGGTCTTCCTTTAGAATACGTAATCCCATTCTTAGAAGCAATGTTATATATCTGCTCATAATAGAAAGAATTTGAAAATGTATTTCATTTAAAAGGACTGCTAATAATAGGGCGTCATCAAAGCACATGCCAAAACCGAAATATCATGCTAGTGAGCAAGAAACGCCGAAGCAAATCTATGGATATTCTTGCATTATGTGCTCCTGATCAATCATGTGGAAATATTTCCAATATGATTATTATTTTTAAATTGATTTTAAATTTTATTGTTAATCTTCTCTTAGTCAGCTGTTTTAGGAAATGTTCAATACCGTTTAGCATTAACTGCCAATGTTATTGGAATCTTGTGGATTTAGATATTCAATATGAACAAATGATAGGACATATTTATTTCATTTCAGTTCCTTTTAGGGGGTAGTTAGTTATATTTTTGTCATTGTAAGATTTGGTATTTATGCACGACGCGCAAATTTAACTGAAATAAATTTATCTTGCCCTAGATGATTTTTTAGGTAAGTTATCTTGAAGTCACTCCACCAAATTCAAACATCTAATGAAGACGACGTTCCGTCAGTAACTGAATTGTCAGTTCTTCATTAAATTCTAAGTGTAGATATTAAATGTTTCTGTAAAAGTTTCAAAAAACAGGACGATTTCAGATTCCTATCAGCTATATATTAGTAAGAGGCGACTACCCCAATATTTTTTTCGTTACTGTAAATGTAAGCCAAGTTATGCATAGCTTGTAGGTAATTTTTTTTATTTCTTTTTAATTATTTTTACAATTTATTTATACAGAGTGATCAAGAAATACTGTTTAATTTATCAATCCTACCTGGAGGATTTTTTTGTCTAAGGGTTTGCAACGATATACCGGAAATCTCTATACTCTGCATGACAGCGACAGCTAAATAAACACAAATATTTTAGGTTATGTGAATTTATTTACGATTAAAATAACCACATCAGAAAAAAATTCAATATTTTAAGGTAATGCTCGAATTGAGCGCCATTATGTTCTAAACATAAATTCACTCTCCGTTTTAGGCTCTCGAAGACATTAATTAACATCCGAGGAGACATATTTGCAACTTCCTCGATAATGGCAGCTTCCAGTTCTTCACGTATATGTAGAACATTACTGAACACCTTGTTTTTAAAGTGTAAAAAGAAACAAAAGTCTAGAGGTGTCAGGTCTGGTGACCTACTTGGCCAGATTCCTGTACTTATGACTCGATACTCGATGGTCAAAAACTTCCCGCAAATATTGCATTGTGGCACGAGCCGAATCTTGTTGGAGGTAGCCATTTTCACGCTCCTCTACGGTTAATTGGGCAACAAATGGCTGGAGAATGTGCCGAATGTATCGTTCTGAATTAACTGTGAAGTTAAAAAACACAGGACCAATTACTCTCTGCCGTGATACAGCCAGCCAAACACCAACTTTAGTAGGATGTAAAGTTGTTGTTCTAGCAGCATGTGGATTTTCTCCAGACCAAATTCTGTAATTTTGAGAATTAACATAGCCATTGAGATGGAACCAGATTTCATCGGAAAAAAAGGTTTTATCCAGGATGTAATCATTGTTCATTTCCTGATTGAACCAGTTATAGAACAGGACGCGTTGTGGACGGTCAGGAGGATTTAGGGATTGGACCATCGAAAATTTATACGGGTGGTATTTCAATTTGCTCTTCAACATAGTGGAACAACTTCCATATGATAAACCTGTAAAGTGTCAAACGGAATACGGGAAATTATGAATTAGTGGAAATTGGTGAACTTTTGATAAGGATTAAACCTGTTTGGAGGGTAAGCTTCCTAACCGATCTGCGAGGACTTTGTTGCAGTCGGGCCCTGACATCTTGCACCACATTTTCAGTGAGTATTGAGGGTCTACCAGGTGGCTTTCCTTTCTTCACATTGCCTGTATTCAAATATCGTTGAACTACACGCATGCAGTGTTGTTTAAAAACGTCGATAGTGAACACAACTTCAGGAAACATTTCTTGAAATTAGTGGAAAGTGAATTCCAATGAGTATTGCCCTCCAGAAATGGGGTCATGAACTGCACTCCGAAAATAAGCCATCCCAATAAAAATATCTTGTTTTAAGGTAAATAGTACCATTTTTATATTTTTATAATAAAAATTTGAATCATTGCTCAAGTGTCAATGCTGTCACTGTCAAACAACCGGAAGTGGTCCCAGTTCTACCATTTTAAAGTAAAATTTAGGATTGTCAACTTAAGCAGTATTTCTTGATCAAGTTGTATAATATTAATAAAGAGTTCTAGGTTAGTAGAAGGCGTTGAGAGGAAAACACTATACTTATGTCACATAATGAGAGAAACAAGATATTGAGGTTGATCATGGAAGGAAAGATCGAGGGTAAAAGATCGATCAGAAGACGCCAAAACTCGTGGCTGAAAGACCTAAGAAGATTGTTTAGTTGCACATGTACTGATATCTCCAGAGTAGCTGTTTCCAAGACAACATTGGCGATTTATATCGCCAACCTCCCCTAGGAGACGGTGCGCTAAGAAAAAGAAGACGTCGTTTAACGTGAAATATTAAGCACGATTCATTCTTTAACACGGAAGCGGTAGATAGTGTATTGTATATTGTGTATCATTGCCTGATGAACTTCAAGTCATTAATGTTGGCTGGTTTCATTTCGTAGCCTCCGCTCTTTAGTTTCCCCCATCCAAAATAGTCGAGTAGTGTAAGATTTAAAGCTAAAATTCATTTGTTGAACAGATAGGACAGTGTATTATACCGTGGTGTCTATGATATAGTGTTCAGATTGGTAAATATGGATTTGTTGCATGTGGAAATGAAGCTGCAAAGATGGAGCAGTTTCTCCTTGAGTTGTAGTAAGGTATGCTGTGCCGATTAGATTGGTGGTGATAAGGGTAATGATTTATCATCAGCATGATAACGAGTTCTATCAAATAACCTCACCATGTAAAGTAAGTATACTTACTTTTTCCGAAAAAAGTCTTGAAATAATTTATTGCAGATCATCAGACCTCACCATTTAAACTAAACCTACTGGTAGTAGGTTTACTAGTTGGTATAGGAGTACGTGTTGTCCCAGACTGAGGCGGTATATTTAATTCTGCTGCAACTATTCCTAATACATCGACTTCTGTAATACCATCAAGAGTTGCAAACAAAAAGTGTGACTAGTTTCCTTCCTTCTCATGAACTTGATAGTAAATAAAAGACGATATATCTTAGCCACGCCAATTACTAGTAGTTCTGTTGGGAATTCGATTAGAATTAAATTTCTGATCACATTGTTCGATGTTTGGTATAGTTCTGGATTCTTGAAGATCATCACTACTGTTTAACATAAAATTGTTTAACGAGATGTCTAATTCACTCGAATTATCAACTTTCGTACTTTCATTTTTGTGGTACAGTTCTGCAGATATGTAGGATTCGTTGTTAGACAAAATTAAAAGTGTTTTATTGTCTGCTGTGGAGTGTATAATAACGACATATCTTAACATTTTAGCGAATTGTTCTGACCTCATTCATCCCGATTTATCACCGAGTGCAAAAGGACTTGCCAGTGAATCCTCAGAAAAATATTGTGGATTCAGTAGCCCTGGAAAACTCACACTTGAGACAAAGATGTACTAATTGCAGTCGTACTAAATGCATTGTCAACGAAAGCCCCAATGTACACGTTGTTTATCTGAAGTTATTTATTTAACTTCCTTTATTAATAACTAATTTTATATTACAAAGAGAAACATTATTAAGGAACAATCCTGCAATTGTATGGATTCTAAAATACTCAGGTAATTCACAGCTAACCGATTTTACACATACAACTGCTGATATCACTAATTGTTTTTAGGATGAACCACATTGGAGATTTTGACATCTTTTTAAAATTTTTAATCACATTAAGTTGTACTTCTTGGTTCATTGTAAAAGTGTGCTTAAGGGTATATTTATTAATATATTTTTCAGCCCCCTTCTCTGATTCGTTTCTAAACTAGTGATTGTTAAGATCAGTCCCATTAATTCTTCATTTAAATATTTACGTTAGGTATGTGCTTCAAACCATGTGTTACTTAACGTACTTTAGGGGTAGTTACACCTTTACGGAGGGGACAAAATAGAGCATGTCCCTGAAATGTAGCTCATGGGAAAGTGAAATTGTCCTGTTTAAGAAATTTTGTCCGAAATATTGTTCATTCAGATTTACTGAATTTATTTCAATTAAACTTATTCATTTACATTCACTTTGTATTTGTTATTTCAGTAAACTGCATACGTATGACTTACACATGAACTTATTTTACCTCAATTTTATCCAGGGAAAACATAAGTGTGTTTTAACAATTGCCTGGTGGAAGGGTAGAAATGCAAAAAATTCGCTAATTAATTCCCAAACTACTGCTACACGTCGGCTATTACTGCACTATCCTTAATAAACAATAGTCAGCGTTGTTAACCTTCCCTGTTTTTACAGTCAAATGTGTTTTTCCCACTCCATAAGGACAACCTTACCCTCCTCGCTCCCACTCACTTTAACCCTCCAGAGGAATCGAAAGAGAAAAGGCTCGAGACTGATAAGACGAATTGTCGGTCGCGTCACCCCATGGAAAAAATTACTGTTCGATTCCCTCGGGGCGGAATTGGCGTCTTCCAATTCTTGTAAATTCACGTATAGGAGCGTTGCAACAGGCATCCCACCCCCTCGTCCTTTTTCCGTTTCATTTCGATGTCCTTGTCGTCTGGTACTATATATGAATGAAATGGATCGGGGTTATCTTGTCAGCGTTAAGTCATGTGGAGTTTAAAAGAGAAGCAAATTTTATCAGTCAAGTATACATCATCAGTTTCTAAGCGAGCCAATGTACAGTAATAGAATTACTAGCTTTATCGAAGCTTCCACTTTTTTTCAGTCAGGTATCTGCTATCAAAAACTGCTTATTATAAAACTGATTGTTTACATTTTAGACCGGAGTAGAGAATATATACTACAATAACTGGATATGAAAGAGAAAAGTTGAAATACTATTAATAATAAAGATGAAATACTAGAAATACGTATTAAAACCATAAGAGCATCTTTTTTGTGGTCTTCACCAATGGGATTCAGAAATTACAATCAAATTGTATCATTTTGATGTAAGTAATAAACAGTTTCGTTTTTAAAGTGCTTGTCATGGAACACCTGGTCAGCACACGCGTATTGTGATCATTTCCATATAGATAACCCAGAAATCAAGTGAAAACTAATAACCCAGACCTAATAAAATTAAAATAAAAAACACTGTATTAATATTAAAACCAAGTTTAAGAAAAATACGCAGTTCTACCAATTGTTTCTTTTAGATCGTCTTTAGGTCAAAACATGTAGACTAACGCCTTTTCCCTAAGGAATTAATATGATTAGACCACTTGAGAACATCATCAATTATAAGACATAGGAAATTGGTAAACACAGTACAAGGTTTCGATAAGATATCAATATCGAGATATTGATATGGTACAAGATATCGATATTCATCAAATAAGATGGAGCATACCTTTCTTGTGAAGCACATGAATTCGTTTGTCTACTTTAGACAGAGCCTGTTTGAATCACCCCAGGTCTTGATAAGGTATTGAATGTAACATGATTCAGATCAATAGATTTGAGGTATAAGTGAAAACCAACTTTCTTTGAATGTTATGGAAAGTAATATCAGTAATAAATATAAGTCCTAATATAACCCCAAGAACAGAACTTTATGAAATTCCATATTGATCTGACTTAAATTAGGAAATAGAGTTACCTAGTTGACATTCTGTTCGTTGTTGCTCAAAAAATGAGAAAAATCAGTGAGATGGAATACCTTTCCTAGTACCACAAAATTTCATATTTTTAATAAAAATAACATGAATGATAGAATCTAAAGTCTTTGAAAAGGAAACAGCATCAGTAACGTGTTCCAGGATAAGACTTAGAAACATATCATTAAGGATAGAAAAGACTACACGCAGAGGTGTTTAGATATGACGAAAACCAAACTATACTTTGATAGTTATGCTATTGGAATTAATGAAGATATGAAACTCGCTTTGATTAATTTCTCCAATAAATTAACAAAGAACCAAGTAACCAATAACAGAGAAGAAAACCAAGCGACGGGACAGCAGTCACCAGCGCTTTCTACGACCAACTTTATGAGGGATGATCAGGGCTGTTAAATCACTCATAGAAAACTCCTGTGGAAAAAGAGACATTAATCATAGATCGATATAGATAATTAAAGCAGTTTAGTTGGAATCAGGGAGATTGGTAGTATATGATCATATACTCCGAATAATTTCTTATTGTTGAAAGTGGAGAGGGTGTTTATTGTGTCAACGTTGGTGATGGGAGAGAGGGATAAAAAAAAGCAAGATTTGTGGTAACGGTGGAAGAAACGTGGACTAACGCACTGTACAGTCTTATAAATAATATTGGTAACGATTTCGGAGTAATGAGTGTTAATTGTGATGAGTTTAGGTAAAGAGGAGAGGAAAAAGGAGACAACTGTTTAGTTCCCAGATCGTTAACAATAGGGAATTTTAATTAGTCAGTAATATACTTTTTTATATAATATAGAAGCTTTACAAATGTGATTTATCGGTGAATTTTATACTCAATTTATAAACAGAGAATCTTAAATTACTCGCAAAGGTGTGCTGCTCAACACACCATAGTATAGTATGTCCAGTCACAATTGGAACACAAAAAAAACTTAATGGCTTTTTAAGTAGTGAAGAGCGATGCAGCCTTGTCCTCCATGGGCGTATCATTACGGATAATAACTCTAACAATGAATTCACTTCCAAATCGCACAAACAAATGGCAAACACATTCACACACCACTGCTTTTTCGAGTATAAATGCGGAAGAAGACATCACAAGGAAAGCACACGTGGCCGCTGTGTTATGTCCAGTGGACCATCCAGTATCTGTAGAGTCTCGCGTACTTCCTCGTACACGATTTCACTGATCGACTGTACACCTGCACCTTAGAAGAAGAAGAAAATGCAAACAAATTGCCGCTGTCGTAAAAAAAATTTCGCGGTCCATGGACCCTCTATTTCTTTATCTGTACAAAAAGATAAGTCCCATGGATTTGTATAGAGACAACGAATTAGACAACAACTTTTCGAATGTCCTCGGTAAATTCAGATTTTATTAAGTGTTCCAATTGCTACTGGTTAAAGTATACACCAACGATGGTCTAAAATTTGTCCTTTTCTAAAACGCCTTAACAGACAACCAAATTGATATACGACGTTAATGTTGTTAACCCAATGAGTAAAATTGTCATTGAGTTATGGTTTAGGGGTACTTTTACTGTAGTGTAATTATTTACCATCATGTCTCCAAAAATGTCGTAATGTACCATGTGTACCGAAAAACCAATTTTATGATTTGTTTTTAAATTTGTGGTGTTATGATCCCTACTTACAAAGTATGTAAACAGATACTATTGACATGCCTTATAAAGGACTGTTTGCGATAATTACAAAAGAAAATGGCAATTAAACACACCAGAATACAAAAATTGAATACAACATAATACAAAATAAACGACACGTCAAGATCTAGGTTAAGTGATACACACACAGTATATAGAAGTATACACAGACACGACATAAATTTGTAGAAAGATGAAGAAATTAATACATCTCTGGCTAGATATATATATATATATATATATATATATATATATATATATCATCTGGCTGGTAATTTTCAGTTGCCATAAGGTTTGGCTGTATCGATTACTGCCTAATTTTGCATATCTCTCTTTTTCCTTAGACTTAGACACGTCTGTTGAATCGCATTCCCTGATGAATATTCGATGGCTCATCATACTCAGCTGCATTCTGAAATTGTAAGCGAAGAGTACGAATTCAATAAACTGTAGTTCAAAATATAAATTGGTGTCAAGAAGCTATAACCGGAACAATGGGTTCCAGTACACAGACATATCGATGGGAGCCACACAAAGCGTTGTATAAATTATTTATAAACAATTAAACTTTGCATTATAAACGCCTTCCTTGCTGTTTATATTTATCCGAATTTCGAAAAGATACTCCCCCCTTGAAATATTCACTATAGTACATTCCTATACATACTTACACTAATTTAATATTTGATGCATACCTTTATTAGTAGCCCTTCATTAAAATTGAAAAGGAGAAACAACAAAATTCGAAACGTGTTCATCAAGAAATAATAGCCGAATTTTCAACCCAATATGTTCACCGAATTTGATAATTTATTAATGAAGCTTGCCGGTCCAAAGTCCGCCATATTATTGTCCGAAAACATCCATAAGGCCATTAGGGATTAACAGGGCTAATTTCTAATTATAAAGCAAGTAAAATAAGAGAGGGAGAACGAGGAGAAACCGCCAGGGGTATAATGGAGATATAAAATACACATCTGAAAAATTTCAACCCCTTAATTTGAAACATTAAGTTACCTTAAAATACGTTATTTATTAGCATGCGAGAGAGCGAAACGGGCGTAGTGCACAGAAAAAGGAAAGAATTTCGATATTTCCATCGTACATAAGGGTGGAAATGGCCTCTGGCCTTTTTTTGAAATTATTTAATCCTCTATATTAGAAACATACATTAAAAGGTCCGAGCTATACGTATTAGCTAACTAAAAAGATTATAAGGATTTTTTAAAAAATATGTACTTTGGTAGGCAAGGAAATACGTATACACATATATGTAGTATATACACACGGCTATTAATTCCTTCCACTTTATCCGATACGGATTTTGTTTTAATGTTTATTTACTCTTTCACGGATGAAAGTCAGCCTTGGGACACGTTACGAAACCGGGAGGGAGAAAAAATTCATACATTTCCAGCACCGTTAATGCGAACGTATTTTTGAAAAATTAAAAAAATCTCGAATATTAATAACATCTTGCCATTAAAACAGAATAAACACGTTAAGTTTATTATCAGGAGAAAAAAATTGTTTACTTTAATAATGCTAATTAAACATTGAATAAAATTGTATTGTTTCATTAAATATATTGTTAGGTAGGTACTTTGGGTTCTTAGCACAAATGACCTTTACAGACAGTTGAACTGTCAGTCTCAACAAGTGTAAGAATTTTAAATCGAAATTAATTGTAATTTCAAGTGATAATGCCTATGTTTTTCATTTATTCCTTGCACATTTTATTTCACACATTCCTGACCCTCGACCAGCTCCCGGGATGTACCGGGAAACGTATCAAGAATGAGTGTAACACGAACCGTATCCGGCGATGTATGCAAAAATTTATAAAAAGAAAAGCGGACGGAACGCCTGTCTGTTGTTTTGTTTTCCTGTGAACGTTCCCGGTTCGGATATACTAATGTAATTATTGTTTTAATTGAAACTACGTATGTTTCTGGAGACAGACAGAATGATACACCGAGAAAAGTGAAGGTGTTGGACGAGTGTCTTAGCCCCTTATAGACGCGTCTAGGAATTTTTGAACTTACAGGAAGGGAAGTAGATAAAACAGGTTAATTGGAAATAGGTTCTTAAAGGAATACCTGTTTTCACGTAATGTAAACTTCACGTTTACAACATAAATGGAACTAAATGTCTGCGAGCAGCTAAATAGCCCTTTTTATTTCTTATTAGAAGAAGAAAGAAGAAGAAGAAAATACAAACGAAGTGCCGCTGTCGTAAAAAATTTTTGAGGTCCAATGGACCCTCTAGTTCTTTATCTGTACATATCCATACATTCACATATATGATTTCACTTGGGCAACTGAACACCTGCATTTTAAAAATAACAGTGCATTTCTGAATAAGCAAAAAGATAAGTCCCATGGTTTTGTATAGAGACAACGGGCTCTTTTCGAATGTCCTCGGTAAATTCAGATTTTATGTGTTCCCATTGCTACCGGTTAAAGATATTCGACGCGTTCCTTTCTTCACTACTCCTCTCTCGGTTCGGCTGCGTCCCTTTTATCCCGCCGCCTCATGCCGCTCCGGAACTTTCCGATCGCTCTAGAAGAGTATGGAATTCTCGTCGATCCGGAACAGTCTGGAATTCTACGAACTTGAATCGATTGGTCGGAAAAGGACTACCCCGACTTGTGTTTATTTTATTTAGTACGATAATCCAGTAATGATGCATGAATCTTTTAAAATACCCAAATCAGAAGTGTAATTCGATTGATGCATCTAATAAATGTTAATCAAACCGTTACGTGTTTATTAAATAATAGTAACTAAATATCAAGTTCCATAGGTATATAGATTTGTATAATATTAATTACATGTCTAGAGTATAGTCAAAGGAAAGTAATCCACTAGTTATGCATGCCAATTTTCAAATATCCAAAGTGGAGTATTCCACCGCTTTCCACTATTTTATGTATCTCATAAGTATGGTTAGTAGCAAGTTCTACATCTAGTGTTACTACGTGTGGAAATTATTTACTTAGAATAAATATTAATTATTAATGTATTCGAAAAAGGTAACTGAATTAAGCTGACTGCATAAAGATATAAACTGGTCTTCAAAAATTAAGGATGTTACTATAATTTGTAATAAAACCACATTATTTATAATATATTATTTGAAAGACACATATAATCATAATAAAAACAATAAACTGATTTAAGAAAAGAAGGAAGCTAAAGTCATCATCACGTAAAATGGATGTCTTTAATGACAAAGCTTGTGGCAGGTTTCGACTTACGTCACATCAAACCTAAGCTTTACAAAATAAAAACAAACATATGACAGTAAAAGATGAAAAACTTACCCAAGCAGTAGTATCACATTAATAGCTAAAAATTATGAATGAAATTCTTGACAAGTAAATAGTCTTACCAGCTAAAACAACTTCTGCTTCGTTGTAGAGTATCAAATTAACAATTCAAAGTACTGATGGGCTGATGTTCTCGGAGAGATGGGTAAGGAACTGCTGAAACGTTCTTGAATAAACCCCAAAAAATGAAACAACGATCATTGCTACGGATTTAATGCCGACGTTTCCGAGATTACGAACATAATCATGGCTCTATATAGAAATGGTAAGTATCTCTTAAGGCGCGTCCAGACTTGTAACAAAACATGTTGTATAACAAAGTTATACAACTTGTTGGAAATTTCTAGTGAAAAATTGTTATGTAACACGAAGTTATATAACTTTTTTGTGGTTTTATAGCAAGTTATATGTTACCCGGAGGGTGTCGGTAAAGATCAAAGAAAGTTAGATAACCTTGTTTTACAACAAGTTACGCGTTCGTCCACATCAATCTGAGTTTGACTTTTGTGTTTTGTTAACAGCCCCCCCCCCCAGCAGTTAAAAGCCTTTCTCTTGCTGGTATAGCATCTCGAAATTTGGCGTCACTTTATGAAATCGTATGACCAATATGTTGGTCAATATAGTTTCAAAATCAGAACTACTCATTCTGGCAAAGTTCTTAAAACTCCCATCATCCCAGATTTCTCCGCTGAAGGGATCTCTGCCGTCTTTCAGCAGATCTTTCATCAGCTGAGTTCCACTGTATTGGTGTCGTGCTTGCAGTGATGGTCGTACCTATATAGTGTCTCCGCTTCTTTCGCTGACGCTTTGCTAGAATTACACAAGCTGCTGCTGCGAGCACTACATCTTCCACAGATGAACTCATAATCACTACTGAATCATTGAGTGTAGTGTGGACGCCTTTTCCAAAACAGTTGCATAACTGTGGTTATATAACAAGTTATATAACTTTGTTTATATAACAAGTTATATAACTTGTTATATAAACTATGAAATTTGTTACAAATGTGGACGCGCCTTTATGTAACCAATGTTGACACTTATATTTTAGATAGTACAGAGTTGTATGATATTACATAGATTTGACCACTGTATATCGCCAATATGAGATTTATTGGAGGGCCTTTATTAAAAATAGAAACCCCCCAAAGTTGACGGCGTTGGTTATATAGGAGTTACTTACCATTTCTTTGTAGAGCCATGATTATCTCCGTAACCTCGGACGAAACGTCGGCATTAAATCCGTAGATCGTTGTTTAATTTTTTGGGGTTTATTCAAGAACGTTCCAGCAGTTCCAAAGTACTGATGGATTGGTTGAGATTGAGTATAACTGAGACTAAAAGTTAAAATTGATTCTATACGAAATTATCACCGATTGAAATCGAGCGATGGAAAATAAGATGAATGTGTAGTGTCAATTAATTATTAAGTGTTTCACTGTTTTATGTTTTTTTATTTGCAACATTCTTCAGCTCTCCTAGTTTCAAATTTTGTCTATTTCAGATACTCCCCAATTCCTTCTTTAAGAACAGGTGACATTATAACTATCTTGAACAATTGTAGTTGTGTGTAGCCATAATCATTTTATTATTTCTGTACCTATATTATCATTACCTGATGGGCTGTAGCTGGCAACGGCCAGGAGAATAAGGAGACAGTATTTATCCTATCCGCTGATTGCACGCAGATTCTCCATATCCAGTATACCAATTACGCGCTTTGGATATAAACTCTCAATATACTGACCTAAGAATCGGTAGCTTAGAAAACAAATTTTTAAAAGATAGGTGGTAATTTATATCTGATTTTATAATTGAAAATTGGTAATTAATCCAAATTAGTGTTTATTAAATTTTAGAGAAGGCTGAAATTTATTTCATATTTTGTGTTCTTTGTCATATATCAAAAACATAATATCAACATGAAAACAAACATTTTGTTCTTTTATGTAGTCAAAATATATGTATTTTGAACAAACTGTAATCTATTACTAACAACTTTTTGTATATAATAATAATAATTGTTATACAATATTATAGATTACATATTATAGAACGCGGCTGTCAGACTGTCCGGCGACTTATTTTGCCCTGTATGTCTACTTCATGTATATAGATCAAAATTGTGTTGATCTTGACAGTTTTGTGTTAAACAATTACAAAAATATAATCCGATTCCATCGAATCCACTTCGAACGTTTTTATCGAGAACTATTCGTTTCACCACCCTCATTTCTAATATACAAAGTATTCATTTTTAATTGAGAATTAAGTTGAATGCCTTTTACTGTAAAAAAATTCATATACATTTTGGTACTTTCTGTGATAATACATCAGATTTCTGGTGGAAATATTGCTTTTTTGAAAATATAATTATAAACTAAATAGCTGCATCTAGTACGGCTTATGTATAGGTACATAACATAAGGTACAGAGGTATAAGTATAGGTCATGTAGTAAAAGCCAAGAGATACGAATTACTTCCACTCATAATAGAGGCGCAAATAGAGGGTAAAAGATCAGTGGGAAGACGCCAGAGCTCATGACTAAGACTTGAGGAGATGGTTTGATCGCTCATTTATATACATCTTTCGCGCTGCAGTGTCCAAAACAACATATATGCCATTTGCATCGCCAACCTTCGTGTGGAGCAGGCGTGAATAGAAGAAGAAATATGACTTTCTATAAACAATCTTTTTACCTTAATAGAATCTAAGTGCAAGAAACCAAATGTTAATCGGCGCCGCTTACCAGCTTTTAAAGTTTCGTCCTTGTATTTTTTTACTAATCCCATATTTTAAAGTTTTCAAAAATGGAACTTATATACTCTTCACAATTTTAATTTCTCTTAAAATTATTTCTACTATTATGTGTATAGCTTTTCGTATTTGCACAATTTTTTTCTAGTTTAACATTAAAACTAATAGACCTACAATTATGTAAAAGTAATTTCAATTGTTAAGAAGAAATACTAGACTTCTTATTAGTCAGCAAAAAAATACTAATAAAGAAAGAATGGATATTATCTGAAAGAAAAACGCTTTACCGTAAATATTAACTTTGAGAATAAAATTACGTTCCACGTAAAATACCTGGTTATTATTACCATTCTTGAATAATAAATTTGTTAGGCGAGCATAGCTTTGAATTTGTAAATTTGAGTTTAAATTTGAACATTTAGTTGTTTTTTTATTAATTCCTTACGATTTCTGCGCTCTATGATAACAGAAAACAAATTAGTCTTTTAAACTCTCAGTGAAAATTCATGTTACAGAAAAGTAAATACCCATTTGGGCTATAGAACGTTTGTTTGTTATTTAAATCGCTCCAGATGAAATGGAGAAGATATTATCATGATCCCCCTTTGAATATCAGATGTGTAAACAATCGCACCTTGAACTATCCACGAACTTCCATCTATTTCATCTATTATTAACAAAACGTTATCTCTCTCTCCAATTGGAAGTTGAGAGGAAGCCGCGAACCCAAATACCGAGCTAATATATAAAGTTAGAACATTGGCAAAATCAACAAGTAAGGCAAGGTTAATTATGCCCGGCAAATTACAGACAGGTGTTCTATAAATTGTGCCCCACGGTTATTATTGTTAATCAGGGAGATATTAGTTGGTCTATCAGAGGGATGTAGGGTACGTGTGCGCGTTTTCCAATAACCTATTTATTTTCCACGGGTTTTCCGCCTCATCGAAGGGTAATCAGCCCGGAAAGGACGGACGGGATGGCTTAATTATCAGGTTAAGGGGAAGCGCTAATTGGAAAATCACAGGGACCGATCGCGATCGAATTTACTCCCTTTTTGGATCTTTCATTAACCGAGGGAAAAGAAAAACGATAGGACGCGTACGTACACACACACATACTTACGTGCGGATCGCATGCAATCTCCACGTATATAAAGAGTCAAGTCAATCGGTCAAAGTCAGCCATTGTCGACAGCAAATGATAGATGAACGTAATTAAATAAGTGACCAATCATATTCTCGCTTTATTTCTGATACCGGCACCGTTTCCATCAAAGTTGACTGCTAATAACAGTGGTGGAGACCGGGATGGAAAGATTGATTCTCATCCATGGAGTGAAATTGTACTAGAACCGAAAAATCATATCATCGAATACGTGTTTTGAACAAATTTTGAAGTTTACCTAACACTGTATTTTGGAATGACCGCGTGCAGTGAATTTTAACACATACGTGAAGCGAATTCTGTTTTGGGTTGATTAATATATTATAAATTATATAAATTAATAAAATAATATTATAAATATCAAGTCAACTTGAAATTTAATTTATTATATCACATGATGATAAAAATTGGTTGGTAGAGGTAGTTCCAAATGAGATGAACCCTACGTTATCGTGCGCAGAGACGAAAATGTGTCGAGTTGCCGAACTATTATCCGTGCTAAAAATGTTGAACTCAGAGACGAAACGAAAAGACGCAAGGCATAAACGAAGAAGACGTTCTGTGTTTGTTTTAAAAATTATTTAGTTTGAGGTTACTGGGGTGAGAGCCTTAGGGGCTACAACCGTGCTCGAGGACCGTGGTTCGGAGCTCACGTTAAACTGTAGATCCCGTCCAGATTAGCCTTGCAGCAAAAAGGAGACATTAACTACTCACAACAACAACTAGTTTGAGGTTAGATTTTGATAGTCCCACGTGTTTGTGTTTGGCTTGCGTTTTTCATATTACCTTTGTTTTTCTGTACATTTTCTCTGCGATTCATTATAAAAATAGTTTCTTTCAAAACTTGTCATGGATTTCTCTTTGTGTAAGATGTAAGTATTATAAAACCAGCAAAGTTTAACACAAAACTATAATCTTTTTCTTTCACCTTTGTTTATTAGGGAAGCCAATTACCGCAAAGTTGTCCATAGTCAAGGACGACAAATTATTTTAATGTTTGCTTATACATGAAGAAGGAGAAAGAATATTTCCCCATTCAATTGTGTGTTGCTCGTTTTTGACTGTTCGACCAACGTTTTTACCATCACTTTACTTCGTACATATTTCAACGGTCGCGCTAAAAGTTTGCGCATATCAACTGTCACTGAAGGTTCATCTCATTTGGAACTACAGTTAAAACCGCTTACAACGACATCGGGGTATAACGTCAAACCGGGTATAACGTCAAAATTCTTAAGGTCCGGTTATTTTTCAATGTACTCAATGTTAAAAAAATCGCTTACAACGACTAAAAAACCTTTTATAACGTCTGTTTTTAATAAATCTAAATAAATACTATCGAAATTTACTGGCAACATCTTCGGTTTGTAAATGTGTAAGGACCGCTGAAAGAGGGAAAATCTGAAAGTTTCGTATTTAATGCCTTTTCCTGACACTAACGACTCTAAAGATAGGTAATGGTTCCTTACGACCAACAACTGATTTCGAGGTAATCCAAACTGTTTCATAGAAATGCCTAGAGATTAGGGCCCTGACCGACATAACGCAATAAAAACGTTAAAAATTTATTGTAGAAATCGGGATACTTCAACTCATGTTTCAGACTTCAACGTTTGGTCCCTTCAATGTCGTTGTAAGCGGTTTCAACTGTACTTCTAATAATAATCGTTGAATTTAATAAAGAAATGCTATGTAAGCTGCAATTAGGGTACATCATATATAATGGTAAGGGATCACGTGTGTTTAAATATATGGCACAGCTGCACAACTGTTTAGTTTTCGTTTCCGAGTTTTACTCTTAACTTTGTATGTGCAAAAAATCGGGAAAAAATATTTTTTTTTGGAGTTATGTCTAAAACTATCCTCAATGTTACATTGAAATATTTTTATTAAAGCTAAACATACTTTCTGAAAGTATCCATTCGTAATTAGGTTCGATATTAAAGTATGCAATTTATTATTCCCTACTGCAGTATTTAACAGTTACCAAATCAAGTTGGTTAGTAAGGCATTCAGAAAAGACTTAATGTAAATTCTTTCCAAACAAAATTCGTCTGACATAATCAGAAAATCGGAACTTTATCTACTGTTCTACTTTTGTGCTAGAAAGATGAAAACATAAATTTAGGAATAAAGCTTGATATTTTTGATCGATTTTTATATCTCATACTTTAGGGTTATGTCTGTGCTTACTTTGACTGCATTCTTTTCTTATACTAATGTAATAATTGATAGTTAACGTTAAATTAAATTTTGACGAAAATTAATTTCTTCGAAAAGGTTTTTCAAATTATCTCGGAAATTATCTTTGAACATTATATCGAAATAATTGTATTCAATTGCAAGAACAGATCAATTAGTTTCCTTGGAATGGATAGCAATTTTATTGCTTATTTCATTCGTATATTTTTCCTTTAATTATAGCTGGTATTTCTAAAACTAATTTTGATAGGAAGAAACGTTCCATTTCAAATGTCCACTCTAATTGTGATTCTAATAAAACATCTGGTATATTCACATTCACCACCCTTTGTAGTGGCTCAAAAGCTCGGTCATACTTTTCCCACATTTCACTTAAAGTTGTTCGAAATCTTGCAGTAAAAGTGTTAACGTACGCCGCTGGCTGATCGAAAGTCCCAATTCAATCAAAGTCAACTTAGGCTAATTTCGTAGGCGGCAAAATTATTTTCACATATATTTAATTAATTCCTGTTGTTTATTTCATTACGGTGTTTGGAAACGTTTTCGGAAAGTCACGAAACTTAAAGATGCTATATACGTACGGGGGTGACAATCAGATGAAATGTAAATTCGTTTTTTGACTAATGGAAAATAAGCGTTCACCTATTTCGTTACGGTTGAACAAGACTGACATGGAATTCCGCTGCTTTAATTGTAGTTTGGATGTTATAAGGATCTCTAAAAGTTTCTGTATTTTAAATAATCGAATTTGAATCCCGAAAGTCCATCACAAAGTCTCTGGAAGTGTAACGGAAAGATATTTCCGATAAATCCGCTAAACTCCATTAGCATTCCTCCTTTAACAGTTATAAATTTAACAGAGCGTTTAGCTCGGCGAAAGCTTAACTCTTGTGTCCGCCACACCGATGCTAATATTATTAATACCATCGGAATTAATGGCATTGTTATCTTCCTCAATGCTGGACCGAATAAATTTATATTTTCATGTCATTTAGCTACCAGTAATGGCGTTCGATTATCTGCCATTGAAGTTAGTAAATTGAAGCAGTAATTGCGCTATCAATGTGAAAAGCAAATGGTACTATTTAATGGATAAATAGGATGGGAATTTAATAATTCCTTGCTGACGCTACTTGTGTATTCGAAAGGATTCTAAGAATCGCCCGAATCTAAGTATCGGATGGTAGTGAGAGCCGTAATCCAATTGGGAATATTGTTGCTACTGTGGAGAATTTCATTATTTTTAGTAGGTAGTACTGAAGAGTTACGGAGCAGAGAGAGACTTCGATAGATAAAGGCAGGATTAGCGACGCGACCTCACAAGAATTAGGAACTTATATGATTTAAAAATGTAATTTGCTGAGTTTACTTCCGGAGATTATTTGCGTGAAGCTCAGATGTATCCGTTTGCTGGAACTAAGTCAAGATGAGAATCTGTCAAGTCGTCTGGAAATGTTTTACCTGCCTCAACAAGCAGGATTAATACACATTACAAACACAAATTTTTAGCACATTAACCTTTGTAACATTTAAAAGGCGTTTAATACTGTAAAGAAATGGCTATTGATCGAAGCACTTAAACGATGCCCCATTGAATTTCGATGCAATAATAATTGCTCCTGATAATTGTTTCTTATCATAATAATATATTTAGAGTACAGACACATGAATAAATAGAACCAGTGGATATGTGTCGAAGTATTGGAGGTAAACGCTTCACAAATGCTTTTGAAGATGTATTGAAAAAATATGCATTACGATTAACGGGAAATATCCATCACATCAGAGATTTCTCGACGATAGTGATAATTTCTGATAGCATGATGTAAATCTGAATATTTGTAAAACAGATATCACGGGTAACGAAAAAGTTGTTTCATCCCTACACATCAGTTACTAAGAGGTTAACCAAATCGTACAAATATACATCGTCTTAAACAGCAAGTCCACAAACTTTAAGGGGAGAATGGTATGGCCCTGAACAATGCTGGAGAACGTGTATCCAAATACGCTTGGCCTTGATACTTTTTGAGTAAATAATGAATTCTTTCATCTTATCCAAAGACAATAGCAAAGCGTACTGATTCGTAACACTAAATTTAGTGTGCTGATTGTAATTGTAACATCAAAAATGGAGCTGTTTCAAAGCATATGTAATTTTTTGGGATTGTAGTGGCAAAAACTGCTCAATTTCAGTTAGGTCGATTTTATGAAATTTTGATGCAAATAATGAAAAATGAAGATTGTGGCACAAGACTTACACCATGACACCTCCGTCGCAAGGATCTTCGAATTCTTTCAAAAATCATGCATTGCAGGCCATGATGTAAGTCCGCCTATTCTTATTCATCTTCTTCCAAAAGTTTTATTGAAATGAACTTTAACGGCAATCGGAAAATATGATCGAGCACCGTTTGGATATGCAGTCAGATCTGAATTGCTGTATATGAGTATTCCAGAGTGATTGCCCAAAATAACCATTCAAATTATGAAAATCATTCCTGATGTCTGAGTTGCACAGGAGCATTAGTTTTTTCGTCGGTTCTCACATGCATATTGAGGAAATTATTTACTGCGTTCGGTGTAAACCCAGCTTCATCGACGAACTCAATACTGGCGATAAAATTGGTATACTCAGCATCATTCCACAGGAATAACCGGCACAAACCAAAAGTGTCTATGTTTAGGTGCATTAGAGGCTTATTCCTTTTACATGCCAGTGGTGATGCATTGGTGAGTGAACAATTTCCAAACGAGAGAAGAACCAATTACTACACCGGTTGATGGTCTCCGCAAACTCGTTCCCGGATTCTGCTCTGCCTATTAGAGAATGCTAGAATTTCTGCATTTAACTCGATCCCACGGATTGCTTCCCAAATTAATTAATATGACACAATCCTTGGTGCAGTATTACAGAAGTGCGCAGTGGAGGGATTTCGCCACTGGGTTAGAATAGAAGCATTATCGGCCCTGTTGACAATGTAATGTATCGGACATTTCTTAAATATAAATACAGAATTCAAAAAGATTAAGAACAAAAAAAAGGTAAGACTAGAGCAAAAATTAACTACATAACTAGCCCATTGAATAAATGGCAGATAAAAATTTCTGAACAGTGCAGTAAGTAGGCATTGTCTAATTTTTATTTTAAACAAAACTGGTTTCATTGTTGTAAATTGATCTGGTAAATTGTTGTTCAACTTTAGGCCTTGGTAGGGAGCATAGGGTGCTTTGTTTTTTGCCTTTTTGAATGCCTTATTTATATCTTCTTTTACGGTTTCGACTTCCGCGATCACTGTTGTCGCATTGTCTGGTATACAATTTTCAGGTCTATTTAATTGCAGTAACATTGAATAATGTTTTGTCCAATACACTGAGGCATTAAATAGAGAAAAAAAAGTTTTCACGCATTTAGGTGGAATTCCATACATTTTTATTAATTAAACCATTTATTGGGTAAAACTTTTCTTGATAAGTTTTTGTCTCTTGTGTTGTTGTATTAGATAAGGTGTCTGAAATAACTAAAACTACAACTAAATACAGCTAAGAGGCAATCACTTAGTATCAATAAAAGCGTAACATGACAAAATCAAAGTTAATTTTCAATTAAAAATTTTTAAAATAAAAGTTCAGAAATCGGATGATGAGAAACTGAAATACGGATCTTCTCTTATGTCCGCGGAAATCTTACGGCACTTTCCGATTACCTGGAACCTTAAAACGACGCAAACTCAATGCTTTGGGTCCAAATAAGCCCAGAAACATTCGAAAACCTCGAATTTCGTCTTTCGAGGCCATTATCAGATACTACTTACTTTCCAGTAAACATGTATAATCAACTGTCATACAATTTGAAAAATTTTCCTATGTAATACTTTTAAATTGTCTTCTGCGGAAATCGATTGCGACAGTTACTGCTTTCTTAGCAAGAAAGATGTAATTTTAAGAAATAAAATCAAGCTACCAGAACGATTTCCTTATTGATATTTATTACCGCTACAGTACATTGCATTCCATAAAATCCTGTACTTGCGTTGAAAGAGTAGATGATTGGAGGCGAGAAATAATGAAGTTGACTCTAATTACAGAAACAATGAATGTATTGAAAGTGAACTTCAAAGTGTACCTTGGTTTATTTTGGGACAGTCATTAATTACATTGACTTTCTACTAATACAAAAAACATCGCGATTACCTGATTTTGCTTGAAGCTGAGCATAGTGCCGACCTCACTCGAACTTTGCTGTAGATTAGAAATGGGACGATGAGACTTGTAACTCCAACAGTTAGTTTAGATTTAACTGACTCGAGTTATACGACGTTTTCATGAAATATCTGTGTAAAGGCTTCTAATTCACATTGTAGTGTACAAAGAGTTAAGAACGAAAAGAACTGTTACTTCAGACTAATCCTGTATAATATTTTGTCTTGGTGGTGGATTTCACTTGTCGTGGTGTGGAGGATCAACAAAGTTTTGTTATATTATTGTATTCTACTCATACTCTCCAACCTGTAGATTTTTATTGATTCTTGGACAACTATTTACAAAGATGTGTAAGATTCATGTAGAATGATTTTATTTGTTGCAAAAAATTGGTAATTTACTCTCTGGTCGATTAAACAACGGCTTGTTTATCAAAATTCGTCACAATTTACATGGTAAACTAGTCATGCTGTGAAATGTGTAGCATCAAGTTTATTCTAATGAGGATCTTGTCCCTTGTTACCCTGCTTTTAGAAATTATTATACGTTTCCGTATTATAGAAACATAATATCAGTTAATTAAAGTTTATCGTCGCATAAATGTGCCTACTAATAAAATAAATATTTATAGCGGGAAATAAAAGGGCGAATACGTATTTACGAGAGAAAGAGAGGAACGTTTCGAATGACATCGGTGTCAATTTGAAAATTCCATTTGAGCAAAACAGTGTTTATGGCGGTCAAATATTCCAATTTACCGTCTGCGTGTGTGAATTTATTGTCTTATTTTCACTACTAAATATTCAGTCGATATGAACTCGAGGCTCGATTAACTTTTCCGCATAATTTTATTGCCAATTTTTAGGTTATTCGTATCCTCCTCCCTTTTGTGCCTTTCCGTATGCCTCTGCGCCGGCCCTTTTATTAAAATCACCAGTTAGTTTTGTGTTTCGCGGATCGTGATGATCCTCCAGCGTATTTTCCCTTATTTTCCTTTGGTCGTAAATGCATGACGTACGACGGACTCCCTCGTCTTAGACCGATATCCAATAAGGGAAAGGAGAGAAGAGTAGCAAAACATCAAAGTAGGTAACCACATATTATGATCTGAAACAGATGAAAGCCGGAGGGGGAAAAACCGAAAAACAGTGTAAATGTGACGTTCGTCCGCGTTAATGATGGCCATCAGGTCGTTATCGGCCCTTCGACCATTACCGAAGTACATCCAGAGGGCTCAGGAAGGACGTAATGCGACTCAAATTATAAATTATGACTTTTCATATTGGCTTATTAGAGATACGTACGAATTAGGTTCGATGGCGCAGGCGGAGGCGACACCGAAATGTACTTTTAGGGTTAGGATAAAAAAAATAACGCTATTAAAGTGTTATTAAAGGTCATATGGTTGGGATGTTTGTTGAATTTAACAAGAATCAAGGGCGCTAATTAAATTAGATCGATTTGCTCAGTTCAGATTTGTGTTTGTACAGAATCTGCGAAAATATCTAGTAGGAATTTCCCAACAATAAGTTTCAAACAGAAGCTCGTGGCAAAATGTCTCACAAATGAAACTTGTAAAAAAGAGACCGTCACTTCAAAATATTTCACACACGATTCTTCTTTAGAAAGGTTTCCAGTTATTCGACACCTATAGCTACCCGAAACAAATACTTCAATACCAAAATACAGACATACTTGGATTATTTCCTTAGTAAAACATTTCATGTTGGTTTCTCATTCTGTTTGGGTTAGGTAATTAAATATCAAATTTTGCATAGTAACACAATAACAAATTTGGAAAAGGGCATTTGGATATTGCACTATTTATTTTAATAAAGCATTAAGGGGCGGTTCAATACGTTTAAATGTATTAAATATTATTTATTTATTATAAAATTCTAAATCTTTTCGGATTAGTTTTAAAGTGATAAAAATCGATTTTCTGAACATGTTCTGTGTATCCTTGGGCCTAATATTTCTGTCACTGATCTGTTTGTTTCTAATTGGCTGGAGTTTCTGTTGGTGGCCCACTTTGTGCTGCAAGTTATTGACGTTATTGATTGTGGTCCACTTACGGCTACTATTCCTGTTGGCCCCCTTTTGTGTGACTGCCTCTTTCTCTTGCTCCAGTTCTCAGTGCTCCGTGTTATTAACGTATCTTTGATATACTGACTCTCAGGTATTTGGTCAAATTGTTAAATTTGAATCGATTGATTTTAATAAACCAACGCAAATGAATTTATCTCATTTGAATAATAATTTAATACATTTTATTAAAAAGTTAGATAACGCTGGTTGACGCATTGTATGTACACCAACAATGTTTTTCAACAAAAGTTGGTATATAGTTTATCTATAGTTTATATAGTTTATCTGGAATAGGCTGGTCTCCTCTTAAGCCCGTTTTCATCTTCTTCTTTTTCCGGAAATCCGACTTTAACAATATGCTCAGGATGTTAACTCACTTCACTCTTATTATTATATTAGTTTCTACGCCTATAATTTGAGTTACTGATTTTAGATTGATTTGATAATTTTAGAGTTTCTATTTCTTGTTTGTGGTTTTCGATCTGCACATAACGCTTGACAGGTCAGAAATGATATTGGTAATTTCATTGAAAATGGTTCACCGTAGTTGGCAATGCTAATTCAAACATTTCTTCAAATATCTGAAACCTAGATCACTGATATTCATGAGCCCTCTCTTTAAGATATCTCGAACATTAAGCATTGACTCTAGATTGAAGCAAACTCGAACCAACATACCGCATTTTTCATCTTGGAGCTGTAGTGTACCATTGCAGCAAGTTACTATTTTGGATTATATGCATGTAGGTTTAAACAAAGTTTCCATTTCCCTTATGACTGCAAACCATAAAATGAAGGCAGCAAATGAATGGATCTAGTGATGAAGCACTTTATCAATGACATTTTAGAATCGCCCCTGTCGTGACATTCTTTGGCAGGTCCTTAGTTTTCGGAATCCTGATCTTCATAAGAGCTCTAGTCAAGCAACTTAACTAATAAGCAAAGTATCTGTCAACAATATCGAGTTAAACTCTCCATGAACGTAAACTTTTAAAGCTTATGGTAAAATATCCACAAGACAGGCTCTACTAATTCCCCTCTTTTTTTTATCTAGTTGAAAGCAGTGGACTCAGGAAGAAGTAGTCATTACCACATTTTTTAGTCCTAGAAGATGAAGTTTCCTTTTGACATACTGCATCATATGTACTTGGACGGGAAATAGTATTATTTGTGTCACCTTCATACGTGCTTTTAGTTGAAAATAATAATTGTGAGACATATTATTTCTTTACCCCAGAACGTCTTCATAATAATAAAGTTAAGCTACTCAGACCTGCACCATTTAAACCTAAAATATTTATAATGAGATCTAACCTTCTCAATATCACTTAAAATAGAGAGGGTGTTAAATATAATTGGAAAACAGTTATCTTACAGTTTGTTGCTAATTTCCATTACACCATTATATCCACATTATGAATCATACGTCATGTTTGGCAAGTTACAGGTTATAGACAGTTAGCTAAAAAATGGCTGTACCGAATTGAGATAAGGGATTCTGAATATGGAACATAATTTATATTTTAGTTTCAGTGTAAGGTCGAAAATGTATTTATATTTAATCTTTTTGGGAGAACTTTCACGGAAGTATAACTTTACAATCTCCCCCCAAATTTTCAGCGATAAACCCTAAACCGATAAGCGATTAATTACGAATGACACAAAACGAACTCGCATCATTCGTGTTTCATCGCCTCGTCATCCCCCTTCAAAAATCGATCCAACAAAACATTCGAACATATAAATTTCCACAAAATTAATTTCGACATAGAGGGAGATAGAGAGAGAAAAGCAGTAGTAAATCCGTAAAGTATGTATATAATCATCCCGTATTTATGGCACAATTAATGATTTTTCCTAATTAGTATCGTGCGTGATTAACGGTTAGGTCGAGATTGGCGCGTGTCAGACCCTGTAAATATAGGAAATCGTTCCTTAAGTCCATCGAGTCATGCGAAACGACGATCCGTCAAAGATTTCGTTGTTTAATGTCTGACGATAATTCCTGACGATCATCAGATAACGGAGATAATAGAATCAGTATCGATTCGGAATCAGAGTTGAATGGAAAAAAACTGTAATAACCAACCGATCGAAAATTCGTTACGAGCGACTACTTATTCATCATTCCTTCCTTACCCATACGCCATTACTCTATTTGTACCCATATACCCCATTCCTTTTGGATTTATAACTTCCCATACTTCGCCTTTCCATATTCTTCCTTTAACCCTCCTTTGTGGTCGTTGCTTCATCTAGTCTTCTTATTTTCATCTCATTTATTGTGCTAAAGATATCCATTGTTCAAACGAACTATTATGTATTATAGTTGGTACATAACAATCACAACAATGTTGCTCACATAACTTCAATTTTGTGAACATTTCGAAAACTTGAAGAATTTGAGTGAAATGAATGTCGATTTAAAAATTGCTTCCTACATCTTACTTCAATTTTAATAGGTAAACTGCATAGAAGGTTAACGGTCTCGATAAGCAACACGAAAATGTTTAATATTTATGCATGATAGTACATGGGTTATAATTTCATTGTTGTGGTTGTTTCGTATCAATTGCAATAAGCGTAACAATTTGCCTATAGAATTTCTTTGGGTTATTAATTTTTGATTGTGTTTATTCTTCTACTTTGAAGAGAAATTCCATCCCTTCTTTTGTAAAATTTTTGTTTATGATTTTTTGTATTGGTTTTAGAATTTTATATATGTCTATATGATATTATCACGTTTAGTGGCCGGGCGGGTCTCTAAGTGTGCACGATTTGGGGGTTGTAGCTCAAGTAATACTGGTTAAATACACCAACGATCCATAGCTGACCTACCAAAAACTGATACGTTATAGGGGGCGGTACCTATATAATCTAACATTAACATACTCTAAATGGTAAGAGAAGAAATTGGAGAAATTGATTGAGACACAAATCAAAGACAATTAGAGACCAAATAGGCACAAAATAACCAAGGTACACAATTAAGGGCGAAATTGAATTAACACATGGCCGGCTTACATGATTTGAGATTTGGTGAGGCTGACTCATGTTACGATGGACCAGTTCTGTGGATATTTTGGCAGTTATGTTGGTTTTCTGCAGCGAGCTAGTCAGGCCAATTTATCACTGATTAATATTTGACTTTTTAGTTAACAGTGTATTTATTCACAAAATGAGCGAATGTTTCGATTTGATGTGGTTCGTGGCCAAGTCGTGCCTTGTTTCATGACTAGTTTGTCGACTTGGATAAATAGCCGCATGAATACACATCTTTTAAGTTATTGAAATGAAGAAATACAAGTCTGGCCCTTGGCGTAGTTAAACGGTCCATTATATTTTCGTTCGTGACAATATGATACATGTGAATAGGTCTAGCAACTTTTACATAAACCTTTTTGGGTATTTGTGTATTTCCTACCTGTGTATTCTTAATAGCGTGGCGTTTTAATGCCAAAACCCCCCTTCAAAAATGCAAATAACAGGTTCTAAAAGTAAAGTACCCCAAGCGGGTAGGGCAGAGAGCCCAAAATCCCGCACTGAAAATGATTCAGTCCGCCTCATGGATTCTGGGGGATGCAAGAAATTGGCAAAACCAAGAATCATGATCGCCACATACAATTGCACATCACTACTGAAGGACGAACAACTCTTCGATATGGAAAATGAGGCAAGAAATATTGAATGGGACATAATTGGTCTTTCGGAAGTCAGAAGAAAGGAGGAGGGCCTGCTTGTGCTACAATCTGGAAATGCCTTATTCTATAAAGGTCATGATATAGACAGTCAAAGGGGTGTAGGCTTTCTAATTAAAAAATAAATTATCCCAACAATCGTCACTACAATGGGAATATCAGAAAGAGTAGCATATATTACCCTTAAAATAAATGAAAAACATAAGTTAAAACTAATACAAGTACACCTACGCACATCCACCTATTCAGACGAAGACACAGAGCAAATATACAAAGACATAAGATTCACAAGAGAACAGAACAAATGTAAATACGAAATAGTTATGGGAGACTTTAACGCCATATTGGGAAAACAAGGAGAGGCCAAGGAAGAATATATAAGAAAATATGGATTGGGCACTAGAAACCAAAGGGGTAATATGATGACAAACTTCATAACAGAACAAAGATTGTATGCCACAAACACCTTCTTTAACAAAAAACACCAAATAAAATGAACATGGATAAGCCCAAACGAAGCGACAAAGAACGAAATAAACTACATACCTTCCAAAGACTTCCAAAACCATAATTCAAGACATAACAGTTCTGAACTCGTTCAATACAGGTAGTGACCATAGATTGGTGAGAGCCAAAATGATCCTGGAAAAAACAAGCTTCAGGGAATACGGAAGAACAAACCAAAAAAGAGTAGACACGGGAAAGCTTCTTTAACATAGGGAAACATACAAGGGACAACTACAGAGCCACATAAACAACATAATGAAAACAGACGACATCAACCAAGTAGCATCAGACATAACAGGGGCAATGAGGAAAGGAGCAATCGAAGTAGCGGAAAGAAAGCCAAGAAAAACAAACAAAGTATCATGCGAAACCAAACTAAAGATGGAAGAAAGAAGAACTATGTATAGAAATGGTTTAGACGTAACGGAACATTACCAGAATGTCAGAAGAGAGATAAGGAGAATGATAAGAAAGGATAGGGAGGAGAACTATAGAATAATAGCAGAGAAAGTGATTGAAGAAAACAAAAACCTTAAGTGCCTAAGGAAGAAGCAAGGAAAACACCAAATAATAGCTCTGAAAGACGACAACAATGAGAAAACAAGAAACAGAGACAAAATTAAAGAAATAGCCCATAAGTTCTATCAAGACCTTTACTCATCAAGAACAGAAGGGCCACCAGGAAACCAAAACAAAGGAAAAGTAGTCAACGCTGGCTCTGAACAGATACCAGAAATAAACGAGGAAGAAATTATACATGCTATAAACTCAATGAAGAAAAACAAGGCACCAGGAGGAGATGATATAATAGCGAAAACGCTCATGGAGGCACAAGAAATTGTCATACCGCAGCTAAAGCACCTTTTCAATCTATGTATAGAACAACAAACAAACAATACCCACAAATTGGAATGAGGCAATAATAGTTATATTATTTAAAAAAGGAGATCGAACAATGCTAGAAAACTATAGGCCCATTAGCTTGCTGTCTTAGATGTATAAGCTTTTTACCAGAATCTTAACCAACAGAATTGCAAATAAGCTGGATGCCTACCAACCGGTAGAACAAGCCGCGTTCCGAAAGGATTTAGCACTAATGACCACTTACAGTAAAGATCATAATAGAAAAGTCGATCGAATATAACCTTTCAATACGCATGGCATTCGTTGATTACGAGAAGGCATTCGACTCCGTAGAACATTGGGCAATATTTTCAGAACTAGACAAAGCGCGAATAGACCATCGGGACAAGAACCTTCTTAAAAATATATATCAAGGAGCAAATGCAAAAATCAGGCTACACGAAGAAACAGACAACATTTAAATCAAAACAGGTATCAGACAAGCAGACACAATATCCCCAAAACTCTTTACCTTGGCTTTGGAAGGAATTATCAAAAAATTTGAATGGGGAAATATGGGACTGAACATAAGTGGAGCCAAAATATCACACTTAAAATTTGCAGACGATATTGTGCTATTCGCCGACAACACAACGGATCTTGAAAGAATGCTTTCCGAAGTAGACAGAGAATCTTCAAATAGGTCTAAAAATTAATAATTATATAAAATAAATCAGAGACAACGGGCACATATTGGAAAATGTTCAAGAATATATATATCTGGGGCAACAAATAGAGATAGGAAAGGGTAACAAGGAGATGGAGATAGAAAGGAGAAGAAGACTAGGATGGGCGGCATTTGGCAAATTAAGTCATATATTTAAGGATAGAAGGATACCAAATAGCTCAGAACAAGAATATTTGAACAGTGTGCAGTACCGGTGATAACATAGGGAGCACAGACCTGGACCCTCACAAGGACAATGATGAATAATTTGAGGACAACACAAAGAGCCACGGAAAGAGCTATGATAGGCGCAACAATAAGAGACAGAAAGAGAAACGAATGGATTAGACAGAGAACAGAGGTCGTAGATATATTGGAGAGAGTCACAAGCCTGAAGTGGAATTTTGCAAGACATATCGCCTTACAGACGACAGATGGAATAGCCGAATAATACGCTGGAGACCATGGGAAGGAAAGAGAGGAAGAGGAAGACCAATTATGCGATGGTATGATGACAGGATTTGGATGGACGAGATCAGCACAAAACAGAGAGAACTGGAGGAAAGGAAGGGGGCCTATGCTCAATACTGGGCGCAGTAAAGGGCATGATGATGATGATGATGATGATGATGATGATGATGATGTATTCTTAATACTATCGAAGAGTTTTCCTGCAAGTGCTGTTCTTATTATAATGGCATGTTCTCGTAATATACAGTATTGATAATATTGAAGTTACTTTAATTTCCATAACTCCTTATTGTTTATGTCATTTTGTATTGATTTATATTTACCAAGGTTCCTATCTTATGGTATTTGCAAGTAAGTAACAAAAAGACATTTTACAATTTATTATCGAGTCGTGGTACTAGCACCAAATGCCCACCATCAGTCGAGCCCTGCTTAATCACAAGGTATGCCAAAAAGTGAATACATACAAGTGGTAATTGCTTTAAAACAAAAAACAAAGTTAAAATTAATATTCAAACTACTACATCCCACCAGAATGAATCTTACCTTCTGGATATAATATTCTAGAGCTTAGAATCTGATGATAGAATAGGAAAAAGTATATTGCAGGATAGAATATTAGGATAGAGTAGACTATTCTCGAACTAGAATATTTTAGAAGCTAGCACCCATTCTGATGGAGATGAAGCTGGTTTTATATTGATTTTTATTTTGATTTTCATGTAATAACTAGTCCAGTTGTTCTGTTTGTATGTGTTTGCTGTACGTATTATTTTATCCATAACAGTTTTTGGCACACCCGATGTTGACGCTAACGTCAACATTATTTTAGGTTAAGAAATTGTAATTTATGGTGAACTAATTTTGGAAACTTTTCAACACGTTTTGTTTTACAAACGGATAATAATCACTGACGCAGCTTAGGTAACAAGGTTTTTGGGATATCTAATTAAACTAAAAGCACGTCCTATTTCATTACGAAGTATAACAACGCCGACCGAACGTCAACAAGTCAAGTTAAAAATCACAATAATTAACCGAGTCAGCATAACAAAGGCGTTTACGGAACGTGATAAGAAGCGCGCTCCAATTAAGGTCAGTTTCTGCAACGCCAGGTCATTGTAAGAAAACAAATAATATGTCATTTAACCAATGTAAAACAAGATGTATAAAAGCTCTGAAATTTGGGACAATAAACCAGTATACGATGTATGCTCAAAACGACGGTGTGTTTTGATCTTTCTTCACGCCACCCAAACCGACGACCCCTAACCTCAAGAACTTCAACCCCAGAGCACGTTACGCCGTCTCTCCAAACTACTAGAACTTCAACCCGGACCAGCACGTTACGCCCTCAGGTCCACACCGGAGAGCACGATACGCCCTCTCTCCACACAACTAGAACTTTAAGAACTTCAAGAGATCACGTCACGCCCTGATCTCCGCCTACAAGAACGTCTTCAGCCTTACAACCTGGAGACAAGATTCATCTCCGCAGCCACCTACGAGCGACGAGAGATTCTACATACAGTCCACTCTCTAGAGAGATCATTTCACACTTCGTTCACCCAACGTGGCATAACATAACCTTTGTCTCCTTGGATAGAGTGATCCCGAGATACTTACCTGTATTTCATTATCGCTACTTTCGAATATGGGTATCTTCATGCAGATTCTCGTATTCATTTTCATAACGAACCCTTGTTGGTACGTTTTCAAATTAAGGTTGAATTTATGTGCACAAATATAAAGTGTAAATGAATACAAGTACTCTCACTCCTTAATAACCACTCAAGTATTTTAGAGAGGGTATTGAGTTAGCCAAACCTATTTGAAATATACCAAAAACACCCAGTTTACTCTCCTGTACTTTCGTCCAATTTTTCAAAAAAATTTCAAATTCCAAAATAACCAAAAAGCAGGATTTAATCCGTTTGAAACTTTGAGATAAACACTTGCAACGGCTTACTAATGACAATTAATCTGGAGATTCTCATGTATTTGATCGTCTCGTTGCCTTTGGTGGCGATTTTTCCTTTATTAAGATAATTAGCCTCAATTGCAGAAAGCCATCGAATAATGTTAAAAGTCCTAATTAAGTGTAATTTCAGTGTAGGTATTAATTGTTATTCCAGACGATCCCGTTGTAATCAGTTGATTAATCAGAGAGGAATAAAACGAATTCCCGTCCGTAATATTTATTTTTCGAGTGCCTACCTACAACGTTCGTTATTCATTTCGAGCAGCGCGGCCGTCCTCGTGCATATGTGTCTTTCTTTGTAATTTCAGCTTAGACTCGACGTGTCCGTTCGGCGTTATTTCATTAAAACGTGGCCATCTTTCTACGACGACGGATTTAAAATTCCGGACGTATATGTGTTTTGAATATCGCGCCCGCAAAGAGTGTACATATGACTTTCATACACTTATTTGATTTATAGGATGCAAATTTCTGGGCTTTGTTATACCGTATGCGACATACGTAAATGGGGACGTGCTCTCATTAAAAAAGGTCTAAATTAGAAATATCTTTTCTCATTTCGGCGACGTGCTCGTCTGTTTGACCATAGGGGATATACGTGGCTTTTTGGATTTATTAGATTAATGAAGAGGTTTTTGCATATTTATGTTTCGTTTTGCGGATCCGTAATATTTCTTTTGATACGTATCAGGTCGACGGGAAAATACAACACCCATTCTACCTTTTATTTTGAAAAACTTGAAAAACCCTTTGAGATAAAAATGTTCAAATTCTATATTACTTTCTAGAATACTGTGATAGTACTTTACTTTTGACAGAAAGTCAAGTTCGTTTATATTCCAATGGTCACTTTAAAGCGAGGAAGGTCCCCTATTGAAACTGATTCGATATAAAACGTGTACATTCATAAGAAATTCATTTGCTTTCTTATATGTCAATAATGGTACATTATGGTACATATTTGTGAAAATAAAGAATATCTGAATATTTCAAATAATACATGACCGCTATGACCTAAAAGAATTAAAGAAATTTGTGATGAATTTTGGCTTTAATGGTTCGTCTAGCTATATTGTAAAACTATAAAAAAAATCGTTTGATCTATTTATAATAGGTTATCTGTTTGGGTACAATTAGTGAGTGCCTCTCTTGAATTTGGTGAATTCTCAAATGTATTAATAATAGGTATTCTATACCTATACAATAAAATAGAATTGATACGAATTAAATTGAGATTGAAATTACAATTCGAACTGAGACAAAATGTCCGAAATTGTAGTACATCAGCAGTTATTGGAATACTTTAACAATAACAAATTATTGTATAAATATAAATCAGAATATAGACAAACATCGCTATGAAACTGTAATCCAATATATTTAATATTGATTGTGAGAGTAAAACGGAGAGTGGGTCCTATTCAATGGCTGTGTTTCTAGATTTAAAACGCCCATTTGAAATCTTAATTAATACAATACTAATTAAAAGAAATAAAAAATGTAATGTATTAATAATCACTTGTATTATAAGTTTAATAAGCCGTTTAATACGTTTCGGTTTTAAATTATTTCAAAACACAAATTCAGTTCGAATTTAGTCATTGCGAGTTTTGTCTGGATACATTATATGAACGTTTTAGACATGAAGAGGATAAAGCAAGGTAAAATTTTATTAACAACACATTTTGTTGTGCCAATTTAAGCTGCTAACTTTCTTAGTCTATTAGAAGGACTGACAACATTCTCATTAATAATGTGTTCTTCCAATTCAGGATTTCTTACTCTTTTTGGCAATACGTCCCAAAAATGAATTAATAAAAATTGATTTGGGGCACATGTGTTTCAATTTTTAACGCGTGGCATAAGTCCTTGTCTCCAGAGAAATACATTGCACTTTATTTATAAATAGATTATACGTGCCACTCTGCCCTTCATGATAAAAACTATCCATTGTTAAATCAAGGTTACTAGAGAATTTTGTGTTTCATAAGTTTGACATCTGCACATTTTCACTTGTACCTAAAAATGGTGAATGCGCACACTGCTGTCAATAATTTCAAATTATCTCCGAAATGGTTAATGTTATTGAATTGTAACAAAACTACCTTTTCGTTAGTAAATTGTGTGAGGAATTGTTGTCACTTTTGTACTACTGTCACTACTGCATATATTTAACCACTGGACTAGGTGTTCTCTTGACTTTCCATAAATATTGCAAAACTAATGAATACCGAAAACATAAACGTACAGGTACGTTATACATTTCCACTAAAATATCATTAAATTCTAATATATGGTATAGAAATTATGAACAAAAAAATAAGTTAAAAATGTGAAATTTGCTGGCTGTAAATCAACATTTATGAGCAATATTAAAAATTGTTATATGGAACATAATTTTTGACACAACCTCTACTGCCGACAGTTTGCAATATAGTACTTACCGGACACTGCATGTTACAATACTAATAAAAAAGAATGCTGCTTTGACAATTTTTTCACTTTCATGCCCCATTTTTAATTTAATAACGAGTCCGGGTTTTTATGTCCAAGATATGCACATAAGTATACACTTTTTTGCCAAAAGTATGTCATATTTGCTTGGATTTTAAAGTTTACGCATTTTCATGCAGTTTATCTTTGATCTACTTTTCTTACAGGAAATCAAGGAAAAATAGTAAAGCAAAAAATAATAAACAAATCAAGATTTATAATCAAAATATGAATACAACATAATATATGAAAAAAACATTACATAATAATATGGTAAAATATTTAATGAACAGTTTTACTGTTTTTTCGCTATGAGATGTACGTAACCTATTATTAAACCAATTACCAATTCATGTGCTTTTCTAGATTTTCAACACATAAATTTGGATTTCTACCGCTTAACTTAACCGTTTCCCATCGTTCTTTCATTATTTCTACATCAACTGAAGAGGTTATTTTGATGACTTGATCGCTCTTGGTTAAATTTTTGCAATTTGAGTTAATTGTTGAAAACCATCATTCATTGTTGTAGCAATATAATATTTATCTAGTATAACTATACCAGTTCGACCTGGAACACTTTTCAACCAATTTCACACTTTTCTTCAGCTGAAATTGTCTCTAGTGAAGGCGTTTGGCCAGTTTCTATTTTTTGAAGTATTTCACTTAAAAAATATATTGTTGAGCTTGACCATACGTCATCTGATCTATAACCTCGCGCCTTTCGGATGAACTTTTGGATTTTATAAATAGCTGAATATTTTCACCCATATGACCCCGTGTACTAGTCTAATATCTATCTATCTATTTGTACTCGTTGGGGTGTTTTTTATATATTTATATACGTTCGAAAATAGTGAATCAAATAAAGGAAACCCACCTCTAGTTTCCTCGGTAACTATTTATACTATGCACTAGACGACTAGACGAATCCCATGGATTATTTTTTTTGATAGAACTTTGCTACTTAACTAGTCTAATAAATTATCACTGACTCAAAATTATTAAATTTAAATGTAGAAAAGTAAAAAATATTCACTTCATGCGCAAATACTACAATATGCACTAAAACATGATTATTAGCTTGGTTTTCTCAAGCTAACAGCTCAAGTTTACATAAAATCCTAACTCTATAACTAAAATTATCCAAGTTATCTTCAAATGAAGTTTGAAGTCGGTGTTATTTTAAGGAACTCCTTGAACTAATAAATATTTTAGCTGACTAAACTATTACGGCCAACGCTAACAGTTGTTTAGTTGTGGATAAACGTTTCGTTTCCTCTGGATAAATCTTCAGTGTAACTAACAATGACGAACTACAAGCAATAGAAATAACGACCTTGTAGAAATGCACCAAGTAACAAATGTGTTATGTGATAGAAAGTGGAATAAACATAATTCAACGAATTGACTATAAAGATTATATTGAGAAATCTGCTTTCACATGTTTTAAAAAATGTATTAAAGAAAAAATCTCTATGAACTAAATTTGATGGTGCAACCTATCATTTATGATGACCATGGTGAATATGATTCGGATTTATTATCTCCAATGTAAATAGTCCGTGTGAAAAACCCCCCATCTCTTCAGTATTATGGTGCTGAACGCACAATTTTTAACTCCTTACTAACCCCGTCGATGATGTTAACGATCAATTGTTCGCAACTCACGAATAATGTTTCTCCGTCTCTCCCAACTCATATCACATAGTCCGAAGAATAAATCCGTCATTATCACCGTTTGATCTGATGGACGGGATTATATGGAAAAAAAGAACCAAAGAGAGAAAAGGAGAAAAACCCACCGGTATTACGTGCGACATCGTCCAGGTGTTCGGAGGAGGGCTCCTTTATTCCCTTCGGACGTTTTGTCTTCTGTCGATCTGACCGTTTATAGCTCCGAGATGGTTATAATAGATCGATTTTTTTTCACTCTTCTATCTGGATTAGGTGGAGAGGGACAAAAAGCGGTGGAGATTTATTGGATTTTTCGGTCGCCATCGGGCGACATGTAAGAGGATTGTTTTTTTCGTGACCGTGCCATCGATTGAAAGAATTGTAATCAGATTAGGTCTATGGTGTGCGAGGGTGGGTGCGAGTGTGTGTCTTTGAGAATTTTTGTGTCTATTTTCAAAGGCTCTCTACCCTTAAAAGTTCTTCCATTTTAAAAACTTTTTACAACAAGTTAAGGATTCCCTCAGAGATTTAGTTGCTCCTCTCAAGAACGATATATTGAAATAACTTTAAAAAAAGTGTATTCAGGTTAAAATGATCACTGATTTGATTTCAGTGGCGTTCTTCACTCAAAATTTAAAAGTGAAATTAAATGTGATATTGACAGAAAATTCCTTCGGCGCAAAGATAGTTATTTACCAGAATGACATTTGAATATTGTGGAACGTTGGACAATATTTTACTCATAATCCATTCTTTCACGGTAAAATATTGTAAAACCTCATAATTTTAAAGTACTGCACCGATTGTGATGAAATTTTGGAAGTGATATTGTATTATCATCCTTTTCAAAAGTTGTATGTTAAAAATATGCGCTTTTTGTTTTTAAGGGGTGAAAACTTCCCCTTTTAACAAAAATAAAAACCGCACATTTAAGCGTTACTTGAATCTTAATAATGTTTGTTTAAGTATGTTAAATAAAGATTTTTAACTATTTTTTAACCCTTAATAACTACCCTTTAGGTGTAAATTTGCAAAGAAATAATTTTTGCGCCTTTAAAATTAGTGAATTATGCATTTTATGGTTAATTAAAATCCATTTAGTATGTATGTATTGTAACGTTTATTTTCTAATTTATATACACTATTCTAATTAAACACTACACACTACTTAATTTATCTTAGACTATTACTAAACTAATTTATATAACACACTTAACTAAATCACACTCGTAATCGTTAATTTATTTCACTGGTCGGTCTTTCGCTTATTTACTATATCGCGCTCACGTCTAATAATAATCTCTCTTTCGCGGCGTCCACTTTTATAGCCCCACATAATGTTTTCTCGAATTTGCTCGATGTTTCCACAAAGCACTCGATTGTTCTTTTAATAATGTTTACGTAGAAAACATTATTAAAGAAGGTCATAAATTACCTTCCTTAAATAATAATCCGGGACTATTCATGGAGCTGTCTTTTTTTTATAGATTTTTATAGAATTCAATTAAGCGTCGCGGCAATTCCTTTGAGGCAAGCCGCCGAGGTCAGACGGGAGTAAACACATTTCGCTCTGCAGTTTACATTTGGCGTTACAGAATATATCGCTTTAAAACGTCTGTCGACATCTTCCGATCCCCAACTGCCATTGTTCCCTGTCATTCCACAGGTCTTCATCCAGTCCTCTTTCTCTGATCTCTTTATCGATTCCCTCTCTCCAACTTTTACTTGGCCTTCCTCTTCTCCTTCTTCCTGTTGGTGTCCATGTGAGTATTTGTTTGGGAAGTCGATGTTCCTCCATTCTCTGAACGTGACCGTACCATCGCAGCTGTTTTGTTCTTATTTCATCTGTAATTGTGTGTCTCACTTTCATTTCTGTTCGGATTCTCTCGTTTGGGATTTTTTCCATTCTTGATTTTCCCAGTGCTCTTCTCCAGATATCCATTTCCGTTGCTTCGAGCATTTTGTTATTTTTTTTCCATTAATTGCCATACTTCGCAGATATATGTTACTATGCTTTTTACGATGGAATTGTAAATTAGGTGCTTGTTGTGCCTTGTAATGTTTTGATCCCATAGGATAGCAATCAGCATAGTAATAGCCTTCCTTCCTTCGGTGTTCCTATCATTAATAGCACGATATAGTGTGCCATTGTCTGATAAATTCATTCCAAGATATTTTAAATTTTGGCAGTATTTGATGAGGTGTCAGTCCTCCAAGGCAAGATCTTGTTGCATTCCTCCAATGCACATGTATTTCGTTTTTGTGAAGTATATTTCCAGTCCCCATTTTTTGAATTCCTCAACAAGCTTTCGAGTCATATATTCGATATCATCGTGATCTTGCGCCATTATGATCTGGTCATCTGCGAAGCTCCTAGTAAATAAGTTTGTGTTGTTAAGCGGTATACCCATACTTCGGCATTTTTGCTTCCATGTTTTCAGTGCTTGTTCGAGGTATATCTTAAATAGAATGGGCGCCAAGCAGCATCCTTGTTTGAGACCCTTATTCGGTGAGAACCCAATGGAGAATTTAGATCCTACTTTAACTGTAATGTGACAGCCTCTGTATATTTCTTTCACGGACCTTATAAGATTAACGTTTAAATTCGTCCTATCTAATGCCTCCCAGAGTTTCATCAATGGTGTGCTATCGTACGCCTTCTTTAAATCCACAAACAATGCATGTACTCCTCGATCGAAAGTTGACATCTTGTCAATGAGCTGGGTGATGCAAAAAAGGTGATCAACGATGGATCTTCCTGCACGGAAACCTGCCTGTTCTTCTGCTTCGCTGTCTGCGTATTCACGCTCTAGTCTGCCCTTCAAAACCATTCCGTAAATTCGGCTGATTGTACTCATTACAGAAATTCCTCTGTAGTTGTCACAGTTGTCTTTGGAGCCCTTTTTGTGAATGGGGGTAAGGTAGGACAGTTTCCATTCCTTTGGAATATCCCCATCATTTATGCACTTTTGAAACACCTTTGAGAGATGTTCGTATAACTTGTGGGGTCCATATTTTATCAATTCTGCGGGGATGTTGCCAGGTGCCTTATTGTATTTTAGGGCTTCACAAATTTATTTCACCTCTTTTACATCTTTTCTGATAGGCGATGCGGTGATGCGATTTCTGTTAAAGTTTTCACTCCCTCTAAACTCTGCTTGATCCTCATTTAGAAGCTTGCCATAATATTCGTCCCATTTATTAATGGTAATCAGCTCTTTCCTTTTATTTTGGCGCAGAGACTTAAGGAGTTTCCAACTTCCGCTGCTCTTTGTTCCTCCTAGGTAAGTATTTAATTTTCCAGTTTTTCTCCCATGCTTGGTTTTTCTTCTGAGTTATTTTACGCCTCACTCGAGCTTATGATTCTTTGAATGTCGTTTTATCGTGATTCGAGTTGCTGGACAAATATCGTTGGTATTTCTGTCGTTTATCTTCAATATCTGTTTCAATTTCTTTGTCCCACCAATAAGATTTTTGTTGCCTCTGCTCTTCGCGATATCCTAGCGCTTCTTCAGCTGCTTCTTTCACGCACTCTTTAATGTATTCGTAGTGTTCTGTATTGTTAACAAAAATTTTGAAGTGAAGTTTTTGGTCGAGTATTCTCCATTTAATATTCATAGTTTAATTTCTTAACTAATTAATAGTTTCAACCTTTATAAACCACCCATTACAATGAAGTATACCAAAAAAATTTTTTTTTTCGCTAATTCATAATTTGAAAACTTGAAACTCGGAAAATATTAACTTACTGATAAAAGTTTGTATACAATTTTTTACTTGAGATTGAACACTTTATCGATTTCCGGTGTTATTTGGAGGTTAAATATTTCCACCACCGTGAAGGGGTTGCACTCACCCCCAGGGTAAAAGCGCCCATCGGCACCATATAACTTTTTTCTATGTCATTTTTCCTATACATATTGGAAATTTCAGCTGAATCGAAGCGGTACTTTAAAATTCCGAGCAAAAACCGTCATTCGCACTATCAGAAGGAAATCTCCGGACATTTTCCCTATAATTTGTTATTGCTCGTTTTGCCTTAGTTGCAGTTTCATCACTTAAATAAAACGTTAAACGAAGCTTCACCAACTCCTGATCATTTTTCCGTTCGCCGGTTCTCCTCCCTTTTATTTTTTTGCTTTGAAAACCGATAAATTTCGCAATCCACTCTCGCTTTTTCTCTCCTTGTCTCTCAGTCTCTCTCAAGTCGGCGATATTAGATATATCATTTCCGTATTGCAGTGACATTTCCTAAGGTTCTAGAGGCTTCGAAGAGAGTTAATACATCTTTGTCAGAATTTAACCCGAGAGTGTCTTAGTACGTCGTAAATTTATGAAGTATCGACAAAAGTGAATTCGTGGAGCTGACACAAAAAAGCATTTAAGTAGGTAGGTGTAACTCAGGACGTGACGGTGGAAAATTAAAATTTGCACCAGGTTTCCAATTTTAAGGGTAGTAGAAACTTTGTTTTACTAATGAGTGGGGTAAGGCCGGGGTAAGCGTATCTGTAAATTTACATAATTCATCTTATAATAATTGTTTCGGGATTTTTTGAACATAATTTATTGCCGTTTTGTATGTAGTTTCGGGGCGGGGTGGGGGTAGAGAAGTTTACTAATATAAGGTTTTAAGGTTTCTGTTAATCTAACCATTTTAGGTTTTTACTACAAAAAATTATAACTGAGCTGTAATACCCGAAAAATAATTGTTTAATCCATTTTCCGCTTTCTCACTAGTGGTGGACACGAGACGAAATGAGAAGAGAAATAACATATTCTTGTCTCGGTCTCCAAAAATTTATATAGGTATGTCTCGCCCCGATCTAAGTCTAGTCAGGTTTCACCGAGGTCTCAAAATATCTCGAAATAAATGAGTGTGTTCTTTCTGGAGTATTCAATGATTTTCTGGAAATAACTACACAGGGGTGGTAAAGTTGAGGGTACAGAAATTAATACTGATTTCATATTATTATTATATATTACTATTAACGAAACTATTAATTATTTAAATTATGTAATTACTAAAATAAGGGAAAATTAACGTAAACTGTATATTATATATCAATATATATTATATATTCAATAGGATAATCCTTTTTTGTTTTGAAAATTTTGGAATAATGCCTGTCCGATTGGGTTTTGTCCGTTTTTGAATTTGTCCGTTCGTCCGTGATCAAATTTCATAAAATATGGTTATATAGATTTTGTTGAAATTTTATATTTATTCTTCTATATGGCGTGGCAAGATTTGAAATACTCATGTAATTGACGGATTTTATGAGCATTCCAAAAGGAAGATATGCTTCGATAATGCGTTGACAGTCAAGTATTAGTCACATCAGCTAGTTTTATTTCATACTAACATTCATTTCGTACTAGACATTTTGCCATGCCATTACCTGCCGAATTAACGGATTATAACGAAACCTCTAAACATTTGAGAAACTACGCTACTAATGAATGAATAATTTAACTGTTAAATATGTCCACTAATGCAATCAAACATTCGACAGCACTTTCGGAATGCCGTTTTTTTAATAAACTCTCCAAATTTGTAAGAAAACATAGTGATCGCTTTAAAATGTGCAGTTATACTGATAACAGCAGCAAATTTTGACAGTTCTATCCATACTGATTTATTGGTCCGATGAATGTGCTCGGCGGATATCGCTTTTATCTTCCACTTACAGGTATTCCTCTTACATTAATTATTCATGGTTGTGGGGTTAGACAACGTAGATATAAAATTCGAGACTTGTCGCGACGAGACCAAAACTATATCTCGTCTCATATCGAAATTCCAACATTTAATCTCGTCTCGTTTCGCCTCAAAATTCGAAATGAGAGGAAACGAGGTCGAGTCAAGTTTCGATCCCAAATTCACCAATGATTTTAAAGCAAATTCTTGGGCAAAGACTGTTTTGGAAATACACGAGCTAACATTTGTTAGTGAGGGTGGCATCGTCGTTTGAGTTCTATTTTGAAGAATCTGCCATCTATGAAATGCGTCAGGTTCGAATTTATTACCTGGCAGCATTTTATCGGTGATTGAGCTTCTACCAATTTTTGAGCCTTTTATCTCTATAACTTTGGTCGTCGTCTTGGTCACAGAGAGACACATTTGCACCCGGTTAAAGTTGGTGTTTGGTTGGCAGTCTCAAGGACGCGAGTGTATGGCCGATATTTTTTAATTTTACCGTCAATTCGGAGAGATATATCCAACACCTTTTGAGGCTTCTTATAAACCAATTAACAGGCGAAGAGCGTCAAATTGGATATTTCCAACAAGACTCTGCAAGGGCACATACGGCTCGTGCTACTATGAAATATTTAAGAGAGAATTTTGGCGACAAGAGTAATTAGTCAGGGCATTTGGCTAAGCAGGTGAAGATCTCACTCCATTAGATTTTTCGTTATTTGGGCTCTTGAAGAACAATGTCTTTAGAAACATATTGCATCCTGAAGAAGAGCTGCGAGAGGCAATAGTTCAAGAAGTGGCAAACATTACCCCCAATATGCTGGTGAATATCTTCGAGAGCCTAAAAAGAAGAGTTAATTTATGGATGGACCAAAATGGGGGGCATTTTGAGCATTACCTTTAGCTGTTTAATTAAATCATTGTTATGTATTTCGAGTTTCATTTTTTTAAGCGTTAATTTTTATTCACATAACCTACAATCTTATCGCTGATTGTTATGTCAAATTTTTGTCAACTAAACATATCTAGTTGTAGCGTTACAAACCCTTAGGCAAAAAAATGCTCCAGGTAGGATTGCCAACTCAAACAGTCATTCTTGATCACCCAGTATTATAGATTGTTGCTTTAGACGCTATATCGACTTTAGATGCTTTGCACCATGTAAGACCACCACTTCGAACAGCATCTATTACAATATATATGCAAAGCTTCATGTGTGAATGAAGGTGAAGGTTTGTTGCATATGTAATTTGCATTGTTTCCTTTAATTAAAATGGTCCATAAACTATAAGACAATTTATCTTCTTCAATATATGTTCATATTGAAAATGTAAATACGTTGTACATACTTCCGTTTGGTAATTTCCATTTTCTTGTGTCTTATATTTTCACTGGAAAGTGCACACATAACGTTTTTGCTTTCTCATATGGAGTAGGTACATAGATAATAAGAGAAAGTATTGTAATCGTGCTGATTTTCGGAATTTAAGATTTAGGCATTTTTGGACGTCTGGGGGTCCTTCTAGTTAGAAAAACATGTTTTTCGAAACATGTCTGTGTGTAGGTATGTATGTGTGTGTGTATGTATGGTATGATGGAAACGGTCAACGTTATCTCAGAAACTATAAATAGTGGAATATTGAAATTTTGTATTTAGGCTGGATCCTCTGAAAACTCGCCACCACAAAAATTTCACCAAAAATGGCAAAGGGCACTTAACTCGTGTCATATTAGGTTTTTTTTTTGATTATCTAAAAACCTGGATAAACCCTTTTTTTTCACGTTTACTTTACTACTCACTTCTTATTGATGGTCAGCTTGCCTAGATTGATAGAATAGTCTAGTCTGAATAGCCTAATAGTCAAAATAGGCCCCAGTTTCATTTTTAGGTGCACGCTCTAAGAACCGTTCCAGAAAGTTTAAATCGGTTCGTGCTGGAGGTCACAGTTTGTTTTAAGATTTCCTTGGTTTTTTATAATTTGTTGATACATTTGTGCTTAATTTTGTAAAAGTGTCTTGGAAAATGTGTTATATTCCCTATCTAGAAATCTGCTATTTATCGATTTATGCGATTAATTTATTTTCTATCCAGCAAGTTTGACATTTTTATCATTAATGATATATATGTGACAAATTTGTTGCAATGATGTGCGCTAACCTTTCCACGGTGTGTACATGTGTGCTGTTATATTTCTTTTATACTTCCATCAACGCATTTGTTCTTTCGCCTGTGAAAGAATTCTCTACTTTTGCATTTACATTACGAAGGCGTTGCTTTCAAAGGAAAATTCACAAATAGTAACTAAGTTTAGCGATTTGAAAGCATCTACATCATATCTTCGGATTCCATGCAATTAATTTGAATTTAAGGAAATAGACGAAATAGAAATTGTTTCCAAGGTTCAGTTACTGTATGATTGGTCAAACTCGGTAAAATTAAATTTCTAATACAAATCAAAAATAAAAATATTTGATTTTTTCTAAGTGCGAGCACGTTCAGCGCTGCGCAATTTCGGAACCATTGTGAAGGGTGAGTTTGAGTAGGGTACTTTTTAATTTAAATATACTTTATCTTTTGTTTATTATGAAATGTAGGTATGTGCGTACTAAAAAATGTTATACGTATCGTATTAAATATAAGGGTTAATATGTTATTTTCCTGGACCGTTCGAGCCCCCTAAAGGTGATTATCAAAAAAGGACAAGAGAAAAAGAGCGAAAAAAAATTGAATTTCTAACCGCATCAAAAAAATGTTTCCTCCCTCTCATTCGGAATAATACATTTATAGCGGCATTGAAATTCTCCTAATTTTCATTGTTTTTATGTAATTCCGAACCCATCCCCCAATCTAAATTAATAAGGGCGGCTCCGACCACGTCTACTACGTCGTTTGTATGCGAAACAAATAAAATAAAAATGGATGTTGTAATGAAATATTCAGAGCCTCAGTATTTTTCTTTAATTTTAACTAGAGAGTACATCCAGATTGTTAATTAACATTTTGATTTTGTTATCTCAGTACAAGGCAATTAAAAAATTCGCGATATCTAAGCGCACGTCTCTTACGGACGGCCAGTACAATAAAATGACAAATTAAATAAAACAGAGGAAAAAAGGGTTTCTTTAAACAAGCAGAAAGCTAAATTAAAAGAATTTTCAATCGAGATACGCGCTGTGCCGTGTAATTCTGACCCTGCAATCGTTTTGCCCTTTCTATGGAAAGCTTTGTTTTTCGGATGCTTAACAAGAGGTTCTGACGTATTGTGATAAATAAAAAAGATATAATTGGGTGAAATGCTCCGCTGCTCTTCAATTCCGGGGCAGGACTTACTGTGAACGGTTTTTTTTTAATTTGCGTTATTAACACTCTGGAAATCTTTTATTCGACAAAAATTGGACATAGTAGTCATCCATATTTTATTTTATTACTTGCTTCATAGACAGTTCATATACCAACATGCTTCGGGGCTTATACCCTAAATTACTGACTAATCATAAAATATTCTTCAGATTTGGTAGTGTCGCATTTCAGATTTATATACTCGGGGCGTGGCACAACTGCTATTATCCAACAGTATTGACCTCACGTGCGGTTTTGATTGATTTTATAGTGGTTCATCGTCTAGTCGTTAATGGGAATTATTTTGAAATCTGTTAAATTTAATATTATCATCATTATTATCATTTCATTTATTATCATTTAATATTATCATTAATATTATCAATCGATCACGCCTTCGGCATTGAAATCTTATACAAAAATACAAAAGTCTTTAAAGAATCTTTGTCGTTACATTATATACAGTATAAAATTGGGCGCTGATATACTGATAAGTTATAAAAACTGGAAACTGCGAATGAACTGTTCAGTGTCACAACGACGGCGTGCGTTACAAGTCTAGACATTTAATTGTAGAGAATATATAAAAGTCTCGAGGCGATATATGTAAAGGGGATGCAATTCTTCCCAGGTCTCCCGAACGACTCCAAAATCACTCTGGATAAATATGAAGGACTGTATGCCAAATAGACATTCAGCGAAGAAACACTAACCTGTGGAACGGCAGCAAGGGACATGCTCAGTGCGGCAAAACAAACAAAGTGGATTGAGACCTTGAAAAAATGGACATGACACACACCGGTAAAATAGCCTGGAAGCTAATTAAAATGCTAAACTCAGATCCAAATGAAACCAAACAGCTCTCTAACGTTACGGCTAACGAAGTGGCCCACCAACTAATTCTAAATGGTAAACCACTTAAAAGATGCAAATGATCCAAAATTATCAGAAATGCTCCCTTAAAAACCGATTATTTCTCATCGCCCTTCTCACTGAAGGAACTCTGTCATGGGCTTACCTTAATAAAAAATGGAAAAGCTGCGGGAATAGATGATATATGTGTAGAGCAAATAAAGCAGCTTGGTCCGGGTGCTGCAAACTGGATCCTAGAACTCTTTTACCAATGCCGTAACGACATTTGGGGTTCCTAAGTTTGGAAAAAGTCCAACGTAGTAGCATTGCCAAGCACCTGGGAAAGTTCCTGACTCTCCAAAAAACTATCGTCCTATACCCCTTCTTTGCCACCTCTTCAAGCTGTAAGAAAGACTGTTCTTATATCGCATACCAAACACCATGAACTCAAAACTCATCCCGCAAGAAGCTAGATTCCGACCTTGGAAATCATGTACAAGCCTAGTACTTATCCTTACGGAATAAATCGAGGAGGGTTTAGAAGCAAAACTAATTACAGGGCTGGCTTTGGTTGATCTGAGCTCAGCGCCCGACACAGTTAACCGTAGGATGCTGATAGTCAAATTTTTTAATACCCTAAAAGACCACCATTTCTTTAAAATTATTGGATCTTTACTGCAGAGTAGACAGTTTTTTGAAGGGGAGAAAAATCGGTGGTTAAGGCAAGGAAACGGTCTTGCCCAATGAAGTGTTTTGGTCCTCATTCCCTTCAACATATACAATAACGACCAAACAACACCTGACTGCATCAAACACTTCCAATATACTGACGACCTAGCCATCACAGCACATGATAGATGCTTCGAGGAAGTGGAAAGAATGCTAGAATTGGCGCCTAAACTTTGTCTAAATTCTACCATCACAACTCACTTAACCAAATCTTTAAAAACCTAAGTAAGCGTTTTCGATGTCCCCTCGCGCAGGAAAAGTGAAAACTGACTGTCACCTGGAGCGGCACCAATCTGGAGCACACCGATAAACCGACCTACCTTGGCGTCGTGCTGGATCGTTACCTGACATATAGATACCACTACGAAAAGACTTAAAACAAAGTATCTGCTAGAATCAATATCAAAGGGCAACTTGCAAATAGCAAATGGGGAGCCAAGGCAATTGTTAGAACTATTGTCCAGGAACTGAGTTTCTCAACCGCTGAATATGTCTGCCCAGTTTGGTCTAGATCGACCAACGCTGAAAAGGTTGATATTAGCCTCAATGAAACATGCAGACACACAACAGGCTCTATGAAGTAGGCCTTCACGATATCGAGATAAACTCTCGGTCTCGGTATCGGTATCGCACGAGACCGATACCGAGACGAGAGTGGCAAAAATTTCCGAGACCGATATCGAGCCACAATTGACCGAGAGTCTCGCTGAGATGATATTAAATTTTGGAAACTCTCGGTCTCGTTATAATTTATTATTTTTCCATATATTTTCCAAATTTATACATATTATTATATGCGGGTGGTATACGTTTCATTCATAATGCCTCAGGTAGACATGGTCAAAACTACTTACTTTAATCCCTTAGTTCGATTTTACCCGTTACCGTAAACATTTTGTGTGGATTCTATGAAAAGAATAAGGAATCCTATTAAGAAATGTCTAATGAAGACAAGATAACGGTGAATACACTTTAAGCTGTGTATATCAACCGTCATGGTGGTGTTAAATCGGATATCAGGTTTTATTTAAAAATGGTTTCAGGAAGACCAGTAATAAGCACTAAATTAGGGAAAAACCTATAGCTCTCTAATGCTCTTTGGCAATTCATTAAGGAAACAGTGTTCATTGAAAGCAGTTTTACAAGTTTTATCTTTTTAATTTGTCTCATATAAAATTAAATAAATAGTTACAAACTTTTCGTTCCATAAGCAGCATCGTCCATACTAGGTTAAATAAATTTTTACCTACAAGTTTTCTTTTTTTAATTAAACTTTGAGACAAATTGCATACGTAAATATTTTTAATTAGCCATGCAACTGTAAAAAGAGGTTTTAAAAAATATATTTTATATAATTAAGTAATTCACCACTTATAAATTGTGAATTAAAATATTACGCCGGTGAGACCCAATCTTCTTAACAAAAACACAAATGGACATTATCTTATAACGAGAGTAATTCGAGATCGAGACGAGACCGAGACCGAGTCGATAGAAATCTTCACCGGCAGGTCACGGTATCGTCTCGGTATCGTGAAGGCCTACTATGAAGCCAACACCACTGGAAAACTTTTACAAAGCTGTTGGGTTTGCAAATTCTAACGCCCACAGAGCAGTCCAGGAGTATACCGAGAAATTGAAACAAATTTTCGACGAACGGCATCCCATTTTCGGTGTTACATGTGAGCCAGGAAGACTCAAAGCCCGAAGCAAATTCCTGAGAAGCATACTGGAAGAACCCCTGGAGAACTACCCATTCGTTCAAAATATGCCCAGCGGCGCTACTTCAGATTGGAACACTTGTAGGATACTAAACCGCATAAAAACTGGCGTAGCACCAGTAAAAACAAACTTGATCGTGTGGCGTCTCAGAAACGAAGACGGAACTGAATGTGGAACTGTACAGGACATGGGACACCTACTGCTCTGCCCTAATTACCTTTACACTTGTACCCTTGACGATTTATAGTTAAACAAGCAAGAAGCATTGGACGTAGTTCAATACTGGGCTGAAAAAATTTTCATTCAGAACACGAAAAAGTAAATTAAGTATAGAGAACAATTATTTGCACAAAATGTTTCTATGAGGATTAACTTCTATAAACGAATTAATTTTATACACGTTAATTTTAAGATCACGAGAGGTAATCAGTGAAAAAAATAATGCGTTATGGAAATAGTACTACTATATACCGAACCGGAAGTATGATAAAAACTACAGGTATTGCACATTGTGGTACTTAACGGGAATCTAGGAAAAAAAGTCTCCGGAAAAAAAGTACCGGAAAAAAGTCCCCGGAAAAAAGTCCCCGGACAAAAAGTCGCTAGAAAAAAAAGTCCCAGGAAAAAAAGTACCAAAGAAGAAATCCTGGAAAAAAAGTCTCCGAAAATAGTACCAAAGAATGTCCCAGGAAAAAGTCAGAAGGAAAAACGTTCCCCGGAAAGTAAAAGCCCCAAATAAAATTCAAAACCAAGGCAAATATTTTATTACAACTATAAGTGAAAACACTAAATTATATGCCAACATATATACATATTTATGATATATACATTATATACATTTTATTGTCTTATAATTGTATAAAGGACTAAAACTAACATTATGACTTATCGCCCCTAAGAAATTAAGAATATCTCTTTCTTCGTTTAGAAACTCTGTACACAATAATTTCAAAGTTTCTTGATGTATCTTATATTGTGGACGTTTCTTTGGTACTCTGGGTACTAATCTATACTGTTCTATTTTCGTGATGTCTACTGCCAATTCTTGCCTCATCTTCTGAACTAGAATAAAAATCGACCTATGTTTTTGCCCCACTAGATTAGAAAATGTATTGTTCCATCCCTTAAAATTACAATATTGTAATATATTTACGTAATATATACTTGTAGATACATAGGTACTTAAAATTTCCCTCCCTATGAGTCACAGGACCTCACAGTTGGTGGGAGGGTGTAAACCCGGTGACTTGGCAAATGCCGGCTAACGGGGCTAAGAAGTGACTCAAAACGGGTCGGCCGGGCTCTTTAGCTATTTAAGCAGCCGGTCTACTAATAAAAACAGATTCTTTCAGAAAATAATGAAACTTCAAAACCAGGAACGTGGAGAAGCATACTCCGCTTCGAGCGGGCAAAGGACACCCATGATGAAGAAACAATACTTTGAACGCCGGAAAACACGGACAAACCTGGATCGAGATCGCTTCCAAGGGGTCACGGAACGTTCCCGGAAAAAATGGACAAGGAATTGTCTGTAAGGGTCCCCCACTGGGGACACTACTAATAACAACACTTGTTGCCACATCATTCACGATAGCGATCACGAAGGCTAGCGGTGCCCGGGCCGAGGAAGCGGAACTCAGGAACGGAGGCCAACTCATGGCACAGAGACGGGCTCCGATTCCTCGGCCGGGACACGGCACGGCCGTAGCCCCACTTACTACTAATATTTCAGATCTACAGTCTCTCCACAGAGAGTCTTTTGACTTTAAACTTGCAGAGGGGACAGTCACCCATCGGTGCTCCCCGATTCTCTTGCAGCTCTACTAGAGGGGGGGCGAGGGAAAACTAATCCGTAACACAAACCGTAGAACGACCGGGCGGAAACCACGTAGAGAGCCTACGAACGCTACCGAGAGGAAGTGTCAACGATGAAAAGAAAGGAATTCTCCGCAGAAGTACAGACTAACGAGGTATAGGACGACGGGAAAGCCGCTCAGAACAAAAAAGGGACAAGTTGTAAGAAGGTATCTGAGCACTCAGCTAAACGATCTCGGTCAGACGAGAATCGAGGCCATAAGCGAAAGGAAAAGAGAATCTAGATAGCCCGACCACCAGAAGAAGGAGACGAGTCCCGACGAACCAACCCCACCCCTACTAACACGTGTTATATGTTGTATCGTGTAAGTGACGCCACCGCAGCCGAGCACCTCGAGTAGAGCTCCTCTATACGGGGTAGCCAGAGGGCACGGTGTCATACTACATGTAAATGTTGTGGTGACGCCACCGAAGCCGGGCACACGAGGGGCTCTCCTAGTTAGGAGGTAGCTAGTGAGCCCGGTGTCACACAATGTAATAACACTCGAAGGGACCCGTTTCCTCCAGGATCGAGCACTAGAAAGGAAGAGTAGTAATAATAGTAGAGTCACGAATATAACCGGTGCTACTACGAGTGGTCCTTCGACCCGCACCGATTAACCTGTGCTACGACGAAGTTCCTTCAGGCGGGCACGAGCCAACAGTGCTACTACGAGTGGCCATGCGGCCCGCACTGCCTAACCCGTGCTACGACCAAGCTCCTTCAGGCACGCACGACGTAACAGTGCTACTACGAGTGGTCCTTCGACCCGCACTGCCTAACCTGTGCTACGACGAAGCTCCTTCAGGCGGGCACGACTCAACAGTGCTACTACGAGTGGCCATGCGGCCCGCACTGCCTAACCTGTGCTACGACGAAGCCTTTTCAGGCACGCACGAAGCAACAGTGCTACCACGAGTGGTCTCTCGACCCGCACTGCCTAACCTGTGCTACGACGAAGCTCCTCAGGCGGGCACGAACACAGTGCTACTACGAGTGGCCATGCGGCCCGCACTGCCTAACCTGTGCTGCTACGAGCGATCTAACGATCGGCACGACCTAACCGTAAGATCATTCATACTGATCGAGCAAGAACCTAACCACAGTAAATATCGGTCACTTGGACCGCAGCAAACGAAGAACCTAACCACAGTAAATGTCGGTCACTAGGATCGCAGCAAGCAAGCAACAGTAAATGTCGGTCACTAGGACCGCAGCAAGCAGTAAATATCGGTCATTAGGACCGCAGAAAGACGTAAATATCGGTCACTCGGACCGCAGTACAGAAAGAAAACCTAACCTAACAAGCCAAACATCAGAAAGAGATTGTGGGTACCCACGGGTATCCACCATCTCAGACAGCCTAACACGAACGAGTGAACAGCGGTTCACGCTCACCTTACTATCCCATCCTTCCGCACGCTCTAAGCAGTTTTTTATTATCAACCCTCAATCCTTCTATACTGGCTTAAATGAGCGTGTACCCAAGAACAATATCGGGCGTTACTGGCACTCACAGGCCAATAATCCAAGAGGTTTCAACGCTATATGTGAGGTGACGGTTTCTCCTAGTGCACACCAATCCGGGGGATGGTTTTTAACGGGTAGGCGACCGATCCTAGGGGGTGGAATTGGAATGATTGAGTGCTCATCGCTCGGTCATAGTTTCTGCCCTGTCTAAGCCTTGAACGAACCCCGGTCACTCACTTAGGGTGTCCGGGTTGCGTTCGGCGTAGCTAGGATTTACTGACAACTCCAACGGACACTGAGGACTTGCAATCCGAAGTTCCGGCGCGAATGTGCGTGGTAGACCAGTAACTAAGGCGGCTCGAATCCCGTACGAAGTCTTTTGAAGATTTTCCTCCCTCTCAAAAAAAAAAAAAGGTACTTAAAATTTAATGCATCTTATATGGGACTTTTACTTTCTGGGGAACTTTTTTCCTTGCGACTTTTTTCTGGGACTTTTCTTGGTACTTTTTTTCCTGGGACTTTTTTTCCTGGGAATTTTTTTCCTAGTGACTTTTTTCCGGGGACTTTTTTTCCGGTTACCCTTCATACCACACAACCGATGCGAACTTAGCAACGTTATATAATATTGTGTGGTAAGGACTGTTTATAATAACAAAAATGGTAAGTCCGTACATTGTGGTAAAAAACAACAATAAACGAATATTCCGAATGCCTAAGTAAAACTTTGCACCGAGGAATTAAATCAGCTGGCGGATAACAGGTGAAAAGTCCATGGTAGTATATATTTTATATCTGGTAGAATATAGTGTATATCAAACAAAGAGCATAGTCAGCTGACGGATTATGGGCGGTACATCCGTCAGCCGATGCAAGAAACATTAAGAAACCTCAATTCGCAAAGATCAATCGCATCAGCTGATGGACTTTCCACCTGTAATTCGCCAGCTAACGATTTTCTTCGTCCTATATACATTATAAACTAACATATAGTACTTTGATTTCACCTCATCAGTGATGGCTTTATTTTGAAATTTTTTTACGCGTGGGTGCGGGGACCGTTTGCACAACATACTATGGTAATGTTTACCGTAAAATAAAAAATCGTCAACTGACATTTAGTTGAGATAATAACTACCATATAAATGTAAAATTCCATGTTCAGAATTGATTAATCGAGAAATGCAGCTGGCTTCCTGACTATAACAAATAGAGGAAATACATAGAATACAGTAAGAAATTCAGGTCAGTAAGGCAAAATTAAGGGCACTAATAAAAACAAAAAAACTAAACGGTACTGATCATACTCAAAAGATGAACGATATGCACCACTTTTGAATTATAGTGGTATTGTTACAAGCCAACCAGAAATTTTCAGTATAATCTATCATGAAGATTAGCAATTCATGGCATTTTTTTATATCAATTTTGAGAAAACATCAAGAAACTGAAAAACGATAAGTGTAAACGCCTCTTAAGAGACGACTAGCCAGAAATGTTAGCAAATTTTGTTACCCAAATTCGAGAGTGAAACAAATGTTTAAAGCTTAGGAGAAAATATTGAAGTGTCTCTTGAGAAAACTCCCTAAAACCGAAAAATGACAAGTATAAGATTCATTCAGATTACATCGAGCCGAAAGTGTTATTAAACTTTATTTTATACCTTTGAGAGTGAAATGAAGATTAAATGTTTTTAAAAAAATGTTGAAGAAAATGTCGGATACCGAAAAATGATGAGTAATCTACCCCTTTACTCTAACCGATTTTAGTAAAATGCGAAAGTCCAAATTCAAAGTTTGAGTCGATCGTGAGTGTTAATTTCCGAGGACATTTTATAATATTTTTGGTCAGATAAATAAAAATGCTAATAGACAATAGACTTTAAATATAAAATATATTTAGTTTATTTAACACCCCTTTGTTAACAGGTACAGTATACTTTCGTTTATTCGATTGAATTATTTGGGATGGTGTTATCTAAAAATTTAATTTATTGTAGTAGCGTCAAATTTCAAGCAACTATGCGATATCTATGACAAATTTGTATGTGAATAGGTAATCTACTTCGTTAGAAGCAACAATTTTTGTAATTACAGAAAAATTATTAGTAATTTCAAACCATATTTTTTCAAATTTACAAGCCGATTACAAAACTTGACCGTTTGTATATTTATAACAAATATTGGTATATTCTTAAACAAAATCCTATCACATCATACGCATAATCCTTGGTTTATTGGTCCTGTGAATCAATGTTATTGCTCAGCTTACGATATAACTACTTACAACTTTATTCTTACCTTATGGCATCGAGTTTTAGTTAAAAACAAAATAAATAAATACGGATCTTCGAGATGAAAGAGTCCATAACTCTCAGATGGGGGAGCAAATCACAAGTGAGTATCCCACAGTCAATATCCCATCGCATTGAAACAATGTTCGAAGGTCGATTTTTTATTTAAAAAATAAATATTTTTTTAAGTAAAAAAAATATATTTTTTTAAATAAAAAATCGACCTTCGAAAATTGTTTCATTGCGATGGGGTGTTGACTGTGTGATACTCACTTGAGTAAATACGGAACATTACAAGCTAATTTCGTTTAACTGTACTTTAATACAAATAACAATTGAAAATGAAGAGAAAGATAATTAAGTATGTTACCACTAATAGTTAGTAAACTAATCATAACTAGGTACACTATGACCTACACAATAAAAACTGACAAATGACATTGCCTAGGTGTATCTCTTAGTTGAGAATAAATTTTAACGTCCATCAAAATATTACTGCGTATTTATTACTTTACGGTATTCAGCTTGACTCAAAACCAAATCCTGTACTGCCAATTCATAAGCCCATCTCGTTCGTCTGCGATGATCTGATTCGTTTAAGGAGTCATCAACCTTACCGTTACAAGTTCGACGGAATAAAAATATCAGATCTCGCCCCAAAGAAACAATTAGAAGCGTATATATCCAGGCTCGGAGGTACCGAACCACACATCGTCTACCTCTCGGCGTTCACAAACTAATAAATATGTATTAAATATTAATATCAAAACGGCTAATAATACGTTTTGTGTTTCTCGATATTAAACGTGTCAGTCAACGTTTCATATCGATGATAGAGACGAAGATGAGATACGAAAAAGGAGGCGAACGAATGAAATGAAGCGAAAGAAAATAAGAGACGTGGTTTGACGTGGGATACGGATAACTGACAGTTTATAACCGGCCTGTGGTGTCAAAAAATACCTGTATACGATTGTTTCCTTAACAGATTTCAAAGGGTGTTAACCAATAGGGAAGAAACAAGGTCAAGTAACGTGTGAGAGATGTGGAAAAAAGTCTCGGTTTGAAATAAAAGATTTTCTTTTAGAATCGTCGTCAATTGTTCGATTATTTTGATTAGACCAGTTTCACTTTGCACGTTAAAACTGTAAAAAAATGATTTTCGTTTAAAACGCGTTTGATTTTTCTTCTTTAAAAATTATGCCTTAGATATGTTTGTGCGTAAATAACAATGAATTATTTGTTTCGTTTTTTAGTGATATTCTAAAGTATGATTTAATCATGCTAGAGTTAAGTAACTTGTTTAACGAGGTGAACGTTTAGTTTTGCCCTGACCAAGCGATTTTTTTATAAGAACGATCGACGTACAAAATTTTCCGTAATGTTTAGAGTGACAAGTGCACAGCAAATTTTAAAAATCGTGGGCTCGCCATAAATAGATGACTTTTAAGTGTATAACTAAGAAAAATTCGTATAAATATATGGCCAAAACTACATGATTTTCGAATTGCAGTCACTTGAAATTTTAGTTCGTGTACTAATTTTATTGTGAGTACAAACTTTAACACGCAATACCTACTGTTTAATGTATGGTACAGTTGTAATTGATAATCTGTAATTCATCAGAGTCTGTATGATACAACTTGATTAAATAAAATGATAGCTTAAAATACCAAAATGCTGTCACCAAAGATTGCATTACTCCATGCTCCCAATATCTTTTTTAAATTTTGATTAATCGAGGCATGGTTATAGGTACATACGGTATTGACCTCTAGCACAAGCAAATTTTAAGTTATGATTTTCAATATCGAACAAGTTGTAACTCCTATGATAAGATATCTTGCTCCTACGAAGAGCAAGATAATGGGTCATTTTTGTCGTTTGTCATATATCCAGATGGTCGTTTTTTTTTAAATACCCTAGGCGACCCTAAAAGTCAGAAAGTAGAGCATAATTCACACTCCTTCCCTTTTCCATGGAAATAATATTTTCATTTTCCTGAAATAAAGGTTCAGTTTTGTTTCAGTTTGCCTAAAATTTTCTAAACCGCAAACATAGTTCAATTGTTGCCATAGTTCTCCAGAAAACGAAGCTAATTTCGCTCATTCCCAGAAATAAAGTTCAATTTAATCTTTAACAGAAAGTGTGGCATCATTAAAATTCTCCGTTTATTGAAAAAAAAAGGTTACTTTAATTCCCTCAAGAAATGAAGATTTCTTTACCTTCTCCAAAACTGCTGCTCTTTCAATCTGCTCCAAATTTTCTAAAATTCAAAATATCAATCATTGTCATTGATCTGCAAAAAAGGAGGAGTTTAATATTAAAGTAAGATTTTAATCTTATTCAGCGGTAAAATTAATTTTAGCCCTTCTCAGAAAGCAAAGCCCCAAATTTAAACTCCTCCTTATTTTCCACAAAATGACTTAGGTACTTCAGTTACCTTCTGAAACAGAATTTCAACCTTTTTAAAATGCGAAGCTAGTTTCACTCTCTCCGAAATTTTAAACATTCACAACAAATTTCGATTTTTGTCATTTTTCTCCAGAAGACAGGACAGATTTAAAGTACGAAAATGTAATGTGTCAAATACACAAAAATAGTTAAAAAATTGTGTTTTTTGGTATACTTACAGTTTTAAATTATAAACATACTAACAAACAGATCTTCAAAGGGATGTAATTCAGAAAAAAACATCGTAAGGCGACCAAATTAAAATATACATACCGCCACCTAGTCGGTTGTATGCCAATTTGATAAACCACCAACAGCTAAATTACTCAATTCGAAAAAATCACCCTTTCTTCCACATATTTCCAAAGATCTGCTCCGCATGTACAATCTCGCCTTAATCTCCATGCATGTTAGGACTGCCCATCTGTATCATTACTCACTGCCCCCGACCCACCATCGCAAATACCCGTAAAAATACCTATCGAATATGGCACGATATAAATTATTGCTTATTCTCCGGGTGGTTAGTAATGGCAGCCATTATCATATTATTAAATAGGGATGAGATATGACGAATTATTTATCTTCAGAAAGACAAGGAGTACGTGTACGTATCGGACAGAAACTAAGATGGGCCGAGGCGTGGGTGTCAATGATGTCCGGCTGATAATGTCTGAAGATCGCAGGAGCGGCACAGTATAAGTGTGGTTGTTTAGGGCAAAGATGTTAGTGAATACTTATTAGAAAAATGTGGGTAAATAGAATTGTAGATATTAAAAAGCGCAGTTCCAACTTCAATATAAGTCTTACCAATTTGTTGATTTTTACGTTTAAGAAATTTGTTACATCAAAGAAAAATTTAGTGGGCTATGTTCTAAGAAAGCCATCATTGGGACATTTCCAATGAGTTCTAAAACTGATTTTCTTCTTAAAACAATTTGTGTGTTCTGTAATTAAACTTCAGCAAAATTTCTTTAATTAAGTATATAATTAAAAAAAAAAACAATACAACTTAACGGTTTATAGAAGATTTAGAAGTTGACTTAAAAAATTAAACAGTACCCATTCCTAATCTCAGTGTTGCATATCTTAGCGAATTAGATCAGAGCAATTATCAAAACAATATATGAAGTTACCTATAAGGAGTTCGGAGCGAGGAACTTGGCGTTTCAATTATTACCTTAAAACCAAATAAATATTTTCAAAATTTGGAGACTCATGATGATCAATGGAAGATATGGAACGTTCGATGGTGATAAATTCCTTCATTTAAAAAAATAATCCTTCCTTTCAAACGCATCAAAAACCACAAAACCACGAAAATGTCACAAGTTGATCCATTGATCTGTTGATCCATTTAAAATCGATGAATGGTTAACACATATTTTTATTGAATTTGTAAGGAGACGTATTTTTATGTCGACATACTGATTGATTAATTTAATATAAATCAGAGAAATTTTTTTAATATCTCAGCTTGGACAAATGATCTATTGTTCATTTTTATGACCAATGATCAGATGAGTGATGATCAGTTCCATTGACCACGTCCACAAAGTGGCTTCTAGGTTGTTACATAAGGCGAGTTAAGAATCGTTAATCATGTAAATTTCGTACTTGTACCTCTTGATCGACTAAAGATCAATGAATGATCATTCACCTTAGAAAAGTTTAAAAAACGATGATGACAGATTAGGGAATGTCCTCATACGCGAACATGTATTTATGATTTCCTCTTGATTCGCTGAACACCAATGGAATGTCGATGAAAATCATCACTTTCATCTTTAAGCAAAATCCTGCATATTCTAATTCCAATTGACTATCATAAAAGAAGGGCAAGAACTTTCAATTACCAAAACTCTGTTCCTCTTCAACTCAATAAAATAAAGAATAATGAATGATCCTTTTCATTCCACAAGAACGTCCACAAAATGGTCGCGCATATTACTATGAAAAGAAAAACAAAGTCTGAGCTACGACATTTTCGTAATTTTCTCTCAGTATTAATTAAAATTTCGTGAATGATCAATGGAAATCAAGTAGTTTAATCTTACAAAACTGACTAGTAGATTATTCTATATGTTCACATAGTAGTCAACATGTTATTGTATAGTCGAAATCACAAGTAATACTAATATTGATTAATTGAGATCAACTAATTATCAATGAAAGATATATCTTCTTAATCTTCAAAGAAGATGGTGGTCGTTATTAATTAAAAGGCATTTAGACTCAATCACTAGAATTCACTTCTTTTTTGTTAACCAATAATTGAAGAATAATAATTCCATTTCTCTACCAAGAAACAAAACTCCATATGCTTAAAAAGTGACCATGTTAAATAGGTATCAGAAAGAACACATTCTCAAAATAAAATAATTTCGTCCATTGCCCTCGTGCACAATTGAAAATCACTATATGTTCAATCCTGATCGGTTTCTATGACCTTCTGCTACATGTCCACTAAATGACGGTCTATGTTGTAGCTGATGGGATATGATACAAAACCTAAACCACGGATATAACTTTCTCCTCTTGAAAATTTGACCATCAATGAATCATCAAAGAGAGAAGATCTGACATATTCACATAGTTCTCATTCGTGTTCTTACAGAATATAAAGCACAAAATTTTAATCGCGAAGTTGTCGTACTTTGTCCTTTGATCAGTTAAATAACAAAAAATGATCAATGAACACGAATCCATTTGATCTTCCTATAGAGACACTTGGAAAGGTTCCCAATGTGGACGATGTTCTTGTTATAGGCAAACATTCTTTTCTCTTGATTAATTAAAGATTAGCGAATCATCAAATAGTTTGGTTTTCAAAAGAGGGACAAAGCACTTTTCCAAACATGGGAATAGCAAGGAATGAACTTTGCGATTCACCAAGTAATAGGTATAGATAATACTTAATGAAGTGTTGAAGTTTATTACATTCCTAGAAATCAAATGTGGTACAGGTATAATGTGAAATAAAGGTGTCCCCCAGAAAACATTAATACATACATCTAATCAGATGGGATGTATATACATAATGATTTGTACACAGTCTGAATTATAATTCAACATTGTCACGTATAGAATGATAAACGTTCCTAATATTTTTTCGATAATTTCCGCCACCCACTCTCGCTCATTTCCATACTTTATTTTCTTTTCTGATCCTGCTTTATAAGCCGTACCTTGTTCCTTTACCTCTAAAACAATATTGTAACCATTAAACCCCGCCTCTGCCTCGTTCCATGACAAGATTCGACCACCGGAGGTGATTTGGTCTTTAGCACTAAGGGAACATGCATCCCACTCCAGATATGACAAACCGATCATTAATTAGACAAGTTTGAGTCATTTGTCTGGTGTCGTTGGATCACGATACGCGCACGCTCGCATTCGAAATAACATTTTTTTTCGTTTGGGAAAAAAGCGTACTTTGAAAAAAATGTGCCGGGGCCTATATAGATTTCCTTCTTGAATAACACTTTTCGCTGTCTCGAATGACAGGGGGACGGACGCCTCTCTCTGGTAGGGCCTCCCGTAGTGACCTTACCTATGTGATATCACGATAGGTAACCTATCTTACCTACCGTTCTGCTTTTGGGAGTGGAAATTAGAAGAAAACGCGGTCTATAACCTGTCAGGCCCATTCCGTCCGACGAAATGAAACCTATCAAAATAAATAAAACATGCATACTTATGATATCGAACGTGAGGTATTTCGAGAATTGAGGCCACAGGATGGTTGGTTTGTCCATATAAACTCCAGGTAACACTAATTTTGTTCTGAGGCAGCAAGTTCAAATACTACATAGTAACGTATACTATATGAGATGGATAAATCTTCATATTAAGTTTTTAGGAATATTTCCATTGTCGTGTGGGTGGAAATGTATCCCCATAGCCTTCGAATCCGCATTAAATTTAATATGACAATAAATCAAGCCGTAATGTATCAAACCCTTTCGCAAATAGGTATGTATTGTATGTATCTGCGGCCTTATCGCTCGCGTGAGATTCTACTATTATTACGGCATTTATCGTACTGTATATATCGCTCTTAAACTGCAATGTATATTAGTTATTACTTGATAGAATCGTTGGCCATCACTTTTCAGTTATCTCGCTTTATCGTTGGATATCGCGACTACGCTAGCGCGTATACGTTAGATTATATTAAATTGTTGTCTAGTGTTGTTGTTTATGACGTTTCAACGAAAACTGTTATCAACAAAATAGTGCAATCTCTATCATGTTTTCCGTTCATAGTTCATATTTTAACTGGGGACAGACGTGCTGAAAGACTCCTGTTGTTCGGATCCGTTTATTTCAAGATAGGAGATCTGAGGGATGAAATTATGAATTTTTGATTGATTTCTGTGTTTTCCTATTATATTTTTTCTACCAGCCATAGTGGTGGTTTCGGTTACACGATATATGTTGTTACCAAATTTTTAAAGTGAGTTTTCATTAAAATGCCATTTTAAATTAGATCCAGTTACTGGCGGTTTTCAGATCCAAATTCTTCTTGAATTCACGTGCAATTTGGACATTAATTATAGAATGGCTCAAGGAACAAAAGTTATATTACGACGATGTGTGCTTGTATCACAGATTTATAAGAATAACAGAGATGATTATTTACATTTTTCCTGTAGCCAACATTGAATAGTTAAAGATGGCTGAAAATGGGGATAAACAATAATGTTGCCAGTGTTACACAAAATATAGTTTTTTTGAGGAAAATGAGATCTATAACCACAGTATAAGGAGGAGAAATACTTGTTTCTTACATGCAGTGCTATTTCATCAATACCAATATGTTAGTTGTGGGAATAAATTAGATATATTTTGTTTTATAAAACTTTCCTAAAATACATGTAGATAAATACAGATCGTTAGGTCGAATATATTAGAAAATAAAACCGGCAACCGTGGATTCTACCACGTAAACTAGTCTTGGGGCCCAAGGTCAATTTTACTATGATTTATATACTGTAAACAATCGGTGTTATTTGGCGTTTTTAGGTATTTCTTCAGGTTTGCTCATGTAGTTTGCTACGGATACTATTTGTTTACTTCCCTCATTTATAAAAAGAGTTAATAGATTGGTTAAAATCTGTGAAGTTTGCGGAAAACACGATTATAAGAATCCTAACCTATTTTCTATCTTAGTGGAAGTTGGTTATGTTTATACCCATTCCTATCCCCACTCCTACCTCACGTCTTTCCCCACTATATGTTTACATCCCCGCGTTGCTCCATATCAATGCTGGCGACAAGAAAATGCGTATTTATGAATGGTTTGTTACCTCTGTGTATCTTATAACTCTGTGGCTTGTACCTAGGAAGTGAATGCCACCTCTTCTCGCGGACGGAAATTATATGTGACTCAGAATAACTACATAAATCAGTAGGACAATAAATTCTAACCGAAAAATTTCGATAATATTTTTTAGAATATTCAATACTTGTTGAATTAGTCGTGATTAAAAAAGAAGATTTTTCGCCAAAAAAATGGAGTGGTTTTGAAAGGTTTTTCTTAAATAATTACAGTTTACATTATTTAAGTACAAATAGCAAATTCTAGAAGTTTCATTGATTTAAAATGCCTATTAAAAACAACTTCGACTTGTATTTTAATTTTTTTTTATTAACTCGAAAAATAAACATGATACGCAGAATGGCAGAGTATCAATCTATATTTATTTTCTTATTGAAAGCTTTGATTTCATTTTGATGAACTTTTGATGTAAGAAATGTGGTGATGTTCTATATTGCTACTTCAGTACTTGGAAGATTTAAAGGCGGGTAGATACTGCATAAAGCCATTAAACAAACAAAGCAAAATAAATTGGGTTCTATTGAGTTCTGTGAGATCCCTTGTTCCAACGGTTGACGGACTGAGTACGTATATCGAGGTCTACTTGCACACTCAGACTTAACTTGGGAACAAAAATATTCATCTTCGTCATTGGGGATGAATAAATGTTGAAGGATTTTTGCAATCAATGAAAATTCTGAATGAGACTACATCGGAACCATTATTCATAGCGATATTTTGTAAATAATAATGTAAAAATAATGTGACGCAGTTTTGAGCCGTCAAAGATTTGAGTTATTTTGTATCCCAATATGCGAAGAATGTTGCGGTGACAATTGTCAACATTGTCCTCTAATTACAGACCAGGAGGAGGTCAATACTAATCATAGTATTTCCGATGATGTATATCATTAGAAATATATATGTAAAAATGTAAATATATGATCTTCATTGTTTAATAATTACAGATTTCAATTTTTATGCAAAAGTGGTGATTAATTTTAATCATATAAGTGAAAAGCTGTAATAAACCCAAATTTATATTATAAACTGTGATGGGATTGCAACTCATAGCAAATTTTCTTTTCAAACAACTCAAGCTTTTGGAAGCAAATTTTCAAATTTTTCATAAATAGTGTTTCCTAAGGATTCAAATGTTGTAACGTATGAAACGTTTAAATTTATAGCTTTTAGTTTTTTTTGGAAAGGGTTGGTTTTATCCCCAGAAAAATAAAAAGATAACCAAGAAAACATAACTTTTTATCCAGGAAGTAAAATAAGATTAATTTCAACTTTTCATAAAAGTCGATGTTTTTTAGAACTCGGAAATAACCACCAGTGTTTATCAACAAACACTCGACAATTAATCCAATGTTCATTTTAGGTTTCAGTTTACGAATAGGAAAATGAGGGTAATTTTCTTCTCATGGATCTCTGAATGGTTATTGCTATAAAAGTTTTGTAGCTTTTCCTCCTATGTGTTTAAATTTGGAAGCATTATGTTTCTCCTTGTTCGTTTTAATTACCATTACATCCATGTTATTTTTTTGGTTGCCGTTTTGATTTCGCAAATTGCACTTGCCAGTCTTTGACTGTGTTTATTCCTTGAAGACGATCGAACCTTTGAAGGCGACAACGAGAGCTGTACCGCGCTTCTTACGGCGACGAATGTCAGTCATAGACAACTTCAGCAGAAGGTTTCAAGGTTTCTGTAAAGATAATGGTTTCTGGAGATCTGAGAGAATAATTAATGAACGGATTTATTAAAACACCAGGTAACATTATCAAACATTATAGTAATTATTTATTTTTGGTTTTTTGACTTGGGCTGTGAGGTAAAACATTGCATTAATGGTTGTTTTGTTGTCTAGGGGTATAACCTAAGGCAGTCGTAGTGTCGTGATATATTGTGACGGTCTTAAGGACCAAGAGCCTGGAGGGGTGCTCTGGTTGGGGGTGGTAGGTCAGAAGAAAGGGAAAAACATAAATGACTTTAATTAAATTTATTGGTAACTAGTGGTTGATTACAGGGGGAGAGAGAGAAAAGGATAGTCCATGATAAGGGGCGGCACGAAGTGAAAATGATCAAAATAGTTAAAATAAGAGAGACAAACATAAAAACTATAAAACGTGTCGCGGGACACGCGTTAGGAACTTTAGTTCCTTTTAATTAACAACCAAATTAAAAAAAAAAAAATGAAATTGAATATTTAAAGTGAAGTTTGAAGTGGTAAAGTTTACCTTTGAGAATCTTTCGTTGCTTTAGGCTTTTGGCTTAATGCAATCCAACCATTGCTACCGACTGGGCACCGAGAAGAACCTTTACCAGCTAAATGTAATGTTGCTGAACAATAAAGGCGTGTTAATTACCTCACTTCAGCAAAAGCATGTACAATTTTACCTTTAAATGCAATGGAATCGTGCATCTGTGGGGTATGTAAGGTTGTAATTCGCTTATGAGCATTTCTACGCCTATTTTACCTAAACGAAACATTTGTTTAAAATGCTGCTCTGGAATCTCAAAGGGATTCACCACGTCTCGCAGATTTATTCTTATAATTCTTGTCCTGTTCCTAAAATAAACAATTTGTGACGCACTGAAAACATGTGAAAATATTACACAAATATATGCCATTTTTGCGCTATTAAGCATTGATCAATTTTGAAGATTTTTTAACCTAACATTTTCGTGAGAACGTATCGATTGTCTGATAACTCAAAAACTGTCTACACAATTCATGTTTTTATTTATATTGCTACGTTTTACATGAATTACCTCTTCTCGTTTTCTTCCACTACGGATTTTCGAGTGTTTACAGACACACAGAAGGATTCCTGTAACTACTTACGATATATCGTAAGAAGTTACGAGAAACCGTAACTTACGATAATGTTCAGAATTGCATTTATGCTTACGAGGCTTACAGATTTGACTACAATCGCTACAGATGTGTTCAGAATCGCAGCATAAGTCTGAAGCCTATGGGTCACTGCTTAGTACACGGGGCTTCGTACACGAGAGCAGTGACAAAGACAGCGAACGACTCAACGATAGAGAGAGAGACAGAGATAGCGAGCGGCTCGGCAGCGTTCGTAGCGGCTCGGCAGCGTTCGCTCCGGTAACGCATTCCATTTAACGGTCAGATTTTTTGCTGCGCGACCACCCTCGCTCCCAAACTACTGGCGTAAGGAACTAAAGTTCCAATAAAGCTTATAGAAGTCCCCAAGAAGCATGAAGGGGTAGCTGGTGCAGGAATCGCAACATCACAAAGGACATCACTCCTCAAGCAAAACAGCTGACATGCACGTAGCTTAACTCGTCCTCGTTCTGGATTCCTGCGATGTCGATCGCGACAATATATTTTTTTGTACCTTTGTACTGGTATGTAGTTGACAAACTTTTGTGTTGTGGATAAATTAGAATGGAGCGTCAATTATCTATTAAAATATACACCGTTCCATGTATTACGGGTGCACTTTTTGGTAGTAAAAGCGGGGGCACATTTAACTATCTTAATTGTACGAGCCCTTTGGAGGAAATTCCAAACATCATCACTATAAATTCGATTTTTTTTCTATACTGCGTAGAATTAAAATGAAAACTAGTTTAGCCCTATGGATATCATCAGACCTAAAGGTTGCACAGACCTCAAGCAAAACAATCAAAACTTGAAATTAATTGTAATATGCATCATCAATGTAATGGAGCACATTAAGTTTCATTCTCCTCAGAAGGAAAGATCCTTAAAATACTCCTTAGTACATATCTATTCAACAATCATTTCAAGTAAATTTAATATTCATCCTAATGTAGTTACTAAATTTAATTTTTGAATACTTTTTAATGAATTTCCTCCAAATGTTTCAAAAAATGCGACCAAAAATTATGAAGCTTTGAAGGCAGTCGAGATCTGTTCCCATTGGTTTTATAAAAAATTAGCCATTTTGTCCACAACAGGCAGCTGTAACGCTGGTTTGTTAGGTTATTTGTAGAGTTTGGCGCTTGGACGGAGTTCGAGAATTCGGTTATACGGTTTAAGGGTCGGTTTACTCGGGCACCAGATTTCGAGGGTTATCTCCCTCGGTTGTATGCCTGCGTAGTTTAATTACTCAGGAGAATGCCAGGGCTGTCCGTAAAATTAAAACACGCTAGGCGGAAATATTTAGATTAATTTATTTTAGAGTGGTAGAGGCAACAATGTACAGCAAAGCGATATTTACACTTCGGTTTGAAATGGAAGGTAGAAAAATAGAAAAAACTATTTGTTCATAAGTATTTACAATATTTTCGGACGAGAGATTTGAAAGTAAGGAACAAACAATCATCCCATGTTTTAAAAATACGAAGATTACGAAATCGTTCAAAGTTTTGAAACTGTCCCACAATGCCAAATTACTATAAGTACCAAAAATACTGGATTGATACAGTATTGAATATATCGAAAAATGTCAAATTATTCTAAGTATTAAAATGTGAAAACAATGAAATTACCCTAAGTGCTGAAAATGCAGAACCTTCCAACTTATTCTAAGTATTCAACGACCGAAGGTTGTCCAGCTTCTCAAAGTTGGCCATGGTAATTTAACCAGAGAAAAACACCAAGTCTTAACCAACTGCTTCATTAAAGATGAGCGACCGGTTTCGGCTTCATAGAAGCCATCTTCAGGCTCGCAAACAAGTTGTTTTGTTTTAGGGCTCCTGTTGTTCGAAGTGTGCGGCGTCACACATACAAAACAAATACGTTGACATACAGAGTTAAAATAAATAAAACTGAGATATTAACACACATCGAACAAGATTAACTACATAAAGTTCCTTTAGGACATGGATCAAGCCCTAAAGGCGTGAGCTACTTCCCAGGTTACTTCCCTCTAGGTTACTTTCAAACCTCTCAAGTATGAGGAAGCTCACGCCTTTAGGGCTTGATCCATTTCCTAAAAGAACTTTATGTAGTTAATCTTGTTCGATGTGTGTTGATCTCTAAGTTTTATTTATTTTAACTGTGTATGTCAACGTATTTGTTTTGTATGTGTGACGCCGCACACTTCGAACAACAGGAGCCCTAAAACAAAACAACTTGTTTGCGAGCCTGAAGATGGCTTCTATGAAGCCGAAACCGGTCGCTCATCTTTAATAAAGCAGTTGGTTAAGACTTGGTGTTTTCCTCTGGTTATATTCTACGTATTAAAATGTGAAAAACATAAAATTATTCTTTGTGTTGAAAATGCGCAAAACGTAAAATTATTATAAGTATGAAAAGTAGCCATAATATACAACGACGGAGAAATAGCTAAGTACGTTAAAGATAGGAAAACGTGCAGTATTTAATTTCGGCAAAGTGGTCTGTTGCAAAGGCGAGAAAGAGGTGCCAATAACAGGGGAAAAATCGATGTTAGTCGATTGGTGAGGCTACAAGTCGGTAGTTAGTTAACTTACCCAAAGTATTTCTTTAAGTGTGAAAAATGCGAAAAACGTTTTCGATTCTGCCTTAGTAAAGTAAGATACGAATTGTTTCTTACGATACCAAGTCAAGGTTTGAACACCGACAAAGAACAATTCTATCCTTGAAATACCAAATCAAAGCATGGACAAGCGGAAAAACGGACACATAACGGTCGAAGAAACGGACAACATATAGCGGTCGGTAAAACGGACAATTAATAAATAGCGGTGGTAGCAACGGACAACTCACAAATAACGGACGGACGAATCTTATGAATCGCAGGTCTTAGTTCTTACCTTGTGAAAATAGCACTGTGGTAGAGAACCCAGTCGGAGGAATCTTGCTTACCCAAGCCACCTCCGGAACAACGAACAATGGTAGATTGAGGGTTCCCTTATGTTCCGCCATCTATCTGCGGTTGGTTCGGTTTAAAGTTAATGGTATGGCATGTGGCCTACCCACGGCACTCAAACATTCACTTCGTTACACAGCATTACAAGCAACAAATTGAAGTGTTTTCTAAAGCTGAATCGAAATGGCTCCAACTGTTAAAAATTTTGATAAACAAACTTTCAATCTGTCATAACTTTACTATTCTGCTTTTTAATACTTCGAACGTGACGGATGTGATGTTATAATTTTGAACATTTTTCTCTTACATAGTGTTGTTTAATGAACCCTCTATAAACTTTTCCGGCTCGATCTCGCAATTCCAACAAACCGATTTTTTCCCTCCGCATTTCCCATTATCCGAAAATACCGAAATCACCCCCCCCCCGCCTCCCTCCAACCCCACTAAGACAGAAAATCTGTCAATTCCACGCTCTCTTTTTTCTCCTCCTTTGATAAGAAATAAAAGAGAATTTTAATAACTATAATGGCACCGCGATCAGCAACGGCTCGGATTTTGCATTGAGACCCATCTGATTGTTATTGTCATTTCTGATCCATTTCACTCGATGCTCATCTCTCTTTTTTTTTGTTTTGTTCGGTTTCGTTTCAGCGAAATGGAACATCGGTTTTTTTTCGCCGAATGCCTCTTTGTTCAAGAGGGGGATCCATGGGTGGAGTGCCGTAATGGTGAATTAAATGTCCAGTATTTTGGAATTTTGCGTTCCCTTTGATTTGTTATCTAAAAATGGATTACATGTCGATATGAAAATTCTAAGATCTAGCAAAGAATGCAGGGCACGACAAAAAGTATCCAAATTGGGAAAAACGTTACATTTGGTGCTGTAAGATGTCTAAAATTTCGTAATAAGATGCTGTTATATTGAATAAATCCGTAGAAGAAGTAAAATCACTGCACAGTTCAACAAGTTTGCTTATAATTTTTCACAACTAATTTCTTCTCTTATGATATTTTAACGTTCCAAGCCGCTTATGCAACATAAATTATTTCAATAGAGCATCAAAACCTCTTTGAGATAACCCAAATTATAAATTAATTCATAAATTAATTCATCTGTGGAGATTAAGGTAACGATACCATTGGCGTCAGATTGAACCAACTAATACTAGTACAACTCAATTAACGAGAGTTGAATTGAGCGAGCTGCTTTTAGCGTTAGAAATTTAGTACTCTTCAAAGTAGCAGTTTGTTTCTGATAATATTTTTTTTAAATCAGAAAACGTGTACCATTCAAATTTATACATACATAAATTCAAAATTTTCCACACACGCTCATATCCAACTTACACATTCATGAATATGTATAGAGCCAATGGATTATCATCGACTTTTTTCTCAAGTTGATAATTTTATTCACGGCCATGTTTCGGCCTAACATCACAAGACTCGCTAATTATTACCGCGCCGACCGAAAAACTTAATTGTAGTCACTCTTCATAAAGGATGAAATATGATTTTAATAAGTTCTGAATAGGATCGGGACTTTGTTGAGTACTAGGACAAAGATGATCGAAGGTGTTTTTACAGGTGATTTAAAAATTGTATCTCTGGCAGCTCAATCAATCAGGGGCGTAAAAAACGAGGCTATTAAAAGAGAGCGAGAAATGTTAAAGAAAATATACTCTAATATCGATGATTTAAATATTGCTTCGATTGATGGTTCTTAACAATTCAAAATTGAGTGTTTGGAAAGATTGTAATCCACTAATTCAATTCTCAAATCCCCCCAAAAAAATAATTATATTGGCCAATCCCCCTAATCCCATAATAAATTTAAAAAAATTGTCATAAATAATTCGAAATTTCCATTGTTCAATGTAAGCAATCCCTAAAATTTTAAACAGGTTTGCTACCAAAGATAATTTTATGAGCAATAGGATCTTTTATAAAAACATTTTACATGAATTATTTGAACATTGTGCATTGAACTTTGTATGAGGTAAAAATAGAATGTTCATAAAAATCTAAATTAACTGGTCCCAATACCGAAATCACCTATTAAACCCAGCTTTCTTCTTAATTGACATTTGATAATCTGAGACGCTTTGTTGAAAACTATTTGATATCAGTAATTTGAACTTAATTCATTGGAGAAATACTAATAGGTATCAGAGAAACGAAGTCTAAAAGTGATAATAATTTAGATAAGATATTAGTACCATAAAAGTTATCTAAATCACGATTGAGCTTTACTCGTTTCAAATTAAAATGATTTGTGTTGAGGTGAACATAATTTTTTTTTAAATCAACTTCACGTTTAAAATGGACAAATGTAGCATGTTTGTAGAAATAGAAATAAATTAATAGTAGAGTCTAGAATTAAAATTTTGCCCTCTTTACTACCTAATATGTGTATATTGGAAAAATAGTGGATAATAAATAAATGGTGGGAAACCTAAAATATGTCAAAAATGGAAATGAATGTTGAATTGTGTGTATTTATAATCTGATATTTATGTGTCTTTTTTTTTCAAAAGATTATTATGTGGCTAGTATGACTTTGATACTGAAATTTAGCGTTAATTACCGTCTATGAAAGAAATGAAATCAAATCAACATTGACAAGTATACATTTTAACACTATGAGCAATACTAGCCCGGTTATAAGTCAGTTATAAGTTATAATTATAAGTCATCAGGTCTTTACATATGTTATCAGCAAAGGGCGGATAAAATGCAAAATGCATTTTTTGCATTATTTGCATTTTCTTCGTTTTTTTCTTCAAATTTGCATTTTTTTTTTCAATCGTGCATATTTTGCATTTTTCTTTACAATCTGCTGGATATTTAGAAAAACAATGTACTGATGAGTGACAAATCAACTTATTGACAATATAAGTTATAACTGGAACTGTAATCAAGTACCTTTACTATCTGGCAGTTGTTCCTGTCATAAGGGTTGTTTTTACCTGGGTAGTCTAATAGGAGGAGGATGTACTTAATGACATATTATACTTAAAATTCGTAGAAAGGCTTATTTTGATCGCGGGGCAGGGTTAGCTGTTAGTGTTAGTGTGTTTCTTAATCCTCTCCGGCCATTGTACCGGTTTTAGGACCAGGTTGATGTTCTTCCAATTTGTCACTACCTTTAGAGAAGTTAAATTCAACGGTTGTTCTGTAAAGTTAAAAATGCCCAAGACAAATTTAATTGAAGTGTGGATTAAACCTTATAGTGAGCTGAAGTGGGATGGTGACAAATTATTTTGCACAGCATGTTCGAAAATAGTATGTACATAGAAAGCAATAACTACCTAGATTAATTTAACTGAATTAATACTGAATAACTTAGTATCTTTATAACTTAATTTAATTAACTGAATTAGTAATTCATTTACTTGCTTACAATATTCCAATTATGGCAATTATTTTGAGTGGATATCTACGTAGATATCAATTAATGTGGCCATTCATAAATTACCTGACGCATTTTTGCACTTTTTACTTTATCAAAGAATTGTGAATGGCCCCTATATATGTCAAAGCTGCTGAATTTATTTTACTTTCAATTTTAAGTCCTATTCTTCTTTTAAAATTAAGAAACAAAACATATTTTAACAGTACCTTCTTCATATTTAGATCCATGCTGCAAAAAAATTCATAGTGGAGCAACATGTGAAGAGTGGAAAGCATATCGCAAGTTTGAATAAATCGAAACAAGGCGCTAAACAACATCAAACTCTAACGTCCTGTTTACAGAAAAAGTTAAAAAATTATCCACAGAAGCAGTTCAATGAAAAACTTTGCAAGGCTATGGTGGCGGCCAATATTCCATTGAAAAAATTATATAATTTTCATTTAAAATCATTTCTGAAAGAATTTTGTTCATTTAATATTCCGGATGAATCTGCTTTAAGGAAATCGAGTGTTGATGTAATCTACACCGACACGATAGCGACTATAAAAAATATTATATGCGAGAATTACTTCTATGTTATTGTTGATGAAACGATTGATTCGACTGGAAGATATATTGCACATTTATTAATAGGAGTTTTAGAAGAAAACACTCCATCCAAATCATTTTTAATTTCTTCAAAACAACTTGACAAATACTTAACAATCACCAGATTTGTTCAAGATTCTTTGAGTAATTTGTTTTTACCAAATACTGTTCCATTTGAGAAACTCATTTTGTTTTTATCTGATGCTGCCCCATATATGACTAAGGCTGGTAAAAATTTAAATTTTTTTTACCCAAATCTAATTCACGTTACTTGTTTAGCCCATGCCATTAACAGAGTCGCAGAATTAATAAGAAACCAATTTTCTATTGTTAACGACTTGATAGGTTATATGAAGAAAGTATTTATTAAGTGTCCATCGCGAATTCAGTTTTATAGAGAAAGACTTCCGGGAGTTCAACTGCCGCCAAGACCTGTCATAACTAGATGGGGAACATGGCTTGATGCAGCAATGTTTTATGCCGAACACTACGATGAAATAAAGGAAGTTATTACCGATTTGCATGATTCCTCTTCTGCGGCTCTTTTAAAATGTCAAGAAATATTTACAAATTCGACTCTCCACAATAAACTCTTATTTATAAAACTAATTATTCTTTTGTTTCTAAAACTATGGTTCAATTGCAAAATACATGTATGACTCTGGTTCAAGCAGTTCAATTATTAAATGTTTTTGAAGCGGAATGTATAAAGGTACATGGAAACATTGGAAAGTTAGTTTTGTCCAAATTTTCCAGTACTATACAAGCTAACGGAGGATTTTCTGTGTTAAAAACTGTTGCAATAATGTTTACGGGCGACTTTAATTGTATAATTGATGTAGAACCAAATATTTTACATACATTAAAATACGCTCCTCTTACGTCAGTAGATGTAGATCGAACTTTTTCTATTTTCAAACATATGTTTACTGATAGAAGACAATCTTTTCTTATTGAAAACTTTGAAAAACATATAATTATAAATGCATTTTGTGCCAGCATTAATGAATGAAAAATGAATTATTATTTTACAGTCTGTTTTTTTTCCTATTTCTTTTGTATATCTATGTACCTATACATAATATAATATAATATAATATGTAGTATTGAAACTAAATTGTGGTTTGTAATAAAATCAGATACATTTTAAACAAGAGTATTCTTTTTCCTTAATCCAGGACGATCCAAACGAAAAAAAAAACGTTTTTTAAGCATTTGCATTTTTTACCAAATTTTATGCATTCCTTGCATTATTTTGAAATTTTCGTGCATTTTTTTGAAATTTTCGTGCATTTTAATGCGCATTTTTTTAAACTATTCACGTGCATTTTTTCCGCCCTTTGGTTATCAGGTAAACTGTTAGAGTTTTTAAGCATTGTAATCATGCTAATAATGCTAATAATATAAATACATGATGACTTATTATTACAATGCTTAAAAACTCTAATAAAAAACTATAAACATAAATTACCATTCTTACCATCCACTTCGGATAAAATGGAACTTGATTAAAGCTTTAAAACACAGTATACAAGCTATCTCATCCATCTTATAGGCATGAGGATTTAGTGAGGCTGAGAACCATCGTACTGGAAAACTCCTACCCGATTAAATACAATTCTTTTTACTACTACAACTACGAATCGTACTAATGAGAATTCAAGGTAAGTCAGACAGAATCAAGAGCTTAATGCAGATAATCTACCCTTCTATGCATCCTACCATATTATGTAAACTTATTGACACCTAAACTAATCAATGTGTTTAAACATCTCAACGTAAAAATAGCCATAAAGAACGTTAAATTAGTTAACACTTTGTTCACTAAAACTAAAGATAAAATTGAAACATTACAAAGAACAAATGTAGTCTATAAACTAGCGTGTAACGATTGTAATGAAGTATATGTGGCACAGACTTCTAGTAACCTAAAAGGAAGGATTGTGTCACATAAAAGCGACATACGTAGAAATGTCCCCTCGTGTGTCCTAGTTACACATGCTTACACCACACGATCTCGTTTAGCAGTCCTGAGATACTGAGAACGCAAAGAAGTTTTTTCAAGAGCAAATTCCTGGAAATGGTAGAAATTAGGAAAAGACCGAATGCTATGAACAGCAGAACTGACATAAAGAACTTAGGATTAATCTATACTTATCTATTCACCTTAGATGAACACTTGAAGAATAATCCAGGAATAACCACGAACGAAGAAACTTCGATGGTTGGTCTCAATGTCGCAGAGGACATGAGTCCTGAAAATGAAAATTAACCAATTTCGTCTGTTTCTGGCTCTTTTGTTTTTTTAAGGAAAATTTCGATTTATTCACATACCTTGTATTGCAGAATTATACTTGCCCAACTTAACGATAGTGACTTCTCTAAATCTGATAGATGGTTGTTTAGACTAGCTGAAGGGGGTTCACTTCCCGCCTCTCCTGTCAATCCAAGTGGCAGTTGGATTGATTGGGGGGCTCGGGACTGGACGCCAATTTCTAGCTGGGTCGAAATTCACAGGTTGCTCGCACTAGTGCCTGGTTTTGAGGTAGTGAGAGCCTCTAGAGCCGGACCTTAGTGTAAGTAGACTAGTTGTCCCTAGTTTCAACTATTAGAGATCAAGTATGGGGCTCTGGGACGCCTGTTGTGTCGTCTTTACCTGACACAAGTGAGAGATGTCTCGGCTGAGAGGAGCAATGTGTGTTGCGTGCCCTTGTACTTGAAAATTCCTTCCCGCGGATTTTTTGAATAACCGATGTCATGTCAAAGGTCATCGCTGAGAGATCCAACCTTTAAACCATTCAGACCTCGAGAAGTCACTGTCTACTTAAGTATCCGAAGAAAACACTAAGTCTTCGCCAACAAATTTATTTGGGATTAAGCGACCGAATTCGACTGCTTAACAGTCATCATCAGGCTTTAGAACAAAAGTTTTTAGGGCTCCGGGTGTGCGACATGAGAGACGTCAAACAGTAAAACAACGTGGACAAATACAGTGTTTTAAACACGTGTTTCTGACTGTTGGTCGTCATCAGTACGGTGCAGCCTATTCAAAAGGGTTTGGAACAAGCGATGGCAAACAAGCAACAAGGACACCACACAAGGGGTCAACCGCACATTTGCGGCTTCGGCCAGTACAATCCTTGGCTGTCTGGCTGTCAGGCTGCACCGTACTGATGACGACCAACAGTCAGAAACACGTGTCTACGGTTGCCCCTTCACACTTCCTGCGGTTTTGCCCACGATTTCCTGTTTTATATATATATATATATATATATATATATATATTATTATTATTATTATATATATATATATATATATATATATATATATATATATATATATAAACCTGTCAGTCACAGCTGTCTCAGTTAAACACAAATGTTGTAAATCACGGGTATTGCAGCTTCAATTGGGTCTTAAAGAGAAATAAGGACTCTTTTTACTTTTGTGAGAGCTATCGGTATATTCTAACCTTCATCAGTCATTCTACAAAGCATAAAAATTATAATTAATATTATCTAACATTCTCTGCTATCACTTAAATATTATACTTACCATAATTGAGATTTTAAAATAAGAAAATTATAAATCGCTAATCAAAGGATCTTCAGGAACATCTACAAACTTATCTTAAGTAATGCATGGCAAGTACTGGAATGAAAGAGTACAATTGACAGTTAACATTTATCAAATCGTCTCATATAGAATCTATAAAAATTTATATATATATATATATATATATATATGTATATATATTAGTTGGTCATAATATACGTGTATGTAGTGATATTGTATATTAAATTTGAGAATACTTAAACACTGTGACAGAAGGGAGAACCTCACTCAAAAACGAGACCATTGAGGATACATCTAAAATAGCCCTTCGATCTTCTAGTTGCTTGTCAATAAATAAAACATTTGAATAAATGATGTTTAAATTGGTTATATCAGTTTTTTTTATTAAGCAAATTATCGTTGCTATGAATGTGAGTCATTTCGAGGGAAGATCTCATGAATAAGTTTCTCTCCGTGTTAAGTGTGCTAACTTCTTCAAAATTGGGTGGATGTCCAGTTGTTCTTACATGATGTGATAATGCACAAGCATCTTTCCTAACTTTAATGTCGCTTTTATGTGACGTTATTCTAGATCTTAAGTTTCTGGACGTCACCTCAATGTATGATTTTTCACAAATAGAGCAGCCAATTTTGTACACCACATTTATTTTATCCAAGGTGTCAGTTTGGCCGTTCAGTTGAGAGTTAAGTGATTGTACTTTTTTCACTGTTCCATTGCCAAAATAATATTCTCATTTTTAAGTATTTTGGCTATCTAGGGTGTGATATCACTTATGTAGGGGAAACCTCTATATCTGTGCAACTGATTTGGTGTCAACTCTTCATTGGCTGATGTTAAAATTCTTACTATCGGGTGTGATTCATTAATTGTTCTCTCAACCTGGTCATCTCTGCTAGGGAACTTATACAATATCCTGTTTATCAATTTATGAGGATATGAATTATCTTTCAATAGCTGGCCAAGAATCTGCAGATTCTTTGTTTTTAGCGAGGGATGAGAGATTCTGTCTATCCTGTGTTTTAATCCCTGAGCTATATTCAACTTGGTTTCAGGGTGGAAAAGGAACACTCCTCTCCAAAAGAGTTGACACAACTTTTTTCAAATTCAACAAAACATTGTATAAACATATTTTCGGTTCTCCAATGGGGAGTAAACTCTCGCCAATCCTGTCACAGTATATTATGAATGACCTTATAATAGACTGCTTAACTAAGACCGAATTTAACATTCCTTTTTTAAAAAAATATGTGGATTACATAATCTATTCCATCCCTTCAGGAAAGGAGGATGAGATTCTGGCTATTGTCAATAGCTATAATAGTCACCTGCAGTTCACTATTGAACCAGAAAAGGAGAAGAGTGTTCCTTTTCTCTATACTAAGTTGATTCGAAATGAAGACAACAGTTTAATCTTGGATTGGTATAGGAAATCCGCAAGTTCTGGAAGATATATTAATTATTATTCCTACCACACCCCGAAAACCAAGTTCAACATAGCTCATGCAGGGACTAAAACACAGGATAGACAGAATCTCTCATCCCTCGCTAAGAACAAAGAATCTGCAGATTCTTGGCTAGCTATTGAAAGATAATTCATATCCTCATAAATTGATAAACAGGATATTATATAAGCAGAGATGACCGGGTTGACAGAACAATTAATGAATCACACCCAATAATAAGGAATATGAAATCAGCCAATGAAGACTCAACACCAAATCAGTTGTACAGATATAGAGGTTTCACCTACATAAGTGATATCACACCAAGATAGCCAAAATACTCAAAAATGAGAATATAATTTTGGAAATCAGGAAAAACTAAATTTGGAGCATTCAGTCGAATAAATTGCAGAAATTGGTCCCAGTTATAATAGTGGTAAAGCAGGTATAAGCTCATTAAACGACGAAGTGATCCCATATGATATATTTTGGGGCATTTAAAATGCCTGTACAAAATACCACCCTTGCTATGTGAAAGGATGTGAAATCTTCCATTATAAAGAAATGTTAGTTCATCTATCACCAAAACAGTCTCTTCCCAAGAATATGCGCTAGAAACACGATCGTTTCAGTCATTATTCTGGAATTTGTGGAGAATCATCCATTGGTTAAAACAGTAAAAGAAATGGTTTCAAACAGGCAAAAGTTAAAAACTAATCAAATGCCATTAACAAGCTGGAGGATGTAGAAGATGAGGAAATTAAGAAAAAAGAAACGTAAGAAAGAGTACAGAAGAGGTTGGGGACGTCGAAGAAAATGTCAATTGCGAAGATTTTGTGAGTTTGTGACTCTGGAGATTCAGATTTATAAAAATAAGTTAGAGATTTTGAAGGAGGTAAAATATTTATATAAAATAATGCCGAGGGTAGGAGAACAATAGAAGTTAACAATCGAGTAATACTGAAATTACACATAATTTAATATTACACTGCCCAAATTTTTAAAAAAGAGCCATACTAGAAAGTCAAATTTGCTAGAAGGCTTCATTGGACATTAACATTCCATTCACCCACAGTTGATGTAACGCCTATCATAAGAGAACCAGAAATTTACTTATTCTTGCCTGATCCTACTTTTCATAACAGAGGAAATTTTAAATTTGACATTTTCTTTAATTATTTAAAGGTTTGGTAACCGACTAACGAATTATAAAATGTTTCTCTTCTACAGAATAAATCGCTCTTTATTTCAGTTATACCAGTTGTTCTTATCCAGCTGATAAGAGATAGAAGTGATAATGTTGACAATAACCACCCAAACTGTGGGAAAATGAAAAGATCGACCAAAAAATATTTCTCGTGTGTTACAGCTGAGTTTTTTTTCTTTCATAATAAATTAATTTCTAGGTTACACAAGTTGCTGCGATAATTGAAGACAAAATATCAATTATGAAAATGTGTAGTTTGTAGTTCAATCTCGGTGTACCTCTAACATTAATTTAGAAATCTAATTTTGGGGGTCAAAGTTAGATAGTTGGTTATATAATAGTACCAAATCAAAGTTATTTAGCAATGAACACATAATATTTTGTGACTGGAGTTAAGGGAAACAAATTAGAAAAAGGAAGTGATGCATACCCCTCGTATTCTTTGCTTATTAAACAAATAAAAGAAAATTTATATCACTGCCCAAATTATTTATGCGAAATGCATAGATTTTTGTATAATTTGCGATACGAACGCTATTATGGAGGTACATGGGGAAGAAGGGGGCGTCACAGACCCCATAAACAATCTGTTAGATCCCACTCCCGATTACTAAAATATTTCCGAATCTGTGGAATCCACGCGCGATCCATCCCTGCCCCGATCCGTCTATAAAGTATAAGAGCGTGTTCTGGTTTAATAACTTGTGAATATTCATTCGAACGACGTCCCGTTCGACCAGAAAAAGACGACGCCAAGCGTCGATCCGCCGTCAGGATGAAGACGCAAGACGTCGTCATGACAACGGCTAAATTAAGTCATCAATGAATCATTGGTGATGCGGTATATCGCCGAAGGGGGCGGGTGGGGGTCGGGGGCGGGGGGACCGTCGGGGTGGTGGCTCTGAATAAATTAAAAATGTCTTTGCGATTGGGGCGAGAGATAGACTTTGTATCTGTTAAGCGCCTCGGAGAGAGGCTAACGAGGGGGGGGATGTAGGGGATGGATGGACTCTTGAGTGACCGCGGTTTGGGGAAAAAAGAAAGAAAGGGGGACGATGGTCGAGCTTCGGTGAATGAATGGCGAAATGATGGAAGGGGTGCGCTTTGTCTGCAGGAACTAAATTATTGAATAGACGTTGCAATTTTCCCTATCGATGCTGAATATCGTTTAAAGATGAGAGCTGGTGAGAATCAGACAGGGAATTTATAACACCCAACAAATGTTGGAATAGAATATAAAAAATGGAAAAATCAATTGTCACACTACTGCTCTGAAAATGTGACAGAAATGTGACTAGGAGTAAATGCTGAGTGTACAAAAATTTGTAAAATTATACCAGAAAACTTCAAATTGTTCAAGATCTTTGGCTGGAAGAGAGTTAATGACTATTTTAAGGAATAATCGACAAATTCATCAAAATCATTCAACATTCCTAAAATTAACATCAATATCAAAACAATATCACATCACCTGAAAATCCTGCTGAAAGGATGTGGCATGTTCTAACAGAATATTTCTATACAGTATTAACTGAGAAGGATTTTACTAAAACAATATATATTAACATGAATTATGCAATATTACTGATTTTGAATACCTTACGCTATAATTTATTTGTGATTTTGTAATCTTTTCTTACCTATTTACTTTATATTAGTTTTAAGGAAGTGATCTACGAATTCTATTAGAAATATATTTCAATCGCAAAAAGGATTAATATAGTTTTACTTATTTAATAAACCATTAACGATTATCTATATAAGTTATATATAGAATGGCATAAAATAACTTTTGGTTCAACTTAGGTGACTCCTACACTCTTATTTGTTTTTGAAATTTTCCCCAGCAATTAATACGGGACTTAATTAAACATAATTAGCAATAAAAATTTATTCGCATAAAATATAAGTTTGAATAAAGTAGTCCATAAAAATCGCCATAATCTCAAGCTTCCAACTTAATTTCGAAATTTTGTTCCACCCCACATTTCCTTCGTCAACTTCAACCCTTACAATTTTCTCTCCCAGTCGGTTACCCGGGCCTCAATCCGTCCCTGGAATCCCAATGAATTTGTTTTTGCGAAATGAGCTCATATTTCCTCCTGATACTGGGATAAAGTGTACATTCGAACAGGGATGACGTGATGCGGGATTCTGAATGTGTTTTAATATTAGTTTTGCGAAATGCGATTTTGGATTTAGATTAGAAGCTTAGGACGTTTTCGGTTCGCCGAGGAATATTTTATTATTTTATTGGGGACGAGAGTTTGTGAAAGGTCGCGTGGTACGATGGTGTTGTTTTGATTATTCATAATCACTGCGATATTATATATAATACGGTTTCACATTTACTGCGATTGCGTTGAAGCGCTACGAAATTTTATTTCTCTTGTGTTAATTAACATTGGCCAATTTTATTTCCGATTAGGTTCGTTAGTCGATACTGAAACTACTTCAGTTTGATTGGCAATTCCCTCTTTTTTTCTTCTTTGGACATTTCCAAATTCTGATCCCGTCGAGTTATACACGAGCCCTTAAGGGCGTGCGGGCGTACGATCTCTTCCCCGCCAGTAAATTTATTCTGCGACATCTTCTCCGGGGTTCCTTCTAATTCCGGAGTCCATCAAAAGGCACAGGAACAATCGAGAGTAACGATCTAATTAATCAGTGTAATTTTTGGATTCCGAAGAAAAGGGCTTTAATGGGATTAATCGTCAGGAAGGGCCGCAAGAAAGCATCGATACAATGAATAACAGATGAGTGTCGAAACGAAGACGAAGTTATTCGAATAACGGATTTTATGCGCCATTTAACGCCATTTATTCCTTGTCCGGTTTTCGTCTATCGATAGATATAAAGGGCACTCCGGAGTGATGGAAGGACGCCATTCGGGGCCCCTCGGGCTGATTACAGCCGATGTTTAATTCTATTAGCTTAAATACTTATTGCTTTCCGACGGACGATGGCAGTTTTCTCCAATGGCCGAAAACATAGAAACAGAAAATTCCTTCAAGGATTCGAAAAAGTCGTCTTAATCCTAAATCACTTTAAATATTGGTACGTACCTAAATAAATATGTCTTTCTTGTAATGAAAATAGATAGGCACATATGCCCGAAAATATATTATGTTGGTATGCTCGAAATATAAAAAAAATATTAAATGCATGTTAAGAAAACTATGTTTTAAAAATAAGTTTATTTTTATAATAAAATATAATTTATTATTTATAAAATAATAAAGTTTCAAGTATTTATCCACAATATAAGTTGTATTTAAGATTTTTTAATGCCATAAAGTACACTAAGAAATTTTAAAAAAATTTCTCCGGATGCTGAAGAACTGAAGTATGTAACAGGTATGTAACACGTATGTAACGCGTATATCAAGTATGTACTTCATTTTTGTGGATGTGACAGCATAAGCTTATGTACTTCATTTTATTGGTTACGCTCTAAATAAATTGATAAACAGTGGCAAATTATAATTTTAATATAGTCTACCCAAAATAAATTACTGGAACTTTGAAATTTTCTCAAAGATATTTCATAATGACCTATCACAACAGAGGGACTTAAATCAATAGTTTTCAGTTTCATGAAAAAAATAATAAGTTTAATAAAACTATTCTGTAAATATACCTACTGCTTAAATATGGCACTCTCTTTAATTTGTTTTCAAATTTATTTCTGTATTAGAAAATATCATATATGTATACTTAAGTTTTATGAGAATTAAAATTATTTTTATTGTTTTCATAACTTAAAAATTTATTAACTTATATGTAAATATAGCTAGGTATTAGCTGTGTATAAATTTGCGACGAATCTCCACTTAGCAACCTTTACAAAATTCTATGATGAACAGCTAACTCCAAAATGTCTTTCTACGTTTCCTTGGCCACTTTTAAAAAATGTATATATGCCAACATGTGCTATGTTAATAACTTAGAGAACTGAGATAGCTCTGTGAATTTGGGTAACCATAGTAAGATCTTTACGGAACGATGATACCCAACAATAAATCGATGATTTTTATGCTCCATAAAATAAGTATATTAGTCTTGAAGTGGTAATACATAATGAAAGTAGGAATTTACTTATGATTCTAATTTATTCTTTATAAAAAAATTGGCCAAATTACAATAATTGTTCGAAATGGAAACCATCTGACTGTAAACAGACTCTTAACCTTAGTGATGTTTGTATCATTTGCCCCAATCTTTCCGGTGAAATTTCAGTACCACTGACTTTATTCTTCCTCAAACCATTTCAGCATGCATTTAATAGGGGTGTTGCATGAACTTTTTGATTAATGAATCCCATTACAAAGAATCTAGAAGATTAAAGTTATACCTCGCAGGCTGTAGTATAAGATTGCCGCGATCAATTGGACCATTCGGGCAATGTTTGTCTAACTGTTCTCTTACTTGATGAGAATAATAAACAGAATAGAATACTGAAGAGAATAATAATCATGCATGTACAGCATATTGAATCGTATATTCAGAGACCCTTCATCAATAATTTGTTCTACAACATTTAAGTACTCATTTAATTAGAGTGAAAACAGTGAAAAATATGTATTATGAGAAACCAAGGATAGGAAGTAGACAAGGCTGTATGGCTATTTTTCAGAAACAAGGCGTAATATTGCACCAAAAATACAAGAATAGATTCAAGAAAAAACTTTCAATAAAACATTTGAGATACATGTATATAAAGTTGGCGGACCACCCTCACAGGCCGGCAAAACAAAATAGTGGAGATTTTGTGTCTTTTTTGTAGCTTTTTTGTAGCGAGAAAACGAATTTTGTAGCTTTTGAATAGCCGGAGCTACAAAAGGTGGGCTAACTTAATATTAAGTTAGCGGCCACCGCTATAACTCATACACGGAATGTAATAGGATGCTCTGGTTTGCGCAGGAATTTGTGTCTTTAGAAGTACTTGAAAGTCACTGGGCCAAAAAAGTTTTTGGCCACATTTGGCCAATTTTGGCCAAAAATGACAAGATGTTCAATCATCACTCGCGGTTCAATTTCATGATATAGTAGCGATCATAAAAATCATTTGGCATTGAAAACCTTCTGTTAACTGGCCGAAAAAGCGGGCAAAAATTGCCAGAAATGGCCAAAAATTCGAAAATTATTTATTTCTGCCAAAACATGGGAAATCCTGTATACACGTCGACAGGTCGAACATGTGGTACACAGAGAGCTGAGAAAAACTAGCAGGGGGTCAATAAAAAATACCCAGAAATGGCCAAAAATTCTAAAATGACTTATTTCTGCCAAAACGTGATAAATCCTGTATATACTTCAACAGTTCGAAAATGTGGTCCCCGGAATTTTCAGACACACTGTCTAAGGATCCAATAGATCCATCTAGCCTCCGGAATTCACCTAAACCTGCGGGCCTGTGGAGCTACAAATTCTAATATTAGTAATTTCGGCCAAAACGTGATAAATCCTGTATATACTTCGACAGTTCGAAAATGTGGGCACAGGAATTTTCAGACACACTGTCTAAGGATCCAATAGATCCTTCTAGCGACCGGAATTTTCCTGATACTGCGGGCCTGTGGAGCTACAAATTCTAAAAGACTAATTTCGGCCAAAACGTGATAACTCCGTATATACTACGACAGTTCGAAAACGTGGGCCCCGGAATTTTCAGACACACTGTCTAAGGATCCAATAGATCCTTCTGGCCACCGGAATTCACCTGAAACTGCGGGCCTGTGGAGCTACAAATTCTAATATTAGTAATTTCGCCCAAAACGTGATAAATCCTGTATATACTTCGACAGTTCTAAAATGTGGGCACAGGAATTTTCAGACACACTGTCTAAGGATCCAATAGATCCTTCTAGCGACCGGAATTTTCCTGATACTGCGGGCCTGTGGAGCTACAAATTCCAAAAGACTAATTTCGGCCAAAACGTGATAACTCCGTATATACTACGACAGTTCGAAAACGTGGGCCCCGGAATTTTCAGACACACTGTCTAAGGATCCAATAGATCCTTCTGGCCACCGGAATTCACCTGAAACTGCGGGCCTGTGGAGCTACAAATTCTAATATTAGTAATTTCGCCCAAAACGTGATAAATCCTGTATATACTTCAACAGTTCGAAAATGTGGGCACAGGAATTTTCAGACACACTGTCTAAGGATCCAATAGATCCTCCTAGCGACCGGAATTTTCCTGAAACTGCGGGTCTGTGGAGCTATAAATTCTAATATTAGTAATTTCGGCCAAAACGTGATAAATCCTGTACCTATATACTTCGACAGTTCGCAAATGTCCTTTTAGAATTTGTAGCTCCACAGGCCCGCAGTTTCAGGTGAATTTCGGTGGCTAGAAGGATCTATTGGATCCTTAGACAGTGTGTCTGAAAATTCCGGGGACCACATTTTCGAACTGTCGAAATATATACAGGAGTTATCACGTTTTGGCCGAAATAAGTCTTTTAGAATTTGTAGCTCCACAGGCCCGCAGTTTCAGTTGAATTCCAGTGTCTAGAAAGATCCATTGGATCCTTAGACAGTGTGTCTGAAAATTCCTTGGCCCACATTTTCGAACTGTCGAAGTATATACAGGATTTATCACGTTTTGGCCGAAATAAGTCCTTTTAGAATTTGTAGCTCCACAGGCCCGCAGTTTCAGTTGAATTCCAGTGACAAGAAGGATCCATGGGATCCTTAGAGAGTGTGTCTGAAAATTCCTGGGCCCACATTTTCGAACTGTAGAAGTATATACAGGATTTATTACGCTTTGGCCGAAATTACTAATATTAGAATTTGTAGCTCCACAGGCCCGCAGTTATAGCTGAATTCCAGTTGCTAGAAGGATCCATTGGATCCTTAGACAGTGTGTCTGAAAATTCCGGGGCCCACGTTTTCGAACTGTCGAAGTATATACAGGAGTTATCACGTTTTGGCCGAAATAAGTCCTTTTAGAATTTGTAGCTCCACAGGCCCGCAGTTTCAGTTGAATTCCAGGGACAAGAAGGATCCATGGGATCCTTAGAGAGTGTGTCTGAAAATTCCTGGGCCCACATTTTCGAACTGTCGAAGTATATACAGGATTTAGCACGTTTTGGCAGAAATAAGTCATTTTAGAATTTTTGGCCATTTCTGGGTATTTTTTATTGACCCCCTGCTAGTTTTTCTGAGCTCTCTGTGTACCACATGTTCGACCTGTCGACGTGTATACAGGATTTCCCATGTTTTGGCAGAAATAAATAATTTTCGAATTTTTGGCGATTTCTGGCAATTTTGGCCGCTTTTTCGGCCAATTAACAGAAGGTTTTCCATGCCAAATGATTTTTAAGATCGCTACTATATCATGAAATTGAACCGCGAGTGATGATTGAACATCTTGTCATTTTTGGCCAAAATTGGCCAAATGTGTCCAAAAACTTTTTTTGGCCCAGTGACTTTCAAGTACTTCTAAAGACACAAATTCCTGCGCAAACCAGAGCATCCTATTACATTCCGTGTATGAGTTATAGCGATGGCCGCTAACTTAATATTAAGTTAGCCCACCTTTTGTAGCTCCGGCTATTCAAAAGCTACAAAATTCGTTTTCTCGCTACAAAAAAGCTACAAAAAAGACACAAAATCTCCACTATTTTGTTTTGGCGGCCTGTGAGGGTGGTCCGCCAACTTTATATACATTTGAGATAGCACTGGAATACTGGAGCACTAAAGGGATGACAACAATGTTGTAATTATAGCTTAATCTAAGAACTTTATATTATTATATTACTTAGAATATTAGGAACGAAATTCATCTGCATTCGAGTTTTAACCTCTTCAATAAGTGAGCGAACGAAGCCGCTACGGGTCACGGCTAGTAAGCAACAATATGTGTAGGAAAATAGTATTCGACCCTTAACTTTAAAATTATTTAAGATGCAACAATAGTTATATGCCTATATGTGACCATACCCGCCTACTTTTAATCAAATTTATAAAGCTCAGAAAAACGAGTTATCTAGGTCATATCATGCGACACAAAGAGTATGAGCAAATCCAACTAATACTGGAGGGAAAGATCGACGGGAGACGTGGCATCGGAAGAAAGAAAAAATCTTGGCTCAGAAACATACGAGACTGGGCACATACTAGTGGGAACAATCTAATTCATAAAGCACAGGACATAGAAAGTTGCGCCATTTTGATCGCCAACCTCAATAGAGAAGGCACCTAGGAGGAGGAGGATATGTGACCAACAATTTTTTAAGAATAATTTCGCATTGAATGGGATGAAATAGAATTTCATTTAATGTATTTATCCATAGTGTGACGCGTTAATTTTAATAGAGTAAAGACATCCTGATGCTTTTCACAAAATAAGTATGTTTGATTCTTTTAGTTTAAAGACTTCCTGAAGTTTTATCACTCAAACACACGTTTATATATCATGGTACTTAAAATTCACTGCTCATGCCAATACGTTATAGCAAATAAAAGTCAAATAGTTATTTAGGTTACGTTCAAAGGAAGGCGATAGGCTACGCATTTATAATTAACTTGATAATGAATTCATAATTGAAAGTTATCCGGTGTCTGAGGTACCAATTAATTTAATCAATAGTTAATATTCAGATGATAGTTAACTAAATATTGTAACACCCTATTATCACACCAGAGATGGATGTTATTAAACCGTGACTTGAAATTAACTAGTGATTGTAAAACCCACAGTAAATAAATGAAAGTTTCGAATTTAGAATGTTTAAATTAAATACAAGTACATAATACATTTAAATGATAAGTGTGTATGTGTGTCTTAGGAACGTCCCCCAGAAGGCCTATGATTCTATTCCTTTCGTGTACGCTAGCGTTATGCGAAGAAGACATTCTGTTAAAAAGTAACGTAGACTTCTATACCTCAATACTGCTACATGTCGTTTATGAAAAATTCAGTAGAAAAAGACCCACTCACATACATTCGATGACTTAAATATTTAAATGAAATGTCAGTCGGTATAAACGTATAGTGGCTTTCCACTTTAGCGAGATGTCACTTACGTTATACATTTCTTTCAATATTATATGCGTTTAAAAATTCGCGCTCACACACACTCACATACACACACACGTGCCTATGCCTGCCGTATCTTTAAGGGAGTATTGAATAATTTCGGGACATGACTCGCTTCAGACTCTAAAAATCGTTTTGTTTTATTCATAGGCGAGTCGATTTTTCTTGTAGCTGCCATAAAGTCGAAGATAAATTCGGTGTAAGGGCGCATTTGAATTCCACGGAACGGTGAAATGGGCTCCTCCGTGGGTTTCCCCGCTTACTTTCGTATGTTTCCATTAAGTTATTGTTATCTTCGTCTTCTTTTTTTCGAAAAAACGCGCCCATATGCGCTATGGTTATTTCTTAATATAAAAATACATCGCTATTTTATTCAGATTATATCGGGGATGCCGACCCAGTGTTGCGCCACGAGGGAGGGGACGTTTCGAATCTTACGATGTTTCGTAGTTGTAATTCCGCTCTGTACCGTGTTAGTATCAATTTGCCAAATTTTACACATATACCGTGATATCAAAAATTATCTTGGTCAAGGGTTGTCATGAAATGTTAAACGGTTGCCTTAGCTTAAATCATCCTTTTGAAATAATTCTGTCATTGTCAGGCTACACTGACATTATCAAGAATTTACAAATGTGTTACCTACTTATGAATCGATGGAAGTTCTCGAAATGAAATCATAGGACAGGTATATGTAACAAATGTAAGAGATATTTTGAAAAAGGTGTTTGTAGCTCAGCCGGGATTTGAACCCGGGTCTCCTAATTTCGCGTCGGGTATTCTGGCCAACTGATCTATTTTACGGCCACGTACCAATTTCATTTTAGATGTTCATGTTAAACGCTATTGAGAGGATGATGCGGAGTACGAATGGGTTGTACGCAATACACCACACCTCCTCTCACGTTAATAATGTGATGTCTTACGTGATCCCGTATGATCCCGGCTGAGCTACAAACACCTTTTTCAAAATATCTCATACATTTGTTACATATACATGTCCTATGTTTTCATTTCGAGAGCTTCCTTCTATTCATGCCTTATTTGCATAATGAGAACAGGAAAGAGATCACATTATTAACGTGAGAGGAGGTGTGGTGTATTGCGTACAACCCATTCGTCCTCCGCATCATCCTCTCAGTAGCGTTTAACATGAACATCTAAAATGAAATTGGTACGTGACTCGGTAGTTCAGTCGGCCAGAATACCCGACGCGAAATTGGGAGACCCGGGTTCAAATCCCGGCTGAGCTACAAACACCTTTTTCAAAATATCTCTTACATTTGATACATATACGTGTTACCTACTTATTTCAGATGTAAAATAATATTGAACAATATAATGAAGTACTAATAATGTTAATAAAATTTTATGCTGTGTGGTGAGAGCTATAATTCCAAAACTCCGTTGAATTAGAAAACTATAGCACGATGGCTTGACAGATTTTGACACTCAAAAAATGATTGATATGCATGTAGGATAGGAGTTGCGACCATCATTTTGAAATCCAGTACCACCCTTGACCAAGGTAATTTTTGACATCACGGTACATTGTCAAACGGTGAGAAGTCATTATTGACTTATTCATAAATCATCAATTCAATTCAATCAATTATTGAATGTTCCAGAAATCTTGTTTGAACGTCTTAACATTTCAGTTATTCCAAACTATGTTATGAAGCGCGGTTGAAACTATGAAAACGTTGGTATCTATCTACATACTTCAGTTCGGGTGATCTACGGTTCGAAGTGGAAAATATACGAAGTCAATTATTGAGGCAACTTTACTAAGCAAGGGTATGGCAATGCCCCATTAGGGATTTTACAAATGAACAAAAATTTAGTTTGTTTTATAAAACCAACCCTTTGTAATTTTGATGGCTATGAAAATATATAGGTACCTTGAATTTTAAAGTAGTTACCCTCATTTCTAACAAATATTTAGTTTCTTAGCCATTTTTTACTATAAAAATTATAATATATGGAAGATTGATATAATGCGTGCAATATATATGAGAGAAAATTAAAAAGACATATTTCCGGGATTTTAACTAAATGATTTTTTGGGTAACACCCCTTAAGTGACTTTTAGTGTTGGTAAATAATACTTCATAATAAAGGAGGTGACTAAGAATTGAAATACTATATAAAACTACAGAAATATCTGTGCTCGCAGATATCGCAAACACACTGGTAGACTGGTTTTACATTTATGTAAAATTTCTGCTTATATTGGCCACCTAGCAGAAATGGTTTATTTACTGATAGTAATCACGACCATTAATTGCAGGTTGCCAGTTATTTTTGGAATCTAATAGCATGCTTCAAAAAACATTCCTTTCTTTTAAAATAGTAATTTAAAACGTCCTCTTGTAGTATAAAATTAACTGCATCAAATACTCTACTTTTAGGGGAGGTACAATTTTTTAATAACTCAGAATCATATATTATTTTAATAACTCATACCATTCAAGGCTCACGCATAAATTCAAAACACAAACAAGCAACGTACGTTCCACATTGGAATATAATTTTTTAATAAGTTTTTAATGCTTTAAGAAATGCACTGCTTCTACACAAACTTAACAAACAGCACACTTAATTTTTAATTCTGACAGATATTAATAATAGTGTTTCAGATTTTTGGAATATTTAATAATCGTAGGGACGTGGGATAGATTTAGTTTTAAAGTACACCATCTGATGTTTTCATGAGAAATATAAGAGTATCCAAAAACAAATATCCAAAACTTAAGTTTCAAAATCAATTGTGTATTACAATTTTTAGATTTTGGTATATTCCACAAAAGTTTCTTGCCTGCAAAGTTAACGGTTCTAGTGACTTTTCTGTATTTTTTAGAACAAAGCCGCAACAAAATTTTCAAAACTATTACTTATCTCCATTAGCCCTTCTAACTTAAAATAAAATTGAAAATTAAGGCGTAATTATTCCAATGTGAGACTTATGTCCCAATTTGTCATGGGTAATGGTTTATTCAAAATTTAGGGCCTAGGATTAATTTTACAAAAGTACCAAATTTCGTCCACATATAAGTTATCGGAGTGTACAGCCATTGAACATAATTCTCATAATGTATCTTAATGACGTCCTCTCCGTTTAGAAAATAAGCCAATTTCCCACCTTCAATCAGGCTTTGCCATTGTATATCTATCCCCTTAAACCGTAACCGAATTGCACATATTTCGTTTCACTTTAAATATATCTAAATCGTTTCCCTCGTCTCGCGCGGCGCTCGTTTTTCTGATGTATTCCGAAAAAATACTAAATGTATCTTTGAGCGTTATTGACAGTGACATTAAGGGGATAAAGAAAGCGATTCCTGCTATTTTCCCCGGCTATCATAAAATCGACATCTGTAACAGATCAGCCACAAAGGAAACAGGAATCGATTAGACAGCGGTGGGGGACTTAGGGGTTTCTCATAATCCTGCAGGAGAAAGTCGACTTTTTCTTTAATTGAAAAATTTATTATTATTATCAGCTACAGTTCGAAATCAATTTATACATATACATGAACGTAAATTGGGTTTATGGATTCGTGGAATTAAACTCGCATTGACAAACTTTTTGAATGGTTTCATTAAGTGGGACTAGTATTAAGTGAGATGGGACAGTTAAGCTTGGTTTCAGTAACAAATACCAGAAAAGTCACAAAAGTTAAAATCCTAATGGTTCAAAATAGTATTCGATAGCCGTTGTTTGGTTATACGCTTAATTTAAACAAAGTCATATTCATTATTCTAGTATATTCGATAACTGTTTATGAATACAGCTGTAAGATGTTATATGTAAATTATAGCGTTGACAAATTGTAAAGATTTATTGTTTACAAACATAATCAACCTGTGTAGCACATTTCTTAAAGTTTAACATGTTTTTCCTTTCGAAAAACCCTCGGATTCTCCGCCAGTGACCGTCGATTGTTTCCGCGACGTTCTTTCTGAAATCGTTTCCACCCCACAAACAACATCCCCAATCACACTCACCCCTTCTCGTTCCCCTTCCGCTTCCCCCAACATGCTATCGGCTGATCAAAAACGCGAAAATAGCATCGGGAATAATCGATACCTTATAACGTTCCGACTTTTACCTGATTTGTTCGCCTTCAGCCTTAATTTCTATTATTTGTTCTTCGATATCGGGGATAACTCATTTCAGGGCACGAAAACCGCTAGTAGTTAAAGCTAATAAGCGTAAAGAGTGAGGGCAATGATTTTAAAAGAAAGTAAAAATTGGACATCAATTCGCTTCCAACTTATTGACAGATATACTATTACTAGAGTGAGGTTCAGTGTAAACTTAATGTAAACCCGTTAAGTAGGTTAGGTTAGTAACACTGTGACGTTTTCCCACTTTGCGTTGGTGTTTTAAATTTCAGATGTTGAGGTTATGTGTTATACCATATTTGTTAAAGCACACTAAAATATTGAATTAATCGCATTACGCCCGTAGTGATGTTTAAAAAGTTATTAAACGTAAATTTTGAAAGGTGGAAGCAAAACTCTCTTTGATATAACGTGTTTCAAAACGATTGTCATCTAGTTGGCGTTGGAATTTCTGTACATATAATGCCGCGCTCTATGATTTGAATTTAACCTATCTAATTCTGACAAGTGTCCTGTGATATGTGCGATCTCTGCAAATGTCAATCACTGCTGTCCGCGATCAGTAGGTCCGGTATTTATTAATTGTTATTATTAAGCAATTGAAATGTATACTGTTAGAAAAAGAAACACCTTTTAAAGACAACACCTTATTATTGAAGCCTATTTCCGAAGTGGACGCTTTGTAAACGGAGAATGGCAATATTTCATTTCTGAATGCAAAACACAGTTCCGATTGAAGTTCCCCACTAAAATTGTTGAAGACTCCGCCTTGCTACACCATACCATCCCCGCAGAATTGTGGAAAGATTCCAGAAAACGGGAAGCGTATTAACAGGGAATTCTACTGGAAGGCCGCAGACTAACGAAAATTTTGTCGAATATGTGGAAGAGATTGTTGAAGAAAATCCACATTCGTCATTACGTCGTTTAATGGCTCGAACAGACGTGTCCTTCAGCACTGTTAGAAGGGTTCTGAAAAAACGTTTGCACGTGCATCCTTATAAAGTTTCCATAGTGCAACAAATCTTACCGAGAGATTACAACAATCGGATGCAATATTGCAACTTTTATCAGGAAAACCTCAACAACGATGATGTTCGTGATATAAGTTTCTTCACAGACGAAGCATGGTTCCATTTGAGCGGTTATGTCAATAAACAAAATTACCGGACATGGTGTGTTGTTAATCCACACAATTTCATTGAGGTTCCCTTACATCCACTGAAAGTAGGGATATGGTTGGTCATATATCACGTTGTAGAATAATAGGGCCAATATTCTTCCAACATACCATCAACGGTCAACGCTACAGAGAACAATAATTATTGACGCCATTTGTAGAAGAGTTGCATCCTGATGAATTTCATGGTGGTTTCTTCCAACAGCTCACACCATCACCGAAGAAAATTTTAGATTTCTTGAAGAGTTCTTCCCTGGTCGAGTTGTGAGCAGAGGAATTTGGTCTGCCAGATCACCGGATCTCACTGCGCTTGACTTTTCCATTTTTGGCTTCCTTAAAAACGAGGTCTACGAAGAACGGGTTAATAATCTGGACGAACCGGTGGACCGCATTATCTTAATATGCAATGAAATAATTGGGAGATACATTACCGGATAATAACCGAATACATCGACTTACTTGTATAAATTTGAGCCTATCTTTTAATAATATGACTTTATGACTTTATTGTTGGACAAAAAAAACACAGTTGTGTTTTTAACTCATTGGTTCATTGAATTCCGGTACTTTATATACCATCTACTGACTATAATCCCTATTGTATGGCTATGAACTCATGATCATATTCGTTACATGTGGATTTATAAGCCAAAATGATCGTTACTTTACTTATCATAGCCTAGCACTGGTCTGTAGTATTAATATTGTTAATAATCGTATTAATTCGTTTGTCCTCGAATAGTAACGTGTATTGAGTGTCGTAGATCATTCTCTTAAGTTTGCACCAACTCCCAGTTACAATTTTGATGTATGAAGTTGAAGTTTGTTTTTATGAAATTATTTCCAGTGCTAATCCTTGATGTATCTTTGGTATGATGTTTGAAGTAGTTCTCGTAAGATACACGAAGGATAAGTGAAAGTGGAAGGAATTGTCACACATAAAATACGACTTCCCTCATGTCTTCGGTTATTTTGAGCTCCGGATTATACATCCATTTCTTTCCATTTCTCATTTGTCTTTTATTCCCCTTTAAAATACCTCGTCTGAATATATATTGTATGTAGACGGAGGAATTGAAATAAAACTGTTTGAAGGAGAATGTAAATATTCGAGAGCAATATCCCTTATGTTGTTTTATATATATACACACATACATTTTATTGCGGTGACCAGTGGTCGCCTCGATGTGTGTTGTGTGTGCATTCTTTATATTCACTTAAATTTATTGGAATACCACATTGACAGGGTCCTTTTGCTCGGGACGCGAATAACCCAAATTTTTTTACGAACGTCGGTGGAAAATTTATTCCTGCGAACGGCGGGGGCCGCTTTTTATTGGCCGGGATGCTTCCGCGTTTGATATTCCACATCCTCTCGAGTGGATTTTCTGTTATTCTCACTGTATTAAAAACTCATCGATCAATCAATGCTTTGGGTGTTCGTAAATAAATAAAAGATGATCTCCCATCTGTATGAAACATAGTATGTGGGCATGACGTCTTTATTCTCGTATCTCGCTCTCCGTATCTATCAGCATTTGTTAAAATTCATTTAATCATGAATATCAAATGAAAAAAATAAATAATGAAGACATGAAAAAGTTGCACCCTTCCATTGTATTTGTGAAAGGAAAAAAAGAGCTGACGACACAAAACCGGTGATGATTATTGGTGAGGCTGTCGTAGGTGGCATATGTTGAGACAGATTTTTGTTTGATTTATTCTGGGTTTGCTGGCGACGAAGTAAATCATGTTTAATACAAACAAAACGTCTGTGAATATCCCGCTCCTTGTACGGAAATGTAACAAGGTATTACTTTTTCTGATGAAAATACGTTGAAAGGTATACAGGACCGCACGATTATAATAAAAATAAAAAAATAAATATACGAATCATATTCGGGGATATTTTCGTTTATGCGTACGAGTCCCTCACAATAACTGGGCCATTCTCCTCTGATTATAATAATTGTGGTCATGTTTCGTACGAATTTTTAAACAAAACATGAAATAGTGCTTTTTTATTTCTTTTTTTACCTCTAACGTTGAATATAACATTTATGGCGTAGGAATGACGAAAGTAGACATGGGTCGCAAAATATGGGAAAATCTAGCATTATAACGTGCAGGCTTCTGAGAAGAAGCTGACGCATCCCTCTGAACATGTAACATGACATGAGCTCCAAAATCATTGCACTTACCGACTCATAGAGCGAGAAGAAAACTGTGATTAATACAATGACAAAATAATTACATGTCAATTAGATTACCTGTGAGATAGAATTGGCGTTTTAAAAACGTATTATGAAATTTAAGATAGAGAGGAAATTTAATAGTTATGTCTGTTTCTAGGAGAACGTAATGAGAATTAGATAAAAAAACGAATCTACTTTCATATTGAATAGGAGTGTAAATCGGCAACACTGTTGAAGAATATGAGTCATCATTGGATGAGTAATACACATACCAAATATCCCTAAAAGGTAATAATTGTTTGGGTAGGTATGCTCGTCAACCAAATTTAAACCGAGACGGGTCAACAAACCCTTATGATCGAAGAGTAAGAAACTTCCTAAACAAAAGCATCAGGATAGAAGAGGATACCATTGAGTGACCAGCTAGATTGCCATGCCTTACCATTTTCGAGTTCATTCTATGGGGCTATCTCAAGGGTAAAGTGTATATAACGAAGTAAGTTAGAAAGATATTTTATTAAAGACTAAGATGTGGCCAAGAAGGCAACGGAAATTTTTTTGGAAGTTTAATACGTTTCAAGGACCATCAATGAGTTCCTTTTCTTTTAAAACTGTTACCTATTTTTGCGTTTCAGTAAATTACTTTAAACACGTTGTTTTTATCGTTTCAACCATAGATATGGTAGGGAACTGAATTGAAAACATCAAGGAAAATTTAAAATTACAAACCATACCTGTAGTACGATTATAGAAATAAGCTGAACGTTTAAGTGTTACTTCAGAAGGCAAACCTTTCAGATTAAATATTGATCCGTCCCAGCATTTGAGTACTTCTCTAATTTACACCAAAAATAATTTTCTTCCTTATTGGATGGTATTCACACAGCATTTAATTCTTTTAAATTGTGATTCTTGCGTACATACATAGAGTTTTAGTAACACACATATATACATTCCTTAATGCGTTCCACGATCAAACCTGAGAAGGTTGAATTCAAATGTTATGCTTTGGCGATGCATTTATTTATAAAGGAAAGATTTCAACATATAACGACGTTTGATGGAACCATGCATAACTGTAAAAGAAGTTTATGCGAATTTTATAAGGTTATTTTATAAGGTTTACCTGACCTTTTTAAGTGAATTATAAGTCAGTTATAATATAGGTATAATAGTGCACAAATGATATTCTCTAAAATTCATACAAGTACATGTTGACATATTGGTATTTTGTTGTTGACCTGATTATATACTTCTGTTTGTAAACGAGTTTACAAATGAATTATAAATGTTGTATAGGAATATAGAAGAACGGTTTGTCATGTTCTTAAACCAAAATCCACAAACACACATCTGCGGCTTAGGTAATACACACCTACCCTTTGGTGTTGTACTTGAAAACGATATCTTCGGAAACGAAACGATCATCGCTCCCATATCGGAGGGATCTCAAAAGATCATAACGTGATTCCATTATCAACATGGCAATTCGGGGCCGTCTTGATTCGGTCGGTAAACCAAAAACAGATCGCGGTTGAACATTTCGGGGCACTTTCGACGATCGGCTCTGCTGCTTAATGCCGTTCCGGGCCATTTGTAAGTTTGTTGCTTCATTTCCCCCCTCTCACAGATTGAATTCTCCCGGGGGAGTCTTTACGCCTTCCCGTCCCCACCGCCCCCCTCTCCTCGCCCCCCTTTCCCTCGCCAGTCACACCATCGAATTGTATTATTTTCGAAATTGATGACGCCCGAGGAAGGTTCTCGGCTCTTTGAGGGAAAAAAAGGGAAGGAGGAGCGGGATAAGTGCTCGCGGATTGAAGGCCCTCGATCGGAGTTTAAATTTTATAAATGTTGTAAGAATATTTAAAGATGATACGTAAAGTACGGAAAGTTATGTCGACACATATTTTTGTCCTAAAATATAATAAAGCAGTAGTTGGTTAAGACTTGATGTTTTCCTTTTGTTTAAAATATGATAATTCAATGCAACTTAGCTCTATACAAAGCTCCATCCTTGTACAATTATGGACTTAAAATTGGGGTTCCGAATTTCGAAATAATAATAATTTTTTTGCATTCTTTTAACTTCGGCGTGTGAATTTTGTTTTATTGAAACATCGTAAGGGGTTGATCAGAGATGTCCCACTCTTAAAATTTTAGAGAAATTTTCATTTATTTGCTTATTTAGTAAATTAAAATTTAGCAAAATGTCATCTTATGCAGAAGCTCATTTTCAAATCTTTTACCTTTGTTAAATTTTAAGAAAATGTTAGTATGTGTAATCATTTATTTCATTAAGTATTTCCTGGCAGGATCATATGTTCGTAATTTGTCAAAATATCCTTTGGAGTTTTGTGTTGATCAAAGTGGGTGATGTGAGATCAACATACTTATGTCTTATGGTTGTAGTTACAATTTTAATCATTAAAGGAGTGAAAGGAAACAAATAGTATATGGGTCCAGAAATAGTACCGAAAGTGCTGTTACGGAAAGATCACGAACACTTCTGAACACTTTCCAGGTTAAGTGCGGTAAGTGATTACATTTAATAAATCCGAATCAAAGACAAGTGGTGCGAACTGTCTTCATCGAATCGTACGCGTATCAAAACTCTCGACAAAGAGAATTACGACACGTAGAAGATACAGATGGAAGCATTGGTCGTAAAAAACGACGCGTGGGTCTGTCTACGTCAACGAGAACTGCTCGAAACCGACAGAGGCAGCGGCAGCTGTTAGTTGGATGAAGAACGACCGGAAAGAAAGAGCGGACATCATATTGACTATAAATCCACACAAATTGAAACAAATCTAAGATTGTTCAACATCCAGAGAGGTTTGATTGAATTTGGATGGCGCCTATCAATCTATAGCATTAGTGAGTAAGGCTAGTTTGTTGAAATAACTTAGTCGGACGAAGGAAACCATATTCACGAACACATACGAAAATTCTGCGACACTGTTATGTTATCTAGGAAAATATAAATGCTGATTTGTTGGCCATAAAGTTACTGTACCGCTTGTAAGAATTTTCGTTGTGCCATCGAGTCTATAGAGGAGCTACCTTCACCAGAAGTACTTCGTATTAATATAATAGGAGATGGTAACGCTAGGAAAGTTTAAGAAAGTCTATCTTCACAGAAACAAAAAGTATTAAGAAGGAAAGAACGCTAAGGATCCCATCAAATATAAATACAAAGAAACCGATCACAAGGCCGTCAAATGCATGCATGAAAGAAAAATATACAAGTACACAAATACTTACGACGTGAGGTCGTAACTAGGGCAACTAGATAACTCAGCTCAGTGTGCCGTGTGCCTAGTATCAGTAGGTTAACTTGAATAACAAGGAACGGACGAAGAAAACGCAATATGTCAGTTTTTTAGGTAATTTCAGAACTAATCGAATTCGTCTGGATTTATTTCATAAAGCGAATCGTTACAACTCTCTGGCCCTTATGGTTCTTGCGTTCTTCTGATCTGATGGGCAATTTAAAAATCAGTATCAGAACAAGTAACTTGCGTACACTTGAGTTTTAAGAAAATGAATATCCCTCTAGTTTTTAAAACAGGTATGTGGGCGAAACTCTTTAAAAATGAAACGATTTATGTATATGTTATTCGCAATAGCCGAAATCGGCCACTGCCCGAAATTTTTACCCACAACGCGTTGTGGGTATAGTAGTTTACCCACGACGCGAATAGAAACGTTTCTTCCGAACAGTGGGTAGAACGAATTACCCACAACGCGTTGTGGGTAAACTATGCTACCCATGACGCGAAATAACGTTCCACGCGCCTTTGTTTTGCATTGTGGAGCATTTCGTTTGCACACGTCGCTTTCTGGCCATTGTGGTTTACTAAGAACGTGTTTCAAATAAAACTGTGAATAAGAATAAAAATGAAATAACGCATATAACATAATTTACATGTTACTATATCTTGAAAAGAACACAAAGAAAATTAAAAAAAAACACAAATAAAACTCGAAATAGAGGAACGAGCTTAAAAACAAACATCACTTATTTTTACAAGAAGAGCTCTTATGACATTTTAAATTACATTTGATATTTAATTTGATGCATCTACATGTCTTCGTTTGACGTCCATTCAGGCAACTACGTTGCCATTTAGGTTGCCAAAAGGAGCTTGAAAAACAAGCTGCATAAAATGCTTACCCTATCGCATTGCAAATTCCCATCTGTTAACATATGTGACAACGTTTTGATAAACATACCAGAGGTAGATTGTGGACGTCTAACTCTTCGAAATGTATTAGCAATCATTATGGAAAAAACTGATCAAGGTGTGTATATTCTCGGCACTAAAAATAGAAAATTGAAACGGTTATACACCCGAAATGAGTTTCAATTGTCGCCTTCGGTATTTTTATCATTATCTGAGATCCCGTCAGGTCATTCTGTAAACGTGCGTGAAGAAGCCAAGTTGTCTTCTGGATCTAAGCAAGGATTTGTACAATGTAATTGCCTCAATGGACGTCAAACGAAGGCATGTAGATGCATCAAATGAAATATAAAATATAATTCAAAATGTCATAAGAGCTCTTCCTGTAAAAATAAGTAATCACAAAAAAATTTTTGTAATAAATTTCTATAGTTTTATTTGTTTATTATTATAATTATTATATTTTTATTTATCTTTTAGTTTTATTTTATTTTTAATTTTCTTTGTGTTCTTTTCAAGATATAGTAACATGTAATTTATGTTATATGCGTTTGAATAAATATTTAATTTTTTTTATTATTCACAGTTTTATTTGAAACGCGTTCTTAGTAAATCACAATGGCCAGAAAGCGACGTGTGCAAACGAATTGCTCCACAATGCAAAACAAAGGCGCGTGGAACGTTATTTCGCGTCATGGGTAGCATAGTTTACCCACAACGCGTTGTGGGTAATTCGTTCTACCCACTGTTCGGAAGAAACGTTTCTATTCGCGTCGTGGGTAAACTACTATACCCACAACGCGTTGTGGGTAAAAATTTCGGGCAGTGGCCGATTTCGGCTATTGCGAATAACATATATATATATTTGCGGTTGCGTAACTTCATTATTAATTTTGTACGAGTGAGACATTTAAGGACGTACGAAAATGAACGGCGCCGTTTTAACGCCAGGAACTCTATCAATTCAAAGGCTCGACTCCCTTTCAAACTTCCATTTCTTTGTACTTGTATCGACTGTCGTGGATCCAACTTCAATAAATCCATCGTACGTTCCTCTCCTCTCTACGACGTGCCCGACAAAGAAACGAACTGTCACGGCTCGATGTCTAATGTAACTCGGTAATATTCGAAATGAATTTCTCTGACAATAAAATTTGTCAGATGTGTATTGTGTACACACATATTAAAGGCAATAAGGGGAAAACACGATATTCTGATGAGACAACTCCTATCTCAATTTTAAGAGAAATTGAAACGTGTATCACAAAGAAACTCCTGCCGGTAATATCAGACGATCAAACTTCATCGGGGGATATTCAAATACCCGTCTGGGGGAAAGTTGAGAGTATGAAAAACAAACATACGGAAACAGAGAAATAATTAGCTTGGCAGTTTTTAATTTAAAGTTTACGGCAGGAACAAGTTTCGAAAATAAATGTGAAAGTATTGAGATGCAGGCAACGTTCCTCTTTAAACTAGCAATCAACGACCTGATTGTATACAGACTGAAATGTATAAATAATTTTGCTCAATTTTAAATGGCTTTGAATTTCACGAAACGTCAAGAAATTGTTAGAAGACGAAAGATGAAAGTTCCAGTATCCTCTAAATAAAACCAATTCAAAGAATGTAGATGATGTTTAATCCAAACAGCTGACATCCGACATTTCGTCTAACATCGTAGACATATTCATGGATCTACAATGATTAGGTAAGTACTTGCTAGGAGAGAGAGACTGTCACTTACATTTTCAGTGAGCTGACGAGTCAATATGTAAAAATGATGATGGTGAATTGAACAGATGAAGAAGAAAGTCCTATTTGGTTCTTCGTAGATCCCAATCACAGGTCGAAAAAGTTAGTCATGAGTCATGACCATTAAGTGAACAATCGAGATATTACTCAATTCTATACATGTGTTATAAGTGATAATATACGACGAGGTGAGTTAGTATGGTGTAGGAAGAAGCTGAGAGGCCATTATAATAAATTATAGAGACCCTCAGCAACCCAAACCTACCACCCGTCGTGACCTACAGGCAGCAAGGACTAACGTTAATCGAACATTCTGGATATTTCCCTGTTTTTTTGTTAACAACTCCCACTATGTTTTTATACTTGACATTGAAAACTAATATCTACCTTTGTAGTGTAACGCCATCCATCGGTAAAAAATTGGAGACCAAGTAAGAACCGTTAATAACATATAAGGAAGGACGCTTCCCAATTCGATGAGAAATATGGTAATAGGACCTCTGTAAATACGTAGTAGTTTATCAATTTATAATATTTTTATGACAATATTTCACAATATTAAAATAGTCGAACATGAACATAATTGGTTTAAAAGATTGCTCTTAGAATCATACCATATCATACGTACATCAGATAATAACCTCAACAAACAACATGAATTTTATAACTTCGTTCAGCTTAATAAAAATATTATAAAACGGTTCTTACTTGGTCTCCAATTTTTTACCGATGGATGGCGTTACACTACAAAGGTAGACATTAATAATTTTCAATGTCAGGTATAACGACATAGTGGGAGTTGTTAACAAAAAACATGGAAATCTCCAGAATGTTCGAATAACGTTAGTCCTTGCTGTAGGTCACGACGGGTGGATGGTTTGGGTTGCTGAGGGTTTCTATAATTTATTTTAATGTCCTCTCAGCTTCTTCCTACACCATACTGACTCACCTCGTCGTATATTATCATTTATAACACATGTATAGAATTGAGTAATATCTCGATTGTTCTATTATTAATTAATATTATTATTATTATTATTATTATTATTTACTTACCTGATGTTCTGGTTTTTCTTTTGTTTGCTGCAGTATTGTCTTGAAAATGTCCACAATCTATGGACGAAACGTCGACAAAAAAAGCACTAACATCGCACTAAATTTTGAAAAAAAAAACACGACGACATCCATTGGTGTTTTTTTTAAATCCTTCTCCTGGATAATTTGGGGATATACAAGAGAGTTTCCTACGTTGCTTGGTAGCTTCAGCCCCGAGAACACTGCTACATAAAAAAAAACGTTATTTGACAGTTTTTACAATTTCAATATGAGGCACATATGAGTATTTTTTTGTTGATGTACAAGCTACGAATAACAATATGCCAAGATAAAAAGTTGTATTCCCATGTAATCTTTATAATTGTTAGCAACTATTCAGAAAGACCATGGACAATTAAATCTTCTATTTTGGTACCTTGCATCTGGTATCTTGTATTAATAGTGTCTCATGATGCTAAAGGTGTTGCCACATATCCCTTATAATTTAGCATCGACTTTTCAAAAGTTTTATATATATATAAAGTCCAAAATCCTTCTCCTTGCAGAAGCCCCAGGACAAAAATGTTATAGTGGTTAGGTTATTTCATAAATCTTGTTAGAAAAATCCAACTGAAGGATTTAAAAAAATTCACAGCTTACAGTCGTTAGTTTACAATGCGTGTAATTTTTTTCAAAATTTTTATTATGCAATTGCAGAGAAAATTACATTAAACGTTTTTTTGGGGCTCGCTGACCCAATATCGTTGATCTGGAGGTTCAGGTATACAATTTTACTTCTCTACTGTTTCTCATAATGGAATAACCAAATGTGTTTGAAAATATTCCACCAAAGATATTTTACCTATCTAAGAATGGCATTTCTGTAAGTAAAGCAACTAATAATATCGTTAATAGATTACATAAACGCGCAGAACTACTCACAGAAGGATATTTAAATTTTTGTTGGTTTTTAAATAAAAAGAGTTATTTGTTTGATTAATGGACGTTTTATTGCTTGAGAACGCTGAATCGAAGTGATCCTATAAATATTTTCTTTCGTGGGTGAAAAACAATTTAAGAGCGAAAATTTCAATGTGGCAAGAATCACTAATCAAACACAATCAACTAATAACAACACGAGGCACCAATTAGCTTCTGCCAGACTTGCATCTGTCAATGGTGACGTCATTTCCCGTCAATGATCGGCTTATGTGACGCCTTAACTCGTTTATTCGTTTAGCGGCGCATGTATTGGTACATTATCTACTTTACTTAAGTCTCATTATGCTTAATATACTTAAATTGACACTCCATGCTTGTATTGTTTACGAGTTCTTGCGAGGATGTGGGAAGTAGGCGTCGGATGGGATACGTGGCCAGAAACGTTTTTATTAATCGTCATATCGACGGTTTTGTGGAAGACGAATAGAGCGGTTGTACGTGGGAGGAGCGCTGTTGTCGTTTGTGACGCGCGGAAATAATGACACACAGAATATGGTTTAAATTTAACCGAAAACCTTCTCGAGTATCGAGTATATACTGTAATAAAGAATAAAATTTCCTCTGGACAGTAAAAGTTGTGGTTAAACGTACCTACCAAAGTTGAGAGAACGTTAAGAAGAACAATGCATAACGATTTGCTTTTGATAATGATACGGAGTTAAAAGCATGGTTGTCTACATAATATGTCCAATAATTTTATCGGAATATTAGGACACCAATAGAGAGCTTTTTGAAAGTTGTTATTTCTGTCTCGGGAGATCTCGATGAAATTCATCGTTTTATATCAATTTTAATACAAGTATCGATAATTATAGACAGATTAAAAGAGGGGAGAAGGGGAGGGGAGAAGGGCCCTTCTCCCCTTCGGCCACTAAAAAACTCCAATATCAATTCCCATCTTTGAAATTTCGATTAACAGCGATGGCACGAGTAGATCACTAATCGTTTTTAAACTTTTCTCTTAAAAAATAAAAAAAAGGGGGACGAGGGTGAATTTTTATGTAAGAGGCATCCGACCGCTGCCTAAAGAACCATGTAATTGATACAAGATATCGTCATTTTACTTTCAAAGTGATATCGACGGATTTTTATGGGATTTTAAATTCTAATCACGGATCTTTTCCGGGGATCCCCTCGGGAGGTGTGAGAAAGGTTATGGTTTGTACGGCGGGGAAAGTCACTACGGTGATTTTCCAGTACTAGTAATTAGTTGAAAACAAATGTAAGGTGTCCCAAAATTGCACGTCGTTATTTGAACAATACAACTAGATGAAAATTTTCTTGATACATATGCCCACAAATAATTCATTACCAAGACGTTGGCCTGCAGTGTATATTCTGTATATTCAAAAAACTGTAAAGAAATAATTTTTGAAAATTATAATACATCAATAACCTAGGATTAAGCTAGCCCACAAATAATTTAATACCCAAACACTGAGCCAGCAAAGAAAGGTTTTTTTTGCAAATGTGACCCTGTATCATTATATCCAGAAAACTATAGCAAAATATTTTTTTGGGAATTTAAAACATATAAATAATCTTGCGTTATTAATTAAGCTAACAGTTACAATACTTCTCAGGGTGGTTGTTTTAAAGGCGGTAGTCTTCGATTATTGCAGAAACATCTCTATAGGTTATTAATTCTCTAAGGTACACTTGCTATTATTGAGGTTAATTCCGTGTTTTTTAATTCAGCTCAAGGAAACATCAGCTCAAAGTTCATTGCGGCAGTTATCATTGCATTCCCATACTCCATCGACAAACGTCTCAAATCAATCTATGGGCCCAATATAAATGTCTTTTTCAATGGTTCGTCGGATTTCTTCACTGCATGATCGTCATCGTTTTCCTATTTTTCCTTCGTCGGAGGGTCTCCATATGTGTACTCTTTTAGGTTATATTTCTTGACGAATTTTCAACAAGTGGTTCAACCATTTCTCTATTTCTTTTCTATCTTATCCCCAACTGTTTTCTTTGCATCCATTATGGTTCTCGCTTCTTCAGTGGTTGATCTATAGGTCATGGATATTCATCTTCAGTAGTTCACTTGGACAATTTTTGATCGACTTTTAGGATCTGCATACACGAGCAATATGATAGGTGCCACTGATTAATCGTCGATTACTTTTCATTCCCTTTTTCGATTTATTTTGGGATGGTTCGGTTACACCAGAATGAGTAGCCGAGTATTTTCCTTCTTTGAACGATTTGTTTTTATTTTTGTCTCTCCAATGTCATTTTTATACATATTTGTCCCCAAATACTTGAATGTGTGTACTCGATTAATCACTCCATGATCGACTTATCATTTCAAAGCTGGCCAAGAATTCACCACGCTGTCTTATTAAGAAAGATATTGAGACACCACTTTTTGCATTGAAATATTTAATGTGAACTTTAATATGAATTCGACGTCATGTCTCACCTAACTGTGATATATTGAATTACTTGTGACTATTACATGTATAGTATCTTTGCCACGTCTGCAGCGCTGTATTTGCATATTAGCTCAAAAAACGGAAGACATGTTACATATCTTAATAAATTGGGGCACCTTCATCTTATTTACCACCTTGTTACTTTACTTTAAATTGTAATGCCTCTATACATTTTCTGTAACATATTGAACAAACACCATTTATATTTTGACCCAGTCCTTCAACGAGTTATGATTGCCATACATTTGTTTTTTATTTTTTAATTTGCTCTCAAATAATCGTTGTAACTTTAAACGTTTGTTTATACTAACAGTCCCATTTAACTCTTCGCTAATTATAAGTCCAATATCTTCACTAACATTTTCAAATATTGCTTTCCCATACAGCGTGATCACACTTCATATAACATTGATGCTTCTGTAGGAGGTAAGGTCTTTCCTAAACCCCTTTTTAAAAATGGAAAGCAAATAGACTTTTTGCTATTATATTGGTGTCAGTTATTCATTAATGTCATATGTTAAGTTAGATATTGTTAATTAGCTCTTGACTCAATCGGAATGTCTTATCACAATCTATGTGGGTTTTGAACAATCCGAACACCTGTTTTGAATAAATAATATCAAATTTCACTAAATTTCTCACGACCGTAATTTTTTGTTGTACTCCCCTCTCCCTGACCAGCACTCGACGTAAATCACCCGTGTCCTATAAGCCGTTAAAGTTCCTTCTCTTCGGAGATTTTTTTTACTATCGCAAAATAACCACCCGTAAACGTCGAAAAGTTCACCCTGCGCGTCCATAAAATACTTGCTTTACGATACCACGAGCTTAAAGACACAATAAGTTGCGGCCGGAAGTCCAGGAGCAGATTACACATTACTTGTCATCGGTTATTGGGAATTATGACGGTAATATCGCCGATTTTCCGGGGGCGGAGGAGGTGTATTTATTATTGGGGGACGGTGGCATTGGGATTACTTCCGATCCGTCCTAAACGAGGATGTATTGGTGGATGTAAAGACGTTTGATAGATATAACTTCGGAGTGGTTATAACTGAACAGGAAGTATAAAACTGACGCCAGTGATTAAACTGTTAGTTAAACGGTTTAAAACAGTTTCGGTTAGAACAGTTATTACACTGATATGAACTGTCACTGAAAACGTATAAGTGTTTGATTGATTGATTCCAAAGCAAAGTTGATAACGGTGATATAACAGTTATGACAAGTTATTGTGTACCTAATAGCATACTCCTTAAATGTAAAATGAATCAGAGAATTAAGGTGGTAATCTTCATAAGCGAAATTAATTCTGAGGAACATGACAATTTATTGGATAGATGAAATGTGATAGAATATAGCTAGAATATAGCAAATTATTTTATTCATTTGACTGGTCCCTTCAAAATCAAGATGGGCCAATTTTCCAAACAAAAAATTGTCATAAATATCAGTATCGTTATATTTATTTTTTGGAACTTTAGTTCCTTACATCAGGTGTTGGGGAGCGAGGGTGGTCGCGCAGCAAAAAAATCTGACCATTAAATGGAATGCGTTACCGGAATGCGTTACCGAGCCGAGCCACTACGAACGCTGCCGAGCCGCTCGCTATCTCTGTCTCTATCTCTTTCTCTCGTTGAGTCGTTCGCTGTCTTTGTTTCAATGATAGAATGCACTGACTAGATCTGAATACTTAATATGTAGTTCGTATCAATCAACTTAATGATAAGATTTTTATAGTTAATACTATTATGTTTTTGTTAAATGAAGATTCATCCAAAGTAAAATAAATTTTTGTATTTATATGTGTGTATGTATTTATTGATTCAACACATTGAGAACGATATTCCATTGCCTTACTTATAGAGACAATGCTGTGTATTATATGCCCGTCTTACTGTCGCTGTTTCACGTTAAACATTAGTTTTATTAAGAAGTAATTGAAAAAATATGGTTATTAATTAAAAGGAACTAAAGTTCCTAACTCGTGTCCCGCGACACGTTTCATGTTTTTTTTTATTTCTTCACGATAAAAAAATACCACAACTCAAATCTTGTCGCTGCAAGTATGCTCGATTTGGCAAGTGTAAGTTCTCAATGTTGCACATTACACACAAATCTGAAACATGTACCAATGTTGTATCGATCTGCTGCATGTGTGTGACTTTTGAGCTATCCATCCTATCCATCTGATTTTTTGCCGTTTAACTCTCCACATGACCCTATAAGAAAATATTGCACTTGCTTTATATAGAAATTTTAAAGTAAAACGTTTATTTATTTACTTACGTAGTTTTGTAAGTTCAAGTCACTGCAGGAAAATGTTACCTTACTAATGACACGTAATGCCTTATTATTCTATGCCGAATTTTTATCCAAACTCACCTTGAAATGTTATTTGTGTGATGTCGAAATATAGTTTTAATATTCCATTTTACGAATATTACTTTTAATAGATTTTGCCGTATCTTTGATTGCATTAAAGCTGTGTCATTGAACTAATATCAATTTAAACAAACACTTCCAGTTTTAAAGATATTTTCCAAAGTTCTTGGAATGTGGTGTTTGTGGTGTTTGTGATTTTATAATGATTTCAAATCCAGAGATTTTGGCAAAAAGAGATATAAAATACGTCTCTTCCTGTACAAAACGTTTTACAAAGCTGATTGATTTAGTATTACTATTTTTCAATACATCTTTTCCATCTTCTTATAAATATCCTCGATATGTTATTTTTAGATATCTGTAAATTTTAACTTTTCCTAATGATATCCATTAGGCTATTAAGCTCACAATTAACCGAGAAGTTGAGGGTTTCCTTCCGTTTTTGTCTCTAAAAATCTATAAAAAGAAAATCAGTTAGATTTTCAAATTTATTGAAATCCTGTTCATACATATTCCGTCATCCCACACTACTCTTTCCATCCTATCAAGATCCTTACAAGATGGCCAGTTTTCACACATTATTCTATAGATTATTCAGTATTCCTCTATCGCCGTATCAATTTATCTTAGAATTATTAATAATTTTCCATTTTGCAACAGTACATCAATATTAAATCAATTACAAATACAGACACAGACGCATGAACTTTCACTTGATCTTTTCCACTTCTCCTGAAATACCTCGTGAACATTTTTCGATTCCATTGATTCCATTCAGGGTCAAACCTCACACAGTGTTAGGAGGATCTTGTTGGAATACGTGGCGAACCCTAAATCCCATTTTCATTGAATACTTTTAATACCAGTAAGTTAATTGACACTAAAAATCGAATACTTTTAAGGAACAGAACAGATTCAGAACAGAACAGATAAGAACAGAACAGAACAGATATGATACAAGACCCTTTTGAAAATTGTATGGCAACCTATGTTTGACAAATGGGGAAACGTTGTGCTGGTAGGGCTGAAAAACTTTTATAACAGGTTATGTTATACCTACTCCAACACTGTTTCGAAGACAACGAGTACTCGAGTCAAGCATGTAATAATTAATAACCATATCCCCAACCCTCTCCTAGGTCATCTTGGTTATGACATTTTACATTTTTATAAAAAAAGCCATATCTCAACCTGGAGAACGACGAAAAAGTAAATGCGCGTAAAGTAAATAAACCAGTGTGATATGAATTAGGTATTAAGTGTTAGTTCTTGGTGAAAATAAATTAGTTAAGGCAGTTCGCGTAGTGTAAGTTATTTCTAAATCGTAACACGTTACATATTTTTCATCAAGTTCATTGATGGGTTTTCCAAACCGTTCTTCTTTTAGGATAACAGCATTTTTTTTCTAGTGTCGATTCGGAGAAACTTGTTAAATAATTTTATAAATTTAATATGGAATTACTCCTCGACAAGTGAAATATGAGACCTATAGACTTTTCTGCTTTTCCCCATTGCCATGAATAATACCTACTTATTTGTTCCGTACAACATGTTCCTAATTAAATTAAAAAGTTTTCCTGGTATTGTGCTGGGGCGATTCCATTATATCTCGAATAAATGTAAGAATTATTATATTGAATATGCGGTAAATGCGCGATTTTTAAAGTCTGAGTATCGCCACGTTCCCAACAGCCGCATTTATGAATGTATCCGTTCATATCAAATTAAATTTTCACGTTCCACTTCACAGCGTCCCTTTTCCGCATTCGAACATCGACAGGGATAAGGATAAAAATAAAAATATCGGAAGCATCCCCATCCCCATCTCATTACTCCGGTAATCCGTCAGGAGGAATCCACCGCGCGCACATACACACACACACACATACAATCCTATCCGTATTTGGAAACATGGAGGGTATTGTAGGAGAAATTCAAGAACACTTGTGGCGTATTCGGTAAAGTGTGCATAGCGGGTTATTGAGATGCCTCTATATCGTATCTGATTTATTTTCTTTTCAATAAAAACCGCTTGAGAATGCCAAATGCCATAACTCCGCATATCTTTGCCTTTTGGCTGGATATTTCAGTCGATCCTCTATAGACGATACACTTCTGACGGGAAATATTTCCAGATCTGAATGAATATTTCAGGGAGCGATGTCTGCCCCACTTCTAACGTACGCGTGTATATATCTACATGTACCTATATATGCAATGCGGGATTTCGTTTTATCGACGATACATCTCGCGGGGACGTTTTTCTATTAAAAACTCGAAAGGGAAACGATCATTAAGAGGTCACATGCGATGGCAATAAGAATGGAAACTTCGTCAGGAAACAGGCCGTTGATTGTGTTTGATAGTGTTCGTTAAAATGAATTATGTTTTACTAATTATCTGGAATATTAGCGAAGTTCATCCATCCAATTATATCTAATTTATGACAGCGTACTGACACTAACTGTTTTATTCGCTCAATTTACAAACTGGTAAATATCGGTAAGCACGAAACGATAATTTCTCTAATGTTTTGCCCACCCTCGTTTCGTACTGTGAATGAAACATGAACGAGGCAACGACGAATCGAGCACGCGTTTTTGTTCTGGATTGCCTGGGTTGTCGCCATACTTACTACTCCTTCAATTAAAACGGATAACGCACAAAGAACCATTCAAAAAACTTTAAAACAAAATTCAACCGGTGATGGTACGTTTAGTTCTCATAAATAAAGTGGCGGTGATACTGTTACTGTTACAAGTTACTGGGAAGTTCGAGGTTTTTCGGATATAATTATATATCCAAAAATTAGCTGAACAAGGTGTTTTCACTAGTAGACTATACTTGTCTCTCTAAGAAATTGTAAAAGTGATCAGTAAAGTACTGAATCCAAACTGAATTGTATTAAAACGGTACGCAATATAAAACTTACAGTTTACAAAAATTTTCTCTGGACAAATCAAGTTCGAGATTATAAAAAAATAAAATCGGCGTACATTTTAATTTATGTGTATTGAAAATTGTCGGCTGTGGGTGATGTGACTTTTAAAATGATACTTCATAGAGTTAAATGTGTAACGGTACAATTGCACCTTCAGTGAACTCATAGTAAACGATTGGGATCAGATTTTTGGACGAATTTTCAGTTTGGTGAAAAAATGCTCCCTCTAGCATAGATTTAAATTCAAATTTCCCATATTCGTACACATTCGTGTACATTCTTTTGAAACATGTGATCGAAATTAAATTTCGTGATAAAAGGACCACAGCACCAAAAACTTTAAAGAAAGTTATAGTGATCACAACAGTTAGATAAATATACTGATACAGTCAATTTTCAAATCACATGAATTAATTAAAACATTAAATGTAACTCGCTCTATGTGGTTTGGATATCACTACCAAATTGAGAAATTTGTACATATTCGCAGACTACGAGAATTAGAATTTTTCAGATTGAGGTAGTATGCAGAGGCTTGCAAATGCAAATGACGGATTCATTGTAGTTTTTGGGATTAATGGATTTGTGCTCAAATATTAAAATTACGTTAGTAACTCTTTCATACGCCGTTCACAGTAAATTGTCAGATTTAAGAACAGATTTTTTGTTTGATGGATTTTTATTCAAATATAAAATTATTTTGATTCGAAGTTTCAAAATTTTATCAATATTAAATTAAATTTTAACAATTTTTGGAAACAAGAGTTGTTTAATCTTCCATGTATAAATATTTAATTGGATTAGACCAGAGTGTTTCTAAAATAACAATTTGGATTTTTTGAACAATTGAACAATTTTGAAGTTGAACAATTTAAACAAATGTGCACGTTTAATGGTTTCAATTTTATTTGCATATTTAAATTATTTTAGGGTTTTTCTGAGATTTCAAAATAATATTATGGCTATATGTAGGGTAGCTAAAGTACTATTTCAACACTATTTGTAGAGTACTTTTTAATATAGGTAGCTGAACATTGAAAGTGGTACATGAAGTTTAATTTAACCACTTTTAGTTAACCTTTCAAAATCAAAGTAATTATATGAAATATTTCAAATATAACTTACCCTTAAAGAGCAGGTTTAAAATTTCTTGGAGTTGATGGTATTTCTCTAAATATAAAAATTAATAGTAAAAATCTTCAAAACTCCCAAATATTGCATTTTGTAGTTGAACAATGGTTTGTATTGTATCAAAGAGTATTTCTAAGGTAGTTTACAATAGATAGATGGGTTAAAAGTCTTATTACCTTGATGAAACGTTATTTGAATATTATCATTGTCTTAAGGACTTTTTGTAATGCTAAAACTACCGTTATCCATATATTGTAATTGGACAATTTAAGAACTACTCTTATAATATTTCGAAGGTACTTTGCAATTAAATCTCGATTATAAAACATATTTTAATTGTAATTAACATTAACATTATGTAACATTAACATTGCTTTAAAAATGGCTTGTTTAATAGCTATTATGATACAAGTGTGAAAAGTGTATGTTTAAAGCACGCGTTCGAAAGTTTACAGGACGAGCGTAGCTCTCTAATAAAGCAACAACAGACCGCGATATCGAATATAAAATGCAAAAAGGTAGGAAAAGTGTAAAAATTCTGAATTCAATACTTTGATCTATAATAGAACTACACTGAAAACGAAAATAATAATCTACAAAGCAATTGAGGACCCTATCCTTACATATGGAGCGGAGTGTTGGCAAATGACTGAGAAAGGAAAGAAAATAAAGGACACTGTTGAAACGGCTTACCTGAGAAGAGCCTCTCGCATATCAAGAAGAAAACATTTTCGTAATACTGAAATCAGACGAAGAACCAACAGTATACATAAAACGTCAGAAAGGATGGAAACTAGACAGCTTATATGTTACGGATATGTGCGACGGATGGAGGAAAACATATGGCTGAAACGAGCCCTGGAGTACAACCCAACGAATAGAAGGAATCGAGAAAGACCAGCAAAGTCATGGACAAATGGGATTAAGCAAGTAATGAAAGACAGATCAATAGATGAAGACACCTGGAAGAGATGGCGATCTAAATGCAGGAAACGGCAACGGCTGCACCCGCTTATATATAAATATATCGGTTTTAAAATGTCTATCTACGTTATCCGATGCCTTATTTCCACGTGAGATGGATGGTCATTGTATTGGTCTTCTTTAATATTTCTCTCCATTATAGCCCTTGTAACTCCTTCCTTCCGAGTCTTCCTGGACCTCCTTCTCTTTCTTCGACCCGGTGGTATCCATTCCAATGTTTTTTTTTGTAATTTTGTATTTCGCATTCTTTGGACGTGTACATACCGTATTAGTTGTTTGCTTTTGATTTCTATTGTTAGTGATTCTTCAATACCCATTCGACATTTTGGATTCCATCTCGACGAGATATTCCTAAAGATCTTCTAAACACGTGCATTTCCACAGGTTCTAATTTTCTTTTGTTACTCTCCGTTAGTCGACATGTCTCACCTCCATAAAGAAACTACTTTTGATGATTGTATAGATAAATATATTTTTGTTGTTTTCCTATTTCTAGCAACCGAAGAATTCTATTGTGGGAACAAGTTGTTCGTCGTGCTTGTGTCATTCTCTTATTTATTTCATTTTTGTCTCTCCCTATTTTAAAGGAAAAATATAGAGGAAAATAACGCCAAGACAAGTGTATCCATTACAGAATGTAGTCATATCGCCATTTTCTTGTTGGATATTTGACGGGTCAGTTCCAATAGGGAGATATTTTGTTTTTTGTACGCTGATTTCTAAGCCCCATCTTCGATACTCTTGCTGCAGTTTTCTAGCCATATACTTGACATCCTCGTTGTCATTGGTCATGAGAACTTGGTCATCTGCAAATTGTAACGTATATAGATATTGTAATGCGAGAAGTAAACAAAGCGACACATGTTTACTCCTTCAAAAGAATAACTACGACGCGTACAAGACAGGTGCATGAACAGGTGCATGAACATTTCCTGCGTAGGCGTTCTAGAATATACTAGAACGTTCTTTATCGGGGTTGGGGGTGTATATATAAGGGGGCTTGTGATCGAGGGAGTTAGTTAGAACTAGAGAAACAGAAGTGAACGCGACATACGATCCGAAAGCGGAGCAGTACAAATAAATTATGTAGTGTCTAGTCTAGTGTACAAGTAGTTTAGTGTGTTAAATAAATTAGTGTTCAATTAATGTAAATAAATTATAAAATAAACGTTACATTGGTGTCAGAAGAGCGGATCATGAAGAAGTTACGCGAATTAAAAGTGGCCGAGTTAAAAAAAGAACTCGAGGAACGGGAATTGGAAACAGGAGGGAGGAAGACCGAACTCCAGGACCGACTCTCGGCATTTTTGAAAGAAAATGGCCAGGACCCGGAAGTTTTCGAGTTCGAAGACGATGACATCACGAAGCAAATCGCCGCCCAGAGGGAAGAAATCGCCGCCCAGAGGGAAGACATCACTGCTCAAATCGCTGCCCAGAGGGAAGAAATCGCCGCCCAGAGGGAAGACATCACTGCTAAAATCGCCCCTCAGAGGGAAGATATTTCTACCCAAATCGCCGCCCAGAGGGAAGATATTTCTACCCAAATCGCCGCCCAGAGGGTAGATATTACTGCACAAATCGCTGCCCAGAGGGAAGAAAGCGCCGCCCAGAGGGAAGACATCACTGCTCAAATCGCCGCCCAGAGGGAAGACATCACTGCTCAAATCGCCGCCCAGAGGGAAGACATCACTGCTCAAATCGCTGCCCAGAGGGAAGAAATCGCCGCCCAGAGGGAAGAAATCGCCGATCAGAGGGAAGACATCACTGCTCAAATCGCTGCCCAGAGGGAAGAAATCGCCGCCCAGAGGGAAGAGATAACCGACCAGATTGAGGCTCAGCGTAAGGAGATTGAAGAGAAGATCAAGCAGTTAGAAGAACGACTAGAACAACTCAGTAGCGGCGAGGGGAAAGAAGACGAAATTAAACAGAAGACGAAGCAGTTGGAAGAACGACTAAGGCGAGTCAGTAGCGGCGAGATGAAGGAAGAAATAAATGCGGTTGTTCAACAGAACTCGATATCCATCAATCGAGTGACGCCCCCAACGTTCGATGGAAAAATTCCGTGGGCCAGCTACAAGAAGCAGTTTGAGGCAGCAGCGGAAGCTAATGCTTGGTCCCCTCACGAGAAAGCTGTTTCCCTAACGGTAGCCTTACGTGGAGAGGCGTTGGAAGTTCTTCAGACGCTATCCACCGAGGAAGCCGGGAATTACACGGAGCTGCTGAGGCGACTGGAAATGCGGTTCGGCCAAACACATCTGGAGCAAGTCCATCAATCCCAGATGTCCAATCGCCGTCAGAGATCGAACGAGACCCTGCAGGAGTTCGAAGCGGACGTAGCCAGACTAGTGAGGTTGGCGTATCCCACGGCACCGGAACAGATGATGGACTGCCTCGCAGTGCAGACGTTCGTGAGCGGGCTGCGGGACCAGGAACTGCAGAGGGCCCTGAGACTAGCTCGACCGAAAACATTAATGGACGCGCTCGCCATCGCACTGGAGCATGATGCAGCCATGGAAGCTTCCCGCGGTCACGGCCGTGTTCGAGCGGTTACAGAGGAAGTAGACACTGAGAAACTCGTGGAAAGGGTCCTACAGCAGATCATGGAGATGCTGTCGGCGAAGAAGAAGGTAGTTCGCTGTTGGAACTGTGGCGAAGTGGGCCATGTGAAGAGTTCTTGCAAGCGGCCCAGAACAGCGGCGCCGGCGAAGGCCCAGGAAAACTAATGCGGGTCGATAAGAAAGGGGGAACGTCGACCCGTAGCAGTGGAAACCCCCGGGCCAGTATAGCCTCTTTTTCCCACCAATTGGGGAGCGCGTACGTCGATGGCACTATCGACGGGAGATCCCACGCCATGCTTGTGGACACGGGAGCTACGAAGACGATCGTACGCTCGGAAGTTGTGAGGGACCGTAGGAAGATTAGGCCAAGTAGGTGGCAATTAAGAACTGCCACTGGGGAGAAGGCAGTAATACACGGTGAAGCGACGGTTAGCATGACGTTGGGACGAGTAAAGTTTGACCATCCTGTTCTCATAGCCGAAATTGAGGAAGACGTCATACTGGGGATGGACGTCATGAGGAATCATGGATTCCAGTTGGATTTCGGACACCGAGTGTTGAGGATCGGTCAAGAAGAATTACTGCTACACAATCGTGACAACTTTGTGTTAGACGTAATAATGGCAGAAGATGTGATTCTCCCGGAACGAAGCGAAACAATCACCTCTACCTGTCTGAGGGGTGTTGTGGAAGAGGGAATCCCAGCCGTGATCGAACCAGAAAACGATGACAATCGACTGGCTCGGGGGGTACTGGTAGGAAAGGCGCTCGTTACTCTCTCAAGGGAAGTGCCTGTGCGGCTACTTAACATCAATCAGTACCCGGTCACCATCAAGAAGGGTACGAAGCTGGGCACATGTATAGCCGCATCAGCCATCGTAAGGGGCGTTAGTGAGGAAGAAAGGTCCAAACACACTCCGCAGGACTTGAAACAAATTCTTTCCCAGACCAGTGCGTTTCTCTCGCCCACACAGAAACAAAAGGCCCACGAATTAATAAATAAGTACCAGGACATATTTACCACCGAGAATGGAAAGCTGGGAAAGACCAAGGTCGTGACACATAAAATTGACACGGGCGAGACACGACCGATTCGACAAACAGCAAGACGACTACCTTTGGCCAAACGGGAGGAAGCCGAGAAAATTATCAAGGACCTAGAGCGGGACGGGGTCATCGAGCCGTCAAGCAGTCCATGGGCCTCGCCGGTAGTACTGGTGAAGAAAAAGGATGGGACTACTCGATTCTGTGTAGACTACCGGCAGGTGAACAGTGTCACCAAAAAGGACAGCTACCCGCTACCACGTATCGACGACACACTCGATACCCTTGCTGGATCTACGATATTTTCGACCTTGGATTTAAAAAGCGGCTATTGGCAAGTCGAAATGGACCCTGCCGATAAGGAAAAGACGGCATTTACCTTCGGTAACGGCCTGTGGCATTTTACAGTCATGCCATTTGGACTTTGTAATGCCCCAGCGACGTTTGAGAGGCTGATGGAGAGCGTGCTAATGGGTCTGACGTGGAAAACGTGCCTAGTCTATTTGGACGATGTCATCGTGATGGGCAAGACCTTCGAAGGACATCTGAGAAACTTAGAGGACGTCTTCCAGAGATTGCAAGGTGCGGGACTGAAACTGAACCCTAAGAAATGTCAGCTCTTCAGAAGGAAGGTCTCATACTTAGGGCACGTAGTGAGCAGAGAGGGCGTCGCCGTTGATCCGGACAAGACAAGTACGGTGAAGGAGTGGCCAATACCGGTAGATAAACACCAGTTGAGGAGTTTTCTGGTCCTCTGCACGTACTACCGACGATATGTCCGGATGTTCTCCGACGTCGCTAAGCCGTTGACAAGGCTCACGGAAGAAGGACGAAACTTCTGTTGGGATGAGGAATGCCAGTCTGCCTTCGACGAGCTGAAGAGGAAGTTGACCAGTGCCCCAGTGCTGAGTTTTCCTCTGCCAGAAGGACAGTTCATCCTGGACACCGACGCGAGCAATGTGGGAATTGGAAGTGTTCTGTCGCAGCGCCAGGAGGGACAAGAACGTGTCCTTGGATACTTCAGCAAGGTACTCTCCAAACCAGAAAAGAATTACTGCGTCACCCGGTGTGAATTATTGGCCATCGTCAAGTCCATCGAGCACTTCCATAAATATTTGTGTGGAAGGAGGTTTCTGATCCGGACCGATCATGCTGCTCTTAAATGGCTCCTCCAGTTTAAGAATCCCGAAGGACAGATCGCTCGCTGGATCGAGAGGCTCCAGGAGTATGACTTTGTCATAGAACATCGGCCAGGACAGAGTCATGGAAACGCAGACGCACTCTCGAGAAGACCATGCCCTGATGAGTGTCCTCATTGTCATAGAGCTGAGGAAAAGTCCGAGAAAGTCTATCGAACGACCGTGGTCGCCGAGGAATGGACACCATCCTCGTTACGACAAGAGCAAGGAAAAGACCCGGTTCTCAAAGAAATCCTGGTTTGGAAAGAGGGAGGAAAGCGTCCTGAGTGGCAAAAGGTATCACCTGGCTCGCCAAAACTCAAGAGCTATTGGGCACAGTGGGACTCGCTAGTGGTTGAGGATGGACTACTAAAACGCGTACTGGAGAGCCAAGACGGGACGGAGGAAAGACGGCAGTTGGTAATTCCCTCCAGTAAAATCCCGGAGGTCTTGCGGCACCTTCACGACGGATCGTCTGGCGGACATTTAGGGATCAAGAAAACGCTGCAGAAAGTACGGGAGCGCTTCTACTGGATCAATTGTTCAGACGACGTGAAGGACTGGTGCAAGAAATGTACTACATGCTTTGCAAGTAATGGGCCACAAAGACGACCGAAAGCTCCCATGAAACAATATAACGTCGGAAGCCCCTTCGAAAGGATCGCTATTGATATAGCAGGACCCTTCCCTGAGACCGAAAAGGGGAATAAATACATCTTGGTCGTGATGGACTACTTTACGAAGTGGGTAGAAGCGTACCCTCTCCCTAATCAGGAGGCAGAGACAGTGGCCGATGTGCTAGTGAAGGAGACGATCTGCCGGTTTGGAGTACCCATGGAATTACACTCGGATCAAGGAAGAAACTTTGAGAGTGGCCTATTCCGGAGGATCTGTGAGAAGTTTGGGGTACGAAAAACAAGAACCACGGCCCTTCACCCTCAGTCTGACGGCATGGTAGAACGAATGAATCGCACCCTTAACCGCTATCTAGCGAAAATGGTCTCGTCACATCAAAGAGACTGGGACGAACACGTGCCGTTCTTCCTGATGGCCTACCGCTCGGCCGTTCATGAGTCGACAGGACAAACTCCAGCCAAAGTCCTGTTCGGGCGAGAACTTAAACTGCCCTGTGATCTAATCTTTGGCGCTAGACCGGACGAGGACGTTTCGGGGGAAGATTACGTCTCCAGGATGCGGCAAAGGATGAACGAGATTCACGATCAAGTCCGATACCAACTAAATATCGCCAGTGATCGCATCAAAGAGCGTTACGACATCAACGCTAAAGAGGGTGGCTACCAAATGGGAGATCGAGTTTGGCTGTACAACCCACAGAAGAAACGTGGTTTGTCCCCTAAGTTACAGACCAATTGGGAAGGTCCCTATGTTGTGAAGAAACGAATCAATGACGTGGTCTACCGGGTAAGCAAACTACCAAATGGCAAGCCGAGAGTGGTGCACTTCAATCGGTTGGCACCCTATGAGGGATCGCACGATGAGGCGGAGGTTCCCCGAGTAAGAAACACGTTGGCGCAGGAGAACGAACTTTCGTTCGAAGAATTTATGAGCGCCTACGGGGGTACCGGAAAAGCACGGTATGGGGTAACCTGTGAAAAACAACAGGATTTGTTCAGCGTACCTGAAGAATACTCGTTGGCCCATTGTGTGTCCACCGACCTGGTAATGTCACGAGGTATCGCCACGGTTTTCAAGAAGAAGTACGGGCGCTTGGAACAACTCAGAGCGCAACTCCCGGAGATTGGCAAGGTTCTGGAACTACGTGACAACGTAAGACACATCTTTTATCTGGTTACGAAGGAGATCGGGTCCCTTAAACCATGTTATCACGATGTATGGCGAACCTTGCATAGGCTACGAGACCGACTGCTGGAGCTCGACATCAGGAAGCTAGCTGTCCCCAAGTTAGGTGCTGGACGAGATCAGCTGGACTGGAGGGTTGTCCGGAATATGCTGGAAGTAGTGTTGAAGAATACCGGAGTGGAAGTTTTAGTCTGCTGTTTTAGGCCTGCACCATGTCGACTCGGGAAGACGGTCCCCTGTTATTTTGACGCCACGTCTCGCTGTAAGCGGGGGGCTAACTGCAGGTTCCTGCATGGGCCTACCAGGGATACGTTCCGAGACGAAACGTCTCTAAGGCGGGGGCAGTGTAATGCGAGAAGTAAACAAAGCGACACATGTTTACTCCTTCAAAAGAATAACTACGACGCGTACAAGACAGGTGCATGAACAGGTGCATGAACATTTCCTGCGTAGGCGTTCTAGAATATACTAGAACGTTCTTTATCGGGGTTGGGGGTGTATATATAAGGGGGCTTGTGATCGAGGGAGTTAGTTAGAACTAGAGAAGCAGAAGTGAACGCGACATACGATCCGAAAGCGGAGCAGTACAAATAAATTATGTAGTGTCTAGTCTAGTGTACAAGTAGTTTAGTGTGTTAAATAAATTAGTGTTCAATTAATGTAAATAAATTATAAAATAAACGTTACAATATCTATTTCCTAGGTCTATTTCCATACTCTGACATTTACATGTCCTCAAGTTTAGTGCTTTTGCAATATAGATCTTAAATAGGGTTTGCCACATGCAGCGGCCCTCACGTAGGACTTTGTTAACAAAAAATTTTTGTGGCAGTTTATTATCCACCTTTATTTGAGATATTGATCCATCATACTGATTTTTAAAGCTTTTATAGGTGTTTGTTTTAAGTTGGTTTCCTAAACGACTTTCCATAGTTTAGTTATAGGAACGGTATCATAAGCTTTTTGCAAATCAATAAACATTAAATGGGTTTCTTATTTGACGACTGATTTTTTCTCTATAAGTTGTTCCAAACAGAACACATTGTCGTTGCAGGATCTTCCGGCTCCATATTCTGACTGTTCTTCTTCCTCTTGCAGTCTATACTCAGTTTCTATTAGATCCCGAATGATTCTTCCGTACAATCGGCTTATTGTACTAGTAACCGATATGCCTCATGGTTTTTGTAATCTAATTTACTCCCTTTTTTGTGAATGGATGATATGTAGGTATTTTTCCATTGCTTGTATAACTCTGCGCCATTTAAATACTGATTTATACACCACATGAGAGCTTCAAAAAGTTTTTCTGATCCATTCTTAATTAGTTCGGCTGGGATTCCCTCCGGCCCTGGGCATCCCATTTTTCAGGTGTTTTATTGACTTACAAAGCCTACAAATCCTTTCTAAAATGGATGGAACGCCCATACTTCTATAATGTATGAGTAATAATTGTAATGTCGCTTTTGAGGTTATGTAAATGACACATGAAGCCACACAATACGGAACAGAGAGAAAATCCTTAAACATGTCCATTCAGAAATTTATTCTAACGAATACAGTCCTCATAAACTGAAACTTGTTTAGTTTTCCTAAGATTAAAATATTTTTTGCGCAACCCGGTTGAAAACGTGTCATTTCTATCCGTACCTCGCGGAAAGCGACGAATTGCCGGCCGACCAGCTCCGAAGGTACTTTTCCGCCCTAGGGCGGAAAAGTGCACATTCCCGCCAGGCATTGAGATCCGCGGCATAGAGATGAGCGAAATATCACGAACTGTGATTGGTGAAAACGATTGCTCTATGGTCGCAACACACAATACACATATCAGCACAAAGCATTATCATAGGACAAGTGTTTTAATATTAAAACTGATTGAGTTTCTCGTTATTTGCTTATTAACGGGTTACGCAAAAAGTACTGTGTTCACCACGGGCGGAAACGAAATTTCAACTCGTGCGGAAGTAGCCCGAGTTTCGCTCTCGTTGAACTCCGCCCTCGTTGAAATGTTCGTTTTGCCGCCCTTGATAAACAATATACTATTTCTTCAACTTAGTCACGAACTAATTCCAACGCCAATTCCAAGGGAAAATTTTTGCATTTTGCAGTAGTAACTATTAATATTATCGTAAGGTGTTAGGATTGAAAGTAAAAATTTTACTAAATTTGCTCCATAGCGAAATATGGGCCAAGATGTGAACTGTGAATGAACTGAATTTAAGTTAACTGTAAAATTCATATTCCGTAAACATATTTCAAATAATATTTAATATGGATTGGACACCCATGAAGTTCAAATAAAATGATAAATTTCACACTTCTTCAATGTTTAATCCCACCTAAACTTCTCCCATATTACTTGTGATAAAAATACCTATTTAGAACAGAATAAAAATTTTTCATAAATTCCTAGCTGGGTCTGGGGTGTGGGTGTGTATGTACGAATCCGATAACGCGTCCCGTTTCGGGGTTAGCGTTTAACTCCTCATTAAGGAGTGTAAATTGGTCGGAAGGGTGGTGATTAGACGAAGGATGCGACGGAACAATAGTCCCGGATTCTGGAATCATACACGTGAAATAGACATGTATTATACAGTATTGAATAGGAACGGGAATAGGAGGATGGGGAGGAGGACGAATACACACATACACACACACACAGTGCCGAGATCTCACGTCGAGTGTACCTTTGAACTTGACAATCCAATTGTTCTCAATTTCCTCCTAATCGTTCGACTCCTTATTTCGTTTAGATTAGAAAATGTGTTTGCAGTACGGGGGAAATCGGTATAAGTGTGGGTGTGCGATTGTCGTCTTTAGATAAGCGTTAATGGAAGGAGGGCCTCGGAGTTGCTTCGGGAGTAGGAACAACTTCGACGCCTAATATTCCAAAAACGAGAAACTGTCAAAATTTTCTAACGTGTTTAATCGCGCCATGTATTTTTATACAGTCTTGAAACATGATATTTTAGTACGGAATTAATAAAGTAACGAATTAAACTGCTTCCAAACACATAAATATAAAGTGATAATCATAGGTGGTTAAATATCTATGTTGATCTATGTTGCCTTGCATAGAAAAGTATGTTCAACAATTGGTTTATCTTATCGAAAGGAGCACTTAAAATGCAACTACCTATGAATATGTTAGGATTACAGTTTCAAGAAAGTTAAACAAAAAACCAATGTAGTACGTTGGTTCAATATTATGATTAAGTCAATTACACCGTCGTACTGTGTTTAACTAACATTGCTAATCGGTTAATGTAACCCTTGTAATCCTTTAACTTGATTGTTCTAATAATTTGAATTAACGGTCATAATGAGTTAGGTAGTCTTTTAATAGGCTAATATAACTGTGGTGTCGAGTTGGGTGCCCCGTTAAAATAGCCCACGTCAAAATAGCCCCGACAAAATAGCCCCGGATGAGACAGCTACAAACAAAATAGCCTACAGCAAAATTGCCCCGAAAAATTAGTTCCAGACAAATTAACGTGGCTATTGTATCATTTTGTTATGATCATTGCAAACCAAAGGAAAAACCGATCAATTCACAAAGTATTTTATTGGAAAATGTACATATCCAACAAATCAATAATCAAAAAAAGAAATATAAAAAAATTACATTTTCAGATTATGGGGAATGCCCCGAAGAAAGTCAATACTTTCCATATTTTCATAGGTTCCGACTGGTGCTTCTAAACGGCGATTCAGTTGAACATATTTTGTCTTACTTCCCTCTGAATGGACAATTCCAGCAGCAATGCGAGCTAATTCCATCTCAACCACATCTTGCTCCTTGCGAAAATGCTCCATGAGCTTTTTTTTCCCCGACTTAAGGCCTGTCGGCCACGCAGTACCTCGGAGACGGGCACTGAGCACCGCCCCGGGTAAATTCAGCGGGGAGAGGCAGAGTTCCTGCGGGCCTCCCTCGGCTCGGACGGTGTTAGGTCCTAGTAGGGGTTGGTGTTTGTGGCGCCACCGAGTCGTGGTGGGATCACTCCTCTAGGGAGCTTCTCCACCTCCACGGTCGGTAAGGGGTGCAGGAAAGGCGTAAAAGAGTGATGATCGATGTCCTTATGTTCCCTACTTCCCCCTTCCCGGTCAGAGCCGGATTAGGGGTTCGGGATACTGTATAGTTGAGCTACTTGCTATTTCGTTCTACTTATTGGGAGCATCAGAAGAGAGAGAAGAAGAGGATCCAGAGAAAGAAAAGGACGACCTCGGCGCTGATCGCACCCAGACCCCCCAAGCTCGCCCCAGCCCCCCCGCCCCCACCCGTCGCTCCCCCCACCTGCGATAGCTAGTTTTACCTGCCACCTTTCTACTTGTCTAACTACTAAAAGCGGGCTGTCACCTATTACCTGTAGTTACCTGTTATACTTCAAGTCTTTCTATTATGACCCTCAGGTTCCTCGGCTTTAGCTCCACAGATGGTTGATGTCAAACACAGATAGTTGACGACAATCCACAGTTTGTTGGAATGTTCTTTGCCATCCTTCCACTGAATTATTTATTCTTGGGAACCTAGCGACCACACGTTGATCAACGTTCCAGATATTAATGGGCCACGTGGTTGCATCCATCTATTACGCCTAATTCTTCCTTAGTATGTGTCTTCCTAGTAATCAATGATCGGGTCAATTTCGTTGGGGCAACTCATCTCTGTCCATTTTGAGACTGCCGCAAAATGATTAACGAGATATTTTTGTCAACAGACTTTTTAACAGAAGGTGTTGGAGCTATTGTGTCGGGGCTATTTTGTTCGAGGCTATTCTGTATGGAGCTGTTTTGTCCTGGCCGTTTTGTTCGGGGCTATTTTGTCGGGGCTATTTTGACTTGGGCTATTCTGACGGTTCACTGTCGAGGTGAATTAACAACTACACTACCTTAACGCAGCCACTTTATTAGGTTACACCAACTATTCCAATAAATCAAATCAACTGACCTTATAAGTTAATATAGCCGTAGTAATAGGTTAATTCAACTGTTCTAGTAAGTTAAATGAACGTTCATTGAAAGTTTCACGAAGATCATGTAACCGTACTACTAAACTACTATGACTGCCTTATTGGGGAGATTTGATGGCAGTAATAACTTTAATTTCTGATGTGAAAACATTTATAGCGCGTTGAGTAGTAAATTCGAGTGCTGTGTGACAACGTGTCCCTGGCATGTCGTCTGACCCATCCCCCATCCTCACTACACAGCACAGTATTGTATAACATACAACACATATTAGCGACAATTACAAGAATCTTAGTAACGAACACACCAAGGATATTCAAATTGCATTTATCTATAGAAAAATTTTAATATTATTTCATCAAACCCCCCCGAAAGTAACCTCGCATGACATAATTTTATTAACACATTTTCTACGTTTAAGTACTGCAGTCTAATACGATTGTACTAATGGAACTCACCTATGATTGCGGTTACAGATTGGCCGGCCGCAGGGCTAACTTCACACCAAATCTCATGAGAGTTGGAGCGACTCGATATTAATGCAGATATTATCAGCACAGTATCTTCGTCGGGGAAACATCGAAAGAAATTGTTTTTCCACATACGCCTATTTATAACGTTATGTTGTGATTTAGGATTTAGGGCGAAATAAGGGATGCAACGGAGTAAATAACGGTCGCTTAAAAGGGAAGTATATGAGATTATTTTTAATGAGGCCATTGCGATTTTGTAGCTATTTTATTCTTTGATAGGTATTTTTATTTTCTTCATTACGATCAGGTAATTTGTCTGCTCTACAGGGTGTTTATCAGACCAATTTATTCAGAGAATTCGCAATTATCTGATTTGTGTGTTGTGTTGTCGACAACCATTTGTCGACGTCTCCAGCGATTTGTGAAAACAGATTTTAATGCTACGTGGCCAGGGAAAGGCCGATCAAAACACATATACCAAGTAGGGTGCTGTTTTAAACACATGCTACACTAAAGAAAACGGTTCCTTAACAGAAACAAGATAAAAATATTATCTTTAAGATGTCAGAATTGTTGTGGTATCTTCCAAATCGGTAAGATGAAGGATCGATGAGTACAAGACACCCCGGGAAGATTCTTATGTTAAACGTCGCCCACAAGCAAGGCTTGACATTGCTTTATAACACGTGGATTGATTTCGATGTTTTGAAAAATTTCTTGTTTATACCTATATAAAATCCTAGTGCGCCTAAAATCTTCAGACGGACGTATTTTTAACTGATAGAGAAGGCTATACATTTAAGCATAGTTAAGCCACTTCCTCAAGTGGCTTTCCATGGTGGCTCCATCAGTAATGATCCAAGAAAGTTCACTGAATTCTTCGAGATACCACTAAGATATTTTGGAAGAACAAGTGGTATCTTTTGCACCTTACGTAGCCCACAATTTTTTTTATTTATGGACGATAGCACCAGACTGGCCCCTGATATTTGCTGATCGGAAATATTTCGACTAGGTTAATATTCATCGTTTAATGTGGCCAGAGCGTGTTTGGATGAGATTTATAGTTATATGATTAGACCAGCTTTGCTTAAACGACGCATTCGACGTCGAAATCTCTCACCGGTAAACTTAGATAAGCTAGAAAATGAAGTCTTTGAAGAATGGAACAATATTCCTCAAGGTTTCATTACAAACTTTTTTCAAAGACGTTTGAGAGAAGTTATTTGAGCTAAAGGCTGCAACATGCAACACACATTGTTGGACACGTTAAAAACTAGAACTCTTGTTTATTTTCATTTGTTTGTGAGTTGAAAATTTGAAAAATTATTGATTAATTGAACTATTCAAGTTTTCATAATAGAATTTATTGACATCGTTGAAATATCTATTTTTTGATGTTTTTTTAATAAATATAATTTTCTTTAGTATATAATTAAATTATTATACGATTTTGATGGATATATTTAAAAATGAAACAATAATTTGTAGTGAAAATTTGTTAGTGATGCTCTAACTCTATCCATAACTGTTTTTGTATTTTTTTCTTAATACAAATGTTTAAATTTAATATTCAATATAAAATGATTTATTTCGTAAAAGGTAGTAAGTATTCCTTGACATCGTGGTTACTCAGGCGAATTTTTGATCCTTGAGGCTATAATAACATGAATAACTTGTTGATTTCTTTTAGAACTGTAATTAAAAGAATCAATTGTATATTAAAGGGAAGATTTCGTTGGTTGTCCAGACATAGAACTTTTACGTAACAACCTATGAAACGAGTAAACAACATATATACCTGCACCGTGTTACAAAATATAACTGAACGTTCTAATATTGCTTAGATAGATTGCTGGCTTGGGTGAATGAAGATATTTTTAGAAAACAATGATCAAAATATAGAATTAGGTTGATACTAAATCACATATTATGCACATATGTGTGTGTGTAATTTTTTCAAGAACCAGACTGAAATATAGAAAACTTTCATGAACCCAAAACAGAGGCCTAGAGCTACATACATCGGACTAAATTTTTACTAGGGTTAGATTTCAATACTACAGGAATAAATACTGTTCTATGTGTCATTTTATTCAAAACTGCGTTCACTAAAAAATTAAACTTTTACAAATAAATATGCTCTACATTTTAACAAATATTTTTAAATAGGAAGAAGAAAAGGTCTTGACCACGTCTTGGTAAAATTTAATGGAATCGCTGACCGGTTTCAATAGAAATTTGTTGATTATTTAACCGGTAATTAATAGAAATAAAAACACATGTACAATACAAATACAATACAACCATTTTTAATTTAGGTATCTAAAAAGGGAAGAAAAACTTTGAGGTGATTTAAATTTAACTATATACATAATGTGCTTGTGTATAATAAACACATGTCTGGTCCAGATAGAAGTTACACATAATTACTGACATTATTCTAAAGTCGGATTTATACATTTGAATTGTTTGATCTCGATATAGATCCATTCTTTTCTAAATGAAGCTTCTGTTTTTTGTAAACTTCTTAAAAATATTCTTTATCATTTATTTACTAAATGTTTTTAATATTACTACATTGGTGTCAGTTAAGATAATCAGGTTTTCTGATAAGAGAATTTTGTCGATTTCGTTTTTGAAATGAAGCAACTGGTAAAGGATTTTCCACTCTCAACACGACGGATTCTGGTACTGTTTTACTATAAACTTTTTCTTGATTTACTTCCATATACCTCTGGATCTGTTGTACCTTCCCATTTAAAATAATTGTAATTTACGAGAGAGTTGTAAATAACCGGAATGTCTGACTATACATTTACAATGCTATCTATATGAATGTTTCCATATGTATGCAACCAACTTTTTAAGTCAAATCATTACCTGATCATGGCATGTAATTGATTGAAAGCGGCCTCCTAAAAAACGTGTAATAGAATTACCACAGTATATATAATACTAACAGTATGCTCACTTGGCTTATTCGAACACCACATCACCTCTCCTCGTCGCATCCCCCTCGACCACGGAACTCGCCGTCTGAGACGGGCCACCTCTCGTCCTCGCACCTCCTCGGTCTCCGAACTTGCCGGGATAACGATATTTTTATTACTTTACAACCACTTGCAAAAAACGCCGGCTTTTTCATAGACATCAAAGAAGTGAGCATACTGTTAGAATTATATATACTGTGGAATTACTACACAAGTAGCTTCTATTTCCTATTACTAAGCTTAGAAGCTGTAGATAATTATTTCGGGCACTATAATGTAAAGATGTAGCGAATAATTTAGTAGACGAATTAGTATATACCTAAGTAAAAATTGTTAATTATAAACAATGAGGTGCTGCTGCTTAGGGCAGTAACTGCAGATTCATTTATAATTTCTACTTGCTACTAGCACTTTCCAGTTATTTACAAGTAACTGTCCTGGTATTCAACGTAATTAAGATTATTCACTCCAGATATCGAAAAAGCTAAAAAGTTCCTATATACGTTGTCATTGCCATAAATGGTATATTATGTATCAAGCAGTCAAGTAAATAAATTCAAGCATCAGTGCTCTTTGACAGTCCTAATAATTAACCGCCTTATTAGAACTCTTAGCAATAACTTCAATATAATGTATTTCAAATTTATCTAGCAGTTCGTTTCATAAGTCATATTAATACATTTCTCATTTAATTACATATGGCGAAAATAAAAATAAAATATGTAAGTTCGTCAAACGGGAGAGAAAAAATGCTAAGATTCGACGAGCGCATCCATTTCTTTTTAATTACACTAATTTTTATCACCCTCGGTCCGCCCCCGCGTTAATGAATATTGATTTGACACCGAGAGCAGCAGAAGCAAAAAAAAGACGCGAATAAATAATAGAAACGTAAAGGGCCAATTTATGAAGACATTTCTTTAATTGGAGTATCTAGAAATTAAGAAAAAACTCGAGCATGCCAACAGAATGTCATTACAAGAAAAAAGTAATTAACTCCAGTGAATAATTAAGCAAAGAGAGATATTTATTCCAGGGTGTCTTATTAGAAATCAAGTAGGGGCTCTTGATTATTTCAGAAGTGTCTGGGAAATGTTTGAGGGAAAAGAATTTTACTGGTAATTACTTCCTGTAAAAATCAATTTAGTGAGAAATGAGATCGGAACTATTGTATTGACTTTAACGACTCTTTTCTCATTACAATTCACGGCGATTAGATGTAACTTTATGAGAAAAAAATGTAATAAGTCACATCTCGTTGCCGAACATAACCGCGTAGTATTTTTGAAATAAATTTCCAGAAGTTTCTAACACACATCCCGGATTGAAATTCGAAATATATGCAAATGAATGGTGACTATCAGATATTTTCAAAGGCGTGGGACGGAGGCAGTCAAAGAGCTCTCGCCTATATATCGAGTGCAATAAAGCAAATTAAATGCTTTATTTGGATTTATTCCATGAATACAAATTAGAGAACGAACTGATATTAAATTTCTAGAAAGATATAAAGCGAATATCTGAAAATTTATATTCCGAGCTGGTTCAATATTGAAAGCTACATTAATTTCAACATATTTCCTCAGAAGGAAACCAAATGGAGAGGAACTTAAGTGAAAGCAATCTTAATTTTCGGATTCTGAACTGTGAAACATTTCCGAATCATTGATTACAATTTTCTTACTAATTTGTCGAAGGATCGGGGCGAGGGATTAATTTATTCGAATCCTCGGAGGGGTTTTATATGCACCAAACAAACAACTGGGATCGCAATTAAAAACCATTTAAATTTTGTGGAAGTTTAAAAAACAGCAATTAATGTATACCGCTAGACTGACTGCTTTAACTCTTATGCCATCCAAAATTCACTAATAATGGTTTTGAATGCAGATTTATTATTAGATATAAGCGTCACAAGGTCGAAGTTTCGTCCCCGATCTAAGGCACTATAAAGACAAAACATACAAAAACTGACAAAATATACAAAAAAAAATAAAACACTATAAAAAACAATATATAAAGCAAGAATTGTAGACATAGGTGGTGTTAGATAAAATAGGAAAACAATTCAAAACTATAATACTATACAATTTATTAATCTTCGATATCACTTCTTATAGGTATCCCCGCTATTATTCCCAACAACATTTTTTGTTTAATATTAACTACAAAATCCTCTTACATGAGATCAGAAAAGACAACGATCACCAACAATGAAAGGGATTTCTTGATTAATAAAGTGAGTTTCATCTTAAACGAATCCTTTACAAATTTTTGTCTTATGTAGACAGAAAAACTGAATTTATTATCCAAAAATAAAACATTGTTACCAGATCGAACATTTAATTTTTATAAATAGTTTAAAACTTTAATCGAAAATAATTGGTTAGTGTATAAATATTACTGTTAAATTCTTAGATGATGATATAAAATATCTATACACTGTACAATCTTTACTCTTTACACTAACATTCACATAAATATAAATAATGTGATATATTATACCATTTTCTATTGTAATTCACTCGTTACAACCACTTCTTTAGATGTATTGTATTAATTGAAATTATCTTGTTCTAACACGTTTTTGTTTGCACAAAGCGTGATTTTTGTTTTCTGTGATTGTAAACATTGTTTTTGGCTATCTAGGAAAAGAAATTTTTTCTATTCCTTTCTCTATCCTTATGTGGATGATACAATGATACTCTCTTTTACTTATTCCAGACGATAAACTAATCAAGGTCCTTAAGATTCCTAGTTCATTTAATTCGAGGTTACAGTTCACGTTTGTTACTCATTTTAATGCAAGTATTCTCTATTTGAATATTTGCATTATCTTTCGAAACGGTCCTTGCATAATTAATCTGTATTAGAAATGCACCTGATATGGTCGATACTTATATTTCTTCTCGTTTTTTCCTATGAATAAGTACTATCGGCGATATACAATCTTGCTGACAGGGCCATTAGCCCATTAGAACATTCAATTAATCAATAATGAATTAATTAAAAATGTGCACCTCATACGTTTTACCACCTGGGTCGTTAATAAAAGGAGAAATGTTCTCAGGCACCGTTTTGATACATCTCCGGATGATTCTATGATAGGTAATGTTTCTAACGTTAGTAATGAAAGAACTTTCTTTAAAGTTTCCTCTGCAGTAGGGATAGAGGAAAATGCCAAATTCTTACTTTCTCCCTTCAGCATCACTCCTGCATAGTTCGCTTTTGATATATTGCCTTCGCTGATTTATTCTAATCTCAAACACAAAACTCTAGTTGGATCCGTGTACATCATTTAACAAATCAGTTGTATTGAGTTTGCCAGTAGTCTCTCTAGTAGCTATTACATTGGATAAGCTAGGCATCATTTTAAGAGGGGAATTAAAAAACCGAAATTAAAAAAGAAGTCATCAACATCAAATAACCATGAGGAAAAGTAACGTTTTACATTTTGCTAGACGACGAAGGTTCTGAATTTCCCCAAATGAAACAATTCAACTAATGTGGATGATGTTTAATCCAACAGCTATACCGGCGTTCGTGCACGATCGTAGACATAATCATGGTTGTACAATGATAAGGTAAGTAATTGTTAGGAGAGAGAGACTGACACTTACATTTCCAGTGAGCTGATGAGTCAATATGTGAAAAATTTAATGGTGAATTGAATAGGAGATGACGAAGTTCTCTTCAGTTCTTTGTAGGTCCAATCGTGGTCGATAAGTAAGTATGACCATCACGTGAACAATAAAGATGTATTATATTCTATGAAGTGTTACAGTGTTACAGGTGAACTGACGAGGTGGGTCATTATGGTGTAAGAAGTTGAGAGGCCATTATAATCAATTATAGAAACACTCTACAACCCAAACCATCCACCCCGTCGTGACCTACAGCAAGGACTTGCTGTACATACAATACATCTTTATTGTTCACGTGATGGTCATACTTACTTATCGACCTCGATTGGACCTACAGATAACTGAAGAGGACTTCTTCATCTCCTGTTCAATTCACCATTCATTTTTTCACATATTGAGTCATCAGCTCACTGGAAATGTAAGTGTCAGTCTCTCTCTCCTAACAATTACTTACCTTATCATTGTGGAACCATGATTATGTTTACGATCGTAGACGAAACGCCGGTATAGCTGTTGGATTAAACATCATCCACATTAGTTAAATTGTTTCATTTGGTGAAATTGAGAACCTTCGTCGTCTCGTGTCGCTCGTGTACCCCGAGAACTTACTCTTCGTTTTTACGTTATGGTTTTCCTGTTTTATACAAAATTTTACAGTTCGTATTTTGTAAACATCGATGTTGTGACATTTGTACTAATAAAACAATTTTAAAACGAGGGTTCATTAATGATTTTTGGATGATCTTTTCTGGGAGTTTTGATTTAACTCTTAGTTTTAATTGAATAACTGGAGGTTTGAGGTAACTTTAACAAGGGTGAGAAACGAACGATGAAAATATTTTACATTTTCAATTTCACAGAATTCACAAATTTTACAAATTTGGCAGAAGATTTATTCACCAAATTCAAAAATATCTGATATAGGTAGGTATGTATGTATGGATTCTACATGTGTGCATTCTACACACCAGAGAGTGAACGGCGTGTTTGGGAAGCATGGCTACGCGGTTTGCAGGACGATGCTGTTCCTGGCATGTCTCATTTGAATTAGTTGAGAAATCATAATTGTCAAACGAAAATTATTTTTATTCCACCTGGAACCATATAGTCTCAAATTTGTTGTAGGTACACGATTACATTGCCTTATTTCACAATATACACTTTCAATCCGATATAGTTTCAATGCTTTCAGTTTCACACCAGCCAGGCGTCCGACGATGGCTCATTTAACTTTTGAAATAAACTACATAATATGAAGGAAGCTCCTCTTACAACCTTTAGAATACATTTAGAATATATAGAATTGAATTAGTAATTTTAAATCTGTAAATTAACCAAATTAAGCAGTTGTTAATATGTAATTATCATCATTACAATAAATCATTTGTTTAGGAATTAGGTTTCCCTGACCGACGACAAGAGCACTAATGAATAAATGCAAGATGAAACGACCTCCTCAAACTCGTGGGTCGCTTTTGTTTCAAGTTCTTAAAATATGCAAATGTGACGTATGGGAGGAAATAAATTAAAAAATCTCACAACCTCGTTCGCATACATCATTCCCGTTTCGAGATAATCAGAAAACAACGAAACCATATTAACCACCGTACACTCCCGGATTATTTCACCAGATAAAAGTCCATATTCGCGTTTCGAAAAAGAGTCATATCTCATTCTCGTGACGAAATTTTAACAAAAAACGTAAAGATCACGGATCGGAGATCTTTATTACTCGGATACAATCAGATATACACGTAAGCGAAGAGAACGTTACGTTTCGACCCACGACTGTTAGAATTTTTATGCGGATTTAGATTTTTCGGATTCTGATTGGTATCTAAATTGATGTATGTAGTCTCCCGTTTCGTCGTTTCGTTATGATACGTATGTATTATATGGTCCGAGCGGTTGTCATAAAACTACGATTTCTTTCAATGCTTCGAGAGATTCCTATCAGAACTCGACCTCCACAAGAGTAAACGAATGGTTTCCAATTAGTATAGAGTGTAGACACGTGTGCATCGACGGTTACGTTTCAATTAATTATTGCCTCCATAGAGCAATGGATGAAAACAAGATGAGCCCACATGGTACATAACTTGTTACGATTTATTGAAAATTTTAGAGTACGTCTTTATATGACTAATTTAAATGTGAAAACTATGTCGTTTAGACCCTTTAAGTAACTTTTAAAACTTGATATGACGTTTTTGTTGTAGCTGGTCTCCTGATGTTCTGAACTAGTCGCAAAGCAATAATAAAATTAAATCGATAAATGCCACTTTTTTTCTAATCGTTGCTTTAATGCCCGTTTGCACCAGTTACACTTAACCCCAAGTAACACTTTAATTCAAAAAATGGTTTGCACATGGTGACATTTCACCACTAAGCTCACCTTAGTATGAGGTTTAACTAAGCCAAGAATATTCTCGGTTTAACTCTGACAACCTTGTTGTGTATAGAGGTTTTGACGGTTTTGTGCTGTTTATTTTGAGAAGCAAAGAAATGTTGCAAATATTTGAACATGATGAAGCTATTATTGAATTAAATGCAGTTAATTTAATGGAATTTGAAATATCACGTACAATCTACATCAGAGAAGTGTATTTTTATTCATTTGATGATGTTACTTATTATAAAAGGTTTAGAATCTCGAAAGCAACCACACTTGTTGGAAGAAATTGATGAACATTTGGAATACCCTTGTAATTTGTTAGTATCTTATACAATATGTAAAATAAATATTTCTTGATTGTTTAGTTGACCAGATTCAGGAAGAGTTCGTTTTCTTGGATAGTGTAATTAACACTTCTCATTCTTTTATTCTCGCTCATTTTAGAGGTTGCAGTAACTAACACTAACAACAACAACTAAAAAACATAACCACAAAACAACGACCTGACTAGTTGTCACGACAATTTAATCACGAGACACGATAATTCTAAGTACTACCAACCTTCCACCGTATATACCTTAGCAAAGTATTTTGGGTGCAACTGGTGCAAGTCACACAATTTTAAGCTGGGTTTAAACATTAAGTATCACTTTGCTATGTACTGATTTAAGAATTTGTGCAAACGGGCATTAATAAATTACTTAAATAAATGTGAACTACACCATGTGAAATTCGTCTTTTCTACAAACACTACCAACACATTCATCAAGCAGAGTGAAGTACACAAACAATAATTGAAGTTATAGTAAGTACTACCGTGATTTCACTATGTACGTACATAGAACTAATTATACTGGTCACAAGGTACACTGATCTTCAATTCCAAATTGCCCTTGATTTACCTAAGTCCTGTAGAACCTATTTAGCAAAATTGATTTGATATTGATTGCAAAGAAGTTCCCTCCTTCAATCATACTAACTTTAATTTAAGATTCACTAGTTTCAAATTCCACGATAGAGTAATCAATATAAGTAATACAGCATTAACTACTTCAGAATCCTGAAAAATGGCTTAAACTTGAACTTTTTTCTGGTCTCAGGCAAATACCATTTCAACTTGAATATACTCGCAATAGAGTCATAATTCATAATAGTAACCTTTATGTATATATACTCGGCTGGTTTGTCACCAGCTATTATTAATATTTTTCAAAACCATATAACATGTCATAAAATTCTAATTCAACCCATTAATCTTTCAGCGATTAAGAACTAATGTAATGAAATCAAATTAGAAAATTTAGTGTTCTATAAAGCAAACAAAGGTAATGTAATAGTAATATAAGATGGATTAGATTATGTTGATAAAGTCAGAAGATATTACTTTAATAATGATACTCCTCCATTTTATTTAGAAACCCTAACTAATTTCGATATAAATATAACATTTGCTTTAAGAAATTTCAGGACCTCTTTAAGGTAAGAGGATTTAATAAATTTTCGGACAAACCACTAACATAGCACGAACATAGTTGTCGGTAACATAATAACTAACAAAAAGTTTCAGCAGTTCAAAAACTATGATAAGTTTATACATTCACAATTATCACAAAAACTCTAAACTATGCATAATGCAATGTTTTTGGGGGTCCAAATAGTACACTATTCCTAGTTATGAATTTATCTGATTCTTTCAAGCGTAATTGTTATTACTATCATCGATCACTCGCCTCTCAATTTATTTTACTCTTTATTTATTCTTGCGCTCTGATTTTACAGTAACACAACAGGCTCTCATTGGATTGTCTTTTTGTCACCCTGACTTACATGTTGGAGATAAGTCCCGAGTGTGATCGGCCATACTAGAAGTTTCCTTTCCGCGAAGGGTGCTTCAATTCTGGGAAGCATATAATTCCCGCCGACGAGGCAAGCCGTCACGTTACAATATTCTAAGGCTATAAGGTTCATTATAGACGTTAATCTGGTCTCAAACGTCCCTCATGAAGACCGCCTGAAGCATATGATAACATCTAATAACAAGTTTTCTACATTGTGAGATCTAAACTTTTTAGAAATCTTTGATTACTTCTTCCCTTACTTTAATTAATATTCAGACTACTGGCTTAGTCAAGGGTCTTAGACGTTCTCCATTTTTAGCAGAAGTTTGTATGCATTTTTTGAACTTAGATTTTTAAATCACCCTAATTCAAATCTTTAACTGTAGTATATTTAACAAATGTAAGAGATATTGAAAAAGGACTTTGTAGCTCAGCCGGGATTTGAACCCGGGTCTCCCAATTTCGCGTCGGGTATTCTGGCCAAACTAGTATATTAGTACTAATAGTAATATATTTTAGATATGTATATATTTGCTTTTTCCCTTTTACATGCATGAGAATTGATTCCATAGAATTTCTTACCTATTTGATTATATTATATCGTTCAATATTCTTTACCATTGAATTCGAGTAAAAGAAGAGAATTCTGTTTCTAGATATATTAATTTGCAAGACAGACGCTAATAGTTTTATTTTTGAGATTTATCGAAAAAAAATCCACTGCTGACACGTTAATCTCCTATCATGCTTACCATCCATGACCACAGAAAAATGGCATCATTTAATAGTTTCTTTCCTAGAACTCTTTACTTTCTAATGAATTAACCTTCAATATAGAATTAAATAAAATACCACAATTATTGTCAATCGATATAGATTATGCCTTAAAATCAATACACATTTTTGCAATCTATAAGTATAATTTTTAAATATCTCTACCAAGAAGTTAGTCTTCCTTTACTTAATGAGTTAATCATATTTCGAGATCTTTTACAAAAAATAGCTCATATTTCCAGAAGGGTTCAGCACGATCCCTTAAAACGCGTAATAACTAGGTACATATTAAGTTTGTACCAAAAACCTGTACTTGTTAAATGAAGTTTTTATAAAATAACCTTCCAATGTTACAATACGTTTTATGTGGATCAGGGAAGATGGCAGTTTTTGACCAGATTTAAAGGCTGAAATGGATACTCAAGTTTAAAGGAACATCTGTAGTATTACTCCTTCAACTTGTACAAATCACATTTTATCAAATAAGCACTCTTTCGATACTGAATATTGCTTCACTCCCCTATATCATCATTATAAAAACTTAATTATGTTAGAGATAATAGAAATATTAATCGATTCTAATATTTTTGGTTTTTAAATGAACGAAATAATCCATATGCCGAATCTCTCATCACCTTCTCATCTGAGTTATGAGAGATTTAAATTGTAATTATTGTTAGTTAAACATTAGGTGTAGTTCCTTCCTGTAGTATTTGTCTGAGACGTTTATTTAGTTTTGATAGTTGCCTACCTACTCATTATTTCCATATTTACTTTCGTTTCGTTACTTCCATTTCATTGTTATATCTTTGACATATATTTAGAATCATTTTAACATTTCAACCAAGGGTGTGCAACGTATATATATATATATATATATATATATATATATACACACATATATATATATATATATATATATATATATATATATATATATATATATATATAAGGAACAACAACAACATGGGTTCAGTGGGCCCACTGTCATTTGTTACTCAGAAGATTGATATTCATGTGTGGGGATTCCGCGATAGTCTTGTGTTGTGCTAGCAAATCTTAATTTTATCAACGTGTTTATTTCGTCCATGGATATGCTCGAGCAAGTATAATTTTTCCAATATTTTGCAATCTTACTGCAACTTAAATGAAGACTCCAAAGTATGAATTCACTTACCACTGTCCTTCTTGTAATAACAAATATTGCAGTCCCATATATGCAAAATTTCCGAAGAAAATATTTCATCACCTACTTCTAGAAAATATTTAATATGTAATGAAGGAAGAATGTACCAAACATATCGTAATATTTCTGTCAACCGCTTAAGTTAACCGCTTACAGTACATAAAGAAGCGAAGTTCTCGTTTATATAATATTTGAGAATATATTTTTATTTGTCATCGGGATGAACTTTGAAAATTCTATTGTCCATGGTATCTTCTGAATGTGTTTTATAAACCCTTGTCTGATAATTTTAAAGTACAAATTGAAGATCTATATCGTGTGTAATTACTTATGTTATGATAATGTAATATGACATGTTCTCTTTAATAGAATGTTACACGTGGCGAAGACATTTCTCCTTTACCTTAATCATGGAAAAGCACATACGAAATTTTGAGGATTTATATAGTCGAAGTACTTTCAATTCACGACATTCAATAATCCTGTGCAACGTACTTAAAGCCGTAAGTATAATACCACTCCGTATTAGGTAGCACGTATAAAATTATTTACTAACATAAAAGTTGATAATATCTGAATTTAAGGGTCGAAATATATAGCAAAGAGTATTTTGATAGGAGTTACTTAAGATATGAATAGTTAAACAGCAATCAAAGAGGCTTGGATGCTGTCAACATCTTTGGAAGATAAAATTCTCGCTTAGAGTTTATGCATTTTAGAGGTATAGATTAAGAATTATTAAGAGCACTTTCACTTGCTTTTGTCGATAATAACTTGTCGAGTTGAATTCTTTTTTCTAGTATCATCAATGTCCACGGGTATCACGTAATCGTCCCAGTTCTAACGACGGAAAAACCTGTAATAAATCAAGCCGGGATCCATTGAGATAAAATTCAAAATCTCGAAATAAATTATATTGTTGTCATTGAGATTCGCGCAGAATGCGAAATATATACAAGTCTATTGCTCGAAAATCCTTAAGACCTTGTCGAATCGCAAACAGACCCATAAATCTACCACTCGAATGGTAGAAATGGCAAGGAATGAATTATAATGCATGCGTGTGTGTGAATGTGTCAGCGCGTGTTTTTATGAAATGGAGCAAATTTTTTGTTATACTAGAGGGGGATTATTAAATTGTATATACTCTGGGTTTCAGGAAGGTTGCACCATATGGAATGCCCTTTTATCGTCAACTTGTCAAAAACGTTCACACCTGATAAAATTCTATCTAAAGCAACCCATTCATATAAGTTATGAATATTTGAAACACCCAAAAAATCAAAACTTCATACAATGATGCTATTGAACTTCAGGATATTTTTTAGGTGCTAAGATATATTTTCAATATTTAAATCGCTTAGAATGACAACGAACATTCCATTCAGTTGAAAAGCTTTACCAGGACATCTTTTGAACACTCATCAATTTATTAGAGGCATTGAAAAGTACTTTTAACCCCTAAAATGTTTTTCTCTGGATGAACTTTTGTAAGAAAATTATTAGACTACAGTCAGTTTTGGAAGTTGTAAAATATACTGTGAAATGGCGAACAGCAACGAATTTCCGAAATAAGAAAGCATTCAACTTCATTCTTACTCGATACTCCATTCGATTTAAACCGAATTTTAACAATAAAATCTATTTTAATTAAAATCACAGAAAAATTAGTGGTTTATTTTGGAAACACGTAAATCGATCTTTTGGCAGATTTTGGCTTATAATTTAACATTAAATTTGGAACTTAATCAACTAAATAAAATAAATTTCAAATTTTCGTAGAAACATTTTAACATTCAAGCAGCTTCGGTCATTCTAGAATTCATCTGATTTTAACTTAGGCAGCTAAAACTGCATTGAGTTCCAAATCTGTTTATGTAAATAATTTTTCTGACGGGAGACAATTTTTCGTCTATAAAATATATTTTCAAACTATGAAATTATTATGTTGAACTGAAAACTTGTGAATTTCTCAAACAAAATACAAAAATTTATTTCCAAACTCTATATTAACATAAACGAATAAATGATAAATAAAAAGAACATTGTTGGAGTATCTAACATGTATTTTTGAACTCTAAAACGCTTTGAATGTCTGAAACGAAAATCTCATTGATCTCAAAATATTCATCAGAACACCTGTTGAACACATGTCGACTTTGAAAGTTCTAAAACTGTACTTTTTAACTTCACAACGAGAACTCCTTTTAAACGAGATTTTCTGATAAAATCTTTTGAACCACTGACAGGTTTTAAATTCCTAAAAAGAAACTATGGAATTGTGAAAGGCAACGAATTTTGGATACGTGGAATCTTCTGTTAACTTCATGGTTGATTTTTGATATTAAAACTTTTTTCATAATATAACTAGAAAATTGAATAGGTACTGACATTTTATAAATTTCTACTTTGCTAAATTTTAGATTAACAAGTCATTTTCTGATTTGGCATCCGATAAGATGACTAAAATAAGTAGAGCTTCATATTTATTCAGTAATATTCTGAAATTAGGTCAGCTTAGAGGAATATAAAATTTACGACGTATTTATTTCAACTCATAGTTCTAAAATTGTATTGAACTCCAAATCTCCATTAAGAAACGATTGGACTAAAGAGAATTCTTAATCTCTAAATATATTTTCGAACTCTAAAATCGTTAGGTTGGATTCTTCCAAAAAGTTGAAAATTTCTCAAACAAAACACCTAAATGCGCTCCAGAATCTACATTGAAAGAACTGAATGTGGAGTAATTTTGGACATTTGAACAACTGAATCGAAAACTGCGTTTAGTCCTATCAGAACATTTTTTAAATACATATCCATTGTAAAATATACTCTGGAATTGCGAATAACAATGGATTTTCGAAACGAGAAACTTACATATCCTTCGACTTCAAAGCGAATATTTAAAATTAAAAATGTTTCCTAATAAGACAGGAAAGAAGCTAACTTATTTGAGGAGAAAAACCTAAACTTCTCTTTTGGAAGGGTTTTGTTTCAGGTTAGTTCTGATGAGACATTCATTTTAGAAATCAATAAAGTAAATTAAATAAGACTAATTACAAATTTCTGAAGAAACACTACGAAATTTAGGCAATTTTGAAGAATTTAAAATTGACACTTAAACTCCTAAGGGAGTCAACATTTCAAATTAAAACTGCATTGAGTTGACATACGTCAGAGTACGAAATTTCGAGGAAAATTCTCTTATCAACCCCCGAATGACTATCGAATCCCCTGATTTTCAACTTAAAACTATTTCAGGATGGTAGTCCTGCATTGAGTTGGCATACGTCAAAGTACGAAATTTCGAGGAAAAGTCTCTTATCAACCCCCGAATGACTATCGAATCCCCTGATTTTCAACTTGAAACTATTTCAGGATGGTAGTCTATGTATAGACTAATATTTTCAGGTAAAAATTTCTGATGTAAAAATTGGTTTAGATAGTTAAATTGGTTGGGGGTGTTTAAAATGATTTTTGTTTCGATTTTTTGTATATTTACCCCATCTATCAACCCCCAAACGAAAGCTGGGGTGGTAAATCGTATCGAATACATTTCATTAGTAATAAACAGTCTCTCCTAGGATGTTTTTAGCACAAATTTTGAGATTAAAAAACAGAACCTATTTTACCGGACTACAGGATTTGTGGATGTGGCCAACTTCACATCCGTTATATTTAAGGGTTTTAAACTTGCGCTTGGCATTCATTATTGAATGTGCAATTATTTCTATAAGTTGTGATTTGTTTAGTGCTGTGTGTCAATAGTTTCACCATGGAACTTATTCCAAGCAATAAAGGAAAAGATAACTATATTTTGGATGGTTCTACCACATATGCCAGGGTACACACAGAAAAGTGTTGGCAAGACATAGAAGTTTTTCCTTCCGTCTGCTCATCCTGGCCAACTGTGAGAACTTGGACAATCTCCCTTTGTTACACACAGGAAGGTCCAAGAGCTGGAAATGCAAAGAGAATATCTCCAAAGTGAACGATTTAGTAATTTTGTTGGTATGATAGATGGACTAGCGTTCCTGCCATTGGACAGAAAGTCGCAGATGGCATGGAGTTCCTTAGAAACCAGATACGCAGATACATTGGATTATTTCGAACAAACCTACGTATCTGGGACCTTCAGAAGGGTAGGTAATCAGGAAGGAGGATTAAAGAGGATTTCGGTTGTATTTCCAGCAGAAACCTGAAATGTTCACAATGCTGTGATCACTGGAAATGACAAGACTAATAACAGTACAGAAGGTTAGTAGAATTGCAATTCTAATTTGCATTCGACATTACATACCTATATTTAGAGTGAAAACTATTTTAAACAGGTAACATTTTAAATTGTATTTTTATTTCAGGTTGGAATAATAGAGTCAGTCATTTAGTGAGAATAAAGCATCCATCAATCTGGGTGCTTATTCAGAAAATGAGGTTAGAACTTACAGTGGACTATATCAAGATTGAACAGCTGCAAACTAGACCACTACCAACTCCCAAGAAGAGGCTAACCTACGACAGAATGCAATTGAGACTGAAAACTTTTTGTATAGAATTTGTGAAAAACATACGAAATGTGGAAATGTTTACACCAGCCATTAGCCACAACATAGGGATGCGCCTAAATTAAATAGTATAGCATGTTGTGTTAATAAGAATAAATAATAAGATACTTATTAGTTACTTCATTATTATGTTCCATATAGATAAGTTAGTTTCAGTTTTTAGATTTTAGTTTAACCGTTAGTTTTTTTTAAATTTTAGTTTAGAGCTTTTTTCTTGTTTTTTGTCTTTTACCTAAATATTACTCAATCTTTCACTCTAAAAACTAACTCTAAAACGAGAAATTGGTACTTCATTCGACTTAAGGCTTAAGGCTTAAGGCTTAAGACTTAAGGCGGATTTTTACAACTAAAAATGGCTTGCTTAAAATGACAGAAAAGCATGAAGATATAGTGAAAAATTAGTAAACTTCTCAATTTTGAAAATTTCAGTTTTTAATTTAAAACACAATTAAAGCGATGAGGTGAACCCTATATTTAAATTACTTATATATACAAAAAAATTCGTTCACAAAATATAATATCATTTATCTGTACAGTGTTACGTTACTTTTTTTAGCGTCAAACTAGCCAACGAATTTTAATTAAATAAGATTCCTCGGTTGTTGTTTTAACTTCTTCTTCTTCTTCTTCTGGTGCCTTGTCCGATTATCGGACGTTGGCAATCGTATTGGCTATAATAACTTTGTTTATCGCAGCACGGAAAAGTTCGGCGGACGTTTTGCGTTACCAAACTCGAAGGTTTCGGAGCCAAGATGTTCTTCTTCGTTCTGGATCTCTCTTTCCGGCAATCTTACCATGCATCACTAAATGAAGGAGGTGATACTTTCCTGGGTGCCTCATCACGTGGCCGAAGTATTCGAGTTTTCGGCTATTTATTGTTTTAATTATTTCTTTGCTTTTCTTCATTCGTTGTAGGACCACCTCATTACTTATTCGGTCCATCCAGCTTATTAGGAGAATCCTTCTGTAGACCCACATTTCAATAGCCTCCACCTTCTTCAATAATGTGTCGGTCAGCGTCAAACTGCTCCGTATAGTAATGTGGAGAATATGTAGCAACGTGTTAGTCTAGTTTTTAGTTTTAAAGTGAGTCCTTTGTTGCAGAGAATCCTTTTTAATTAAAAGAAGGCGGTTCTAGCTTTTTCGATACGGATCTTTATTTCTTTGCTCATGTCCCAGTTATTATTGACATTGGCGGCCAGATATGTGATGTTGTTAACCTTTTCTAGCTGTATCCCGTATGCTCTGATTTGTATTGATGGTATTGATGTTTTGCTGACAACCATAATTTTGGTTTTTAAAGTATTAATTTTAGCCCATACTTGTAACATGATTCGGTCACTCTGTTTACGAGTATTTGCAGTTCTTCTTGATTAGCAGCAATTAGCACCGTGTCGTCCGCATCTCTCAAATTATTGATGTTTATTCCATTTATTTTTATACCACCCTCCACTTCGTCTAAGGGCTTCTCTGAAGATATACTCCGAGTACATATTAAATAATAAAGGAGACAAGGTGCACCCTTGCTTTACTCCACGTCGTATTTCCACTTCTTCTGATGTGTTCCGTCCGAGTCGAATATTTGCACTTTGATGCCAATAAAGATTCACAATGATTCGCAGGTCCTTATCATCAATTCTCACCTGCTGCAGAATTCTAATCACTTCGTCGTGCTTGGCCCTATCAAAGGCCTTCTCGATGTCAATAAAACACAAGAAGACTGGGTGCTGCACGTCTCTGCATCTTTGAACTAAGACGTGAAGACTAAACATTTATTTTAAGTAAGTCCGAATATTAACGCTGCGCTGCGTCATACTCTCCATCCCAATTAGCTTGGTCAAAAATCCGATCCGAAATGGTGTTTGAAATGAGTCGAATGTTTTGGTTGCTTATGAGTACGTGTGGTAACTTTTACTGGAATGCTAGCAACACGGTGTCGCCAACGCGCTCTGACGAAAACTACAATAGGTAAAAATCTGAGATTATGAGAGATTAATGTAGTGCCATTTAATCATAAGTTGTGTAAATTTGAAAGAGATTCTCCGTGTAGTTTAGCCACTCTCCATCCGTACATAAAATGCGAATCTGTCGCGAAAATCTGTCTCACTTTGACACGGAGACTTATTATTACCTACTTCAGGTTTGGAAATATTAAGTACGTGACTGACGTTATCTTATGGTGGGAGACTCATAGTTGCAAAGTGGGGTGTCCAGGAAGCCCGTATAGGTTAAAAGTCTAGAAAGAGGGAGAATTCAAGTTTAATGATTGGCGATCACGTCATTTCCGATCAAGGGAAGGGGTCAGTGCGAGAGTAGATGAGTTTGAAGAAGGACTAGCCTCGGGGACCCGACCGGTTTCGGATAGTTGGGCCAATGTGGCCCAGTTATCAAGTTTTTGTGCATTGGTTCAAAAATTCAAATCAGTTGAGAGTGGTGCGGGGTCTTTGAAAGCGTTCAGACGAAATTGTTTTGACAAACTTTTGGATGGAGAACCCCAAAATTTGAGGGTCTCATGTCTTGGAATAGTCCATTGTAAATATGAGTAGTGTGTCGGTTCGAAATAACGATAAACAGTTATTTAATTGGTTTTCTTCTTTTCTTTTTTTTTCAGCCCATATTCATCCACTCTTGGATGTAGGCCTCTTCCATATTTTTCCACAGCTTTCTGTTTTGTAGTGTAGATATCACGAATGGGTCTGTGATATAATGGGGTAGTGATGCGACTCAAACAGCCTCTGCTATCCAATTGTCAACCTATCCTGCACGCGGTGCACTCTGCCTATTAAGTATTAAAATTAATTAAAATAAGTATTTGTCTTGCTATTGATTTACGTACGATCTAGGAAGATCGGACTCATTTGATGTATAAAGGTTGGTATTTGTATCAGATCGATATTTTTAGGTGCTATTTACTTATTGGACGTACCTAATTAAACAGCAATAATCAAAATATTGAGTTTCTTTCGACCCGACACAAAGATACTCATGTGCTAGCCGGCATTACGATAACAATTAATGTGATTAAGGTAATATAATAACTAACGTTAAAATATTTCAAATAAATAATACGGTCATCGTTTCGGTTTGCTGCAAGTCATCATCAGCCAATTGCCGTGTCAAAACATTAAAAATTTTTTTCGGTGTAAAACTAACTTAAGTTCTATTAAATTAAAATCAGAAATTGTTTTTCCCTGTAACGTTAATAATTGATCTAGGTGTATTTTTGTGATTGTTACTATTTGTGTTTCGGCCAACATCAGACTATATGACAACAATGTAATGCAATGGCAGCAGCTATATCAACTTATAAAGTAGTTTTTAATGTTAGTTCTTTTACAAAAAGAGGAGCGTCTACTCTATTGTTTGAATTATTACATAATAAGAAACAAATCCTATTTAAAAAGAGCACACAAAAGGGATATCAAAAGCAGTATTGCTTGAACCAAAAGTAAAGGAAACTTTTGGGGTCAATTGTGTTAGACCTATAGAATTAAAATTAAAACTGACCAACGCTTTGACATTAATTCCAAACCTCAATTGATTAAGGATTAACTAAACGAAACTTTCCCAATTGTGCCATCTCGAACACAATCAAGGTCCAGTATCGAACAATTTAGTTACTGGGAATTAACTCCTGCGTATTTTCCCGAAATGTCCCTCTCCTGTAGGTAACTGCCCGCGATTCCCAGATATCCAGAAAGGGGCTATCGAAACATACACACATACAAAGAGAAACAGAGTAAAAGGGCGACCGATGGCCCTTCAATTGCTTCGGTCGGGAAACATTTAACGTTAACGCATCGCCTGATCGTCGTTGCACTTTGTTTCGGGACGGATTCGATGAGGTTGTTTCCTTAATTTTCTGGCGAAGAGGATATGGAAGAGAGAAAGAGAGAGGGAGAGAGAGAAAGAGAGAGGCGAAAAGGGAAAGTGGCCCTTTTCAAAGGGACGCTTTATAAGTTTTCGACATGAGGGCCCAATTAGTGCTGACGGACAAATGAAGCGCATAAATTCTATGTGTTTAGACCTTTACGGATCGGAGGATTTTCGAACGGACGTAATTGCTCTTTCTCTAATTAAGATCTCACTTGAGAGTATGTGTGCGTGCACTTTATCTCGCCGTAGACGAACATACCAAGCTATCAGCAGCTATTGGATAAATTGTTACATTCAATTTACAACCCGTATGATATTGAAACGCCTTCAAGTTGTTTCACCTACCACAGCGTACACACTAAATGACATACTTTTTTCTACATTTTTTAAAAAAAAATGCTTCCTAGTCACTGGTGCTTTCGATGAGATTTTTCTACACTTTAGGTTGTAATTGAGATACATTCTGAACTTCAAATGAAACATAAACACGTTATTACGTTGTTGTCAAGATTATATTTTTCTTAAACTATACTTTATGATGTCAGAATTTTTATGAATTCATAAAATATATTATGCTTTCCCCGAGACTTGTTTCTGCTTTAGCTCGGAAATGAGATAAATTCTGAATTATAGAAGAAATTAGGAAACGTTCAAATCTGGAGCCCAAAAAATATTCTGAACTAATGCAAAATTGTAAAAGGATATAAATGATATCTTCATGGATCCCTGACACTTGTTGGTTATCTGTGCTGGTTAGGTTGAAGTAGTGTTAGGTTACACCTCAGATCAATTCTAAATTTCATGGGATACAGGCAATTGTAATTGGTATCAATAAATCCTGGAGTGTTATTTGGAGATTCAATTTAATTTTGTTTAAATTCAGAGTTACGAAAGTTCGGAATGGAGTTGTAATAAGTTCACAACTCCAGAAGGAATTGAATGAGGTTATATAGGAATTGGGCATCTTATATTGTCACATACCAACGGCAGTATCTGGACTCCTGAGAATCCTGAAGTTCAGAATTTCTAGTAACTTTTCTGGTTAAATTTATGATTTTTGAAAGAATATGTATTTCTGAAGTTTTTGTTAGACTTGTTTGCGAATTTTCAACACCTTATGTCGGAGTTGTAAAAAATTCAGAAATTAAAGAGGAAGTTAAGAGTCCATCACCCGGCGAGAATTTAACGTTGTTGCGGGGTAAGAGACAAGGAAGAAGTAGCGGTAGGCGTAACTCTAATTCTCCCTTCCACTACTTTTTAACTAGCCAGGACTAAGTTAATTTTCCCACTAAGTTTAAATTCCCAAATATATACCATGGCAGCACTTTACAGCGAGTTTTCTAGCTACTGTAAGGGTTTAGGGAAAACATGATCCTAGGGTAGTGTATTATCTTATCAAAATGAAATAGGGTTCAATGAAGAGATAAAGGATCATTCTACATCGGTCTAGTAACAGAATTTTGAGTTTTCTCTTATTTTGGTCAAATTTTGATCTGAAAATAGTACGTAAAAGAGGGCAACTTTAGGGGCGGTTTTAAACGGACAAAAAGAAAATATCAAAAATCCGTTACTAGACCGACGTGTATTTGAGTTTTTCAGTTCGACTGGTTTTTACTTGAAAAAGAATATCTCAAATGATGTCCGAGGTATCATACTTCCCCCGTACCTCTAAAACCGCCTTAAATTGACTCGGGTGATGGACTCTTAAGAAAGTATTTGGAAATTGGACAGTTCGTATCATCCTGAAACTATACTTTCAAATCCTACGATATGTTTGATATACAATCTATCGTGTATATTTGCAAAAGGATACAAATAATATGTTCCTCAGATTAATAATATTTCACTTGTGCTTTCTTCTAACTTTATTTTAAATTAATTGATTGATTTGTTACGGAATTAATAGGTTATTAAGCTAGAAAAAATTAAAACACCATTACTTCCTAATTTTTGCTATTGTGGTAAGGGGAAGAGCAAATGAGTATTAGCATTCACTTTATTTGTGGAGTACACTTTGCTATTCAAGATATTGTTATATTCTCTATTTTACATTCATGTATAAATCTATATATAAATAAATAATAATAAATAAGAGATATATAACTAAAGGCCAATGAATAAAAATATTAAAAATATTCCACAATGCACAGTTAAAAACGTTTTTAACAATATTTCGTTTAAATATGATTACTCTTTTTTCTTCAGGCGAAATAAGGCTGCTATAATGCCTTTTCATGACTGTTTGGATAGTCATGTAAGTGATGGTGCGTTTCAAGATTTATTTCATTTTCCTTGTACCGTAATGGAGAAATCAATATCTCAATACTTTGGAAAGCCTATTTACAATCTCCACTTGTAACCCTGCTAGAGTTCTCTTTTGTAAAGCACAATCCTGATGGCTGAGCTTGCCGTTCCCCATACGGTTTTTACAGTGGGCAGTGATACACAGTCAGCCACGTTTCTTTACCCAGATATTGCGTTTATTAGTTCCTTATAATGGTTCTCTGTGTGGACTTCCATTTCAGTTTTGGATCTAGACAGATTCGTACAAACCTGGCAGGTTCGTTTCGGGTACTACCTGGAGAGCAAAAATAATTTTTGTATGTTCGGTAATATTGAAGTTATTTTAGCAAATGTGAGTGTCAATATCCTTTATCTTCTTTATTTTTAAATCCTCTGGTTCCAAGCACCGAATTGCTATGAAACTTTGTTTTCAAATTACACTGAATATTTTGCTTTATTCGAAGTAGTATAGAGTTCAAAGTCGTACAAAATGAAATGGGTGTATGTCTTCCTGAAGTTTCTGATATTTTCCTTACGATTTCTACAAACTCTAGATGATAATTATTGAGAAGACCTTTTAAACAACAGACACAACAAACTTGTAAAGATTAGTTATTTACACATATGATACAATGTTAACGGACGCGATTTAAACTAAAATCGTTTGAGGATAGATCCGCCATAAAACAGCACGGGGACATTTCATCCCCCGACTGCACCGCTCGACCATTTCTCACATTTCTCCATATGGTAACAATAAAATCATCGCTTCGTTTCCAGCTTGCAAAATTCCGAATGTGTTATTCTTAGAGCGGATCCTGTATATAATATCTTTATTGCGGCTACAAATTGCTGTACATTACAACACGTGACGATGTAGACGGAAAAATTGCAAATATGTGAGGGAACGTAGAGGATGGGTCGTATGTCAACGAGATGAGATTGGAGAGAAGGAAATGCACGTAGCCGTAGTAAAGATATAGATTGGAGCGCATTGATATGGGGAATTTAAAACAAGGAGTTGCATTTTTCCTGCGCTATGCGTTCCCAGGGGAGATTTACATCTATCGCCGAGTGCGATTCGAGAAGGGCTTTAATCAAGAAACCGTAAAGGATGTATTACTGTTTTACTGCAACAAATTCATAAGAATTTATCTATGTTTCTCACTTTTATTGGTTGTCAAGGAAGTATCAACCGTGCCCTTGTTCAGCCGTATTGAAAATTGACAGTTCCCGGATAAATCTATAGTGCAAAACGTTACTGAAAATTTTACTATATTAAATGACCTAAACTGAAAGTGTCCCTTATTTATCATACTATTGGTGTTTCATTTTTATAACCATAATAAATTTCAGTCAATCGACTGTAAAATCTGTTTTCAATTCAATATTTGTGTATAAAAGAAGGGGATGACACAGGAAACTGACCGCGGAGCTTTCCCGAATCTATTGGGAAAACTTTAGCGGTTTATAGACAAAAATCGGGGGTGAATTTTTTAGGGGTCGCCGCTCGGTTTTACGCCCTAACGGGTAAATTGACGTTTGACGTGATTTGGGTAAACAGATTGGGGGCCCGTTTCCGGAATATCGGATTGATCTAAAGGGGGATTTTGAAGAGGCCAATTCAGTTTTGTCCTTAAATGGATTGGATCGCAGGAACGATAAACGGCAGGAAAAACAATGGAAATGTTAGAAAAATTGGAGTGCTTGAATTTTTTTTAAAAAAATTCATTAGCTATATTTTTAATTTTGTGATTTGTGAATTTGCTTATTATAAATGTTTTCTTGTAATAGACAAATGGAACGTAAAGCTGCTTTTCGATATTAAATTCTTTCTTGACTTGAAATTACATTTTTTTTATTGTATTATAGGGTACAAGGCGATGACATACCGTAGAATTCTGAAGAAACTGACCACAGAATTTACTATACAGGGTGGTTAAATTTTCGATGCTCACCATTGTTATCTCGACACCGGTAAGAGATACAGGATGGTTTAAATTAGAGAAAAGTTGCCTTTTTTGAGGCAGATTATAAATCTGAAAAGAAATCTCTGATATGTTGATTGGTTCTTGAATTATAGCGGAAAAACGGGAAATTGCTTTTATCGAAAAATATTATTACCTCTTCAACCATTGACACTGTTGCAATAACACTTGGCAATGTTATGTTTTTTATAACACTGAGTCAAAAAATGTTAACGAAAATTTTCTAGATCGTCTGAATTTCAAGCTGCGATACTCAACTTTTTTTATTTCTTATCGGCGCCATATTGGATTTTAATGCCATTAGATAGACAAAAAAATTAGCTTTTTGGATCCCTAATTCGTTTACCCTAGCCATTTGTTTTTCTAATAATAAACAATTAGATACAAAAATTTCTCGAATAATTGAAATTCAAGCTATCGGGTAAACAGCGTAGACCGTGAAAAAACAATTGAATCTATAATAATGAAACTCACAAATTTTTAGAGCATTTATTAAAAAAAAAGAAATTAAATACTTAAAAAGGTGTAAATGAATTCAAAACATAGAACTTTTTTGAAAACTAATTTATGCGTAGTTACAGTATAACCAAATAAGCTTGTCGTCTGACCTTGACTTACGCACGGAAAAAAGGTAGTGGTCCACTATTGGTGGAAACAGTTAATTGTATCTCGAATGTGCTTGAGTGAGTGCATGAGTGTTTTCTAATAGATTTTCTCTACCCACTCTGCAAATCTCAGACGTCAGGCTTATTTGGTTCTACGTTCTACTGTAATAATTCGTAGGAATTGTTCAAAGTGTCCGCCATTATTTTCTATGCAAATATTAATCCTCAAATTCATTTCATTCACTGCTTTCCGAATAGTCTGCCTTGAAATGGACTGAATGGCATTTTGAATTTTGAAACGAAGGTGATCGATGTTTTCTGTTGCGGTTGCATACACATCGTCTTTTACTTTGCCCCACAGAAAGTAATCCATGGGACTCAAGCAAGGTAATCGTGGAGGCCAACGAACAGGTCCAAACGTGCCAAGCTATGAATTTGGAAATTGTGCATGTAAATAATCCCTAACGATGCGAGAGTTGTGAGAACCAGCTCCGTCTTGTTGAACCCACTCAAGATTACGAAGTGTTATTAATGGCAGTTCGTCAAACATATTTTCTAAATTAATTTCTATAAAATTGAAATAGGTAGGCCCATCTAGATGTCCATTAATAAAAAATGGACCTAGAACAGTATCATCTAAAATGCCAGCCCATACGTTTAGAGAATATCGAATTTGAGGCCTTCTTTGTCTAATCAAACGTGGATTCTCTGTGGCATAATGATGGCAATTTTTTCTATTGAACATTCTCAAGTTTGTAAATAGAGATTCATCAGTCGATAGGATTTTTCTTGGGAAGTATGGATCCCGTTGCAGTTTGTCACGAAACCAATAACAAAAGTCCAGCCTCCTGTTACCATCACCATGATGAAGAGTCTGTACACGTGTGAATTTGTAATCATGGAACTTGTGTCTTTTGATTATTTTCCTTACAGATGAATGAGCAATACCACATTCTTCAGCAATTTTACGACTGGAATTCTCTGGGTCTATCGTTAGTTGAGCCAAAACATTCACTTTGTTACCATTGACTTGTTTCCTATACGTCCTTTTCGGTCTACTGACTCTTTCCACAAAAAACCAAATTTCTGGAAATTCTCGTGAAGATGGTTCGGTGGGGTTGCTCCCTCTCTGGATACAAATTTAAATAAGTTTCAGCTGCCAATACAGAATTCCTGTTATTCAGTTCCATTCATTATTCATCAATTCCATTATTTTCAAAACTTTTTGAAACGACAGACCTCGAACGTTCATCCAGCACGGTTCACTGTTGACGGGTCTGGGCGAAATTATTCGCCTAGGCCGCCGAAAAAAAAACGTATTCAGCGTTCCTGACCAAAAAAATCAGGAACGTAGCTGGATCCGATACAACACTTCTGAGCCCAAACAGAAGTTCGCCAGACCTAAGAGCTGGTCCCAAATTTGAAATTTTTTGTTGAAAATTAAAATTTCCAGCACAATTCTTGTGGAAGGTTGCTTCAGCGTTGTCTTTAACCGTTGTGGACCTTCAAAAACATCAACAAAAGTAACAATTTGGGTGACAGTCGCTTCTTGGATAAAAAATGTGCGTCAAGCGAAGTCGCCTGGGCTCAAAATTCAAGTACTTTGAGGAATTTTGAGTTTTTGAGCCGCCGGGGACTTGGGAAATGCTATACTTATATGAAAATAGCATGCCAACCTTAGTGACATTGATCCCCTGTCAACTTCAAGAAAACATGTCGCTCATGGTTTGATATTGCCTAGCAAACAATGGATTTCTGGGGGCTCAATGAAATTTTTTTGGTATCAAGGTATTTTTGCCGGAATTTACAATTTTTTTTTCTCAAAGCCCTTAGGTCTGGCGAACTTCTGTTTGGGCTCAAAGTTTTGTATCGAATCCTGCTACGCTCCTGATTTTTTTGGTCAGAAACGCTGATGACTCTTTTTTTGCGGTCTGACGACTAATGGGACCCAGACCTTTCAACAGTGAACCACGGCGAATGAACTTTCTTTTAGCAGTTTCCAAAAGTTTAAAGCATTGCAAACATCTTTTGTTTGAAACTTTTTTCATAAAAATTGGTATTTTTACCAGTTATGGATGGTTGAAAATTTTTGGTTTTGGAGAAGAACATGAAAACCATTTTTTTTTTCTAGAAGCCCTTAGGTCTGGCTAACTTCTGTTTGAGCTCCAAAGTTTTGCATCGAGTCCAGCTACGCTCCTGTTTTTTTTTGTCAGGAAAGCTGATGATGTTTTTTTTTTTTGGCGCCCTGACGACTAATGGCGCCCAGACTCGTCAAAAGTGATCCATGTCGGATGAACTTTTTTTAAGCAGTTTCCAAAACTTTAAAGCATTGCAAACAACTCTTGTTTGAAACTTGTTTCATAAAAATGGGTATTTTTGCAAGTTATGGATTGTTGAAAAAAAACTTGGTTATACTACCCAGAAGAAGCTAACAAGCAGAAACACGTGTCGGTGGTTACCGTTTCTTAACGGGATTAGACGGGTAAGTCGTGTATTTTCTCTTGTACATTGTTTCCGTCGTTAATTTCACTGCTAAATTCCTTGAAAAAAGATTCGTGACAGTTGGCTATAGCTGGCCTCCGCGTCACAGACGGATTGTTGCCCTCGAATGGAGGGTCTTTCCTATATTAGGCGCCAATGTGCTTTACTGCCTACTGTTCGCGTTCTTTTTGAGTTGAATAAATTTTTTCCAAATGTCAAACATCGTGGTCATTCAAAACTTGGTTATACCACCCTGAAGAAGCTAACAAGCAGAAACACGTGTCGGTGGTTACCGATTCTTAACGGGATTAGACGGGTAAGTCGTGAATTTTCTCTTATACATATATATATATATATATATATATATATAAGAAAAATAAATTAATTCTCATACGATACAAATTCGACAAATATTTCGTCAAATGCGAATTTCACAAATTTGAAGAACGTTTACTCTGTGTTACGGGTTGCTAAAGCACTATCGTAATTTCGTAAAGAAGTTTTGCTTCCAGACTGTGTGTGTGAAGTACAAAAACGTTTTATGGCTTCAATTACTTCTTTTCTTATTATGTCTGATTCGTGTGTATTTCCTTCTCTATTTATATTACGTACCAATGTAAATAAAATTGTTCTATCCACCCTATCCTCATGAAAGTCCTTGCAATTTTATAATAAAATTTTGTTAACTCTGATGAGTTAAGTAATTTAAATTTGGAATTGTATTTATTTCGTAACGAATTGCTTTTAAAAGGAAATACGGTTGATTGTTTTAAATGCATATAACATTATTTTATCAGCGCAATTCCATAGACAACAACCCATGTCAAAACCCTGAACAGTCACAAATTTTCAACGTTTTTATTTATTTATTGTACTTTATATTTCTGTCCTTCTTCACGATCCCCATACACGTTCCAAATACAAATAAGGTCTCAGAGTTATGGAATCCGGATAAAGTATCGAATGTATCCTCTCCATTCTTTCTCTGTTAGCTGAATATTTCAACGGATCAAGTCAGATCTACAATATTCTCAGTCAATCGGTAATCCGGAGATTTATGGGGGTTTTATTCGGAAACCCGACTGGAAGTAGATATAAGTTTGATTGGTGGCGTGCACGAATTTAACCGCGATAGATATTATAGGGGATAACGTGACGGTTTAAAAAATATGTGAACGTGAAATTTTTAAACGTCGATAGGATGAGAGTAACATTTACCCCAATTGTGTAATGTTGCTTTTAATTTGGGAACCCATAACGTTATGTCTTTAAATCACGAATATTCATTAGGTACTTTGATCTTAAAAATGCTCCTTTTGAATTTTCCATGTTGCTGCAACACAATTTCTTCAATACATTTCGTAAGAGTTCGTTTATAATAAATTATTACAATCTCTTTCGCTTGTATGTATGGTTCGTCCTTTTGTTCGAGGGGTTGGCGTACTATACTTGTTACATTTAATAACAATTTTCTTTATATCTGATTTGGCGAATAAGCGGTTAAGCTTGAGTTTCTGGTATCATTTGATTAGGTGATTGTTTATTAAAGTCCTACCATTTTATTGATTATTTAAAAACGTTATCAATTCAACAATCAATGTAGATATTTTTAATAAGACAACCTAGTAAATGTATTTTTGTTATTTATATGTTGTCATATTACTTTCAAAACATGTTCAATGATCTGTCATGTTCCTCTAGGCCTTAGCTTTAACTTTGAAAGTGTTAAACAACATTGTATGTCAGGTGTTGAATGAGGACTATTATTTATTGGGTTCCCTTATAAGCACAGAACGACAGAAGATCGGTAGTAGGTGCTCGAAACATATTTCGATTTAATTAAAAATATCTACCTTAGATTGTGGTCCCTTTGGTTGGGGCGTTAGACGTGGATATCAATTACCCTTACCTCCGTGTATGGAACAATCTTTGGGAAGATTCCACGGTTGTTGTGTGTTACAATACATTATTATCCAAAATGTGGCAACGAGGATTTCTTTGTAGAGAGGACACCAATAAACCTTTTATTAATTTATTTGTGTTGTGTTAAATATGTAGATATTTGATTTAGACAATTTAAAATGTTTTTTTTAAGGAATTTAAGAACTAATTTAAATAGTTTGACAGGTAATAGTATATTTTACTAATTAAGTTAAAATTTCGGAAACATTATCCTACGCTTATATTAAAACTTAAAGATTTTGGAGTGTATTGTAGTCGCTCATACGGGTTCCAATAATATGCAGTTAGTTAAACCCTTGCAGGTAACTACTGAAATATTTACATCTCGACAGCTTTTCCTTTTTTCTTCTTTCACATTCTCTGATTATTACTTTAATTTATTATGTTCTCCACAGATGTCCATAATTGTGCCAATTTTATATTTAGGTTTTATTTCTGCTTCGTTGAATTTTGTACAACTCTCATTTATTATTGTTTTATTTTTATTAATATTTTTTATATACATTTTCTATATACTTTTCACTCGGAGGATATTTCAGTCACCTCTTTCCATGGCGTGGGAGATGATAAATGTTTACGATTTTTACTATTTTCTGTTAATTTGTTTGATTTTATCCTGATGACTTTGAATTTTCATTTTGACTGCACATATCGAAGGACGAAATAATTGATAGTTACAAGACGTGGGTAACAAAAAAAATAAGCGTTTATTTTATACACTATGGTGATTGTTTCTTACAGGCAGAGTGTAGCTGAAGATGAGACCTAGGGGCTCGAAACATGTCCTATTAATAAATACATTTGTTCCTGTTTAAACATCGTACGTGTTTCATTGGATAGGTGTGATTTTGAGACGTCTACTTATACTTCGTCTACCCATTTTTGGGTATGGACTTCTTCCGAAAGATTTTTGAATATTTTTAGTCTTTAAAAATAGTTGGTAATACTGGTGGGATTGTTACGAATCGATAGTGTTTGAATTACTTTCAATCAACTATAAATAAATTAATCTAACTATGGGATTTTATGTGATTGCAGACGAAGGGGCATTTTTATTTCTTTAATAACTCGGAGCGTTGATCAAGGTGGCCATGTACATTTTTTTGTTAGAATACGATAACAAAATGGTGAGTGCATAAATCCAACAATTCAATTTCAAAACGTCTTCAAAAAATTGTTGTGTGTAAAATTATTTCATGGATTTAATTGTAAGTAGTAACTTTACCCAATCAAAAATATAGACACTACTCAAAACAAGAGTACTGGTTTATCCAAACCGCCCAGCAAAGAACTCTAAATCTCATGCCAAATAAAACACGAATGGATATTTTTATAGTCAAAATATCTCATTAAAATTCTACAGTTTCCTTAAAATATTATACTGTAGTTAATTTGAGACTGAACGTAAGCATGATACGATGTAAGAACGGCCCGCCCCCCAAACATTATTGTAGATTAGGTGAGCATAGCTGAACCTACTGATTCCCATTGTAGAATGTTGGGCTTCCAGCCTCAATCACCCTCTAGTCCAGGTTTATTATTCGAAAAGACAAATTTTTAGCCGCTTTTATCAAGATCGTATTTACGTGTATACACGTATCACGTGTATTTAGCTATTTATATGAATGCAAAATCAGTTTCTGATTTTGAGAAGTGTGCTACCTGTGTCTTAGAAACATTAAGAAGAAGATTGTTTTTCACAAATCATTCTCCCAATGCATACATAGATTTAAACATCTTATCTACACATACCTGTTGGTAATTTCCACTGAAAATCTAGAATATGTCATGGGCATAAACAACCATACTCCAGTCAGTAACCCTGATAAGTCATTTATGTACCTTATGAAGATAGAGGACCCAGAATAGACCCTTGCTAGACCCCTGTCTTAGTACAATTGCTATCACATATGATAGTTTCTCCCAAAGTTCACGGTTTCAGTTACACAATGTTACCTTGTTACACTGTTAACAGTAACACCCTTCTGATCCTACACCTCTCTAGCTTGCTACACGGTATAGAATGATAAATAGTTTCAAACGCATTGGATAAATAAGGGATACGCTTGTAGTTATTTTGCCATCATTCACACAGCTTAAAATCAGCTTAAGAGTAATAGCATGAACTGTAAATTTTTTACGGAAACAATTTTATAAATATGACATTATGTGTTGGCGATCAAAGATTCCACCCTGTCTGATGTACATTAGTTTCTCAAAGACCTTACTAATTTTGAAAGCAGCTATATTGACATATAGTTGACAAATTTGTCCGCATCAACTTCTTTACGAATTGGCTTTATCAGGGCCTTTGTAACAAATGAGGAAACACTCCGATTAGTAACATTCAAGTTATTATATGGTTCAGTGGTGAACCAGATTTCAGTTTTCAGATTTCAGATTTCAGAACCAGTAATTCAGAGGCATGAAGTCGAAACCGGTCACTCATCTCTAAATAAAGCAGTTGGTTAAGACTTGGTGTTTTTCCTTTGGTTTAAATTGCCATGGCCAACTTTGAGAAGCTGGACAACCTTCGGTCGCTATTTCGCTGCAACTAATTACACGAGACTCGGAGTGAAGTTAAACGCAGCGGCGGGCCAATCAGTAGGGTTTCACGATACCGAGACGAGAGTGTTCAAAAAATACCGAGACCGAGACGAGAGTAAAATGACCGAGAGTCTCGTCGAGACGATATTAAATCTTTACGAGTCTCGGTCACAGTATTAGTTGAAAATTTTTCTTCGGCTATTCGACAGATATTTTCCTATACGCGTATAATTATCCGAAAGTTCAGCTTTATTGTACAGGTATAATAAATACATTCCGGATGTCATAAATGCATCCACCCTCGTTTAGCAACCTTATTTGTGGCTAACAATAGGCAGGTATATAGGTAGGTTATAGATGAAAAGATGAAAAACAGAAGAAGGTTTGTCCAAAATTTAAATTATTATTAACATTATTATAACTACTTACTTATCGGACGAAGATTAAATTAATTAAAATTAAAAAGATTAAAAAGATTTATTAAATGACGACTCTAAAATGGCTAAAGATATTTTAGCAATTATTGCTACAACAGTACCTGTCGAAAGACTTTTTTCAAAGGCAAGTCAAATTTTAACAAAACACAAACAGGTACTAAACGATGATGCCCTTAAATTTCTTCTTTATATCAACTCTTGGGTCAATAGTGATTTGGCAAAGGAAATTTGTGAAATTGATATCGAAAATATTAAATAAATAATTAATTAATACTTATGCATTTAAAATAGGTAGGTACCTATCTAGTTTTGTTTTGAGTAAAAATAACAGTAGGTATAAGGAACAGAAAATTGTCATTGTATATACATAATGTGGGTATGTTATCTATTTAGTATATTTTAGTGTTTAGTATCAGGGTAACATAATAATAATATCAATTCATTATATCATAATAATAATATGTTAATAATTATATCTGAATTATTATTATAATAATTTTAGGTAAATTTCTATATCTTAATATATTTATATATACTAGTACCTTATTTCTTACATATTATTTTATTTTACAAGTTTGTTTAATTTCATATGTTTTTAATAAGTCAGAAAAGGAAATATCAAAGCTTTAATGTCTTTTGGTTATTTTATTTTCATTACAATTTTTTTCATATTTGATTAAAAAACACAAAAGGGGCGAGAGTAAGACGAGACCGAGACGATAGCGAGACCGAGACGAGATTAATTTTACTTTACTCTCGGCGATACCGAGACGCGAGTGGGCAAATTTCGGTCTCGCGAGAACGAGACCGATATTCCGGCAACTCTCGGTATCGTCTCGATCTCGTGAAACCCTACCAATCAGGAGCCGCGATTTCACAGGCGAGTTCTAATGATGCGATCGCTTCAGACTGAGGTATTTAAATGTAGAAATTGTGTAAATTATGTAATGTGATGTTTTGTTTGTGGAGTAGTTTTGAAAAATATCCTATGGATGTAGTCATATATGCAATTTTATTGTAATTTAATTGCCAATCTCCTGTATCATTAATTGAATGTGTTGGTAATTACATAGACTACTAGTTCACCACAAATGGTTTTCTCGGCCCTTTTGTGTTTTAATCTTACTTGCGAAATTTAATCATGTTTTTATAATGGTTTAATTTATTGTGTGCATCGATGAACAATCGATCGATCATCGACTGCAATGGACAGTACTCCTGTTTGATCTTGGGAGTGGATGTAAGGAACAGGTCCGTGAAATAACTGCACTTTCAATTATTAACAAACTAAACGATTATTTATTCACCAGCAAAATTGATTTGAGGTGGGGGTTAGCGTGTATGGTCGAGACGATCCGACGAGAGAGACTGAAACACCTGCAGCCTGACGCGATAGAGGCGCTCGGCCTAACAGCAAAAAGTGTATGTGTGTGAGTGAGCGATATGGTAACTGTACAGTGTGTGAGATTACATAGATGTATGATGTATTAACACTAACATGATCATAACATATAACTAACATTACCGCCCACCTCATTTTAAACATTTTAAAATGATATAATTTCAAAAAAACATAAGGAAGGTTAGGATCAAGCTGAAATGTAAAATTTAAATTATTTTTTTTTATGTGAATTATGTGACTTGATCTCAACCTTATAAAATTTATCAAAACTTTAACGTTATTAATGAATCACGCATCACGAAATATATTTTAATCTAAATAACTTCATGGCGTAGAATTCAGTCTTCTTTTCTTCAATCTTCCAACGTCGCGCTGTCGAGAAGTTTCACTAATTTGGTGATTGGACGTCGAAGCTTCGTAGTAGCGGTTTGGACATCTACCACTCGCACCAGATCGTCATCACCGGGAAAGGTCTTGGTAACTCGACCTAGTGGCCATCGAGTAGGAGCAGTCGTCTCGCTTCTAATCAAGACTAAGTCGCCGACGTGAAAATCGGGCTGACGATCGTTCCATTTACTGCGGCGCTGAAGTTGAAGAAGGTAATCATGTGACCAGTGCTTCCAAAATTGTTGGACGAACTGAATCATGCGGAACATGTAAGGACCTGCGTATTCGACTCCGGAGTTGGAAGATGGTCGAGCAGGTTGAACACGACTGGCTGGAAGATCGCCCATCATCTGGTATAAACTTGATGCTTGGTACCGCTTGCACGTGACACAATTTCGGACGTATGTCTTTATTCGGAGCTTGGCTTTGATAACCCAGAATTGACGTCGGATGTGTACCAAACACAACTGAGTCCCTCCGTGTATCGTAGCCTTGTGTGCGTCCGCGATTACCAGATCCGTGAACCGGGAGTTCGTAGGAAGGATGATCGGGTATTTCTCGTCGTAAGAGAGAAGGGCGTGTTTTAGTCGACCGCCCACCCTGATGACTCCATCATTAGCGACAGCGTTAAGCGTTTTAAGGTAATGAGTCCTACCTAGCTCCCCACCCTGTTGAAGAATTTTCAATTCGTCGGGCAAGTGAGAGAGCTGCGTCAGTCTGCCCCACAGTGCAGCAGATGAGCGAAGTTCGAGCTGTGTGAGCTTCGAGTCAGCAGAAAGTGGTCGGTTGGCGAGAAATGGAGACACTTTATTGAGAAGCTCTGCTCTTCCGATCAAATTTCTTATGAACTTGAGGATGTACGTGGTTACACGTAGCATGCGACCTAAATCTGAGTACTGGTTGATGAGATCCCTGACCGGCGGTTTGGTTGCCGTTGAGCTAACTTGAAGTGAGATCACCGGCGGTTGCTCTGGCTCTTTGACTGGAGTTTTCACTCGAGATTTATCGGACGCAATGTCGTGTGTTTGAGACCATGTCAACGAGCTCTCAGACAATCTCTTGGGACCGTGACACCAAATTTCATTGTTTTTGAAGTTCCAAGCCTCTGACCCAACAGGAACTTGATTAGCCTGAGTGGCAGGATCAGCCGAATGACCTGGAGTTTGAGCCTGAAGCTCAGTGAGGTAATCCTTGAACTGCCCATTAATAGTCAAATAGGCTTCTTCTGTTGCATCGTAAATATTCTCCCTGAAGTATTGATGCGTTGGGTCAATGTCCTCGCTATCGAGGAGCTCCTCATGATTTTCGTCAAATTTGACCCAAAGCTCACGCAACATCTCCATTCTCGACACACAAGCTCCAGCTGTCATCTTGGCTTGACCAAGCTTTCTAAAGTTTGCAAAAATACGGCTAATGCGCTCTTGCAGCACAATCTGTTTGTCAGGTGTAGCCATTGTGTCAACACGAGACAGGGGATTTGTGTAAGAAGAGGAAAAACAAAAAAAAAATTAGAAAAAAAACGAAAAAGAAAATTCAATATTCCACCCTCAGGTGGCTTCGTGTATAGCTTACACCAAGCCAAAAAATAAATGAAAGATGATTGAAAATAAGTGACAAACCAAATCAAGCAAAACCAATCAATTATCTACAAATGTTATGGCGGGAAGAGATTTTCCACTAAGCCAAGCAATGTAATGCGTGCAGGAGAAAAAAAAGAAATGCTCAAAGTTTAAACCAAATTTACACTACCACGTATTGAAATGCATGAAAAGATGAAAAAAGAAATGATAATTCGTTATTGTAAACGACCAAAGGAAAAAAGAAATGGTATTTTGTACTAATCCTAGATAAGCTCCATGAAAATAACCAAACCAAATATAAAGCGAATACTTGACACTTTGACAGGCACCAATCTCAAAACTTGATGCGAGTCCCAGTATTCGAATGAGAAAAAAAAATCAAAAATCAACACACAAGTTCAAATGATGTAAGTCTGTGATTTTAGATCCTTCACACGAGTCAAATGCACAACCCACTGTTGTGTATGACAAGAAAAGCAATTGAAAAACAATCTTGATGCTATGCGATACTCTCTCCAATGTGAAACTCAATTTTCCAATGATTCTGCAAAAATAGTATCGACCAAACTCAAAAGTACTCTTTGTTATGAGTTATGATAAAGCCAATCTTTACCAAAACTCTGTTTTAAATCTCTGATGGATGAAAGAATCTTGTAGCGTTACCAAATCACCTCAGCAGTAGACATACCCAATATATGTCAACAGGTATCCTTGCAAATCTCCAATTTTTCATCGTTGAATTTGGAAAAAATTATATGTCAAGTTTCCACAAAACTTGATTAAACTATTTTTTGCTTTTTAAAAACAATCTGATTATTTAAAGTTGATGTTTACCAAAATAAATAGCGTTGATTTCTCATATGCACGTGATCAACATACATCAACACATATATTGCTAAATTTTATAGTATTTATTTTGAAAATTTGAAATAAATTGCATAACCAGTCTCTACTAGTTGTATTTTAGCTTTTTATCACTTTATTGTAAAGCTGTCGCTGTCCAAAGAACAAATTGATAGAAAAAAGTTGTGTTTTTGTGGCAGCAGATGAAAACTCCTGCGTCTCACAATGTATCAATATGAACAATTTACTGAGTCTCTTCATAAATATTGACAAAATTGCATCTCCAGACTCCACACAAAATTTCACAACTTATTTGAGCTTTAAAATTTAATTTCAACGACTTCCAATGCTTGAGCTGTTTCAAAAGTTGTGATTACCGATACAAAAAATGAGATATCTTAATTTCTCTTTGAAAAACTTTCAATTTTGATGTGAATAGTTAATATTTATCTTGTGGATGCTCAAAAAAAATATAAAAAATTATTGGTACTATTAAAACCTAAATTTGGCTTTTCACAGTTCTCTTGAAAAATTTTCAGCGTCTCAGCTCCAAGTTTTTTTTTCCAAAATTTCACCTGTCCAATTTGTCGCACAGAAATTTATTTACGGTGAACAAGCAATGTATAAGGGACCTAATATTGACTTCATACTACTCAGCCAGAAATTTAAGAAGTATATGAACTCCGTGAAAACTTACCCTGGAGCAGACATTTATAGCGACCACAATCCAGTAGTAATGGACTTTAAACTCAAAAGATTCCCGAAAGTTGTAAGAAAACGAGTAGCAAGAAAAGTGGATGTCACACAACTGAAAAACCCCATAAGAAAGAAAGAAATAAGTCTCAAGATCGAGAAAGAACTAGAAACGATAACACAATCGATACAGAGTGAGGATGTCGAAAGAACATGGAATGCTTTAAAAACTAAAATAACAAAGATCCAAGAAAAAGACATTGGATACACTAAAAACAACAGAAAACAAGAATGGATAACACAAGAAATCATGGACCTCATGAATGAAAGACGAAAATACAAAACAAACCCAACAGAATACAAGCATCTCAATAAAATCATTAGGAAAAAGTGCAGAGAAGCTAAAGAAAATTGGATGTCAACAAAATGTCAAGAAATCGAACAACTTCAAGAAAGATATGACACCTTCAATGTTCACAAGAAAGTAAAAGAAATGACAGGCAGACACAGAAAACGACAAGAAACAATCTTAAGAGACAACAATAACAAGATAATCCTGGGAACAGAAGACAAACTTACGAGATGGAAAGAATACATCCAAACACTTTTCGATGATGACAGACCCTGTGTTCCACCGCCCACAGTCAATCAAATAAATGAAAAAGGCCCAGAAATAACTAGGGAAGAAGTGATTCATGCAATAAAAGCACAGAAAAATGGAAAAGCTACTGGTCCCGACAAAATCAACGTCGAGATATTCAAATTAATCGCAGAAAATGAAAGCAAAAGCCTAGACTTGATAACATCATTGTTCAACAAAATATATAACTCCGGTAAAATACCATCAGACTGGCTAAAGTCAACATTCGTAACATTACCAAAAAAACCGAATTCATCAAAATGCGATGATTATAGGATAATAAGCCTGATGTCTCATGTCCTTAAAATTTTTCTAAGAATCATCCACACACGAATATACAAGAAATGCGAATACCAGATGGATAACACTCAGTTCGGATTCCGAAACGGACTGGGAACGCGTGAAGCTCTTTTCTCCCTAAATGTACTGACACAACGATGCAGAGACATGAATGTAGATGTATATGCATGTTTCATAGACTACAGAAAAGCGTTCGATTGCGTTAACCATCAAAAGATGATAGAAATCCTAAGAACAACCGGGGTCGACGAACAGGACTTACACGTCATCTCAGAACTCTATTGGCACCAAACGGCAACAGTTCAAATAGAACAAACAACATCGGAAGATATGTGGATTAGGCGGGGAGTACGTCAGGGTTGCGTCTTGTCTCCGCTCCTGTTTAATTTGTATTCGGAGGCCATATTTAGAGAAGCATTAGATGAGGCCCAGGGTGGAATCAAGATCAACGGAACTACGATAAATAACATAAGGTACGCTGACGATACCGTTCTAATAGCAAACAACGCACAAGAACTACAAAGTATAATAAATGCCGTAGTTCGTCATAGTGAAATGTTCGGCTTATATCTCAATGTCGCCAAAACCAAACTCCTGGTCTTTTCGAAAACGCCAATAGACGTACATATACACGTCAAGGGACAAACAATAGAACAGGTAACCTCGATAAAATATTTAGGAGCTAATATCAACAGCCAGTGTAACCCGAAAAGGGAAATATATTCAAGGATTGAACAAGCGAGGAAAACACTCATGAGCATGAAAACATTTTTTTACAAGATCAGACCTTAGTCTAGAGCTCAGAATTCGAATGGTTAGATGTTACGTTTTCCCTGTCTTACTCTACGGGTGTGAAAGCTGGACAATGGACACACAAACAGAAAAAAGGATAGAGGCTTTTGAAATGTACATATACAGAAGGATGCTACGAATTTCATGGATTCAAAGGATTACTAACGACGAAGTACTCCAACGTATGAAAAAACAAAAAGAGCTGCTAAACACCATCAAAGAAAGAAAAATTCAATACTTGGGTCATGTGCTGAGGGGTGAAAAATATGATCTACTTCGACTCATAATAGAAGGCAAAATACAGGGTAAAAGATCAGTAGGAAGACGCCAGAATTCATGGCTGAAGGACCTGAGGAGATGGTTTGACCGCTCATCTACAGAAATATTCCGTGCTGCAGTTTCCAAAACTACAATTGCCATTTGGATCGCCAACCTCCGGAAGGAGAAGGCGCACTAAGAAGAAGAAGGGACCTAATCAGCTAGTTATAACGCTTGAAAAAACACTTGATTGAAAAAGGGAGTGCAAAATGATATGTGGAAAGTAGCAGTCCAAGCTAACTCTGTGCTCGAGTCCAGCATGCAAAGGCCAAAGAAAACAAAAAATTGAAACGACTTTACCAAAGCAGCGCAGGTAGAGTGTGTATGTAGGTGAAAACACTCTTCTCCAGTCTCATTGCCAGATTTCACTTGACTTTCTTGATTGTGGCAACGTCGCGGGTGAACAGCGCTCTGCTGTGCCGACTTCTCGCTGCGATACTATGCTGTTGCTGGCTCTCTCCGCTGACCGCTCTCGTCCGCGAAGTGGACTCGTCCTCTCTCGTTGGCGGGATGGATTGATGAACTCGTCTGCTTACTTTATGTGGTTGTTGAGCAACCAATTTGCTCCTTGACGCCGTCAAATGACGTCACTCGTAGTTGTTGAGCAACCAATTTGCTCCTTGACGCCGCCAAATGACGTCACTCGTAGTTGTTGAGCAACCAATTTGCTCCTTGACGCCGCCAAATGACGTCACTCGTAGTTGTTGAGCAACCAATTTGCTCCTTGACGCCGTCAAATGACGTCACTCGTAGTTGTTGAGCAACCAATTTGCTCCTTGACGCCGCCAAATGACGTCACTCCGAATCCTCTCGTCCTCGTTTGAAGTTGGATCGCCTGTTGTAGTCAACCCGCGAGATCGTGATCGTGATCTCCGATTCCGACTACCTTGGAAGTTTGCGTGTGTACGGCTGGCCTTGAGAACTTCGCTCCGAAATTCTCTGTGTTCTCTCTTGAAGAGAAAACCGTCAGCACACACAAACACCACACACTATCACAGTACCACAATGATGCAACACACTGTCGAGTGCACAGGAAACTCTTTTTTCTTGCAGCTCCAAAACCAAAAGGTCACGATTTGTTGCGATGGCTGCGATCGACGTTTTTCTCCTCCTCACTCGATTTTGATTTTCTCTTGGCCGCTGATCCGGCGTTCGAAGGACCAAATGTTTGATCTTGGGAGTGGATGTAAGGAACAGGTCCGTGAAATAACTGCACTTTCGATTATTAACAAACTAAACGATTATTTATTCACCAGCAAAATTGATTTGAGGTGGGGGTTAGCGTGTATGGTCGAGACGATCCGACGAGAGAGACTGAAACACCTGCAGCCTGACGCGATAGAGGCGCTCGGCCTAACAGCAAAAAGTGTATGTGTGTGAGTGAGCGATATGGTAACTGTACAGTGTGTGAGATTACATAGATGTATGATGTATTAGCACTAACATGATCATAACATATAACTAACAACTCCTGAGAGGAGATTAGGTATATCTTTAGCAAATTTCTGATAAGGCCTTCTTAAATTTTATTTTACTGCTTAAGGGTGTGCCGGTTGGTGTCAACCAAATATGCCAACCGGACATTTGCCCATTCGAATATATTTGCACATTTTATTTCATTACTCTTAACTTAAATAACTCTATACAATAAAACAATAGCTGTTGCTCTACAGAGACCACGTTGTTTTTGCTGAAAAAATAATATATTGATTTAAACCTAAAAAAACAGTACTCTGATACCTTTGAAAAATTACTAGAAGGAACGTTAGTTTCCATTTCAAACGTCGGAAGTTTGGAGAACTGGAACTATTTCGTTTTTGGGTTGATCGAAAAAGATGATTCCGTGAAATTTTATATAGAAAAACTTTTGCACATACGTTTATCCATGAAAAATTGGGAACAATATTTTCTGAAATATTTCAGTTTAAAAAGCGTTATATTTTGATTTAATAAGGCAGATATGATAAACGTATAAACCGTATTTCAGTAAGCATCAGCCGGTGTGAGAATTTAAGTATTATCCACCGCCTAAACACAACTTATCCTCGCGACGAAAACAAAATTTAATTATCTCGCAGGAAACTCAAAACTCAGCTAGTTAGCTCGGATCCCGCATTCAAAGGAAATAATAACGATTCAACTTCAAAATAGATACTCGAAGTGAGAATGTCAATACGACTGGCCACCCCTCGCCCGAAACCACCCCCGCCCCCACCCGCCGTGGAACAATTGATACCGCGCTATAATTCTAGACGTCACACGGTACGCTAATGATAAAGAAGGCGTTGAGATAAGTTCATGGTAGTGGTCAGTTTCGAAATGCACGGTGCAGAACTAAAGTTAGCCGTGATTGTTTCGTTTGTTTCGAGTATCTGAAGCATGGATAAACAATGGGGTATTGAAACTATACGGCCGACGTCGTCGTCGTCGTGTGTGTGGTGTGCATGGCCGTGCTGGACCTTACGAGGACAAAAGGTAGTTTGTGTGTGTATGTATATATGTCCATATAGTATAGACGTACCTACGAGGATTCGCAGTGAAAGTCGATAAGGGGAATAACATCGGCTGGGGAGTCTATCTATTCGGTTCTCGATTCGTTCCCGAAGAAACTAGAAAGTAAAAAACATACCAAAAGAATTTAAAATTAATTTGGTCACATTACAATACGAATGATTGTTTATAACAACAAATAGTAGGGATTATACTGAATATACGAGGTCTCCTATTATTTATACACAAACTGGGAATAATAGACAAAGATATTTATTTTGAGTCATATCTGTCTTAGGCCATAGGTTACAGATTGAAAGTCAAATACATTTGCGAAAAATAAAAATTTCTCAGATCGAGGTAGTGTTGATTTGATAGAACTGTGTACAGAACTCGTTCTGAAAAGAAATTTCCAACAAGTGTTTAATATAGCTGCAGCTACAAGCTTAAAAACCAGCAACATTCAAGACAAATGTAATGGATACTATCAGCCGAAAGCTCACGGGCCTCATCGGCAGGCTTCTTATTCTTGGTCCACTATGATTTCCGCGTGTTCTCACTATCGCTATATTTGATTGTTGGATGAACTTTCAATTTGTTGTACACAGAAAAATGCGCTTTGGTAATGAAACAGCCTAGGCTGCACTAGAATCAGGAATGAGACTTATTTTTTTTATTACCAATATTCTATCAACTGTGAGAGCTTATAGCCATCGCTGTAGGAAACATTTATGGACATTTTCCCCAAAAATAAGCCATATAACGGTCTTATAAAATCTCGAAATCTTTGAGGTTCGAGAATTCGAGGGTTCAATTGAAAGAATGTAATTATTGAAATATTCTACCAATTTTGGAATGATTTTTACACCCTTTCAGACAGGCTGTAACTATCAAACCAGTTGCCTTTCAATTTGTTATAACCTTTAGATATCTTAAAGATTCATAGTTTTGCAAACTGTTCGTCCATTGTTTATTGACGGAATAACATCTATCTCGAATAATTTATAATCATTCATATTATTTCCATTTCATCAATAGATCGTCTTTATACGAAGCTCTTAATGCGCTTAATTCCTCTTATGTAGCCGAAAAAACCGTACGTACCGTAGTTTCACAAATTCCCCAATTTCTCCACTCCAAAGGAGCAGCCCCTCCGGTGGTGTTTTTTTTCTTCCTCCTCCGTTCTAGAATTAAAACACTCCTCCCATTTAATGGTCCAGCACCGAGGGCCATCTTTTATGGGTGATATCTTTATCGGCCCACTCGGATGTTCAATCAGTTCGAGTGGAGAAACAGTTTCCGTATTTTTAGAAACAAGAGGAAACGTCTCTATTTCCAGGACGGAGGGCGGGTGAGGGCGGTTTCGGGGCGGCTGCCCGGGGGAGGGAGGCAGGGGCGGTGGTAGGGGGGACGTTTAGGGAAATAGTGAAAGTTGGGGAGGGCAGTGATGTGTGGAGGGATCCAATTAATAGCCGGGATCGAGATCTATAAGTGGGTGAGGAGTTATAGGACGGAAGGGTTTGTTTTGCGTTGAACGGCAGGCTATGTAAAAATAGGGGGAACTAAAAGGCTTAAAGTCGACCACACAAAATTATTTAATTTATCAGTGTATTTACAGATTGGGAAAGGGACGTGTTTTAAACCTCTAGGGGCCATCATCTGACGAACGGCTGAAGAAAAGGTACCAAAACGTGTGTGGATAAAGTGGAAATTAATTATGCATATACCTATAGTTACTGTTATTTTCGTGAATATGTAAAACACAACAAAATGTGTTCCTATACGGGAAAAAGACAAGAAAATATTTTCGCTTCAAAAGAACTCCAGAGAATCGGGAATACAGCAGATATTATTCTAAATATTACAGAAAGGATCTAGTATCTTGAAACTACTACTAGTTAAACTAGTAGTTTTTCAATAGCAAGTAGTACTAATTACTACTGGCCAGTAGTACTAGTAGTTTTTGATTAGTAGTTTTTCAAATAATAATAATATTTCACTAGCACTACTAGTGAAATTGATTGATTATTCTAGAAGGTTCATGCCCATTGGCAGTCACCTGTTTAAGGTAAATATTTACATGAATAAATATAACTTTTTAATCTATATACATTTCAGATTTATACACTTTATCGGAATCTCGAAGAATCAAGTGGTTTGTGTCGTTTCAGTCTTCTTTGGTCTCTCTTCACTCAGAAGTTGTTCTGCCAGATGATTTGGATGTATGGCGAGCTTGTTTTTATATTTAGCCCCATAGTTGGCTATCTCTTTCTTGACTGATTGCATCTGTAGATCGTCGGATATTACTTTATTTGGTACAAACCAGGGAGCATCGATAATCATTCGCAGTATTTTTGCTTGCCATCTTTCAAGGATCTCAATGTTTGAGTTTGCTGTGAACCCCCAGAGCTGTATCCCGTAGGTCCAGACAGGATTCAAAATTGCTTTATATACTCGCAACTTGTTTTCTAGAGACAGGTGTGAGTTTCGACCAATAAGCCAGTACATTTTTTGGACTTTATGTCCCAGTTGCTTTCTCTTAGTCCAGACGTGTGTCTTCCAAGTAAGCCTGCGATCCAAGTGCATGCCTAGGTATTTTACAGATTCGGCCTGCGGTGTTTGCTTCCCGTTTAGCGTCAGAGCCGGGCATGTTTTCCGTCGTAGCGCAAATGTGACCAGTAGATTTTTGTTCATTATCCGTAATACGCTACTTTTTAAGCCATTCTTGAATCATATTGAGGTTCTTTTGTACTTGAGCGGAGGCAATCACTGGATCTTTATGTGAGGCCAGAATTGCCGTATCATCAGCAAAAGTTGATGTCTGGGTTTCGTTGTTTGTTGGCAGGTCGCACGTGTATAACAAGTAGAGTAGTGGCCCCAAGACGCTTCCTTGTGGAACCCCTGATCTTATCTGGTAAAGGCCTACTTGTTGCCCATGATGTCTTACCAGAAAATATCTGTCACTGAGATATGATTTCAGGATCTGGAATGAAGGAACTTCCTAATTTTGTAGAGTAGCCCTTTGTGCCAAACTTTGTCAAACGCTTGTGAGACGTCTAGGAAATCAGCCGAACAGTAATTCTTACTTTCCAAATCATTATTTATTTTCCTGACTATTCTATGAACTTGTTCGATAGTGGTGTCTCGTTCACGAAACCCAAATTCATGGTGAGGTAATATGTTTTTCAGTTCTGGGTGTATTCTTGTAGCAAGAAGCTTCTCCAGTATTTTGGATAGTACTGGCAATAAACTTATAAGCCGATATGAGGTAGGAATAGATGGATCCTTTCCTGGCTTTTGTAGAAGTATAATTTGAGAGACCTTCCAAAGCGATGGGAAGTAGCCAATTCTTATAGTTGCGTTGTAGATGATGGTCAAAAGTCTTATTACCTATTCTGGCAATTCTTTTATGATTTTTCCGGTGATTAAATCATAGCCTGTGGCTTTTTTCGTTTTTAGTCCTGTGCGAATTATGCCTTTAACCTCTTTTACTGAAAAGGGCTTCAGAGCTGCCTCCACTGGTAATGGTTCATGTAGATACAAGTCAATTTCATTTTCCTCCTCAGCCGATGACTCACTGGGAAATGGTTCGAAAACCTTGCATAGGTGTTCAGCAAAACTTCGTACTTTTCTTTATCGCTTCTCGCCCATTGCCCATTCTCAAAGTTTATAGGTGGGACATTTTGTACGGGTTGTTTTATAGATTTTGTTGCTTTCCATAGGGAGTAATCAGTATTTTCTGTGGGTGATATGTTGGTCAAGTATTCTGCTATTTCATGATTTCTTTCGGCTTGAATTCGTTCCTTCAATTCCTTAACTAGCTTATTTAGTTTGCTCTTATCTTCAGGGGAACGAGTTATTTGCCATTTTTTCCTGATCTTACGTTTTTGTTGAATTTTCCGCATTATCTCTGCCGAACACCTACCCTGAGTATCGTTTTGAGAGTCTGGTGGAGTGGCCGCCCAAGCTGCTTGTTGTATCGTTACGTTCAATATGTCGATTGCTAGCTCCAGGTCTTCTGGAGTTTTAAGCAAAATATTGCAATTTATTTTGTCCTTTACAAGACTGCGAAACAGTGTCCAGTTGGTTCTTTTGTTATGCAGTATTTGATTGTTTTTATTCTTTTGACAGAGATTTGAGCTTATTGTAGTAATAAGGGGCGAGTGGTCCGAGGAGAGATCAAGACTTGATTCAGTTTTCATATTTTTTTCAGGTATTCCCTTAACAATGCAGAAGTCAATTACATCCGGCGTTTTGCTCATGTCTGTTGGCCAATATGTCGGTTCTCCAGCTGATAATGGTATCAGATTATTCTCTACCATTGATTCGTACAATTGTCTACCTTTAGGTGTGGGAATATGTGATCTAGAACCACACCAAGGGTGTTTGGCGTTGAAATCACCACCTACTATAAATCTGTGGCCTAGTGTGCTAAAGAAGTCTGTGTATTTTCCTTTATTTATGTTGTGTTTTGGTGGGCAGTATATGGCAGCCAACGTAATTGGGCCAAAATGATCTTTCACTGTGATGCTTGTTGCTTATAGGAAATCTGTGGAGTACTTGTTGTTTTCAAAATGTTCAACAGTATTTTTGACTATCACAGCTGTACCACCGTGTGCCTTCCCACTAGGGTGTTGGATATGGTATAGACTGTATTTCGGAATTTTGCAGAAGTTTTTTTGCGTGAAATATGTTTCAGATATAAGCATTACATCGATATTATGGTTTAATAGAAATTTTCTATTAAATTAAATTTAATACATACAATATTTACATAGGCAATGAGGAGAAATCTGGTGGATTGAAAACAAAATACCACCTTAAATCTTAGCGAAAAATCATTACAAAGTAGACTTAATGATTGTTTTAGAAATAATACAATGCCTCGAATTCTTTAACTGTCTAAAAATGTTTAAATGGACTATGGTTTGTATTCAAATAAAACTTTGTATTATAAAGGATCTATAATGCTAAAATAAGCTAAACATTAACAAAGGTCTATATAATAGCATTATGGACACGATTATTAGACGAGTCGTGGATATATCTTAAAAATGACACATCCACCAGAAAGTTTCATAACAAATTTGAACTTTGATAAAACATTGTTTTGATGTCGTGTTATGATGAAACATTGATATGTGTACATTAATAAAATACTTATTGAAAATACAAGAAAAACCATAGGTAATTTGCAATATTCAGAAAATTTGATAAAGTATTTTATATAATCTGGATTTCACTGTGAAAATGGATGATTGATTAATACTAAAATTGTGGACATGGTTTAAACATTTCACATATCCAAAGGAAGAGGTACTCATAGTCACCCTATCACAGGTATGTAATGCATTATCCAACCATTTTTATATTAATAAATTAATAGATATGTTTCGGGCAATCTTGTGTTCATCATCAGCAATAATCTGTGTAAAGGGGTAACATTTTTTTATATCAAGAGTATAAGTAAAATATGTGCACTTACGGTAGACACATATTCTATAATGCATTACCATTTCTTGGACATTATTTCATACATTTCAAACTGTTTAAAATGTAAAAAACTAATGATACCGCTTGATGCACGAAATTTTATTGAAAATAGAAACAAGTTGTACAATTTATAGAGAAACTTTTACAATATATTGTTTAAAATACAATGTTTCTAAAAATGGTATCAAAATTCTTAAGCGAAAGTTTTACTATAGAAATTTTAGTGGTGTTCCGTTATACGAACAGAATATTTTTAAGATTAGAATAACTGTTAGATTACTTTAAAAGCTCTTAATCTGTCATGAGCATACTCATTGTTCGGAAACCTTTTTGTTGCAGATGACCTAAAATATCTCTTTGGTACTATTTATTGTAGCTTTATTTGCTTGAGACAATTCGAAAAATCCTCAGAAAATCTGAAAGGCTGCAGAAAATACCGGAAAAACGCCTCTTAACGAAGACGGATAAATTATACAACAGACAATCGTAGGTGTGCGTAAAAGATCGAAACGTCCCAGATTCTGAACATCCCGCGTCGGATTTCGCCCTATATAACATATGCATAGCGATCTGCATATGCGGACTATGTTAATTGGACTAATTGTAGACAGTAGTCGGTACGTCACTTGCTCGTATCGCCTGTCTTCCCACCTATTGACATGTATATTAGCAGTTTGATAGAGATGTATGGTAGCGATTCCGGGAGAGCACGAATTACACACGCACACACACATACAAACGACGACGACGTCACACGGGCACAAATCATCCCATAAAGGGAATCAACGTCGGGATTTGCACTCGATACGAATTAGAATTAATTAGGAATAGGAAAGGGGGGGGCAGACGGGGGGACACGCGGGGTTACATCCTTCCCCCCAAGACGTGACTGCTGGATGATTGAAGACAGACGGATGCGGTGAATAACAAACGGCTCCTCGACGAAAAATGTGATTAATATTGCGATACTGTAAGAATATTGATATTACTTGGATAGTAAATTGGGAGTTGTTGCAAATCGCTTTCTTCAGGCTAGATACTTACACAACCAGTCTACGATTTAGTTTGGCAATCTTTACAATGGGTCCAAAATAATCTTAATCAACTTTTAATTTAATAATCATTGGAACTCCTAATAGATTAAAGATAAAAAATAAAAGAATAAAATTTTAAGCACTAAAAATCGAACTTCCTTGTTTATTCTTTTATTTACTTTGAATTAAAATTACCAAAGGTGTAACATAAAATTCTTTTTTCAGCACTATAAGCATTTGTGACGAGAAAGAAATAGCATTTTCACATTAACTAAAGTTTGTATGTATAGGCGACTCTATAGTTTGACAGTTAATATTAGTCGAACAGTTTTTACACTAATCAATACTCTTACCATAGCCCTATTTAGGTACACTGTTTCAAGTATTGTTTTTACCACTTTTATGATAAGTTGTAGAGTTGCAACTGTTTTATCATCTTCTTGTAGCTGATTACTAAATAATGTCGCTTTTATAACACCGTTGTTTAATCCAGGTACCTACTACTTTATATTACTTTCATAAACATTTCGCCTCCTTCTCGTATTGTAATTATGCAATTCAGAAATATGTTCAAGTGTAGTGTAACTTTTTTTAAATTTATTTATTATTATTCTACATTATAATTTATTAGTCTTATCCAGTTTAAATATTATAGTTAAGTTATAGTTTCCTAGCTTCATATATAAACAATCCGAGCTTGTTTACTTAATAATAATTCTTATAATAATATTTATTATAAAGTAAATATTATTTTTATAACCATATTTTGCAAAATTTACATTCTTTCTTCAAAACTTATTTACTCTATGTATTAAGTGACATTGCGTGCCTGATATGACATAGAAAATATGCATTGTGCATGTGCATAAAATTGTTTTTTCATGAGTTTGATATGTCCTACGCTGATAAATTGTCATGATAATTAGGCAAGTTTCATTATTGTTGTTAGTATGGTCCAAACAGAAAACCTTTTCAATGTTTAGATTTCGAAATATTGAGAAACATATCATTTTTAAATGTTACATCACTTACGTATCAAACATGAAAAAGAGATTCTAAATAAAAAATTGCTTGTGGTGACATTGTACTACAAAGGAATTGGAGGTAATTGCACCATTACGAGAGGAGATGAAATATGAGCATAATCCATGAAATTGAGTCCCCGAACAATTTTAATTGACTCGTTTAAGGAATATTTGGACAATTATTGTACATTTATATTTCAGAGAAGATTCCAATTTCAACTGTATACTGCCACCTGCACATGAAACTCTGTGAAATTAGACAAAAGTAGATTTAAACAGGATAGCAACATGGTATAATGGGTATATAATTTATTTAGGAACACACCCTTGAATTCGATTCCATATAAAATATTGAAAACAAGGTTAACTCGATATTTAAATAGCAAAATTCATGAGAAATGACGTTTGACTTGCTGTTTTCAACAATTTTATTATTCATTCATTATTTATATTTAGGTATATTATTTATTTATTTATGTTCATTCTTAATATATTTTACTTTGATGTTACATAGGTTTCTACTAACTGCATTTCCAAAATGGCTTTCCGTTATGTATCCCGTTGATTACCTTGATCCCTTCGATAATAAATTTGATAATTAATCACTGATCTGCACTTAAAACCCGAAATCGCATATTTCTCGCAGAAGTATGTTTAATAACGATACATACGATAATACCCCTCTGTAGATGTCAAGCATGTGACGGCACCAGAAACGTGACCAATTGCAGAGCGTTTTCGAACAAGTGACCGAGCTACAGTTACAGAAAAAATATCAATTAAGTACGTTTTATATTAAAATTATATTCGAATAATTTATAGAACATATTTAAATACTTCAGTCTTTTAGAACGGTAACAGTTGGAGCTATATATTTGTTGCAGTGAAATACCCTAATATTCATTTTTCTAAAAAAAGCACATAGTCACTAAGTTTCTTTTTTTAGAAAGTTAGTGTGTATTTCCACCCTCAAAGTTGTTGTATCGTTAAATAAACTTTCCCCTTCCCGTGTACGTGTTCACCCATTAGGAGTTCGGCCAAGGACACGCTTCCAATGGATTTATTGCCATCCAAAGTTACTTTTACCACTCTCGGACAACTTCGAGTTAATGTTAAACTTCTCTAATGAATTGGTGCGAATTCGGTCCGAATCGAGGCATAACGACCGAAAGGTTACAATGACGATTGTCTCCGCTTTACCGGCAACACTTTGTGAGCCCGAAATCATGCGAGTAAGTACGTGTTTATTATCCTATCTAAGTTTTTGTGGCGGCGCGCGATTTTTTCCGCCGTTCCTTCGATCCGAGGCGCTGATAAAATGTTTCCGAGGCAGCGACGAAAATTCCTCGCGATCGTGATTTACGAGACGCGCCACGTGAAAATAGGCAATAAAAATCAAGCTTTTGATATTTCGAGTCGATAAATACTCGATATGAAATAAAGATTGTGTCCGTTGGGCTCATAAAATTCCGAGAACCACTCGGAATCATCGGCTACCATTATTTTTAGCGTTCTTAGATCGAAAGATAAAAAAAAGAGAAATGCTACTTGAATAAATATGAACATACACGGCGGGTTTTCTATATTTACTTCAAAACTGGCTTAAACTGATTTACGGGTAAACGTTGACATAGAAAATTCTTTGCCACATGTGAAATCAAGTGCATGAATTGAAATTTATATGTGCCGACTACATGAATCTGCTGGTAACACTGAATTGATCCAATCAGGACAGTTTTGTTCATTTTCAACTATTTTATAGTGGTGCGGATGCTCGCCTTTTACCTGAATTTCTGTCCTTCACATCAACATTTTTCGTCGCCTCTCTGCCTATTACACTACTAATCCAGTTAACGTAGTCATTTTTTAACGTTTTACGACATTAATTCATAATCGGATGGGAGTGACCAAATGTTGTAGGCTCTGATTAGTTGATCATACATATATAGTTTTAAACAATCAAAAAGTGTGCATTAACAAATGGGAGGGGTCCATAGTTAGCAGAAACAAGTTTGTTGATTCTATAAGCCAAAGTATGCATTTTGACGAGAAAAGTTTCAAATATAAGTTGTAGAGAACTTAAAACCCTACAATTTGAGCTGCAGCACGATTAATTTTGTTAAATATTTATTGCAAAAATACCAAAAAACCACTGAAAATGGTCATTTTTCGCATATTATTGCAAAAATAATATGATTTAGGTTTTTACTACTTTAAAAGCTAGCTTTTAAAATTCCAAACCTAAACAGCTTTTATAAAAGTCAATTGGTTAATTTGTTGCTTAGATATTGCTATTTGTTTATCCCAAGACGCATAATGTTCATTGCTGTTACGTTTTTTTGGACAAACATTTCGAGGTGCACAAAGGCTTATTCTCTTCATAAATAACCAAATTTTCATATCACGTTAAGAAAATATAATAAAAACAATTGTCAACCCCTTATTTATCACTTAAAAAAAGGGGGTGATTTTATTTATAAACAAATAGACCTGGAGCCATTTTCATAACCTGTACAAATTTCTGACTTACAAATTCAGATAGCTGGATTGAAAGCGGAGAATTGAAAAGAAACAACAACTTTTTTCGACCAATAGGAGCCGAGATAGGATTTTTTTAAAAATTCGCAGCCCTTTTATTTATCATAATTAAGAAGTGAATTTTGCCATATCCGATAGTTAAATATTTATAATTTTTTAAATGTCTATTAGATAAGAAAAAAACGATTGTTATTGTTAAAAAAGCTGTATGATGCAGTTTATGCAGAATAAAGGTGTATAGGTACTCTCGAACTTCGCGATAGTGCGAGTGGTGGGGATGGCAGTTGGCAATCGCTCGCGCTGAGACGACCGAATTGAAGCGTTTAGATCCTCAGAGCGCGGACAAAATAATATATATTATTATATATTAATATAAATAAAGCGGATAAATAAGGGGTTGACAATTGTTTTGGAACTTTAGTTCCTTTTGCCAGGAATTGGGGAGCGAGGGTGGTCGCGCCGCAAAAAATCTGACCGTTAAATGAAATGCGTTACCGGAAAGCGTTACCTCGGCAGCGTTCGTAGCGGCTCGGAGGCGTTCGTAGTGGCTCCGTGGGGGGGGGAGATAGGGAGAGTGGGAGAGAGTGGAGGGGTGAGGGAGAGAGTGTAGGGGTGAGGGAGAGAGTGAGAGAGAGAGAGAGAGAGAGAGAGAGAAAGTGAGAGAGAGCGAGAGAGAGAGAGAGAGTGTGGGAGAGAGAAGAGAGAGAGAGAGAGAGAGAGAGAGAGAGAGAGAGAGAGAGAGAGAGACCGACCACGCGCTTGACGCACCGAGGAACAATATTCCATTGCCTTACTTATAGTAGAACCAATGCTGTGTATTAATGCAATGCCCGTCTTACTGTCGCTGTTTTTCTTAACTTAACGGTAAGGAGCGATTTGTATTCAGAAACGTCACTTAAATAAATCTTGGCTGAGAAATTTTTAAGTCGCTATTTTTGGAACTTTAGTTCCTTACGTCAGGTGTTGGGGAGCGAGGGTGGTCGCGCGGCAAAAAATCTGACCGTTAAATGGAATGCGTTACCGGAATGCGTTACCGGGCCGAGCCACTACGAACGCTGCCGAGCCGCTACGATCGCTCGCCGCTCGCTATCTCTGTCTCTCGTTGAGTCGTTCGCTGTCTTTGTTTCAATGATCGAATGCACAGACTAGATCTGAATACGTAGTTCGTACCAATCAACTTAATGATAAAATTTTTATAATTATTATATGGGTGTTTTTTTTTTAAATTTCACCTCATAGTGGGCTGTGGATAGTGTTTGTGAATGCGCCTTACTAAAGAATGTAAGAATTGACATAACCTCACTTTTTTAATAAAAATTGAAACGGCTCCAATCGGTTAATAGTGTCTTGAAAAAGACAGCTCACTCATCTACGCCTAATTAATAGAGCCACGATGTCTTTTTCAAGACACTAGTAACGGATTGAAGCAGTTTCAATTTTTATTAAAAAAGTGAGGTTATGTCAATTTTGACATTTTTTAGTAAGGCGCATTCACAAACACTATCCTTAGCCTACTATGAGGTAAAATTAAAAAAAAAACACCCGATATGTTTTTGTTAAATGAAGATTAATCCAGAGTAAAATAAATTTTTATATTTATATGTGTGTATATATTTATTGATTCAACATATTGAGAACGATATTCCATTTCCTTACTTATGCTGTGTATTATATGCCCGTCTTACTGTCGCTGTTTCACGTTAAACATTACAGTTTTATTAAGAAATAATTTAAAAAAATGGTTATTAATTAAAAGGAACTAAAGTTCCTAACTCGTGTCCCGCGACACGTTTCATGTTATTTTTATTTTTCATAACGGGATATGAAAATTTTGTTATTCGTGATGACAATAAGCCTTTGTTCACCTCGAAATGTTTATCCAAAAAGACGTAACAGCAATGAACATTATGCGTCTTGGGATAAACAAATAGCACTATCTCAGCAACAAATTAACCAATTGACTTTTATAAAGGCTGTTGAGGTTTTGAATTTTAAAAGCTAGCTTTTAAAGTAGTAAAAACCTAAATCATATTATTTTTGCAATAAATAATCAATATGCGAAAAATGACCATTTTCAGTGGTTTTTTGGCATTTTTCCAATAAATATTTAACAAAATTAATCGTGCTGCAGCTCAAATTGTAGGGTTTTAAATTCTCTACAACTCATATTTGAAACTTTTCTCGCCAAAATGCATACTTTGGCTTGTATAATCAAAAATATTGTTTTTGCTTACTTTGGACCCCTCCCATTTGTTAATGCACACTTTTTGAATGTTTAAAACTATATAGGCATGATCAACTAATCAGAGCCTACAACATTTGACAACTCCCTTCCGGTTATGAATTAATGTCGTGAAAAATCTACACAGACGGCGCTATACTAGCTTGTCGCTCCATCGGTTTCGGGGTTGTCCTAAACTCCTACGTCCTAAGGATGATTTGTCGCGTGCAATTCTGACTATTCTTCTGTCGTCCATTCTACTGATATGCTCATTCCATTTCTTTTTTCTAACCAGTACCCACTCATTAACGTTTTCTACCATGCATCTTCTTTTGATGTTTTCGTTTCTCTCTCTGTCCAAGAGCGTTTTCTTAGATAATCTACGAAATACATTCATTTCGGTCCTCTATAGTAATGTAGTAATTGTATTTTTTCCACTGTGCCAGGTCGAGTTTCTGCGGTGTATGTCATAATTGGTCTTACAGTTGTTTTGTAAATTCTTGATGTGGTTTCTATTTTAATATTTTCATTTCGCCATAATGTGTCATTTAAGCAACGTGCTTTTCCTGTTGCATTAGTTGTCTGTGTTCTTACCTCTGCCTTATCATCACCATAACCTAAGATTTATATGCCTAAATATTTAAATTTTATTTCCTGCTGGGTAATTTTGCTGTTAACTTTCAGTTTACACCTTAATGGTGTTTTTGATGTTGTCATGCACGTAGCTTTCTGGGTCGATATCATCATATTAAGTGATTTGGCAGTACTTAATAATCGCTTTAGATCGTTTTCATTCTTAGCCATCAGTACGGCGTCATCGTCATAGAACAGGACAGTAATTTCATGCTTGGGCATTCTGTATCCTTTCAGTAACCGTACGCTTCTTATTATTTCGTCCATAATGTTGTTGAAAAGAAGAGGGCTCAGGGCCCTTGTCGAACACCACGACCCACACCTATTGGATCAGTCAGGACCGCATTTATTTTAGATTGAATTTGATGTTCTTCGTATTATCACAGTCCTAAGGGCGTTAGGTCGAGAGGGGTGCTCTGGTTGGGGGTGGTAGATCAGAAAAAAAGGAAAAAGCATAAACAGATCTAATGACATTTACTGGCAACTAATTGCAGGAGAGAGAAAGAGACCATGATAAGGTCTGGTAAGGATTTGGTGTTAAACACCAAAAACGAAAAGAAAAATAATGAAATGGTGAACAAACATATGCTTGAAAAGTCTCCAGGGAGCCTGTAGGGGTAGCTGGTGCAGAAATCGCATCACAAAGGACATCTCTCCTCACACAAGACAGCAGACGGGCACATAGTTTAACTGGCAGCGTCTCCGGATACTTGACTGATACTTCACTCATTAATCGATTCAGATGGCCCCGTATTTATTCAGCCGATGGTGTTTATAATTTTCCGTGCGCTGCTTGGTTCAATTAAACATACGTGCCTCGCCAGGAGATTATTTTGTCAGGTCATGTTATGTTGATTCGCGTTATTGTTCAGGATGCCTGTCCTCCTTCTGGATCCCTGCGAGATCGGTCGGGACAATATATATATATATTTTCAGTGGTTTTGATGTGGTTATGTGGGATTGGCCTATTGGAAGGAAGATGCATAAAGTTATTTAACTGCACACCATCGAACGCTTTTTCCAAATCTATAAAAACATGTTTGCTAGTCTGTCGTATTCGATTGATTTTTCTGCTATCTGTCTTACGACAAAATCTGCATCTATACATGATCTACCCGATCTGAATCCTTGCTGTTCATCTACTAATGATGTTAAGTTATTAATTTTGTTGTAAGTTTCAGTGTAGTGTTTAAGGAATTTATACCACTGTAGTCTGAGTGCAATTATTATCTCCTATTTTAAGCATAAGAATAGTGATGCCTAATAGTCAGGAACGTTCTTGATAATCCCCAATTATAAAAACAACAAAGTCTTGAGATATATCAAACTGCCGACGTTTCGTTCATCATTATGAACATAGTCATGGCAATGACATGTTATCAAGATTGGAAAATGTTATATCTTTATCTATCTTTTTTATCTTTATTTACCTTTCAATTTAGTAATTGTATACATATAGCCTCTAAGTGAGAAGCTTAGAAGCTTAAATATAAGTCAATCAGTATAATCCAGTGCCTATAGTGGTATTTACCATGAGAGTAATTATTTCGGGTTGGTTCTTATTTACAAGAGTAAAATTGTATCAACTGGATGGATGTAATTTGAGTAACAAAATAGCTAATCTTTCTCGCATATAAATTCGTTGAGGCATTTAGGGTAACGTTATAATTGGAAAAGGTCAATACTTCTAAAGACTTCAATGACTTTAATTCTTTAAAACGGTTTCAAAGATATAAAGTGATATAAAGGAGTGAAACAGGTTAATCCATCAAATTCATTGGGTTTCGGTAACATGTTATTAACAAATGAAGAATGAATTATAACAATGTGAGTCTTTTTTTCTTGATACACTTACACCCTTGTTCTTTAATGTTAAAAATAATCTTCACGTTTGAACAATGCAAAATGCATTACAGGATAAGCAAAAAAAATTGTAAACTCCTGATTTGGAAATTGGAGGAATAGTGTGCAGTGTGCTTCGTTTTTACTAAATTCTAACCGAAATTGCTTCACTTTATTCTTCAATATATTCAAAATGTATTGAAGAAACAGCCACAATGATGTTCGAATGCTGGACAATTATACGCCATAGTCTGGCATTTTGATCTATACACTTTCAGCAGCGAAATATACGATTTTTGAAGAAAAATTCTTATGAGAATTAGCGTCTACTTAAAGAACCTATAAAATAAATATTGTACATAGTGGATAATTTATTTATTTTCAACAAATTTATCACTATTTATTATATATTTTATTTGACGTAGTTTCTGGTCTGAGAAGACAAGACGTTTAGTATTTCGACATACGAGAGATTAAAAATGTAATTTGCAGTAGATATATATACCTACTGCATACACATGTAGCACACATATAATATATGTGACACGTACACTACAAAAATTCTGGAATTATTCCATACAGCAACGCCTACTTTTAATTCTTTGGAAATAACGTCTATTAATCCGGAATTATTAATCATACTCTCCTGTTAAGGGCGGTATATTCTAGTATACCTATCAATATAATACCTTGCATAATAAACTAATAACAATACACCATTTTTTTTAATTAATGTAAATCAAAAACATATGCACCATATGATTGCTGTCACAGTTACTGTTTGTTAAGATCAATTAATAATTATTCAATAAATAACTTATGCTAATTATTTGTTAAATTAACATTAGCGGAGCTAGGAAGCTTTAAGTAATTCTTTCAAATTTAGTTTTTTTGTATAGTCATTTTAAAAACTGTCAATTTTTGCACAATCAAATTATCTCTACCTACACCTAATGCATTAAAAATAATGGAAGGAAAACCTACGCATACCCAGTTATCTATAGTTGTTTAAGATATATAATAGAAAAAAAATTAATTTAATTCCTAAATTATTTTCCATAAATCGGGTCTCATATGTCTCCTCCTTCATCGTTTAATATAACCTGCCTAGTTTACAAACAATCCCCGCTTACGGTTAATGGCTTTAAATATTTATCGAAAATACAGCATTCGGCCGATAATTTATTGCGTTTCCTCAAACCCTACAAATCTGACTCTAAAGGAAACCACCTACTTAAAAGACCCCTTCGAAATTATCCACGCAATGAAATATATCATCCCCCTATTTTTTTGCCCAATAACAATTTTACAGCATCCCGCTGTTCCTTTGACCCTTTACGGTCAAATCCCAGAAAAAAGGAACTTATGGCAAGACATCCCGCCAGTGGAAGTCCTCGTGACCTTTTAAAATTGGAGGGGTGGGCATATTGATATATCCCCGTTTGTCAAATTTGCGGGAAACGGATACGGGGATAGTTGAGGCAAAAAATAACAATATGAAATATGGAAAGGTTTCAACATTTGGACCGTCCTAAGTAGTAGTAGGTGGCTTTGCGATTCGCGACATTGGGAAATGGACCAGGGTTTTGATTAAACCGAATCGAACTGAATTGAAAGCGGGCCACTGAAGTTTAGTTACAGCGACACTTTGAGAAATTACAAGCTCTTTATTTAGTATGAGTACATGTGGAAGGAGGTACGTGGTTTTCTTACAGGTTACACGGAAACAAAAGAGACAAAGGAGGGTTATGTTCGACAAACAGGTTAGTATTGATATGGATCAAGAAATCGATAACAATGATGTTTCATGTATATACGTATTTAGTTATGATAGATATTCTAGAATATTTTGTTTGTTATTTTTTAATAAACTATATCACTTTCGATGGAAACCAGGAGAACACAGAAGATCACAGAAGGAAAGGAATAATCTCACTGGCTGGTTCTAGCATTACGAAATTTAACTTTATCTTCGAGATGTAGTAAATAGTTGTAGATTGTATACTTTAACCAGTAGCAATTGAAACACACTACAAAATCTGAATTTACCGAGGACATTCGAAAAGAGCCCGTTATCTCTATACAAAACACATGGGACTTATTTCTTTGCTTATTCAGAAAGGCACTGGTATATTTTAAAATGCAGGTGTACGTGTTCGTGCAGTCGCCCAAGTGAAATCGTATGTGTGAATGTATGGTTATCTACAGGCAAAGAATTAAAGGGTCCATTGGGTCGTAAAATTTTTTTTTACCACAGCGGCATTTCGTTTGTGTCTTCTTCGTCTTCTATGGAGCAGGTGTTCTTCTTCTTCGGCATTTATACTCGAGAAGCAGTGGTGTGTGTATGTGTGTGCCATTTATTTATACTATTTGAAAGTGAATTCATTGTTAGAGTTATTATCCGTAATGATACGCCCATGGACGACCAGGCGGCACCACTTAAAAAGCCATTAAGTGTTTTTGTTACCGTTCCAGTTCGGATTGGACAAAGTATACTTAAATTGGAGATGTCCGATCTTTTGTTCATGACCTGTAATTCTTTTTTAATGTGGATCATTTCCAAAAAGGTTCGTTTGTGTACATTCCTTTCCATTTGTACGATCTCAGACTCATCAAAATTGATAGAGTGTTTGGTATCTAAGGCATGTTCAGTCAAAGCACAAGTTTTTCTTTTGCACTTGATGTCACTTTTGTGAGAAGAAATTTGACCCTTCAAGTTTCTGGAAGTTTGCCCAACATAATTCAGATTACAGTCTCTACATGGAATCTTGTATATAAGTTTACTTCTATCAAGTGATTTGATAGGAGTTTATGTTTTTGTAAATAACGATGAGACTGTTTTCATATGTCTTCTGGCAATTCTAAAAGGTTGTTGGCCGAACGTGTTAATCAGTCTTGAAATGAGCTCTCTGATAAAGGGTAAAGATCTATATCTGATCGTCTGAATTTCTTCTTCGATGACTTGGTCATCAAGAGTTTGTTGAAACTGTGGCTCAGTAAACGTGTCATTGGAGAAAATTTCTGAAAAATGAGTGGCACTTTCATTAAGATCCAAAGATGCAAACCATGTATTAAACAGAATCTTGTTAATGATATTATTGGGGAACGAGATTTCTAGTAAGATAGTTTTAAGCTTGCATAAGTCCTCTTGTAGAAAATTGCGATGTGATATTTTAGACACCCTGTGCTCTAGGGCTGATATTAGACTTAATTTCGTCTTAAACGGGTGGTAAGAAAAGTACTTGATGAATCTATTACTACACATAGGTTTTCTGTACCAACGTGTACGTAGAGTGCCTTCAGCATCTCTAAGCACGAACATATCGAGAAAGGGAATACTGTTGTTGGTCTCTTTTTCGACGGTGAATTGGATATGTTTATCGATACCGTTAAATATCACTAATGTTTCATCAATTCTGTTCTGTGGTAACGCCGATTTAAGATCGCCAACATATCTTTTAATGGTGTTTTTTCTACAGCGACTCTTATCAATTCATCCAGGGCCAAGTTGGCCAATGAAGGTGAAAGGGATGAGCCCATAGGTGTGCCAAAGATCTGGTCCTGAAACAACACATAGTTGGTTTCGAACACCAATTTAATCAAGCTTTTAAATGATACCATTGACAAATTAGTCAACAGAGATATATTTTGCCAGGCTTTTTCTGCACTCTCCATACCATATCAAGAGGTAGATTAGTAAAAAGAGAACCCACATCAAAACAGACAAACAAAAAGTCTTCTGGAATCTTGTAATCATTTATGAATTCGCTGAATGTAAAGGAATCATTTGTATAATATTCGTTGTCTGTATCGTAAGCTTTATTAAGAATTTCAGCCAAGAAGCTAGCTAATTTGCAATTCGAAGCATCGATGGATGATGTAATAGGGCGCATAGACAAGGTGGGCTTATGTATTTTAGGAAGTGTGTAAAACCTCGGAGCTATAGTATTATATGATGTTAGGTGTTTTTTTTGTGACTTCATCGACTTCATCTTTAAAGCAAAGTACGGCAATGATTTTGTTAATTTTCTGTTGAAAGCCAACTGTGGGGTCTCTATTTCACTGCTTATAGTATCTGTTATCACGCAATAATTCCAGACTTTTTCCTAAGTAATCGTCCTTGTTCATGATCACACTGACATTCCCTTTATCACTTCTCACTACGTAAATGTTATACCTCAGCCACACTATGCTCCTCGCGCTGCTACTCGCTCTGCTCCTCGCGCTGCCGTTGTATTGCCCTCTCTGGCCATACACTGCTCTCCTCGCGCAATTAATCGCCACACAAACGCAAAATTAAAATTTATTGAAAATTTGATTCTACGGTATGGATCAAATGACATTTCTACATTAAATTTCATTAAATGTGTATCTAATCGTTCCAGTGCTTCTTTATGAATTAGGTAAATTATTGACATACACGTTTATATGTACTTACAAAAAGTACATTTTTTTAAATACGTAGCTTAATGGCGAATTGATGTTTTAATAAGTTGTGGTAAAATTAATAAAATTGTTTAATGTGTTCTGAGTACCTACTATAATTTTGACAAAGTATAGGTATTTTACAAATTTCTAACCCATAATATTAAATTCTTGTAATATATTTTTTACATACATTTAATATTTATTTTACGTCCTTTTCGAAGGTCTTCCGGCCACTACCTCCCGGATTATGTACCCGCCAGGTTACTGGACAGATTACATCTCCCTTTTGGTTGGTAGCTACATACCATATGTTTAAACTTATGTTGTTTATGTTTTGGATCCCAAATAACTGGCTCTGCAGCCAAAAAATCAATAAATATTAGTTTTTTCGTTGCTCCATTCTTTGCTCGCACTCTGGGCGTAATATGACCCCAATTTAAAAATTTCAAGAAAACAAGAAAAACTTTTGAGATATCAATATGCAATACGTCGATTTCGATGTAAAAAATTACGGGGAACAAACTGGTGTAGTTATTTTTGCCTTATCTGTTGTAGTTTTCGACATTTCGCGCAAAACAATTTTATTTGCCGTTTTCATCCCTTTGTCGGGGGTTGCGGTCAAAAATATTGTCAGATTTGGGTTCCTGAGGGGCAAAACCATAATAGTATGTTTTATTTTTCATATTGAAGCGAATATTAATTCAATGAGGATTTCATTGGACTACACGTGCGATGTGCGATTGTGTGGCCAGATACTCGCGCTCATATTGCCAGTCCTTTGACTCGCGCCCGAAAAACCGACAAACCAGGGAAGGATGGGCATGACGAGGAGCAAGACGTGCGGCAGTCGAGTATCGTGGCTACACTACTTCTCTCGTTACTTCCCTCGCTACTCGACGAGTGTGTGGCAGGGGCATTAGGATTCGATTTTAAAAAATGTTTACATTGATTACATAATATAGAAAAAAAAATCGTGATGTGTTCATCAGAGTACTTTCTCATATATAGGGTGTTTCAATATGCGTTTGCCAAATCCAAACGGGAAATAGATACGGTTAATTTAAGCAAAAAAAAGTTTATTTCATACTAATTCAATGGTAGAATATATATTCTAAATTTAAAATAAATTCTTGTAGCAAATTTTGAGAAAAATTCAAAAACCGAAAAACCACAAGTATAAAGTGCTGTTCACAGATGATTTAGCCGAACACGTTACAAACCTTTTTATACATATTTAATCGCACAACAAATTTTCAAAGTTTAAAAAGAATTCTTGGAACGAATTCCGAGAATAATACAAAAAACCCAAAATCGACAAGTATAAAGTATCCTTCACAGAAGATTTAGCCAAAAACGTTAGAAAACTTTTTTATACATATTCAATAGTAGACTAAATATTCAAAGTTTAAAAAAAATTCGTGGAGTGGATTACGAAAAAAATTGAAAAAACCGAAAATTGACTAGTATAAAGTGCCCTTCACAGAAGATTTAGCCAAAATCGTTGGGAAACTTTTTTATAGGTATTTAATCGTACAATAAACATTCAAAGTTTAAAAAAAATTCTTGGAGCGAATTTCGAGAAAAATTCAAAAAACCTAAAAACGACAAGAGTAAACAATCCTTTTATCCTGGCCGATTTTTATGAAAAGCTTATTCTCACATCCTGGTATGGTACAAAGTCTAAATACAAAGTTGTGACCGTTTGTGGTTTTTGGTTTTTGAGAAAATCCTACCACAGACACACATACACACATACACACATACACACATACACACATACATACAGACGGTTTTCCAAAAACATGTTTTTTGGACTCAGGGGACCTCAAAACGTTCAGAAATGCTAATAACTCAATTTCGAAAAATCGACCCGATTACAATACTTTCTCATATATGAGTACCTCATATGAGAAAGTAATAATGTGATTGTTTGTTGTTAGAAAGCGAATACAAAAAGTTCGTTATGTAACGTTTTTATTATTTACTAAGACTAAACACTACACTATTTGTCCTAATTAATTTATTACTAACTCTTAACACCTATAATCTATTTCACACAGAGATGTTTTATTTATTTAACTCGCGCGCTCGAATGTTTACACACCGGTTCTTCAACTGTCTCGCCTTGGGTCCGGCATTCCTTATATACCAGGTATAAGCCTTCTGGAACTTTCGCGATAATCGCTAGAATATTCGATTTTCCAGGAACCCGTTATCGCATCGAACCTTCTCGGCTCTTCGGCCGTCGGCTTCGACCCGTCCTTCTCAGGATCGCAATTCGGAGAACTTGTGTAGCTCCCGGCGTGTTTATACCGCGGCGAGCCGTTTCGTTACAGTTAGAACATTAGTATATTGTGCTCCAGTACATCCTTTTTCATCAGTGGTAGCTTCAATTCCTGATAAAATAAATTCTAGATCTGCTAAAATGTTTCTAATGTTAATATCTCTGATGCTAGGTACTATAGCAAATTTAGGGCCTAGAGAGAGAATCTTTTTAGCCTTTTCAGGGATGTTAACATTGGTGAGATTTTTACACCATTTATCATGCACAATAACTTTGTTTGAGACCATACTTTGTAGGTTGGAAAATTTAGCTACATTTCTTCTTTTAAGCAGATTAAATTCCTTCTAGTAAATTTCGTGTTGCCTGATATTCTATTTTTGTAGGATGTTTGTTGTAGGAGAATTTCTTTTAACCGAGGTTTAGTTTTATTTAGTCGTTTGTTGAGTGAATTGATTTCGAAAAAAGTGACTTTTATTTCTAAGCTTAGAATGTCCTAGATCCTGTTCTCCCCTTTTGGTGGTGAAGGAGGTTTGTGATGTTCTTCGTGGCATTTCCAATGTGAGACGGTGTTAGTCCTTGTGTTCTGCATTTAATGAGAAAATCTTTCTATTTTCTAGTGACGCTAACTTGGTGACTGTGCTGGCCCATAGTTTAAGTGCTCTTACAGCAGCAACTCCATATTGCTGTTGAAGAGCAGAGTAGAACCCCCATTCTGTAGGTAATCGACGGTAGATTGCCCTTTAGAGAGGTTGAAGCCAAAAATGTTATCAAACTTCATTATAGATATTCGATAGCAAAATAAACATTTAAAATTTGGAATAAATTACTGTAGTGAATTTTGAGAAATTCCAGAACGAACAACGACAAGAATAAATTGCTCCTTTATCCTGGCCGACTTTAATAAAACGCTTATTCACTCCTTTCGAAATTGAAGGGGAAGATATAATTTTTCTTTCAATCACCAACTTTTATCATAATCCCTATTCAAAATCTCGTAACATTCGCGATAGTTTTCACCTCCCACAACCTTTAAGAATATTGAATTACATTTGCCTTAAAACGTCTCCATTGTCGATGCCACAATTATGTATTTAGAGCATAAAATTTTCTAGAAGGCTTTGGAATTGAAATCAGTTTCTAAAATATTGATATTTTTTCAATAACTTCATCCACGTGTATGTCAAAACTAAGTATTTTGAAACACATGTTCATGATGATGTTTCTGCATATGTTTGGCTAACCTGCTTGAAACGTCCTTCTATGTATTTTTATGAAGATCTACTTATACGTTTCTCAATCATTATCGGTATTCTTACCACTGTAATCTGCACCCTTTATAAATTAGTACGAAGGCATGTTCTTTCGGGAACTACAATAATATATCAGGAATAACTTGCATATATAACAATAAATGGGCTTTAGCTAAATTATAGTGCGATTATTGTTATGTGCTCAAATAAACAATAATTATATAAATATAAAATAACTTTCAAGAAATGCTAGAAATAGAGACTTGACAAAGCATTTAACAAATACATTTTTGTCAGTTCATGTAACACAAGTTGATTTATTTAAACTTAAAAAGTTTATAGTAGCAACACATGTGAAAGTGTCCTAAAATTGGTAATTACACAATAACCGAACATTTCGATCCGTCCAACGTTCGACACTAAACGAGACGGTAAACAATTTGTCCCGAAAGTCGTCCCAACAGCGTTCGACAAAAATCCTGTCGATCGCCCACGTAATCCTCTTAAACCAGACGAAGATAATTCCCATAATATGATTTATCTAATTGTGTACGTTTTAATAAATTCTTGTCGGGCACAATGAATGAACACATATATTTTATTCAACGTATCTTGTCCGATTTAAATTTCAAATCGAGATGCGCGTATTTCGATCAATCACACAATACCAGTGGTCATCGATGATAAAGGGGCAGCACAGTGGGTCGTAATGATGATGGAGGAGCAGATGCATACGAAACGTCTTTAATGTGCCGTACGAAAAAGTGATGTTTGGGCTTCTTGGGGGCTTCCAGATTTTAATAACTGGTAGATACAATTAAGGCATTACCAAAGAAATTTTAACGAATGCATTTAAAAGGTTCTGGATCTATTTTAAACAACATTGAGGGTATTCATTTCCAAAGTTGAAAATCATATTATTTACGGAAAGAAAGTCAAAATTTATTACAAGGTTTCTAACATTTTCGTTAAAATTTGAACGAGTTATGCGTTTCTGAAATTATCAATAAAAAACGTTTTAACTTTGAATACAGGCCCCTATAAATCCCGCATCGAAGAAAGCGGAGCCTTAACAGAATTCTATTAATATTGTAATTCGTGTCCCATGTTATATGCAAATCGTCCGAGGCCTTTTTTCTCGATTTCGATCTAATAAAATCGATCTATTGTTCTTATAAAGCAATAAATAAATTAATATTTTATTAAATCGGGTTCGTGCATACCTACTTTAGTCCGTACAATACTTCATTTGAATATCATCGAATATCTTTCACTTGAATTATTTCAATAACAAATATCTGATATATTTCTCTTTTCATTTTAAGACAATATGAATGTTGACAGTGTTCTTTCTTTTATTATTAAGTACGATAACACAATTGGAAACCATGCGACCGATGCAAATGGGTAACAAGGAAATATGCGCAGAGTGTATGAGCAAGTGATAGTGGTAGACGGATGGTGGTTTCATTTCGTACCAGAGCTAAAAACGAAATAGTAGCACATTTCTTATCGTTCCCGTTGAAATATTTACTAATCCGCGAGCCTCTCGTTAATTTCGTTTCATAAATCATCAGAGCGCGCACTGACCTCTCTCCCTCTCGCCGTTGTAAATGCGCCCTTAAATAATTCAGAACGATCCGTTTTAATATGGTAATATAATTGTCGGAATATTAGGCGAAAGTGTGTGTGTATCTTAACCAAACTTACAGGTATTCCATTTACGGATACGAGTATAAGACCACCACGCAAAACGCTCCGGGGGCGGTGTTTCCGCTCCGGAAACCGTCTAAATGCTCCTGGATCCGGATATGCCGACCTCTGGAATAAATATTACGAGTTTGTTTTAACTCTACAGTTCAAGAAAGATAGAGAGGTCCTGTGTAGGGAGATGGAAATAGCGAGAAATGGGGATTTTTTAATAAGTAATAATTCAAACATTTTAATTGCCCAAAATATAAAGTAAAATAAATTACTCTTAATTTTGACTTATCATCAACATGAAAGTATTTTTTTGACTTTTTACGCTTATAGACCGCAGGATGGATAATAGAAATTTATAGAAATATGTATATGGAAGATTCCATGTCATCTGATCAGGGAGTGAATGGGGTGGTTTTTAAATCGCTACCGGAAGTATCTAGTCGTCTTTAGGATATAAAAATACGGCCGATCCTACATTTTCAGCCCCTAATTTTGCGCCATTTTGGATTTGTGACTTATTTTGTGTTTTGTTCATTTTTTTGCGGGCCATGACAAATTTTCGTTTTTAGACTGCGGATGTGAGAATTTGAGTTTAAAATATTCTGAAAACAGTGGGTCGATGTAAAATCTTCCCAGGAATCCATTTCCGGCCTCAGAATTAGGATTGGATTCTCCCCCGAGCGATAAATTCGAAAAAACTTTTTTTTCAAAGTGCGATATCTAAAAAGTTTATTTTTTTAAAAATATTTGGAATCAGCCAAAATCTTCCTTTTTACATATACTCACTCTAAAGTGAAAACAAATTATAGGTCTGTATTTTGGTTTTAAGTAATAAAACAAGCAAAAAACTGATTTTTTGTGGAAAAGTGAAATATTGCTGTGTTTAACTCTGTGAAAACTCATGCAAACATTCAATTTGATATTTTTTGACGTTCCAGTGTTATACCTTTATTCCAAAGCCTTGCTCTCTTGATCATCTTGATCCTCGCTTTTTTTGTAATTTTGGAACCAACAAGGTGCTCTGACTCACTAGTTGCCATATTCAATTTTCCACCGGAGGCAGGAGCTCTAGAAAATAAACAAAGTGATGGGAAAACACGTAAAAAATACATTGCAAAACCCAGAAATTTATACTTTATTCATCCAATCTCAGAGAATTTCAGGAATCAAGATCTTCAATGCTAAATTTGTTGAAATGTGTTTGAATTTTGTGTGCCTGATCTTTATTCAAAGTGAACGTTTTCGTAATTTCTTTTTTTCAGTGAGTTTAACTTCGCAAACAACATGGGGAAAAGATACAGTTAGCCAAATAGGTGAGTCAGGAAAGAAGTAAACTTTTGAGACAGAATTCTAGCTAAACACTAACGTCTCTGCAACAAGATCATCTTTGTTGCTATGAATTATGGGACCAAAATGCCAATTGTTATTGAATAGAAAAGTAACATCCAAATTCTCCTTCCAAAGTTTCACAACTTTACCTTTTAAATCGAAAACCAATGCCCAATTCTCATCCATACTGGTGTTTTTACGTTTGACGATTTGCTTATTGTGATTTGTGAACACAAAACTGATGGAGACTTTTAGTGCCTGGAATAGTTTTTGCTTCCTTTTTGTCACTGTTTTCATGACAAAATTTAAGTTTCGCCGTTCCAGTGAAAGAGTTCAAGTTTTTAAACCTTTTTCAAGGGCTTGATCAAGCGTCAAGCTGCTATTGCGAGTTTGAAATGACCCTATGAAAACCAAACCATGACCGTGTACGAGCTTCTTAAATTTTGTCATGAAAACAGTTAGTCTAGTCAAGATGTGTGTTTGCTGCGAAAAATAGTTAGAGGGCTCGGAAAAATATGAGCAATAGCTCATTCGACGCGGAATGCAAATCTGAGAAATGGGTTTTGAGGTTTTTTCTGCTAAGAAAAATTGCAATTGTTATTAACAAAAAACGAAAAATAAAAACGCTCTTTCGATTTTTTGATGACAACTCAAAAACCATAAGAGAAAGAGGAATTCGCAAAAGAGATCCTTAAAGAGGAGGAAATTTCCGATAAAAAAGTCCCCACTCCCGGATTTCTATCTCTAATATTTATATTTTTAATTCGTTGCTGAAAGTAAGGCTCCACGCGACCGATACGGCGTGCGCTCGCCGCCTCTGAAGCGACTACGTCATAGAAAATAATCTTTTTAAGGTACTAAGTATTAGTTTAAAATTTAAAACAAACTTTATTGTATTCTACACACTTAAAAGAACAATGTCCCGTCGGAAAAAAAATTTAAATGCATTTTTCAAAAAGCTAACCTATTGTTAATAAACTAATTATTTTCGTACTTCCGTCTTCATTGAAAGCAGGCTAAATGATTAAATAAATTCACCATAAATATTTTGCTTCTCGGAGTCCTTTCTATTAGTGTCCTCAATAAGATGACGTTATAAAATTATTTAAAATTACCTTATTTAGTTTACAACGAATTTTTAAAATCAACAAAAAACGCAAAACCCCGAAATTGTTGCTAAAAATTTGTTTTCTCTTATATATTATGGCATGGCTGTTTTTATATTCAAACTAATTTTGTGTTCAAAAATCATTATAAAAATTTCTTAATAGAATAGGAAAAAGAATTTTTTTTTCACTTATAATTTCATTATTTATTAAGTTAACAATTTGTTATAAAAAGTTTTTGGGTGTCACAATATTTTTTTTATATTACTACTAAAAATTACAAAAACAACGATATGCAACAAAGCGAGAAAAAAAAAATTTAAAACAAAAAAAAATTTATACAAAAAATTTTTGTTACGTCACTTTGTTGCATATCGTTGTTTTTGTAATTTTTAGTAGTAATAGAAAAAAAATATTGAGACACCCAAAAACTTTTTATAACAAATTGTTAACTTAATAAATAATGAAATTATAAGTGAAAAAAAAATTCTTTTTCCTATTCTATTAAGAAATTTTTATAATGATTTTTGAACACAAAATTATTCCTTAACTAATTATTTAAATAATAAAAACATTAAAAAAACGATTATAAACTATAACAAAATTTTTAAGGACATTTTTTTTGTTTTAAAAATCATAATTAATCCTAAACAATAGAATGGTAAAAAAAGAATTTCCAAAAATATTAAACTAAGCCGTTTGTTTATAAACAATTCTTAAACAAATAGCCGTAAAAAAAATTTTCCACAATGATTTAATCCCTAGTTTGAATATAAAAACAGCCATGCCATAATATATAAGAGAAAACAAATTTTTAGCAACAATTTCGGGGTTTTGCGTTTTTTGTTGATTTTAAAAATTCGTTGTAAACTAAATAAGGTAATTTTAAATAATTTTATAACGTCATCTTATTGAGGACACTAATAGAAAGGACTCCGAGAAGCAAAATATTTATGGTGAATTTATTTAATCATTTAGCCTGCTTTCAATGAAGACGGGAGTACGAAAATAATTAGTTTATTAACAATAGGTTAGCTTTTTGAAAAATGCATTTAAAATTTTTTTTCCGACGGGACATTGTTCTTTTAAGTGTGTAGAATACAATAAAGTTAGTTTTAAATTTTAAACTAATACTTAGTACCTTAAAAAGATTATTTTCTATGACGTAGTCGCTCCAGAGGCGGCGAGCGCACGCCGTATCGGTCGCGTGGAGCCTTACTTTCAGCAACAAATTAAAAATATAAATATTAGAGATAGAAATCCGGGAGTAGGGACTTTTTTATCGGAAATTTCCTCCTCTTTAAGGATCTTTTTTGCGAATTCCTCTTTCTCTTATGGTTTATGAGTTGTCATCAAAAAATCGAAAGAGCGTTTTTATTTTTTGTTTTTTGTTAATAACAATTGCAATTTTTCTTAGCAGAAAAAATCCTCAAAACCCGTTTCTCAGATTTGCATTCCACGTCGAATGAGCTATCGCTCATATTTTTCCGAGTCTTCTAACTATTTTTCGCAGCAAACACACATCTTGACTAGACTAAGTAACAAAAAGGAAGCTAAAACTATACCAGACACTACAAGCTTCCATAAGTTTTGTGTTCACATTAAGCAAATCGTCAAATGTAAAAACGAGAATTGGGCATTGGTTTGCGACTCAGGCTCAGGCACACAAGCTCGGGCCCACACGTTCAGGCAAACAAAATTTAAACACATTTCAACAAATTTAGCATTGAAGATCTTGATACCTGAAATTCTCTGTACTTCTCTTTATTTCTGGGATTTTACAATGTATTTTTTACGTGCTTTCACATAAATTTGTATATTTTCTAGAGGTCCTCCCTCCGGTGAAAAAATTGAATATGGCAACTAGTGACTTAGAGCACCTTGTTGGTACCAAAATTGCAAAAAAAACAAGGATCAAGATTATAGGCTTTGGAATAAATGTATAACACTGGAACGTCAAAAAAATGTCAAATTGAATGTTTGCATGAGTTTTCACAGGGTTAGACACATAAATATTTCATTTTTCCAAAAAAAAAAACAGTTTTTTGCGTCCTTAAATTATATGTAAAAAGGAAGAGTTTGGCAGCTTCCAAATATTAAAAAAAATAAACTTTTTAGATATCGCACTTTGAGAATTTTTTTTTTTCGAATTTCTCACTCGGGGAGCATCCAATCCTAATTCTGAGGCCGGAAATTGATTCCTGGGAAGATTTTACATCGATCCACTATTTTCAGAATTTTTTTAAACTCAAATTCTCGCATCGGCAGTCTAAAAACAAAAATTTGTCATGGCCGGCAAAAAATATGAACAAAACACAAAATAGGTCACAAATCCAAAATGGCGCAAAATTATGGGCTGAAAATGTAGGATCGGACGTATTTTTATATCGTAAAGACGACTAGATACTTCCGGTAGCGATTTAAAAACCACCCCATTCGTTCCCTGATCAGTTGACATGGAATCTCCCATATATCAGATACGAATTTTCAAAATGTCTGCCAACTTAATATGTGACTTAAATAGGTATTGAAACACAAAAAAATATGTTTATAAAGTTGACACTTATACACCAAACTACAAAACTGGATTTTCAAATTTTCAAATTACATTAAAAAATTTATCTTTTATAGGGCTTTCAAAATGTCTGCCATTAATTTGAAACGAAAATTTAAAAAAAAATCACTGGAAACTTACAGGCAGGCGGTTTCAAGCAGCACCAAATTCTCTACTGGTTGATGAAAATATATAAATTTATCGTTTTTTATACATTGTTATTTTCAAGAAACTGTTTTTCAAAGCATATTACTGGTAGTAACGACATAGGTCCGTATGATGAGAGTAATAATTTCCTGATTTTCGGAGCATTCTCATTTCGCATGTTTTCCACTGTTTACGGACTTGCATTTCTATCTAAATAAGGTTACTCAATTTCACAAAAGCTTTCTTTGGTAATTGTTTTTGGGTTTGTTTAGTCAAAACCTGTAGTTTCGTTTGATTTATTGTTGTTTTGACCTCACCAAACACTCCGTTTTTGGAGTTAGTCTTGTCCTGGATTATTCCATTTTTCTCGGCTGTCTAAATTAATTGGTGGGACGGTTTCAGAATGGTGCATAAAGGAAACCTTCTTACTTGTAATTTCGTGCACAGTTTCTATCTGCACTTTTTAGTTCTGGGTTTTGTCGTATCAGTTTTTCTAACCTTTTAGTAACTCTCCATAGTTAGTAACCAATTTTGTTGTCATCATTTAATTCACTCAAATATTCACCAATGTCTGCGATTTGTTTTTAGTTGCTGCGTAGCGTTCTATAAGAGCCATGTCAATTGGTGCTCTGGTTTTCTCACCTTATATCATTTTTTTTGTGGATAAAAGTCCCTATCTAATTATGTTGACAAAGTGGTTATTAATATGACATAATTTATCATCTTTAATGTGATAAATAGTAGAGATTAACGGAGGTTAATCCGTTAATCGGTAACTATAAGCAAAATTAGTGACTTTTTATAATATTGTAACGTTTTACAGGTTCGAAATAACTTGCACTAAGCGAAGTCTTAACTAATTTATTTCCACTAAGAACTAACACTTAATACTTAATTTACATTACAATTATATATCTACTTTACGCGCACGTAATATGAGGGCACTCATGTACCAGTACAATTTAGTCGACTTTAGAATTTAAGTTATTAACATTCCTAGATATTTTAAGATCCCTGTGTCCAAAAAAACATGTTTTTGAAAATAGTCTGTTTGTGAACGTCTCGGAAATTAAAGTTTATAAAAGTTCTAACGTTGTATTTAGAATTTGTAACATACCAAGATCTCCCAATAAGTTTATTTATTAAAATCGACTAAGACATAGATATCGTTTACTGTCTTAATTTTCTCGAGAACTATTTTAATTTTCTTAAACTTTGAATATTCTCTACTGCCGGATGTTTATGAAAGTCTATAGTAACATCTTTGGCTTATCTTCTTTCAATGGTGGTAGTTTACTACTGACGTCTATTGATTATTTTAATTTTCAGAAGTCTTTTACGAATTCCGAATTCCATATTTATTTTAAACATGTAAATAATTAATGCGTGTTGACACCAGGCCATTTTGAATCCTACTTATTACATTTTGTTTTATGTAATGAACAATTTTATTAGGTTGCTGTTAACTTCCGGAAAATATGTAGTGTGTCGCTTCTTTTCAATACTTTACATATAATTTTCTACTTCATTATTTAAATAAAACACGAAAAAGTGAACACATCGCCAATTTTTTTTTATTTTAGACCTCTATGTTTGAAACATAGAGCGTCAGTTTAAATTTATCAATGAGTTTTGTAACTCTTAAAGTGTGTAATAATAAATTAAATTCTAATTTGATACAGCTCTTCAACATATCATGTCACATCATTTGAGAGAAACAAAAAATCAATTGTGAAATTAGCCAAATAGCTGGGGTTTAGTACACAATACCACCCTTAGCACATTAGTACCTAGTATGCTAGTGAGTATCAAAGTACTTGTTTTAAAGTAATCACGAATTTGGAAATATTTTTCCCTTCCAAAATTTTGATAAAATGATTCGGTTTGAGATAATTTGAAAAGTAGAAATTGTACAACAGAGAACTAATTAAGTGCGGCGCTCTATGGCGCGATCACACCGTTGCCGTAGTTATAATGTTGGCTCAATCCATATTCTCTGCAACATATTAACGTTCTATGATTTCCAATGAGGTCATGAACAAACTAACTGCATCATTGAAATATGTCAAAATTGATGCACTCATTGCACTTTTTCCACGGGCAAAATTTAAATTTGATGTCCACAATTTTTTACAACCTGTCCACTTTCCGTGAATACTCATGAGGCAATAAACAAAAAAAAACTGCAACATAGAATGAAGCGAAATTTGGCATACCAATTCAACCAATTTTCTTTTCTGCATATTTCTACACCTACAACAAGCAAAGTACCGGTGACATAGAATTTTAAACAATGATATTGTATTTACACTTACCTCTCAGCGGTAACTACTTTCAAAGTATTGTTTAAAAATTAAGAGTAGCGAAGATATCTACTAAAGTGAAATGCATTTCGAGTTACCTCAAAAACGAATTAGTTTGTCAAAATATGGTAAGAAAAACTAACTTACAAAAAATTATTACTTTAAAGTTAGTAGAAGAAATAGTAAAATCAAGTAGGTGTTATTGGGTTCTGAACCTCCCCCATTTTGGTAATGTAGCAATAGGATTTTATTTTGTTGTTGTCGAAAGTTATCACTTCTTATGATAAAACTATTTAAACATCGGTATCTTAATTAAAATACGAGATGTTTAGGAAAACTGGTTGTCAAACTCAAGTTTTGACACCCTACGTAGAAAAATGAAAACTGGCATTATAAAAAATGTATTATTATTTTTGTATAAAGAATATGTGAATTACTGATTAACTTCACCTTTCAGCGGACACCCCCATGTTCAACTACCAAATTAGAGGCTTAGTATATCGTGACATTGTCTTTTAATGACATAAGTGACATAATATTAATTTTGTTTTAATGTTAAAACACATGGACATAATTTTGGCGCAATTGGGCCATGTGGAAACTTTTCATTTTGAATTCGTTCAATAATAGAAGTGTTGGGTTTGTTCCGTTGTGTTCCGTTGATCTCATTAAAAGTCAAGTTTAATAATTAACCTTTGTTGTAACACGTCACTTTAACTTGATTTCAATCAATTTCAACTTGCAAGTTGACACAGCTGCCGAACAGTTTAAAATTTAAGAAATATCGAAAGACGCGTCGCCTACTCTACCTTACCGCGTACCTTTAGCCATATTCTCTAATCTCATCCTCTAATACGTATATTATCGAATCTAATTTTTTTAACGTTCTATTAAATCATTCCCTCCTAAGATCAGGAGAATGACGTATTTCATATTCAATCAGCGGGTTCCTTTAGAAAAAACCCAACGACCCGTCACATTATTTTGTCAGAAAGTCACTGTTCACTTCCCACAAAAGTAATCTAATATGATTTATTCGGAGATCGAAGCCGGGTGTACTGGTTTTGTCTATCAACATGATTTAAATGTGACTAAGATGAATTGGATACAATAAATAATTTTTTTCATCAAAGAGGTAAGCGTGATTGCAGAACGGTGCTGCCGACGAGGTGAAACGGAGTGATCGACCTTTCTGGTGATCGAGAGGAGATTTTTTGGTGCTTTGGCGCTAATTGGATTAAGTCGAAAATTTTTACGCCGAACTCACCTATCGTAGATAAAATGTTATTAAATTCTCAGCGGAGTTGAAGGAGTATAAGCGGAGCTTTGGCATTACAAAGGCTTACCCTGATAGAAATATTGGGGAGGGTGTTTTAACAAGATAATTTCCAATATAAGGGAAACTCCACAGGAACCTGGCAATACTTTAATCTACTTTAATAACAATTTAATCAGTAATTATTGGATTTATAATTAGCACATCGGTTTACACCTTTAATATACAAGGGAATCTCGTTAATACCGAGCTGGAAAGGAAGAGTAAATCTGCTAACTTTTCGGAATTAATTGATTTATTTTAAATGGATATTTCAGAGGAGGAAAGTATCTACATGACTTCATCCCAATTTCGGGTTTGCTCTTTACTTGTAATAAATAAATTGCTATATAACTCCGGCGTGATTATATCCGGGGTATTGTTTGTTATCTAATAATAATACACACATTCGTTCTTTGATTTTGCGCGCCACACCGTACGAATAATCTCGAAAATAATAATTCACCTGGCACCGTTAATGTTATAATTAGTCAAGGTATTTACATATGGTTTATATGCGCTATTTTCAGGTACAGGCTATTCGTACCCTAACGACATGATGTCTAAGTGAATTTATACTTTCATAAATATAATTGCAAATGCTAGCTTTAATTATAGATCCGGCCTAGGATTATAAATTTGTTATAGGAGTCCGTATATTATTAGTTGGATGATGGCGGCTATAAATATTAGAGGAAATTGAATTTGGCAAGTTCGGTTTCCATTACTCATTCCTTAGGACGAGAGAAATTAGTTTATTTTCGAATATGTCCGTACTGTCATTAATTTCGCGTTCGTCGCACGAAATCAAAATACACAACTAATAGGGGGACGTAAGCCGACCGGACACATTTATGTCCCTCGTTAATGGACAAAACTGAAAAACATACCTTGTAATAATGCTCGTTCAACGGTTTTGTTCTTGAATACCCCTGATTCATATTACCCGCAATAATTTTATCTCAACTACTTGCATTATATGTAAATACAAGCGGGAGCGAAATGGACGAAACGACAGGAATGAATGTGTCTGAAAGGGCATTAAATCAAAACCATATGGTCCAAGAATGGGCTGCTCATAAATTTAGGCACATAATGAGAATTTATGGATATATCAAAATGATTTTTCAAATGCAATTGTTAACTGGTGAAATAATAAAATCTTACTAAATCCCGACGACAGGCCCCAAGATGAATTGTGAAGACGACAATTGAATTATACTATGTATAGGTAATGACTTACCCATCCATCGAACTGTGTTGTTTTCTAGATGTACAGCTGGATAGTTGCAGTACTCGATGCATACTTCAAGCAGTAAGCACTAAGAGATAGCTAGATATATAAAATAGATGCATCAATATGCACTTGGGTTCAGTTAAAAAGCTCAGCACTTCAATTAAAAAATTGTACACTCCTTACAATTCTTTTTCTAAATCCCTTCATTATTTTAATTTTTTTTTTTAAATTATTGTATGACAGTTATTTCTTATGAAAACTCTTTATTACCGTCATAATGTTTTATTATATTTAAAAATATTTTAAACTATAAATAAAGGGAATAAAAAATATCGCATTAATCCACTGTTAAGTCTAACACTTTTCGCCATCACAGGATAAATATGTTCTTAATGAGTTATTACAGAAAATTTGGGGAAATTTGAAAATACATACAAGTAATAAAACGTCAGATATTGGTGTGATGATTAAAAATCTAAGGAATGCTCTTTCTCCCTTTTATATTTGCAAAACAATTAATAGTATCACTGTTTCTTCAACCATAGTCGACGAGAAATTTATTTATATAATTTCCAATAAATTAACGCGGCTTGTATAACAGTTGTAAGCACTGGCGATCTCGTCTATAAGTTTATTGTTTTATCTTGATGGAACAAAAACCAAAATCGCGTTCGGACCATTATTCAATTATATTATGAATATAATTAAGATCCATTGTACGGATTGTACTCACTTAACTTCTCCTCACGGAAATATTGTGACCTATACACGACGGTATTTGGCCCAGGTAATTTGCCTACGGACAAAACGTGCATTTCTGGACTCCAAAGTTAGATAGAAATTTAACACTTAACACTTTCGTTTATTAGCGAGCACGCGAATTAGTACTTGACGAAATAAATAATTATGGCACTTGTTAATGGGTCATTGATCAGTTATCGGTGATCTATTGCACGACCATAGTGCCCCTCGCTAAGATACCGAGAGCACGGCCCATCTGCCCTGCCGTGATGTACCCCAGCTGATACTTTAGACTTGTGTAGGCTATACGACTAATTAATTCACTTTTCTTGTTTTAATTTTAACCTTATTTTGCTTGGATTCCTCTGGTGTTATTTGTCACAGTATTTTGCGTTCTTGTACGTGTTCAGTCTCTCTCTGTCTCTCTCTCTCTCTCTCTCTCTCTCTCTCCTTTCTCTCTCTCTCTCTCTCTCTCTCTCTCTCTCTCTCTGTGTCTCTCTTTCTCTCTCTATTCTAATTGTTAACCATTTTCTTGGTGGGTCCAACGAATTTCGTTAGTTTGTGTAACCTGTTCAATTGACCACAGTTACTGTGCCACTATCCTCAAACTGAGCGCCCCCCAGGGCCCATCAGACCCCGAGACTGCAACAGCATAGATGTGAGTTGTACATTACACAAGAAATTAACAAGGGCACCACCAGTCACACTAAAGGTGACCAAATGTTAATATTCAAGCTAATTATGAGAGTTAAAAATAGTACTGGCATGTTAAATTGAAATGTACATAGATACCTATTACTTAAAAAAAAACAATAAGTTATATAGGCGAATGAATCTTTTGTTAAATATGAAATCGACTTTTAGTTCAACAGAAAATATTTTGAATTAATAGGAGAGGCGCACTCAACATGAACTATCTGGCCACAAATCAGAAGTTAGATATACGGGAAAAAAGTTAAAACTCCTCAACTAAACTGTAAAAGATTCCCCATAAACAGTTAATGAGCCAGATAAATGATTATTTTTAAATGCATTCAAAGAAAGGTCAAGTGGGAAAGAGCCTTTGATAGCATTTGGATAATATTCGGTCCAAAGAGCCCCTAACTATTCCGAAATGCAAGAACTATGCAGTTAATACTCGTTCAAACATTTATGTTTCTTAGGCTAGTTTCCATTAGGTACAGTGTACAGTATAGTTTAATTTTGTTCAAGACATTTAAATTTCATTTGGTATATAGCAAATAAAACCAGAGAAAACGTCTTCTCAGCTAATCATATGTTTTCATCTAACCATCGTTTAATTTGGTAGACAAGTGAATCTTTTTCAAATTTTAAAAACACTCAAACATATAACCCTGAGTACCAAACAGAGGATCCTTTCGAGTCATTTTAAGAATTACTATTCATATTGAGCATATCAACTTCGTCTATCTGATCATAAATCCAATAATTTAACAACACAACAACTTACAATAACCTCCTCTAACTAAAATTCAGATACTCAGTAACTCTTTTTAACTCATCCTTTCTTTTTTGTTTAAAATTAGTCAAAGCCAGAAGTAGAGGTTACTTAACTATTTATAAACTTTTGATGTATGTAGCTCAAACTGAATTGAAATCTTAAACACATTTCAAGCAGCGTACTGATGTTCCATTGGTTAGTAATATTAATTCCAATAGTTTATCACCTAGCCTAGATAGTTGTCTCAAAGAAGTAACGTCCAAATTAAGTTCTAATACAATATGAATTAGCTCTAGTCGTGGTGTAAGTATTAAATAAACAATTGATGAATTAGGTCAATTAACTATTTGATGAAAATGTTATAGTTTAACTTAATTAACTATTTAGCTATTATTATATGCTATATCCAACAGTTCACTTGTCGCAGAAGAATCATTTAATTTCGAATTTGTCGCAAAAAAAAAGTTGGGCAAAGCTGAACGGGAGAACTAAGCTTACGTTGCTTTCTTAATAATCTAAATTAATCTTAATAATAAACCACGTACCTGTGGGTAAACCCGAGTGTTAGTTGGTTACTTTCTATGATAATACGATAATTTGTTATTGATTTGTCCTATTTTTAAAAGACCATATCATGAAGTGTATTTAAGAGGGATGGCATAAAGATAAAAAGATCTCAATGTTGATCATCTTGTTACCGTGGTCATTTTGAATATTTTTACAAATATTCATCTTGCCAAATTTAGTGTTATTCGAACGATTAATGGGAGCGATTATGTGAAGGTGGGTATTCATCGATTTCCAAACAGCAAAACTTAGTACAAAAATGCAATCTTCAGGGAATTAGTCTTTAAAATAAATTCTGACTCTTCTTTTATATGTGACGGCCATTTTGATATATCCAATTAACTGTGGTAAGAAAAGTACTACCTTATTAAAAACCGGAGGTTCTTCGTTCGCCTTCAAATTGCCGAATGTTGATTTTGAACCGTGTTTTTATTTCTCATTTGTATAATGACCATAGTATATGTAAGATCGCTATCTTGAAGGTACTTGCTTTTCACTATAACGCAAATAAGAAGCATGTTAATCATGCAATGCGCTAAATAACTGATCAGGGGTGTCAGGAGAAAATGAAAAATGCCTGTAGCTTCTTATTATAAAGTTGATACTATCTAAAGACTACAAAGACTATCCAGTTTTAATTATATATATTTCAGAAAAAAGAGAAAGACATAAATACCATATGGCGGACTAACAATAGATTAAAAAACAAAAATAATAATAATCTATAGGTCGCATTATTCTGCTTTGGTTTATGATGTTTTTATGTCATGGTTGGATGCAACTTATCGATGAGAATTTAGAAAAGAGAAACTAAGAAACAGATAAAAGATCAAAGAAATATTTGTTCCTGTTGTATATATATTGCGTTTTATTTTTTTGTTTTTAAACGTTATATAAATTATAGAGTTGTAATTTTCTTATTATTTATTATTCTAAATATTTTTTTCAAATTTTATAAACAAGTACTTTATATTGATATTTTTATTAATGTCAAAAATTTTAACGTGTTATTAATAACGTTTTCAATTAAAAGAATGTATTTCTATTTTATAAACATTTAATGTTGTTATAAACTACTACTCATTTCTTATTTCACAAAATACAGTTGTGTTCCTTTTCGTTATTTTGTTGAGGACTACCTATTTATGAACAGATTTTAAACTTCCTTCCTAATTTAGTTCAGTACCATACTACCAGGCGGTGCATATGTGGCCATATGATGCCATTCAAAATAAAGAAATTTACACTTCTGAATTATAAATGTTTTGTGATATGGTCCATTCTACCCACGTACAGCGGTCAGTTATCGTTGCTCTAGTGTGTGTGAATCATTTTTGAGTGCCATATTTTGAAAATTTTGAGAGCCAATAATTGTAGGCCAAAATATATTAATAATTAATAATAATATCCATGAATTATTGTTTGTTAACTGGACTTGGACTGCGGCCGGCAACGTTGCAAAACTTCCTTCTCTGTCATACTAACGAACTACTATTAGTTTCTCTTTTGCTCTTGTTGATTTCGGGACAGGCGTTTCAATAGAAAAGCTCCGTATATGTATGTGTGTGTATATATGTATTCTATTGTTTGCGTTTACATGTTTTTTGTTTGTTTTTGTTTTAAATGTAATGGTAATCATACACAACTTCATTAGTTATAATCCAGTCAACATAGTCATTTTTGGACGTTTTACGACATTAATTCATAACCGGATGGGAGTGGTCAAATATTGCAGGGTTTGATTAGTTGATTATGCCTATATAGTTTTAAACATTCAAAAAGTGTGCATTAACAAATGGGATGGGTCCAAAGTTAGCAAAAACAAGTTTTTTGATTCTATAAGCCAAAGTATGCATTTTGACGAGAAAAGTTTCAAATATATGTTGTAGAGAATTTAAAACCCTACAATTTAAGCTGCAGCACGATTAATTTTGTTAAATATTTATTGCAAAAATGCCAAAAAAACACCGAAAATGGTCATTTTTTGCATATTGATTATTTATTGCAAAAATAATATGATTTAGGTTTTTACCACTTCAAAAGCTAGCTTTTAAAATTCCAAACCTAAACAGCTTTTATAAAAGTTAATTGATTAATTTGTTGCTGAGATATTGCTATTTGTTTATCTCAAGACGCATAATGTTCATTGCTGTTACGTGTTTTTGGATAAACATTTCGAGGTGCACAAAGGCTTATTCTCTTCATAAATAACCAAATTTTCATATCCCGTTAAGAAAATATGATAAAAACAATTGTCAACCCATTATTTATCGCTTTAAAAAAAAGGGTGATTTTTTTTATAACAAAATAGACCTGGAGCCATTTTCATAACTTGTACAAATTTCTGACTTACAAATTCAGATAGTTGGATTCAAAACGGAGAATTGAAAAAAAACAACAACTTTTTTCGACCATTAGGAGCCGAGATAGGAATTTTTTTTGAGACTGAGATACGGATATTTTGTCCGCGTTCTGCCGATTCGAACGCTTAAATTCAGTCGTATCAACGGGACCGGCTGCGAATTGCCATCCCCACCTCCTCGCACTCCGCGTAGTCCGAGAGTACCTATACACCTTTATTCTGCATATACTGAATCATACAGCTTTTTTAACAATAACAATCGGGTTTTTGTCTTTTCTAATAAACATTTAAAAAAATATAAATATTTAACTATCGAATAGGGCAAAATTCATTTCTTAATTATCATAAATAAAAGGGCTGCGAATTTTTAAAAAAAAATCCTATCTCGGCTCCTATTAGTCGAAAAAAGTTGTTGTTTCTTTTCAATTCTCCGCTTTCAATCCAGCTATCCGAATTTGTAACTCAGAAATTTGTACAAGTTATGAAAATGGCTCCAGGTCTATTTGTTTATAAAAAAAAATCATCCCCTTTTTTAAAGCGATAAATAAGGGGTTGACAATTGTTTTTATTATATTTTCTTAACGGGATATGAAAATTTGGTTATTTATGAAGAGAATAAGCCTTTGTTCACCTCGAAATGTTTATCCAAAAAGACGGAACAGCAATGAACATTATGCGTCTTGGGATAAACAAATAGCAATATCTCAGCAACAAATTAACCAATTGACTTCTATAAAAGCTGTTTAGGATTGGAATTTTAAAAGCTAGCTTTTGAAGTGGTAAAAACCTAAATCATATTATTTTTGCAATAAATAATCAATATTCAAAAAATGACCCTTTTCAGTGGTTTTTTAGCATTTTTGCAATAAATATTTAACAAAATTAATCGCGCTGCAGCTCTAATTATAGGGCTGTAAATTCTCTACAACTTATATTTGAAACTTTTCTCGCCAAAATGCATACTTTGGCTTGTAGAATCAAAAAACTTGTTTTTGCTAACTTTGGACCCCTCCCATTTGTTCTTCTTCTTCTCGTAGTGCCTATCCTGTCCGGATGTTGGCGATCATTCTGGCAATTATTACTTTATTAGTTGCGGCACGGAATAGTCCTGTTGTTGTTGTAGAAAACCATGTTCTAAGATTTTTGAGCCACGAATTTCTCCGTCGACCTGGCCCACGTCTCCCTGGAATCTTTCCTTGCAGTATGTTTTGCAGTAGGCCATATCTATTTTCGTTCCTCATTATGTGACCAAGATATTCGAGTTTTCGAGTCTTTATCGTTGTTATTAGCTCGGCATTTTTCCCTATTCTTCGAATGATTTCTTCATTGGACACGTGGTCCATCCATGAAACTCTTAGGATTCTGCGATAAAGCCACATTTCGAAAGCTGCAAGTTTCTTGGTGATTGCTTCTGTCAAGGTCCATGATTCTACTCCGTAAAGTAGAGTTGAGAAGACATAGCAGCGGAGGAGCCTAATTTTTGTAGTTATAGTGAGATAGTGGCTTTTGAATACTGATGCCATTTTAAGGAACACGGCTCTTGCTTTCTCTATCCTGCAGCGGATCTCCTGTGAGTGATCCCATTGGTCATTAAGCACTGTCCCTAAATATGTGTATTTACTGACCCTCTCGATTTGTTTTTGATTTAGTGTGAGATGTTCGTGTGGGATTTGCTCTTTACTTATTACCATGTATTTTGTTTTGTTGGTATTTATATCGAGCCCGTATTCTGCGCTGACCTCCTTCACTAGGGTCATCAATCGTTGTAATCCTTCTAAGCTATCAGCCATAATGACTGTATCGTCAGCGTATCGGATGTTGTTCAGTCTCTTCCCATTCACAATTATCCCCTCTTCCACATCTTCGAGAGCTTTTCTAAATATGTGTTCTGAGTACACATTGAAAAGAAGTGGAGACAATACACATCCTTGCCTTACGCCCCGTGAAATATTTATCGTCTTTGATCGTTCTCCCTCTACGGTTATATATGCTGATTGGTCCCAGTATAATCTCGATATAATTTCTAGATCTTTTCCGTCGATTCCGATGTTTCTTAATATTTCCATGAGTTTGTGGTGTTGTACTCGGTCAAAAGCCTTGCTATAATCAACAAAACAAGCATATACGTCGCAGCTCACATCTCTACACCTTTGGAACAATACCTGTATACTGAACAGAGCCTCCCTAGTGCCCACTGCATCACGAAATCCGAACTGAGTCTCAGACATATACTCTTCACATTTTTTATATGTTCTTCTGTGTATTATCTTTAGAAACAGCTTTAGTAGATGACTCATGAGACTAATAGTTCTGTGTTCTTCGCATCGCTTTGCACCTGCTTTCTTAGGTATAATGACAAATTCTGACACAAGCCATTCTTTCGGAATTTCTCCAGATTCATAGATGCGGTTAAAAATACTTGTTATTTGTTTGATTCCCGGTCCATCAAGAAGTTTGAGAAATTCGGCTCTGAAGTTATCTGGCCCAGGTGCTCTTCCCTCCTTTAGTTGTTGTATCGCTATTTGTACTTCACCTGTAGTGATGGAAGGTCCTGAATCATTTAGTTTATGTGGTCGTTGTGGTCTAGTGTCCTGGAATAACTCCGTGATGTAGGTCTCCCATGCTTTTATTTTGTCTTGCTTGTCTATGATGATATTACCTTGATTGTCTGTCAGCCTACATATCACTCGGGGCCTGTATATACCAGTTGTTTCTTTAACTTTTTTGTGAGTATTAAAACTGTCACATTTCTTTTGTAGTTCTTCTATTTCTTGGCAGTCTTCTTGCAACTTCCTTTCTTTAGCTTCCTTGATTGATAGCTTCCCATTTGTTAATGCACACTTTTTAAATGTTTAAAACTATATAGGCATGATCAACTAATCAAACACTACAACATTTGGCCACTCCCATCCGGTTATGAATTAATGTCGTGAAAAATCTACACAGACTGGTCTATTAATATTTCGCTCGATTACGCGAAAGATGCGTAGCGTCTATCAGCGTTTTTTTTTGTAAAATGTCCACATGTATAACTTTCAAAGCATTATCTACATTAGGTATAATTATTCTGCACTGAATATTTTATCATCTAGTTCGCTTGCATTTGAATAATGTAGAATAAATACGACAAACATTTATTTTATTCATTGATGTCTGCAGTTAAGGAGAGAAGCCACTGAGATAACAAAAATCAGCCTCTCAATTATTTGGGACTTTAAATCGACATTCAAATTGGTTGTGGATGATGTCTACTACTTCAATAAGAAACACGTTGAAAATATTAATTTTCGTGGAGTTATCATGTTCATGTTTTTATATGTTGCACGTTAATTTTCATTTTTTTTAATGTCTAGGAGAATCGCACTCATCCATGGTTTTACATAAAAGCCCTTTCTTTATTGTTTATTTCATCTTTAAAGGAATAAGTGACGAATCTAAATTTTCATAAATTACAATTGCCTGGTTCTAAATAACTGTAAATCTAGTGCTCTTGAGGTCTTTGGTTTCGTCCTTTAATGTTGGCAGTCGCTATCCTTGTTTTGCTTTGATGTGAAATATTTATTCCGTTAATGTTGCATAGCAAAAAATTCTTCATAATGCACTAACAAACGAAGTGATAAAATATTGTTTTTTAAACTTACAATAGATGAGTTTTTAGCAGATGTATTTCAATTTATTTATCTTAACGCTGTTATTACATTAGTATGCTCAGAGCACAGAATTACTGACTTTCAAACTTACTTTAACATAATTGTTTTATGTTCCTACGACTTGAATTTTTAACTTTGTGATGACTTTTAGATGGTGGTTACATTCTCTTCCTTACTATTGAAATATTCTTTACTAAAATACGTTGATAATGTTTGCCATTGGCTTTCTACGACCCTTCCTGTTTTCCATGGAAATCCATGAAATGCTGTTCACAGCATTGCACAAATTTTGCTTCTGATTGGTTAAAATGAAGAACAGCTACCCTGGAACATACTAATAGCACAGTCTGTGTAGTCATTTTTTGACGTTTTACGACATTAATTCAGTACCGGACGGGAGTGGTCAAATGTTGTAGGCTCTGATTAGATGATCATGCCTATATAGTTTTAAACATTCAAAAAGTGTGCATTAACAAATGGGAGGGGTCCAAAGTTAGCAAAAACAAGTTTTTTGATTCTACAAGCCAAAGTATGCATTTTGTGGAGAAAAGTTTCAAATATAAGTTGTGGAGAATTGAAAAACCTATAATTTGAGCTACAGCACGATTAATTTTGTTAAACATTTATTGCAAAAATGTCAAAAAACCACTGAAAATGGTCATTTTTGAATATTGATTATTTACTGCAAAAATGATATGATTTACGTTTTTACTGCTCTAAAAGATAGCTTTTGAAGTTCCAAATCTAAACACCTTTTATAAATAGTCAATTGGTTAATTTGTTGCTGAGATATTGCTATTTGTTTATCCCAAGACGCATAATGTTCATTGCTGTTACGTCTTTTTGGATAAACATTTCGAGGTGCACAAAAGCTTATTCTCTTCATAAATAACCATATTTTCATATCTCGTTAAGAAAATACGGTAAAAACAATTTTCAACCCCTTATTTATCGCTTTGAAGAATGGGGTGATTTTTTTTTATAAATAAATAGACCTGGAGCCATTTTCATAACTTGCACAAATTTGTGACTTACAAATGCGGATAGCTGGATTCATAACGGAGAATTGAAAGAAACCAACAACTTTTTTCGACCATTAGGAGCCGAGATAGGAATTTTTTTTTCAAAAATTCGCAGTCCTTTTATTTGTAACAATTAAGAAATGAATTTTGCCCTATTCGATAGCTAAAAATTCATGTTTTTATAAATGTTTATTATAAAAGAAAAAAAACGATTGTTCAATAACAATTTAAAAAAGCTGTATTATGCAGTATAATATGCATAATAAAGGTGTATAGGTACTCTCGGAGGTACGCGAGAAGGCGTGTGGTGGGGATGGCAATGGTATCCGCTCGAGCCGAGAGAACCGAATTGAAGCGTTTAAGTCCGCAGAGCGCGGAGAAAATATCCGTATCTCAGTCTCACAAAAAATTCCTATCTCGGCTCCTAATGGTCGAAAAAAGTCGTTATTTCTTTTCAGTTCTCAGGTTTGAATCCAGCTATCCGAATTTGCAAGTCAGAAATTTGTGCAAGTTATGAAAATGGCTCCAGTTCTATTTATTTATAAAAAAAATTACCCCCTTCTTTAAAGCGATAAATAAGGGGTTGACAATTGTTTTTATCATATTTTCTAAACGGCATATGAAAATAAGGGTGTTTATGAAGAGAATAAGCCTTTGTACATCTCCAAATGTTTATCCAAAAAGACGTAACAGCAATGAACATTATGCGTCTTGGGATAAACAAATAGCAATATCTCAGCAACAAATTAACCAATTGACTTTTATAAAAGGTGTTTAGATTTGGAACTTTAAAAGCTATCTTTTAGAGCAGTAAAAACCTAAATCATATCATTTTTGCAGTAAATAATCAATATTCAAAAAATGACCATTTTCAGTGGTTTTTTGACATTTTTGCAATAAATGTTTAACAAAATTAATCATGCTATAGCTCAAATTATAGATTTTTCAATTCCCTACAACTTATATTTGAAACTTTTCTCCACAAAATGCATACTTTGGCTTGTAGAATCAAAAAACTTGTTTTTGCTAACTTTGGACCCCTCCCATTTGTTAATGCACACTTTTTGAATGTTTAAAACTATATAGGCATGATCATCTAATCAGAGTCTACAACATTTGACCACTCCCGTCCGGTACTGAATTAATGTCGTGAAAAATCTACACAGACCTACAAACTACACAGAGTTACCCATACATGTTGTAGAAAATAAACTTGAAGCATTCCTTACCGCTTCTATTATAACCTCAAGTCTTAATGAGCTAGGATATTTTTGTTTAAATTGTAATTATGTTATTGTCTTACGGTCACTTTGCCTAATCTCAATAGGAACTTTACAACAATAGCAACTTTACTTTTCATACTTATTAGGACACTTTCTAAGGAGACAACTGGCCCATTCACCCAACTACCACCTGCTTACCCCCCCCCCACCCTCAGAAATCATTTATCCGTCACAAATCCCGACGGCATACATATCAACCGATTATCCCGATAGCTCCCCGAATATCGATAGTCTAATAGACAGGGGGTATCCATCTATGTATAATTTCCTATTCTGAGCCATTGACAACATCAATTCGTATTAGCCACACACGCTATACACACACTATTGATGTAACTGACCCGTCATGTGTTATTGTACAATTACACCTCCAATTGCACCGAATTGATTTACAACTCGTGCAGAACTGACGCCAAACCGTTCGCATAATTGCTATTGATGCGGAATCGAACAAGACACTATAACGTCGCGCTCGAAGAAGCTGGCCCGGTGAGTGTACGATGTGGTATGAAGCCGTGGTATGCCATAAGAGCTGAAAAATTGAATGGAAATAGGGTTGGGTAGGTCTTTTACAACTAAGTAATTCAGTGAGGATGTGTGGAGTGAAAAATATTATTTTAAACAAAGATGAGATAGGCAGAAGGTCTTTTATAACCAGATGAGTAGATGAAGTGAAAGATGTGAACTATGTGTGAGGTAATGTAGAGAGGGAAATAAAACTGTGAGGAACTATAGTGATATAGATATGTATATCAGAGATGAACATTGAATATTATCGTTACTTTTGGTGCTCTCAATTAGAGTCTCTCTATTTTTCTCTACTATGACTAAGTTTAGTAGTTCATTGACACAAGTGTTTGATCCACTTATTTATATTTAATTATTAATATTAATTAAAGATTGGTGGTAGACTTTCATAAATACTTAATTGTACAATATCTTTACATCTGTTGATCTTTACTTATTTTATTATTTTTATTTATTAATTTGCTTATCGCGGGACTCGCGCGGAGCGCTCGATCGCTGAGAGGTATATTTTTGAAAAGATGTATCATTTGTAAGGCAGTAAAATTTTGTAATGTTTAATTTAATAAGGTTCTTTTTGTATTTAGTGCATTCTTTTTAGTATTATATTAAGTATATAATTTTTAATGAAAGCATGTTAAGTTGACAAGTCGTATTATGTACTGAAAACGTATTTTATTTTGTTGTGTAATGATAATTAAGATTCCTTCAATTTGAGACAAAATAGTTATGTTCAGTAAAATTACCCACAATTATTGTGATTTCAAAAAAAAGGAACAATTTTTTTTTGAAGTAACAGTAATAACGATGGTATTGTAATGCGAGAAGTAAACAACGCAACACATGTTTACTCGCTCCGAGTGAAGCGGCTACTTCAAAAGAATTACCACGACGCGTAGAAGACAGCTCCATGAATTCTCCCGGATTGTTGTTTACGGAAAGTAATTCAAGACCTGAATATTTCCTACGTAAACATTATTAAAAGAACAATCCAGAACTATGAAAGAATATACGAGAAGGTTCTAGATCAGAATCAAGGTGTCTATATAAGCGGGCTTGTGATCAAGGAGAACAATTAGAAGTAGAGAAGCAGACGTGAACGCGACATACGATCCGAAAGCGGAGCAGTACAAATAAATTAAGTAGTGTCTAGTCTAATGTACAAGTAGCTAAGTGTGTTAAATAAATTAGTGTACGATCAATGTAAATAAATTAGAAAATAAACGTTACAGTATGAACGTGAGCCGACATGTAAGTGAAAAATAGACATGCTGGAATTTGGTAATAGTGAACATCAACAAAGGACAATGTAATTAGCAAAACATTTAACGAAAGGCTCACATAAAAGGCGAAGAAAAATGTTTGGTGCAAATCTTTCATTCGAAGGTTGATTTGTAGTTGACTTTTGGTTTAAATAAACTCGTTTTATTCGCTAATCAATATTTCAAATTTTAGGTTTTGAATGTTTCCAATTGTACAGGTTTGAAGCCATATTCACAATTTTTATAGTCAAGGATAGAAATCGCTTATTCATTACAGAACCTCTACTCGAAATTTTCCTCTGAGAGTTTCTTTATTAATAAACAGTTCGATACGATTAATTCGTCTAGCTACCGCCTGGGGATATAAGTGGTGCGCAGTCAACAAAAATCGTAAACAATTAATTACCTCAACAATTTTTTGACCAACTCTCAAGTTGTTCACAAAGCATCCGTCAATATTGATACCCTTACCTCCCCAATTCAGCAGCATAAAGACATCCTCTAGCGCCAATGTTAACAATTTTGGTGACATTGTGTCTCCTTTTCGGGTTCCTTTCTCAATGCATATTTTGTTGGTTTGAAAATCTTCATCTATTTTTATATGTAACGTAGCGTTTTCGTATATGATTGATTAGTTGCGAGTACCTCGAATCTATTCTGGCGTTATTTAGTATTTTAGTGCTTCTAGATATATTTCGATAGAAACTAACGATTTCCAATAATCCACGATGAATATGAGTATTATATTCGTTAACCTTTTCAATCAAGGTTTTTAGAGTCTGAATGTGATTTATCGTATTAAATCCTCTACGAAAGCCCGCTTGCTCAGCCGGTTGATAGAAGTCTAGTTTTTGAGATAGGCAGTTAGTTATGATTTTAGTGAAGAGTTTATACGTATATGAGAGCATCTTTATGGGACGGTAGTTTTCTATGTTTGATGTGTCCCCTTTCTTAAAGAGAAGGATCACCTTGGCATTTTTCCATTCGTTCGGTACCTTTCCTTCCATTATGCACTTGTTTAAAAGTATTATAATTACTTGTTCTATTACTTCGTTTCCTATTTTTAACATTTCGCGCGTTATGCGGTCCTGTCCTGGAGTTTATTTATTCTTCATTTATTAGAGCGATTGTGTTATCTCAAAGGTACTACTTAATGGCCGGTATTTCTTCGGAGCCCACGTTCATCATGTGTCGATTAGCTGTATTAATCGTCGATGTGGACGATGGTATAGCTTCACATAAAAGTTCTCTATTGCCTTTATTATGTCTTGTTTGTGTGTGACAATAATTCCTTCTTGATTTTTTATTTTAATTTTTTTTTCTGTAATATTCTAGATCTTAACATCTTTATATTGCGATTGCCTGGTATTGCGTCGTCAATTTGTTTATTGGTCTGCCTTCCTGTCCACTTGTCCCCTTTCTTCAATTAAGTTAAGAGTTTCATGTAACAATTTAATAGGCTTGGGTCTTTTACTTGCACCTATTTTCTTAGCAGCTTTTTGAATTTTGTTTTTTAATTTCTCATTCATCGCATCTACGGTTAGGTTATTTAGTCACTCTATTGGTTCCAATCTTTTCTTAAGTTCTAGAATGTATTTCTCTTGATTCTGCCTCGGTTCATCCATCATAAGATATTTGAACTAATTGAATAATTTCTTTCGCACTAATTTTAGCTTAATATCTAAGATTAGCCTCACTAATCTATGGTCGCTGCCTATATTAATTGGCTCCATACCTATACGTCTCTACATATTGTTTTATCCATTTGACGGACTATAGTCTATCTCATTTTTTGGTCTTTGATCAGGACTTAAGTATGTCCATTGTGTGTGCGTTTGTATTTTAAAGAAAGTGTTCAAGCAGTGAAGTTTCTCGCTTCTAAGCAAATTTGTAAGCATTTCCGACGGAACTTATCATTTTCCGAGTGTCTGCCTCCCACTTTTGCGTTAAAGTCTCCTGTGATGACTGTGTAGTACGCCTTTTCTTGTTTTCTGGCTAGGAATACGTCTTCATAAAGTTTTTATATTTCTTCATCTTCTGAGTCCATCGTTGATGCATACTACACATGTATAAGCTGTAAGTCGTATCTCTGATTAATCTTCAACGTGAGATAGATGCCTCTTTCTGAAATTGCACAGAATTTTGTTATCAAGTGTTTAATTCTGCGGTATATTAGAAATGCTCCTCCGCCATATTTGTAATTCAATTCTGAATCGTTCTGGTACATAAGATGCCCTGATTTTAATATTAAACTTTTCTCTCCAGGCATTCTCGTTTTATATAACTCTATGATGTCCCAGTTTAATTTAGTAGGTTCAGGTTTCAGTTCTTCTGTGTGTGCTTCTGTGCTCATTGCTGTAATGTTGTACGTTGCTATAATCAGTTTCTTCGGGTTTTGATACCTTTCTGTTTTGGGTTATATTTTATGGATATCGAGTTCTTGCTCCCGCCAGAATCCTTAGAGCTAACCGATACTGGATCGGTGTGGGATATGAGTATGTAAATCTACCACCTGGAGTAATTTAGTATTCGAATTCGATCTTGACATAGTGGTTAAAAATGGAGGGATTTGGCATATACACGCCATGCTTGCCGAGCGGGTTGGCGCGTTTGTAGGGGATATTAGGAAGGAAATATTAAGTAGGGATAGGAGCCGAGGTTAGAACCATGGTTTCCCCCTTGTGGAGTTGGGAGATAAACGAAAGATCGCGTAGGCAGGGGCGAATCCCTGAAGTAGATCTATCACCAATTAGGATGATAAGTGAGTAACTATCCGCTACCTCAAGAAACTTTGCATGCGCAATTACAATTATTGATACATGTAACATTTCTTAAAAAAAACATGACACCCTCGACTTCGATTTCATCCCTTCATTCTCAACATAAAACTGTTTGAGAGAGGTACGTAATAGACAAATGAAAAATTTTTAGCAAAAATTGTTTTTGAAAAAGAATGTTTAGGCACAAGAATTTGTTTCAATATGTTACCTTTCAAACTTTAAAAATTATCTATGTACTCTAGATTTTCCATTTCATCCTTTGATTTTCGACTTAAAACTCTTTAAAGATGTACAGTATACGTAAACGAATAATTTCCAGTAAACTTTTTTTGGCAAACATTTCTTTAAATTCATAAAATAATTTAATCTCCGATTTTTTAAATTACGCTCCATTTATCTACTTCCAGACGGTACATAGAGGTATCAATCGCATAGTAAACAATGGTTTGCATTACATACATACGTACATTCATACATACATACATACATGCATACATACATACAAACATACATACATACATACACCCCTTTCGACATTTCGTTACCAAAATCACTCGACCTGTGTGGCTAAATCAAGCTTAAACCATAAATGAACAGTGGGATCTAAGAAGTGATTGTATGTACATCTATGTAGTTGACGCATGTTTAAATGAACTCGGTTTAGTTGCTGAGCAATATTTTCAATTTTATTTGAAACGGTTTGATTGTTTTCGACTGTTTGTTACTAAAGAAACTCGTCTAAGCTCAAACTGCACCTGTACATACCGTACCTTGTACATTGGCCGATTATCACATATTATTTAACTTATAGTTCCTAACTGATATTTAAGCCTACGTAATATTTAATGCCACGCTGTAATGAAGTTTTTTAAAATTTGAATTCATTATTTTAAACGTCACTTTAAGCCTCGAAAATAGAACGGAAATAGTGCTGTCAGCATTAGGACTAAATTTCATATTTCCAAATGAACCAGCATTTCTTGACCAACTAATGATGGTTGTTATGTGTACCACCTACTACAGATGTCGGCATAAATCAATGCATGCGCTATCGACGATTATATCTTGTAAATTACTAATAGTTAAAGTGTTTAATGTGTTTCTTTGGATAAATTTGTAATGTTTAATTTAAAGGGACAAATTGTAAACCAAAAATAGAAGCAACAAACTAATTGATAATTAATTGCACTCACTAGATGATGATAGGTATCCGATCTTCCTATATTCTATTATGTTCCTAGTTTTACTCAGTTTGTCTTAGATCCTAAAAAGGATGCATTTCATCTTCCTTACACCTCCTAAACCGGTTCAATCATCGTTAAGTAAACCTCCACAAGTTTGCAATGTTCCGTACCATTTGCCGCGTTTGTATAAAATTTCTCGTTTCCTCACTTATCGGATCGAAAAATGTCCCGTCGTATATAAAATATACCACATAATTGCCGGGGGGGTTCGACGTGTGGTAACGACAATATTAAAAAATGCAGTCGGATGGGGCATAGCGGGGGGGCACCGCCCAAGTCGAAATACAGTAGCCGCTACAATAGGATCCATTAGTCCGTGCCATACTAAGTAATGTAATATTGTCTACTAACCAGACACAAATATTTGTCACTAATAAACCGGGGATTTATTATTGGAAGAGAAAGGTTGGCCCGAGTGAAATTGTAATTAGTTCTGATTGTAACTGTAGGGCATGTGGGCATGTTGCTTCGTCGCCGATGACCGATTAGTCAAGCACAAAAGGGAAATGTAATATTTTTGTATGTATATGGAATTGTACAAGAAACGTTTTCCAATATTTCACAAGAAAGCTCTTCGGGACCTGCACTTCCATTCAAAATATTTGAATGTTGAACAACATAGCAAAAAAACAATTTTATTTAACAAATTGCCAACTTTCAAAAAATCCAACTTTTCAAAAGATGATGTATTGCTAATTTATATGTCCTATAAGTAGTGTTTAAAGCAGCGGCGTTTAGGTGTATTAACATTGTTGTATAACATCTACGTTTCGTTGTTTAAATTTATTTTTATTTCATAACTTTAAAGAAGCGACATGAGATCTTAAGTTTGCAAAATTGTAGCTAACATTCATAGAAATATATGCCGTAATAGATGCGACGTGTTAACCGTGCGAATCAAAGTTAAGATCGAAAATCCTCGTCGAATCTCGAAACCAGAAACGCTTCGTAAGCCGTCAGCTGTCAAATAATAACATTCTAAAACAAACCCTGACGCATTTAGCATGCCATTATCTATAATAACAGCCGAAATCGCGCGGGAGGGCAGAGGAAACTTCGCAAATTGCTAAATTGACAATATTTTAATGCTATAGCAAGTGGAGAAAGCCTCACCTTGCTGCATAATCTTAATACAGTTTCACAAGTTTGATAATTAGTGTTCTTAAGCCAACGTTAGACAAACATACTAACAGATTTATTTTGCCCTTTATTTCGGAGGCGGGCCCCCCCTTTAGCACGCGCGCAGTGGTGGTGCGGTCGGATGTTTACCTTAAAAGGTTGTATTTCAAAGAAGTTTGGATTGAAGCGCGACGCATCCATTTTTGGCACTCCAAAGTATCGCGGAAATAATAACAAAACTTGAAAAATTAGGAAATACAGTTGTTTACTGGAAAATACTGTAAGTTATTTACCTTGGCTCATTTCTTTTCTTACGACTAATACTACTTCCTCTTAGGAAAAAATTAAGTGCACAAATAGGTCAAAGCATTAGACTTTACCAGCCCTGTTGACGCTAGCGTCAACATTATTTAAGGGAATTTTAGGTGAAGAAATCATAATTTATTGTAACCGAACTTAGTGAACTTTCTACATAATTTAATCATTGAAATTAATGCGCGTTGTTTTACAAAACAGAAAAACAAGTCATAATTAAGAGCGAGGATAGTTATGTAAAATATTATTGGCTTGATTTAACATTTTGCACACGAATCAATAACACTAGCGATCGTTTCACGTTACTAGAGGAAAACAATTACGATTGAACGTGAGCCGGTCAAGTTCAAATCCCCATACTCAGCTGACTAATCATAGTACAACGTCTAGGTAACATGATAGCAAAAGCTTCTCGAGAAGGTCAGTCTGGTGCTAGGTAACAAAACAAATAATATCTCATTTAACCAACGTAAAACAAGATGCATAAAAGCGTTGAAATTTGGGACAATAAATCAGGATATTTGTATGCTCAAAAACGATGTGTGTTGTTGGTCTTGATTTACGTCACCCCAACCTACAAGCTCTCACGTTACGCCCTGAGAGTTCTACGAGATCTTCAAGATACGACAACTTCAAACTTCGAGAACTTCAAACCCGGATCTGCACGATACGCGCTCAGATCCAACCCCGGAGAAGTACGTCACGTTCTCTCTCCACACGACTAGAACTTCAACCTCAGACCTGCACGTCACGCCCTCAGGTCACATCGGAGAGCACGTCACGCCCTCTCTCCATACGACTAGAACTTCAACTCCAGACCTGCACGTTACGCCCTCAGGTCTCCAACTACTACTACAGTCTCCAGCCTTACAATCTGGAGACAAGATTCATCTCCGCAGCCACCCACGAGCTACGAGAGAGATTACATACAGTCCACTCTCTATAGAGACCACTTCACACTTCGTTCAAGCCCAGCATTTCACACTTCACACCAGCATTGGATCACATTAAACCCGTTTGGTTTTAGAAAAGGAGACTTTGATAACAAATCGATCTAGATTTTATGATATTGGAAAAGTCTGTCCAGAGTTGGCAAATCAATTATTTGCCAAGTAGTTGTCATTTAGTTTTTTTAACTGTTGTTGTTCAATAATTTTTTTTTTCTATCAAATTGGCCTATTGCTGATCCAATGATTTGCGATTTTTAAGTTCCGTATGTTAATGTGAAATTTAATCGTCTTTTAAATTGACATATACATCTTATATAGATATATATACATATACATAGACATATATAAGTATAGTACATAGATTTCATTTTAGAATGCCGTAATATTTTTCTTACTTTTCTGAACTCACTGTTACTCTTTGTTTTCATATAAAATAACATTGTTGTGAATAGCTCTAAATGTAAAATGCAAATTATAATTATAGATCTAAAACCAAATAAAAGTAGTTATTTTACATTCCTTCTGTTTAAACTGTATCCCAGTAATATTGTTAGAATTCAGAATTTATTACCTTACCAAATTATCTTTAATTTGCTTTAGAAAAACATAATGTGACACAATAAAACATAAAATATAACAAATAAAATATTCAAAGTTTAAACAGATCTTGGTACGAATTTCGAGAAAATATCAAAAACCCGAAAAGCAACAAGTGTAGGTGCCAAGGTGCCATTCCGAAATGTTTTAGAGTAAATGTTAATAAATCCATTCTTGCATGTTTAGTTCAAGAGTAAATTGTTTGAGTTAAAAAAATTTTTTTAATTACCAAGGAAAATGTACCATAGATACACACACTTACACCCACATTCTTTTTCAAAAGCATGATTTTTGGATTCAGTCGTTCTTGAAAATAACAGTAACTCCAATTATAAAAATCTACCCTATTGCATTACTTCACATAGATGAGAGTTCCATTTGAGTAAGTAAAATATATTCCTTTGCTGAACGTGAACGTATTCAAATGGTTACGTTGGACAGTCGTGTACTTTCATAAGACTTCTATATGGATTCTTTCTGAAAAGTCCTTATCGGTAATACTGTTCACATTGCTGAGATCAACTGATATTTCATCTTATAAAAAACAATAGGTACAAGGGCTATAAACAAAAAAAATATGGCGATATATAGTCAGACCATTTTCTCATATGTTATTCTACATATTCTATAGTACATAGAATAAATGTTCAATGTTTAGATAAAAAAATCCTGGAATAGATTTCGACAAACTAAAAAAAATAAAAACAATAGTGGTAAACTGAAGCTAAGTTAACTAGTGGGGAACTGGAAGATTTAGCCGAAAATATTATTACAGTTAGCTGTATACGTTGCATAGTAAATATTTAAGTTTTAAAACAATTTTTGAGGCAGATTTCGATAAATTTTCGAAAAACCGAAAAATGGCAAAATTGTACTTCACGGATGATTTAGTCAAAAATGTTGTCGAAACTATTTTTATAAACCGTATTAAAAGTTAAACAATTTTTTTTTGTGCAAATGTTGAGAGAATTCCGTTAAACGGAAAAGTGTCAAGCGTAGAATACTCATTTGTCCCGATTGATTTCAGTAAAAAGCTTATTAGGGGTCCTGTTGTGGTGCAAAATCTATATTATATCTAAGAGCTTGAACCGCGTGTGATTTTTATTTTTGAGAGAAACGTACCACAGACACACGTACATACACATATACAGACATTTCGTCAAAAACAGGTTTTTTGGTCCTTTTTCTGGACCTTAAAACGTATAGAAATGCTAATACCTTAGATGTAAAATCGTTACAATACTTCTTATATATATGAGCTGTATCCTATAGAAATAGTAAAAACAGACTCCATGTTACTTTTTAAATGTCGTCATAGGTTTTTTTAAAAAACACGCATTAGGAATTTCTCATGGAAACAAAAATTAACACTGTTAAAAATTGAACAGGTTGAATTCTGTGGTCAGTATAGTGAGCAGTGATGGATCAAAGAAAGATAACATTTTCTCCCAACCTAACGTTATAGTTCTTGCTACCTATTTCAATTTAGTGTAAGACATCTTTGCCTAATAATGACATCACTGTTGACCAAGGCCAGTAACAAACTATAAAATATGTACGAACCTTCTACCTTACACACGTTTGAAGAACTTTTTCGATTGTATTTCCAGCCCGTGAAAAGTTTCCTATCTTCTCTGCAGTATTAACCGCAAATTAAATCTCGGACTATACCTACACAGCTCAAATCGCTTCGGCGTCAGCTACCAAATATAATCAAGGCTGTGACGTTTAACTAAAAGAGAGAAACAAAAGGAACGCGTGCTATCACAGGCCGGCAGGTGGTCATATCCGACACTGTTTTATTAACAAAAATCGAGGAGGCTTTGACTGTATGGTCACTTGTCTATCCGCCTGTCAGGCAATCTCTCTATCTTTTCGCTCTCTTTCTCGCGCTTTGTCTCTCTTACGAGTTTTATGCTAATCATTAATGGGAGTTTCGACCTGCAGAAGTGGGGTCGGTCATCTTTCAAACAATACGAGTAGATATTTATAAACATAGGAAAACAGGGTTTATTTTTTAATATTCTAATTGGGAAGAGTAGCAATAAGCATTTCATTTCATCAGTAAAAATTTAAAAAAGATGATATCGACTGATTTTGATGCCCACAACTGAATGAAATGATTACAAACAGAGCCTCAACATGTATTTTTTATATGCAGGGTTTTCACGCATGCCTGAGGAATTTACCACAAATATCCACATACTACCAAGCAGTTCGTTTCAATACAACAATCAAATCTGATCTTACTTATATAATGATATCTCTGGGGGTCCCACAAGTAGTAGGTATTCATGTTATGTTTAACAATGTAAGTCCTTTTATTTTAGATACAAACACGCTCCATATACAATTGATCTAAGCTTGTACACTTTTATTGTAGATATTGCAATGCAGGAAACCATTAGATTTCATATAAAACTAAAGTTATATAAATTTTGTGTTTATATAAAAGATGCTGCCTTTTATATGGAAGTGTTTGCTCCACAAGTAAACATTCACATAGGGAATTAAACTTTAACTTGCATTGCATCAATATATCTATAAACTTAAGTCACTAAAATTTCTTTCAATAAATTTGTGATCGCTGTTGGAACCATTTCATGCTTTCATGCTAAGATATAATCCGGAATTATGGTCTACGCTCTCAGAGCAATTTTATAAATGCTATACTAATATCCATAGCACAGATACGAATTTTAAGATGCCTCCTGAGCTAGATTAATTTCAAACACATTTTAAAAAATATCGTGTACTGATGCTCCCAATTTTGTGTGTACATATATGACGTCTTCTTTAAATATTCTAATACAGTTTTATACCAGTGGATCTGGGATTGAGATAAAAATATGTTTTAAATGCTCAAATAATCTAAAAATTGAAAATCACGCTAACACAACAAACAACAATTAAATTGACAACACGTAATTTTATTCAATAACTGCATGCGGTAAAATCAAGAGTAGGCACATTTCAAACAACTCTAAATGAAGTTTTTGAGGTTTACTAAGAGATACCAGTGTGGAAACCTCTACATAGCAGATGCAACGGTTATTTCTTTTGTAGATGGACGACTAGAGTCTGGCATTCTATTGAGATGTTAATAAAGTGATGTTAAAGTCGTAGCATATATTCATATTTCTGCTGAAGAACTGTAAACGAACTATTTTTCTGCATTCCACTTTCTCTGTAAAACAATATAAGAATCTTTCATTACAACTGCTCTTCATATGAAGGGTGACATTAACAAATGCGACATATGCATATTGCTTGCTTTCATTTGGTAAGCAGCCAAATCATTCTACGTATGGTTCCTCCAAGGCTTCAGCATTTAACATCACACCAGGTTGCAACAGAACTTGCTGGATTTATTGAAAAGTTTGAACAAGACAAGCCATTTTCAACATAAGTCCATGACCACTATATCCCCATGTTTCTGTGCATTGTAGAGTTTTTCAAGGCGTTTGCAAATATAACTGTCAAATGTGATAATAAATTTTAAAAGGAAGCTTAATAAATTGTTTAATAATGGGCAAAAATATGTAGTGCTCTGCTAGACATGGAAGTACCGAAACATCATTTAACAATTATCAGTAAATTTTGTAGGAGATACAGTGTTTTAGTCCAAATTTAAGAAGAGTGTGACAACGCAGAAGGCTGTCTGCTTTTGCCCTATGGTTTAACTTCCATTCAGAATTCTTTATGAGACGGCTGTAGGATAATTGCTTTAGATTAAGTAAATGAACCACTAGTCTAAGAAACACTTGGTGGCTGACTAAGGATGAACAGTTGGAGTTGTTTGAAAAAATCCAATGCGACAGCGACAGACATTATGGAAATGAGCCACAACTACACAAATTGTAAATTATGAGATGACTGACGAAACTTTAAGCGTACTAATATACTTTGATATCAAAAATTACCTTGGTCAAGCGTGGTCATGGATTTTAAAATGATTGTCGCAGCTCCCATCCTATATTCGTTATTGTGCTAAAGTTTTCTAATTCTACGCAGTTTTGGAATTATGGCTCTCAACACACAGCACAAAATTTACATGATTGAAGCCAATTTTTGAACGAGTGTTCTACGAAATTTGGGAATACAGTCAACGTTTGTATTTTGACAATTGTCAAAGCTCGACAATGACAGAATTATTTCAAAAGAAATATATGCTCATAAAAAGAACAATTTATGTGAAAAGACGATACAACAAAGGTGAATTACTAGGTTTATTTATATTTACACGATTCTCATTAGAAACTCCCAAACAAACCCATGCTACACTTTTGGTCAAATGGTCACAATGGTTAATACACTCATAAATAAATACATAATGGATAGAATAAAGGCGGAAACAGACTATCGTCACGTCACGTGAGCTCACGTGCTGTCACGTTAACTCACGTCACGGATAAAAAGTGCGGAGTAATATTTCACATGGTATTTAAATGTATTAGAACCAGACTGAGGTTACGTCAAAGTGACGTGAGTTAATGTGACAGCACGTGAACTCACGTGACGTGACGATAGTCTGTTTCCGCCTTAAGATTCAACATATTATGAAAACCAATCATAACCCTTAAGGCATGATATGCTCTTAAATGTGTACGGTTTGGCGGTGGTAACTTAGCCAATGGGGTAGAATAAACAAGTAAAACACTAAAGACATTTACTCAACCTACCATATGAGGGGCTATGTAACCTAACATGAACAGCTTTAACTAGGGAAGAGAGTAAGAGGACTTATATGGGAATGCGACATGAATGTAAATTGATGACAAATAAAGGCGAAAAAAGGACACCAAACGAATAATTAAAAGACAGAAGTTAAATCAACAAGTGGTATATCTTATATAAACCGGAGAGCAATAGAGGAGTGAAACGTCACTACAGGGCAGTAGGGCTGCTCTCCGCAACACCACGAAGCAGGAACAGTATTACGTCGATCAAAAAAGACTTGTCGAATGACTGATATCGATTGTTTATTTACGACTGTTACGTCGAGTTTCCTTGCGATTAGTCGCGGTCAATTCATAAAAACGGTTTAAGCAATCATGTCGAAGTAATGAAAACCTCTATCTGATTAAGGTGAAGGAATGGCCATGGCTTCATTGCGCGACCCATTAACTGAAGACTCCAGCTCGTTACTGTCCTCGTACGTAACACTGTTACCCTTATAATTAATTCCGAAGAAACGAGAAAGTGAATACTATGAACTACACCAAACAAAAGCGGGAGTGCCACAAGAAAGCATGCTTTATAACCTTTATATATGTCCTGGCATCAGAAGAAGTTGCTAAAGAATTTTTAATATCTTTACAAATACCTAAAACTAAATATAAAATCACTGTAACTATTCCAGTAAATTAACGCTGGTATCTAATGATAAATCCAGATAAATATCCGTCTTTGATGGAAAACTGAAATAAGAGAAAACGTTACTTCAATGTTGCGATTCAACGTCATTGCGTTCAACATTAAAAAAGGAGTCCATTGATTTGCTTAAAAAAAGGTGATCATCAAGGTGCCCCAGTAATGAAGATTGAAAATCCTAAGGCACTCAAATGTAGCCCCAAATTTTAAAAAAGCAATTAGGACCTAAGAGTCATTAGTGGTTGATAAAATCTTGATTTTAAACATTTCTCAGACTATTTTGGATCTAAGATAACGTTGTGGATTAGCTTTGCGTTTTAGCCATGAACCGAAGCTACTGAAAATTGTAATTTATTTTTTATCAGGCACATGGTACCTAGTCGATTTAAAAAAATTTCCAAAACAATACAAAGAATCGACCTTCAACAGCCGGTATTTATACCCGTCTAACTTTTTTCCATCCTCTCCTCCCCAATAAACGTACTTATACACTCTTTTGATCGTGGCTGGCCGGTAATTATACACGCGGCCTACTCCGATACACCTAATTATAAATGGAGATCGGCTCGGTTAAACGGTTTTTAATTGGTTGTCAACTTGTTGTTGTTCGATAGCACGTTTCGACTGCACAACGTTCAACTCTATACGTTCGGTGTGCTTTTTAATTTTCTCCCGTACGCTTCTAATCAATCACGGGCGATGCGAGTGATGGAAGTTTAATACGGAATTATATACTAGTATATATCTGTTAATAAAAAAGAAAGGAAGAAATAAAATAGAGAGACGGCGGGATCGTTCTGGGAATTCGAAATGACGATGCCTTTAATGACGGGTGTGGTTTGAAAAAAAAATTAATCCAAATTAGAGTATCGAATAATTAGCGGAACAAAGGGTAGTAACACGAGAGTATTTTGTTGTTTATTCAAAACGCACACAAACGAGATTTTTTTAAATTTTTAATAAGGGAACAATTGTTATTTGTTTGAGTTCGTGCTCGAATCGCAGATACTTGGTTTGTATCAATTGGTCTATAGCGATTGTAAAGTATCGTAAAAGTAACTATGACTCATTCCAATCCAATTTGAAATTAACTCTAGTTGGATAAAATAATGTCACTTAAAAAAATATAGTAAATTTCGAACAACTGAAGGAATTACTTTTTAATAGTGTGAAATAATGCCAAGCCGCCAAAGTGAAGCTCTTAAGAATTAGAGTTTAAAATTTATTCAAAATGTGTAAAATCGCAATTTCTTTTTTTTTTAAATTTATCTTATACAGGGTCCGGCAGTGAAACGGGAAGATTAAGATATCGTTTGACAGTCGCCAGACGGCTGGAGAGGAGTGGGGGACTCGACCATCAGCGTCCAGACAGCCGGTATTTTTAGTCTTCAGTCGCCATATTGCGTTGGACGAATGAGCAGCTTGCTTTCACCGTAAAGGCATTTTACAAAAATGCTGATAGTGCTCTTGGTGTTCAACGTGCTTTCCGTCGGGAGTTCAATTACTAGCCACACTGCTAACATTTCGATGTACTTGCTGAGATTGGCGTTTCCTGGTCGCTTAGTTAGTAAGAATGGCGATATTCATTGGCAAGCCTGTTCACCAGACTTGACGGCTCCTGACTTTTTTCTGTGGGGTTATTTAAAGCTAAAGGTTTTTGAATCAAACCCACCCAAAACTAGGGGCGAACTGAAGGAGCAAATCCAAGAGGAGATCAAGAACATTCCATTGGATATGCTATACAGAGTCATGTGATCCTTCACCAAAAGATTTCAAGAATGTGTTCGATACGAAGGACGCCATCTTACAGATATAGTTTTCAAAAAATGAACATTATCAGATATCCTCATTAATTTCCACTAATTTAGATTACGTTTGTGTGAAAAAGTTTAATAAATATTGATAATTAAGACTTTGAGAGTTTTTTTAAATATCCCCGTTTCACTCCAAATTAAGGAAAATGAAAAACAAATCTTTGTATTAAAAAAGTAAATGTCTTGTTACACTTTTGCATCAAATCAAGTCAAGGAAATTTTGTCATGTTTTGTTCAAAAAACACCAAAAAAATTATTTTTTCTTTAACCATTTCGAATTCTCCCGGCGCTCTTTTAGCCCTAGCGTCGTTTATGTCTCCTACTCTATACATGCTGTACAGGTGAAATCTAAGATAATATTGACTTTGCATTGTAAATTTTCTTCTTTGACAAATTTATTTATTTCATGTTTTTACGGGTTAAATCTCTACAAATACTACAAGACTGCTTGGCAGCAGTTACTCTGCATTTGGTCTAAGTCAGTGGCGTTATTGTGGCCACGTATAAAGATGCCTGCAAGGTACTAGGTTTATAAAAAGAGATGTGCACTGGGATTTCCCTTCAGACGCAGTAATTTCAGAGTCAGCAGTAAACTTGGCGTAATCATTTAGCCCAACAATGTCATTTAACTGATCCGACCAAGGTATGGAATAAATTTCGTATTGATTTGGGCGAGGACATCTTAATAGAGTTCTACCTGACTTCATTATACACCAATAAATATAACTCTCTAGCTGATTTAGGAATACCGGCATCTAAGCGGAATTATCCTGATAATGTATATCCTTTAGACAAAGCTTAACGAAGACTATCATCTAATTAAACGAAACGATTATATTTTGAATCTATTGAGTCTTCTGAATACTGTATCTCTTTAACGAAGAAAAAATATCTTTCTTGATGCATGCTCAGGATAGTACTGACAAGATTGGTACTAATACTAATCTGAGTTTAGCAAAAGTAAGGTCTCAAGAAATATTAGCTTAGGCCGTTGCAACCTCGTGTACCGCTGCGTCTCCTTTATCAGCTCGAAAGACAGCTCATTTGACTTTTAAACTGACTTAAAATATAGTCACAAAGAGACAGTGTGTGCTCAATTCGCAAAAATTGCCTGTAGGGCTAGGTCTTCAAAGATGTTAATATGGAGTGAGTGCACCACGACTCATCAAGCTCACATTGCGGCATTGGATGGAACTCTTAGAGATATAAGACGCTGACTTAAAGTTAATGGGAGCAAATATATTTATGTACCTTGACGACTTTAGGCAAATATTGCATTTCGTAATTACCAGAGTTAAAGTCGACATTTCTCATGTTTTGTTTATTGTTATTATTTTGTTAAGAAATCGTAGAATATCAAATCTTGTAACTCCCAGTAGTTTTGACTGGACCAGCAGCTGGTCAAACGGTGTTAATACTTTCAAATAATTTCAATTGGGTTACCATTCAGTTTTAATTTTGACCAATGATGCATTCAGTCTTTGTAATAATATCGGGTATTTTTTTAAATTTCACCTCATAGTAGGCTGTGGATAATGTTTGTGAATGCGCCTTACTAAAAAATGTCAAAATTGACATAACCTCACTTTTTTAATAAAAATTGAAACTGCTCCAATCAGTTACTAGTGTCTTGAAAAAGACAGCTTGGCTCTATTAATTAGGCGTAGATGAGTGAGCTGTCTTTTTCAAGACACTATTAACCGATTGGAGCAGTTTCAATTTTTATTAAAAAAGTGAGGTTATGTCAATGTTGACATTTTTTAGTAAGGCGCATTCACAAACACTATCCACAGCCTACTATGAGGTGAAATTTAAAAAAACAGCCGATATATCAGAAAACATCATTGAATATATATATTTATATAAAATTTTCTTAAGGAACTAAAAATTTTAGCCCTGCTTATGGGGATGTAGTGAACGATGATAGGCAAAAAGTTAAGTAGTAAGTCCACTATCCCATGATAAATATTTTTACAATTTTTTATATGTAAAAATTGTTTTTAGTACTGTTTCCTGAGCAAGAAAGCGATGGCTCTCGAAAGCTTGAATAAAGTATAAAAAAAAGTTATGGACATCCTGGCCTCTTAATTTTTTGCCCATCGTCGTTGACTACATCCCCATAAGCAGGGCTAAAATTTTTAGTTCCCTAAGAAAAATTTTTACATTACTTAGTCACCAGTTACTATTATTATTATAGTTGTTAGTTCTTTTTGGCCAATGTGATATTTCGTCATTGCTAGAGTACAACAGAATACAATGTTGGATAAAAAATGGATATAGCAATATGGGATGGATAGAGGTAAGAAACATCAGAACGGGATTATGTTTACACACTGTAACAAAATTTAATATTGTTATAAAAGGAAAAGTATAGGATGGTTATAGTTCAGAAATATTTGGACATAACTGTTGATCATATGTTATAGTGATATTCGATATATTCGATAATACAATAGCGGCTAGTTAATCTTTGGCCAATGTTGTATTCACTCATTGCAAATCATTGCAATAACACAACAGAAAAAAATTGAATATTTCAATATAAGATGGATAGAATGAAACGTTAGAACAGGATTGTATTTAGACATTTTAAGAAAATTGATTATTATTATTATTATTATTAAAATAGGACGGTTGTGATTAGAAATTATTTGATTATAATTTATATGCCTAGCCTATATATAAATCTGAATATCTCAAATATTTATAAATAACAAAAATTGGGTGACCGATGAGTAATCTACTTATATCACAGAAATATTAGACATAATAATATAGATTAGGTAACATAGGTCAATATTGCATTTTTTAATGTAATAATACATGGTAAGAAAATATTTGGCTCAATTTCGTTTTATTGAACAACAACATGGATTTTGAAATTTTTGATTTGATTGGATAGTGCTTGGGATAAGTAGTTCGAAAATAACAATTATTGTCTTATCAAATAATCCGTTTCAATGATATGGCCGGGGACATCCGACTTCGTCCACCATTCACCACAGAGAAGAAAATCACAGCCGACTTCGGCCACGCGATTTTATCAGTAGGATCAGTAAGGATTATGGCTCGTTAGGCCTGGTAGGTGCAATAAAATGAAATTGGGTGGATTTTGGTTACTAATTTCTTTCAGTTTAGTGTTAAGTTAGTAAAAGTAAAATTGAAAAATAGAGAAATTATTATAATATAATAATTATAATACCTCTCAGAGGATCGACGAGTTGCTCCCCGACGACCATAATTATTATATGAATTTGCTATCGCTTGTTAAAGGGCAAGGATAAACAATTGAGGTATAGCAAAACGAATAGGACAAATAATTTTTCTTGAATGTATGTTGCAGAAGTAGATATTGTAAAAAGAAACAATTGCTCTCTACACAAAGCCAAGTTATTAACTAGAGGATAATTGGTTAATACTACAAATTTTCCAGTAAATTATTTTTCTCAAAATCATTGCAATTTCATTGGTTTATTGAGTCGCTTACCATTTGACAGCAGGGCGCATTTCGGTTCCACCGACCCATTGAAACCATAGGCTAAGCCCTAAGCAATTCAGGTAGAACGGTGGCCGAAATTGGCGTACTTAACGTACCATTATCCTCCGCTTACGCTGAAAAAGGTTAGTGGCCGAAATCGGCTGCTCCGATATGGCCACTTTCCAAAGGAAATTCTAGCTTCAAAATTAAAAACTCACTAAAATTATACATTGATCCGTGGAGATACGTGGAAAACGATGGGTAAACCCTTATTTCCCATTATCTTTTGAATTTTGAGAAAAAATGTTTTTCGTTAATTACCACTTTTCACTGTCACAAATTCGCGGAACTGCATCTCTCAACTAATAATAGGAGAGCACTAATATCTCTTCTGTATATCTATATAGTGTCCTGCACACTATTTTCTTTAGATTATCGGATAATCGGACGACTGGAAGTAATTTACATTTACGATGTTTTACTTGCAGCTCTGAGCAAACATGTACATGTAGAAGGCTTGATATATTTAGAAAAATTATTTAAACGTTTTATTTGGAATGGTGTAAAATTCAGTCATTATTGTAAACAATTTTCATAACAATTATTAACAATATTATTTGGTCATTTATGGTATTGTAACGATTATTCCTAATTTATTTACACTGTACTAATTACTATACTACACACTACTTAATTTATCTTAACTAATTCCTAACTAATTAATTTATATCACTCTTAATATTAATTTATTTCACTGGTCCGTTTTTCACTTTATTTATTCACTCGCGGCTTCACGTCTAATCTCCTCTCCGACCGCAAGCCCGCTTATATACACCTCAATTTGTATTCGCGATAGTTCCTGAAATAACTCGAACGTTATTTTTTATGTAGAAAGGTCCAGAAGGTCATAAATCATTTTTCCTTAATAAGATGTTGCCGGGACTCAATTAAGTGTAGCGTCGTTCCTTTGAGGTAAGCCGCCGAGGTCCGATAAGAGTAAACACATTTCGCGCTGCTGTTTACATTTCTCGTTACAGTATATTTTGGCAAAGATATAATAGTCTTTGGTTTTAGTCAACTTCGGTTTATTTACTAATTTTAAGTAGTAACTACCCTTCGTTGATCGGATCGTATTGCCCGTTATGTTGTTTATGCACAACCCAATCAACCCATTCTCCGTTTAGTGTAGCTGTCAAAAGAATTCCAGTATGGTGGAAAGTGAAAATTTTTTCAGATTTAAATCGATTTTTCAGTTATTTCCGCATATCTTAAGGAGAGAGATTTCACTATTAACGTGGAACTGGACAGTCAAAGTTCATTATCAGCGGTAAATTGATAACATTAATAACGGTAACATTGAAGAAATGTACGTCAAAAGTCCAATTTCAGAGAAATTTTTCAGATTTCCTAGAGTTAATATTATTTGTTTCTCAGACAAGTGACACTGATAATGCCCTCTCTCATTGGATCAAAAAAAGGGCAAAATTTGCATGCTCAGTGAGATGAATGTTTAATCTATATATATAAAAATGGATGTTTGTGTGTATGTTCCGCATAGGCTCCTATACTATTCGTCCGATTGCAACGAAACTTTGGTGAGTTGTAGGGCGCATGTCCTTGAAGGTTCCTGAAATGGTTTCGCGTCGAAAAAAGAGCCAGGGGGCCGAAACGGCTTAAAAATATATGCATGACAGGCAATATGTCATCTTTATTTGACAGACGAGTGACTGACAGATGGCGCCATCTCGCGGCGAAAAGGTAACTTTTAAATGTCGAACAGTTTGTTAGCGCTTTGAGCATCGAATTGCTCAAAAGCATTCTGTTATATCTATATATATATATATATAAATGGATGTATGTTTGTTTGTATGTTACACATAGGCTTTTATACCATTCATCCGATTAACACGAAACTTTGGTGAATTGTAGGGCTCATGTCCGTGAAGGTTCCTGAAATGGTTCCGCGTCGAAAAAAGACAAGGCGTATCAACTTTAATAGGTTGCCCCTAGCGATCCTGACCTACCACAACAGCGCGAGACAGACCGATCTACGTCACAGGGCGACCGGCGATGCAAAAAATATGTACTTTGAAAAACTCAAAACTGTTGTCAATTATAAACGAAAACGCCAGCCAAACGCCAAACTGTCAGAGTAATACAGAACATAGATTAAACCACAGAGTTAGATTAAATACAGGTAATAAAACGCAGACCTGGGTCGTCAGTCTACGTCACGAACTCCGCCTCCTCCGCGCGACCCCCTCGCCCGGAAGCTGTTCAATGAGGTAACCTATTTAAAGTTAATAACCTTGGAAAAACGAGCCAGGGGGCCGAAACGGCTTAAATATATAAAATGCTACAGTTCGATTGGCCGTATATGCATGACAGACAATATGTTATCTTTATTTGACAGACGAGTGACAGACAGATGGCGCCATCTCGCGGCGAAAAGGTATCTTTTAAATGTCGAACAGTTTGACAGCGCTTTGAGGATCGAATTGCTCAAAATCATTCTGTTAAAAGTAGAAATATTTCGGAACGTGTGTGAGTATTAGTGGTGTTATTTGTGAACTTTGGACATTGGACAATAGAAAACAAGCGCATTTATTTTATACTTTCGCTGTGAATTATGCCTCCAAAAGAAAAGCGATTGGCAGATCTATATGTAAAGCAAAAAAAATAAAAGACTACGAGCTTCGGAAAATGACGGGCAAAGGGAAGATAGACTAAGAAACCCTAACATTAAGAAATGCTTAAGCCCGTTTATCTGAAACAGAGGAGCAACAAGATGATAGATTAGAAACCCTCATATTAAGAAATGCTTAAGTCTCCTTATCTGAAACAGACGAGCAAAGAGAAGTAAGATTGGAAATCGAAGGAGTACGAATTGATCGAGCCCGTTCGTCTGAAACAGACGAGCAAAGGGAAGCAAGATTGGAAATAGCCCAAGTACGTATTGCTCGATCAAGACGAATAACGCACGCTGATTGAAACCATTTTCATGGAGTGTGGAAAAAGGGATGAGACAGGGTCGCCCCCGAACGAAGCCGAGTACCTACATCGGTTATAAAATAATTGCAAAGCAATATTTTTTCCCCTTTTCATAACCATCTACAATATAATCACAGCAATGCAATGCATGGTATTAAAATAAATTATGTGTTTTCTCGGTAAATCTATATTCGCTAGATTACCTATTTTTATTTAATTGTTCATTTATTTCATATCAAACTAAGCCACAGCGAAGCGTGGCCGGGTCACGGCTAGTATTGGATAAAATTATGGAAAACATTTCATTTTTCTGAAATTTAATCTTTAAACAAATATACCTACGAACGTTGTCAAAATTTAATATTTGATTTTATTCTGTTTACCACGTTAATTTGTCAAGTATTGAAATAAGTGTCAATTATCGATAAGGTTTTTCATCTCATAATGCTCAGGAATCCTCCATAACTTCTTTAGTAAAACAATTTTGCAATTACCTATTTACGCATATACATACTTGGATGATTAGCGAAATTAATAATACCTATAAAGTACATATGAGAAGTAGGTAGAAGTAGAAGTAGTATACATATGATATTTCAAACGAGCGATTTTCATTCTTTCCTGACTATTCTCGAAAATTTTCTTTGTCGAATTCTCTTTCTCTTCCTCCCCCTGAAGTCTGAAACGCGCTGAAAGCTTTTCGAGTGCCCGATTTTCTGCATCTGTGTGTAATAACCGCGGGGAATTCATTATCGCAGAACGAATAAAAAATTGAAAAATACACACGCTATTGACGATCAACGGATAAGTACGCCGCGAAATCACGAAAAAAGCTTCATCAAAGCGATTGAAGTTTTACGGGTAACATGCAATATATCAGCGGAATTAACACCAACCGATTTCTCCACTCCGGCCGTAATATAAAGTTTAATATATTAGAAACGAGCTCAAAAATTTGACCATTCTTAGTTAGATATGGCTGTAAATTGTCACGTTGATAAGCACTAAATTATTAAAAAAAATGGTTAAGACTTCAGAAATTAAAGACAATATGTGCCTTTTTTTCTTAATAAACTGTATCATATTCATTTCACTTATTACTTATTTTCGATTCTCTATATTAGCACTTTACTACGTTAGAGCAATTTTTAAACCAAACCCGCCCAGACAATACTTAATCCAGCCTTACTTTGATACAAAGTTACACGGGATCCTTGTACGAAGAAATCTCAAATTAATCCAACCACAGCGCCACGGTATACTACTCATTGTGCGAAGGAACGAGACGATTGACGTGTAGGAAAACCTTTCCTCTCTCTCTCCTCCACGTCGCTTTCACTCTTTCATTCCACTCGGTTTGTGTGCAAGAGTCGTTTGAAGTCGCCGCTCAATGCAATGTGGTTTATTAGCGCTGAAAAATAATCAAAAACATTTAAAAAATCCTTAATTGCGGCTCACGAAATGAAATAAACGAATGCACTTTTCTCAATTCTCCCATTCAATTGAGACATACATTTTGTCGTTTAACGATGGCTGATACCGATCGGGATATTAATGAGTTAGACTGTTTGTTTATTGTGCAGGAATCATTTTTCACGAGACGGCTTTGCTCATGTTTTAAAAAAATCCGCGAAATTGTTTAACACACAGGAGAGTTTTTGGTAGATAGTTTCTGTGCAATGTCTATTGCAAACAGCCATTGCGATAATGACAGAAAATCAGTATGCGCATAGAATATGGAAATATAGGCTTGTTCAATATTTTACGCCAAGTTAATTAAAGTACTGGGGCAGGATGACCTAGTTGTTTCCTTTCCCTAAGCCCATATTCTTAGCCCCTTTTGTCACTTGGTCTTAGATTAATCATCAAAGTGCCTACGTGCCCATATAAAATTTTAAATGCATTGTAGTATGATGAAAAATCAACAAATGATATCAAAATTTAAATACTGAATTTTGATCTTTTTAAAATTTTTGATTTCAATTTTTTATTATTTAATTATATTATCTAATTATTTATAGAATTAAAATGTAATAAATAACAATAACAAGAGAAAATTACGTAATATATTAATTAATTAAAATTTTAATGGTTTAAATTTTAATTTAAATTAAAATTAAAATAACCTATGTTTAAGGGTAATAAACTAATCTAAATAAAAATAGAAAAGTTGGTTCAGATTCCAAATTGAATGATCAAGTTTTGATCTTTCTGCTTCTTGTTAATAACCAGGCCTTAAACACTTCAAAAAAATATTATGGACAACACCCTAACAATATACTATGAAGACAATCTGATGGCAAATTGAAAATCCACAACTAGCGAAGAAATCTAGAATATTGTCCGAATACCAATAAAGTCATTTTATATATTTTTTTTTGAAGAGTGGTACATAATGTCAACAACTAATATCGCAGATAACATCATTACGTTACCTAGTACTACTTTATGTAAGTATAAGATGCTATTGACGATATTGTCGTAACTTTAAAATTTTAGAATGAACATTTTTACAAGCTTTATTTTTGAAATATCTCTAATGGTGTGCCACTGCAAAAACTTGATAGTGAGTAAAATACATATTAGTTTAAATAACGCCAGGAATATAGCAAAGTATTAACAATATGTATATATTAGTCGCTGCGTTCAAATTTTAAAAAGTCCTAAGTATTTGTTAAGCGGAGAGAACAAATACAAAAGTGTTACATTGATATTCATTTGCATTAAACTTACAATTAAACTGCCACAGTAAAGTGTAGGTCTAGTGAGTTAACTAATGAACGGCATTGCCATTTTACCGATACCGTAATACCTACAGTGTTTATTGCAGTAACAAAGACAATACATACATAAAACTAAAAATATAAGTGCATATTTATTTTTATTATTATTTATCAGAATTCCTAAGAAAACATAGGTATTCCTTATAGTACTGGTGCCTACCGACTAATATTGTTCAACGATTTCATGCTTCTTTATTGGAAATTAAGTTATCTATCACTAATGGATTTAGTGATATTATTATTATTACATTATAATCATTACCATCAATTTGAATTAAGTCTCTATCTTGTTTACTTTTTGGCGACAGTTTTCATTTTAGAACTCCACATCATTCACATAAGTAACCATATCCCATAATTTATCATAATTTACTGTATGTCTTCTGTACTTAAAATGTTACTTACGAACATATAGTTCCAATTTTTTACTTGCATTAAAAGGTGTCACGAGGTGTAACATATTCATTACATCATATTATTATACATATAATGGGTCTCCATGACGTAAGTGTTATTTTGAAATATTCAACGTCTTTTTCATCAAAATGTTTTTGTGTGCGACACAATGTTACACCAAGGTTTTGTAGTTACATTTGGTTTTATTTTTGTCCAAGCCATATTTAAATTTGAAACAGCAGTTCTTGAGTTGCAGCTTATTTTTTGCACGTTGCTCATTTTTTAAAACCCACCAGTTCCAGTTTAGTATTATGCCACTACGCGATGTCCTAATCAATAGCTATATCCAATTACACTAATTATGCACGGAAATGAAAACAACTTCTCTTTATACCTCATAATGTGAGGTGTCCATAGTTCATACATTAGAATTGATACAAGAATATATTATACTTCCCAGAAAATTTAAAAGTATTTTTTTGCATAATTATTCAATGCACTTGGAAAAGTGTTCCGTGAAAAGGTGCAGCAAATCTAATTAATCAATGAACTCAGTAGAGGCGGCGTATGTTTGTAATTTAGGGAAATAATCCTTAACAGCCATTCTCAATAATGTTTCTTATCCATAACAACAAATATTTTCTAAACTCCGCAATTTTCTCCGAATGTTTCAAGTTACAAATATTATTGCTAAGCAGAGATCATTTAAGGCATTCATTATGTCAAATTATAGTAGTTTCAGTGAAAAGTCTGTTTCGGTTAAAGTTTGTATGAGCTTCCACTTGTAGAAAATTATGGACATTTTGACATAACACAAATGGACGAGATTAGGACATTTCCACCTGAAAGCCGCAGTAAATTCCCTTGTTTTCAGTAACCTACTTTCTGTTTAGTTTATCACATTTATAAGAAGTTTCTGAAGAAGTGAAGAAATTTCAACAGAATTTTAACCCTTTCCTCCTATATGTGGGTTTAACTGAAGATAACTGCATATGATTCATATCCCATCATATCCTTCATCCTAGCTAAAAGTTATATAAGGAAGTTGTAGGTATCGGAAGGTGCTTTATTTCGAATTGCTCTTTATTAAAATCGGTCAAATATTTTCCGAGAAACCAGCAAAACACCCTCATTTGCGAAACTAATTAAAATATTTTAATTCTAGTTTCCATTGGGAGCAGTGGCAAAACGCTGCTATTTTTACCATATGATGCCTACACACTATATTGATTTCTTCTGTAGCAGGCCTCCGGATGTCTCCTCTCTACTACTGTAAGTTATCTTTGCAATATCTGATAAGGGCTAAATTATGTCTAAGATGTATTCTTTAACGTGTTATAAATTTCACATCTTAATATGAATGAATAAAGAGAGAAGTAGTGATTACAGGGAACAAAAACAATTATGCTTCCTCCTTATGCTATTAGAATGATGGGACTGGACTGGCATGAAAATTACCAAAAAAATATCAAATAAAAAAGAATAAAAAATAAAGCGAAGATTGCATCTGGTTGAGTAGTGATTTACATTTTTTTTAACTAAAAAAGCCCCTTGCTTAGCAATTACTGAAGTAAATTAGCTCCTGTTTCTCCAATACTATATAATATTACTTGGGCAGAATACATTTTGTCAGAGAGACAGCTCTGACAAGAGCAAGACAAGAACTGCTCGGAAATACCTCTCTGAGCAATTCTTGAAGCCACACATTTGCTTAAACATATGACTTGCTGGTAAACACGTTTAAAATATTTTTTAATTCAATCGATCATGTTGATCATTTTGATAAGCAGCAACTCAAAATAAAACTTTTCTATGCTTATACCTTCTTCGGTAAACATTTTCACCTAGGATGAAAGCGGAAAATTTTATAAGAGTAATACTGAATTTTCCACTTGTAAACATAATTTATCCAGGATGTAAAATTAGCTACTTGTTCTGATGCAGTTGTCTTCAGTTAATCCCCCTGTACATGATAAATGTGTAAAATTGCTGTTTAAATTTTTTCACGTTTTCTTACCTGGCTTCATTGCTCATGAACAACGATATTTGTGCACAACAGAAGATCTTCAACGATAATATTATTTATCAAGCCTACAGAACCAATAAAGGGTTCATCTTTAGTACTGTAAGAAGGCCCATAAAGTTGCAGATCAAATCCATTGCCTGTCTTGCATTTTCTCTAGTGTTGATTGTTGGGGTCCTCAGCCATATCACGGATTTTTCGGTTAATAGTGTGGCTAGACAAGGATCCCGTTCAAATTAGTGTTCCCGCTGATTCTCTCAGCATAATAGTCTTAAAAACGTCAGAGCAGCCGGCAGCATAAAGTCTTCTGTGAAGGTGTGAAGTTTTTATCACTGCGCCACCTGTATAACCCCTTAAAAGTTGCTAGAAGTGCGTTACTACTAAACTAATAATGTAAGCATCTTATGGAAAAAAAATGGTTGTTTTGTATAATTGCAACCTGGGAAAACCCATTTGGAGCTGCCTTGGAGCCGAAAATAGCTGCGCCCGCAGGCTTTCGCAACTTGTGTCTTCGTACGTCCTTTAAATTAATAACATTATTGCCTTAATCATTAAAGTCTCTACTTAAGAATCTTTTTGCGTGAAACTATAATTGTCTGGGAATATGAAGCAACACAAATTTTTCATTATTGTTAATAAGTAAAATAGTAACGGATATTTAATAGACTTGTTGTCTCAGGTTCCAATAGATATTAAAAGAAAAAAATATTTAATGGTGTATTTGGCCAAACATGCAAGATGCAACATGTGTTTATGAGCGAAAAATATGATCCATCTTTAACGCCACTTTTCTGCAATTTCGTTGTAAATTACATTTTTTGTTCACACTTAAAGGCATGAGGGAAGCTTCCAATACTTCAAAAATCATCTTTAGAACTATGTTATTTGGCTCAGTATCAAAGAATACTTAACCTTAAAAATATGTTCTCTAAAATATGTTGGGATAAACAACTATAATATTTCATAAAGTAATATTTGAACTACGCTGAAATCTTGCAAGCCCATTGAAGGATATGAATGTCTTATTTACATGACTTTTCAAAACCCCACAAACCTATTTGCAATAATTGTCAAACATTAAAAAAGCAGCATGTTTTACTGATTTTCACGAATTTCCTGTTAAAACATCGATTGATTTTGATGTCATGGCTTATTCCTATACATTTATAGTATCTATATAATTTATACACAATCTATTTTCCCTGTATTAGTTACCTTTGAAACATGAGGTAAAAACCCATTTCTCCCACTGAAACTCAAAATAATTGAACAATGTCGTCTGAGCCAGGTATTATTTTCATGCCTATGGTGCTTATCTAACTACTCTTACCCAGCACTAATCAAAGGGTTTATAACATTTTTCATAGGTTGCAGTGGTACTAAAAATTCTGGGATGACTGCACTATGAAACAATTACTAAATTATTCGAGAACTAAAATTACTTTCTCGAGAACAGAAAACAGCAGTACCTACACTTTAGGAACGCCTTATACCGGTACTGCATCTTAATGTAGTAATTCTGGTAATTTCATTACCAGAGAATATCGGAATATTTATTTAATACTCAACTCAGCAGATTTAGTTTTAACATCCATTGAAATTTAATTCTGAAAAAAAAAACATTTTGTGAGCATGGGCTATCATGTTTAGGCGAAGCCCTTACATGAGTCGAAACCGGTCACGTTTAATGGCAATTAATGGGTGGATTAGGACCCGCTATAGGGGCGAATTCGGACCCACACAGGTTTCCACACAGGTTCCTTTGCCCCCACACAGGTTTTCTTTTGCCCCCCCCACACAGGTTTTCCCTTGCCCCCCCCACACAAGTTTTCCCTTGCCCCCTTGCAAGGGCGTCGATAAGGGGTGGTAATGGGGGTAACTACCCCCCCCCCCCCAAGAACTAAAGTTACTTTTTATTACTTTACTTACTTACTTTATTAATATTATTACTTATTATCACTTTTTTGAAAAAATTTTAAATGATGGGATTGTATTACCTCTCCCCAAAAAAAATTATCGACGCCAGTGCCCCCTTGTCTATTTTCAACCACACGAGGTAAAAAGATAATTTCGATCAAAACGTAATTTTGAGTTTTTTAAAAAATGTTCAGGAATACTTTTAATGACTTCGCAAATCAAAGGCTAATAGCCAGACCGCATCTCAAGTAAAGGATTATATGCCTTCTTTCGTCCGGACCGCAACTCCGTCAGGCAGGTAAAAAAAATTTCCGCCGGACCGCAAGTGCAGCTCACCCCAATAAACAGTGGGTGAAGGCTTAGGGCCTTTTTCATTTGTATTTCTTTGTATACAGGTTTAACCATTCATTCTAATGACGCCCATTTTTTCGCATTGAAATGGTAATATAAATATTTTGCAATACATATGTTACCATATCGAATCTCCACTATATTGGAAATTAACAAATAAATAGAAAAATTACTTTCCTTAATGGATCACATCTTCTATCACATTCCATTTGGTCAAATGTTTTCGACAAAATGTTATGATAATCATAATTTGCAACACATAATTTTAAACGATTTACAAGCATCGTATCCCACCGATGACTCTAATTTAGCCCGAGACGGTTTCCACTCATAATTTTTGACCGACCCCCTTCCTCGACGCTCTCGACCTCGCGCGCGCCCTTTTCTCCACCGAACGTCTTAAGGACTGTTTGTTTTCTTTAAGTTTGAACGAGTTCAGTAGATAAACGAGGAGAACAGTAGAGGGTTATAATCCCGCGATATAAGTAAATTGCGGATACGCAAACACCGAGGATCTCCTTGTAAAAATCCCGATATTAAATCAGGTATGCAAACAGATTACCTATCTGAAATTATCTCCAAACTTTGTTAGACACGTTTAACAATGGATAGAAAGGGTTTGGGGTGGGAGAATAAGGAGTGGGAGGGCGGAGGAAGTCAGGTGCGGAGGTTGAGATAAGGCGCAGCTTTGTAAATATCTCCAAAAAAGGGGTTTCGGGGATGGGCTTTTACGACAGAAATGAGATAGTTGGAATCATCTAATTCGTCAAAATATTTTATCGATAACAATCTATAGGTGACTTTAAACTCTTCACGATTTTAATATGGCATTCAATTTTCTTCCATATATTCTTCTTCATTTCCCTGCGACAGAAGTATAAAGCAGTTTGTTCTTTTTATTTTCAAAAATTCGTAATTGATTGCTAGTTATGTGGAATTGTACTGCAACGGCCATTTCAAAATTCTGAAAATTCTGCCAGAATACTGGCAAGTAAATTTAGGCACCCCTCAGTTCTGCCAACAAGGGTACATAGTACTGAGATGTGGTAAATCGGTTGGTAGTTCATTCATATATTAAACACTATAAAACCCATAATTCGGTTTTACTTTAACTCTTTAATGCGCAAATATTTATAAAACACAATAACTATTGAGTTTCATTTGATTATAATACTATTTGTTTTTGGATTATAATCTATGAATTTTTGGAAAATGTTTTTCTGGTTTGGAAAAATACTAATAAATTTATTTTGATGCACTGGAATAAAAAATTTAAAACTTAGTTCAGGATAAGGCAGAAAACAAGTTTTATTTTCATTTCAACATAAAAGTACACCACATTTATGAGGCCTTCAATGTATAGAATGCGCACTTCACATGTGACGTTTTCTCTTATTTTAATAACCAACCTAATGGAATTTCCACTAAAATGCCTGTTATTTTTCAATGTACGACATGTTGTCATGAAAGGGCGTAATAACGCTAGACCTCATACGAAATAGACGGCGTATCTCAATCACGAGCAAAACATGAGGTATTCATCATAAACATTCATCAAATCGGAATCAGATGACTGGAGAGAGAACGTTGAAGAAATCCGTGAGTTTTGATCAGACTTCTCGACGAGAAAAACCGAACCTGTAATACCGAACCGAAGCCATTTCGTAATTTCATTCCTTCTCTCAGCTCTATAACTTATGTAACTCATCACCATCAGCATCACAATTTGTTTGGCATATTTTTGTTCCTTTGTTCCTTTGTTTCTGATTTGAACCTTGTTCAGATTGGTAAAACCTCTAATGTGCTCGGCCTCTCCCTCTCTTTCCCTTTGGTTATGTTTTTTTTTATTTTACTTAAATTATTCGGTTTTCGAAGATTTTCGAGTTTCAAGACTCGGCTCCTTCGTCGCCTCGTCTCTAAACGTCTCATTCGTACCGTAAAGTATGAGTTCCCGGACATATAACGTTAATTACTATTGTAAAAGAAAAACTAAATTTCATTTCATACAAATATTCAGGCAAACTTAAGAGCAACATTATTTGTTAAACAGTATGGCACTATACGGCGATCAATCAATGTCCAAGAAATTCGCAGCATTCGCCTGTAGGCGTACATTTCGAACGCATCGATTCTCTTCTCTGTGGTTGCATCAATGGTCCAGCTCTCACATCCGTATAGAAGGACAGGGAAGATGTAGCAGCGAAGTAATCTGATCCGGAGGTCTAGGCTGAGGTCCCGGTTTGCCATAAGTGTCCTCATGTTATTCAGAATTTTCCGTGCTTGCGCAATTCTTGATCTAATTTCGATCTTTGAGTCGCATTGCTGGTTGACGAGTACACCCAAGTATTTTATAGATGGCACTTGTGTAATGTTCTCTCCGTTGATCACTAGAGTAACGGGTCTTGGTGATGTTGAGAATACCATCAATTTGGTCTTGGATGTATTCATATAAAGCCCAAAGTTCTCGCTATACTCCACAATAAGGTTCATAATGGATTGAAGTTCTGTTATACTGCTGGCTATTACGACGGTATCATCTGCGTATCGAAGGTTACTTATATTGACTCCATTGATCTTTATGCCTGCAGTTGAATTTTCGAGAGCTTCGATGAATATTGCCTCAGAGTAGAGAATAAACAGTAGTGGGGATAGTACACATCCTTGTCGCACGCCTCTTCTTATTGCTATCTCTTCCGATGTGGACCCTTCGATTTTGACTGTTGCTGTTTGGTGCCAATAAAGTTCAGTAATGATCTTTAGATCTTGAGCATCGATCCCGGTTGATTTTAGGATGTTGATCATTTTTTGATGTGACACACAGTCAAAAGCTTTTTTTATAATCAATGAAGCATGCGAATACATCGACATTCATGTCCCTACATCTCTGAGTCAGCACATTCAAAGAGAAAAGAGCTTCTCGGGTACCCGTTCCATTCCTAAAGCCAAATTGCGAGCGATCAATTACGGACTCACACTTTTTATATATACGGGTATGAATGATCCGCAAGAATATCTTCAAGGCGTGGGACATCAAACTGATCATGCGATATTCGTCACATTGTGATGCCTTGTTCTTCTTTGGCAAAGTAACAAAGGTGGATCTCAGCCAGTCTGTGGGTATTTTTCCGACTCTGTACATTCGGTTAAATACAGTAGTAATGAGATTTAGACCAACCCCGTCCTCGGCAGCTGCAAGTTTAAAAGTTTCCGCATGCACGTTGTCAGGACCAACTGCTCTTCTGTTCTTTTGTAGTTTAATTGCATGTTTGACCTCCACTTTACCAGCATCATTACCAGAGTAAAATAACGTTTCAGCGTTATCTTAGCAACTAAAAATTAAAATGGTAGCTAAATGGAATTTTTTTTTCCAAGAAAATTACTCTGTCAAGGTAAGGCTTCCTACATCATCATCATCATCATCATCAACCAATTTGAAGTATCCACTGCTGGACGTAGGCCTTCCTCAAATCTTTCCACCTTTCTCGCTCCTGTACCACTTTGATCCAATTTCCCTTAAATCTCTAAAAGTCTCTTGTCGGAGGTCTATCCCCGCTTCTGGGAGCATCTTGTCTTGGTCATCATTCTAATATTCGCTTGGTCTATCTTTCATCCGTTCTTCTAACAATATGCCCGACCCATTCCTATTTAAGTTTCTTCATCTAATTTATAGCATCTTAGTCAAGGCAATGAAGCACTCAACCTGGGAATTTTTGCGACTAAGTCGGATTGGAATGCGGTTTTTTGCATTAGCTTCCAACAATTTTTTAGAGAAAATGTGCCTACTTTTTGTTTTATACAAACCGGAAATTGCATTGCTGCAGCCAAAAATGCATTAAAGAAGTGCATTATTTGGGAGGCTATTTGGGAGATTTACTAATTTTGTAAATAAGAGTCAGAAGTGGCCTAAATCGGGTTCCCGGGGGTTATCGAGGTCGCTGATTACGATTTTGAGTTTCACATTGACCAATAGCCGACCTGGAGCTCAGGAACGCCGATGAACGTCATCTTCTTGAGACTACCAAAATTCACTCCGGAAAGGAGAGAAACTCGGCATCCAGGGTTTTTTTGGGTAGCTGAATTCAAATATGGCATCGGCAAATACCCCCTGGACACGTGGTGCACCGGAACCTGGACGTGGACGTCATCTCTAAGAGTTTTCCTGACAAGATAGCCAAAACCAACCCGAAACTCATTGTGGCGGCGTTTTTTGGGCCGCTTAATCCAAACTTCACATCGAAAACGATCCCCCGGACACCTAATGCACCAGAACATGGGCCTGAACGTCGTCTCCGAGGTTTTTGCAGACAAGATCGCTAATCACGAACCTAAAATCGTTATGAGGGTTTTTGGGACACTTTTACTTGCTTTACTTTACTCACTCTATTTTGGGGTATTTATACGTCGAAAACGTACCTCCGGACACCTGGTGCACCGGAATCTCGGTCTGAACGTCGTCTCCGAGGGTTTTCTAGACACGATCGCTAAAGACAAACCGAAAATCGTTGTGGGGGTTTTTGAGGCGCTGAATCAGAATTTCACCCCGAAAACGTGCCTCCGGACGTTTGGTCACCTGGTCCGGGGGATCGTTTTCGATGTGAAGTTTGGATTAAGCGGCCCAAAAAATGCCCTCACAATGAGTTTCGGGTTGGTTTTGGCTATCTTGTCAGGAAATTCTCTGAGATGACGTCCATGTCCAGGTTCAGGTGCACCACGTGTCCGGGGGTATTTGCCCATGCCATATTTGAAGTCAGCGACCCAAAAAACCCACGGATGCCGAGTTTCTCTCCTTTCTACCGTGAATTTTGGTAGAGTCACACGGAGATGACGTTCATCTGCGTTCCTGAGCTCCAGGTCGGCTCTCCAGCGACCTCGAAAACTCCCGGGAACCCGATTTAGACCAGATCTGACCCTTATTTACAAAATTAACAAATCTTCCAAATGCCCACTCAAATAATGCACTTCTTTAATGCATTTTTGGCAGCAGCAATGCGATTTCCGGTTTGTATAAAACAAAAAGTAGGCACATTTTCTCTAAGAAATTGTTGGAAGCGAATGCAAAAAATCGCATTCCTATCCGACTTAGTCGCAAAAATTCCGAGCTTTTGGCCTTTTTAGTGCTTCATTACTTTTGATGTAATGACTCATTACATTGACTTTTTCTTCAGTGTAAGTGTCTCTGCGCCGTATGTAAGTACTGGTAAACACACTGATGGAACACCTTCCTCTTTAAGCATATTGGTAGAGCTGATTTCAACACTTATCTTAGTTTGCCGAATGCTGCCCATGTTAGTCCTATTCTTCTCTGCATCTCGTGTGTCTGATTGTCACGGCCAATTGTTATTTCATGTCCCAGATATTTATGTCAATATACTTGTTCTATATTTATCCCGTCCATAGAGACATTTCCACTTATAACTAGATTGGTCATTCCTTTTGTTTTTTAATAACTTATGTGTAGTTTAATTATATGACACCTGTTTAAGTGTCTCTAACATATTTTGTGCTTCGTCAACTTTGTAATCAGCACTAGGTCGTCGGCAAAACGTAGGTTTTTGAGCATCTCCCCGTTTATATTAATATATATTTCCTCCCAGTTTATTCTTTTGAACATATATTCTAATAGCGTTATAAATAATTTGGGTTAAGTGGTAACGTCGTGTCGTACTTATCTTTTAATGGCTTCCTACAATTAAGTCAACAGTTGCAGAAAGAGATCTGAAATAATTTTTGAAATATTAATTTTTGTACTTTGGTGGCTTGATATTACGCCGCAAATAGGATATATTTTTTAATTGATGTTCATAACTAAGGAAAAAAAGTTTTTGCTCGAACAATGTGTTTTAAGAGTTCAAGTAAAATCGATTAATTTACAATGTACTTTGGGGATGAAATATTTTTTTGGCTAGTTTTTATTTCATTATGCTTCATAGTGCGTTGGCAATATTTTGAAAAGGATAGCAGTCGTTGGATTCCCATGATCAACCTGAAATTATTTTATAGGTATCAGGTATGAATAAATAATTGTGTTTAAAAAAGACAGTCAGACTAACATCAATCGCAGATTATCCAATCGTTCGGGTAACTTTCCCCAACTTCTTCGCTCATCCCTTCCCCGATTCCGATACGGTTTTTTTTTCCGTCACGTTCGACCCGAATCCCGCATGTTTATTCCGGAATTAAACGGGGAAATACACAAATCCAATTTAAGTTGGCTACGTTCTCGAAGTCCCGCTACTGTCACTTGTCAATCCGTTTTCGGTGGGAGGGGGGCGCCTCTTCGATCTGTCTCCTCGCATCTTCCACCCTTAACATTCAATTAACGGCCTAATTGGAGCCGATCGTGGAGTCACGAGAGGAGACGATGCTCCAATTTTTTTCTCCTGGCGTTCTTCCCTTCTTCTCTCTGCATTCGAACGCGCCTTACACGATGATTGACGGAAATTGGATGGGAAACTGTTTGTTAAATGGATACAGAAGGAGGTTTTATTCGGTGTCTTTTTTTTGGATTTCGTCTTCGCGAAGGATAGAGGGATCCACCGTCTATCCGTGACGGACGACAGAAGATGGATATTGAGTCGTTCGATAACTTGTGAAATTCGTTTTATCAAATTCGGATATTTATTGTTTTGTGTTGTCTTTTTGTTAACCTCTCCTTTTGCTGCCAGGGCCAATTGGACGGGACCTACAGTTTAACGTGAACTCCCATCTACGGTCCTCGAGCATGGTTGTACCCCAGCTGACACACTCCGTGCTCTACCGAATTAGGGTTATAGTCGTGATTTTTTTTTTATTATTATCCCATATATATACAATCTGCCCGTGGGCAATAAGTATGTGATCTATCGTCTAATTTAACACGTTGGTTCATGCCCATTGGCATTCACCTGTTTAAGGTAAATATTTACATAAATAAATATAACTTTTTAATCTATATACATTTCAGATTTATACACTTTATCGGAATCTCGAAGAGTCAAGTGCTTTGTGTCGTTTCAGTCTTCTTTGGTCTCTCTCTTCACTCAGAAGTTGTTCTGCCAGATGATTTGGATGTATGGCGAGTTTGTTTTTATATTTAGCCCCATAGTTGGCTATCTCTTTCTTGACTGATTGCATTTGTAGATCGTCGGATATTACTTTATTTGGTACAAACTAGGGAGTATCGGTAATCATTCGCAGTATTTTTGCTTGTCATCTTTCAAGGATCTCACTGTTTGAGTTTGCTGTGAACTCCCAGTGCTGTATTCCGTAGGTCAAGACAGGTTTCAAAATTGCTTTATATACTCGCAATTTGTTTTCTAGAGACATCTGTGAGTTTCGACTAATAAGCCAGTACATTTTTTGGACTTTATGTCCCAGTTTGATTCTCTTAGTCCAGACGTGTGTCTTCCAAGTAAGCCTGCGATCCAAGTGCATGCCTAGGTATTTTACAGATTTACGTCGTAGCGTAAATGTGACATGATTAGATTTTTGATCATTAACCTTAATACGCCACTTTTTGAGCCATTCTTGAGGTTCTTTTGTACTTGGGAGGAGGCAATCACTGGATCTTTATGTGAGGCCAGAATTGCCGTATCATCAGCAAAAGTTGACGTCTGGGTTTCGTTGTTTGTTGGCAGGTCGCACGTGTATAACAAGTAGAGTAGTGGCCCCAAGACGCTTCCTTGTGGAACCACTGATCTTGTGACGAGGTTTGCCTCGAGGTGGCAGTAGTGTCGTCGGCGGCACGAAGACTCTCTGCTGGGAGGTTACGTCACTTGTTGAATTGGCGCTATTTGCGGAGTTTCGGAGTTTTAAGGTCGGTTTTACGGTTTTGCTCGGGCGCCAGATTTTTAAGGGTTTACTCCCTGAAGCCACGGGTTAGTTTAAACTCAGGAGAATGCCAGGAAGTCCGTGAAAATAAAACACACAATTCGGAGAACAAATAAAACTAGTTTATTATAGAAAACGGCAAAAAGTAAATATAGACAACATGTTAGTGAAATGGAATCATCGGCAACGGTGCAATAACTAAAAAATCGGTTTCTGCAGAAAAGCGGCATCTATGTACAATTTTCCCTAATTCTACGAAAAGCGGATAGATCCGGCAACTATGTACATTAGAAATACGTGGTTGATTTCGGTCTTACAAAGCGGTCAGGCAACAATGCACGGTGCGGCGATAAAGGGGGGGGGGTAGTGCATAGCGGTCTAGCTAGTCTAGTAGATGATATGCCTATCCGCAATAGAAGAGCTAGTTACATGCAACGGTTAGGCAAGTGAAGCGGTGAGAGCGGGGCAAGCATTATAGGGGAAAATCTAGCAAGCGGTGTTTAACTATATTTAGTAGGAACGGTTATGCAATGCGGCGGAGTTTAATTCGAAATATTAATTTAGGAATTAATTAGAAAAGCAGCGGTCGCGAATTACATCAGGGAAACCAGGCATAATCGGTACTCCAGGCGCCGATTCGATAATAGGACGAACGGGGCCCTGCGGGTAGTCGAGACAACCGGGAATTTGTTGGATTGTGTTCAAGGAGGCCACCCCGAGTATCACCCTGGGGAGCACCAACCCAAACAGCCCGAATTGATCCTCCCGAGTATCACCCTAGGAAGAGTCAGTTCGTTGGCCTAATCCAACGGGAACGGCAGGGAAGCGGGTGGGGTCGTATTCAGGGAGGCCACCCCGAGTATCACCCTGGGGAGCACCTACCCAAACAGCCTAAATTGATCCTCCCGAGTATCACCCTGGGAAGAGTCAATCTAATAGCTTGACCCAACGGGACGGTAGGGAAGGGGGTGGTCGAAATTCCCTAACAGGTACTTTACCTTGAACGGTCGGTTCCCGGTTCCCCGGTCGGTCGGTTGGTACGGCAACGGCGGGATCGAAACACGTGTGCGGTGTGCTTATCAGAGCACCTGCGGTTGTCGGAGCGGAGCACGTTTTTGATGATTTTCGATATTTTTCTCTCGGATTTAGAGCTCCCGAATAAATAATTTTGGGTAGTTTGCGGCTCGTAGATTAGGGAGACAACTGGTGGTCTTTTGTTTAAACTTGATCTCGGATTTTGCAGGTGTCACGGCGGAAAGACAATTGTTATTTATTTGAATTTACGGAATTTCCGCAAATGATAACAGAGGGAGACATGGCCTCTTGCCATCGGAAAATTTGCTTCGTCACAATCTTATCTGGTAAAGGCCTACTTGTTGCCCATGATGTCTTACCAGAAAATATCTGTCACTGAGATATGATTTCAGGATCTGGAACAAATTGGAAGGAAGGAACTTCCTAATTTTTTAGAGTAGCCCTTTGTGTCAAACTTTGTCAAACGCTTGTGAGACGTCTAGGAAAACAGCCGAACAGTAATTCTTACTTTCCAAAGTATTATTTATTTTCCTGACTATTCTATGAACTTGTTCGATATTGGTGTGTCGTTCACGAAACCCAAATAGATGGTGAGGTAATATGTTTTTCAGTTTTGGGTGTATTCTTGTAGCAAGAAGCTTCTCCAGTATTTTGTATAGTACTGGCCATAAACTTATAGGCCGATATGAGGTAGGAATAGATGGGTCCTTTCCTCGCTTTTGTAGAAGTATCATTTGAGAGACCTTCCGGAGCGATGGGAAGTAGCCAATTCTTATAGTTGCGTTGTAGATAATGGTCAAAAGTCTTATTACCTTTTCTGGCAATTCTTTTATGATTTTTCCGGTGATTAAATCATAGCCTGGGGCTTTTTTCGATTTTAGTCCTGTGCGAATTATGCCTTTAACCTCTCTTACCGAAAAGGGCTTCAGAGCTGTCTCCACTTGTAGTGGTTCTTGTAGATACAAGTCAATTTCATTTTCCTCCTCAGCCGATGACTCACTGGGAAATGGTTCGAAAACCTTGCATAGGTGTTCAGCAAAAACTTGGCACTTTTCTTTATCGCTTCTCGCCCATTGCCCATTCTCAAATTTTATAGGTGGGACATTTTGTACGGGTTGTTTTAAAGATTTTGTTGCTTTGCATAGGGAGTAATCAGTATTTTCTGTGGGTGATAAGTTGGTCAAGTATTCTGCTATTTCATGATTTCTTTCGGCTTGAATTTGTTCCTTCAATTCCTTAACTATTTTATTTAGTTTGCTCTTATCTTCAGTGGAACGAGTAATTTGCCATTTTTTCCTGATCTTACGTTTTTGTTGAATTTTCCGCATTATCTCTGCCGAACACCTACCCTAAGTATCGTTTTGAGAATCTGATGAAGTGGCCGCCCAAGCTGCTTGTTGTATCGTTACGTTCAATAAGTCGATTGCTAGCTCCAGGTCTTCTGGAGTTTTAAGCAAAATATTGCAATTTATTTTGTCCTTTTCAATACTGCGAAACAGTGTCCAGTTGGTTCTTTTGTTATGCAGTATTTGATTGTTTTATTCTTTTGACAGAGATTTGAGCTTATTGTAGCAATAAGGGGCGAGTGGTCCGAGGAGAGATCAAGACTTGATTCAGTTTTCATATTTTTTTCAGGTATTCCCTTAACAATGCAGAAATCAATTTCATCCGGCGTTTTTCTCATGTCTGTTGGCCAATACGTCGGTTCTCCAGCTGATAATGGTATCAGATTATTCTCTACCATTGATTCGTACAATTGCCTACCCTTAGGTGTGGGAATATGTCATCTAGAACCCTACCAAGTGTGTTTGGCGTTGAAATCACTACCTTCTATAAATCTGTGGCCTAGTGTGCTAAAGAAGTCACACTTTTAGCTAAAAAGCTAAAAAGAAGAATTCTCCTTTATGTATGTTGTGTTTTGGTGGGCATTATATGACAGCCAACGTAATTAAGCCAAAATGATCTTTCACTATGATGCTTGTTACTTGTAGGAAATCTGTGGAGGACTTGTTGTTTTCAAAATGTTCAACAGTATTTTTGACTAAGTTTTTTGCGTGATATGTGTTTCAGCTGTAAACATGACATCGATATTATGGTTTAATAGAAATAATTTGAGCTCTTGGCATCTTTGTGCCAGACCATTTGCGTTCCATACACCAATCTTGAGTGAGGAGCCGGTTAGTTTAATTTTGACAACATAGCAGTGATGAGGTTTAGCATTGTGTCCATTCTTTCAATTAGCTTACCCATCATTTTTTCTAGCTTGTACCGGCGTGAGTAGGAACGGAATTTTGGATACATTTTACACAATTTCCGCAACAGACACAACACCCATGGATTACGTGGGACTCGAACCCACGACGAGAGTGACTGACCTACTCAAAGCTAACGCCTTAAGCCACACAGTCACAGCTGCTTCCTAGATATTTATCATCAACTGACATCCAGGGAACGGGACATTAAATATTTCATGTTAATTCATTTAAAAATATTCATGCTTCATGTTTTTACCCAAAATAAAACAATTGTGTATAATCAAGTTTGTAAACCTGTGTGAGCATATGCCATGCAATTTTGGGGATGTGCTGGTGTAAGTGCATAAACGTAATTCAAATGTTTCAAATTGAAACTTTACGCAAATCAGCAATGCTCTCTGGTACATATGAAGCAGAGACGTGCATAGAGATATAAGATATAAGATTTGTTTCCACATGGAACAGAAACAAGTTTATGTTAGTTGGATTCGTCGCAGTAAGTTAATTGCGTTATGGTAGAGTTTTCCACACAGACAGCTATCAAATCATCAGTCAGGTACTCACACATCAATTTCATACCGGTTGGCATCAGCAAGAAGAGTGTGCTGATTGTTTTCAAATAATGGGTAAAAGCGGGCGCATTATTTATTATTGTTTCATATGTTTCATTAATAATGACGGTTGTCGATTTTCTTTACCACACACAGACACACACGAATGACTGATGTTGATTTCCTGTATTACACATATGAAAAATGTTGGTAAGATACCTACTTGCTGCTAGAATGAAAGGAATAGGCCCCTAAATTCGCAATTACTAAGTGAGATTCAAATATTCGAGGTAATGTAAAGGACTACTAATTGGAAAGTTTAGAATTATACAAACAGTTATACGTTTTGTCTGGTATTCTCACAACAATCACCAATTAGTTGTGGACATGTTTCAGTTATGAAATGCGCAGTGGCAGTGATTTGAAAACCGTAAAATCTTGATTCTGATTCCTTCTGGAAACAAACCTCTATACTTCACACTTCTCATCACGTCAACGTGAAGCGAATGGGATAAAAAAAGTCTTAAGAGAAAAAAGATTCAGTTGGTTTAATGGGTGCAACAACGTAGCAATTTGCACATGTGTGTAAAGCTCGTAGCTCGTAGATATAATTAGTTCTCTTAGAGCACCAATACGTAACGTGATGATTTGTGAACCGAAACTATGCTACTAATGATAATTAACCGTGGAAAAATATACTTTTTATTATTTGAATAAAGCACAGTATACCAAAAATTCGAACTTAAGATGAGACGGGTGATTTGATAAGCGTTACAGAGGTATGAGAATGATAAACTTCATTTTAGTTTTCTTTATATTATAAGTTTAGTATCTAGTTTACCTTTCACTATAAGAGCAATAAAAACTGTAGTACATTGATTTAATGAAACTTTTTAACTGCTCATTAACGGGAGTTTAACAATTGCACTGCATTTAATTCAGAAGTTTATATTTTGACACTTTCAGGGTTACAAAACTGAAACTACATCGGTCTCCTTAAAACTCTCATAATAATTATTTTAGATTGTGCCTGCTGTAATATTAAGTGTACATGTCATCAAAAATGTATTTCAATCAAGATAAACTCACCAAATCGCCATATTTGCAAAACCAAAACAAAAAATTGGAAGGATGGAAATACAAATAAAATTCTTTCATTGATTTCCTTCGTTGAAATGCGACCATTAATTGTAAGATGTATCTAAGTGGGATGGGAGAGCACGTCATCGCATCCCTGCGTTATTCATGAAGCATTTTCAGAAGTTCCGATAGCTGAACAAATATTGTGACATGGTTCAGGATTCGAAATAATTCGAAGTGAGCATTCGACAGAACACACGTTTAAACGTGTGTATGCAAATGTGGAAAACGTTCTGCTCAGCATCTCCGAATTATCTCTCGGTCTTGCTTGTGCAAACAAAAGGTCTGCTACAAAGGTATTTCGGCATTGTTTGAGTTTGATTACTTATACGTTACCGTTCGCAACATTGTCACAAATCAATTGATTAAATTAGGAGAGGTGCAGTGAATCCGGAACGAGGCTGACGAATATGTTAATTCCTGGATTATTAATCTGAGAAATCCAGAAGTTATCATCTCGTCACATGTCGATATCACAGTGGTGTACGGGATAACATCACTGTACAAGTTGATTGTGTATTATTGCGTGTACATCACGGAAATCTTTTAACATTGCCTTAATCATGAATAACAAATTCGCGCAAAATACTTACATTCCTATAGACTCCAAACTTTTAAACATTTTCGTGTAAGGAACGCATCTGTCTGGAGCAATTAATGAATAATTGCGACATCTGCCGATCGTATCGTATTCCTCCGGCGGACAGCAAGATTAGTTAATTCTTCTTCAAACTCTCGATTTCGTTGATACGTACCGAACAAAGAACGAAATTTCAATGAACTTTACCGCTCCCAAAAAAAACACATCTTGTCAGGAGCGGATTGAGTACAAAAGGGACTAGAGAATAAAAATGATAATTGATCTTTGCAAGCTATATTCAGTTTGGTTAATGTATAAACAATTCTATTAGGGTAAAAAGTTTGTGCCACACTTAACTATATATATAGTAGTTGTTTTATAAATTTTTTAATACTTTAAGTACTACTAATAATATTGTTACAATTTTAGAATAGGTAACTGAAATTTCTTTATGTAACGTTGTTTTTTTTTAGTACTGGGGAAAGTAAGAAAGGACTAAGGAGAATGCTAAATGTAGCTGTCAGAGGACGTTTAATGTGGAATTACATATTTCCAATCAATTAAATTAATTCTCATACATGTGTCTACCATTTGAATTCAAATTACTTACTGATTGATTCATTATTCACGCCTAGAAAATTTTGTGAAACGTACCCAGGTGAAACTTTTAGTGAATATTCATATTGAAACGTGTATGTGCTCTTTAAGAAGGGGTTTGCAAAATTTTAATCTTAATCGGTTGAAATTTATTATTTTCATATAATGGAGTACTTAGAGGAGTGGATCGTAAAATGTAAGGTATCCACCCAAACCATAAGATGAATATAATATATGATTGAGATTGAGATTGGCAGGAGCGTTAAACTAAATACGCTAGGCTATTAATATGTGAAACTCTGCTGTTGAGTAAATTTTGAACAGAGTTATCAAGAAAGATAACTAAAAAGAAAGGAAATGAAATAAATTGGTTGAGCTAATTATCTGGAATATTGTATATATTATAATTAAAACAATGGGTATGTCAAATAGGTCGTGGGAGGAGACTAGTATTACCTTAACTAATTGATTGTATATTGTAGACTATTGAGGAAGGTGCTAGGGAATGACGTGATTCTTCTTCTGTGGGTAGGTATGTTAAGAGCAGTGTTGTCTAACAAGAGACATTTTCTCTGTATTGAAAAGTTTCTCTTAAGATACTTGATGATTTTAAGGAAATTGTTTGCGGAGTTAGGGCATTTTTGGAATAATATTGCATTCATTAATCGATAGTCCGGGTATCTCGTTACAAAGCGCCATCGAAAGGTTTGATCTGTTGCAGGACTTTTACAATTAGGAATGGAGGATAAGGATAATTAAAAATCTTGTTTTACTTATGAAATATTTTTTATTGATCGATATTATTGTCTTGCTGCCTTCGTTAATTTTATTTACATATGGTTTGATTGAAACTTGTAAATACTTGCCGATAAATAGATAAATACAAATGTTAGCCTTATTTTTGATCTTGTGTTTAAATTGGTCAAACAAATTTATATTAATCCTGACCTATCAGGATGAACGACTCGTTTAAGATATATGTAATAAAATTTTTGAAAAGATTATTTAACATATCTGAAACAGTATTATTCGCGGCGTAAGGAAAAAAGCATTGAAGAGTGTGTACTTTTTTCAATTTGAATATCTCCCAGGGAATGTTAGTTATTTTCAATGCTTCGTTTTGTCTGTACATCTGGTATGTCAGTTTACTGCTAACCCCACCCAGAACATACACTTTATATTTCTTCAACCAAATCACATATTGTCAACAATATTAACATATTGATAAATTGGACAATTTTGTACTGGTACTTTGATTCTAACAAGATTTCTCCCAATTTTTTTTTGTAAAAGAAATTTGGAAACGTATTTCCCTATTACTATCTGTAGAAGATTGCAACAATTGATTAGCCATAATCGAGCGGTAAATACAGCGAAATTTGTCACAATCAGTCGTAGCGTTATAACTATTTTTCGGTCATTAATGAAAATAAATTTTCAATACAGTCTTGGGTTAATTTCCTTATAAAAAAATTGACAACTATAATAATTTGTCATATTCTCAAATAGTATTATTAATGTATTCGTATTAACAATGTAAATAATATATTATAGACGTTGATATTACATGCCCACCCAGCGGTTTAAGCACCCTTTTATTTAACACTCTTACAATACTCAGATAACGTTTCAGTTCTTATTTAACAAAATGATAATTGAAATTGCGAGAAATAAGGCTTTTATATTTTTTGTCTTGCGATCAGAACACTCGAAATATGATTATGAAAGTAGTCGGACTACTGTGATTTCAGTTGAGGATTTAAATTTTGTTTACAGTTTACATCTATGACTTCAAATGGAAATAAAATGGAAGTATTGTATATGACATTTTATTTTCCTTAGAACCTTTGGCATTCTGAAAAATGACTTGCTTTCACTTTTGCGCTGTTTAAAATTTGAAAAACCGTATGTGGTACAAACTGATCCAAGTTTATTTGGCAAAATGTCATAAACTTCAATGAATTAAAACACAAAAACCAACACTTTAACGATAAACACCTCTTCAAAAATCAATGTGGTTCAAGAGAGCTAACAAGTAAGGCTGCCACTGGCAGCACTTACGCAGTATTCCTCTTTTGTGATGGAGTTGTACATATTAATATTCTAATATACGAGATAAGGGTATATGTTAAATATTTGAATATATTATTTATATATATTTATATATTGAATATATTTAAACTTTAAGTCACATCACGTTATGGGTCAACATTGTGATTTAAACAAAATGGAGGGCAATGGACGGAAATGATGTACCTTTTTGGGATGTTATTGAGGTTTGTTAATGAGGACGTCAAAGACAAAACAAGAAAAGAATGAGAGCATAAGAATGATGTTTTTGTTTCACGCCACGCAGAAGAGCCTTGCGTGAGCAATTTTAATAAAGTATATATTGAGTAATGCCTAAATACGTTTAGTCTATAAGAAGACGAGAATGTTCTTATAACGAAACACTATGTATTTAACAACAGCGACTCACAATCGGTCGAAATTGAGGTTAGAGTAGTTCAGAAGGGGAGTATTAGTGGTTGCAGTCCTATATAAATATTAACAATGAACATATTAAAATCTAGAATTGAGAGTATGTACGAATTAGTAGTCATATTTTAATAACAGAGCAAAAGTAATAACGAGTCCTGTGTGTAGATTTTTGGATCATTTAGGAAATGGTCAACATTAGAAAGCATCAAAATCTTCGAAGTTTCTAAAAGGATTATAACGCCCGGTTTCATAATACAGTTAAAGTCTACTTTAACTTAAAGTTGACTTTGACTGTGACGTTAGAAGTAGTAACGCCCGGTTTCATAATGCAGTTAAAGTCCACTTTAACTTAACGTCACAGTCAAAGTCAACTTTAAGTTAATGTGGACTTTAACTGCATTATGAAACCGGGCGTAAGTAAGTAAAACATCTACTTAGTATATTAGTCTATTAAAATTGACATCAAATGTAGCGCATATCTGTGGCCATAGCATTGGAATTAAAACAAATTTAAATATCGGTTGTCTTCTTTTCATGAATTTCAAAAGTAAATCAGTTATTATTTGCTGTACTTTAAAAAGGAAGAAGCAATAATTAACGTATCTATAGTAAACTGATATCGCAGATTTAAGCTTAGGACGAATACAGAAAAAATATTCTAATTTATACTTACATAGAAACTTAGGCTACAAAGGGTGATAAGCAACTGCCCATATGTATGCTACTATTGTGTGTTACGTGTTTTGTGTTAAATACAGATTCTACTTGCATGAAAGAAGACTTATTAGGGGGTTTTGAAGAGAGAACAAAATATTTTATATGAAATATTAATGGGGTAATTTTAAATAACAAGTGAATGCAGTGCGTTGTTTGCTGCACATTTTAGAAATTCATATCCATGTAAAGAAACCAATTGTGTAAACTAAATGGAGTGTGTTTGTTTACACATTAAATCAGAAAACAATAAATGAAGTCACTTTAAAACTAGTCGTTATAAAGTTTTCAATGAACTATAAATATATGAAAATGGGATCAAAATCAACAGTTCTGCAGTAGTTTGGACACTACTGGACCTTTCCGTTCATGAGTGATATTTAATTCATTCTACTATCGTCTATCTTTATAAAAATGGTAACAGGAGTAACTAGTATACGAGTTACTCCTGTTACCATTTTTGAGCGTTTCGTATCAATTGCTCCAATTTTTCTTTTATTTTTTATGACACCCTTGATTTACTGCCAAGAGAATTGATACGCAAATTGACTCACATAGTTTGTAGTATACTTTCTTTTTGGAGATTTTCTTTTGGTTCTGTGCGCCATATGTTTAATGTATGATATTTTGTGCTTTATTGTTTCTATATTTGTCTGTTAATATACTATAGATTTAGTGTTATTTGTGTTCAATTTTATCTTATTTTCCGTTAATACTTTGCCCAGATCTCATTGTCTAGGTCCTTTTTTCTGCTTTGATTGTCATATCAGGTTTGTTTCAGGAAGTTTGACATATTTAGAGGTTCACCTAGTTCACTGCAATTTTTATCATTTGCATTATTGCCAGCTCATGAGTGGCCATAGATCTTGTATCTACATTAGTTTTTTGCTTGTTTTGCAATAAACGCAACATCATTTGCGAAAATTCTAGAAATTACGTTCTAGTTGGTTGGAGGATGTTTCTCTAACATTGTGGTAACCCTTAATTAAACACTTCTTGTCGAAATAGAATTGGAGTTTTTCACGTATACCAAATGCTAAAAAGGTTTTCCTAATTCATCATCATCATCATCAACCAGCCTCTTCACGTGTCCACTGCTGGACATAGACCTCCCTCATAACTGCCCACTGTCTTCGATCCTGAGCGACCTGCATCCAATTTGAGGCAATTCTCTTTATGTCGTCTGACCACCTCGTAGGAGGTCTTCCTCTATTTCTGAAGCCCTCTGATCTAGGACGCCATTCTAAGATGCGCTTCGTCCATCTATTATCCTGCATTCGGGCTACATGTCCGTCCCAATTCCACTTAAGTTGAAATATTCTTTGGACCGCATCTACTACTCCAGTTGCCCGTCTAATATTGCTATTTGGAATTTTATCTCTGCAAGATATTCCCAACATAGAGCGCTCCATTGCCCGTTGTGCTACCTGGATTTTATGTATTATCTTTCTGGTAAGGGTCAATGTCTCAGCTCCATACGTGAGAACCGGAAGAACACACTGATTATACACCTTTCTTTTTAAGCATATGGGCAAATCCGCGTAGAAGACATTTCCTCTCAGCTTTCCAAAAGCAGTCCAAGTCAACCCAATCTTTCTATTCTATTTCTATTCAATTCCATTTCTTTCGTTTGGTTATCTCGCCCTAGGTAGATTTCGTGTCCTAGATATTTGTTGGCATATACTTGCTCGATGTATGTATTATCTATCTTTATACCATCACTAGGGACTAAATTTGTCATGTATTGGGTTTTTGACAGATTTATCTTTAGGCCCACCCGTTGTGATGCTATGTTTAGTGTGTGGAGCATCTCAGCTGCATCGTCAATCCGATCTGCGATTATCACAAGGTCATCTGCAAAGCGTAAATGGTTCAGTTCTTCGCCATCGATGTTAATTCCCTTATTGTCCCATTCAATCATTTTAAACATGAATTCCAAAAGGGTTGTGAATCATTTTGGGGAGATGGTATCCCCTTGACTCACTCCTCGTTCTACTTTAAACTTTCCGCTCTTCTTGCCCAAGCTTACACATGCCGTAGCATTTTTGTTGATGTTAATTAGTTTTGAGTATCTGTGATCTTTACGTGCATCTGCAAGTGCAGCCAACATTTTGTTTTGATTTATGGTGTCGAAAGCTTTTTCGTAATCTACAAATATTAATATGTGGTTTGTTATATTCAACGCATTTCACTATTAAAACTTTTACAACCTGTAAGTGGTCGTTGGTACCGTAGTCAGCTCTGAACCCTGCCTGCTCCTGGGCTGATAAAAGTCTAGTTTAGAGGTTACTCGTTTCGTGATAACCTTCATAAATAATTTATATAGTTGAGAGAGTAAGCTAATTGGTCTACAGTTCTTTAGATCTGCTGGGTTTCCTTTTTTATGCTGGATAATAATTTGAGCATTTGACCATCCAGTAGGAATCATTCCATCTTCCAAGCACTTATTAAATAATATTTTTAAGGCAGGCACTAGCTCTTCTATAGCCGCCTTAATACCCTCTGTTATGAGATTATCCTCCCCTGGAGCTTTATTGTTCTTCATTTTTGTTAGAGCGGACAAAATTTCATCGGAAGTAATTTCGGGAATGTCTTCGGATCCTACGTTTAAGACTCTTGGTATGGCCACTCTCTCATCCAGACTCGAATGCTCTTTGTATAGGTTAGCGTAAAAGTCTTCAACTATTCTCAAGATTTCGTTCTTATTTGATGTTATGGTGCCATTTGGCTCCATTAGTCTTTGTATGTCGCGTTTGCCCATACCAATTTTCCTGTTCATAACTTTTAGGCTTTTGTTATCTTCAATTGTTTCTGTTATGATTTGAGTGTTAAATTTTCATTGATCTTTCCTAATTTCCCTCGATATTTGTTTATTTAGTTCTCTGTATTCTTGGGCATTTTTATCTTTCATTTGTCTTCTTTGTTCCATTAGCTGCTTTGTGTGTCGACTCAGCTTCTCTGTTTTTATGTTTTGTTTGTCACAGTGGTTTTCTACCGCAATTTGTAAGGCCGTGGTTATTTATTCATTTACCTCCTGTATGTTTTTATCCTCCAAGTTTTGCAATTTAGCTCTTAGGGTACGTTCGTATTCTTTTTGATCTTTCACTATGAAGCAATTCTTCGTGTGTGTCCTGGTTACCATTTTTCTTCGTTCAGCTCGGATGTTTAAGACCAGTTTAGCACGGACTAGCCTGTGATCACTGCCCACTGAAAATCTGTTAAGAACAGTCACATCTTGCACGGTCTCTTTACGGTCTGTCAGTATAAGGTCTATTTCGTTTTTTATCATTCCGTCTGGGCTTGACCATGTCCATCTTCTGCTTTCACTATTTTTGAAGAAGTTGTTCATGATGTATAAGTTGCGTTGTAGTGCAAATTCCATTAGTTTTGTGCCTCTTTCGTTTCTCTCTGCGTAGCCATGTCCACCAATCGCATCTTCTTCCTCGCTCCTCTTAGGTCCGATTTTTGAATTAAAATCGCCCATAAGTATTGTAAAGTGAGCATTTGAATATTCCAGAGCTCTGACTGTGTCTTCATAGAAGACCTCAAAGTCCTCATCTGTAGAGGTAGTAGTCGGTGCATATGCTTGCACTATCCTAACATTATATCTTTTGTTAAGTTTAATGATTAAGTATGCAACTCTAGGTGATATACATCCTATATCCAGTATATCTTTCGCTAGTTGTTTATTTATTAGAAAGCCTATTCCCCTAATTGATGTATCTTCACCCTTGTAGTACAGGACGTTCCCAGACTTCAAGGTGACCTGCTCTTCTCCTAATCTTCTCACTTCGCTTATAACTAGCACATTTTTCCTAATTTCCTAATTAAACCCTTGATAATGATGAGTTAAGATTTATTTTTGTTGTATTTCTAACATTCAAGAAAACAAAATAATATGGTTGTTATGTTTTTAAACACTTTCCTGTTAATTTAAATCATGTGAAATCAATCCCCGAAAATGGTTGAAAATTGCAATTTTTATTAAATGTTTCACTTGGTTAAACATTTTAAATGAAACACCTCTTTACTTCTACTCCAGGAGACATGCTAATCGTTTTTATTCAAATAATACAGCTTTTAGTTTTTTGTTCTATAATGGTTCATTTTACGAAAATAACACAACAAAAAAAAATTAAACTTACATTTTCCATATATACTTGCAGCTCAAAAAAGGGTTGTTGTATTTTTAGTATAAAACTTCTTTTTGTGTTAAAACAAAGCTCTGCTCCATTTGCTTTAAGTTTATAGAATATTAATAAACTAGCCTGTTTATGAATTTCACACATTAATTATTTGTAAATTTGTTTGGCAATAATATCTTCTAATATGCAAAACAAATACGATTTTTTTTGTGTGGTTTTAGATTCGAATTTACTGAACTTTAAATATAACTCGTTCATACTGTAATTTGTAACAGATGCAAAATTTATGTGAATTTAAAGGTGTTGACATAATTCCAAAAATTTAATATACCACATGATTTCAGACGAAAATACCATTGTGGCTGTCGTTAAATTTACTGATGTAGTATCGAATCCACCCCTGATCCGAATTTCGAAGAAATTAATTCCGGTGGGCGGTTGTACTACACCTGCGTAGGACCATCAATAAGATTCATATTCAAATCGAGAAGTTTAGATTTCTATTGAAGCCTTTGATTTAAATCATTTGAATATGCCCGAGATAAGCGTTGAAATAATGGGGATCTGTTTGTTCTGCTATAAGATCTCCCCGAGATAAACGCCTCGGAAAAAGTTTTTGTCGAGCGAGCTTCTGGTCTTATTTATTTGTTGAGTTTGTTCTATTTAAATTTTGTTTATCGATTCGCCTTCCCTTTGTATCGTCGTTGTCTTAATTATATTGTTCGAATGAATAGGAGATATCCGGGCAACCTTCGTTGTAACCGGGAACGAGTGGAAAGTTTTTCCGTTTTGTTTTCATTTGGTTTATTAATCCCAGTCAGGATTAAGACTAGAATCACTGCAATGACCTATTTTTGAAATTCAATTTTGTGAACTACTTTTGAAATCATAATTTTAAAATTGGTAGGTACATCCAAGTAAAGTTAAGTGGAAGTAGAGTTAGAGGAACTCTTTTACTTGTTTATAGATAAAATTTGGTTTTGGGTATATTTTTGTAAATTGTAAAAGGTATTAGGCGGTCAGATATAAGAGCTTGAATTTGAGTCTACTAAATTATTATAAGTACCTACCTACACTAAATTATATAAAATGGGAATATTTTGGAACCTGTTTTCCATAAAGTTTAAAACAGATATATTTGCATCCAAATTCTACCCAGTACTTTGCCACTTCTACTTCAAAAGAACCAATAATCCTCCCTACACATCCCAACGTATTCAATAATAATAATAATAATCGCATTCTAGCCTTATCCACTTCTTATCGAGGACCGAACACAATAGGGCGGCATTAAGGATTTTCAATACGTCGTAAATTAGACTAATGACCGTACCGTTCACATAGAAAACTGAGGATTGATGGCAAAATTACAGGAGCTCTCAAAGAAAAACGGTTAATTGTAAATTACTACACCGTCGAATATGATCCCTGATTGCCTATAGACTCGGCCGACTTTGGATCGCAGATCGGGGAATAATTTGCGATCTGAGGAGCTTATAAGTGTACTATAACGTTCGAAAGTGATTGGAAATTGTAAAATCTGAGAAATTTGTCCCCCATGAACAAATTCTTTATCGGATTATAACACAATATTGCAATTAATGTGCCTTGTACTTTTAATACATGACAAGAGAATGCAATGTAATTTCCAGTAAGGCACAATGGACAAAGGAATTAATACTGTATATTTCCATTTGGTACAATTGTCAATTCAGAACTTTGGACTATTTCCTGGCCCAATTTCTAACCGGTTCATTTAAGTGTTTTGCTTTCCGTAAACCTACGTAAAAGTGAATCCGCTTTCTATTGTCACCGATAGTCGATTAGGGGGATTTATATTAACTTACTATTAAACACAACTCTTTCACCAGCCCGCAATGTAAATATAATGATTTTTTGCAGAATTGTTACATTTGAATTCTAAATTCCCTCTGGAAATAAATTTCTGAAAAAAAAATCTAACATATAGACAATTTTCAATAATAAGGGTAAAACTCACCAAGTGTCCATCAATAATTGATCTCGTCCTTTTAAACAAGTCTATTTTTTGTACACTAAGGGTATTGAAAATATTTTAGATTTTTAAGCAACACTATTATTAAATAAACTTGAATATCTAAACAAATTTTGAAAGAGAATGTTGTAATAATAGTTTCTAACTTAAATTTGTATGTCACTATCTAACTAACAAGGCAAAATAATTAACAAATTTAAAATTTTCATGTAAATCTATACCATGATGTATTGCTTTGGCAAAGGGTATAAATTAGTGATATTAGGTACCTACCGCCAATTGTGAATGGGTAGTCGGTTTCCCTAATGGTTCAAGGTATTGCAATGGATTGTCACCGGTCAAAATAAACAGGGCGAATCGGCATGGTACAAATATTTGTTTCCGGAAATTAGACCGTCCTTCTCTGTACGTTATCTCTATATTCGGCGAGAGGTTTCTTTACTTATAATCCAGTCAACGTAATCATTTTTTAACGTTTTACGACATTAATTCATGACCGGATGGGAGTGGTCAAATGTTGTAGGCTCTGATTAGTTGATCATGCCTATATAGTTTTAAATATTCAAAAGGTGTGCATTAACAAATGGGAGGGGTCCAAAGTTAGCAAAAACAAGTTTTTTGATTCTACAAGCCAAAGTATGCATTTTGACGAGAAAAGTTTCAAATGCAAGTTGTAGAGAATTTAAAACCCTACAATTTGAGCTGCAGCACGATTAATTTTGTTAAATATTTATTGCAAAAATGCCAAAAAAACCACTGAACATGGTCATTTTTTGCATATTGATTATTTATTACAAAAATAATATGGTTTAGGTTTTTACTACTTTCAAAGGTAGCTTATTACAAGTTATGAAAATGGCTCCTGGTCTATTTGTTTATAAAAAAAAAATCACCCTCTTTTTAAAGCGATAAATAAGGGTTTGACAATTGTTTTTATCATATTTTCTTAACGGGATATGAAAATTTGGTTATTTATGAAGAGAATAAGCATTTGTGCACCTCGAAATGTTTATCCAAAAAGACGTAACAGCAATGAACATTACCTTCTTGGGATAAACAAATAGCATATGGATAACAACAAATTATCCAATTCACTTTTATAGAAGCTGCTAAGGTTTGGAATTTTAAAAGCTAGCTTTGAAAGTAGTAAAAACCTAAATCAAACTATTTTTGTAATAAATAATTAATATGCAAAAAAATGACCATTTTTGAGTGTTTTTTTTGCATTTTTGCAATAAATATTTAACAAAATTAATCGTGCTGCAGCTCAAACTGTAGGTTTTTAAATTCTCTACAACTTATGTTTGAAACTTTTGTCGCCAAAATGCATACTTTGGCTTGTAGAATCAAAAAACTTGTTTTTGGTAACTTTGGACCCCATCCATTTGTTAATGCACACTTTTTGAATGTTTAAAACTATATAGGCATGATCAACTAATCAGAGCCTACAACATTTGACCACTCCTATCCGGTTATGAATTAATGTCGTGAAAAATCTACACAGACTGGGCTATTACCTAAAAGAAGTGGCAAGCACCTGACAGCAACAGTGGAATATGAAGACCGACCTGCGAAACATATAAATAAATAGTGAACATAACTAAATAGTTTATGCTAAGTGTATATTATAGTAAATGCTAAGTGTTATGTAGTTGTAATTAGTGTAAAATAATATACTAAAGTACAAAATTAGCTTAATGGTATTATTTTAAAACATGAAAACGATATTATATATCCTTTATACTTATATATTTTACTTGTGTATAATATAATATACAGGTTTATATCAATAAAGAGAAGCACCATTAGTTTAATTTAATTTAATTTAATTAATCCGAGGAAAAGATGTAGCACAATATATGAATAGTGTCGTAGAAGAGGAAGAACAAAATGTTCGGCATAACTAATGATTTATCATTCCCAAATTTCTAACCTAAACAATTATAGCCTAACTGTACAGAAAGTAAAAATTAAAACACGTTTTCTTTCCTACCACCACTTTGTGAACTTTGGTCGCATATATTTTCTTTTTAATTTCTCATGTGAGGCACTCATACATGAGAAGTGGTGCAATTGCGTCAGCTTTTCTAATTTGAGTACAAGCATATCTGGATGTTTCAATGTCGTCTAAAACATGTTTTTGAATAGAAAAAAGTAATGTATGTTTTTATTTTAAAAATTAAAAATAACAAACGGTTGAAACCTGGTATTTAGGATTTTTACCATACCAGAACCTTCCGATCCGGCCAGGACAAAGCAGTAGCTTATTGTTGTCGTTTTTCGGATTCTTTCAAATTTCCTTTAAATCCGCTCCAAGATTTTTTTAAAACATTAAATGTGTATATCCCTCTAGAATGTTTATAAAAAATTTAGTAACATTGTTGGGTAAGCCTCCACTGAAAGGCTTTTTAGACTTGTTGATTTTCGGTTTTTGAAATTGTCTCGAAATTCGCTCTATAATTTGTTTTGATTCATATTTTTCTGCGTCGGATATTTATCATAGAATATGAAAAAGCAGTCCGGTGGACACGTCGACAGTTTTTCCTGTTTCATTGCTGTTAATAAGCTGGTACTGATGAAAAACCACTCTGGCACAATTAGGTATTTGCCATATATTTTAAATTAAACGAAATAAATCTAAATTCATAGGGACGAACCCTCAGACAAATTTTATAATTATAAAAAATCGTGTAATAGGCCCAGCACCAAGTAGGTATTTCAGGAATAAAAAGAAGTAAATGTGCGAGGACCGGCGAAACAACCGCTCATTGTGACGTCACTCCGCATATAAACACGGGTCCGTTTTTCAGTCCACAAATAGATTTTTTGAGTATTTTGGACTTTATTGTTGTTTCCGCTGGAGTGTAGGAGTTAAATTGCGACTAAATTTAGAAATTTGTATTATTCGCGTCGCAAAATAATGTTTTCACTACACTGTTTATATGCGGTGTGACGTCAGACGGCGTGTTGGCGCCAATTCCTAGCGTTTGAATTTCAAATGACTTTTTCTGCTTGATGTTTTTAATTTTCTTTTTTTAATATTAACCTAAGATTTATAGCCATATAATCTCTCATTTAGTCAGTTTTCAAAAAATGTGAAAATACCTAATACAAATTTATTAAAATAAAATATGATTTGAGGGTGTGGTGTGGTAGCACTAATATCGCCCTTATTTTTTTAAAGAAACTGTAAGAAACAGTTTTTTATCGTTTCGGCGTTATTTCAGTTTTATTTTCGTAAGAAAAATCTATCTTTTATGAAAAGAACGAATTTTGCATTTAATGTCACCTTAAAAGGTATCTGTTTACAATTTTGCTCATAAAGTCGCCTGCACTTACACCCTTACCATTATTGTATGGAGAAAATATGGAAATAACTGAAGCAGACTTTACTATCTGGAACAAAAATTTCCTAGAACAGTTAAGGAAAGTTATATGATGCTTTATTATGGCATTATAATAAGGAAATATCCTTAATTTCTAGAAAAAAATAAAGAAGTAGACTCGAAATAAGCTTTTCTTTATAAGGAAGGTAAAATTGTACTTTGTTGGAAGAGCTGGGGAAGATCGAAAAAAGGCTTCACTTTACAGAAATGGTTCAAACGTTGTTTCTCAAAAAGTACGAAGTTACTTAAATTTGCTAAAAATTGGTAAAATTTTGAAAAGATATGAGATAGATTACTAAGATTAAATGAATTTTACGTTCAGAAATGGAACGAAGGGAATAATTCTTTTCTGGGAACTATTCAAGTAGGCCTTGAATTTCATTTTGAACTGTACAAAATTTAATACGAATGAACGGAATCCTTGCTCTTTGGGAAGTTGAGACTTTGATTCAAGAAGAACATTAAAGTTGTTATTTTCCCAGTAAAATGAAGTAGGCTTTCTTCTCTGGAAAAGGCGAACTTTGAACTTTAGGAAAGTTAGGAGACATTGAAGAGAGCTTTAATTTTACTGAAAAATTATAAATTTTTGAAACCATAAATTTTTATAAAAGAACTAAGAATTTGCTTTATTTTTTTTTAATTCAAGAATTATTGCAATATCGTTAAAATTCTGGAATGAAATGTGAAAAAATTAAAATTGCTTTTTTGTTGAGAAAATAGGTTATTAAAATGGTAGTGGTTTCTAAATAAAATAGAAACACACTTTACTTCTAAAATTAGTTATGTTTTCTAGAGGACCATAAAACGATTGAAATCTATTTTGAATCCACATTTAAGACAGATTTTTATAAAACTGTGCGCCTTGGGGTAGGTACTTTGAAACTTATATTTCAGGAAGAGATTGAAACAAACTCTATTTTGGGGAAAAATAAACGATATTTAATCAAGTTCTATTTTTTGAAAACTGGTAAATTTGAATCCAAACATCGCCGACGAGGTTCCTTCAATGAGCCGCCACAACGAAGTTTATAGATGGAATATATTCTCAAAATTAATTCATAGTAAATGTGTTTACAAAACAAATGTAAGAGAATTTTTGAAAATGGAATTTGAGCTCAGCCGAGATTTAAACCCGGGTCTCCCAATTTCGCGTCAGATATTCTACCAACTAAACTACTGAGATACGTACCAATTTCATTTTCGATGTTCATGTTAAACGTTTCGAGAGGATAATATGGAGGACGTATTATTCAGCAATATTCAAATCTGGGCTGAGATACAAACATTTTTTTACATTTGCTTGGTATACACCTTTACTATGGATTAATTTCGAGAATATATTCCCTCTATTTCATTTATAAGTCAGAACACGTAGTTAACAACATTATTAACGTGAGAGGAGGTACGGTGTGTTGCGTACAACCTATACGTCCTCCGTATTATACTCTGGAAACGTTTAACATGAACATCGAAAATGAAATTGGTACGTATTTCAGTAGTTTAGTTGGTAGAATATCTGACGCGAAATTGGGAGACACGGGTTCAAATCCCGGCTGAGCTACAAATTTCATTTTCAATAGTTCTCTTACATTTGTTACGATATAAAGAACTTTAATTGTAAAAAAAATGGTAAAGAAATCTTTTTTTGTGTTTATGACACAAATCCTTAACACTTAATTTTTCGAGGAAACTATTAGGTTTAAGAACGACTGATTGCATTTTAAACGTTTCAAGCTCGTCACAAAATTGAACAATACCGCAAAAAGCATATACATACTTCCTTGTCAGACTAACTGTGAAATTTTTTTCATTAGTTATGCGACCCAGCCCCTGGGAGGTACTTAATGCCACTACTTTCATCGTTGGTAGAATTTTACTGCGTGTTTAGCTGAGTAAGAGCTAGTAAACTCATCCTAGAAAGAAACAATGATTCTCGTTAGAACAATATGTTAGCACAGACAAAATAACATCAATCTCTCAACCAAAGAATCAATATATCAAACGATATTGTACTCCCTAAACCGTGGGATGGGTTTAGATTCATTATTCCTCCGTCTTTATTTTTTAGAGATGAGATTAAGACTAACACAATACCAAACCACCAAAATACATCATGCTTTCAGTTAATAAAACCTGTGCTGAGACAGACGTTACAAAAATACATGGCACATTATCACAATATTTCAAAAAACTCCTCGCTGGTCTGTACGAAAAATTTAACTGGATTAATACATTTCGACAACAAAATCCAATTACCTTCTTCTAACGGGATTCTTTTAATTTTCTAAAACGGTAAATACAAACACATTTCCTCCCGTCTCCCCAGAAACGAAATCAAGTTATCCTCCCCCACACAGACACACGGGCACACACACATCTACTCCGATCTATTCTTGTAGAGCTTCCCGTAAGCCCTTATAAGTTCCGTCTGAGAAAGATCTAGTGATCTTTGATTTGATTTATCGGATTAAGGAAACCCTCCGCACATCTGAAGAAATACATTTTTCTTTCTTATGGTATCAACACTTTGACGGGACCGTGTCGATGTAAAGGCGGTCTCGGATAATAAATTTAGCTCAAGTCGATAATGGGGCCCTGACGTTTCTTTAAATAGGAGAAGGACCCTAATAGGCGTCGTGTGGGCTTTTTTTCTGGTAGTCTTTCTGTTTTTTTCTCCGTAACTTCGACAGTGGAATCGTATCAGAGGGAAGGGCGCGGATTGCATTTAAATCACGCGTTTACGTGATAACGATCGTTGATACAGTTGGCAATAAATGTAATCTTCGTTCAATCAACTGTCTTATCAAAATTAATAAGTTTTGTTACAACGTACGGTTTTTTGTGATAAGAGCTGTACGATGTAAGATAGATAAATAGTGATAGTTGATAGATAGTAAAGGATAACTAGTTATAACAGCGTGCATATTTTTATTGTTAACTTGTAAACTCGCGTGCTAATATGGCGCTACATAGTAGCATGTTTAAACTGCAACTTAGATAGTATGTAAAAATATCAAACACTTGTGGTCTCAGTAAAGACGAAAAAATACTTATAGGTATAAAGGCGAATTGGCAAATGCTGGCCAGCTGCCGAAAAACTAAACTCTTTATAAACCTATTCACCAATAGGTTTTTGCACTTATTGGCTATTGACTATGTCATTTAATAAGGAACTAACGCGTGCAAGGTATTTAATTTTTTCATACGGTCAATTGACCTCTAAAGAAATAAAATCCAAAAGTGCTACTAAATTTAGTCATGCGTTTTTGAGAACGGGGTAAGTTTGTCAACTTTTCGATTTTTCGCCTATAGCGCAAAAACGAGGCATTTTTCGAAGATATGTGCCGTAAGATTTCTTGTAGAGAATTAAATTTCCTATGGAAATGATATTTTTTGGAATAAAAAAAATTTTTTAATGAACTAAATTCAAAAAACAAAATTAAAAAATTGAAAAATTTCAAAAAAATGTTTTGTTTTGAATTTTTGACTGTAACTTATTTCTGAGTGAATTTAGGTATAGGCATTGCTTCACAGAAAAGAAAGCTTATGAAATTCTCTCTAAAACGGTGCCTTATAAGACTTTACATATTTAATATTGACTGAGATATAAACTTTTGAATTCAGCCATTTTTTCTTTATTTTTTAATCTTTTTATAAAAAGTGTATTGTTTCATATGTTTACCGGAAAAAAATGATTTTTGTGTAGTAATAATTTTATGAAAATAAATTTATCAATAATTTTGGATATTATTCTACTAGAACATATTCTACATATATTATTTAATTTAAATGGTTGAAGGTTTACAATTGCAATAATAAACTACAAATATTAAGGTTTTTTTAAATTTATTTTTATATAAAGTAAGTATATGCTGTAAACTTTATAGTTCCTGTTCTATTGAAATATTTTCAAATGCAATGTCTGCTTTTGTATCAATATCAGTAGTTATGTCTTCTTCCGAAATATTTGTAAGATCAACGTTTTCGCAATTAATGCCCATACATTCCTTGCAAAACATTGAGCAGGGTATCCCCAATTTTCGGTATCCACAGTGTGATTTACAGCCTTTCTTGCATCCACAAGCAATTTATAATTACGTTTACTGCGTGGAAAATATAATTTTGATGATGGAAAAGAGTGCAGTGATTTTCGGTGCCAAACTGACTTTAAATATAAATAAATAAGATCAATTTTTATATTAAATTATTCGCGCAAAAGTTTTTTTTCAGATAATAATATGAAACAATACACTTTTTAAAGAAAAATAAAAAAATAGAGAAAAAATGGCTGAATTCAAACGTTGATATCTCAGTTAATATTAAACGTATAAAGGTTTATAAGCCCCCGTTTTAAAGAGAATTTCATAAGATTTCTTTTCTATTAAGCAATGCCTATAACTAAATTCACTCAGAAAAAAGTTATAGACAAAAATTTAAAAAAAAACATTTTTTGAAATTTATCCATTATTTTTACTTCGTTTTTTAATTTATTTCATTCAAAAAAAATTTTTTTTGATTCCATGAAACATTACTTTCATAGGAAATTTAATTCACTACAAGAAATCTTACTGCACATATCTTCGGAAAATGCATATTCATTGCGCTATAGCCGAAAAAGCGAAAAGGGGGCAAACTTACCCCGTTCTCAAAAACGCATTTCTAAATTTAGTAGCACTTTTGGATTTTATTTCTTTAGAGGTCAATTGACCATATGAAAAAATAAAATACCTAGCACGCGTTAGTTCCTTTTACCCCTGTTATTTTCGACATAGTCAATAGCCTATTAGGGGAGATGAGGTGAAACAATCATACCTACTAGGTACTACAAATGTTAAAGAACTATTGGTGGTATAACAAAGATCGGATCGGAATTTTTTGACATATAAGCATGCGCAGTCTCATTTTGGAATGATATATTCCCTGATAAATTAAGCTCTTAAATTACATGGCTATTTCATTTTTCGAGCTATGGTACTTGAAATGTGTACAAATAAAGTTCCCTCTGTAAATACTCTGTAAATCTCCAATGTACTTTGGTCATTTTATACATCTGCAATAGCTGATGGCAATGAAATAATATCAATAGAAGTATTTAAATCTGCAAAATTGGCCACTGCATAAACTAGATGGTCTGCACTTTTGCTATATCCTTTTAAATCAATTGAGGGAAATACTTTCAACTCCCTACATACACGATTAGATATTTTAATTACTTAAAAATTATATATTGTAATATATTGAAAGTTCTTCTCTTAAGAGCTAAACTGAGTTATTTCGGAGTATATCAATTTTCTGTTAATATCTCAAGAGCTACAAACTCATTGATATCATTCTTAGGCTACTCGAACAGCTTTCTTTTAAGCTTCTTTACAATTTTATAGGCAATTTAGGTTTTGATATAAGAACCTGCGGTGCTTTTGTAAGCCACTAATTATACAAATATATCAGGCAACCAAGTGCACAACCTATTCGTTGTTCTGCCCATAAGTGCAAATGAGGACAAATTTATTAGAAAGACTGCAACAAATATGGGATCGTTACGAGCCACGCGTTCATTTTAATCACCTCATGATGATATTAATTTTTATCTTACATTGTTTAACATAATATAATAGCCTACGCCCAAAACTGTTTTTGCAGTTAATTTAATAATTGTAGCTTTCTAAATAGTGTAGTGAATTAAAAAAAAATCAAAATTTTTCCAGAGTGCCACAAGAACAAACTCCCCTTTCGTCCCTTAATTAGAGGTTAAATTTAACAGGTTTGTTTTTTTACTTATATTTGGGGAACTACATATTTGCTCTAGGGAAAAATTGACTCCAGCAATTGTAGGGCATGTGAAGAAGTACAGGGACATGCTTATTGTGATGAGAGAGCTTTTCTGTAATTGACTAAATTTGAGAATACATACTGATCTAACCCTAATAAAAATTAATAATAAAAGTATAATTAAAAAAAAATTCGCTTAAAATTTTTGATAGTATGTTACATTTCCTTGGACAATGAACAAAGATACTTGCAACTGTAACAAAACTTGGATCGATCGACATCTCTGTGCATTATTCAGAGAAACTCAACACTATCAAAAATTTTAAATTTCTCAGTGCTTTCAAATTTACTCAAAAACCAAAGAAACATTCAATTAAAAACTTAATAAGCGTATCCTTTGAATTCTTTAGAACAATTGCTTGATTCGTTTTTTTCTAAAGGCAATAGTTTCGAAGATATTAACAAAAACCTGTCCAATTTTAACCCTTAATTAAGAGTTGAAGTGGGAATTGGTGTTTGTTGCATTGCGGTTAATTTCTCTGCATTTTTCCTCGCCTAATGAGACGTGTTCAACGTTTTTCTTCTGATTATAATGACTGATTGGAGTATAAGATAATCTTTTGAATCGGTTAATTGAATCGTTATTATTTCTCTGAAAATATACCCAAAACTAGCGTTCGAAATGTTCCAGGCCGAAACAAAAGTAACCGCCCGTTATCATCGGTTCAGCATCTCGGTCACACTTCTGTGAAATCGGACGGACCACCGTAATCTTCCCATAATTCAGATCCCCACTCGTAAAAAGTAATATCTAAAAAATGCATTAAAATAAATTATTACAAATCCGCTGCAACATAATTGAAGCATAACCTTGCAACTCACGTAAGCTGAGCTATAATGTTTTAAAAAATATATTTTATTGTTTGTTTCGTTTGTTCAGAAGGCAGAACGAAAGAAAGAGAGAGAGGGGAGATGAGATAAGCGATCTAGTTTCAGGGTTTTATGATGGAGCTTTTCGACGTTGCTCCTGTTGTATGCTTACGTGTGTACCGTATGAAACAGTTTGGGATTTTGTAGTAAAAACCAGTTTTATCTCAAATATATCAGAGCCTTAAGTTAACTTTGGTTTTACATAAACACAAAGAATCCATCTCGACCATCTTAAGCAGAAATTATTAAATTGAAGGAGTGCTTGAAAATATACCTGTATACCTGGTCTGTGAAGTTCGAGTTGACAATTTGAAATATAGACAATGTTGAAAACAAAAAAGTAGACTTATCTTCTGATATTTACCAATCGAATTCAAGTTCATATTTGATAGTTTAAAACTAGCAAATATTTTAACTTCATTTTTTTAATACTATAGTCTTTGGAGGTATTAGCTATCCAAGTAGTTGTTCCTGTTTGTTTCTTCACAGTTCAGAAATGTTGCTTTCAACAATCCTCGGTATAAAGTCGGCATGTAGTATTTTAGTCTTTCGTTAAGTTAATAAAGTATAAGTTTTATTTCTATTTTTCGAGTATTTTTAGTATACCGCTGAAAACTTCCACAGCATCCGTAAAACGCGCATAAAGTACATCGACGATTCCTTAACGGTTTATTTCGGATCATTTGATCATTTAACGATTTTATAGCTTTCAACGCGTACATTCTGTCTCTGGGTAATAAAACCGTAATAAATTCATAATTCGGCATTTTTATATCCACTTTTAACCGGCGCATAAAATACTAAGTATGTATCCCCCGTAGTGAAAGCGACGTATTTAAAAAGTTCATAAAATCAGTGAAGCATATGCAACAAGCGATATTAATCTATAGCAAAATTAATGTTCCCTATTAGCTCTCATCCATTTAATAGGCATAATTCCCGGTTTTATTGCTCGGAGGAAATATCAGTTCGGGTGGTCTCTCTCCGGACCGCCTTTTTTCCTCTCGCCCATGAAAATAAGAAAAATTCGCATACTTAGGAAATATTTAGAAAAGTAATAAATACCTTCGACGGATTCACTTTAGAGGTCACACTCGTATAATACACAATGGACGGTGAAATTACTCTCACCAACTTTCAAGATTTTGGGCCTTCGGGTCTAATAAATATTTAATATGACACAGATTGATGAAAGGATTAAATAAATGTTATTTTGTTTAGTATTTTACTTAACGATATGTGATCATTTTAGTCACAAGACAAAATGATTAATGGTTGTATTGGGCAAATTATTTCAAGCCATTTTTAAAGTATAGGTATCTACACAGAGTCCTATTAACATCAAACTACTGAAAACAAGCTAAGTCTCTACAGAAGATCTGAACAAAATTCCGTATTTAAGTATAATAATCGTACAAGGTGGCCGATATGAACACACCAAATTGACGGGAATGTACAGGGTAAGTAAAAAAGACCCCATTGTTTAATATAATATTTTCTTTAAATTTTGATTCATATCCCTTCATAACTGACATTTCAACTCGTTGTTTGTTAATAATTTCTAAACCACAGATTTAAATTTATTGATATACACTGAATGAAATCTTAAGTGTATTTTATAAAAAAAATATTCAGCTAACAAATATTTCGTTAATAAAATACTGATGAAATATTGCAGTACAACCTTTTATTAATCCCGATAAATATGTTTAACGAAATCAACCAAGAAATTTTTATCCACATTGATTCAATTCAATAAATTTCTTTAAATTCTTATTACACTTTTTGTTAAGTTTAAAAATTTAATGTATTAGATATACGTATTAGAAATTATTAGACATATCCTATAATTTGTATTATATTTATTAATATTATATATATAGTATTGGATGTAAGGTACATAAAACTATATGTACACTATTAGACGAAATAAATCATGGATTAAACAAAGATTTTTGTATATTCTAATCTATTCACTAGGTTCTAAAACGTTTATAAAAGGTAGGGGTGTTGCATTTCAAAACATTTACTTATGATATTGTACATTTTCTGTGAACACCCTTTATAATTAAAAATACCCTTAAGTTATGCTTCTATTCACCTTGTTCTCTTAGAGCTACTTCAACGATTGACTAATAAATTTGTTCAAAGTGATAACTAGTTTAGTATGGTTGGTTATCTTAACCTAACAAATTTGATCTGTGGGATTATCCTTAACATTATCTGCTTGTACGTCAGATGATTTTGCATTCATTGATGTTTACACGCTTACATTTCGAATGTTTGTACTAGCATTCTTCTTTTACAACTTTTAACATTACCAAACGAGTAACTAAATTATTTACACTAAGTGATTGACAAATTTTCAATTGAACCACCTAAGCTACAAATGAAACTAGGTTACCGAATATACTTTAAATAGAATTCTATAGAATTAACAACGGCTTCCAAGAAATAATTTAAATATTTTTTCCTTTCTCAGCTGTAAGCGCCTTCGCCAATGTACAACACCGACAATTTGCGGTGTACTGACTGGTTAGTATGACGTAGTTTATATAAATTACTTGAGAATTAGTACGATTCATATATGAGAGAGGTGATGATAATAACACCAGTAGCAATGAGCAATTATTTCTTCAGTAGTGTCTTCAGATCTAGGTATTTTCTTTTAAATTTTAATTCTAGTGGGTTAATGGCCAAAACTACTGTTAATAATAGGCGTAATTGCCCACGTGATACCATGTTCAATCATAAGAAAATATTAAGAACAGGATGTACATAAAATTAAACATACAAATTTGGAATTTAATTGGACACTTTGTTAAACAAGCTTCATGAAGAAAACTCCACTTCGGTTTACCTATAGAATTGTGCAAACACTCACGTAAGGTGTTTAAAACAAGAAAACTCTCTTGAGGATTGGAAATTTATATACAAGTTCGGCATTAAAGTGGAAGTTATAAAGTTCTTGTGGCATAAACATATGTGAGGAAACTTATGAAGAACCGTTTATTTATTATTACGTGTATATGTTGATCATGAATTATTTTTTATACCTTCTGATTGGTAAGGAAATCGTCGTGTTTTAATTAGATCGCCCGGTAGGCAGTTAATCGCCGAATCGTTTTGTGTGTGTTTTTCGAGTAGTACTTAACGGCTACAGTGCGTAATCAACGATGAGCCAATAAAACTTCCGTTTAATTGAAAACACAACAATATAAAATACAACATATCACCGTTTTATATCGATAAAAGCAATTAAGTGCCGGTTCGGAACGAATCCCATGAAAAAGACATTAAAGAGCCGCCATATTCGTGTGTATGTGTATGTCTATACCCCGTTTTGATGGGCGATTTTACTGATTTCGCCAATGGTGCAGCCTCCTTTCTCTCGCTCTCTCTCCTTCTCGCTCCCTGCTTGAAACAGATATGGAGCTAAAGTAACGATACGATACCAATTAGCGTTATAGCCTAAGGGTCTGCGATTTCTTACTTACACACACCCACACACACACACACACTCACATTAGAACAACGTTGGTTCGTAAAATTCGTTCGCTATGGAATGACTTACTTTACTATTTTCTCCGAAGATCGATAGGATCGTTTCTGGGGCTTTTGATGGGATCGACGGGGAAAAGGATGTTAGGGCTGTAAAAACTCAAGTAGTAAACGATAAACGGATCGGCAGACCTATTATGTACGTAAGTACTTTGGGAGGGAGATCGTTAGTTTGTTGTAAAACTGATAACAAGTTTGTAATAATATTTTTCATTTAGTTTCAACTAGCTACTTATACATTAATAGCATGTTTTTAGTGAGTTCGAAACATAACGTTATTCTCTATAAAATGCTTTATACGATATGGCCAATGTCCGATAAAGCAAACATAATTATTATTCTTTTTATATTTTTTTTAATCCACGCATATAATACATGGATCACTCGTCTCTTCAGTTATTTTCTGCTTGTCCGTTCAACTTCCCTTTGCCACATATTTGATTGTAATTCCTGTTTTGTTTCTTTTAATTTTTCCTATTCTTCCAGTATTCGCTATATGGACCAAAGGGTATGTCCAATTTTCCCTTTAATTATGGAAACAACTTTCTATATTCACTGGAAGAGAAATCAATTTGGACTGGGTTGCTGAGTGCTTTTTCGGCCATTGTGGTGATGTTTCCGGCAGCAAAATGTTATGAGGCTCAGGAACCCAATTGTTGTTACTGCAAGGGCTGTGCCAAGGCCTGTTGCTATCGAGCGGTTTCTCAGTTGTTTTCACCCGGTGGTACCAAGCCCTTATTTTACCACTCACTTGTGTGTTTATTGCATCTTATAGATCACGGTTTGGCTCTATTTTTACTACTATTAGCGGAATTGGCTGCTCTCGCATATTTTGGAAAGTGCCGAATTCGTCAGATATTTTGGTGAAAGGGGCCATGATTAGAATGGGCTTTATTCGGTTTGGTGTTATGTTTTGTTTGGTTTTAACTGAACATTCATCAGCAGTCTATGTGATGCATTTTTTTCTATACTGACTCATTCTCGAGTGCCGCTACAGATAATGGCTATTCTGGACACGTTATGAGAACTGACCATATGTGTGGATATATATTTCATGTTTCAATATTACCATATTGCATATATGCAAATATATGTGCTATATACAGTTCATTCCAAAAGTTATCATAGATGCTTCTTCTACAGGTCAATAGGGATCTTTGAAAACATCCATCATCCACACAGTGGGTGTTGGTTTTATTTGTTTGACTGTTGGAGAACCAGTAAATTGGCTACCTGATGATTGGATGCTATTTCTGAATTCTTCTGTATTTAGTACGAAGTACAGTTGATTGTTATAGCCACCGGCTAGAATTTCGTCTGACGTTTTAGATACCCATTAGGAATTGTTACTGGAAAGATTTTCATTACTATACAGTAGTTAAGGTCAACTAGGATGAAGTGGCTGTATACATGGATGTGTGGATGTGTGTTTAATGTAAGCTGTGCCGCTGTCGGAAGGCACCTAGGAGAGCAGTGAGTTCCTTGTGGATATTAGCGACTAAGTTGTCAGCTACTTGTAATGGAGTGATGAGGTGGATATATAGCGTGTTGATATCCGTGGTCCGTGTACCAACGATTCATGTCGCTGATGGCTGCAAGTCCTTTGTTTTATCCCATACGAAGCTTGTTTGGTGTTGTTTATTACTACTTTGTTTAGTTTTGTTGAGTGCTACTACAAGGACAGCTAGAGTTTCGTCTGTTGATTTGCTGCAGGTATAAGTTTATGTTGGTTATTTTGTAAGTCCCCAAGGTCCTGCTCTTAAGACCCCTCCTAACCTTTAGACACTCATATATATATATATATATTACCATTCTCAGAGCTGCCCAAGTCCACTTGGCCTCTCAGAATTTGGAAACTAATGTTTGGGTATGCTTAATGTACCTGCTTCTAATATATCTTTTCTAAATTCTACATTTGATCTTTTAATCGCGTATCGTTTCGATTTTATTTGGTACCGTTTTTTATTAGCTTCCTCTTTTTTCCTCTTTTTCTACGATGTTGAATCCTTCGTAATTTATTACAACTCTGTTAGGGGAAATATTCCCGTTGTCTCAATGTCTTTGAAAGTTTTTTCCATCATAGCTGTCCTGGTATTTGTTTTTTTGATCAGTTCTGCAATATCAGACTGATCACTTTTCTGGTAATTTTTGGACTTTAGAAAATATTCACATTCACTTTGTACGCTATTTTTAATGGTACATAAAAGCAAACGTCGAGTGCTGGAAACTGGAATTGTATATGGTGTTATCTTATTTTTACAAAAATTATCCACTTTCAATGTACAATTACTTTCATACTTTGCAATTATTAATAACCCTTTATCATATACTAGGCATTTAGTATGTTTTGCGAAAATCTGTATCCGTTCAAAGAAGATTCAAAAACGTCGTTTATCCAACCAATTTTTTAAATTGTATAGGTAGCATTCACAGGACTTATCTTTGTAACTCATATTTTATTCATTTACTTCCGAATATCCGAATACTAACATGGGAAATTACCTAATTCCCAGCAACACTGATTGCACAAAGAAGAGGTACTGATTTCCTAAGTACACCATTCATTACTACAACTTGTCATGAACCCTTTGTTGCTAACATTTTTCGAGGAATGTGAACAGAAGTTAACTCTTTTTTTATCTGCGTTATATATTCAATTTGCTGGATAATGGTAATCGTCAAATGTTTGTTGAAAATTGGAGAAAATTAATGTTTTGGACAAGAATCAACAGTATCAAATGTTTGCTGAATCCCTTCACTCTGTTTAGAAAGGTGTTCTTTGGTTTGTTCAGCAATATATGAGAATGTCCTTTTAGAAATCGACGGTACCAGTCATTACTACAATCCCCTTTAATTTGGTTGAAATTATTTGGTACGTAGTTACTTCCCACATACTGAAATGCGATTCGCTTCACTTGAAAGCTTGATACCCCATAACCCTTAAAATGATTTTGCAGTTTTTAGAATGTGAATGGTTAGATGTTTCTCATAGGTGATTAAGACTAAGGACTACTGATCTTCCCAGTTTCTTATCTGTATTGCTACCTTCTCTTCCGAAAGAGTATTGGAGGATATCACATGGTACATGTTAATTCCAGAAACTTTTGTTATTCCCATATGATCTGTTTTGGACGGCATTAATGGCTTGAGTCATATCCTCAGAAGACCAGGAAGTGTAATTTGCTTTTCTTTAATACTGAGAAGCATTTCGTACCGTTTCTGAAAAAGAATCGGAAACAACTGCTCTAGAGTTAAACCAATCATGGAAGGGAAAATCGATCGGAATTATGCATTATTCCCACATACCTTTAATATAACTAGGCCCGGTGTTTCCATTAGCAACTGATGTTTGTTTACATGCTAAGATAGCCGATAGGCGCGGTGTAAAGGGGAAGGAAATATGGCCGCCGTTGACGAATTTTGACAGCGCACAAAATAGCTATCCATAGGCGTAACAATAATAAGGGGCAAAAAGGAAACAAAATTAAGAAAATAATTTATTTATATATTTAGATCAACGGGCAATGAAGCCCTTTACATGTTAGGTAACAAAGGTGCTAAATAAGAGACAAATGAAGTATAGAAGGACATAGATTATCAAAATCATCATGACAGTAATAATGCATACAATAAGTATAGTTCAAGACACATCTGTCAGAAATTTGCTTTAGATTGACATAAGAGGTAACCGCAATGTTTTTACATGAATACCTCGGGAATAATGTCTAGAATAAGGATTGACTTATCCTCCAAAGCGCAGAGGTCGGTAACATTGTTAAAAATACAACAATTTAAAAAGGAATCAAAAAACGCGTTTTTTCCCGACTTCTTTTGTTTCTAACTTTTTAAATATTGAATTAAAAAGAAAGTCGAGGAGAGGAAAAAGTTGCAGAATCGCTTTCTACATAAAATGGCGTAGGTTATAAATTCAAAAATTTATTAGCGATTTTGCCAAATAGTAATAAACAACAAAAAATCGGCCCAAAAAAGTGTTTTCTTAACTTATTATTTTAGGCACTTTAAAATATAGTTAGGAATTCCATATCACAGGTACAAAATCTTGAAGTTATAGTAAAGGAATCCCGTAAATTTCGTTTCGGTCGGTTTGTTAGATTTTGCACAATAATTTTACAATCCAGAAACATCGAAAAATGTTGAAAATTTTCAAAATTGTTAAATTTTTTTCCACTATTCGATTCTAATAAAACTAGCGGTCATATATAAGAGGGAACAAGCTTTCATGTACTTTTGTCAGAATTAAAAAATATTAATTGGAACGGTTACAGTCATTGTTTAAAGTTGGTGTCGTTTTTTTTTGCGTATAAACAAGTAGATTATCTCGGCGAATTTTTTGTTAAATGAAATTCTGAAAACATAGCCGGAAAGTACTCGGAAAGACGCCTCATTTTATACATAATAAGTTGCTATTTTGCTCCTTACCTTCTGATATATAACTCCTCAAAATTGTTTAGTGTTTAATAAAATGGTTAATAATGGTTCATAAAATTACTATTTTTTTCTCATATCTTAAGAAATAATTGTTTCTCACCAGTAACCAGTATAATATTTTTGTTGAAATTTACATCAAAAAGATTGAAATTTAAATTTAAAAAAATGTCACGCTTCCAATTTTGACAATTTCATAAATTTGATATTTCTATGAAACACAGTTACAGGGTAGAAATTAATTACCTCGTAGTACTTTTAGGTTCAAAAACTTGATGCATCGGTAATGGAACACCATCTCACTTTAAATATCTAGCATTGTCGGTTGCACCTATTTTAGACACAAAATCATCTTTATTGAAATGTTTTGAGCAAATATAGGACGATTTTGGTATGTTATCATTTTTGCTAAGTCACAAAACAGAAATCCAAATATTTTTTTTAATTGGATCTACTGGAAACCTAAAATAATAACGCTGATAGAACGCCACCGAGATGATACATAACTTCAAAAAATGTCATTAATAAATCTCTTTATTTACCTATGAAAAGACAATCCCGAGGCTTTCCCTGCATCGCTATAAACGTTGCATATCGTGCACCTATTAACCATTGTTAAATGTTTTCTCTTTTTATCAAAATACACACACAAACCGCGTACACAACGAATTCTATCACGTGGAAGACTAGGACGCGTTGTTGCCACTCATAACAAAAGTCTATATTATTTTAGATTTACGTACAACTGACCAACCACAGGCGAAGTAGGCTGGATGTATACGCAAATCGTAAGCAAAGAATTCGTCATCTGCATTCATGCAAGAGCGCAAAAAAACGCTTAGAATGTGCTAAGATCTTGGCAATACATTATTTTGTAAACAAACGGGTCTAGTTATATTAATCGTCTGTGATTATTCCAATTTACTGACTCTACATGGTCTATCCAAAAATTAAGTTATATCTGATACTATTGTTCAAAATAAGAAAGGCCTCATCTATCAAGTGGTAGCGAAGATTCTCATGGCGAGATTTTATATCCGGTTTCAACTAACAGTTGTGACAAGCGAATATTGAAAATAGAAGTTATTTTCATAGTATATTCAATCATCATCATTCAATCAATCATTTTATTTTGCAGTTTGCATTTTATTCACATGTGGGGTTACATAAAAGGTCACTTGTGTTGTAAAACCTTAGCTACATAACTTTGATACATCTATATATATAAAAATGGATGTTTGTGTGTATGTTCCGCATAGGCTCCTATACCATTCGTCCGATTGCGACGAAATTTTGGTGAGTTGTAGGGCGCATGTCCTTGAAGGTTCCTGAAATGGTTCCGCGTCGAAAAAGGAGCCAGGGGGCCGAAACGGCTTAAAAATATATACATGACAGGCAATATGTCACCTTTATTTGACAGACGAGTGACTGACAGACAGATGGCGCCATCTCGCGGCGAAAAGGTATCTTTTAAATGTCGAACAGTTTGTCAGTGCTTTGAGAATCGAATTGCTCAAAATCATTCTGTTAAAAGTAGAAATATTTCTGAACGTGTGTGAGTGTTAGTGGTGTTATTTGTGAACTTTGGACATTGGACAACAGAAAACAAGCGCATTTATTTTATACTTTCGCTGTGAATTATGCCTCCAAAAGAAAAGAGATTGGCAGATCCATATGTAAAGCAAAAAAATAAAAGACTACGAGCTTCGGGCAAAGGGAAGATAGACTAAGGGCCAAATTCAGAAACGCCACTCACCCTACACCTACACTAAATTTTTAAGTAAAATCTTCACTACACTCAATTTGGAATTCATAGACTTTCCTCAATTGAAATGTCCCTTAAATTGAGTATTAGATTGAGTGAGATTTGAGTGGTTGAAATTCACCACTTAAAATAATTCCACACCATACTTTTACGAGTTTTGACTTTCGTGCAGATGGTCATTAGCGTCGTTAGTGACAGTTTTTTGTGCATTTCTGTTTATGTTAGATGGTGTTAGCAATATGGATATCATGGCTAATGAGTTCAACGAATTTGTAGAGTTCATACAATATATTGAGGATGAAAGATATTTACCAGTTCCTACCTATGATAAAATTGTAGGTAGCACCCTAAGATGTAAATGCGTACCGAGGGAAAAATATGATTTGTTTAATAAGGCAATTAATTGTTTCAGAAATTATATCAGAGATTACAACAATCCCGTTCAGCACTTAACCAACTTGGAGATCTTACAGAGGTATAGATTTGGTGGAGACACTATTCGACATATTATTTTTCCAGTGGTATATAGCAGGCATAGAGGTGGAGACTCTTTTAATTGGAACTTTTTTCCTTGCACACATACTTTTTTGGAATGCTCTCTGCTCATTGTTTCAACGTAAACGATTTTGCAAAACGTGATTCCAAATTAGGTGACGCCTGACATGCGCCTGACAGTCGCTGCCACAAAACACATGATATATGCACAGAACACCAAATTGAACTAACACAGTCAGCAGCGAACACGACGACTTGCGATATTGCCAAACATCCTTCCCTCAAATCATTCTTAAATTGAGATGTATTTGAGTAACTTGATTTACACGTTTCTGAATTCCAAAATTAAGGAGAAGGCGCACTCACCCTCATTTTGAGTTACAATTGAGTGTAGGTAGAAATGAGTGTGAGTGGCGTTTCTCAATTTGCTCCTAAGAAACCCTTAGTTTAAGAAATGCTCAAGCCCGCTTATTTGAAAAAGACGACTAAAGGGAAAATAGACTAGAAACCCTAAGATTAAGAAATGCTCAAGCCCGTTTATCTGAAACAGAGGAGCAAAAGGAAGATAGATTAGAAATGCCCAAGCCCCCTTATCTGAAACAGACGAGCAAAGAGGAGCAAGATTGGAAATCGAAGGAGTACGAATTGCTCGAGCCCGTTCGTCTGAAACGGACGAGCAAAGGGAAGCAAGATTGGAAATAGCCCAAGTACTTATTGCTCGATCAAGACGAATAACGCACGCTGATTGAAACCATTTTCATGGAGTGTGGAAAAAGGATTGAGACAGGGTCTTCCCCGCCGAAGCCGAGTACCTACATCGGTTATAAAAAATAATTGCAAAGCAATATTTTTTCCCTTAACATTAATTCCCCATAACATTCTACAACATATTCACAGCAATGCAATGCATGGTATTGAAATAAATTATGTGTTTTCTCGGTAAATCTATATTCGCTAGATTACCTATTTTTATTTAATTGTTCATTTATTTTATATCAAACTGAGCCACAGCGAAGCGTGGCCGGGTCACGGCTAGTTGTAAATAATAACACAATCTTTGCAAAAATGGTAAGAGTCCTTGATTAGTAGACGAATATATGTAAACCAGTTTTGTCAATATCGGACCCATAAAAACACAAAATAGTTCGAAAAGGAGAAATTCATGGCCTAGTTTTTCCTTAACTTCGAATTTCAAATTTTAGATCTCATTGCAATTATAAATAAAAAAGAGAGAATTGGCACTATTTGTCTGTCATTTTGTAGTGGATTAAAAAAGTCGATGCCTAGGATTGGAGAATCGATCAATAATATATTTAAGTATGTATGTGGTTTAACGGCACATACGATAGCTGTATTATTTAAACGCTGTATTGTGTTTCGCAGTAAACCAATATTAAAATAAAAGCATTAAATGATAAGTAAACGATACTTTGTTCCCTTAGATCGGTTGCGAACAAAATAAAGGGATAATTTTCATTTGCGGATATTGAATAACTTCTTTGTTTGCCGATACGAGTCGAATGTAAACGGATCTGCTTCCGTTTAACCGATTTAATTCATGCGGATAAGTAAATGTTTCCCGTAGCATAAAAATGCAAACACAGAGAAAAAAATTAAATTGCGCGTTATAAATTTATTCCAGGTACAGTCTTACAATATCTTACTTACAATTTAATATCTACTGGAGACTGTAGTATAAATAACGCGCTCTTCCATTTTCAACACATTAACTTTAAATATTCAAAAGATATTTGAATTTTCTGCAATATTGCGTTGATAATTCGTCCCCGATGTACTGTAAACTTCGTTCTACAGCACCGATACGAAAAGTATATTTCGAAAGTTTAAAACTTTTAAAATGCTTTACGATGTGATAGAATCTTATATGAATCGGGATGGGCCTTTTTGCGAAAAACTTGGGAAACGATAGGGGTTGATGGCTAGTGTGTTATCGGGTACGATAAGTAAATTCTTTTCTAAAAGAGAGGAAACAAGGATTTTTATAGAAATTAAATACATAATAACGGCTAGATTTTAAAAGGTAATTACTCCTCCTTATTTACTTAGAATATATTAAAGTTTTATAAACCAGTGAAGAAATAGTTGTACAATAAGTATATTTTAGGGTTTTTTTTTGATAAAATGGAGGTATTGTTATATTGTTAGTTTATAAAATTGAGAAAATGTGTGGGCCAGGAGGTGCTCTACGAATACGATTTATTTCTTACAGTACGTTTAATGATATTATATATTTCAAAAAAGGGAAACTGCCTAATTTCCTGTACTTTGTTATTTTGATTATTGAATTTTGCCAGAAACCAAAATTAGCCAAGTTAAATCTAATAAATATTCAAACACACAATGGGATACAAAACTGTTTTTGAAATAACATATGGAGAATATGATTTTTAAATTAACGTGGATCGTTCAGGCAAGCTTATTTCATTATAATGTTCCAACACAGCCCAACACCAAGAAGCTTTTCCATTGATTTTTCAATAATGATAACTTTCTCGTTTTCTCATCAATGTGAACACTGACACAGAATGCGATTTTGACTTACTTAAAGAGGTACGACTTTCTTCAGTTTTACTGAGTTTTATTTAAATTGAAGTTCACAGAAATATCCCAATAATATTTAAATTACTTGTAATCATGTAAAGTACATATAGATATACTGGTTTCCAAGGTATACATACAATTCTTTACGAGAATCTTTAAAGAAATCCTTGTTAATATTATAATTTAACCTTTACCTACAGCATATTATATACTAATTGGAATGGTTTTAATAATTAATGTGATATGGTACAAATAAAAATTGTTCTAATGAGGATATACCAGGCCGGTTTACATGCCTTGGATGAACGGCAAGATATCGTTTAGTGTTAGTTAACGAAATCTAAAGCAATGGATAATATAAACTGTAATTTATTGTACATTACTAATCATAATAATTAACAGGTGTTGACTTAACTCAGAATTAACATAAGTATTGTTTATATTTTTAGAAATTTTTCTTTCACGTGTTAAAATAAGTAGAAATTTTATTAGTGTTTATTTGTCAAATAAAATTTTTCCTTGATTTAATTATGTCACATCTTGGTACAATCTTATATTTTCTAAAGACATTAACCATGAAAATTGCCACATCTCTTGCAAATACTATTAGTGAAAAAAATACAATCTAGGCATATTTTAAAAGAATATTTCTTAATAAATTGTCTGCGAAGATTACCACATGTAATTTGAACTTTGAACAACCCGCAATGAGATATATTTTTGTCAGAAATGTACTGAATCCAATCAACCTATAATTTAGTAGTAGTATATTTTGTGTACATTATGTATGTAAAGTTGGCGGATCATCCTCCTCAGGCCGGCGAAACAAAATATTGAAGAATTTGTGTCTTTTTTGTAGCGAGAAAACGAATTTTGTAGCTTGTGTCCAGCCGGATCAACAAATTTTTTGGACACATTTGGCCAATTTTGGCCAAAAATGACGAGATGTTCATTCATCACTCACGGTTCAATTTCGTGATATATTAGCAATCTTGAGATTCATTTGGCACTAGAAAACCTTCTTTAAATTGTCCGAAACATCGGGCAAAATTGGCTAGAAATGGTCAAATATTCGGAAATGACTTATTTCAGCTAAAACATGGAAAATCCTGTATATACGTCGACAGGTCGAACATGTGGTACATAGAGAGTTCAGAAACGCTAGCAGGGGGTCAATCAAAAATTTCCAGAAATGGCCAAAAATTCTAAAATGACTTATTTCGGCAAAAACGTGCTAAATGCTGTATACAGTTCGAAAATGTGGGCCCCGGAATTTTCAGACACACTGTCGGAGGATCCAATGGACCCTTCTAGCTACTGGAATTCAACTGAGACTACGGGCCTGTGGAGCTACATATTCTAAAATGACCAATTTCGGACAAAACGTACTAAATTCTGTATATACTTCTACAGTTCGAAAATGTGGCCTGGAGTTTTCAGACACAACGTCGGAGGATCCAGTGGATTCTTCTAGCCACTAGACTACACCTGAGACTACGGGTCTGTGGAGCTACAAATTTTAAAATGATTTATTTCGTTCAAAACGTGATAAATCCTCTATATACTTCGATAGTTCAAAAATGTGGAACCTGGAAATTTCAGAAACACTGTAGCGAGATCCATGAATTGGAACTCAAAATGTCGGGGCCCACATTTTCGAACTGTCGAAGTATATACAGGATTTAGCACGTTTTGGCCGAACTAAGTCATTTTAGAATTTTTGGCCATTTCTGGACATTTTTGATTGACTCCCTGCTAGTTTTTCTGAACTCTCTGTGTACCACATGTTCGACCTGTCGACGTATATACATGATTTCCCATGTTTTGGCTGAAATAGGTCATTTCCGAATATTTGGCCTTTTCTGGCCATTTTTGCCCGATGTTTCGGCCAATTAAAAGAATGTTTTCTAGTGCCAAATGAGTCTCAAGATTGCTAATATATCATGAAATTGAACCGTGATTGATGAATGAACATCTCGTCATTTTTGTCCAAAATTGGCCAAATGTGTCCAAAAAATTTTTTGACCCCGGGATTTTCAAGTAATTCCTAAAGACACAAATTCCTGCGCAAACCAGAGCATCCTATTACATTCCGTGTATGAGTTATAGCGGTGGACGCTAACTTAAGTTTAAGTTTTTGTATCTCCGGCTGGTGAAAAGCTACAAAATTCGTTTTCTCGCTACAAAAAAGCTACAAAAAAGACACAAAATCTCGACTATTTTGTTTTGCTGGCCTGATGAGGGTGGTCCACCAATTTTACATACGTCTGTATATTCACAGTATAATATGTTATCATTATTATTCATGAAAACAGTAGGAACATGACCATGGGGTTACCACAATTTTATTTAACTTTCTTCAGTTGCGCATTGTATTTTCTACATTTTCTTTATCTGTTTTCTTATAATACGTTATTTTAACAATCTTTCTTTCCTAGTTTTGCATTTCTGTGTTGATGTTTAACACTCTAGATAATTGTTTCTGACGCGTGTATTTTGATTTAGTTATAACAGAAATGGGTGACATTGTTCATAAAAAAATTAATGAACATCTTTGCTCGTTGAAGAAATGGGATCATTGGGTATTTCGTACTGTGATTGCTTATGTTGTAGCGAAATGTGTACAGTACATATTTGAGCAACGTTTATTTCACGAGTAGTTTGTTGTGGGGTATTCTTGTTAGTATCCAGAGTGTCGTGGATGAAAGACGAATTGGGCATATCCGGGATATCAAAAGAGTGACCAAAGATAACGTAAGGGTTGTACTGATAATCTTCACAAGCTACAAAACCAGTGAAAGCCCACGTAACACGATCCAAGCATTTCCAACAATAATAATAATAATAATAATAGGTACATGTACCAGTACCGGTACCTATTGACTTTTCCCCTTTCGTTGTTTAACACCTAATTCCCAATCTTACTAGCAAAACAACATTTTAGTAGTTCAAGAAGTGATTTGTCCAAAAGCCAAAGGCTATAAGCGGAATGGCTTGGCAAACCAAGAAGAATACTATTATTTCTCGCGGCTTTTTAAAGATATCAACATTGTTAATATGTTATACATAAGTCTAAGGTACGTAGGAAGATTTGTTACTCATAGAAATTTTAGGCCCCGTTAAACCATAGGAACATTCTTGCTTTTAGTTCACGCTTTCCATAACAAATACAGAAAGTGTACATATAGGCCAAGCAAATAACCAAAAATGTACCATGTTGTTGACATCCATTCCTCGAGCTGGAGAACCGGGTTTTTGGGTAATATAGGCCAACACAAACAAAACGTATAGAAAGACCCCACGAGACTATGAACATTAGGCATTGTTATTAACAATTAAACGTCAAAAAATGCACTTTTTGACTATTTTTGTTCTCAATTAAAAACTCAGATACTTTTGGGTAAAACGGACCTACCATACTCCAGAACATTAAAAGACCTTCAAATTGATTCTAAACAGTCCTCGATATATCATTTGTTGTTGAGAAAGTCAAAATCGACAATTCTTTGTTTAACAATTGTTACTGCGAAATTGAACCTGCGGCTTTGTTATTTTGTAAAAAGTCGGGGATTATAGTACTTAATATGTGGAAAAAATTTCAAATCGATTCATCAAATAGTTTATGGCAAAATTCAATTTGTTTATATTTTTGCAAATTTTTTGCATAACATTCTACGCACAAATAAAAAAATCGCGATTCTAAGATCATAGTGCCCTAGAGAAACATTTTCTCTATCGACATCAATTATTGAATATGATAAAAAACAATTTTAAGATTGCTTAAAATATAAAAGAAGAAAAACGTTTTTTTTAATTTTGGCACCTTATGTCATAAGCAATATCTCCGGAAATTGTTGACGAATTTTGATGTTTCTTCTTTTAGTTTGGGAGACCGTTCTGAGCACATTACGAAGATACAATTTGTTTATTAATTTATTCATTAATTTACCACCTAATTTGTTGAAACAAATTTTTGCAAAAAGTTTTTTCGCGAAAAATCCATTTATTTTGTGCGGTTTTCATTGTTAAACACGGAAATTACGTTTTTAACTATAATCCATGAATTATTGTCATTAAAAAAATAAATGTGAAATTTATTTTTTAACAAAAATATGATAAAAAATATACACTATATTCATACCATTTGATATAACAATAAAACAAAATATGTTAATACATAATATTATAATGTACGTTTTATTCACTCCTTTTCAATGTTTAGCAATGAAAACCGCGCCAAAAAAGGGTTTTTCGCGAAAAAGTTTTATCCAAAAAATTGTTTCAAAAATTAGGTGGTAAATTAATGACTAAATTAATAAACAAATTGCATCTTCGTAATGTGCTCAGAACCGTATCCAAAATTAAAAGAAGAAACATCAAATTTCGTTAACAATTTCCAGAGATATTGCTTATGACATAAGGTGCCAAAATAACAAAAAATGTTTTTCTTCTTTAATTTTTTAAGCAATCTTAAAATTACTTTTTATCATATTCAACAATTGATATCGATAGAGAAAATGTTCGTCTAGGGCACCACGATCTTAGAATCGCTATATTTTTTTATTTGTGCGTAGATGGTTATTGCAAAAAAATTGCAATAATATAAACAAATTGAATTTTGCAATAAACTATTTGACGAATCGATCTGAAATTTTTACCACATATTAAGCACTATAATCCCAGGCTTTTTACAAAATAACAAAGCCGCAGGTTCAATTTCGCAATAACAATGGTTAAACAAAAAATTTGTCGATTTTGATATTCTATACCATTCTTCTCAGCAACAAATGAAGATATCGAGATCGTTTTAGAATCACTTTAAAGGTCTTTTAATTCCCTAGAGGATGGTGGGCCCATTTTACCCAAAAGTGACCTAATTTTTAATTGAGAACAAAAATAGTCAAAAAAGTGCATTTTTTTAAGTTTAATTGTTAATAACAATGCCTAATGTTCATAGTCTCGTGGGGTCTTCCTATACGTTTTGTTTCTGTTGGCCTGTATTACCTAAAAACCCGGGTCTCCTGCTCGAGGATTCGATGTCATGGCGAAATCCCTAATTGATTGGCCTAATATTATGTCATCTGTGCTGTTGAAAGCAGTAATGAAAATCGGTTGTCCCTTCTCGCATGACGTGATTTGTTGAACTAATTTACTACCCTTAGAAGCTACAACTATTTCAGGTTTATTGTTCATTTGTACTTCAATTTCACACATAAAAGTACTCCATTAAGCAACACAATACTATACAAGAAGAACCCCCCACCAGTCCTTCCATGGAAACATTCTCTGTACTCTATAAACTTGAAATTTTCCATATGGAAAAAGAAGATACTCCTTACTCGTCCCTCCACACAGTTGAATTAAAATTTTTCAGTAGCGGCCACATATTTTATACGGATGGTCGAAAAAAATGTAGTCCGATCGTTAATTGTTATAGGAGAAAACAAATATAGTTGGAGATTAAGCCCGTACTACACAATTTATACTGTAGAATTGAATACCATCTGGCAAACCCTCCTGTTCTTTTCATTTTATGAAGTTGAAAACTGCACGATTTATTTTGAATCATTGAGTTCCATCCATTCATTAAAGTGCCATTTTACTAAAAATGGCCTTGGCCGAAAAATCCTTGAATTATTGACTCACCAATCATCAAATAGTAAACAGTGCACACTCATGTACTCACCAAGCCACTGTAATATTACTAGAAACGAAATGGCAGACTCAGCAGCAAAACGTACTTCCCTGTCCCCAGAAGACGAAGGATTCTCGATCCCATCCAAATACATGGAAGTAGTAATCAAAATGCAAATCTTTGAAATGTGACAAGACACTCAGTTGAACGCCGCAAAACCTAAAATAGAAAAATGGTACTACCTGAAAACCTTGAAAAGATGAGAACTGGTTAATATCTGCCGCTTGAGAATTGCCTATACTTACCTCACCCATTGCTATCCTAGCGGGAGACACTAAACCTCTGTGCAAGCACACCAACGCTAGCATACCATACCACACATCTTCCCTTGTCTTATATATTCCCAACATAGAATGGATATTGGAATAGAGCACCCAATCGACAATACGTTAAGAAATCTGGAAAACATTGAAAAGTCACTTCTACATAATATCATCTAAATATATTCAATAAGGTTTAAAATGACCCTGCATCTAAATGATCTCGGCAATCGAACGCAGCATTACACAGAAACATCAGCAGTGATAGTTTTCAGACTGCTTTATTATCGACTTAATACCGAACAATAGCTGTAGAGCCAACAAATTACAACATAATTGGACCTGTATATTTCGATGGGAAACCGTTCAGTCCGGAATTAATCGCACCTGGTGGCGCAACGGAGATCCATTAAAACATCGTACTAATAAATATTTCATGACATTTCCGTTAGCGAAACACTCACACATATATCCGAGGTGAGCAAAAACGCGCCCGTCGAATTTCGAATTCAAACGCGGGATTATTGGCAAAATCAAAAGGCTCAATAACAGATCCGCTCGCATCCGGCCAAACGTACCGTCGAGAAGTGATCCAAGTAGAAGGTGACGAGCAACGATCAGGTCGAATTTTCAACGCACATGTGTGCGCTTTTGCCGCAAAACCAATGTTCGGTTAATATGTTTAACACCTAAAGTGAGGCTATTTGCACACCCCCCGATATGCACGGTATCGCAAATTAGAAGGGCGGTCAGAGGTCGGCAATACTGATAGATGTGTCTACACACATATACACGTATACACACATTTGGTCGTACCTGCAATTGATTTTGCGGGAAAGTATGGATTTGTGGATTATCTGTGTTTGACTATTTCTTAAGGGGGGTCCGCTTTGGGAACGTGGGGATTCAGTTAATCTGGTTACGAAGTTTGACGTTGTAATACGTGGAGAAACAACGAAATTGCATCTGACAATCTTTAAGCTTTTATAAAATTTCTAATGTAATAACTAGGGAACGGATAGCAGGATATTTCAACATTAGCAAGAGGAACACTTCTTTTAATTTTTATGTTGCTTTTTTGCCAACTCTCCTTTTAAATCCTTAATAAGGATTGCAAATAAGCAACATATATGGAGAACAAAAACTGAGATACAAGTTTGGCCTGCGCTTTGAACTCTGAACAATAATTCTTATTATTAAAAAGTGGTTACATTTGTTTCGTAGCCACACAATATAAATTATTTTATTTTAGTAAATTTCGAAAAAGTGCGGTAAAATCGGATTATGCAATTATGTTTCAAATGTATAAATCCAAGAAAACAGTGAAGTCTCTGAAGAAGACAATACATTAGAAATAGTCATATGTAAGAAGAATTCATTCATTGAAAATATATTTACTCTAATACTTATATCACATATTTACGTTATAAAATAATTTGTCAAAATAATGATTAATAATTATTATAAATGGGTTAAAGCCATATCAATACTGTTCCAAATTCTTGCAGCATTGTACAAATTGACACATTTTATAGGAAAACTGAAATTTCAGTATTACAGTAGAATATTGATTGAACAATATGAGTACTTTATTTAATTTTTAATAACCATTAATCAAACTTCGTGGTCCAGTTATTTATTTGAACTCAGTAGAATGATTAATAACCAATCGTTCAAACCAGTTGATTTAATTATAATCACAAATAATTTAGTTCGAGTGTGTCCTGGAGACATAATTTTCTAATTATAAAGATTTCATTCAATCAACTTATTGATTCGACAAATTATTGATCATTGATTATATCTAATCTTTATTTTAGTTATTTCAATTCAGTCAAACAATGTTTACACCGCTTCTGCAAACAAATTGAATGTTTTCGTTATTTCTCTGGTTCACTTTGAACTGTTTATCAAATTAATTTGATTTTTTGTATTGATAAATAATTGAGTTAATTATACTATTTATTCAGTTGTTCTAATTCTATCTCAAAATAGTTTCATTAGAATTTTAAACGACCCTAGACGCAAAATTTTACGATTATTAACATTTAATTCAATCAATTGCTTCTTTTACGGCAACTGACTTGATTAAACCTCGTTATTATTACATTTTTATATGAAGCACTGATATATGGAAAGTACAGTAATCGAGTCCTATTTCAAGAACATTAGCATTTCTAGATGCTTAAAGGTTCCCTGAGCCCAAATATTTTATTTTTGAAACTGTATCGGTATGTATGTGTGTGCGGCTGTGGTAAGATTTTCTCAAAAATTAAACACCACAATCGGTTCATATTTTCTGACATCCAATAGCCTTTCTGTTAAAATTGGATGGGATAAAAGTATAGTTTACTTTAGTTATTCCTCAGTGTTTGGAAACTTACGCAAAACCTGTTTGAATTTTTTTTAAACTATTAATATCAGTTTCCTTGTTGAATATATGTAATAAAATTTAATGGTATCATTATTAAACCTTCTCTGAAGGTCTGTTTACACGTCATTTTGTGATTTTTGGAAGTGTTCTCAAAAGCCGATCCAAAATTTTTCTATGTTTGAAGAAATTATTCTGCTGTACAATATGTATACCAACGATTTATAATATTTTTGGTTAAATCGTCTCTAAGGGTCAATGTATCATTTTAGTTTTTTTTTCAAATTTTCTTGCAATCCGCTTTAAGAATACTCTTTAAATTTTGTGTGCTTATTTGGATGTCCAGTAAATAATATTTTTAAATAAACATTTGTGATGGGTACTTTACACTGGTTTTTCAATTTTCATCAGTATTTATTATAAAATAAGTAAAAACAGTCCGACTGTTACATCCTCATCCAAAATTCTACTCGGATTTTAAAGTTTCCTAGATTTTTATATTTTTAGTTAGATGTTTAGTAAAAATTTTAGTTTAATTATTGAATTTGTTGATTTATTGAATTAACAGTTATTAGTATAACACACAGTTTCAGTAATATATCGGTTTATTCAGTTTTTATTATATTAGGAAGATAATTTTATAATTCACTGAATTCTGTTATGACTTCCATAAAATGTTGTTTTTTTAAATTGTTGATCAACCAAGACATTTTATAATACCTCAATGATTTCAGTTTGAATCAAACTTATTTTTCCATTTCTCAACATATCGAAAGCTTTTTACTTGCTAATACATTAGGTCATTTCATCAGACTAATTTCAACAAATTAGTAAATAGGTTCATATATTGCATTTCTCTAGCCCCTAGTAATTACTAAATTGAAAAAGTAATCGTTTTAAAAGATTCTGTTGCAACTTTCATCATACTGGTCATTTAAGGACCTTAATTTCCTTTGGCTTGATATGCATTTTCAGATATTTTAAACGAACTGAATTTCCAGCTTGTTGAATTCACTAGGTGGAAAATTTTGTTTTTGGCCTTTTGTTCCTTACTGTCCTTTTTCCCCCTTTTCATATTATTTCTGTATTTCTTTTAATTGTTTTAAATGGTAAGTACAATCTACCTTTCATTTTTTTGCTTTGTGCACAAAACTTAGATATAATGTCGATAAAGGACTCTTTATTTATTTATTTATTTACGTTTTCTTCTTCTCGCTTTTTTGTACTGATTTGAGGCGTGATAAAAGTCAATGATATTTCTAAAAAGTAGCGCAACGACGTCGACAATCCAATTCAATTGCATTTAATAAAAAACCCATTTCACCTCTTGTACCCTTTGATATCAACCTAATAAAATTATACATGTAAGGATTTGAATATTCAGAGATAACTCCGATCGCATCTCCCATCTCTCATTAAATCTTCGGACGTAATGCTCATCTTTCGGGAACTTCCCCATCCTCCTCCTCCTCCCCCCCCCCTCCTTTTCTTCTTAGAAGTTCACTTTGATATCTCACCGACTCGAAAGTTGCATTGACAAGTCGGAACAAAGAGAAGGAAAGGCATCATTTTCATTTTCCATTAGACATTATTGAAAAGTGCGGAGCAATATCTCAAATGGGGGATATCCATGGAGGCGGATATCAGGTCTCATTTGTTTATCTGTCACTTTCAGTTATTTTAGGCGTTATACTCCCTCTTTTCCGTAATCTATACTTCGTTTTATGCCGAGCTGATGATGGCCGCGAGAGTTTCGATGGCCCGTTAATAATGGAGGTATGGTTTTTAGTCTGGATAGGATGTACAGGAACAGACCGAGAGATTATTGATTTAGTAATTTGATTGGGGCCAATTTGTGGAATTTGATATCAAACTTATTGTATCTGATAAATACAAATATTACATATTCAATATGCAGAATTGAGATATTATTGAAAATTTCTCTTCTTCGATTCAGTCTCAGTTTCAGTAAATTGTAGGTTCATTGAATGATCAAGAATGACTGTTTGAGTTGGCAATGCTGAATTTCATTTTTAAGTGGTACAACTGGTAATTTGAATTTGCTATTTAAAATTTAAATTTCTAGTATTCTTTTCAAATTTATTTATTTAAAATGGTTTTCACGTTACAACACGAAATTTTCATTGGAATGGCGTACTTTCGAAGCGGGATTTATAACCCAATTAATGGTTGGCAGTACTCTCTCGAAGCGACATACCAGCAATTTCAGGAGTTGTTTCCGGAGACTTTGGGAACTTTTGCTGTGTTTCTGCAACATTGCATGCGAGTAGTTGAACGTTATTTAAACACAGGGAGCGTAAGCTAAACAAAAATCAACTGGTAGACCTTCTACTCTAAACGAGGAAGTTGTCGAGGTTATCATAACTCGAACGCAAAGAACTCCTACCAAATCCTTAAGAAAGCTCTCCCTTCAAAGAGGTTTGGTCCTTATGCCTCCTATTCAACCAATTTTCATTCTTACCCATAAGACTTCCACTTTTCCATGTTGTTCAATTCACGGTTTTACAGGTTTATCATATGGAAGTTTCTCCACTGTGCTTAAAAAGAAATTAAAGTACCACCCTTACAAAATTTCCATCGTCCAGTCATTAACCCCTCCTGATCACCCGCAGAGAGTTTTATTTTGCAATTGGTTCAATGAAATATTAAACAACAATGATATCCTTGACAATACCTTCTTTTCCGACGATGCCTGGTTTCATCTCATCGGCTATGCGAATAAACAAAATTACAGAATTTCGTAAGGTGAAAATCCTTATGCTATCAGAGGGACACATTTGCACCCGGTTAAAGTTGGTGTTTGGTTGGCAGTCTCAAGGACGCGGGTGTATGGGTCGATATTTTTTAATTTTACCGTCAATTTGGAGAGATATATCCAACACCTTCTGAGGCCTTTTATTAACCGATTAACAGACGAACAGCATCAAATTGGATATTTCCAACAAGACTCTGCAAGGGCACATACGGCTCGTGCTACTATGGGATATTTAAGAGAGAATTTTGGCGACAGAGTAATTAGTCAGGTCATTTGGCCAAGTAGGTCAAGATCTCACTCCATTAGATTTTTCGTTATTTGGGCTCTTGAAGGACAATATCTTTAGGAACATATTGCATACTGAAGAAGAGCTGCGAGAGGCAATAGTTCAGGAAGTGGCAAACATTACCCCCAATATGGTGGTGAATATCTTCGAGAGCCTAAAAAGAAGAGTTAATTTATGTCTGCACCAAAATGGGGGGCAATTTGAGCATTACCTTTAGCTGTTTAATTAAATCATTGTTCTGTATTTCGAGTTTCATTTTTTAAGCGTTAAATTTTATTCACATAACCTACAATCTTATCGCTGATTGTTATGTCAAATTTTTGTCAAATAAACATATCTGGTTGTAGCGTTGCAAACCCGTAGGCAAAAAAATCCTCCAGGTAGGATTGCCAACTCAAACAGTCATTCTTGATCACCCAGTACAATGTGTTTCAAAATGATTGGCATCTAGTTGGCGTTGGAATTTCTGTGCATGTAATTTTTGATGTGCCGCGCTCTATTGATTTGAACCTATCTAATTATTCTGACAACAATTGTCACTTCGAACATTTATTGTGAAACTGGCAATCAGTACTGCTGGTACTTAACGGCCCTTTTCAGGACCAAAACAAATACTACAAATATAGACGAATACTCAGAATTCGTTTTCTTTTGACAGAGAAAAATCAGAAGTCAAAGTTAAATCAGAAGTTAAGTAGGTTATTTTGAGGTTATGTATAGCTAGTAGAAACTCCTCTTTTCGCAACCCATATGTGACGCGTTGTTGTCCTCGAAGGAAGGATCTTTCCTTTACAGACGCACACAGAAAATAATTTCGTACGTAAAATCAATGAACGGCCGTCGTCATTTTTGTGAACATTAATATTATGAATCGGTGATTGTTACAACGATTTCTGGTCATAAACTTATGACTTCATACATTGAACCGATAAACGAGCCAACATTAAACAGTGAACGCAAAACATTAGAATTAAATATTTCATCCATTAATCTAATGTAAAAATTCATTGAGTTAATGTTTGAGGATTATTAAACAACGTTCTTCATCATTATAACGATAAATTTTCGTCACAGATCTATGAACAGCAAACATAAAATATTTATGAACGGTTTTCGTTGTGTCAATGAACATCAAACATTGATTTTACGAAGCCAGCCATTAACTTTTAAAAACGCATCAGATTTAATGTTGTCGGAAGTTGAAACGATGTCGGCGAACATTAATATTACGAATCACCGTCGTAGACTTCTCTGCTTGTACCACTTTTTATGCGAATTCTTCTGAATTTCCTCCAGTCGGTCTGATAAAGTAGAAGAGGCAGTACAGCTTTCTAACTATTATACCAATTGTGCCAAATTATTGTGTGATAGATGATCAGGCTCGAGAAAGACAGTATTTCCCTTTAAGAATGGAAAATTGGTAAGTATTAACATTATCGGAAAGTTGAAATGACACAGTTCTATGCAATCTCTTACTAGTAGGTAGTCTTAAAATTTTATTTTTCTTTCGAATCATTTAGGAAAATGTCTAATTTTGTATTACTTATAACACTTTTATTTTTTTAGGTTAGTATAAACTATGAGATTGCTTTCGGAAATTGGGAATTATTTTTAAATAATTGGGAAAAATGGTTTCCCCACACAATGACATTTCTACAGAAAGACGGACACATGAAAAATAAAACTACTAAAGGCCTTCTAAATAAAGCGTTTGAGGATGCTTGTAATGAAAGTAAGTTCTATTTTATATACTTAAAAAAAAAGGAAAATTTGCTTTTCTTAAACCTTCCACATTAAAAAACATTTTCTTTAAATCCTTGTTTCAGATAATGAATATTCGTTGCTAAATAACTGTAATATGTCTTTTTGTGCTTGACATCGTGTTCGGACTTTGTTTTATGTAGAAATAGTTATAAACACACCTGTTAATGTTCTAAAACGTAAGGTGTTTAACTAAGGTTTTTCTAACGCCGTAAAACGAATATTTTTTTAAAGCGTAAATCTAGGTTTGGTTTACCATTTCCCCTTCTTTTTTCAGATTGGCGATCCATGGATATTTGGTGCCATCGGCCAAGTTTTGCCAAATGGAAAAGACATTTTATAAACATAACGTGTCGCTTAGAGCCCAAAGGTTCATATGATTTGTGAGTTTCTGATGCAATAAAAAATTGATGTAGCAAAAAAGGCTATTATTCTGCAAATCCCTTTGCGAAGAATTAGAAAGTTGTATGTATTAGTAAGATTTTCCACCTTCCGCGTTCCAATGCTTCTGAAACGCTGCATACAATATTTTTTCAAAAGTCACTGCAATTAATAATTGGAGGTCATAGGTCTATCAACACCAGTTATTGATTTAATGTACAGCAATCATAAGCCAATGTTGATCGTTCGTAATATCAATAACCGGCGATCATAGATCCATGCTCACTGTTTATTAATTTAACGTACAGCAATCATAGGCCTAACGTATGTCTTACATAATATTAACGTCCGGCAACCTTAGATCCAAGGTTGGGACTAACTAGTTAAAAAGTTAGAAGTTAAGTTAAAAAGTTAAAAAGTTACTAACTTTTAACTTAACTTAAGTTGATTTTAGAATTTCTTAACTAGTAACTTAACTAGTTACTTTTATATGGTAACTTTTAAACTTTTTTAACTTTTTCAAGAAAAAGTTAAATTTATTTGAACTGGGGATAAACACCAACGTATATTACACTATTTACTTATTTCTAGGAACGCAGGTTATTTTTGTACCTCGCCCAATCTTACCTGTGCCCTATCGCTCGGCCCGAGAACGGGATATATTAGCGCTTGTGATAAGCCACTTGTAATTGGCCGTTCTACGAAAAATGCTCGTTATATAGTAATCTTCTTATTAGTATTACCCTATTACCTATAACGATTACTCCTTTCTAATTTGCATTACTTCTGGGAAGTTTAGATTGTTCTTGGTAAGTAAGGTATATTCATGGTCAAATTTTTGGACCATTAAAAGCTGTGAGGGGACTGAGGGGTCCCCGTCCCGCGACCCCTATAAGAGTTTACAAGTACGCAAAATAAGAGACAAAGAACCATTCCGCTTCAACAATAGTCACGGGATTATTCAAATTTTGTGTACAGTGCGCGAAGAGTGTTTCATTAAAAATATATTTTTTTTTATTGATACGCTATTTTGCCTATTTAAAACATGCTTTGCGGCGTGCGTAAATCGAGCTTTATCGCACCCGCGTGTTTTAAAGTCGCCATGGAAACGTATCAACAACGGCCATCTCAACCAATAACAGAGCGTCTTTGGTCGTAGCGGCACGAGCCTATTGGTCGCACGACGGGCGACGGGCCGTCACGAAGTGTCACGAGTGTCGTTCAAATTAATCATATTGGGTATGCACTTGGTTTTGATATAAAAAATGGTACCAATAAAAAAAATAGCGTGCGTAAAGTATTCGTGGATAACTGCTCTTTCAAACACTTGCTCTATTTCGAGCACTCCGGCTACGCCGTCGTGCTCGAAAACTCGCTCGTGTTTGAAAGAGCTCAATATCCACTCATACTTTAATATACTATTATCATGTCGAACGGCGACAGAGACCAAATAAAACATCGCGAAAGGTGGCCTAACCTAAACTCTTATTATCAACAAAAAGAAAGTGATTATGAATCAACGAATTTAGTTTTTGAATGTTTGATGTGCAAACCGAAGATAATCCATATATCGGCGTCAATATCTTCAAATGCTAATTTACGCTCGCATACCAATAAGACTAAATGGAATTTAAATTCACCTGTTCTTTGTATTATCTCTTGTCTGTTTTTATTTTTAGTAAAATAAAAGCTACAAACACTAATAAATACAATAAAATTAGGTTCAGTGTGGTTAGAAAGTAAAACTTTTTATTGATAATAAACTGTTTTTTTAAGTAACTTTTTAACTTTTTAACTTTATAAAAGTTAATTTAACTTAACTTTTAACTTCGCGATTATTAGAAAGTAACTTTTTAACTTATCTTAAGTTGGTTTGGTTATCGATTAATTTCTAACTTAACTTTTCCTAAAATCGAAAAGTTACCCAAGCTTGCTTAGATCTATGCTCACAATTCATTGGTTTAACACATAGCAAACATCACATTAATAACCGCCAACATAGATCCATGTCTACTGTACATTGACTCAATGTACAGAAATCGTAACTTAATGAACAGAGAAATTTATGTAGGACCGTTCAATGAATCAACAACACTCGTCATCGGCCCGAAATTAATGTCGACGTTCATTGATTTGATGTACTTTTTTATTAATATCACGTACCTTTTTCGTTCAGTGCAAAAGTGCTTTGCTGTCTACTGTTTGCGTTCTTTTTGAGTTGTATAATTTTTTTTTCCAAGTGTCAAACACCGTTGTCATTCAGAGCTTGGTTATACCACCCTGACGAAGCTAATAAGCAGAAACACGTGTCGGTGGTTACCGTTTCTTAACGGAATAGACGGGTAAGTTGATAATTTTCTTTTGTACATTTGTTCCGTCGCGAATTTCACAACTAAATATATATATATATATATATATATATATATATATATATATTATAGATCCTACATGTGTAATACTTCCGTGCATGCCTGTCACCTCCGATGCACAACTGTACGTTACAGTGCATGTTCATCATGCATGTTTTCAACTTCTGTTGCATACTCATTACTTCACTCATACATGTGTTTTGTGAGGTTTTAATGCAAATCATATTTCGGTATAACATAACAAGCAATAAGATTTTAAATTTTCCTTTATTGTGAATTTAAAAATTTAATGGCACAAAATACTTTAGGTGCAACCCAATTTTGCTGCAAACATACGTTTTCTTTTAAAAAATTTCCTTTTACCATATTTATCGATCTGAAAGTGTCCGACTAGAGAGCTGAAGGATTATTCACCCCCGTTAATTAAGTCCTGTTAAATTTCTAAATATAAGATCAGACGCGATTACGCGTTTTATCTGAAAAGGAATGACTTCGTCCCTATAGATATGCCATACATTCAATTAAAAGGAAGCAGGTCTTTGACATCATGCTGGTTTATTTTCCGGCTGAATGTGTCTTGTAAATCTTGAAGGAAATAATTTCAATGGCAATAAGAGATCCGAACGGAGATTTTCCAGATATGAATGAATGTAAGCGCCTCTCTTGAGTCTACGTCGCTAATTTTAGTTCCGATAAATTGCATCCACCACCCGAATCGAAACGTGAAATACGAATACCAAAATGATAAACCGATTAATTAATTAGTATTAGACGAATAGACATTGGAACCGAAGTATGACTGTCTGCCATGTACATCGATTGCATGACCTAAGATATAATTCCTCATGAACGTGTTGCTTTGAAAAGTAAAAGTTATAAACGTCGCCTTCGCGTATACATAACGTGCAGAAGGCGAAAGTTACAATAACCGAGCGCCGCGACGCCTCGCAAGCTCACAGTTCGCGGTACGGGCGGTAGATGGACGCACCTCACGGTAAAACGTTCTATTCGCGGGGTTTATGGAAATTTATAATTTTTAAAGGCCAAAATTTAAATTTAGGGTCAGCAGTGATAACATAATATTTGTGTCAGTAAATATTATTTTATAAGAATTCGTAACGTGGTCAAAAATATAAAACCAATGGATATTAAATGGTTATTTTCAATACATTATAACAACTATTCACAGTAGTTTGATATTCCTCTAAGTCGTAGACAGACATACTCAAGCGACTTTGAACTCTACTAAACACACTTCACAAAAGACACAATCTCGAGAATAACTAAAGGAATATATAAAACCCATAAAAAATATATACCTTTTGAAATAAGGAATTAGTTCCTCATGACAAAAGAGCGACGCATCTAAATTAAATCAGTAACCTATGAAAAAGCTTTTTATTACCACTTAATACACTACTTTTTGTTTCCTGAGTTTCCTTGGCTCACTTTTGTAATCGTAATTAAAAATATAGCTCTTGCATATTTATGCGTTTGACATCGTCTTATTGAGCATACATTGACTCCGTTACGTCTTTTCATTAAAATCTTTTGTTGATATTATATATGTTGACATCTAAATTTACATGACGCATCTTTGGTGTTTTAACCAAAAATAGTGCTTATTCTAACCTGAAATTCAAGCTCGACACTATGATGGTAGCTTACTCTATTTTTGTTCTTCTCGATACTGAATTCAAGAGTTCTGCATTAACTAGCTTAGGCTGACTTATTTTTGTATTCTGAACTATAATCCAGCCATTGATCAACTTCAAAGCTTCCTTGACGTAGGTTAAGTTAAAGCTTGAGTCAAGGAATGGTCGTTTGATGTAAAATCTTGCTTCTTAGTTAAATGTTGGGTTCAAGCAATATGTTGACCTATATTTGTTGTCCATCTCGCGATATAGTATTTTGGTCTTCGTGTCGTTTGGCCCTGTTTATGTCTCTTGAATCAAAATTCTTTCCCCTATTTTCCACCTCCTAATGTCTCCTTAATTCCATTTTGATATCGAGATAAAATATCTTGCTTCTTAGTCCAACGTTAGGTCATGCTCGGTTTTCTGAGAGCAGCTTGACTAATTTTTGGTATCCGATTATAAAACTTTCCACTCGATGTATTAACTTCTGCAATTTACTTTTGATTTCTCTGATCCAAATTATCATTTCATAGCATAACGTCATGTAAGGTCGAGATCAAAATCAAAAATATGATCTTGTTCTTCTGCCTTTTAACTTTTCTTGATATGGTTTTGGTATTTTTCTTATATCTTAGTCTATAGTGACGTGAAAAGTGAAAATCTTGATGCTGGGTTGCCCGTTATCGATATTCTGATATAAAATTTTTGTCTAGATAAATGAGCTTTTCTAAGTCACTTTTATAAATTATTGTTTCATACACTGAACGAAAAAGGTACGTGATATTAATAAAAAAGTACATCGAATCAATGAACGTCGACATTAATTTCGGGCCGATGACGAGTGTTGTTGATTCAATGAATGGTCGTACATAAATTTCTCTGTTCATTATGTTACGATTTCTGTACATTGAGTCAATGTACAGTAGACATGGATCTATGTTGGCGGTTATTAATGTGATGTTTGCTATGTGTTAAACCAATGAATTGTGAGCATAGATCTAAGGTTGCCGGACGTTAATATTATGTACGACATACGTTAGGCCTATGATTGCTGTACGTTAAATTAATAAACAGTGAGCATGGATCTATGATCGCCGGTTATTGATATTACGAACGATCAACATTGGCTTATGATTGCTGTACATTAAATCAATAACTGGTGTTGATAGACCTATGACCTCCAATTATTAATTGCAGTGACTTTTGAAAAAATATTGTATGCAGCGTTTCAGAAGCATTGGAACGCGGAAGGTGGAAAATCTTACTAATACATACCACTTTCTAATTCTTCGCAAAGGGATTTGCAGAATAATAGCCTTTTTTGCTACATCAATTTTTTATTGCATCAGAAACTCACAAATCATATGAACCGTTGGGCTCTAAGCGACACGTTATGTTTATAAAATGTCTTTTCCATTTGGCAAAACTTGGCCGATGGCACCAAATATCCATGGATCGCCAATCTGAAAAAAGAAGGGGAAATGGTAAACCAAACCTAGATTTACGCTTTAAAAAAATATTCGTTTTATGGCGTTAGAAAAACCTTAGTTAAACACCTTACGTTTTAGAGCATTAACATGTGTGTTTATAACTATTTCTACATAAAACAAAGTCCGAGCACGATGTCAAGCACAAAAAGACATATTACAGTTATTTAGCAACGAATATTCATTATCTGAAGCAAGGATTTAAAGAAAATGTTTTTTAATGTGGAAGGTTAGAGAAAAGCAAATTTTCCTTTTTTTAAGTATCTAAAATAGAACTTACTTTCATGACAAACATCCTCAAACGCTGTATTTAGAAGGCCTTTAGTAGTTTTATTTTTCATGTGTCCGTCTTTCTGTAGAAATGTCACTGTGTGGGGAAACCATTTTTCCCAATTATTTAAAAGTAATTCCCAATTTCCCAAAGCAATCTCATAGTTTATACTAACCTAAAAAAATAAAAGTGTTATAAGTAATACAAAATTAGACATTTTCCTAAATGATTCGAAAGAAAAAGAAAATTTTTAGACTACCTACTAGTAAGAGATTGCATAGAACTGTGTCATTTCAACTTTCCGATAATGCTAATACTTACCAATTTTCCATTCTTAAAGGGAAATACTGTCTTTCTCGAGCCTGTTCATCTATCACACAATAATTTGGCACAATTGGTATAATAGTTAGAACGCTGTACTGCCTCTTCTACTTTATCAGACCGACTGGAGGAAATTCAGAAGAATTCGCATAAAAAGTGGTACAAGCAGAGAAGTCTACGACGGTGATTCGTAATATTAATGTTCGCCGACATCGTTTCAACTTCCGACAACATTAAATCTGATGCGTTTTTAAAAGTTAATGGCTGGCTTCGTAAAATCAATGTTTGATGTTCATTGAAACAACGAAAACCGTTCATAAATATTTTATGTTTGCTGTTCATAGATCTATGACGAAAATTTATCGTTATAATGATGAAGAACGTTGTTTAATAATTCTCAAACATTAACTCAATAAATTTTTACATTAGATTAATGGATGAAATATTTAATTCTAATGTTTTGCGTTCACTGTTTAATGTTGGCTCGTTTATCGGTTCAATGTATGAAGTCATAAGTTTATGACCAGAAATCGTTGTAACAATCACCGATTCATAATATTAATGTTCACAAAAATGACGACGGCCGTTCATTGATTTTACGTACGAAATTATTTTCTGTGTAGTCTAACGTTCTGTTTAGTTGAAGACAGCCATCTCAAGCGTAGGTCTACTCAGTTTTGGTATCACAAATCAAAATCGTGGTCTTGATTTTTTTTCGTGAGTTACTAAGTCTCCTTAATATTAATTTATACTTTTTTATTTGTATATTTATATTTTTTCATTTAAATATTAATTCATTCAACAAAAATGAAAAGACGGACACTCGACTCTCGTTTTTTCGACCTCTGAGTTTCTTCGACTAATTTACGGTATTTCACATTCAACATATTTCCTTATAATAAAGTTCTGTAAGGTGATATCAAGTTACCAAACAATAGTTTATTCATTTCATGTCTACTGAATTAAACTCGTGCTGTTAAACTTCTTCCTGCCTGTTCCAAAATTTCCTTGACTGAGTTTTGACCTCGTGATCATATATCTTGTTTCTTAGTCCAACGTTAGGTTCAAGCTCGACTTCCTGAATGTAGGTTTACCTACTCATATTTGTTATCATAATCAAACAAGTGTAAATTGAAGAAAGAGTGTAGAAAATCTACCAAATGTTTATCAAACCCATTTAAGTTGTCATTGCCCCGAAAAAAAAAGTAGAAAAATTATTTATAAAATTTATATTTTGAAAATTTATTTGTAAATAAGAAGGGAATGCTAATTTATGCCTTTGATAAAACTTTCAAAAATTTCTTACTCACTTCCAGGATGAAGAATATGTATGAATTACTATGTTTTGTATTCAACGCAATATCAGCTTCTAAATATATAATGATAACCTTTTATTATTGATAATGTAAAAGAATATTATTTTACAAAGTTTCAATGAGAAATTGGCAATGACATTTCCTGAATTAGGAACAGTGCTGCTACTAAGTTATGGCGAATATATTGGTAGAATAAATAATGGTGAAGAACTTATAAATTGCCATCTTGAAGAAACGGAATATTAATCGAAGGATTTAATAACGTAATGACTAAATTTCTGAAATTTCGAATCATTTACTTGTTAAAATATGTTAATATTTCCAAACATAGTTAGTCTATGAAACTGAAATAGATTTATTTTTAAAGCACAATGCTCTATAAAATGACGAACATACCACCTGCAATATTCTCCATGTTTTGGAGAAGGTGCGGCTAATATATGGTGGACGCATTGTTTAAAATGAAAATGACACTTCCAAGTCCATTCTAATTTTTTGTAAGATCGCGCGTTATGACAAGTTCATTGCTCGGGCGTTGTTTATGGCTCTCATTACTCACTGGTCCGTAACTCGAGCCCCGCCGCACATAAGGAAGGAGCCTTCGCCGGTGCGTAACAGGTTATTTTACACATCTATGGCTACCCTGATGTCGTGTGAGGTCCCCGGGATCCCTTGATGATTCCGAGTTCTTTCGGGGAACGACAACGTATCCCCGGAGGGGCCGTTATCCAAATAAAATACGTTATCGGCCCGTATTATTCAGAAAACATATACACACACTTTGATTACCTTTGAGGTGGCCTTATGAGAGACGTTTTGGTATTTGCCGGAGATTTATGCGTTCTGCGAGGATGCCTCTCGAATTATGCGGTAGCATTTACATTTTGATTGATATACAGGGCGATCGGATAATGCTCGAGCAGTCTTAGCGATCATGCGACTTATTTAGAAAGGGAATCTCGATATTTGTTAAAAGAAAACGTAATTTCAATCTCACTTACCTTAATTAATGAGCAAATGGTGCAGACTAAGGCCTTATGGTATTAGTTTAAAGGAAACATTGAATTTTTCATCACTAAATTGTTTTCGATAGAGCATCTTAAAATTTTTCATATTCCAAACGTGACAATGTAAAATTAAATGGTTACATGGAAGACATTACTTCCCAAATTTCCAAATTATTACATATTAGAAGATCCTCTATCTTAAACTTATAACTACTAATAGTATACACTTTAAATATCAGAAGTTACTACAAAATTAATTAAATTGTTTCATTCCAACTTAAAACTCTATCGTCAAAAATCACATAATACTTTAGTTGCTTGGACTGCATACTCTCTTAAGTTTTCAACTTAAGAATATTTGACACATTTAATATTTAATGAAATATTTAAAGCAATAGAAAACTACATTATTGCCATAACTTACCTTAACTGTCATCTATATCATCATATATCTTATTTCGTCCATTGTAACGTGTTTTTAAATTCGTTAGCTATAAATATCCAACAGTTTAAACATATATAAGTTATGTCAACTAGTGTAGTAACATCGGAAACTTGCTTAATTTTTCCAATTACTCTGAATTTATTTCTAATACCTTACTTCTATAAATTACGTTATCAACAAATCACTTTGTGCTCTTAATTACATTACGTAGATCGCTCGGTAATTTTACAATAATTACAGATCGAGTTATTAGTAGTAAATAGGTGCAAATTTAATTTTAATACGGTATAGATCATTCGGTCGGTGTAATGTTATTCCACTTAATACGAGCGTAGCTGTAATTATTTTAATATTTGCGATAATTTATGTTTGAACCGTTGCGTTGGTCAATCGTAAAGTTATTTCTGGGCACCGGCTGGGATTAAAGTTTAAATTTATTACGGGATAATGATGATTATTATTATTACCATTTGAATGCGAAGGTGTAACGACCTTTGTTGGGATGTGGAAGTAACCTGGAAACGATTTAGTGTTTTCCAATTTTTTCCAAGATTATTTAAACTAAAGAATGATACAATATCGCTATGCTAATTACTTGCTACTAATTTTTTTAGTATTAGTAGTAATGGCAAGAGCACTTCCATAGCGATTAGTAATACCGAAGTGTCTAGTTATACAAATATAGTTTTACACATTATTATCTAAAATATACTTACAACGTAAAATGTTAAACTAAAAATTTAGTAAAAGATGCTCAAAAAATTATTTAAATATTTAATACAATTTTCTGTGCACCCTTTATGACAGATATTTGTGTTATTATTGCGTTCAATTTAACACAAAAATTTTAAGTTTGTCTCGTGTTGACGAAGTGTTTTAAAAATTTTACAACAAATTTATGCCACTTTTGATTAAACCTCCGCTTATGACGTACACCAATTTAAATATTGTGAAATTTATTTTTCATGACGTTTCGATCAGCAATGTTTCGGATTAACGAAGTTTTACTTTGGACGTGTTCCTTTTCCAATTCGAATCGTCTGCCGTCGATGGATAAGTAAGGCAATCAACTTCCCCGTTCATCTCGTCCCTAATTAGCCAAGCGAAGAGTGCGGAATGCTGAAGGAACATCGCGTCACATACACACACTCTCACGTACATACATACAAAATCCATGAAATATGTACACAGTACTTCGTCGCTCCGTCATTTTGTACAAACAACAATCAGGGAACGTATTCGTCACAATTAGTAGGAGCCGCAAAACTCGTGCAAGTTGTATGTCTTTGGTTTGTTCCTAGAGCCTGTTGTGATAAATCCGACCACGACCTTTATTTACAGCACCTTAGAATCATTCAAGAAAAGGTGCTGTTGCTCGAGTGTCGGTATTCATTTGTGGAGATTAGGATTTATAAGGTACCAAGGCAACCACGACTTCCGACGTTTCAACCGTTGGGGGAAAGGGAAGTAAGGAGAAAGGAGAGGGACGATCCACCACATTGTAACAAGTTATTATAAGCGTGTACTTATATTCAATGAAATATCTCATTAACAACGACACATGAAATTTGACGGTAAATGCTTGGCAAAATTGATTAAAATGATTATATACTGAGTTTCGTACATCTTTATCCGGTTAATATCCTGAAAATACGCTGGCCAAAATGTAAGAGAATAGGTTTCAACCTAAGAATCCATCAGCAAATCTGAGTTCCCATAAAGCATTCCATTGTGTTAACATTTAATGTTTACCAACTTTTATTCTTCGTCAATATTGCTATAAAATAAGATATATAATGAATGTTTATTTGGTGATTTTCGTAAATTGTCCTATACTTATTTCTTCGTGAAAAGTTTGTGAAAGTTTGTCATTTTCATTTAATTTAAAGATCACATGCTTGACTAACTACTGTATGAGTGTAGTAGGGCGATTACAGAGATGACCCTAGTAATTAACAAGATATTGGGATATCTAAACACAACTTTCTACTACTTTTGAAATGGAACGATAGCATGAGTTCAAGGAACTAATATCAAGTAATTAAACACTACTATTTTGTCAAGACATTTTTAAATGCAAATCACATTGAAAAACACACTATTTTTAATTATAAGAAGTCTTACAATTATTGGAGTTACTCGTTCAATGAATAAATTGAAACATTTCATTTTCGTTTTTGGTACTCTCCTTGAGGGGATGACATAGTTACTTCTTTGTTTCTGTACAGGAAGTTAATGATAAGCTTCATCACTTAAGGAAAGTGATCCTATAATCCGCCCCAACTCAATTACGTCTGTCATTTAAACATTTGTATTATTTCGTTCCTTTTCTTAAAAAAATGTTTTTCCGATCGCTTTGCCCTGCGGTCTTGACTTATAGCGTCCATAATTTCACGTCTCGTGCAGACTTCCCCCGTACATTAGCATTGACACAGAACATAACGGAGCGCTCGTGCTCGCGATTGAAAGGGAAAGGAGGGAGGCACGATATTCGACTGAAAGTCCCTTCCATACACATAAATATTTGCATATCCCCAGATATCGACCAACTAACATTGAAAACGGCCACGTCCGAACATCTGCGATGCCAATTAAAAGAAGCCTTCCCCTGGAACGCACTGTTCCACTGCACTGTAAGTTTCGATTTGAGAAAACTGAAATATTTTCTTTTGGTCCGATGCTCTTCGTAATTGTTCGTAGCTTAACCGTTTAAAACGTATTCGGTCAATGGTGTGTTAACAATGAATTTTGAATATAGTTCCCCAACTATTAACATTTACAGACTATAATTATATTAGTGGTGAGCTCGAATGGAAATGTCGGAATAGTTCAGTTTAGTCGATAGGTGCACATTCGAGATAATTATTTCCGGAGAAGCAAACAACGATTAACATTATTCTGATTAACTCTCATTTCTAAAAACACAAAAGATAGGGATATTAATGAACGTGAATCTTAAAACTTGAGTTCAAAAATATTTAGCAGGTGAGAATTTGAAGAAACCGTCACTTAAGATTACAATTATTACTAATTAGTGCAACATCTTTCTACAATTTCTGTCCGTTTTTACAAGTTTCTTGGTTATTCTGTTTAAAATTTATGAAGCTACGCTCGCAACATTCTGGATAACGCTACAAAACTTTCTTAACATGTAATGAAGGCATTATATTTGAAATCAAGGTAGTTTTTGCTTTTAGGCACCACAACTATTCCAATTTCTCGTTACAGTGGATGTATGTATGTTATGTGTGTAAGATGTAACAATGTATGTAACATAAGTCTCATCATCTCTACGCTTGGGATGATTGTCAAGATTTAAAACGAATCATTGATTACGACAGTCACATATACCAACTTAGTCCACCAACAAAAAGAATTCAGCAGGTAATAAAATAGATTTTGTGCCGATTCAACTAAAACCCATATTTAAGAAAATGCTTCTTAATGGAAGTAACCCTGTTTGAAGAGATCATCTTCACTTCTAATATCTTTTAAACGGCACGTCAATAAATGTTTAAATTTGACACATTTGATAATGTTTAAATCATGAGTCTATAAATGTGTTTTTTCAAGTGACGACCGGAACCCATTTATTCAGGCCACCTACCAACGTTTTTAATCACTAAATATAATTGGTATTTTTCTTCAAGCGAAACGTGGCGTCCTTATATTTAAGCCATGAAATTTTAACCATTTTACACGTTTGATAACGTTTTGAATTCCGCGCCAAAAAATGCGACGATGTAGCGTTGATTGATTCCATCTTTAGGAAAGGATATTAACAATAAAAATCGATACAAAACAAAAGTATCAACAAAAATCTAATTTTAATTCATTTACGTTTAGGTTATATGAGGTCTTAGCAGTCTAAAATTTATTAGAAGTATACATTTTCATGTATATTTTACGTGAGGGTAGTTGTAGTTTATAACTCTTTCTAAGGCATTTTACCCCGTCATAAACGGCTAGACTCTTTGGTGAAAAATCTTTGATGTTATTTAGAAAGCCTCTTCCAATTCAGCTCCCAAAGTAATTCAAGTTACCTTGCAGGCCCTTTAAACTTTGTTGTCCTATAATAGTTTTACATCCGATATTATCTATTTTATGAGTAAGTGTTTTCAATAGGAGTTCTCTCATAGTTTTAATAGTATGTTCCAAACATTTTCTAGCTAGCGAAATGTTGGTATGCAGTATATATTCACAATCTATTCCACTAATATGTAAACTTGAAATTAGAACTAAATAACAAAATAAATTTTTGCAAATATATTACGCAATTAAATTAAGTAAGTAATTATATTAAAATATATTACTAAATTATTATAAATTAATAATAACACAAATAAATACATAAAAATTATTTAAATATATAAATTATACTGAATTAAATTAAGATTAGAACGATAACCCATGTGCAATCAATGACCACATCTATGTGAAAACTGAATTTGTATTTTGGCTTGTCTAATATTTGACGATTTTAATAGAGTCATTTGACGTGCTCATAATGAAACTATATGCATGTTCCAGACATATCGCTTGTTGGCTGTTGACATTCGTTTTCTTTAGTATCACTATAATAATTGTCGCTATTTCTTACAGAGTATTATACATTTACTATACACCATTTGTGACCCACCGTGGCTTCACTCAGTAACATATTTGAAAAAATAATAACGAATGTTCTCACGTATAATTCGTTCTGGATTAGGATCAAATCCATAAAGGCACGGTGGAGTCTATGCTTAAAATACATACATATAGTCAGCGTAATATATTGCCATTGTGGATTTCAATTAAATAGCAAAATGATTTCCTGCAAATTATTTATTATAGTTGGTATTCATTTTTCGAGTACTGTAATGTAGATTGCATAAATATGTACATGAAATTTAGCTATCCTATTTTAGTGTTCCATGGCATTCATATTATTTCAGTAAATATGCAGTGTTTCAATCGTCCGCCGTTTTGGGAGACTTGTAGTGGCAGACGGCGCCAAATTTAAATTGTGACGTGACTTTATGAAATTTTAATAATATGTTTTATTATTTTTATTAATGCTATTATATTAATAGCAATATGATTTCCTGCAAATTGTTTACTATAGTTGGTATTCAGTTTTCGAGTACTGTATTTTAGATTGCATAAATAATATGCACATGAAATTTAGCTATCCTATTTTAGTGTTCCATGCCATTCCTATTATTTCAGTAAATATGCAGTGTTTCAATCGTCCGCCGTTTTGGGAGACTTGTAGTGGCAGACGGCGCCAAATTTAAATTGTGACGTGACTTTATGAAATTTTAATAATACGTTTTATTTCTCGCAAGGATTAAGAAAGGAAGTACGGAAGTTAATAATGATGCTAGGACAAGTATTGATAATACGAATGATACCAGTGGAGATTAACACTATATTTGGGTTTGTCTGGGAATTCAAAACACTACGTTTTAGATTATCAACCTTTCCTAACGAAATGAAGTAGTTATAGAGGAAACGGTCCAAATATTATGAGCCATGCTGATATTATGAGCCACCCTATTATTGACAACAACGTGTACCGATGGGATGTGTTGCTAAGCCAAATCTTTACACTATGGTTTCGCGAACAAATCTCTAGCTTCGGCTTTTTAAACATAGATGGTGTAGAGAAGCAATCAACAGGTTAACATTTTAACGGTTGCAAAAGTTTATTCAATAGTGTAAATTTTAATATTCTGTGTTTGCTTCAACAATTCTTAATCTCTTAAGTTCAAAATTGGTCAGTGTGTACTAGAAATGTTACTCTTTAAGATGTTCTGCTGCGTTTTGCCGAAAATTGAAATTAAATACTTTGTTTATATGCAGACATTTTTGTGGTTATGTTTGGAATATGGGCCACTTGGTTGTCTGAAATATAAGCCTGGCCCATATTAGGACCACATGTAGTATATTGTTGTAAGAAATTGCACTATTATTTTATTTAGTTAAAAATGCCCCGAACAAGGGAAAAATACGTTTCAAAGAATATAAGGAAGCAGTGGGATACCGGAAATATGATGAAAACAATAATTGCTGTTAAGGAACATTCGTTAAATTGTAGACAGGCAGCAAAAACATATTGCGTACCAAGAGCTACTTTACAAAGGTTTTTGAAAGTCGATGGAGATCCTGACCGCATAACTGTAACTACTCTTGGAAGAAAAACAATTTTAGGTAAACAATTGGAGGAGGAGCATGTTGATTACATTCTCAAAATGAAGGCAAGATTTTAAGGTCTCACCAAACGAGACATTCGAATTATGGCGCACAAACTAGTTCAACAAACTGGTATAAAAAATCCCTTTAGGAAAGAAATAGCAGGAAGGGGCTGGCTCGATTGATTTCTACGTCGCCATAAGGAAATTCTTTCTTTACGAAAGCCAACTGGCACTTCTTTTGCAAGAGCTCTTAGTTTTAATTCTGAAAACGCATCACGATTTTCTGATAACCTGGAGAAGGAGTACAATAAATACAATTTTCCACCGCACAAAATATTTAATGTCGATGAGACAGGTCTATCAATAGTGCAAAGCAAGGTCCCTACTGTAATTGGTCGAAAAGGCAAACGACAGATAGCTGCTATCACTTCGGCATAACGACGATCACTTGTGACATTTGTTGACTTATGAGCGCTGGAGGACAATTCGTACCACCATTGTTAATTTTACCCAGGAAAAATAGAAATGACCAGTTACTCCGTGGAGTTCCCCCAGGGACAATTTATGACATACATCCCAGTGGATGGATTAAACAAAATCTCTTCACGAAGTGGTTTCATCATTTTATACAGTTTGTTAAACTGTCTCAAGATGACCCTGTTTTGTTAATATTGGATGGACATTGTAGCCATACTCGCAATTTGGAAGTTATTAGCTTAGCCAGGGAGACTCACATTTCAATAGTGTTACTACCACCTCATTCCACTCATAAATTACAGCCCTTAGATAAAAGTTTTACGGGTCCGTTTAAGGTCTACTATAGCCAAGAAATAAGAAATTGGATTCGTGTTAATCAGCGTCCTGTTTCAGCTTTTGAAATAGCTGAGTTATTGGGAAAGGCATTCCTAAAATCACAGACCGCACAAATTGCGATCAACTGTTTTTGAGTGACAGGAATTTATCCCTTCAACAGACATAATGATGAATTATAATAAAAATGATGAAAACTAATGAAATAATAATGATTTTGTGATGCTGATTTTATTATTGAGCAAACTGAAGCAGTTTAGAGATGCAGCAATTTTAAAGAAATATCTAGCACCAGCAATACGCCTCAAGGTCAAAGTTCCTCCCATATGTCCAGTCCAGCAACTAAAAATAACGAAAATCCTAAATCTGCATACCCGCAATCTTTTAATAATGATCCCCAATGTTCCACGAGTTTCCCTGTTCCTACTTCTGGTCCGTCAAAATTACTCACGTTTGTGTCGCTTTTTGCGATTTCCCCAGTCCCTTCCATACAAAAGAAAGTAACTAATCATGGAAAAAAGTCTTCTAAGTCTGAAATTATAATATCTTCTTCGTATAAAAACAAATTAGAAATTTCTTTCGAAAAAATTAAAAATATTAGTAGAAAAGGAGAACGGAATGTGTTTGGCAAAACATTGGTCGAGGGTAAATCGAAATCCCAACCAAAACCTCCAAAACCTCAAAAACCGAAGGAGACTGTTAAATCATCTTTGTCGGAGAGTGAAGAGGATGAAATATTTATTCCTTGTAATGAAGGTAATGATGTGGAGGAATTCGGAAGTCGTCCTGAAAATGAAGATGCAACGTGCATTTATTGTGAAGGACATTTCTCTGAAGATGTCAAGGGCGAGTTGTGGGTGTGCTGTTTGATGTGTCATATGTGGTCACATGAGGCTTGTGCGTACACAGAACGCGGCCAATATATTTGCGATTTTTGCAAATAAATTTTTTTATGACCCATTCTTTAAAAATAAATATTTTTTTACGGTTTAATAGGACTTTTTATTATTTTTATGGGGTGGCTCATATTTCAAGCACTATACACAAATCTTAAAAATTTACACTTTTTGTATGTTGAAAAACTCAGAAGTAATGTAAACGATTTTTTCAAAAATGTGTTTATGACTAAAGTAGATGCTCCTAGTAATTAATTTCCCAAGTTACAGGTTAATTAGTAGAAAAAAACTAAAAAATATTTTGAAAGAACGAAATGTGGCCCATATAAAATTATTAATAACAATTATTAAGTAAAAATAATCTAATTAATCGAAAACATAATGATTTAAAAAAGTAAATGTATATGTATATATATATATATATATATATATATATATATAGAAATAAATTTTTATTTTTTCCAGCTTGAACAGGAAGTTGAGGTAGCATCCTTCACACATAATGCAGATGAAGACGAAGAAAATGAAGGAGAGAAAAAGGATGAAGAAAATATCACCAGTAAAAATGGAACAGATGATACGAAGACAAAAGGCCATACTTCAAAGAAAAAAGGCGCACAAGTCAAGCTTTTGATATAGAACTTGCACAAAAACAGGTGAACGACAGTTTTAAAACTCTTAACGAGATCTTGCAAACAAAACAAAATGTTGAAGATGACTGCGATTTGTACGGCAAGCTTTTAGCCACAAAATTAAAAAGGTATTTTGAACACCAGAGGCAAAGAATGATGTATAAAATAGACGGTCTTCTATTAGATAATCCTACCGAAACTTGGGCATTTAAAACTTTGTCGTCTAGTTCTGCTTTCAGGCTTGTGTCTGTCTGTACACCCCAAGAATCTATTTTCATAGAGTATAAGAGTTTCTAAGAGTCTATTTTAGTCTTATTTCTAAGAGTCTATTCATACCATCTCCGAACTTCTGTCTATTCACAACATTCCCAACCTTCCCCTGCCTCTTCGCACCATTCCCAAGCTTCTGTTTATTCACAACATTCCCAACCTTCTCCTGTCTCTTCACACGATTTCCAAGCTTCTGGATACACACAAAATTCGCAACCTTCAACCTATGAACTCAGTTCCCAATTATACCCTCTCCATGTCCAAATACCACAAGCCCCGCTGCAAAAAAATCCTCACATTATTCAATATATTTCACATTCTTTTCCTGGACAAAGTCCTCAACCTTCGCCTCGTCCTCAAACCAAGCTAGATGCAACAAAAAATATTTTAGAGAAATGGTTTTGGTTTCAGGCAATCACTAAAAAAAATCGCAGACCAAGAGTTTTAATATGAGGAGCATTCACGCAAAAGTGAACAAATCCATTTTTACCACAAAATGAGATAAATATTGCATCGTGTAGAGATTGATCATCTCTACACGATGCAATATGTATCTCATTTTGTGGTAAAAATGGATTTGTTTACTTTTGCGTGAATGCTCCTCATATGTCCTCTTACAGCACTTTCCAGATTCTTTGACCGAATATGATATTTTTTACTTCGTCTTTGCGACCATATGAGTTTTGTGAGTTTATATTTTTGTGGTTCTGTGGCTATATATTTCGATAACTTGATGTATTCAGTACTTAACTATTTTTTTTAAATTTTCGCTTAATGACGTCGAACATATTAAACAGAATTTGTAACAAAACCCTTCATGACAGCAATATATTAAAATTTCGCATTTTGCACACGCACACGTACACAAATACTTAACGTCGAAATTGTCCAAACTTGGTCAAATTACTCTAGATTACGCCATTTTGTTACTCGACCTATTCGTGAATCCCGGTATAGATAGATATACCAATAGTTCTCAAAGTATTGTCAGCGAATCACGTGTGACACTCCAATAAGGCCTTTTTCTCTATGTTAGTACAATTACTAATACAATTTCCAACTTGACTACACCAAGTTCCTTTCAACAGTTTCGTCACGTTTTTTCCTGTATTATTTTTAAACCACCATGCAGCAGATGCTCTAAAATGCATCCAGTTTTTTAGGGTTTGAATTCTAATCAAATTTAAAATGCTAAAAAATTACATTATTATCTAAATTTGAAAAGTCAAACAAAAAAATAAATGAAATTTAATACAAAGGTGTTGTCTAAAAAATAGTTCATTAGTAAGAGCTCAAGATTTTGTATTGGGAAAAATGTTTTTGAAAAAAAAATTAAACACTAACTACTCCCAACTTTTCCTGTTATTTTTTTTAATCCTTTTTATAATGTCCTTTCACAATATTGCTACGTGTGAGTATTGTAACATGGAATCATAGAAACCGTAAGGTAACCGCATAACGTTTCAGTTCCCCGCAATCTCATATCTGAAAAGTTTCAGATGAAGCAATTGCAGTCTCATTTTAAGCAATATTACTTGCTTATTAGCTCTGTACTTAATTCGGTGCTGATAGCTTATAATTGCCGTTTCTAATTGAAACTGGAGACTTCTAGGAAATCATTACCTTTAGAGTTCGTTTCTTCTTAAGGCACAATCTCCCAGCGCAAAACAATTACCAACTTTTAATAATACTAGGCACTCCATCCTCGTATTTATTCGAGAGATAAATTAGGATCTTCCCCGTTCCAGAAGTAGGTATGTCGTACCCGTATTGTTTCTAGTCGTATTTAAGGTCGATCTTTCTCTCTTTTTTTATTCCGTCTCGCCCTCCCGGATAATAAAATCCCCGAACTCGTATATATGCAAAAAATGCTTAATGTCAGGGCGGTCGAAGATCCGTAAAAATGTTACCGGTAGGAAAGACATTTCGGGACCACAAATCATAAGTCAACTTGGGAACGTGGCGAGGAAATAATATAAATATACAGGAATCGAGAAGAACGAGGGACGAATCGAAATCCCCTTTCCGTATAGGAAACACTTAACTGCCGAACGAGAGAGAAAAAAATGAGAGAGTTTATGCAAAATTTTACCCTTTCGTGGCAAAACAAACAAAAACCTGTTAAAAAATCGGAGACTGTGTACATGCAAAGGCTCGAAAGCCATTTTGGCAGGGTGTTCACCCTTGGAGAAAATATGATTGTGAATATTCGCAACCCTTCAACAAGGGTGAGCTTCATTTGAATATCGGAGAAAATCTATAACTCTGTGTCCCACTCAGATATTAGATATTAGAATTGCTGATCTTTGATTTCAATAGAGGGGGACGTCCAAATGTAGGATGCAGAAAATATAAATTCGGTATGTGTATTTAAGCTCTATTGTCTCGAATGTAAAAGGCAACTTCTCTACCCTCGCTAAAAGAGTTATTTGAAATATTAAATTTCTAATTAAAAGCGTTTCAAGTATAGAGAGACATAAGCGATAGCGAAATTTTCAGCCATACACTAATGATATAACTTCAATCAACTAAAGACCGATTTCATAAGAAGCTTCATCAGCTTCAACTGCGAATGCTGTGTTATCGCTCTAAACGTCACATCCGAATCCACTTTGAAATCAAAGCTACTTATGTCGCTTTACCCGTTTTTTTCTTGAGGTAATTTATTGCAAGTAGTATTAAGTAGCAAATTAATTTTTCACATGTCTTTGTCGATAACGTATAATTGCTACATGAACCAAGCGCAACGTTAATTGTCACTTTGCTGTCTGTTAATAATTCCTTCCGTTGTGGGGATATCCGCCTGGAAAAGTCGAAAGTTGTCCTTGTTTCAATACTGTCGAGTCGATTGGAGGGGTCCTCGAATTAGCATACTTTTCCAAATAACATTAGGTTTGGCACTGCGGCTCGAGTAAAAAATATGTCGATAAATATCGTGTGATGGTTGTTCCCCAAAGTGGTTTGCCTAAAAACAATCACATATCGAAGCACGTAATCCAACCAGCAGAGTAATTGTAGAATATACATAATTTTTTTAACGGTGTTAAGGGTACCGGAGTTATTAGTTTCCCTGCGTGGTAATTTAGATATAAAGTTTCTAAAAATCCCCGCAGATAAATCAATTTAAAAGTGTTCGCGACCTATCTCTTCCTACCTTTCCCTCTTTTCCTCTCTCACTCGCCGGTGATCGTAAATTAAAAAGTGTTGTAATATTTCCACGCAAAAACCGTCCGAAATTATCAGGAGGCCATTAAAATACATCAAAAATTAATTTCTTGGAGCGCTTTAGATTAAAAATTTCAAAGTTTCCGTTCTAAAAATTAATGGTTAAGAAAACAAAAGATAATTTTACAAATTCAATAAAATACTCCGCTGATAAGTGAAACGTACGCGAGTTTTTCTTTTAAATTCAGCGTTCGCCCGTTTTTAATTAGAAAATCATTATAAATTTTCACACCTTGGACGGTTTTTCATAATTAATTAGAACTCCCGCTCCCCCTCGCTCGTCCATAATTCTTACAGATGCGGCGGCCGTTGGAAATCTAGGTACACCCACGATTATATACGGAGATCATCTTGGATCCTCTTAATGTGCATACAAAATATTAAACAAACTAATTAATCTTTTAAGTACGTAACCATATCTATAACACGCAGTATTTCGAAAAATTTAAACAAACCGCAGAGGTAGTTCATTTCTTTATATTAAATAAATTAGCATACATAATATATATGACTAAACTTGAGCAACTGCAAACAGTAGGAAGAGAGTTCAATTTATTTTCAATTTCTATTAGTTGTTCTCAATTTCGCTGCTGTTTTTACTAAGTGTTCCTTAAATGTCACCGTACTGTCCTGGGGAACTCCAAGGTACTTAGATGTTCATTGTGCGTGAGTAATTTATTATCAAGATATACACGTAGTTGTCTATTTGCCGTTCTGTTGCTAAGATAAAAAGCCCATACTTCCTTTTTTGTGGAACTTGGTTGTAATCTCAATTTTCTAAAGTACCCTCCCTAAAGTTTGCTTCTCTTGTTCCCAATTATTACTTGGAAAGTTCCGTTTGATACCATATTATCAAATGTGGTCGGACATTCTACCATGGGGAATGGTTTGGATCAGTTTATATTTCAGATCCTGTTTCCAAACGGTGTCATAGGCTGCCATTAAGTCTATGTATGCTGCAGCTACTTTCTGTTTCATCTGAAATTCGTCCTCTATAAATGTCGTCAGCGACAGGACCTGATCTATTCAGCTGCGTTGGGGGGAAATCCTGCTGGTTCGATGGGAGTATTTTTAAGTATTCTTTTGCTAATCCTGTTGAGAAGCACACTTTCCAGTACTTATATACCATGCTATCTAACGCAATGGGGCGGTAATTTTCTCGCCTGTCGTTGGGCTTACCAAGTTTCAAGATTGCAGTGATCTTTGCTCGTTTAAGTGAGGGAGAACATTGCCTGTGTGAAAGATTTTGTAAAAAATTTCATATGCCACTGTTTGGTGTAGGCGACGCAGTGTATGTTAGGATACAAAGGTATTTACTAACAAGATTTTAGGGTGAGGTGACTTTGCTAGAACACTTTTGTATGAAAAAGGATTTTAAGCTGTGTTCACTTACCCAGAGCTTGTGCGGTAAGTGTAAATGTATTCAGTTTTACCTATTAAAAGCAGAACACGAACCACGGGTGAACTAGAAAATAAGCAGAGCTTTATTCTTCAAACTAAACATTATATAATTTTTGTTCCACTAACATACGTTCAATCAGAAGAAATCTAAAATAAGGGAATTTCCTTTCGATTTATAACTATAAAACGAAATTGAATGATTGACGACAACAGAAGCCTTCTAATAAATTTGAGTTTGAAACATGGTTCTTTTGTTAGTAATTTGGGTAATGTAATATTTAAATAACATTTGTGATGTAATTCCACGATTATCCAATGCCAACTTTCATTGTTTTGTTACTTTGGTAATATTTAAATAAATGTTTAGTCTTCTTATATCACTTGACCTCTTCGATTACATCCTAGTCTCAAGAGAACTCACTCACAGTTTTATCAATCGGCGTCTTCATCAGTGTACCGCGTAACTTCTTCCGTACTTCATGTTACTCTTTCTAATTGTCTCTTAATTTTATAATCTTATGTATACTTTACCTTCTTAATGGTATCTGATGATGCTATAACTTGTGCTCGTTGGAATATTTTTCCTACTCTAGGCAAGAATGTTTTCTTTACAAATAATGACTGCTATATTACTATAGTGAAGCGTTGGGACTAAATTTATAAATGCTCGTAGATAGTGTGATATTCTTCATTGATTTTGAAGCAGATTTGTTGGAAAGGACTGTTTTGGCAGTAGATGAGTTGAAAATTTTTCTTGTGAGGGAGGTGGTGGTATCGCTTCAGGGATGGTACTTAGAAGAAATTAACACTTTTTCCCTTAGTTTTCCTATTGCTATTCGGTCATTTTTTCAGCTCATAGCGATTTTATTTATTATTGTCATTATTATTTACTAAATTCAATTAAACCCGTCAGTTGTAGGAGATAGCTAGATCGGAGAGGTAATTTGATGATTACTACGCCATGCAATAGGGTCCTATTAATAACGGAGGTGGCAACATGGAAATTATCTCCATAAAAAAAGCACTGCTGACCTCTCGGGGTCCTCATTTTCCACTTAATTGTTGTAAAGTGTTTCTCGAAAGTATCTACCCATTGTTACTCGTAGAATAGGTAAACCATATCTGGAAATTTTTGCATTTATTTGGAAACCACTAATAAAACTTAACTAATAAATGTAATATATGATGATGATATTGTCGCGATGCGGCCCCAATTAACGAAAATAGGTCGCCGTCTAAGCTTATTCAGCAACGAGGCGACCTTAAACCGAAGGACGATACGACTCTCGGACAGGTACGACATCACGTTCGTAAACTTCCCGAATGTATTTATACAGCTCGATCATAACGATCAGGGAGTCAGTCATTCACCTAGTATCACGTCACGCTGCCCGTCTGAGAGCCTGTCCTTTTCGGCATGCCGCTAATTGGAGGAGCCTCGCACCTGCTGCCCTTCGTCACTCTAAAGTAAGCAACCACCTCCTTTTTGACCTTTTTTCTCATTTCTTATCATTGGCTCATTTGCCTTAATTCTGTATGATGTTCTCTCCCATATTTTTTGATGCTCAAATAAACATTGTATGTGTTACCATGCTTTCATTTTAGCTTCTACCTAGCTACACCACCAACCAGAGCACATCCCTTTGGACCCAGGTCCTCGGGCGTGTGACAATATAATAATATGTTTTATTTGCCTTTTTCAAATGTTGAACTAAGCGTAAAAAAATAAGTTCTAACCTTCTTTTCCTTGTGATTTCTACGCTTCGCAGCTGTGAAGCGTAGCTGTGGAGCAAGTGAACGTGTTAACGGGGTGCACCTACACTTTGGAAACTAAGCACCCTCTCTTTTAATAAATTTCAGGTCACGTATCTGCTAGTTATTGTGAATTCAAAGTAAGTTAATGAAGCATCTATTCATAAGTAGGGTACAGATTTCTTAAACTAGGTACTTATCAGAAAAATACCCCATTCGGCTTTATTATTTAAACTCAGGTGACTCAGGTTACAGGTGAATAAGAAGTCAAAAAATTGCGTCAACTTTGTGAGAACTGGATGGATACTGTTCCGTTTCATATATGTATTTCAGAATACTTTTTCGCTAATTACTGTTGGTTTAGACTGTGCAAGTTCCACACTATGAGTTGAGCACATATTTCGGAAAATAAGTCCTTTAAAATCATACAAATTTTTTGTATGAGCTATATACACAGTATCTACATATTAGCGTCTAATCTGATCTGATCCGACCCAATCAGAAAATTTATGTGTTTTCGTATATATAATTACATAGAGACATTTCTACTACCATACTACTATTATAAGAAGGCGCAAGAGAAATGGTGCGATACTCTCCTCGTCTCTTCTCTTCTCTCGGCCCTGAGAGCGTGCCCGAAAATATTGAATTAATAACGTTCACAGGAGGATCACACATAATAGGATTACATCAACTCCATGACAAGTTATCATAAATACAACAATAATCCTCAGGAAACAAAACCGAATTCGAGCCGGCCGCCGGCCGACATTTTGTAGGAATTTAAGACATAAGTAAAAACACGTTGAAGCCTGTACATTATCCTTTTATCCCTTTAAAGGATGCGCACGGCTCCTCCTCCTTTATCCTGTGTGTTGGTCAATTCATTTGGTTAAGCCAGCCTTCAGTTAATTAAAGGAAAGGGATTAAATAAAATAATTCACTTCGTTATAGAGTATGCTAATTATTGTTCGTTTTCGGTGGAGAATTAGTCGTCGGAATAGGGAAGATGGAGGAGGTAGAGGAGGAGATGTGGGAGGAGAACGGAATAGTAGAAATAACCCTTTACGCTTTCTGGACACGAACAATTGGATATTGCGCCCTTTACTTAAAAGTACGAAACGTATTTACTTGAAATTTTACAACGTAGCTTGTAGAAGAGTTGTAAAATTACAAGAACGTGGTTATAATTTTGGTTATTTAAACATACTCTTCCAAATTGATATTAGCTCATTTCGAGAATAACGTTACTTTTTCATTAAAAAATTCCCATATCCCCATCGGTTATCACTCGTATTTCTATACGCGATTGAACGAGGTTTCGTGTCCTAAATGGCCTCCTACGGCAGAAAGAAATATAATATCCAACTAATAAAAGCCCATTTATATCAATACGAGCATAATATAATTTCAGATAGGGTCGCAGATAACGGCGATATTCAATTGTCATCCGAATGTAAAACGAAACAAAAAACCATTTATTTTACGAGCCGATCAATTACTATACGAGCATTAATGTGCTTTTCATGAAACAAATTATTTTCCAAATAGGAACGAAATGTCATATTAACATGAAATAAAAAATGACGGAGCTGCCATTCGTTGATACCGCCCATTTGATTTATTGGGGGATGGTTAGATAACGGGAACACTTGCATTCTCATTATTGAACACCCTCCTCAGAACAATTTTACACGACTCATCATGACTCACCTGGAGAGCCAGTTATTTTATATTGGGGAAGGTTGAAGTCGAATTTGGTCACATAATTGACTTCTCGATTTTGGAATGGCAAATTTCATAACTATATGTAAATCATAAAATATATAAATAAAGTAAAGAGATGATTGTAAGTTTTGAGATGAGTAACTGATACTTCAGCATAACTCCTGTTCTGAATTAAATAAATAAATTACCTCAAATGGAGGCGGAAGTGGTTACGATTCTGCTGATGTCGGTTGTTTTCTCTTGGTTAGAATCAAAGTACCCAGATCAAAATCTAAAAATATAAAAATAAGCCACTAGGGATTTGGTGAAAATGCATTTTCGGTACGGTAAGGCATAATAATAAATAATATTAAGTCAATCCATAGATTATCCTTCACCATTGATATTCTTTTACATCCAATGAAAGGTATACTAAGTTGAACTAATTGGGTTTGTTTGAAGAAATATAAATGGTTTGAATGGATAAAATACGTTACCACCCATTAACTCTAATCCATTTTCCCGAATCTAAAATCCCGAATGGCCATTTGCCTGAAGGGACATTTACCCGAAAAAAAAATCCCCGAATGCCAAATTCCCGAATTCAAAATCCCGAACCGTAATTTGCCCGAAGGGACATATACCCGAAAAAAAATTCGGGAATGCCAAAATTTCAATATTCCAGAAATGAACGCAAACCTATTTATTAATTCCACCTGAAAGGGCCTTAACAGGGCCGGCAACTTAACGTACTTCGCAGGAATCGTAAGGATTACTGCTTTTAAAGCGTCTAATTACTTTGTTAAAAAAGGTAAAATGGTTAAGGCTTAGGTAAAAGGTAGTCAGAAGAGAACTTAAGAAGAAATGGTCATTTCCAGTACGCAATTTAATGCTAAATGCCGCTAGTGCAATATGTTGAAGACACCGACGTTAATGGTCGCGCAGCTCGAGGTAGAAGAAGAGCTGTACCCCACGCTATACAATTCAACAATGGAACCAACATGAAGGGACTGTTGAAGGATTACACAAAACAAATAATTTTAGCTTTGGTTGGCACAACAGATTCCATATCGTCGTTGGAAAATTTCATCCCAATTTATAGTCTGCCTTGACAGAGTTTCAGAAGGAACAAGCTGATACTGAAACCTCTATAGCAGAATATAATTTAGGAAGAAGGGTAAAAGTAGTACCGGAAAAAAATTGAAGAACATTCAAACTAGAATAAGAAGAATAACGCAAAGATACCAAGACTCTAAGAACGATGGACGACGTCTAGAATTTTTTCAAATGTAGCCTGTAATGTTACAGTATAATATTTAAATTCACATTTAATAATATAAATATTATTATTACAATTATTACGAACAAATTAAACTAATATCACAATTGCTTTTTATTTTCGGGATTCGGACGTAGTTCTTTTCGGGTAAATGGATTCGGGAAAATGGATTCGTGATATTAGTTTTCGGGTAAATGGCTTTCAGGCAAATGTCCATTCGGGAATTTAGATTCGGGCATCCGTCCGGTAATCGATAAAATATATATGTTAATTGTTCGGATATTAGTGTGGAACAAACATTAATCTATCTAATATACTTGAAGTATGATTTGATTGTATGAAGTAGTGAAATAATTTGACCAGAACAATTTTATTGATAACTGTTTTTTGTTTTAATAATCTACAATGCATATTGACCAAAATTGAATACAACTGAATCAACTGTGCCTTCAAGATTAACAAAAATATATTTTAGCGTTGAAATAAGCTTATATGTAAGATTATATCATTTCACTTTGTACTATATTGAAACCATAACACACATTCTGCTTCAATTTTGTTAATTCATTTTTTGCTATGAAGTAAAGACCACTTATTTGTCTTTTAGGTTGCAATTTAGGTTTTTACACTGTAACGAATACAATGTTTCTGCTTTTTTTTTACTTATTACTGTATCGTGTTATTCAACTTACTTTATTGAAGCAAATAAAATTTCTTTTGCATCAATTGTATTTGTATTTTTACTGCACTAATTGTATTCAAATTATTACTACTACTACTAATGATAATACCTACAAAGTTTTACGTTAAATCATAGTCAGTTTCTTTTGAGTTTCCATTTAATTTCAAATTTTAAGTTGATTTGAAGACATTTTTTTAAAGACAGACAATTTTGCGTTAGTTTTAACATTCAACTTTTTGCATTAATTTTATTACTAGATTGAATTGCATTAAATCATTCAATATACCTAATTCGTTTTTGCTTAATCATATTTAGATCCAATCGTCAATTTTTTCTGCATTAATCTTAATATTCGACTTTATATATTAAAAAACCAGCGATTTCTATTGCTGTAATTTTGAAGCAAATACAATTTCTTTTGATTTAATCTTATTAAACTGATCACATTAAATCTTATTATATTGAAGAAAATTTAATTAGTTTTACACGAATCGTAATATTTAACTCGTTATATTGACGCAAAAACAATTTCTACTGCTTTAGTAGTATTACTCATATGTGTACATTGATGCAGTGGCAGTTGCTTTAGCTTTAATCTGAATATTCAACTTTTTTACCTTGATACAAGGACAATTTCGTTTATGTCAATCTTATTAACAAACTTTTTATATATGAACAGCGACCATTTTTATCGCTTTAAATATAGTATTTTACTTAATGCAGTGAAGCTAATCCAATTAATTGTGCTTTATTCTTATTGTTCAACTTTGAAATTAAAGTAAAGATATCAAGTTTAGGGCATTTATTGTAATATTCAAAATTTTACATTAAAACAAAAACAACGTCGTTCACCTTAACCTTAATATTTAATTATTTACATTAAAGCAAATATTATCTGCTTTAATCATGTTAAACGGCTTTTTACATTGACATAAAAATATTCGCATTTGCTGTAATCTTGATAGTTCAACTTGTTACATTAAAATCACAAATTCTTTGGATCTAATTCTAATATTGAAATGTTTCCATTGATATAAAGATGTGAAAGTAATGCTTATAATTTCTTAAAGTAAGTTGTCATAATAAATTTACAATGCCAAGTACTATTTCATTGAAAACATAAATAACATAAACGATAAGATCCAAAAATAATCGAACCAATATTATTTAAATCAACTGCTCAATGACGACTATTAACTATTTAATATATTCCGCACAATAGCGTATGCCATACAATTAGGCCAGGCTATATAAAAAAAGTTGATTTAATGTTCTACAGATATCTGAAAGTTTTAAATGGTAGGGGGGACCTATAGAAAGATCAATGTATGACCATATACAGCTAGAATGTCCCTGGTTTTTTATAAACAATGGGTTAAGGTGTGAAAATCGACTTTTTCCTCATAGAATTTTCCGGTTGCATTTTAGAGAAAAGCGGTCAACAGGAAAGTTGTAGAGAATAAAAAGACGGTTAACTTTGTTTATTACAAATTGAAATCGATAAATAAACAATTGAGTTATTAGCAAAAAACCATCAATTTTTCATTATTTTATAAATGTTAATAACTTTTGCAATAATAGTGATAATGATAAGTAATACCCGAATTATGAAGCCTTTAAGCGTCTTTATAAGTGTGCAAAATTTCAGCCAGATCGTGTTATTAGTTTACAAGATATCTTATTTGGTTATCCCAGAGACTCAATGTTTAAACAATTGAGCTTGCCCAGACTGCAATCCCACAGATATTTAATAAGGTGGAATAGTTTCCCGAAATGCCGAACTATCAGGTAAGTTTGAAAACCAACTAATTTTTAATGAAATTGTTGTTAAAAAAATCATTTTAAAAGGGGGGCTAATATTTTGCTTATAAACAAATTGAATAACTTTTTTGTATATTGTCACACACGTTTTTAATAAATTGCATTGGAACGGTGGTAAAAAAAACCCTTTCATTAGAAAAAAAGTTTCTAAGGCCAATAGAAGACGAGATGGCAACATTTAAAAAAAATCATATCTTCATTGTTTATAAATATTAAGAGTCGAAATTTTCACCAGTTTTACATAAAGATCTACATGTTAATATAGGTTTAATATCTATGCACCTTGAAAAAAGTTATAGCCCTTTAAATTTAAGGTTTTTCGCTCAAGTCTACGATGTCGTAGTGGAGGGGATAGCAGAACGTTTTGAAACCAAAACTTCAAATTAGACGGGCTTCTAGGCAACGTAGAACCTTCATTTTTTTTATTCTGGGGTAACTCGACGAAATATTAACATCTAACATATTTTCATCGTCGCGGAAAATTGGAAAATCCCGGAAAATTCAATAGATTCAATTATAAGAATTTTCTTACAGGTGAATGCTACTATTTTAAAACAAACTCATTGATGTTTATATTTTCTTATAAAATTAATGTATATTTTTAAGTTAATTGTTATACATGTTAAAATATTTACTGATACAATTATTTGTTTTTAACATTTTTTTTGTCTTAAATTCGTCCCAAGAATTGACATTATATGTACTAATATTCCTAGAACATATAATAAATAAATAGATGGCAAATATATTAGATGTACAGATACAGATACGTGTGCTGTAACCCAAAAAATGCGTCAGAGTTCCAAAATACTTTCTATACTCCAAAATTTTTTAGAAAGCTAGCTTTCTTTATGCTAGATTTTTTGTTGCTATAACACAGGTGAATACTCAAAATTTCCGACAGTCAGATGACCGATGTATACATAATATACCAATTATACAATAATACAATATATACATATATATTGCGACGTTCTTGCCACAGAGGTCAGCACTGGCTATATGTTTTATGTTGGCATTATATTTAGCACTGTATTTAGGTTAGCATTATGTTTTAGAATAAAAATGCAATGGCGAAAGTTTTGAGAACGAGGTGCGATGTCCTTTTTTTTTGTATTTTCAATTATAGATACATTTCCTTATTCGATTTTAATATATATAAATTTTTTTAATATAATATAGTATACCAATTTTATAAAAAAAAATTAAAAACAAAGACTTCTGCAAAAAATTAACATTTAAATTGGAAAAAAATTATGATCATTGTATGTGTTGATTTTTTCGATGATTATTAGGGCGACAAAAAAATATTAATTGTATAAAAATATAAAGCACAAAGATAATTGTATCTATTGAATTTTCCGGGATTTTCCAATTTTCCGCGACGATGAAAATATGTTAGATGTTAATATTTCGTCGAGTTACCCCAGAATAAAAAAAATTAAGGTTCTACGTTGCCTAGAAGCCGAGATATCGAGAAAAAAAAATGTAGCGCGTCTAATTTGAAGTTTTGGTTTCAAAACGATCTGCTATCCCCTCCACTACGACATCGTAGACTTGAGCGAAAAACCTTAAATTTAAAGGGCTATAACTTTTTTCAAGGTGCATAGATAATAAACCTATAAGTCCTATATTAACATTTAGATCTTTATGTAAAACTGGTGAAAATTTCGACTCTAAATATTTATAAACAATGAAGATATGTTTATTTTTAAATGTTGCCATCTCGTCTTTTATTGGCCGTAGAACCTTTTTTTTAAATGAAAGGGTTTTTTTACCACCAATTTATTAAAAACGTGTGTGACAATAGACAAAAAAGTTATTCAATTTGTTTATAAGCAAAATATTAGCCCCCCTTTTAAAATGATTTTTTTAACAACAATTTCATTAAAAATTAGTTGGTTTTCAAACTTACCTGATAGTTCGGCATTCCGGGAAACTATTCCACCTTATTAAATATCTGTGGGATTGCAGCCTGGGCAAGCTCAATTGTTTACACATTGAGTCTCTGGGATAACCAAATAAGATATCTTGTAAACTAATAACACGATCTGGCTGAAATTTTGCACACTTATAAAGACGCTTAAAGGCTTCATAATTCGGGTATTACTTATCATTATCACTATTATTGCAAAAGTTATTAACATTTATAAAATAATGAATAATGAATGTTTTTTTGCTAATAACTCAATTGTTTATTTATCGATTTTAATTTATAAAAAACCGGATTAACCGTCTTTTTATTCTCTACAACTTTCCTATGGATCACTTTTCTCTAAAATGCAACCTGAAAATTCGATGAGGAAAAACTCGATTTTCACATCCATTGTTTATAAAAAAACAGGGACATTCTAGCTGTATATATTATGGTCATATAGTGATCTACCTATAGGTCCCCCCTACCATTTAAAACTTTCAGATATCTGCCGAACATTTTGCCGTGAAAACTGTAATTTTTCCGTATGTAGCCTGGGTTAAATGAACTATAGATGTTATTAGACCAATAATTTCTTTCATCAACATGTTAAACTGAATCATTTAATCCTAAATTTGCACATGCAATTGGCTCTTGGTTAAGTTTCTAACCGGCATTACCAATTTCAGATCTGGACTGGTTCTGGCTGTTTGCTATCAGAGTAATTAAATTTGGTTAAACCCAGATATAACTAAACATTTACCGAATAGTCTGAATTTATGATTTAAATTTTGAAATTGCTCATTGACTTCTCCACAAAACAAATTTCGTTGTTCCAAATAAAAAATTATTACAAGACGAAGGTGGTTGTACATAATTAATACTGATTATCGTTTTATATTAGCTAAGATCAGAGTCAAATTCACTCTGAGAAACTCGACTACACGTACATCGTTTGTTCTTTGTTGAAATAAATGCGGTTTATTTATAAGACGATTTCATAAATAGTTAGTAGAGTAACTAAACTATCAAAGTCGAATTTAATCATTGGAGTCCGACAGAATATGAGTAATTTTCTTCTGATGGAGCTATACTCGGTTTAGTTGTTAAAAAATTCTGACTGGTATTTACCAGTGTGTTTGATATGAGTTTAATTAAAATAAACGCAACCTAACCTGACTCTTACATATTGTAATAACCTGCTGGCCTCCTATTTCATCCATTTATTTAGTGGCGTTAACAAGAGAAAAGAAGTTATTTGCCACTCGACAAGATGGCATAAGCATCTCTAATGTTCAATGACTATTATTATAGTGATTAAAATTGACTTTTAAATATTAAAATAAATATTTCTTCTCATAATAAATTTCGTGCCCACAAGTCATAAATAAATAAGTAATCACCAGGCAGGCAAATGGGGGCAGCTACATTTTTTAATTTCGTAAGTATAAGTAAGTAATCGTGAAATTGTAAATCGTGGAATATTTCCTACCTACCTTTAGTTTGAAGCAAATTGACAATTAATGCATTTTAGGGCCTTAGTGTTAAATGATTATTTTTATATTTCCGATTTTAATAAACAGAAAAATCATACAATTCATCGAGGTAACTAACCATTAAATTCTAAAATAGTGAAACGTGTGAAAACTGTTTGGTGTCGAAAACAAAATCCTGTTATTATGAATTATATCAGGAGAAAATATATAAGCAAATTACAATTAAAATGTGAAAGTTTGCTACGTACCATTATGAATACTGAATTATAAACAGGTATCTAATCTTGATCAATATTCTAATGTTAACAGTCATGAAAAATCTCCCGTTAGTAATCGGTTAACCAAGTAAAAATTTTATTACTAATAATCCGAGGTTTACTTATGCACATTTTTCAAAATTGGAAAAAGCCAATGAACATAACTACCAAAATTACCCTTTATATTTCAAAATATTGTTTCAAAGCAATTTATCATTAAATCGCCGAGTAAGGGTAAACTTTTGCCTTTAGTCATCTCAAAAAATTATTTTGTAATAATTTCAATCCGAATGTATCTTAAAGACTTTTCATTTTGTATGTTCTTTAAAGCTGTTTATTACTATACCAGTAATTGTAAAGATTTCGCGGTAACTTAGAAGACGTTGTTTAAGAATATGGACAAACCCGCTACAACTAACTGATTTTTTTTTGTTTTGTTTTCTCCACCTTCACTATTAGGCACTAAATTGGGCAAATAGATTACCCTGTTGTTTTACTGTGAGTTATTCACTAAACAGAAATTATGAGTGTTTAACTTAAATTTCAGAAATAATTATCAGGGCCTTTTTCCGCAACAGTCCCTCAAACGGTGGAAAGTACTGAAATATAATAACTTTAACATATTAATAATTCAGTTTTCTTAAAACATTTCAGATTTCTTTATACGCATTCCCCTACTAACATCTGAGATCAATAGGGGTCGCGAACCGCGTCTTATCCCAAGGTAATCTCTCTCCCTCTTCCTCCCAGAGGAGGGTGGGGGAGGGAGATCAAGAGAGGAAGAGAGGGAGAAAAAAATAGGGAAAATAAAAATTAAAAGCGTCCGTTTATTTTTCATTTTCCGCTGCAGTTAAAATAACTATAAATAATTGAAATCAACTGATGGGATCGAAAGATGGGACATTTTTTGCGGTAAGGGGTGGCGTAATTAAAAATTTCCTTCTACTCGCTTATCTGTTCGACGGGGCGCAGGAGGGGGTAGAGTGTGTAATGATGTAGAAAACGTTACGGCGATTTAATTTGATTCCGCTTAGGATTTATCGGGACATTATACTGGAAGAACTGGTAAGAAACGTATTACGCACCAGTGGAAAAACTATATAATAATCACGTTTACGATGCAACACAAGTAAGCACGGCTTTCGGTTACCACCAGGCGACAGGGATGCGACGTTTAATACGTACAGAAAAGTATAGTTTAGTTTAGATGTATGTATGTAGGAAACGTATATATTTCGCAAAAGTGGAAATGTTATGCCATAATGACATTTGTAGTACTATCCAAAGAAACCTGGTTTTCAGTTGTAGATATCGTGTGGGCTGGATGCAGAATCGTACAGTTTATGTTGGGAATGCAAATCTTATATTTGGAAATACAAAATTTAAAGGTGTCAATAGCTTTCAAAATAGGTAGTATAACTATGTGATAAAAGTTCTTTTTCAAGTGTTTAATTTTGAAATTTCTAACATTTAAGACTGTCCAAAATTCGAATCTCTCCTTCTGAAAATATGTTTGTTCAAATCCACTACTACGGTATTTTTTATTAGAATCCAGCTTTTCTTTAGTTTGGAATTGAAGGAATATTGAACACAAGCTGTGTGTGAAAGCAGCCTGAAAATCTTTTGACCTATTTAAAAAAACGAAATAAGGCACTCCGAGAATGACCCAGAGGGGAAGTGTGTTTCTACCATACTGCGACTCTATAGAATAGGTGTGTATACTTTATAATGTTATATATGATATATATGGTAGCTATGATATGTAGTATTCTATGATATATAGAATAGTAGCTAGCGCAGCGCTAACGCGCCGCGCTCGCTCTTGATAACCGGCTCGTCCGGTTTTCTCAAAGTTCTTCTTCTTCTTCGTTTATGGCCATAGTCTGCCAGGACTGTTGGCCAGGATAATTTTCCCGATGTTAATACTTCTCACGCATCCCGCCCGCAATCGCCACCCTTGGAGCAGGCAACTGACAATACAAACAATTTTAATACGAATTGCCGCCAAACAGAAGACGCGGCGTGATAACTGGCCTTCCGGATCGTTCAGTTTTTCGGCGTTCATACCTCTCACAGATCCAGCGCTTCGAGCGAAGCCCGCGATAAGTAAGCTATGCCTCCAATATTGTGAACATTACATCAAATCGTTTTGAAATAAGAAAATATTGAAATTGCTTCCATTGGTTATGACTATTATTAATGAGAAGTTTGACCGTTTATTCAAATTTTACATAATGGAGCTGGAGGGAGAGTGGGGTAAGTGATTCATAGAGGGCAATAAATAAAAATATAGATAAAACTCATATAGATATTTCTTCTAGATATTTCGTCATATACATTACCCGACCTTATATTTTGTAATACCGTCCTAAATTTGAAACGTCGCCAAACGACTCTGTTTATCTTTGAATTGGGTCTTTGAATTTTGAAGTCACTTGCGATAAGTTAATCTCATTGTAACTTACTTATCCCAAAACAGTATTAACACAACAGTGTTTTTATGCTGGTGAAAATGATTTCTAACTACGTACGCAAGACCCAAAAAGTTTCATATTCAGATGCTACGTACATTGCTTTACAAGCTGTACTGAATAGGGTGTTGCCAATCAATAAAGCTAAACAAAGTTTTTAGTGTTCCACAAACTACCATAAAAACAGAGTTTTCTTCAGTGGACCAATTCAGTTAAAAATCTAGATAGGTTCAATCCCGTGTTCACGGCGCAAACGGAAATGATATTGCGTGAATATTACTTAGAAAATCTCTTTCATGGACTCTTAACTGCAAATCTTCAATGAATTGCATTTCAGTTTACTGAAGCTAACCAAATCAATGATCCATTCAATGAAGTTTAGAAGCTGGCAAGGAAACACTAGCTGATATTAATTTTAAAACGTTATGGAAACTTGCTAATCCAAAATCTCAAGCAATGTGCGTTGCAGGAGTAACAGGATTTTCAAAGCAGAGAGTCGGTGAGTTTTATTTTAAATTAAAAGATATCTCGAACAAGTAGAATTTCTCCCCGCAGCATATATTAAAATGTGATGAGACCTGTGTCCAAAGCGAGGAAATATATTAGCTGAAAAATGAATATTTATTTCACCATTTCACCCCCGTGTAAAAAATTAAGCTGTCTTTCTTGAATAGTGGGTTTCTTAGAACTGCGGTATTCCTTGCTTCTTCGGGATGGATATTGTCACACGCCTGAGGGCCTAGGGCCCAAAGGGAGTGCTCAGGTTGGGGGTGGTAGCTCGGTAGAGATGGTAAAAATACAGGGGCAATGCTAATAAGGTTTATTGAAGACTAACATACAGGGGAGAGAGAGTGGGCCCTTATTAAAGGGCGGTAAGATAAGGAAAAAATATATAAGTTAACAATACAAAAAAGGCAGAATTAGAGTGGTGTAAAGGTACAATGCTTACATTAATCCCTAGGGAGCCTGGAGAGGGACGAGGGTCTCCCAATGGCGAACACCAGGGGAGGCAACCCCCCCGTAGGGGTGGCCGGCAGGGCCACGGGCGGCCACACGGGTTGCGGGTGCTTGATCGACTGAACTCCCGATCGATCTGATCGATCCGTATAAATAATTCTCGTTTGTTGACAAACGTGCCCGCCCGAAGGTTGTCGGAGCCGTTCCATGCTGACTTGCATTAACATGGATACGACCCAACCTGGTTTCGCCTAATTGGGGTCACTTCGCTACACTTCGCTACACCCCCAACCCGAGCACTCCCTTTGGACCCTAGGTCCTCAGGCGTGTGACAATATGCTGTACAAAAAAACTTTATTGCCTCCAAATCTACTAATGGTAGACGGCTATTGAAGTCACGAATCCATTGAGTCAATAAACCTGACTGAAATTATGGAGATAATGTTTTTTCCTTACCACCTTACACATCGAACGGGCTACAGCCTTTTGATGTAAGCGTATTTACACCTTTGAAAATCTACCTTGGAAAAAAGTTACTCACAGTTCATCATGGTACCAGAGTCATAGACTATGGCTTGGTTTCTATTAAACATGCCCAAACTGAGCCATTTACACCTATAAAATTATTAGTAAGGGTTATGAAAAAATGTAAATTTTTCCATATAATTCGAATGTATTCCAAAATAGTGAACTTGAGACGGGCGAGAACACTTTTCAAAAACACACCTATCCAGGAAGGGTCAATCCTTCGATTAATTGCGAAAACTTGATAGATGTACCTAATGCAAAATGGCTAGAATCTGACATGCTGAACGATCCGAAGGTAGGGTGAGTTAATTTAGAGCCAGAGCAGCTTTTATGCCGTTATGTTTATATTTCAAATTGAAGTCCAATCCCATAGACATATCCAGAGGAAAGGAAAACCATAACAAAATCCAGACTCAAAACTTTCTAAAATATTCACCAGTTCACCTTAGAAAGATCAACTGGAAGAGAAAATAAAAGCAGTATAAGCTAAATCAGTCAAGAGAAATTTTGGGAAAAGCATGGCCAGTTTCGTGTGATAGAAAGTGAAAAGGAAGGATTTTGGGGAAAGAGAAGAAAAGTTCAGTAGCAGCAATAATGAGTGGAAAAGAAAAATATAATATGCATTTACTGCAAGGAGGCATATGACTCAGTTCTTAAATTTACCACGTTGATTTTTTTGAATCTCGGGATGATAAACTACACCGAATATCATCCAACCTGTCTTTTCTCGTTTTTCCGAAAAATGAAGCTCTGTAGCGTTATATAAAAATTTACATCGTGACCGAAATATTCCGAAAATGCAAATGAACAATTTTTTTTTCATTGCAATCGTTTTGGCCCAAAACATTATTTCGTGACGAGTTTTCTTAGAAAATAAGAAGAATTTAATCGGTATCCACTGTTTTTTTAAATCCAAATAGCTTAAAAAATTTCTGAGATATCTAATGGAAAGAACGGAAAATTTTTAAGGGCTGGCCCATCTTCGATTTTTGTCAATATTTGATGTTTTTTCATGCCAAATCAGCTCACTTCATGTCAAATGGCAATATGCCATTTTGTTTCATTTGGGAAATATGATCCCGTCGAGTCCTTAAGTTCGGCTTCATGTTTTGCGTATAGTGCAATTTAAAAATAAAATTTATAGGAACTTCACAAAACTTTAAAAAACAATATCTGATCAAATCTGGAAAAAAAATACCAACTCTATCGACGTTCAAGAATGTGATTCTTTAATGATAATTATGTTGTGGGTAATTACTTTCGTGCTGACTTTAGGGTAAGTTCAGGCAAAAGGTGTTATAAATTGTGTTAGAGTTTAAGAGTTTTAATTTTTTCTTCTTTAGCCAAGCATTGGTTGAGGAAAATTGTTTTGACTTCGAAACTAGAATACAGGTACATTTAAAATTAGAATTTTTGAAAACTTTATTATACTCCTCTCATTACCTCAGATCGTATCTGGGAAAATTATGTCATTATACTCCCTATCAGCATTTAAGAAGGGGACCATTTATTAAGGAATGAAATTGCAGGTAATTAGTTTAGCGTTAATTAAAGTTCAGGAAAAAGGTACTACAAATTCCACTGGAGTTTATTGCGTATTGTTTTTCCTTTAGCCAAATATTAATTGAGGAGAGTCGTCTCTAGAATAGACGAAGTTACCAAATTAAATTTTTTAGAAAATTCCAAATTTTACTTCTATCTAAAAATCGATCAGAAACAAGTTAATTAGACTCTATTGAACTACAAAAATTTTCTATTTGAAGAAAGAATAATTTATTGACAATTACTTTGATTTCCACTTTTAAGTACAGTTAGTTTCAAAATTAAAAATATTGGAAAATTTGCAAGACTCCTCAGTAACCAAATCCATAAAAAATATTATAAACTCTGTCGAAGTTCAAGAAGTTTTTTTTTTATGGAGAACTAAATTTCAGGTAGATTTTTTGAATTCAGTAAAAGAATATCACAAATTGTACTAAAGTTCAGAGTTTTATATTTTTTTCGCCAAGAATTACATTCGGAATGTCGACTAGAGCATGTAAGAAGTTGCAGTATTAAACTTTTTGATAATTTCTCAAAATTTCAATTTATATAAGATCAGATATGGAAACAGTAAAATAAACTATATTGCAGTACACGATGTTTACATGAACAAATATTTTTGTGACGCGATATTTCTCGAATGAAGCTAGTTGGCATGTTGCCTCTTGGTATTGAAAAAGATGTCCAAAATTGGCAAAAATTTAAATAATCCTTCTTAAACCTAAACTTTGAAAAAACGACTTTTCTCAGTTTTGTCTCATTATCTCATCACGATTTTGAGCAAATTACATTTAAAAAAATGAAAGGTGGTGAAATTCCATATTCCTTTAAACAAAAAGGTATTTCAGTATGGTGATATGGTCCAAAACGAAGACAGAAAAACGGGTGTCAATAATAATTGTGCTTGTGACAATTGTCGTTCTTAATTAGTATATGTACTTACTTGCCCTATGTGGGTGAGTCACCTGCCACAAATCTAACATTTCCATCTAATACAGACCCATCTAACATATATGATTTATTTGCTGATAATTTACAGCATATACATATATTTTTGCTGTTTAAAAAATAAATAGGTAAATATTAAACATTACATTATACTAGTGAGAAACTTATTCATACAGTAGAAAGTGTGAGACTTATTTTGTAATAATATTTAGTTGACTGTGGATTTCTGCATTTCTAGATTTGTTTGCAAATATTCAATAAGCACAAAATGATCAACAAAAACTAGTTAGATACATTCTATGGAGGATGAATTATCGTAAGGTTTTCTCCAAACAACATTTTGAATTAAAAAATTATATTGTGGTTTCACGTGCTTTATACGACTTGATTTTTACACTACACTAAAAAAACATTTCGAAACTCAACATACTCTACTGTACGATGATATGATTGAAAAGTTATGCCTACTAGGATTGTATTGTTTTTCGTATGACAAACCATGTAGGTATGTATTTGTCAAGTAGGGTGTGCAACGATTGTTTCCACTGTACTATTTTGAATATTTCTTGTCATTTTTACCCCCTTTTCAAAAAGGTGGAAAACGTAAAATCGCGGATTTCATTACACGCGACCAAAAACGCGGATCTGCATCCACATACAGCTTGTTGAGCATGTTTTGTACAAGACATACAACCAAAAGTTAAATGCGGTGAAAATATTTAACAGAGCAGTGACAATGTCTATTGCAGTCAGTCGCTCCTCCGCACAAGAATATTATTAGGGTGGTTTATTTTTTGGGGAGTTTGAGGGTAGAATTCACAATTCCGCCTCTGATCTTTGATCTGTCACGGGGACAGCTTCGACCGAATGAAATAATTTGCTGGTGGTAAAATATTCACATCACGGAAATTTTACAAAGGAAGGACTGAATGTTTAAGTGCTAACTAGATGCTTATCCAGGTTACTAGAGGTATCAGTTTGGCTAGAATCACAAAGAAATTACTTGCACAATAATAGAAACGTTTTTGATATGGGTTAGAATATATGTACAGCTCTATTCAACAGAATATACAACACAACAGGTATCATACCAACGAATGGCTAGAATCGACATTTGTTACAATTCCCAAAATGCCAAATACCAAGACATGTGAGGAATACCGCACGATCAGCTAGATGGGTCACACATTGAAAGTATTCTTGAAACTTATACACCGCAGAGTACTTCACAAACTAGAAGACAATATCTTGGGTACTCAGTTTGGTTTTAGAAAAGGAGATAGTACGCGAGACGCGCTATTTGCATACAATATCCTCATGCAGCGCTGCCTGGATATCAACCAAGAAGTGTACGTCTGATTCATAGACTATACCAAGGCGTTTGATAAAGTGAGACATAACCAACTAGTCGAAGTGCTAAGACAGAACAACCTGATTTCATGACATATCAGGATAACTGTCAACCTGTACTTTCACCAGAAAGCAACAGTACGAGTCTAGAGGCATCAAAGTAAACGGTACGGCAATTAATAACTTGTGCCACGCAGACGACACTGTCCTGAATGCAGAAAACATGCATAACCAACAGGAATTGCTGAACAGAATCGTTAATGTTAGTCGACTCATTGACCTGGCGCTCAATATAAAGAAGACAAAGTATATGGTCATAACATGAAAAAAATGTCCGATAAGAACACCCACACCTTATACGACAGTTATAAATCATAACTATCTGGACAAAGAAGTCACCTAGGACAAATCCGCATAGAGAATGCCCCGTCCTTTACTATATGTCCTAGAAACTTGAACCCTGAACAAAACATACGAAAGAAAAATAGAGGCATTTGAAATGTGGACCTACAGGAGAATGCAGAAAATATCGTGGGTAGAGCACATAACCAACGTAGAAGTTCTGACAAAGATGTAAAAAGAATTAGAAGTGTTAAAAGAGATAAAGAAGAGAAAACTGTGTCACATAATGCGGGGATCGAGATATGAAATCCTTCACCGTATAGTCCAGGGGAAATTGTGGGCAAGAGATCAATTGGAAGAAGAGAAATATCCTGGCTGCGGAATCTGAGAGAGTAGTACAAAATATCATCTGTAGAGCTTTTCAGAGCAGCGGTTTTCAAAGTAACTCCGCCTATGGTAGTTATGGTAGTTGTTAGGTGAATTGAGTAGCTTAACAAGTGCCATTGCCGGTCCCAAGCCCGGATAAAGGAGGAGAGTTCACAGGTCAGGCTAGCTCCCTACCTGTGGTAAAAATTCAATACGGCTCACAGTACCGCAAGCCTGCCTCGGAACCAGATTGATAAACAGACGACGACACCAGCCAGAAAACGGACTAAGATTTGGAAAAAGAATAAACTCAGAATTGCCACCTGGAATATTATGTCATGGAACGCAAAGAATCAGGAAATAGTAGAAGAGCTAAAAGAAAATAACATAGAAATATGCTCCATCAGTGAAACAAAGAGAAAGGGAAAAGGAAAATGGGAAATAGACAGATATATTTTGATATATAATGTAGTACCCCGAGAGAAAAGAGCACATTCAGGAGTAGGGCTGCTGATTGACAAGAAGTATAAACAACAAATAGAAAGTGAAATTTACGTCAACGATAGGATATTACAAGTAGGTAACAATGAGCATTAACCAGGAAAAGATCAATTTTATAAGCGTATATGCGCCAGATATAAGTAAGGAAAGAGAGGAAAGAGAGAAATTCTATGAAGAATTACAAGCAGTAGTGGATAAAATAAGAGCACAAGATAAAATAATTATTATGGGGGATCTAAATGCAAGGATAGAAAATGAATCACTGAACGGTGTAATGCAGAGATTTAATGAAGAGACTACGAACGAAAATGGAAAACTATTGAAAATATTCTGCGCAAGCAACGGCATGAGAATAAACAATACTTTCTTTGAACATGACATGAAATACAAATATACATGGCAGAATACAAGAGGGCAACAATCTGTATTAGACTATATCATTACAAACAGAAATATCGCCCCTCAAACAATATTAGATGTAAGAACCTTAAATGGCGCCAACTCTGGAAGCGATCATAAGCTGGTACTTTGCAAAATGAGACTAAAACTGAACAAGACCTCAAAACCTAAACCGCAAATGACTAGTAAATTCAACGTCGAATCACTAGAAGACAAGAGTACACAATACCTATAAGAATGCCGGTTAAACCAGAAAATATTGCAAAAGCCAGTAAATACTCAAGACAGTATAGACCAACAATGGAAAACAATAAAGAACAACGTATTAGACTCTGCCATGGAAGCAATAGGAAAGAGACAAGTAAATGTCAATGCAATTAGTAGAACGCCTTGGTTTACGCCGGAAGTGAAGGAGTTAGCAAAACAAAAGAAAAAAGCTTACATTCAATACATACGAAATAAAACACCTGAAAATTGGAACAGCTACCGAAGAGAACGAACCAAGGTAAACGCAAGGATACAAGAACTAAAAGAAAATTACTGGGAAAAATTCACAAAAGGAATGGAGAGAGACATTTATTGAAGCCAGAGAAAAATATGGGGAATACTAAGAAGAAACAAGCTTGAAGTCAAAGATACAGTGCGAACTAATAAAATCACGCTAGAGCAGTGGGAAACATACTTCAAAAATTTATATAAGAAACAGGAAAACTTGGAACAGTGACAAAATGAATATGAGGAGGAAAACGACATAGAACTAACAAATGACAAGATAGGAAACATTTTAAAGTCTCTTAAGAACAGAAAATGCCCTGGACCAGACGAAATCACCAACGAGATGCTTAAATATGGAGGGAGAAAACTACAGCATGAAATATTAACACTATTTAAGAATATAATAGAAGAACAAAAAATACCGAATGAATGGAAGAGTAGTATAACAATACCATTTTTAAAAAAGGAGAGAAAACACATCCAGAGAACTATCGTGGAATAACACTACTCAATAGCGTTCTCAAAGCATTCACTAAAACCATACTAGGCGAGATCACCAAAACCATAAGTATACGAGAAGAGCAACAAGGCTTCCGAAAGAACAGATCCACTATCGACGCAATATTCATTGTCAAACAAGTAACGGAAAAATCCTTAGAATTCAATGAACCTGCGTATATGTGCTTTGTTGATATGACCAAGGCATTTGACAGAGTGCGTTTAAAGGATGTCTTAGAAATAATGAGAACACAAGGACTAAACCATAAACTAATTAATTTAATATATGATATCAACACCCAATGTACATCAGAAGACATAAAGGTAAATACAGGTATTAGACAGGGCGACTCACTCAGCCCGTTCATATTCAATTTGATAATGGATAAAATAATAGAAAACCTCCCTAGAACAGCTGGATACAAAATGGGAAATACATACGTACATGTGGTCTGTTATGCTGACGATGTTATCCTTATTGCAGACTCCGAAGATGATCTTCAAAGGTTACTACACTCTTTTAACAATACAGCAAAGGAACTAAACATGCTCATCAACATCGAGAAGACCGAATGCTTAGTTACATCCAAAGAACCGATAAGATGCAAACTGGAAATTCATCTCAAAATTATCGAACAGGTAAACCACTTAAATATCTGGGTGTAGAAATAACGAGCCAAGGAAATCTTAATAACGAAGTAAGGGAGCAAACAATGAAAACGGCTCGAATTTCGGGATGCCTGAAAGAAATTGTCTGGAAGAACAAATACCTGGACACCGAAAGCAAAATCAAAATATATAAAACGGCCGTAAGTCCCATCATAACATACGCGGCAGAAACAAGACCAGACAAAAAAGAACTCTACAAATCATGAGAACAGTCGAAATGAAAACATTAAGGAGCATACAAGGCAAAACACTATATGACAGAATACGGAACGAAGATATTAGACAACATTGCGGAATACAGGACATATGAAGGTGGGTAAGACAAAGACGGAGGTTTTGGAACAAACATATAAAGAGAATGGAAGACAGCAGACTCGTTAAACATGTAAAAATTAATAACCCAGTAGGGAAAAGATCGCAGGGAAGACCACCAAAACGATGGAGAGAATGCTGGATCTCATCTTCCGGGGAAGACACGCTGGCAACGAACAGGCAGTAGCCTACTAATATGGCAATCCATATTAGAAAGAAGAAAAAGAAGAAGAAGAAGAAGAGGTTTTCAAAGTCAGGATTGCCATGATGTTAACATACCTCCGTAATGGAAATGCAACATGAGGAAGAGTATATAAAAAGAGAATTTAAAAAAATGCAGAAAATAGGAAAGGTATGAGTTTGTTTATCGTTATTTATGTCGATTTTGATGGTCGATTCAATTCTACACAATGATTATGACGGGTAGAATATGAGCTAAGTTTAAAAACTAAATCAAAAATATAAAATATTCCGGTTTGAATATCCAGAATTCTCCAGAAGTGACGCATATGCCTTGTAATATTTTAGAAGTACTAATGTATTGAAAATTTTTCGGGTTATATATATTTTTTCATTAAAACAACTCCACAATATTGACAAATTCTTCATGCAAATTATGCAAATTTCTCTTTCTTTCTATCTCTATCACTTTTTCTCCCTCTCTATCTCTATGAGTGTCTTTATTTTTTTTTTCTTAAATTGGTTCCAACAAAGCACAATTTTGTATTTTATTATGTATATCCATATCTAGTCATGTTTGGTGAATTATTAATATACTGAGTCGGGATTTATAAAATTGATGTATTACGTTTCGCATAGGTTCCACAGTGCCTCGAGAGAACGGAACCAAACTCAGAATAAGTATTATAAGCATCCAGGAATCGAATCTCCTCATAGACAAATACGGTTAAGGGTCCATTTTGTCTTAGGGCAGATCATTATTAGCTAATTATAACGATCAGAGTGAAAAATATATACTTCATCTCATGGGAGGTCATGAATGGAAAGTTGTTAAACGCTGTATCTATATTTGCGGCACTTGACGTCTTGTACTGAAACTAAAAACGATGATATAAGACTACGTTTCTGTCAGCACTGAAACGTATGCCGTGGGATGACTACAACTATAATTGTAAGTAAAACTAATTTAATAACTTAATTGCGTGGAAAATTTTGATTCAAATATATGTGGGGATATTCCAGTTGTAACTGTTCTAAATAAGTGAGCGAGCCAAGATGTAAGGCACTTCAAAAAGTATTTTTTTGATTACAATCCAAATCTGAGCACACAATTCATTCATCACACGATAGAATTAGTAGAAAAATGGCTTTTGACACTTTGTAATAATAACGTCGGCATAATGAGTCGCACACAACAGATGCCCACTCCAACATTTTGCTAGGATGTTCAGTGCGCAACTTTTCTTAATTCTTTTCTGCTATATTCGTCATTTTCCTCCGTTTCAACATAAGCTTTAAAATGGTCATCTATGATTTATACTTGCAAAGTTATTGCCACTTCCGGACGATATAACGTATTTCAAACCATGAGTCGTTATTGCCAAAATATGAGTCGTGCCCAATATTGTTAATGAAGCTTATTAGAGTATTGTGGTGTTAGACGCATGGTTTGGAATTCATCAGGTGATCTTAAAATTGCCTTAAGTTTGCAAATAAAATAGTAGATGACCGTTCGAGTTTCATTTGAATCTTCTTGAATCATCTTGTAATTTTAAATAATGTGTTTACTAGAAAAGTGCTAAAAAATGTTGTCTTCCGTAGATATCCTCAAAAGTAGACGAAAACCACTTTTCAAATACTTAACTACAAACGTCTCAAAATCCTAACGCAGCAATTGTGACTCCTTTTTTTTCGCATACCTTTGTTACTGTGGATAAGTATTGCATGTCGTATTTAAAGATATCTTTCAATTTCAATCTCGATTGTTGTACTTATTATTCTATAATATGTGCATCTAATTGTAGTGTTTCTTTATTTTGTCATATTTAGGGTAACCCATAAATAAGGAAACAAAACATTTTTTATATAAATTTTACAATGTCATAGTATATAAAAATTCGTATACAATTTCAATATATTTTGGAGGAAAATTTCCAGCGAATATGCGCCAATATAATTGCGGAAGATGCACCGAACTGTGCACTTATTTGCCTTCAGATGTACTCTTTAAAATCTCTCCTACCCTTATAAAACGATTTTCTTTTATGTAAATAATTACTGATTAAAAACTTTTCATATTTTTCATATGTAGATTTAGTAATTCCATTTTCTGTATATTCAGTCCTATACTGTTTTTACACCTATTATTTAATGAGCTCTATTTCACATAAGTAATTGTTATAGAAAAATAATAAAACAATAATTTATGGCACTCTTGTTGAACATATAGTACATAAACTTTTTTGTAAATTTTTGATAACAAAGTTTCTTCTTTGGTGAGTTGAAATTAGTAAGCAAAATATGTTTGTTCTATTTACATAGACACAGTGTCCATATATGTGCACATACGAATAGAATGTTTAGATCGAGGAACAATTTTATTACAATTTCGCCGAACCGCTAAGTTTATTACATTATATAAAATTATTTATTATATTAACTAGTTGTTAATTACCTTCATTTTTTTATCTAGAAATAAATGCGGGCAAATGCTGTTAATCCATAATTTTGAATTTTATTTTTGGGTGATACAAGGTAGTTATCTCACCACATAGTAATATTAATCAATCAAGCGCCTATCCACTCAATGGATGTTGGCGACCAATTGTTGGAAATAATCCCTGTCTCTGGCTGCGCTGACAAGCTGTTCTATCGTTCTTAATCCGGTTCAGTGTCTAATATTCCTTGTCCATGACATCTGTTTTTTCCCAATTCCTTTTCTGTTATCTATTTTCCCTATTACTTGTAGCAACTGGTATCTGTCGTGTCTAAAAATGTGACCAAGATAAGCCGTTTTTCTTCGTTTAACAGTTGTAAACAATTCACCGTTCTTATGGACTCTTCTTAATATTCCTTCATTGGTTACTCTGTCTGTCCAAGGTACTTTTAATAGACGTCAGTAAGTCAAAATTTCGAAAGCCTCTAATACACATAGTAATATAAAGTAGGAGAATTACATCTGTACTTTAATAACCATTAAGTCATCTTTTTAATCATTTTAATCATGTAAAATTAGCAAATGTTCATTTAATTTGTATTGAACAATCTACTGTATTTGAGTTATCACTAAAAATATATGAACTCATTTATTTAAAATTATAATATCTGATTCATTTTTGAAACCAATTCATACATGCCAAACCTTTAAGTTAATAATAGCATTATTATTCCCGTTAAATTGAAATTACCCGGGAAATTAGGTATCTCTTTTTAAATTTTAATTTGTTCTTAGATATTCCATGCCGAAGCAACTCGTCAGAGAACATGCAACTAAACCTTACCTAACCATTCCTAGCGTAAATAATTCTTTATATGATGATGTAAATTCTTATTACGATATGTAGTATAAAAATCGTTTGTTATTCCCTTTACCCACGATGTATTTTCTCTGGATTAACATTGAGCCTAATATTTATAAAAGCCTCCATATTTATCAATGTATCCATTCGCAATCCGCCCCCGCATAACAGAAAAACGTCACGTATATATATCAAGATTTGCATATTTGTAAAAATTCCTCCGGAAGCGCCCATAACAATACAATGTAATCTTTCAATTTCAAGAATCCGCATATATAAAATCCTCTAATAATATTCAATGTCAGTATCTCGAACGATATTTCACCACTTTTTATCCCTCTCTCGCATCATTTGCCTAATGCAAAGTGGCCCACTGAGCTCCTATAGATATTCAAAACTATATTTAATGTTCCGTTAAATACTGAATAATATCCGAAGTGAAATATGTCCCATTTAACCTTACCACTGTCTTTCTCGCGTTGTTTTCTTGTATGTAAGCAAGCGCAATCTTTAAATTAATATCACTTCTTTTTTTCAGCTAAACTCCTTCAGACTTATATTAAACTTTGGGATTGGGTTAAAGATGGAGTGGCATTAAAGATTCGTCTCGAACCCTTCGTGCCATCATCACCGCATGAATATTCAACGTCTAAATGTCATTTTGGGGTAGCAGTCAGTATTTAAAATATCCATAATCTCTAATCGTATTCTCTGAGATTCGCGATTTATCTCTCAGCGCTTTTTAGCTCTCGAGGTATCGCTTTCACGCATTTACATAAAGGGATGGAAAACGATATTAATTAGTTTTAAATAATATTTCAGAGGCTGGAACTCGTTAAACATTGATTTATTGAATGAAGTAATTGTGACGCTAAATATAATAACGTTTGAAAATGGTACGTTTGGTATAAATACATTTAAACTTATTATTTGTGACCACCAAAGCACTGCATCTCACGTTCGCGATTATACGTTAGCACGCAAAAAAATATGAAAGGAATATACCCTATGTTCGAGAATAGTATTGTAATGTAAGTTTCACCGCTTTTCCCCACTTAGCTACCATCTTCGATAATTTTGCCAATGATTTTTACAGATAGTTTCATTTTCCATTTCGATTTTATGCTTTTCTTGGTCTTTCCCTTCGACGTACTCTTCGCACTCTTCTGTGATGTGCATAACGTCACTTTAACTCCCACGTCCTAACTTTACATACAATAGTTATGTCATGGCAATCTTTTGAGCACGTGCGTATAGAACCAGGCGTTGATGGTCTGTCGAGGTGATAGAAACTCAAAGTGGACCAATTTTGTTATAAAAATTTAATGAGCATCGTTTTAATTTTGGATTTGCTTCCACCTATTCGACTGGAATTTGGACAAATAATCAATAACAACGGCTGGCTGAGTCATCTTTAAAGACTCATCACTTTTGGGACAAACCCTCTATATCTTCTGTTTGACATTCTTGATCGTGTTATGCCTCCATAGTACGCATCGACCTACCAGATAATATTAACGACCTGACTTCCAATTCTGAATTATTTGGTATTCACTTCCAGTTTATTTGACATAATGGTTACTAGATATTGTATATAAATGTAAACAACTTATCTATATTACATACATACGTTTTGATTCCTTGAGTTTTATTTGGAGTCCATGCTTCCAATATGTTTCGGTTAGATCTTAACGTATAGAAAGTATTGTCTTCGTCTTGATCAAAAGTAACTTTGTCGGTTATAAATAGTAAGAAAAATTGTTTGTGGAAATTTATATTAAACCTACCCATTTTTCAATCTCTTTACCACGAATTTAGTACTTGCTTGACGTATAATTTGTTATTAAATATAATAGTGACTATAGTTAATTACCGTATCTTTGCTCGGCTTTACTATTCTACAGTCTTCGCCATGAATTAACGCTAGTATACGAAAAGCCACCTGAGCGCTCTCAAATTGCGTGGTTGTTTTAAACTTCTCTCTTCGCTACGAGATGGTGCCTGGCATTCAACTGTCACACGTACGGTGCGTCAAATTGGAAAATAATAGACTCGATTTTTGGACCGTTTGGTTCGATTTTCAACACAAAATCGTTAAGAGGCTTGATTTCTAGCACTACTTAAGCACTACTTACTCTTTGCCGAAATAATCTGATATTGCATCAGTGATGCTTAATATCAAATAAGACTAAAAATAGAATAATGGTAAAGGTGTGTGGTAATTAAATCGGGTAGAATTATTGTATTAAATAAAATGTCATAAAAAGGTAGCGAATATGAATGAGGTGTTGCGCAGTGCTATTTAGGTTTATCTAATTTCACAGAAGAAAAAGGACTAATACGTGACGGCAAAAAGTTTACTAGATGAACAACGTTTATGTGCGGTGTTGCTTATGTGTCATTCCAGATAACCTCAAAAATCTTCTTCTTCTTCTTCGATTCGTTGACCTCCGCTGCCAGGGCGATTCAACCAAGGACTCCTATTAATGGAGTCAATTTAAAGGATTTAACTTAGATGGACAAAAGGAGAATGATTAAATTTGCATATGCGAGAAAGAGAGAAAATTACGAATATGATTATGAGTTTTTGGGGTTTTTTTAAAAGGTCATGAGAAATGGGTTGAATTAATTGTGACCTGTTCTCAACCAACAATGGGCAAGCCAAAAGAATATGTTGACGGTCCTGTATCTCTCCACAGCCGCAGAGAGGAGAGTCCGCCATTTTTATTGTGTATAAATGAGATTTTGATAAAATGTGTCCAGATCTAAGTCTACATAAGGCAGATATTGACTTTCTAGGACCATTACCGATGTCGACAAACCAAGGCTTTTTATATGGACTGAGAATAAATTTGCTAAAAATCTTCCTCTTACCCTTATCCATTCAGAGTAAATCTGAGATGAATTTAACCAAATATATTGTTTAACTCTGGGAAGGAAGTCTGAAAAATGTGCTTTGGGTGTAGCGAACGAAGGTATTCCCCTACCAACGTTGGTAGGCTATCCAAGCTAAGTGAACATTTACCCCTTAAACTTTTACGTAAGTAAAGAATGTGTTCTTTAACAGAGACATCATGATGGTCTGAAACGGAGGGGAAATGCTTCGAAGCTATTTTGGAGATAGCAGCTTGAGAGTCCAGGAAAATAATCCAATCGCTCCCATTATGACACTCACGGAGACTCCAGTTTTTGAAGGACTTAGGGAAGTAGATACCCCCACCAGTGTCCCTCAGGGGGGCCTTGGAACCATCAATATAAACTACCTGATAGGAAGAGAGACAAGACTCCTTGTATAAGAGAAAGTCCCCTCTGTTTTCTACATCCTTCTTAAATGTAAGGGACAACACCGGAATTTCTTTAGTGGCCAAAGACCAGGAGCATACATAACAAGGCATACAACTGGAGCACTGCAAGTTGTGGAGGTCCTGAGCCACGAAACGGAAGGCTTGAAGAATCGAAGAGTGTCCATACTTCTTGGCTGAGTAGAGACTCTTGGAAACCTTCTCAATGTAGTGTTTTGTAGAGCCTTCGTATGAGAAACGTTTCAATATAAATCTGGCCAATAGAAATAGTCTACGAAGAGGATATTATCCAGATTCCTAAACGATGAAAGGAATGGGGGTGGATCCCATGAGGCCGAAAGGCACCCTAACCGCCTGATATTGGATCTTATCGAGCTTATCAAGGAGACCTTTGGGGAAGTAGCCCAAGAGGAATGACACCTGATCCCAGTGAGGTAGAATTAGGGATTTATATAGGGTTAATAGAGTATTAGGGGAGGTCCCCACCAAGTACCGCTAGGAGCTCTCATCACATTTAATCCCTTTGCTGTTTTGCAAGAAATATATTCCAGACGATTTTTCCAATTGAGGTTTTTATGAAGCTTTACTCCAAGATGCACGACCTCCGTTTCCCAGGAAAGAGAAACCCCCTTTATTTTGATGTTTACTAAAGGGGAAGGACCTATTCTAGGTTGAAATTATATAGCCTTACACTTACACGAAAGGGAAAGACCTGAAGACGAAAGAAACTTTTCCACTTTGAGCAAAGAAGACATGAGGTCTGTTACGAGCGGACCTAAATCTACACCGGTAGATATCAAGGTAGAGTCGTCCGCATATCCTAGGCATGTTATATTAGAGCAGGTATGTTGGAAGATCGGATCAGTGTAAATGTTAAATAATAGAGGACTAAGCGAAGATCCCTACGGGACTCCATTATTGACAATCCCCGGGCACCCCAAGTGTGCAAATGTGGATCCCGGACATAGATCTGCCATTCCGTTATGATCATGGTAACTAATGCTACCAGATCCGAGGGGAGTTTAAGGGAGAGAATATATGCCGACGAGATATCTAGGAAAATAGCAACCGTGTATTCTTTGCGTGAAAAGGAGGTCATGATGATCGTTAGCAAGGATACTAGGTTATCCGTAACCCCTCTTCCCCCGCGGAATCCGAATTGGAGGGGGTTAAGCAGAAGGTTGTTTTCAACATGCCACTCGATTTTATTTTTAACCTCAAAAATAAACCAAACCCAGAAGCGCTTTGTTTCGCTTGTTCCAAACCCTTTGGAAGAGGCTGCACCATACTGATGACGACCAACAGTCAGAAACACATGTCTACGGTTGCCCTTCCACACTTCCTGCGGTTCTACCCATAATTTCTTTGTTGTTGTTTAATATATATGTTAGCGTAACATGCCAACATCCCTCGTACATGGTACATACGTCAACAGCGCAAGTCAACACTCAATGTCATGTATTGAGGAGAATAGTGTCAGTCATGTTAATAAAACGAACAGTACGTTTTCCTGAGTGTTAAATAGGGTAAAACCCCTAAATTGGCAGCTAATGCTAACATCAGAAGTGGGATTGCTTGCGTGGACTAAAAGTGTGTGAAATAGTACTTCTGAGAGACTAAAATTTAAGTGTACGTCGTAGTAAAATGGCTGACGCAGGAGAGAAGCAGTTCGGTGACCCGAACGAAAACGTTGCTGTTGACCAGGTGGAAGATGAAGCCGCAAGGAAACCGAAGATCCCACAAGTCCGAAAAGTCATCGGACGGCGTGCCACACGACAGGAAGGATGACCAGGAGAAGAAGAAACCTACGCAAAAGGGGAGCCTTCTTTGTTACAACTGTCAGGGAAGCGGCCACATCGCCCGTTTTTGTCCAGAGAAGAAGAATGCGAATAAATCCTGCGATAAGTCGCGGATGATGACGATGAGCGCCTACTGCGGGAAGGAGAGGATCAACAGCGATAGTTGGATCATCGACTCCGGGGCCACTCATCACATGACGCCACTTGAAGGTTATTTCTCGGACATTGACATGAGGACAGCTACCGATGTCATCATGGCAGATGGCAGTACGACAGCCTCCGTCGGAAAGGGCACTGTGAGGGCGAAACTTGTCAATAGTTTTTTATGATATCGACGAATTTATGGCGAAAGACACCCTGTTGGTTCTAAACATTGCTCGTGGTATCATTTCCGTACGAGACATCACGAAAAACGGGATGAGAGTGATCTTCGATCACGAAAGAGGCTACATCAAAGATGCGGACGGACGATTGCTGATTGGTGCAGAAAAGCAGGGTGAACTCTACGTCGTCAAAGCGAAACCGTCCATCGACGCCAAGCTGAACACGGTTACACAAGGAGGAGATAAACCGGAGTCCATCGACTTGTGGCACCGTCGTTTAATGCATATCAGCAAGGAGAAAATACTTGAGATATCAAAGGCGGATTCCGTTGTGGGATTAAAGGTCGGCGAGCCGGGCTCCCTATCCGCGTGCAGCAGCTGTTTGACAGGTAAATCGACGCGCCAAAGTTTTCCAAAGAACCCCAACAGTGGTAACCAGAGGAAAGGACTGAGGTACTTGAACTTGTACATTCCGACCTGATGGGACTAGTCGACGTACCAAGGTGGGGAGGAAAACGGTACCTACTGACCATCATAGATGACGCCAGCCGGTACATCTTCGTGCGTTTCCTGAAGAAGAAAGGGGATGCATTAGGTGAGTTCAAAAAGTGGAAGGTCGAAGTGGAAAAGCAAACGGGCAAACAGCTGAAACGAATCAGAACTGACAACGGACTTGAATTCTGCAATAAAAATTGGAAAGAATTCTGCGAAAACGAAGGTATCCGTCACGAAACTACGATGGTATACACTCCGCAACAGAACGGCGTGGCGGAACGCCTGACAGCACGCTGTTTGATTTAGTTCGAGCACAAATTAGCGAATCCGACCTACCGAAGGGCTGTTGGGCTGAGCTGACATACACGGCGGCGTACGTGAGAAATCGTAACACAAATATTCACTACAAGAAGCGCACCCTGTACGAACTATGGACCGGAAAGAAGCCGAGCGTTCGACACCTACGAGCCATCGGCTGCGACGTGTTCGTACACATTCCGAAACAAAAGCGGACGTCCAAACTGTCAGCAGGAGCCAAGAAAGGGGTAATGTTGGGTTACGCACTGCACGGCCGGGGATACCGCATCTGGATACCCGGAACGCGGCGAGTAGAAGAATCGCGTGACTGCGTGTTTATCGAAACGTTAGGTGAAGAAAGCCTCAGACAGGAGCCGTCGAAAGGAGTACGCGAATCAACGGCTACAACGGGCAATGACCACCTAGAGACCTTTACCGTCGGAACTGAGCAGGAAGTCGACGAGTACTCAGAGTCCGAGGAAGAGTTTCACGAAACGGAAGGTGTACCAGTGAATGGCGTCAACGTGACACCTACGGACCCTAAGGCAACAGTGAGAAAGCAAGGAAGACCGAGGAAGAGCACTGGATCAGCGCGTGCGAAGAGTACCGAGAAACACGAGATGACACTTCGCCAGAGGACTCGGCAAACCTCGAATCAACCTCGATCGAACGTCGCGACGGGCGTCGACGACGATCCCTCATACTACCAGGTACGAAATAAACTCCGCCGAGTCATCACGGAACTTCCACGGCCGACGACAGATCAGATGCGCCGAACGAGGCAGACCCCGGACTGCAAGAGCGGTGCGGTACCGTTGGGTCCGGCGGTCACAATTCGATGCAGCTTAATGTAAACGAGATCTTACGAACGAGAAACACCAGGTGTTCGTGCTGACGTCGCAGCAACCATGCAAAGCAGTGATTGTGATACGTTATGCGAGTACAGAAATCAAAAACTTCGAAGGATCAACGGCGAATTTGATACGCGTCGGATAAGTTCGTCAAGAATGCCACAAGTTGCAGAATCAGCGAAACGAAGGTTCGATCGTCGTTCGAGAGATCAGCGTCCTACCCTACCAGAAGTACGGCAGACAAGACCTTCAGAGGAGTTTGCCTCAAGTGTAGTCGTCGTGGTCACCAGCAGGGCAATTGTCGCAGTTCATCCGTGAAAGATTCAGCAAAAAGACTCAATGTCGATCCGGTACAAACATTCCATCTTGTACCCATTGTAAAAAAATGGGTCACACAGAAACAAAGTGTTGGTATAAATACGGGCGACCTCAGAAAGCGGTGATTTTAAAGAAATGACGCCATTTGGACATGCCGTCATTAGCCACTTCATTCTATAAAGAAGAAATTCCCTCTTTTTCTTAATTAACTGATAGTAGTGCTGACGTGTCACTCATTAGACAGTCCATTGTAAAGCCATCAAACGGTACGTTCAAACCGAACGAAAGTGTACGTGCGTTTTCGGAAATAGAGACCCAGATTGTTTATACGATTGGTTGCTGTCCCAAATGGAATCGATGTTATTATTGGATGGGACGTTATAAGTCAACCTTGCTTGCGTGTTGAGAAAAGTGATGAAGGACTTGAATGACCCGCACAATATCCCAAAATTCTTAGTTATCAGAAATTCAGTTAACGTGAAAATAAACATTACTCAACCAGACCTCGACAGCGAATTGAGACAGTCGGTAGAACGGTTATTATACGAATATCAAAACAAAACACCGGATCATATTACCACCGGCAAAATGACGATAAAATTAAAAGACTTTACACCAGTGTCGGTCCTCGATGATTGGCCTTTGAAGAAAGAAAACTAGTAAAAACTGTTGTCAGCAAACTTTTGGAGGATGGCATAATACGCGAAAGCTTTTCGGATTATGCTAGGCCGATAGTACTTGTGCAAATTCAAGGGACCATATACAGTTCGCAAGGTTTTGCCCAACGAGAGGTATCTGCTTTCAAGCAACGGAAAGAGAACTACAGTAGCTGCACACGAATAGCAACAGCTGAGGCCTTGGACTACAGAGGAGGCATGGACATAAAATAAAGGTACGTTCTAGCAAAACTACCTATTTTTCATTGTAAAAAGAAATGTGTTAAGATGGATAGTGGCAATCCCACCTGTCCTAAATGGTGGCAACCCCACTAGAGTTGTGCATAAGGATAGTGGCAACCCCACTAGTCCTAAATAGTGGCAACCCCACTAGAGTAGTGCGTAAGGATAGTGGCAACCCCACTAGTCCTAAATAGTGGCAACCCCACTAGAGTAGTGCGTAAGGATAGTGGCAACCCCACTAATCCTAAATAGTGGCAACCCCACTAGAGTAGTGCGTAAGGATAGTGGCAATCCCACTAGTCCTAAATGGTGGCAACCCCACTATTGTTATTAGGAAGGATAGTGGCATCCCCACTAGTCCAAAAAGAGTGGCAAAAAGAGCGATTAATTATTGTTATGAGTAAGAATAGTGGCATCCCCACTAGTCCAAAAATAGTGGCAACTCCACTAGTGTTAGAAGAGAGAGAGTAATTTGAGAAATTCATTGATTGATAATAAAGTTGATAAACAAACACTGAATCTGTCTTTATACTAGTAGCTGCTGCGTTGTATTTTAAAATTACAGAGTATGAAGATAAGAAGTGTCGCAGGGACGCTCCAAGTGCAGGATGGCCGTGTTAGCGTAACATGCCAACATCCCTCGTACATGGTACATACGTCAACAGCGCAAGTCAACACTCAATGTCATGTATTGAGGAGAATAGTGTCAGTCATGTTAATAAAACGAACAGTACGTTTTCCTGAGTGTTAAATAGGGTAAAACCCCTAAATTGGCAGCTAATGCTAACATATATATATAAGCGAAAGGGTAGTCTCGGCTGGACTAGTTAAACAGAAAATTTGTTTTCTCGGGGATGCAGCTTTTGGGGACGAATTATACTTCTTTTTTACTTTGTTTGATTACTCTAATCTAGTAATTGTACAATACGGGAACCTCCCATGTAGAACATCATTGGGTGGTAGAGTGGAGTTCTGACATGGGATGTGACCGTATTTACAGTGACAATGCAAATAATGTATTTTATGGAGGCATCTGATTAAAACACCTGTCTTGGGAGTGCCTCTATTGGTGGCAGGTAGAGGCATTTTGAAGAGTTTTCTTCTCTTTGTATAGAACTAAATTGAAATAAAAGAGTAGCTATGGTTGTTTATGAGGGTCACGTCTTTCCTAGTCATCAGTATTTCCGGTAAATTAATTGCTCTGTTGGTTTTTGAAATTTCTCCCGAACCTCCCCTGGAGGAGCACGGTTCGGTAAAGAAGAGTGCTCCAACAGGAGACGTTAGAGCAGATAAATGTCATATATGTTAAGAAATATTTCCTAATGAATTTCATACCGAGTATAAAATTAAAAACCATGGGACACTACAAATACTACCATTCCTTGACAAAAGTCTATGAACACAGAAGGTTGACATTTGTTTCCTTGTTCCATGCAAAAGGTCATGTCAGAGGTGAAATAAGTGAAATGAATAGAGGTTAGGTCGGGTCACGTTGAATCGATTATATCGATTATGTATAAGCAAAGTCTAATTAATGTAATCATAATTAATCACCATCTATTTTCTTGTTCCCATCACTGCTTAGTTTTCAATTGATTCTTCACCTTACATTAAGTTGTGTATTTTTTGATTATACATGTAATATCGAAGTAATTCATATTGTAGTGTGACTGAAGAAGAAATAATACATGGTGAAATACATAGAACAGAAAATCGTGGGATAAACCGCTGGAAGTGTGAAGGGGCAACAGTAGACACGTGTTTCTGACTGTTGGTCGTCATGAGTACGGTGCAGCCTGTTCGAAAGGGTTTGGAACAAGCGATGGAAACCAAACCACAAGGACACCACACAAGGGGCCAACACGCACATTTGCGGTTTCGGCCAGACAGCCAAGGATTGTCGGCTTGTCACGGCGTCACCGCGGAGGCAGTTTTAGCCAACCAAGGTGATGAATCCTTATTAAGGAATGATAAAAATGACAAAAAATGATAATGCGGTGAAATACATAGAACAGGAAAATACAGGTTGTTTGCTTTCTTTATTACTTGCATTCTTTGAGGTTTATAAAGCGAAATTGATTGCATCGATACAAAGAAAATATACTACTGAAATGTGTTACATCTAAGATGGCACATGTGGAAATGAATGAAATGCTAACCTTACCATTAAACTTGACCTTCAATTGGAGCGGAACGTAAACTAAACAATATTGACATAGGACCGTGGAATGACCTGTATTTTAATTACGGTTGGCACCTGTATTGTTGGTGTGATGGTTGTTATTTTGAAATTTACGCGCCCAAAACAAGATGTTAGAATACATGGCGTTTAGGTTCTTGATGTCTGACCTCTTGTTCAATGTGTTCTCCGTATTTAAAATAAAAGTCATTTCTAGGAACGTTCTTTTGAATAGGTTCAGTTCACTCGACAAAATAGTTACTTCGTTAAAGTTTGGATGATGGCCTGTTTCGTGGACGTGTTGTGATAAGGCACATACATATTTTCTTCTATTAATATCGCTTTTATTTGATGTGATACGTGCTCTTTGCCTTTACAGCATTTGGTACTGTGGGTACGTCGAACTCAAAACAATGTCCTGATGAAGTGTACATAACCGACTCTTCGTAACAAATGATTTTTATTGAAACATGGAAAAGGAAGAGAATTTGTCGATAGATTATTGGTCGGCCGTAGGATTTTCCAGAGATTTGATTGTATCACAATCCATTAAGTACCCCTGAGACGTGATCAGTCATTTGACTGCAGAATCATAAAATTATTTTTTTAATAACCTAACACAGAAAGTACTGGTACTAAAATGGAAAAGTAGTTTTGGTACATGCAAATTTTCTACCCGGGTTTTTAAAGTATATTTTAAAATATTAGTTTCGATTAATATACAGGATGTTTGACTGCTATTATGCAGTGAGATTAGTTGTTTTCTAGTTTGAATACTTCCAGCATTGACCTTAAATTGAAAGTTATATTTTCAGTTGTGAGTTCGATCGTTTACGGAAGCGTTACCTTATATATATAAAAAGTAATTTCTCTTTGTTTCAAGACACACATCAAGTGGAGATAGTCCAGTGCTTGGTTCGGTTAGTGCCTGATGACTTTTAATAATAGAAATCGTCATAACCCGCACAAATAAACAAGTAGCCACCGATGTAACATTCAACCTAAGCTTCAGTTTCGGAAAATTGTAAACCTGGGAGACATTGAACAAAGTGTTTGCGTCGGGATATCTCGGATTCGCCCGATTAATATTCATTCGTAATTAACAACGGAGCGATGACGATTATAATTGCGATAAAGTAATTATTCTTCGGGAAGGATTCCATATTATTAATACATGGGCCCCTTTTGGAATTTTTCATCCTTCGTTCCCTCCCTTCCGGTATACATTCCTACAACCACCTCGACACGGTATCAGTTTCGCCACTAATGCCGACATTTATATTTATACTCCTCAAACGATGATGCCTTTATTATATACGACACAGATTAATTTCGTAACATCAAAACGCAGAATTAATATTGCCCCCGCCCACCCCTGCTCCACATTTTGTATTAAATTCAAAGATCTTAATAATAAAAAATAACCTATCATTATAGAAGCCGGCTAATACGTTCCTCCACAGGGCTGTACTTGCCACTTTGCAAAAAATGGAACTTGCAAGTCAAACAGAGCAAGCGACGTTAAAGTTAGATGGAAAGTTTGTTCTCCGTCGGTTTATAGGACAAATAGAACTCTTATTATTATCATCGGGAGTATTTACAGTTGAAATTATTAATCTTGTATTATTTACAAGTTAAAGCAATAACAGACCAAAAAGGTTTTCGTATTTTTAATATTATAGCTGGTTGAATCAATGTGTTTAACAGTTTTATTTTTAAATTTGGCTATACAACTATAATGTCTGTCTGTCCCAAAAGGAAAATTTTGTCATTCTACAAATTCGAACAGACTCGAACTCGACATACTCGAAAAATAAATTTTCTCTAAATATTAATTTTATTATTTATTTCTTATAGTAATTGAGTTAAAATGCGTTCAAAGTATAAAGGGCATGGTGTACCCTCAATTATCTCTAAAACCACTGGACCAAAAATTCTATAAAATTTCCACAAAGTACCTACTTAATTAAATTGTCTAACGGCGTTTTTAAGAGATTTAGAATAGTTGACTGTGTTTGAAAATTATATTTTTTATAGTAAGTATTTTCAAGTTTGTAAGGTCTCTCTCTAATTAACAATTAAACTTTGTATTATTGTGGAGTACGTTACTTTCAGGTAGACGAATGTTAATCAAATGAGGGAACTTGAAATCACTCTACCAAAAATAATGCCTAATTTATCGCTCAGCGGTCTTTTATGAGAAATCGGGATATGTTTCGGGTAGATTTGAGTCTTTTTTTAGCGAATTCTGTGTAAAACGGATTTTTTTTAATAAATAATATGGAGGATTCAGATATATTTTAAGAAAGTATATAAAGGTAGAAGAGATGTCAGGAGTAAACGGGACTTAACTAGCGTTATTCAATCAAGGTGTTTATTGAACATATTGATCAAATGAAGCTGAAATTTGGAACGACCTTAAAAATACACAAAAAACATTTAAACTTAAATTATTGTAAAATTCACCAATGGCTTTTATGGGCGTGTTTTGAAAATGTTAAGTAAGTTTCAGGATATTTTATAGTTTTCAGACTCAAGACAGACAGACAGAAGTTCAGACATAATTGAACAAGTGCAGTTGCAACGTGCCACGATTTCTAGATTTATAAAATCATATTTCTATTCAAATTTAAATTTTGGTAAGACACACCACAATTGTTTTTGAATGGTCCTTGTGAAGTTGAGTGGATTTCTACTATTTTGGTGATGTAGTTTTGAAGTTGCTTGTGCCATTTAACAAATTGGCATACTGTTTGGATAAAGTAGCAGTTGACAATGATCCTAAACATTCATAAAAAATATTCGAATTCAGTGTACTGTAAAATTCACGAATGCTTATTTTTTGAGGTGTTTAGAAACTATTTAATGAGTCTAAGCACCTTGTATACACAAGTCTTTAAGTTGTGAATCTTTATCTATAAAATTGACACGATTGGGTGGGTAGTATACTAACAAATAAAGACAATGCACTAAAGTTTTACCAAACATATTTAGAGTAATGGCCCTCATTTTGAGAGGTTGTAGAATATTAGAGATGTTAACAAATTGAGTCAATCAGTACTTCTGAAATCTGTTGCAATATATTCATCTACTAAGATATGGGGACATAAGTTCAACTACTAACTTATGAGTTGATTCATATTCGTCGATAGGTAAGTTGTAAAAAAGTTTGTCAAAAGTGGGAGATCTGCACATCCAATTTTAGTGTTGCATGGAGTTGTTTTCTTTAGGGTATTAATAGTAAGTAAAAGGCAAGAGTTATTTCACTACGTCGAGTAAATTATTGAAAATATAAGAGAATGGCCATAGTTGATATGTTAATTTGTCAAATATTTAACGGGTCTGTGTACAATTATACTTTTATATCTAAAGGTATACAATTATTCAGATAACTAGGAACACGAAAAAAGGATAATTGCCATTGTTTTTCGGGCACTGCACTATGGAAGATGGGCTTATTAAATTTTAGTCGGTTCAAAACTATTTTAATTCCTGTAATTCAATTTCACTACTATATATGAATTAGGTTTCTGATGATGAAAATAATAACAAGAAAACTTATTAACTACACTTGTTGACATACCCATTATGTTTCGGATAGTAAACCGTCTGTTATCATAGTCAACTTGTAGGAAACCTCATATGGTAATAAGTGTTTTCGTTCTAGATGTATCATATTTCATATTTATTATGTCGTAATGTAAAATAACTTCCTGAAATTCGACTTGTTAGTTAATGAAATCCCGAGGAAGCAATTATATACTTGCAAAACATCTATTAGAAACAAATATCTACACTTTTCGTAATATTGTTATGTAAATATTCGACCTTCCATTTAAATAAAATTAGATAAAATCGAACTAGCTTAAAGTTATATTAAAAATAACAATATTTAGTAATATTTTACTTCAATTGGTTATTCTAAACTTTCAATTATTTATAATATTCTGTTGCAGATACACCAGAAGAAAGTCGTGCTAAACGCAGAGCCATCTAAGAGACAAGTTAGTAAGTATCGTTGAACACAAAACTGAAAAGTCAAAGAACTGTCAATACTAATTTCCAGGGAACTTCACGAACATAAATATATACCTAGACAGCGTTGTGTACAGACTGCTTAAACAGTTCAAATATGCCTACTCCATATCTTAAATAAAGGCCTGAGGCATTTTCAACAGTTTAACAATATTTTATAGCCTAAAAATGAAATATAGTACGACGAAATATTACTAAAAAAAGATACGTTGCAAAACATTATGTTAATTGTAACTATGAATTACTCTTACTGCATATTTATTTTTAATCTATACAAAAATTTTATTTCACCACACTCTGTATATTTTGTAACTTTACATACGAATTGAATGTGATTAAACAAATAAATGCGAATTCATACAATTGACGATATTGATTGCTTTAATTTAAATTGGGATCTTAATCAATCTTACTTAAACAGTAAAATTCCTGACCAACCCATTTTCATATTTTATTAAACAATTTATTTATGAATAATTTCATAATTAGCGAGAGTATTAGTCACTCTAATTCGTGAGTAATCAGCGTGAGTAGTTAGGAAACATTCCTGATACGGTACAAAATTTTGTTGTCAATACGCCCCTGTAGATTTCTTTCCAGAAGGGATGGTATCAGAGATGAGAAATGAGGGATACCGGCATAAGAAAGAATACAGCTACCAAATAATTTTAAACTATAGCTAATCTATTACCCCCTAAGCTTATTATTCGGCTAATAATAAATGGGGACTCATTTATATTCTATTTTAATAATGCTACAGAGCGATTTAATGGTACTTTGTGTTGCAAATATCCACGAAAAAGAGATCGCGAAAGTTGAAGATGGATCATTGTTGTGTTTTGATATTAATGCGGGAGGAACATTGGACATAAAAAAAAGGGAGAGGACGGGTTTCGGTATCGAAAGGGATACCGAAAATTAAAAAATATGAAAAGTTGTAATTCCGTCGCCCGCTGATTGTCCGTGATAATATTTTTTCCTCGGGACCGAAGATGGAAGTTAGAAATCCGCACTTAGCGAAATAATTAAAAGACGAATATATTTTAATTTAGTAAGGACGGGGTAGGACAAAGAGCTCGCCGTGCAGATTTATTCGAAACAAAAACTAACTTTTAAATTAGATGAAAAGCGCAACTTCCATCATAGATATAAATTCACACACAGAGAGAGCAAAGACAGTGTGTCTGTTCCGGGGAATTAATTTATTTTTCTGTGGCCGCACTCTTTTATTTATTCAAAAGGGCGGTACGTTACACGTTAATTGAGAATTATTACAATTATTTCCAGGGGGAAAGAATTTTTGTCGACGCGATTCTGTGAATTTTTCTGCAGGGACATATTGAGTTAATATTCATTATTCGGCTGATTCTTTTTTTTCCATATATTCGCCTCAAATGGCGTGTGTGTGTGTGTATACGAATGTGTACGTGTGCGGATCGGTATGAAGTATGGGATTGTCACCTTAATTACCGGCAAACAAAAATGATTAAAAGAACGTTTCGGTATGATGCAGTAAACGAGATTTATGGTTCGGTCTCCATTTTCTGCCACCTACCCTACATCGGATATTGGAGAGGAAAATGACCGAAATTGCGACGTACTTTATTATTTCTGAAATCACTTTTAGTGATTTATTTACTTCACTTGGAGCCCTCACAGGAGCTAGTATATAAATAAATACCGTTTACGGGAAAAGATTTGTGGACCTGGACTGGAGAGCTTATTTTCTAACAGCGAACTGGTTCGATATGTTTATATACATACTGCAATTAGATGAGTATTTACACTTGTCAAATAGTTAGGTAGTTGAACTTCCACTATAGTTTTTAAAATTATTCCTTTTTTGATAAGTAAGTGCTATCGGTGATTTTCAAGTAATGCCGTTATTTTGTTTAAATCGAAATGGCAATTCCTTTACATAATTTTAATTTACCATAGTATTGTGTTCTTAGTCACTAATAATTTCACAAATGCTGCATAAGTCTAATTTTGAAAAATAAATGTTTGAAATTTGAGCTAACCTAATGCAAAATAATCAATTATTCAGATGTCTGAACAAGAAAAATATCATTTTCTGTAAACTTCCTGACGACATCTAAGACCTATATAAGCCAATAGAGATTGATCTGCGTAGTAAAATTTAACCGGTTAAAACCTAGACGATCGTGTAGAAGATAGATGATAGATGTAACGTCGCGTACGAATCAGAAATTTCGATTGTCTTAGATCGTTATAACTGACCAGCACACTTCACGCGCCAACTTAATATTGCGTGAACATTTGGGAAATGATAACACGTAATTGTAACTTCGGATTTACTAAACTATTTAAATGCAACAACTTAAAATACAACGGAATAGGTGAAGATAGATAATGATTCTCTCGCAGGTAGACGAAAAGTGTTTCTTAAAATAAAACTACTCAAAAATTAGAAACGAGAAACGCGATCTCCGCTTATTGGCCGGTTGCATTGCACTCCTCTTTACTCGTGGCGTATGGGTTGAAAATCACCCCGGTAAAGAGTAGAGGGCGTGCTGACCATTGCTGAAGATCGTCGCTTTCATCTCATATACAGATGGTAAACACATGTTTTAGAAATCGCGACGTACCCTACTTCTTCGAAATGTAATACTCGATTACTTTCCCTGGAGGGTCTTTGTTACCCTTAAGGCTCATTGTGGACTTGACTTGTGTTTATAGCAAATAAATCTCGAAGAAGTATTGGGTACTCGAGGTGACAGCAATATCGACCTCGGTACATCATCATCGGTTCAACAATAAATTAAAAATGTCACTTATCTGAGACGAAACAATAAAATCCACCTTTTTGACCCAGCGAAATCGATGTTGGGATTTTATAGAAAAATTGAAGTGCAATAAAATTCATTTTTTAGTTTCTTGCTAATATTGAGAAAAGTAATGAAGGGATCGTTATACGACCAATTGGACTTTTGTAGAAAATCATAGAACCTAGAAAATTGTGTACCTACTATAGAACACGACCAGACAATTTTTCACTGTGAAAATTCGGAATAACACCCAAAGAATTTACCTTTTTTGAAAAATTAATAATATCTTAAAATTTTAGGCTGGGAAAACTACCATCTGGGAAATGATAGATAATAATATTGTAACGTTTTTACTATTTGCTATAACTAAACACTACCCGATTTGTACTAATTAATTTATTTCTTACACAACACAACACTTACAATCTAACTATTAATTTATATTCGCACACAGAGATGTTTATTTATTTAACGCGCGCGGTCTCTCGCCCGAATGTTTACACAACGGTTCTTCAAATGTCTCGCCTTGGGTCCGGCATTCCTTATAGACCAGGTATAAGCCTTCTGGAACTTTCGCGATAATCGCTAGAATATTCGATTTTCCAGGAACCCGTTATCGCATCGAACCTTCTCGGCTCTTCGACCGTCGGCTTCGACCCGTCCTTCCCGGGATCGCAATTCGGCGAACTTGTGTAGCTCCCGGCGTGTTTATATCGCGGCGAGTCGTTTCGTTACAATATGTAATTTATGTGCCCGGAAGACGGTTTCAAGCCAGTGCGCACTTTTTTCACAATTGCGTTATAAACATTGACCTTTAATCTTGTTTGACGGATCAAGTCATTCATAAATCGCTTTGGAAAGCAATCAATCATAATTTTTCAGGAAAAATTGAATGTATCGCATTGGCAACAGCGCAGGCATCCTTTACCATAACAAATTATGAAGTGGCATGTGGTGCGGCTCGTTATTTTTATATATTAAATTGTACATTTTATTGACTTGGAATGTGCGAATTAACATCGATTTTATGTATTGGTGAAATGAGAATGAAGATGAAGATATTGTTCCGAAAGTGTGTAAAGAATTCCTAAAAAACAAGAAAACCGCAAAATAATGCCGTGTATCCTATTGGCAACAATGCACAAACGTACTGAATTAATATGAATGAGTAAAGAAGCCGCCACTCGAAACGGAGTACGCCGTAGTAGGGTAACGTTGCCAATACCCATTTTATCTTTTCCGCTATTTTCGCTAGTTTAGTATCGTCGTACTGTGTCTTCCGTTGCTTTCTGTCAGTTTACTTATTTACATTAGGAAAATATTTCCACGACAAAGATAATTTTGTATTATATAATAAAAAGTTGAACCACTTCGCGCCAAAGGCGTCTCTTTTCATAGGAATAGTATCATTTCGGAGAAATTCGCGTTGTTTAAAAACTTTTATGTAGGGAAAAGTGTAAACATAGAAAAATTACTGGACGTATACCTACATATTTAAGTAATTTTTTTCACTAAATACTCAAGTTTTGGTAAAAAATGTAATACGTCCTGTATTCGTTGAAGAGCTAAGAGTTCACCTGGCAACCGCGTGGGAGAATCTATTTATCATTCGAGATGTTGGATTGCAAATAGTGTGCATTCTCCGGGTCTAACTTGATTAAAGGTCAATGGTTATAAACAATTTTCGCACATTTTCTTGCAAAATGTGTAAATTTATGGGAAAATGTTTTTTTTTTAATTCTGCAAGGTGCATTATATATACGAAATCAGTTTCTTTAAAACTTACATCTTGGATTTCCACCTAGGAAGTGCTACATGTACAAAAGAAGGCCCTAAAATTTGTTCTGAACGCTCGAAATCGCTTTAAAAGGGGATTATTTTCCCCCACCACAGCTGCCCAAGGCTGCCTCCAATACTATTTCAAGCGCTTGGAGCAACTTTTAGGGCCTCTTTTTGTACGTTTTCCACTTCTTATTTGAAAATGCAAGATATTTAAAGGTACTGGTTTGTAATCTAAATTGCCGCTTGCTGAATTAAGAAAGATTAATTTACCATAAATTCACACATTTTGCAAGAAAAAGTGCGAAAATTGTTTATAACGCAATTGTGCAAAAACTGCGCATCGGCCAGAAATCATCTTTCGCCCACAAAAATTACACACTAATCTATAATTTTCCCCAAGATAGTTTTTCCAGCCTCAAACATTGTGTAGGTGTGATAATTCCCTACACTAGTCCTATGGGTCGTATAACGACTCCTCCATTACAGTTCCAAAACTAATAAAATGAATTTTTTGCACTTTACTTAGTTTATAAAAATCCCAACACCGATTTGGCTTGGCCAAAAAGGTGGGTTTTCATCTATGAACTATCTTCTACGCAATAGTATAGTTTTTCAGCCGATAAATTTTAGTGTGAAAATGTATTCGTTTTTAGCTCTATTGGTTGGCTTATTAAGGAACCTAAGGAGGGTTCCGCTGGTTAAGGCTATAAAGAGAAGGATTTCAATGAAATTTATTAGACAAGTTAACGCAAGTATACTCTGTGGGGTGGGCTCAGGGCGTCTATGGAGCTAGAAATTATTCAATATGTACTATAAGAATATCTATACTTTTGAAACGACTGTTTAACACAGAACTTTTGGCAAAATTGATTATCATTATCATGCTGAATCAACATATAGTTGTGATGTTATGGTTCGGCGGTGTGAACTTTAGGGCTTAGGTAACCTTAACTTTAGGGAGAAGGTAAATCCATAATTAAGGTATGGTTGTAGAGCGAAACTTATCTTTATTACTCGACCGTTCGGTCGCAACTCTTCGTCGTTTTACAAGTAAGTATTATTTACAAAAATTGCATAGTTAACAGTTTAATATAAATTGTTAACAAATTCGTTTAACTAGGTGAAAGTGCAGTGGACTTGGTCGAGTTCATTATTCCTTTATTGTTATTGAATTATTAATTAAAGTCAGCTAAATTAACGTATTGAAACAAATGTTGATACTTAGTGAAATTCCATTACACCTTCCCCTTTTACAAGAAAAAAAAATTTAATTTACTTAATTAACATTTTTTTTTATTCATGATACAATTTCACTCTATTTTTATGTAATTCAACTAACTTATTATCTATACAAACAATCAAATTTACCCCTTTATCCTCTAGTACAACATACGGTCCCTTAAAAATATTTTCACTTTTATTTGTTGATGTATTTTTTATCAAAATTTTTGTTCCCGGATTATAATGAATAAACTTACATTTAATATCATATTCCCGCTTACGATTTTCTTTCGATGTCACTAAATTTTCTCTAGCTTCTTTATTAGCCAATTGGATTCGGTATTTCAATTCGACTGGATAATTATCAAAATTATACATGGGGTCTACTGTACTACTTAAATTTGATGATAATTTGCAAGATTTTCCAAAAACTAATTCATACGGTGTATATCTGGTTTCTGAGTGAACGCTGGTATTATAAGCAAAACACCAAAATGATAACCAGGAACTCCATGTTTCAGGATGGTTTGACGCATGAATTCGCAAAAAGTTTCCCAAAGTCTTATGAGAATTTTCAATCGCTCCCAAAGTTTCGTGGTGATATGCCGTAGAATTAAGTTGCCTTATATTTAATATTTTGCATGTGTCTTTAAAGATGTTCGACAAAAATTCAGTACCCTTATCGGTCAAAATTTCGTCTGGTACTCCGTACCGTAATATAAAATTTTCTACAAAGGCTCGTGCAACAGTTTCGCTTTCTTTATTTTGTAAAGGGTAATACTCTACATATTTACTTAAATCGCACTGTAAAGTTAATATGTATTTATTATTATATTCATCAGTTTGCAAGGGCCCGACAATGTCTAAAAGTATTTTACTGAACGCTGACGACGCAGTGGTCGTTATTGTCAAGGGTTGTGGTTTTATAATAGAATATTTTCCTTTTTGACATAGTTCACATTTTTCGATAAACTTGGAAATATCTTTATGCATATTCGTCCAATAATAATACCTTTTGATGTTATTATAGGTGCGATTAATCCCAGCATGTCCTCCTGTAGGAAGCATGTGGAAATCATTAATAATTAATTTTTGAGTTTCCTTATCATCAATCCTTCGTACCTCTTTTAGAATTGCTATTTTAATACCAATATTTTTAATACTATTTGGAGTACTCCGTATCTCTTCTAATAGTTTTTTATTACCGTCGACTTTAAATATTATTAATTGCGCAATGTTAAATTCTTCATATATCTCTTTCAGGGCTCTCAACGATGGTCCTAAGATATACGTTGATCGAGGGGCCTGTTTAATATAAATTATCTTACGTTTTTTATTATACATGATGTTTTCTTTACATATAAAGTTTTCTTTACATGAGGAGTTGCAACTTTTTTTTGATTTTCATTGAATTCGGTATCGGTGATAACCCGCAATTCTACAAATTCTGGAGGAGGTCTAATAATCTCAACGACTCCAGGGTGATCAAGCCTGTTATCGTTATTAACATTAGTAGAAGTATTGGTGGTAAGGATATTTTTATTTGATTGCATTCTGGTCATTACGAACATGCTTGCTTGCTTTAGATCATCTGAGCTTAAGATGATCCTTGATAACGCGTCTGCTGTGACATTATCTTGGCCTTTTATATAATGAATGGTGAATTTATATTCCTCTAGAGTCAATCTGAATTTTGTTAATCGGCTACTTGGGTCTGCTTTCTTAAATAAAAAAATGAGAGGTCTGTGGTCTGTATAAATTTTGAATTGTTTGCTAAATAGGTAGGGCCTAAATTTTTTCACAGCCCATACTATTGCTAGAAGTTCTTTTTCTATAATAGGGTAGTTTTTCTCCGCGTTATTAAGGGCTCTACTGGCATAGGCTATTGGCCTATCATCGGAGTTGGATAAAACGGCACCGATCGACAGTGCGGATGCATCCGTTTTCAAAATAAATTCATTTGACTCAGAAAAGTCGGGATATGCTAAAATAGGAGGGTTAGTTAACAACGTCTTTAAAGTTTCAAAAGCGATTTGACATTCTTTTGACCATTCAATCTTTACTCCTTTTTTGACAATCTGTTTAAAGGTGAAGTAATTTCTGCAAATTGTTTTATAAACTTCCGATAGTAATTAGCGAACGCTACAAAACGTTTGGTTTCATTAGCGTCTTTTGGTACAGGATATTGATGCATTGCTTTAATTTTCTCCGGATCTGGCAGAATACCTTCAGCCGAGACAACATGGCCTAAAAACAATATCTGTTTTTTTAAAAAATCACATTTGGCAGGATTTAATTTTAAATTCAATTCCCGTAATCGGCTTAATACCTTAATTAAATTTTGATTGTGAGTAACTAAATTTTGTCCAAATACTATTAAATCATCCAAATAAATGAAGCAATTTTCATAATTCAATCCGGACATTGCTACTGTCATAGCTCTCGAGAAGGAGCTAGGGCTGATTTTTAGTCCCATAGGCAGTCTGGTCATTTGAAATTGTCCTTGGTCTGTCGTAAAAGCTGTATAGGGTCGCGATTTTTTGTCTAGATTAATTTGGTAATAGCCTTGGTACAAGTCTAAATGCGAAAAGTATACTGACCCTGCTAATGAGTCGAGTATTTCTTCTATGTTAGGCAGTGGAAATTTATCGTTTTGAATTCTTTTATTTACTTCCCTATAATCAATGACAACTCGAAATTTTTTATTACCGGCTTTATCCTCTTTTTTTGGAACTATTAAAAGTGGCGATGACCATTCTGACCTAGATGGTTCAATTATTCCGTCTCTTAACATTTTGTTTACCTGACTGTGAATTTCGGTTTTTTGAAAATGCGGCAAACGATAGGGTTTAATATATGACAGTGGAACGTTTTGTTGTAATCTTATTTCTTGAGTATTAAGATGTGATACTGTAAACTGATCACCTTCGCAGTAGAAAACGTCAGCAAATTTTGCAGAAATTTTTTGTAATGAGTCCATCTCTTCAAACGATAGACCGTCGGTTTTTATTAAGTCTAAAATTTTATCAACTCTTTCAACGCTATTGGATACGGCTGAAAAACTGTAAATGTGAAAATCTGAAACATCTTTGTAAGATGGGCAAAAATTTTTTATCCTAATTTCTTCTTCATTGACGTTAAGTATTCGAATAGGAATTTTATTGTCAACAGGTTTGACAACCAATCCCCCTGTAAACACACCTTCGCATAATTCTTCCGGCATAATTACACATTCGTTGTCGGTTTTAACAGGAAAATAATTAATGATTTCACATCTTGGAGGAATTATGGTAAAAATGCTGTGCTCTGATTCTAATGGTATAATTATTTTGTTATTATTGTGTATGATTGAAAATTCGAATTTTTTATAATTCAAAACAGCTGAATAGTTAATAAAGAAATCCGAACCGATAATATCTTGTACACTACTTTCAAAGTCGGCCACGACTTGGAATTCATGCTGAATTGCATACTGACCTATTTCTAGCGAAATATTAGTACTTCCTAACGTAAATACAGATCCACCAACACCTGTTATTTTAGTTTTAGCATTTTTGTTGATCTTTTGACCCTCGTTTATATGTGACGCAAAAATCACACTTAAAGAAGCACCAGTATCAAGCAAAAATTTTAAGTCTTTCATACCATATCTCATACGCACGAAATTTAAACCATTCATACTCAAGACATTACTACTTTCATTACTGATCAGAGGTTTGGACTCGAAAAAACCGTGTATCAAAATTATTATTGGAACCTGTTGGGGTGGAAGCTTCTCTTTCGCTATTTTCCATAAAATATGACCTGTGAGTTTGATGATTAACAGATGGACGATTACTATAAGCTGGCCTTCTTATACCATTGTTATTAAAGAAAGCACATCCTCTGTTGTTATAGCCTCGATGTTGATTTTGATTAAAAGGGCTTCGATTTGAATTTTGATTTATTTCGCGTGAATTTTGAAATATTCTACCGCGTGTATTATTATTATTACGATTAAAACGTGTAAAATTCACCCGTCTACTGTTATTAAATGAACGTTGCGCTCTAGAGAAGTAAACTTGCTGGTTTTGAAAACCGTTTCTAAAAGTTTCTTCTTCTTTTGCTCCTGTAATGGCTTCTCGAAGTGTTTGATAATTTCTAGATTTTATTATGATTTTTAAATCGTTGTCACGTAACCCGTTAGCAAAGGCATTGATTGCTAACTTTTCATTAGTGTTTGCCAAAATACGAGTCTCCTCGTCATTATTTGCTTCGGTTATCGTAAGATTTAACATAAGTTCTTCGATTGATTTACCGAATTGATCTTTAGACTTACTATTCTGTTTAGCATTGTGCAGTTGATTAGAGAGTGCTGCAGCCGATTTTTTACTTAACAAGTGTACTTTCATGTCACTAATTAATCCCTCAACATTCTCATAAGATTTCTTTAGGCGAATTTTTGCGTTTTGCGAAAGTCTTGCTTTCAATACAAAAGTTATCAAAGATTTTTGACTGGCAACGTTAATGAAACTATTGTAAAGTTCAATGGCATCGATAAGTTGCTTAACAGAATCCTCTCTGTCGTCCATTAGCGGCAACAGACTCGCAGCGGTTTTTAAATCAAAATCCCCCATTATGTTTAATTTCTGACCTTCGTTATCGTTATCACTATCTAAACTATCTAACCTACTTTTCAATAACCCTCTTATTTCATCAAAATGTAAACTTATAGCCTCAGTATATTTTTTAGCTTTTTCTAATTCTACACTACTCTTATCTGATTGATTAAAACTTTCCCTAACTTCATTATATTCTTTCTCAATCGCGTCCAAATAGCTTAAATTTTGATGAATTACCTTTAAATTAGTACGCCTATCCTGATTATCTTTTTTTCAGCCTACGTAGAAATACCTTCAATTCCTCATATATATTAGTGAATGGTTCTATCCTAGACATCACTTGTAGCCTCTTCTCATTTTGCTCACGTAGTCACTTATTTACACCTATTCACTCCGTCACTTATTCACTTCACTTATCTCCTGGTGGTGATAGCATCCTCCGGCTTAGACCTGTTGTCGGCTCCTTGATACTTCTCTCCGAATTTTATTCTCCAACATTCTCCTTAAACGTGCAATTAGGTAAAGCACTACTCCAACGACGACCAAGACAAAAGCGGTTGTGCCCAGTATTTCTCCAACAGAACCGTTGATTGTATTCGAAATACCTCCACTGTTTCCTCCTTGGGTAACTATCACTTCTTCTTTGGATTGACTGCTTCCCATTTTGTACGATGTATCACTTATACGTATCCTTTAGTCGAAACCACCTGCTTTCTGCCACTTATACTACTTGGTTCGAAGTCGCAGGATCGCCATGTGATGTTATGGTTCGGCGGTGTGAACTTTAGGGCTTAGGTAACCTTAACTTTAGGGAGAAGGTAAATCCATAATTAAGGTATGGTTGTAGAGCGAAACTTATCTTTATTACTCGACCGTTCGGTCGCAACTCTTCGTCGTTTTACAAGTAAGTATTATTTACAAAAATTGCATAGTTAACAGTTTAATATAAATTGTTAACAAATTCGTTTAACTAGGTGAAAGTGCAGTGGACTTGGTCGAGTTCATTATTCCTTTATTGTTATTGAATTATTAATTAAAGTCAGCTAAATTAACGTATTGAAACAAATGTTGATACTTAGTGAAATTCCATTACATAGTGAACAATTTAAGCTGGGGTAAAAAACAGATTGAGTACCTATGAGAGTCAGAATCTTAAAAAACTCATGGTAAAATTGACTAATATGTAGAGGTTGTCATTCACTACATCTCATGGTATTTTGTTATGCTGCAAGAACGTTCCGTTTACTTCAATGATTTATAACGGTTTTTGAGAAGATCATTTAATTCAATGGCATAAATTATGATTGAACGCTATCCGAGCATGGTAAATATTTTTTCAATTATTCCTACTGGAGTATTGAGTTTGATTCTTTAAATGATCATATTTCATACTTAATAAGAGAGACTTAAAAATAGGACTGCATATTATGGCAATGTGTGTTGTACCTGATTACAAATACTATAGTGCAAGTAAATCTGGAACTATTTCCGGTTTAAAAAAAAGAGTGAAAAGGAATGATGGACTTTTTTTAGAGGTCAAGTAATAATAATGATTCTCCTTCTAAAGAAACCATTTTTGAACCTTTTTGTTTACTTACAGGAGAAAATTTAAACATCCCAACTTGATTTCCTCAGTTTTGCCAGTAGTTTTGCTTGTCTTTTCTTAAACAAAGGGAAGAAAATGAGTAAATATAGCTTAAAAATGTGAAGCGCAACCTCTAGAAATAAGGGACCTACATCATTTGTTGACGAAAGTTTGTTATTCATACTTTTCTTCTCATATATACATTCCAATGAACCATCGAAATATTTTTTTCACCATTTTGATCAAATTCAATTTTTATAAGCAACGTCATAAGAATTCCCACAAAATGCCACCAACAACATCTTTAAGTATGTTTTGAATTTTTTGTCTATTACGATTTTTTTAATCTTTGATATAATGGAGTTTAGTTTAAGTAATTTTACTTTCTTTTATATTGGTGGACACAGTCCTAGAGAGGGCTGAGTCCACTCTAGCACGTTTGCAGCAATGTCCGAAGAGGTAAGCCGAGGCAGGCCACTACGACGCTGTCTCTTGTGCTCAAACGAGGGGGAATTTAAGAGCAAATGCTGTGTACCGTTTTCCTACCTATAGAGCCAAGACTTTTACACTTACACAGAAATCAGCAAACAAACTGAGAAAAACACAGCGAGATATGGAACGGTAAGTGTTGGGAATAACCCTTCGAAACGAAGAAATACGCCGCAGATCAGGGGTATATGATATTGTAGAAAAGATCACCACCTTAAAGTGGAGCTGAGTAGGCCACGTAGCAAGAACAGCGGATGGAAGGTGGACAAAACGGATCTTAGAATGGAGGCCCAGAACAACTAACAGAAATCGTGGACTTCCATCAACTAGATAAACCGACGATTTAAAGAGAGTCGCTGGCAACTGGATGTCGAGGGCTCAAGATAGAGGAGAGTGGATGTTAATGAGGGATGCCTATGTTCAACAGTGGACGCGAGTGGCTGCATGATGATGGTCCATTAACACGGCTAGTCCCTTTGAGATTTGTGGAGGATTTTCGAAGGAGCAGATCCTACCGCGTTCCGCTACGAAGAGTTGCCTTTTCCTGGTCAGTGAGCTGGTTGCTTCAGGAGCATGTGTAGTGGCTCCATGCCGGCGAGGTACTTGAGTGCCAAAATTGGCGATGGACTGGCGTCGCTAGTCATATGTGTTTGTACGTCTCCTCTAAATTTCGCCCGCAATTTTGAAGCCGTCGACAGTGACGCACTTTGCTAACTGATAATAGACCCATAATTCTACCCGGGGTGCAATATCGCGTAGTATATGCAATTAATATTGTCCGATTTCAAGCTTCAACGCTTCCCGACGGCCTATAGTCCGATAAAAATTTCCAAAGTGAGGTAATTTTTAAGTCTACACGAAAACCTTTTACATTTATGTTTTCGACCCTCAGGATTCCGAATCTGCAAAAATTTTTAACCTCAATTCAGGGGAAATGGGTCAAATCTCAAAAAAAAGGGCGAAAATCACGTTTTTCGCGAATTACTTGAAAACTACAATATGTAGCACAAAAAAAATACTACCATCGTGTTTGGCAGGCAATTTTACATCGACATAGCACTTTTCTTTTTCCAAATTGAACAAGTATCTCTCAAATTATTAAGGTTTAGAAGAATTTCCGCAGCCGCGAAAGGGGAAGTGTATCTTGCGTGCGGACGGATTGGAGGGGCATGAATACGTGCACAGTGCACAGATGGTAGGTAAATACATTATAAATATTACGTTATGTTACCGACTGGCCCGAGCTTATTTCACTTGACAGTAAGTATATATATACTTACTATCTTTTCATTAAACTGTTGTTTAACACCTTGTTTTAAATTGTTTCACATTGGGGAGGAAGGTTAACAAGAGTGTAAAAATAGTGTCACGTAATTTTTGAATTTTCTCTAATGATATTAATTAAGAGCTGGGTACATCAAAAAATTTGAATACTAATATCAAAATCATTACCAATTAATGTAATTAGAAGGTGTATACGTACTTACTATTTTAGAACATACAGTACAAAATAAATTGTAACCATCCCACTTCACCTCAGTATATAGAGAAATTAATAAAACTTGCGGTGCACGTCATCAAAATTTATGACGTCACCACGTCGCCATGTTGACACAGCATTTTTTTTTATTTGACATGACTGTTGGTTTGGCTAGAACATTTATAACTGAAAAGTATTCATTTTCTTCGTCCTTCAAGAATTTTGCTTTGAGGTTATTGTGAAATTCTTAAATAATTAAAAATACATAGGTATTAGTATACACCAATAATTAAGAATGAAATAGATCATAATGTGTTAGGATGAGTTAGAACATGGAATTTACTCATTTAGTCAGTGTGATTTTATTAGTATTACTATACATTTACATTATACATATTACATTATACACTATTATGCTATTATACAATTATTTACAAACAAAATAGATATTAAGATATTAATATATTAATTATATTAGAAGTAATTCTTAATTACAAAAACATTTATATACACTAATTATAATTCAAATATGATCATGTGTTCTAGGATGAGTAAGGTATATGGAATTTACTCACTTAGTCAGTGTCATTTATAAGTTTTTCTAATTTGCCAGTATGCATTCTTGTTATTTGAATTACATATCTGCAAGTGCTTTGACTTTATGCGTTACTTTGTTATAAAAGCTCACTGTCCAGCAAAGACCACAGGGAGGTGTGGAGGTGTGGAACAGTGGAACAGGAAGTGTACACTTTCATATAAAGAGAAACCCAGTAGACTTGGCACAGCACAGAAAATACAAAATTGAAATTGAATTGTTCACCGAAATGACCTACAATATAATATTAGGTAATACAAATACAGATGAGAAAGAATAGAGGGTAATACAGAACAAATTAACATGTGAGAAACAAACAACGATAAAGGAAGTAAAGTATCTGCTGCCAGAATATATGTGGCCATCAATTGAAACAAAGAAACCCAATTAAGCCTAGAATTAAAAAGAATGAATAGAGAATTTTCAAATATAACTTAACTTTTGAGCAATTAGAGGAAACAACTACTTCGAGGGCAAATACCCCTACCGACATTGAATTACACCCCTAACTTCTCTCACCTGAACTCAGTTTAACACCTCAGTGATTTTTTATAAAGAATATATTTTTCTGGATTAAAGGTGCATTTTTCTTTATAATAAATAGAGAAGTATGGAGGTCGGGACTGACATCGTTGTGAAAACTATAAGTATAGAGCCAAAAATATTAAGGAATACAGTAGCAAATAGAAGAAAACAAACAACAGTAATAGATGACAAATCCAAAACAGAAGAGAAATATTTACACCTCTGAAAATGAAATGGAAACACTGCTCTGAAGATAAGCTACAAACTACAAGTATGATTAAGATTGTATTAAGAAACATCGCAGAACATTTAATAGGCGAAGAACAAGTGGATTTCCGTAAAGGCAGATCAACAGTCGACGGAATTTTCACGTTACAACAAGTAATGGAAAAACGCAGAGAATTCAACAGAGAAACCCACATTTGCTTTATAGATTTCGAAAATGCTTTCGATAATGTAAACAGGCAATATCTCTGGACTATTATGGAGAGAAGAGGCTACCCTAAACACTTAATAAACACAATCAAGAGTTTATATAGACATACTCGAATATTATTAGAACTAAATGGAAAACTGCCAGAAGAAGTAAAAACCAATAAAGGACTTCGTCAGGGATGCTTCCTTTCACCAACCCTTTTCAATATATATATATAGACGATATAATGCGCAAATGGAAAAATAGATACGTCGAAGGAATATACCTGGATAGAGACACAATCTTTAACTCCCTTTTATATGCTGACGACCTGGTACTAATTGCAGAAACAGAAGATAAACTACAGAGAGGCATATACCAACTCCAAAACATTTGTACTGAATATGACATGAAAATAGCTACAAAGAAAACAAAAACAATGGCCTTCTTAGGGACAGATACAATAAGATCTAAAATAGTTATTTATGATAGGGTAATTGAACAAATAAAACATTTCCAATATTTGGGATGTGATCTATCGTATGACTACAGTATAGACGTAGAACAAAAATTAAACAAATTTAGTAGAATATGTGGAACTATTAGCAGGTGCCTAAAACATAAAACGAGAACAGACACACAGCTGAAATTTTACAAAACTATTGCAGTGCCAACCCTCACGTATGGCAGCGAAATTTGGACAACAACAAAGAAACAAGAGAGCCAGATTCAGACGCAAGAAATGAAGTTTCTGAGGAGAGTCAAAGGATGCACAAAAAGAGACAGATTTAGAAATGTAGACATCAGACGGGAATTAAATATATATAGTGTTAATGATGTTATAAAACAATATAGGGAAAACTGGAAGGAACATCTTCGCAGGATGGATGAAAACAGGTTGCCAAGAAAAGCCTTCAAATATAGATGTAAAGGAAGAAGAAGCGTTGGGCGACCACGCAATAGATGGGTACCGTAACAGGCAAAGTGCCTAATACTTGTAGTGAAGACGAAGACGAAGACTACAAGTATGATATAAGAACTGATCTGCAACATTTGGATCAAGAAAGTGTACACTAAATTGGCCGGTGTAATTGGATCGAGAGGCGTAGAGACATTGTAGGGAGGTGCATGTCACTCTATGGCCATATTGTTTAGCCATCTGATCCGTTGGGTATTTTTTTCCGGTTTATTTCTAGAAAAAAAATAAATAAACACAAAAGTTTTCATTTCATTACTACTTACTGATTAACAATTTGAAGTAGTTCACTCTTCAACATTGTACTTTCAAATTGAAAGTTATGTTTTATAAGCCAATCCTTTATAACAGGCTGTGTCGATCCACTTGTCGGAACCTTATCTACCAATGTACTGTGGTACGGTGCGTTGTCCATAATAATAACTGACGGTTCCTCCAAGTTTTTCAAAAGTTGATTCTCAAACCACAGCAAAAAGTTGTTTTGGTTCATTTCCCCATGATAGTCACCTTTGGATTTAGAGGAAAACACTAATTCAGCCCTTCGTGGATTATCCTTACTCCATTTGAAACCAATATCTCGTAAAAGGGTACGAGGTGATGATTTACATCCCTCAAAGAGCTTCATATTCTCAAGTTTTTAATGAATACTTTCAAGAGTAACAGTTTTCTCTGAAATAATTACATTAAATTATCACTCATTGTATATTGTATATGGTGAATACAATCAACGATACAATGTAAAAAATCTTTTTTACTTCTTTCATACAGTTCGTAAATTTGATTGCGAATAGAGGCAATATCAAGGTGATTTTGATTCGTGACTCGCATCACATGTGGGCGGTTTTTCTTCGGCGACTTTAACACCACATCACTCTTCACTTTTAGCGAGATTCTACTCACAGTACACACACTGATCTTCAGTGCAGCTGAAACACGCTAATAATATTTCAAGTAAGGACCATAGAAGCTTAATATCCAATAGTATCGATACTTTACCTCTCTAATGCAGCTTAACGGCAATAACGGGCTCCCATGATCTCGATCCAGTTCAAAGTAACTGATTAGAGACGAGACCAGTTGCCGACACCGACTATTCAATGGTTTAGGCATTTTATTGCAGTTCCTTACTCTCGAAAACACTCAAACACGGATTTAATTTCAAATATTTCGAAGTATAACCTCAAAATCATAACAAAACTTTCGTGCCAATACGTGAATCGTCCGGCAACCACGCCCATGGGTACCAACTTATATTTTATCGGCTAACATTCGACAGTGTGCTATCTCTTTTTAACTGGGATAATAGTGCGCTCTGTTTAAAGCAAATTTTTATCTTATACCAACGGCAATTGGCAATGAATTTGACATCATTGATGACGGCACCGCAAGTTTTATTAACTCTTCTATATAAGGTATATTATCCACAATTCAATTAAAGTTTTTGGCTATTTAAGTTTTCAAAATTGTGGTTCCCGTGGCTGTTCGCTATACAGAGGTTTCGGTTTCACTGTATGTCCAAAACATGAAAGTGAACTTGTCATCATTATGGGAGGCCACAGACATAGTATAGTACGAGTATAGTACAGTTTCCTCTCGTATCTCTTCCTACAGTTTTTACCATATATATTTATGTATGTATTTTTGTATTTGTATTTGTATTTTATAATTTAATTGGCAGTTCCATAGCCTAAAACTTCACTAAAATCTATTATTCATTTGTGTGCTATTAATTGTTTTAATGAGTTTCTCAATTAAATATGTTTGTTGATTTTATGCTTTTTAAAAAGTAGTTTAAATAAAACTTAAATTCATCACTCTCAATATTTATGTGCTATTCCAAAGAGTAAAAGAATCTTCATACTTAGGGCCTTGTCCCACCAAAGCGGAGCAACAGCGACGCGACAGCAACGCGACAGCGACGCGATGTCGCCACCGTGTTTCTTTCGTGTTGAACCTATAGTTTCTATACATAGCATACCCACCAACGCTACAGCAAACAAACACCCAAGCTATCGTGTCGCTGTTGCTCCGCTTTGGTGGGATAAGGCCCTTACTTTTTCCTTTGTCGGTTTTGGGTATCAACTTCCTTTTCAGCACTAATTTCAAAAGCTTGATAGATATTAAAAAAGGTTTCACAAATTCACAAGATTTTAATACTTTCTTATTTAATATTGCAAAGTCGATTGAGTAGCGCAAAACGGCAAAACGGTGCAGACTGCAGACCACGCGTTGAAAAACAAATAAACAAATAATGCACACGTCAAGCCAAGCGCGAAGCGCTGTGGGGGAACGCACACTACATCTATAAATTTCCCCTCTCGTGGCTGGCGAAATTCTTAAAAACCTTAATATTTTGAGAGATACTTGTTCAATTTGGAAAAAGAAAAGTGCTATATCGATGTAAAATTGCCTGCCAAACACGATGGAAGTATTTTTTTCGTGTTACATATTGTAGTTTTCAAGTAATTCGCGAAAAACGTGATTTTCGGTCTTTTTTTTGAGATTTGACCCTTTTCCCCTGAATTGAGGTCAAAAATTTTTGCAGATTCGGAATCCTGAGGGTCGAAAACATAAATGTAAAAGGTTTTCGTGTAGACTTAAAAATTACCTCACTTTGGTAAGATTTTATTGGACTACTATTTAAGTTACCAAAAGGTTGCTGTTAGCTTATAGAAAGAGTAGCAAGTAGTAAGATTCCCCCCTCTTTCACACCCTCTCTCTCTCTCTCTCTCCCTCTTTACTGAATATCGCGCGTAAAACTGAATGCTCCCACCATAAAGCGAAACAAACGAATAACGCTATATTGGTATACATATTCTGTTGGGCAACGCCTACGAACACTGAATACGCCCTGTTGTGTTATATGCTTCAAGACTAAGATAAGCAAACTGTTGACATACCTCACATCAACGTACAATTTTAATACATTGGATCCATTTTAATTGTATGCATTTTCGTTTATTTGCCCTTGTATTTCCATACTCCCATGGTAATACGTAAGAGTCATACTAACATAACTATTTAACTATTTAGTTAGGGAGAAAACATTTAATGGCATTTACATGAATCAAAACAGGTGTGATTTTCATGGTCTTGAGGTGTTAATTAACGTATGCAAATCAATATCCCAAAACGCTTTAGTAAAAAAAGTCTAAATCTACCAGTGTGCCACATATACTGAATCAAATATTGCATAATAATAATTGTTCCATTTTTTAATAACCCCAAGTCAGTGGTAAACGTGGAATGTATATCACGTCGTAAAATGCTGAAAAATTAAAGTGGCGTTGTGGTAATACATACTTTGCTACCTCTTCAGGATTTACTTTTTAAGTTTACACTTAAACTTTTATATCTTCGTGTAAAAAACGTTGTTACCCTACTCAGTAACAATAATTTTGAAACTTCTAGAAATGTTTCATTTCAAAATGCCGTTTTCCATCATTCCACAGGAAGGGTTCAGATTTCCCCAGATAATATCTTTTACTCTGTTTACTCTGTGTGCCAAACATTGTAATTACAGTTACTACAATTTCAAACTTTCGAAAAATATTCAATGGAAAATGCATAATTCCTAATAAATCCCAAGGACCTTTTACCAAATTTTCTGTATACACCATACACCTTCAACTCATCGAGCTATATACACTTAGAAATCCTTCCACCCTTCGACGTCGGCCCCTCATCGATGAAATATAGCCATAATTTACTGAACCCGTTATAAATGAGTCGATAACGAAGAGAGAGCACTCTCACATTTAGTCACATTCTAAGAACCGATAATATCATCGAGAGTCTTGTGATCTTAATGCAAATGGGTCCGACCATATCGCACAATGGACCATTGATGAGAGCCAATAAATCAGGGGATATGCAAAGTATTAAGGGATGGCGATAATGGGGAGGAAGGTCGGGATGAGCGCGGGATCCGTGTTAAGGGATATATAACTTCGATTTCGGATGACACACACTCCGAAGATGGAATTTTGAAATCTCTGACAATCGTTATAAGCTGGTAATCGAACCAATACATACTGGTATCACATTTTAAATTTGTATTTTGTGAAAGTGTTCTACGTGAAGAGTAGACTTAAAATGCAATAATCACCTTACCACAACAAGGTGTAGCCCACATTCACAATAATATATAAGACTTGTCGATCTTAGAAATAGCTTGAACATTAGCATTAAATAAAATGCATTAGTCCACACTCAGTTATTTAATAGATATGGAACAGCTAGATATAGTCCATACACGAGGAGTCGGTTTATAAGAAATGCAAATATGTGCGTCAATTTTCAGCAAGTAGGCGTAATGAAAAGTTAATTATCATTTCATGTTTTATATCGCTATAACTCGGAAACTATCCATTTGACCGGAAAATCTTTTGCAAAATGAAAATATGCTCCAAGAAGATCTATAAAGATTTGCCTTCTCTCCCACCCTCCCTCTTTCTCTTTTCAATCCTTAAGGAGATAGTTATCTGTAATTGGTAATAGTAAATAAACGATAGTTAAGAGTACTGAATTATTGCATCAAAACGAAATAGGGTTTAATAAGGGGGCAAATGATCCTTCGACATCGGTAGCAGAATATTGAGGTATTTTGATTTCAATCCCATTTTAATCTGAAAATAATAATGAGTACCTATGTAAACTGACAGTAAGGGATAGTGGAATTGGGGAAATATGAAGAAAAACACAAAATATATCAATTTTCTTATTTGACCAATGTAGCATGATCCTTTTCATATCGTGGAACCCTATTTGGTATTGTTACGATAACACACTACCCTATGACCATTTCTATTTTCATTCACCAATTGTAGGTAATTACTTACATAACCATTGGTGACAAACAAAAGATTTTGGAGAAATTTTTAATTTGCACAAGTTTTATTAACAAGTTTGTACAGTGAGAGCTACTGCGATAAACACAATTAAACTAACGGATCTATTTTGATCTCACTTTTCGGCGCTCACAGTAATCGTCACCCCAAAATTGGAAGTGGGCAAAATAATAATCTACTTACAAACAAACTCTATGCTGAAAACCTCCACTTCCACGAAGACGGCTTCCACTGCAAGTTTATTGGAACTACCTTCATGGCAACTCTACGGTGACGACTGCCACTGCACATCTATGAAAACTGCCACGTCTATGGCTCAGGGTGGTATTCAGAAACGTTCCTTAAATATTTCTTAACTTAAGTGGTTCCTTAAGTCCGAATTTGTATTCAGAAACCTTCCTTAGCAGAAAGAAATCTTAACTTAAAATAATTCCTAAGTATTTCTTAAGTAACATTCTCCCACATAATTCTATTCCTGAATCCTCCTTAGTAAAGTTTTGCCTTACATTTAAAAAGTACTTAAGAAATATTTAAGGTAGCTCGATAGGTACCTTAAGTATTCCTTAGCCGAAACATTGAGGTTAGGTCGATGAAAGTAAAGGTTATTTCTTTATTTCGTTATTTGTTTTGAAGATGTTTGAAAATGAGAACGACGCTTTCGATGACTATCGGAGAATTGAGCGATATTATTATGAGAATGATGATTTCGACGAGTTTCTCGAAAGAATTCACCGCCCAGTACGTGCCCGAAGGTATATTAGGGAAACGCCTTTCTTTGAATTGGACGAGTTCGAATTTAAAAAGCGCTATCGATATACGAAAGAGTGTGTGGTTAATGTTATTCTCCCTTTAATAACACAAATCCCAGAGGTCCAAGATCAACGAGGAATGCCCCTTACTCCTTTAGAACAACTTTCGTCACAACAGAGTCCAGTCAGAGTCTGCAGTTACCACATCCGAACGTTTGCATTCAACAATACTGCAATTCCTTGCCACCAGCTCCTTAAGCAACGCCTTCTCACTGAGGGTAAAATTAATCCTTCTCTTCTCCATTTCAACGTCCTCTAAGCGCACGATTAAAAATGAGTAGAAAAAGCCAGTGGGGCCTTTATACCTAATTACAGTTACCCACATCTCTACCCTCTAGAACTGGTACTGTTCTTTTAAATCTACTGAAATGGCCATCGCTATCATTTAACTCGTCCTTCTCCTATTCTTGTAAAGTGGTCCTTTATGTGTATTTCTCTCTCGTTAATGTGATTTAAACACTACCTGTTTCCTAATACTTTTTACGTTTAAATATCTTTATTAAGCGTCATCTGCAACATGTTTGCATATGTTACAATATCATCTTGTGCTACATCTAATGGTCCTAGCATGCTGGTGAAAGGGAAGGCTGTGGCCCTCTCGATTCCTCCGGTGGTGGCTGCCAATTCTGGTTACGGTCACAGGAAACCACAAAAAACCGTGACTCAGCCATGTATGTAGGCCCATTTCGTCCTGGTGGTCACAGGGCCATCGTCATCTTTGGGGACTGGGATCGGCAGCTGGGCTGCCTTGGGATCCGTTTGACGGTGTAGTGGGTCGTCGGCCTCGCCGCATCCGGGTGCTCCTTCTCGAGTTTATCCTGCTAGGGGCTCCTGCTGGGCCCCTGCTCGCTCCCGGGAAGTTTCCTAATACCTTTACCACCTGTCCCTTAAATAACCATATTCCCTTCAATACACGCCCGACGTTTCCCTGTTGTTTTCCTGGAATTCCAGCTATACCGTCTCGGGTACACAGTCACAACACTCCTCAATTTTAGGACCTTTAGAACTCAACAAATTAACAATTGACCAAATATCCCAAATGTAAACAATGAAAAATATAGGTTGTAGGTTATGTTTTTGACAGAGTTTGACACGAAACGAAAAAATAGCGACTTAAAAATTTCTTAGCCACGATTTATTTAAGAGGCGTTTCTGAATACAAATCGCTCCTTACCGTTAAGTTAAGAAAAAAAGCATGAAACGTGTCGCGGGACACGAGTTAGGAACTTTAGTTCCTTTTAATTAATAACCAATTTTTTTAAAATTATTTCTTAATAAAACTGTAATGTTTAACGTGAAACAGTGACAGTAAGACAGGCTCTCTCTCTCTCTCTCTCTCTCTCTCTCTCTCTCTCTCTCTGTGTGTCTCTCTGTCTCTCTCTCTCTCTCTCTCTGTCTCTCTCTCTGTCTCTCTCTCTCTGTCTCTCTCTCTCTGTCTCTCTCTCTCTCTCTGTCTCTCTCTCTCTGTCTCTCTCTCTCTCTGTCTCTCTCTGTCTCTCTCTGTCTCTCTCTGTCTCCCTCTGTCTCTCTCTCTGTCTCTCTCTGTCTCTCTCTGTCTCTCTCTGTCCCTCACTGTCTCTCTCTGTCTCTCGATCTCTGTCTCTCGATCTCTGTCTCTCGATCTCTGTCTCTCGATCTCTGTCTCTCGATCTCTGTCTCTCGATCTCTGTCTCTCGATCTCTGTCTCTCTCTGTCTCTCTCTGTCTCTCTCTGTCTCTCTCTCTCTCTCTGTCTCTCTCTCTCTCTGTCTCTCTCTCTCTCTCTCTCTCTCCCTCCCTCTCTCTCTCTCTCTCTCACTCTCTCCCTCACCCCTCCACTCTCTCCCTCACCCCTCCACTCTCTCCCACTCTCCCTCTCTCCCCCCCACGGAGCCACTACGAACGCCTCCGAGCCGCTACGAACGCTGCCGAGGTAACGCTTTCCGGTAACGCATTTCATTTAACGGTCAGATTTTTTGCGGCGCGACCACCCTCGCTCCCCAATCCCTGGCAAAAGGAACTAAAGTTCCAAAAACTTAACTTAGCTAAGGAATACTTAAGAAATATTTATGTGCCGTTTCTGAATACCACCCTCAGTCTTTGACGACGACCCCTACACGCTTAAACTTGTGGTTCGTCCAATACTCTCGAATCGACTATTCGACACGTCTCTCTACATTCAAACTTCTAACTATACATCCATGCTTTCTGCCAAAAACGCTTTTCCTAATATTTTAAAACATAACTCCCTTCATCGCAAAACAAAATGTTAACTATTCCCACCAATATATTAGTAGGTACGCTAATAACTCGATAGTACCAAGTTTATTTCAGATCGTTGTTTACCTACTAATCATACAAGTTGCTATAACATATTAACACTTGAGTTAATCGCCTCATTTTTATAAATTTACTGCACAAGATGAGTACAAGCATATCGTCACACACATGTTAAAAAAGTTTACTTAACCTTTCACGATTGATCTATTTTAACAAATCACAAAATAAAATTTCAATTATAAATAAATTTGATATGAAGTGAACGGTCAATCATTAAATAAATTTCAGTTACCTACGTCATTTTGACGCGAAGTAATTTTTCATTAAATTTTGATTTTAACAATTAATATAAATTAATGATAAATTGCGATGCGAAGGTAGAAGGGAAATCTCGACGAAACGAGTCGTCGGCGGTAGCACGTGTACTACGTTCGCACTTTCTTTGCATACATTATTCTCATTACCCTCGGAAGCTCTTACAGACAATTGCGAATCGTAATAAACGTCTTTATTCTTAATTAAAGTAACACTAGCATTCCAAAGCGCACTACGTACTAAAATCATCAGATCCTCCTCCTTCTAATGCGACACACACATATACACGGGTGCTAATGGCGACTTAGGAATTCTTAAAGGGAATTACTAAACTTTAGGCCTTTTGTGCCTTCTAATGGATACGAAGAAGCTGAGGAGTTGTGTTTTTGGATACCAGCCCTGATGTATAATGCTCTCTATAAGAATTTATTTCGGAGATGAACATGGCTTTCAATTAGATAGAACGCTAGGAGGACATTTTGTTTCTCTAATGACGTACTTAGGAATGTGGAAGTGAGAAATTTAAATTTTCAGATAGTTGTTGTCGCTTTCAGTCCAAACTTCAGATTACTTTCGGGAGCAAGATCACAGCACCACCGCTCTTGGGAGAATTAATTTTACCCAAACGAACGTTACGGGAGGAAACGTACTCACTTCTAACCACTTCCCCTGGCTCGATTCTTCAAGAACCGAATTGTTAACTTCACACCAGTGATTCGTAGTTCAAGAAACACTATGTTACGAGAACGAGGCATCAAAACTCTGTACTGATTCTGACAATAAAATATATGAATATGTGTGTTAAACAGATTGTTTTATTAACTAGGACCAGTTTGAAACGTGGTATAGTTCAAATCTTCCCCGTTTGATAGGATAGTGTATAATTGTACAATTGTATCAATTCTGAAGATAGTTGGTGCTGCCGCCCTAAAAAGTTACTTTACAATTTTTCAGTTGTTTTTGATCAATTTGCTCAACTTCAACCTTACGTATACCGTGTTGTTTTATTGCACAATCATGCATCTTACTGGAAAATCGTTCAACTCAGATCTGTATAGCATAGTTTTGTTCCGACAGATTTAATAATCAATGTGGTCAAAATTTGACGGCCCGCTAAAAAGAGCCTTCATATAAACATGAAAAACAATAGTTTTTATTTGTTTTTGTAAGGTTGCCATGAATACAGCATGGTATTTTTTTTAAATGTTTGTTATAAATTGACTTCTTTTAAAATGATGTGTATTTTAAACATGTAGAAGAGTGCTTCACCGAAAACAAATCTAGTTTTTGACATGATCTTTTTTCTAATTGTGTGGGTGCGGTTCATTACACATTTTACAACGCCAATGTAATCTGAAAACTCTCCGTATTGTCACATTTGACAACTTTACTTGGCGCCAATTGTATCCAAAATATAACTGTATACTTTTCTCATTATTTAAAAGTTTCAGATTTAATTTTGTCACATCGTTTATAAGCCTAAATAATGCCAAAAACGTAACAAAATCAATTTCCTGACTAGTGAAAGAAATGCAAGATTCCTCAATTTTCCAAATTGCCAAAATACAGAGTGGACCTTTTTCCATACTCAATCTCCAATTCTGATATCGACGAAACTCTCAACACTTACTTGAAACATTAAACTTCGTACTCCAATTCAGAACAAGTAAGCAATTTATTTTTTCGATCGCATAGGATGAGATAGTTTATAACAAATCAGAATAAAATAGATATGCGGCGTTTTGATATCTAATTATATAGGTTCACTTAGATATGGATGACTACCTGAAATATGAAACTGTAGTATTTATTGAAACTCTATTTAAAGCTAACACTTTACGCTAAAAATTTGTAACGGTGTTGGAGACCTTTTCATAGATTGAAAATTGGTAATGTACTTAGGGCTGGCCTTGAGCATACGGTGGAGAGTCGTTGGTTGCGAGATAGTAATCTTCAATGCCCCTGAAAAATTCATCAAGATTGATAAGCAAAATGTTCATTGATTATTGTTTTAAAGTATTTAATAATATGCAGCTAATAATATTCTAGTAATAAAAAATCTCATCGAAGTAAACGAGATTTATATAAGTTTCATTAGAGCTTGGAAATTATATACTAAATAATATACACGCATTGTGCACTATAACGTAATATGGAAGTCTTCGTATACGAATGTAGAACATTTTAGTAGGTAAAAATAAGAAAGATCAATAGGCGGTTTTCGTTTAAAATGAACTCAATTTTAGTTCATTTTGTAATATTGGAAATTAATAGTTTTAGCTGAATTTTAGGTAAACTTAAGCGAATACATACCAGTTTTTACCTTATATCGCCACTTTTACAACATATGTGTTACATTCCAAACTTGATACTATTTAATGTCCACTGCATTTCATTACTACCTTTAAGAATTCTTTAAACTCGTCTAAATTTTTAATAGAATTAAAATATTTTCAATAATAATTACAAGTTATATTTCCAATGACATGTGTTCTATAATATACTTTTAACTTCGTTAAACATATCACTTGGAAATTACAGTTGTGACAAGTGATTTAGAAATTCCTCTTTTTTTCAGATATTACAAATCGTTACATTAAACGTTCTATTTTTCTTAAGACAATTAAAACTGCTTATAAACTGTCATAAACTGATAATTATAATTGTCATAAATTTCTTAGAAACTCCGTAATTTCCATTATTGCATCAAAATCTATTTTAGACAGTTTCAACATTTTAAACAAATATTGGAATCTGCATAAAACTATTGATGGGCTTACAACTGTTACAATTTCTTAGAGAATTTAAAAACTGAGCTCAAGAATTTAGTGAATTACATTTCAACCAACGTGCTAACTTGAGTTAATTGCAGTTCATTCCAATTCCAATGTGTTTATAAAAACTTGTCAACGTCCTTTAAAACATTTAACTATAACTGTTCTAAAATGTCCCCAAATTAAAATTATCATTGCTAGGACTTAAAACCTCCTCAATTCCAAATCACAATTTATACCTTAACCGTCGCGCTGTCTATATAATATAACTGCCACATCTTTAAAAATATAGTAAGTTCATTACAATTGTTAAAATTTTCTTTAAAAAGCTTGTGCCACTTTAAAAATATTTAATCTTCTGTCTTTAATGTTATAATCTAATGTTCTTTTCTTAAAGTTAGATTTCAAATTTCATGTTTTCCTAATGGTGACCCTACAACCTCAAACTGGTACTCACTTAAAATCGATATCGAGCTGCCCTATCCAAGACGGTACGGAGCATGGCATTGCACAAAGATCCGACAAGAACTGATCCCATCCTTCCGTGCAGTGGACACCAATGAAGTTCCCCGTCTCCAGCGACTCGGCGAAGTACTGATAGGACCTAGAGTGTGAGCAGCCGGTATTCGCATCGTCTGTACATCCAGGTTGGTCCTTTCCGCCATTCGGCCAGTAGTCCGCGTGCCCTATCGAATCGGCGATTCCGTAGTTCTCACTGTCCGTGTGGACGATCTGCACGAATTGGGCGTCAGAAGTGTTCAGGCGGCTGGAGGCGTCTTCCAGGGAGAAGCTTGGACCGGCTGGATCGAGCCCTGGAAACGGGAACGTTATGGTGGAAATGCCCGCTGTAGTATCGATCAAACTCGAATTAAATGGGTTCCTCTATTTTATAGCGCTGTATGGTTCGAACAGTGGAAGCTTGAAACCCGATTGGGCTCCAGATACAGTTCAACTGCAAAGCCCATTTGCAATTAGCACTCATAAAAGAGTGGTGCAAAGCTACAGATTGAGACCACCAGAAGGTTTTAAGCGCTCTAGAAAACCTGGAAGCGATTTGGTTTCATGTACTTTCTTGGGACCAGTTGGGCTTCAGGTAAAGCTAATTGAACGGTTGGACAGTAGAAGCTCGAAGCCCAATTGGACTCTACTTACAACCACGTAATGAAATAGCCCAACAGTTGCGACGGAACCTTCTGACAGGTAATGGCAGAACCATCGGGTTTCACACATTATCAGCTGTAAGGCATTACTGTAATTCGCACCTACACCCCAAGTCAAAAAGACCACCAGAAAGAACAATGTTAATCAACTTTACAGACTAGAATCGAATAGACAGGATATACCATAAATTAAAACTTCAGCCATTCATGTCGTTTAAATTTAATGTTATCCAGGTATCCGACCGATAGTAACAATTAATAATAGAGCCGTCAGCTTTCTCAAAAAAGCACAAGTCCCAATGGAAGAATTAGAAGCTAAGATTATCTGAAGCCTTACTCCATGGACCGCAATTGCCTCCAGATGGTTATTGAAGTACTTGAAACTTTCTGGAGGTCTCTTTGACTTGGGCTGTAGGTGCGATTTACAGTAGTGCCTTACAGCTGATAACATGTGAAACCCGATCGTTCTCCCATTACCTTTCAGAAGGTTCCGTCACTACTGTTGGGCTATTTCGCTTAGTAGCTGTAGCTAGAGCCCAATTGGGATTCGAGCTTCTACTGTCCAACTGTTCAATTAGCATTATCTGAAGCCCAACTGGTCCCCAGGAAGTACATGAAACCCAATTGCTTTCAGGAGAATGTTAGAGCACTTGAAACCTGCAGCTCTGGAGCCTTATTGGGGGTTGGACTATTACTTTTCGTAGCTGTTAGTTACAGCCCAATTGAGCTTCAGACTTCTATTGTTCGAATTCTAGGACTGACGGTATGTTTCATTCAATAACGCCTTTAAATATTTCTGAAGCCCAAGTACATGGAACCTAATTGCCACCGGGAGGTTTTTCGAGCACTTGAAATGTTCTGCAACTCTGGAGCCCAAAACGCGAAAAATTTATTACCGAGTGTGCCGAAGATGGTAAACGATTTGAAAGTGTTATAAAGATAAAAAGTTTATGGTTTCACCGAATCACAAAAAAAAAGAAAATTAATGTGTCTGGAAAATTTGTTGCAACGTGACTTATTCGGAAAACTGCTTGCAATTTCTTTGAAGTAGTCTCTAAAACTGGATACAATTTTGGCTCATCCAAAGTAGACATAGAGCCACCATCACATGTTGACGTTCAAATTTTTGATGGGTTTTTCATGTTCCATCTTATGAAGGAGATTCCGGTAACTTTTGGAACTATTTCCAACAAAATTTTGTAAATGTTCACGGGAAATAGGGCACGTACTCTCATATGTACATTTGACCAATATTTCTCTCCTTCCATTAATGATAATGAGCATACTCTACCAGCCAATGAAATTTTTGGGTCACTGTACATATAAGGAATTCAGTTTTAAGCAACACTAAAGCCGATTCATAAATTTTGTCATATGTCTTATATTCCTAATAATCTGTCTTAACTGACTATCTCTCTCTTTTGACTCAGTATTTTGATAGAGCAGTTGTGGCTCTACGTTTCTAAGATAACATACACGTGCCTCTAATCCTTCCTTTAAATGGTTACTACAGTAATTCCAAGCAACACATTACCTAATTACAGGAATATTCGTCCCCGACACTCCAATTTAATTATTAAAATGCTATTTATCATTGTATGGGCTGACCATTTTCGATACTAAAAAGCATATTACATAATTTATGTAATTTCTACGTTTAAATACTCCAGTTGATACAATCGTACCAACGCAACTCGCCCATGAAACCGCAGCATCTGATTGGGCTGCCGCTGTGGCTAACATAACGCTGAACCTCATAAGTGTTGCAGCGACGTGAAGTAGGTTTAGATAAAACCAGCACACCACTTCCTTCGGGAAAAGGTCGAAAAAATGTGTCTTCCCCATACACCAGTTTGAGGTGGTGTATTATAATTTAGTGCTAAACAAGAAAGCATGAAACGGAGTAAATGAGGAGTGGTAAGTGAAGTCATGTTTGATAGAGGTCATTGCAATTTTATAACTATTTTGTTAGTTAGATTGGCATTTTAGTGTAATACACCTAGTAATTTGTCTACTGTAGGGGGTTTACATCATATTGATTTATCCACAGAATTCACAAATAAATATCTAATTTATATATATGTGTGGATTCTGCACTCTATGTACACGCACACAGTAAGCAAACGAGGTGTTTGGGCAGTGTGGCAGCCCAATTTGAGGGACTGAGTTCATGTCACGTCGCCTTCTAAACAACGGATTTATTTTTATATCGTGTCTCTAAATTCATTACATTGTGTGTTCTTTCTCTCCTTTTTGCTAATGGTTCTCATACGTGTTTTGCTTTGAAAGTGTTAGATGGCGCACCTATTAATTTAAATTGTACTACTTGATTGATAAACAGCATTTCATTTCAATTCGATTAACTTTAAATTTTTACATATCTACCAGGCCTCTCGCATCTGGTCGATTTTGTGAGTATTGTAAACTATATCATACAATTGTAACAGTCCGAGGAAGAAAATCAAAACCAAACAAGATGTTCAAAGTGACTACTTCCACATGTTTAGTGAGAGAAGTCAAAAAACTGAGAGAGGTGTTAAAACTGGTTATTCAACTTTTAATTATAGAGAAGGTTTTCCAATAAGTCAACTTTAAAAAAAGACACGTCACCATTTTGAATGTTATTGTAACGAAACGGCTTGCCGTGAGATAAACACGCCTGGAGCTACCCGAGTTCGCCGAATTCGGATCCCGGGAAAAAACGGCTCGAACAGACGAGATTCTTCTCGACGCTTCGATGCGATATCGGGTTCCTCGAACATCGTGAATGTTTCAGCAACTACCGAGAAACTTCGAGAAGGATCACATCAGCCATAAAAAGGAATACCGGATCCAAGGCGAGTTAGTTGTAGAATCGGAGTGTAAATATTCGGGCGACGAGAGACCGCGCGCTAAATAAATAAATATCTGTGTGTGAAAATAAATTAAGTTAAATGTTAGATTAATAACTGTTGCTTAAGAAATAAATTAATTAGGGTAATTCGTGTAGTGTTTAGTTTTAGTAGACAGTGTTTGCGGTGATCTCCAGCACAGAGTATTAAAACGGAAACACTTCTTCAAAAATGGACTGTATTATTATAAAAGGTGTAACAAAGCAATTTTATCTTAGAGCGACGCGTACGCCGCGTCGTCTCTTTCGTTTCTGTCGAAAATCTGTCTGTCATCGTTACAGAACACAAGTAAACGTTCCATGCGCACAGAACACAAGACGTGCACAGGACTATATTCTACATATAAAATACAAAATCAAACAGACAGTAAAAACGTTACATTATTATATAAACCAGCCCTATGTGTTAATTTTGCTACAAATAATATACCAATAGTTCAGTTCACTTTTTGCTCCATTTTTGATTTCATTTTGCTTTCCTATCCTTTCCAGAGCTCCGCCACAACAACTAAGTCGTATCTGTATTTTTCGAAACTGGCTAAGTGGGTGAACTGCAGCCATTATATCAGTTCGTGAGTCCGTGTGTAGAGTGAAAATAATTTTACCTCATTGCACGTAAAATTGGGAACAATGAAGAAGAAATTGAGACCTGGGATTTTCAGTTGACCTCAAATTAGGTTTTAAATGAAAAATAACTTTGATGTATTCAGCGATTCTTATGGAAATATGAGCATTAGGTAAAAGCATGCCAGAAAATTTCAAAAAGATTGGATGTAACTTTGGCAAAAATGTTCATTTCCTCCACGATCAATTGGAAAAATGTTCGGAGAACTTTGTCTCTCACATTGAAGAATCAAGCGATCTCATAAAGACCGGAGGGTGATTAGATCAGATACTTAGACAACGAAGGTTCATAGTTTAACACTCGGCAAAAAGCATCAATGGTGGACGATCAAGAGGAAAATAGTGAATAAGGTGGCATGACTATCTATATACAGTATGTCTCAGTAAGTCGGAACCATATGGAAAACTTTTTATTGTTAATTTTACGAAAAAAAGTTATTCTTCATAAAAAGCTCTGCATGGTCTAAAACCTATAATGCAACTATCAGATATTAAATTTTTCCCGGCGTATACGAGATTTGTCATAAAATATGAATTTTGCCCAAGAGCAAAGTACCTTTTTTTGACGATATAGAAAATTGTTATTAAAGAAATGTGATCAGAACTAAAAACCAATATTGGAATTTAAACACGTCCGTAAGTAATGCTGTTGACGCTAACGTCAACATTATTTTAGGTTAAGAAATTGTAATTTATGGTGAACTAATTTTGGGGACTTTTCAACACGTTTTGTTTTACAAACAGATAATAATCACTGACGCAGCTTAGGTAACAAGGTTTTTGGGATATCTAATTCAACTAAAAAGCACGTCTTATTTTATTACGAAGAATAACAACGCCGACCGAACGTCAACAAGTCAAGTTCAAAATCACAATAATTAACCGAGTCAGCATAACAAAGGCGTTTACGGAACGTGATAAGAAGCGCGTTCCAGTTAAGGTCAGTTTTTGCAACGCCAGGTCATGGTAAGAAAACAAATATTATCTCATTTAACCAATGTAAAATAAGATCTATAAAAGCTCTGAAATTTGGGACAATAAATCAGTATACGATGTATGCTCAAAACGACAGTGTGTTGTGATCTTTCTTCACGCCACTCCAACCGACAACCCCTAACCTCAAGAACTTCAACCCCGGAGAGCACGTTACGCCCTCTCTACAAACTACTAGAACTTCAACCACGACCTGCACGTTACGCCCTCAGGTCCACACCGGAGAGCACGTTACGCCCTCTCTCCAGACTTCGAGAACTTTAACCCCGGACCTGCACGTTACGCCCTCAGGTCCACACCGGAGAGCACGATACGCCCTCTCTCCAAACTACTAGAACTTCAAGAATTTCAAGAGATCACGTCACGCCCTGATCTTCAACCTACAACTACAGTCTCCAGCCTTACAACCTGGAGACAAGATTTATCTCCGCAGCCATCCACGAGTTACGAAAGAGATCTATACAGTCCACTCTCTATAGAGACCACTTCACACTTCGTTCAAATGCATATGCATTTATTACAAATAAGAAAACAAATAACTTACGCAATAATAATACTACAAATAACAGAAATTTAATTTTCACTCATTCCACTAATGCCTCGACATATCCACCCTCTCGTTCAATACGTTTCATAGTCCTATTGTCAAATTTTCTTAATACTTTCGTTATCATTTACGAAGAAATTTTCCGGCATGATTGTGTAATTTTATCCCCTTCAAATGATTAACATCATGAAAAGGCCATTGCTGGTCAACTTTTTGTTTTAAGTTACCTTAAACTAGTAACTAGGTAGTTATAACTTAAAAGTAAAATCAGTTTTATGCAACAAATGTAAGAGAATCTGAAGATGGAATTTTATCCAATCACGTTCGATCACAGTAACTTCACTCGACCTCAGCTAACTTAACTCGCAAGAGATTAAAGGAAAGATGTAAATTTCGAAACTTTCTATGAAACGTTTCGATTCATTAAAAACACGTAAAACAAGAGAATAACGGAAATTTTGAAACAAATAAATTGTTGATAGCAAGAAATGTTTGACAGCGACTGTTAAAACGCGTTAAAATTTATAAAGTACGTAAAAATGGTGTTATTGACTTGTGAAGAAAAAATTGAAATTGTTTTGATTGTGGGAGAAAACTGTAAAACGCATAGAGAAGCAGAAATTATTTTTAATGATAGACATCTCAATAAAAATATTAATCATTCGACTATTACAAAAATAATGAATAAATTTAAGACTACTGGAAATTTAACAAAAACTTCAATGGAAAATATCGAAAATTGGATGCCAATACGAACACGGAGTAAGAAGTAATGCTGTCTGTGGTAGAACATCCAAAAATGTCCTTGCGCAAGAGGAAGTCGTTAATACAACAAAATGTAAGTAAAGATACAGTGGGAGGAATTTTAAAACAAAATAAATTCAGACCACTCAAACCAAAAATCGTTCACACATTGAAAGAAAGGGATTATGATAGGCGCTTTGATTTTTGCTGTCTCGTCCAAGGAGAGTTAGAAGAGGACCGTTTTTTTTCCGAGACGTATAATTTTTTCCGATGAGGCAACATTTTCTTCAAATGGAACTGTCTCTTCATAACATTGTCGCTGATGGCCTGAGGAAAATCCAAATTTTACATTAAAGTCTCGTGATCAATATTCATTTAAAACAAACGTGTGGTGTGGTATTTACAAGGACAGATTAATAGGACCGTATTTTTTTCACCAATCTATGAATGCCGAACGTTATTTAGAATTTTTGCAAAATCAAATCAGAGACTTCATGGACGAACTACGATTACAAGAACGTCAATGTATTTGGTTCCAACAAGACGGTGCAACATGCCACAGTACATTAAATGTTAGGGCATATCTTGAACATTTGTTCATCGGAAAAGTTATGCACAGATATTCAGATATTTTTTGGCCTGCTAGATCCTCAGACCTAACCCCTCTAGATTACTTCTTATGGGGTTACCAGCAATTGCCTTTTCATTGATATTAATCATTTGGAGAGAACAATTACACAATCATGCCGGGAAATTTCTCCAGAAATGATAAGGAAGTATTAAGAAAATTTGCCAATAGGACTATGAAATATATTGAACGAAAGGGTGGATATATCGACGCATTAGTGGAATGAGTGAAAATTAAATTTCTGTTATTTGTAGTATTATTATTGTGTTAGTTGTTTGTTACTCGTTTTCTTATTTGCAATAAATGCATAATGCATTACTTACGGACATGTTTAAATTCCAAAATTGTTAGATAAAATTACGAAACGAAAAGGTTATCATGTTTTTAATAATTACAAGAGATAAATGTTCATTCATAATTAATTAATGATGCAGAAATGTTATTAAAAAATAACAAAACCTATTTTTTTTATCGTAAATGGATGTACTGCATATTTGAAAATGGTTTTTAGTTCTGATCACCTTTCTTTAATAACAATTTTCTATATTGTGGCAAAAAAAGGTACTTTGCTCTTGGAAAAAATTCATATTTTATGACAAATCTCGTATACGCCGGGAAAAATTTAATATCTGATATTTGCATTTTAGGTTTTAGACCATGCAAAGCTTTTTATGAAGAATAACTTTTTTTCGTAAAAATAACAAAAAAAAAGTTTTCCATATGGTTCCAACTTACTGAGACATACTGTATATATAAAAATAGATATATGTTTGCATGTATGTATGTATGTTCCGCATATGCTCCTATACCATTCATCCGATTGCAACGAAACTTTGGTGAGTTGTAGGGCGCATGTCCGTGAAGGTTTCTGAAATGGTGTCGCGTCGAAAAAAGTGCCAGGGGGCTGGAAACGGCTTAAAAATTTAAAATACTACTTTTCGATTGCCCACATATGTGCATGACAGGCAATATGTCATCTTTATTTGACAGACGAGTGACTGGCGGACGGCGCCATCTCGCGGCGAAAAGGTAACTTTTATAAGTCGAACAGTTTGACAGCGCTTTGAGCGCTTAGAGGGCCGAATTGCTCAAAATAATTGTGTTAAAAGTAGAAATATTTCTGAACGTCTGTGAGTGTTAGTGGTGTTATTAGTGAATTTTGGACTTTCGACAATAGAAAACAAGCGCATTTATTTTATACTTTCGCTGTGAATTATGCCTCCCAAAAAGAAATTGGCGATTGGCAGATCTACATGTAAAGCAAAAAAAAAAACAAAAGGGTTTACGAGCTTCAGAAAATGACGACCAAAAAGAAGATAGACTAGAAATCCTCAGATTAAACCTACATCGGTTATAAAAAATAATTGCAAAAAATGTTTTTCTTTTCTTTTTGTAACATTCTACACCATAGCCACAGCAATGCAATGCAAGATATTGAAATAAATTATGTGTCTCCTCGGTAAACCTATATTCGCTATATAATCTACTTTTAATTAATTGCTCATTTATTTCATATCAAACTGAGCCACAGCGAAGCGTAGCCGGGTCACGGCTAGTAAGTTATAAAATAAGGACAGAAGATCCAAGTAAAGTACTAACGTTTATGGTTATAGTGATGATTGATGATAGTGGTGGTGGTGATGTTGAAAATGATGCCAACGTTTTCTTACCTACGATGAATCTGACGGCTCCGTTCAAATTAGCTCCGATCAACCCGGATACGTGCGCACCAAGCGAATGCCCAACGATGCCGGTATTATTCAAATTCAACCCAGCCTGCTTAACTAAGACATCAACCTGTCCTGCCGTCTCCCTCCCTACGTCCGCGATTCCCTTGACGGCATCTGCGTAATCCTTCGACGCCACGCTGCTCCAGTCGAGGATGAATACGTTCAAGTCGGCCGTCTTCAAGTACGAATCTTTTACTGTCTGGACAGAGGACGACGAGTAGCTGTTGGTCCAGCCGTGCACTAGAAAGACTGTCTGTTTTTCTGACGAGAAGTTGATTTTGGAGAGAGACGAGGGCTCGCTCGGATCCACTTCGATCCCATCTGCGTTCGTTTGACTGTAGAAGAATAGCTTTATGCTGGAATCCTTCAGGGCCCGGCGGTTGGGAGACAAATGTAACGACGTTGCGAGGGAAACTATAAAAAATGAGACTGGCTTAAATCTGTTGATAAAAAGTTCATTCAGCCGCCTTTATTGGAATAAATAACCACCGATTTTCCAATCAATTCATTCCATTCTGTAAGTCAAAATTAAATAGGGTGTGACGTTTTAACCAATTATCCCCTCAAATCAGAATCGTTTATTTGTAAAGGGGAAAGTTACAAACTTGCGAATTATTTTTCACAGGGTTTCATAACTATAACAATTTCAAATGTGTAAGTCCATTCCTCAGGAAGGTGTCACCATTCTTTTAAAAATTCTTATACAAGATTTGAGCGATATTTTATATTGAAAACTTTTAATTGGCTTTGACATCAAGTGTACTCAAAAATACTTAAATGTTGAAATAATACTTTAACAACACAGCATTCTGTTCAAGATCTACTCAATAATAGCGATTAGATATTTTTAAATAATCCTTTATATATTCCAACACCCAAATGTGATTTCAATCAAGTACGAAAGCTTACCAGTCGCTGCAAGTAAACATAAAAATCTTATGGTGAACATTTTGCGAGAGATATAACGCACTTGCTCTGGCTATTTACACTTAATGCTCACTGATGTGATTTTAAATAGATTGTTTTTCTGTAAAGTGACTCAAGTGTTGATAACAACCGCAACTATTAAAAATCATGTACTTTACGATTAATTATAATCAAATATCGAGATATATCTAGAATTAACATACAAGGGATTTTTTATTTAACGCATTCCTGTCTATACCAGATTTGCATCAGTGTTTTGTATATTTTTTAAATATACAGGATGTCATTGTCAATATTTAAGTGTATTGTTTACTTGAATTTGTTTCATTCAGAGTGAATTAATCCGTAAAAACGCCTGGTATAATTCAGGAGTGTTTTCTCGAAGTCATTCCATCACATGTTACTTGCAGCGTCAAACAGCCTTTCACATTAAGACAACTTATGTAAATACATCATTATTCTATCGTCTCGTCTATCGGCAATTTACACTCTGAATTATGTCTACTCATCTAGAATTTCATACCTGAAAATAGAAAGAAAAATTGAATTGAGGTAGCAAAACTTAAATTTTGCTGGGAAAGGCTCTCTTATGTTACACTTGCAATTAAAATAAATACTATTACGCGTTTAAAAAAACATAAGGGGCACTGTATCGATTACAAATTTACAAAAACAAAAAAACTAAACGCCAGTCAATGCAATGTTGGGTTTTGTCATGATGTATATGAATGTTTTCATGCTTAATGTATTTCTGCTTCAAATGCAGTGTTTAAATGATCAAAATTTTCTTCCTAACTGAGTAGTTTTACAATTTATACACAACTGCATTTGTTTTGGGGAAATTGTTTTAAATATATTGCATAGCAATTGGTTAGTTTACTGCAGTATGCGTCTACAGAGAGTTACAAAAGTAGCTCTTAAAAAGAGTACTACTACTCAAATTGCGAACATCAGTTAAGAACCATTTGTCGTTAAACGGTTCCTTTATTAGATTTACTTAGATCAGTTGTCGACCAAAAAAAAATGTTCATTCTAAATCAGAAGTTTCGACCTGCTTTAGAGACTGTATTAAACGAATTGGAGATAAAATTTGCAGGTTGTATGTTAGCGTCAGGGAATTATTTAACAAAATAAATATATTAAGCGATATTGTTTATGTAGCTTCTCGACCTGCAGCACGACATCGGTGGTCAATCGGGAGTGTCCTGCCCTGTACTAGTTTTTGTTATTGTTGAATGTCAATTTAGAAGTTTAGTGAACTGTATTTGTTGCGACGCAATATGTATTTTATTTTTAATATTCACATTACTTCCAAATACTAACTTAATTACAAAATATTGATTCATCTGTTGCCGTCTTTTAGGCCATAAATGCGTCGGCGAATCTTTTATTACAGGACTACTTGCCAAACGAACGTCCCTTTTCTATTTTCGATAATTTCTCAGTTTATTGTCGTATACTGCTTAACAACATTAGATTCTTTAGTACGTGATATTTACGTTCTTAAAGGGATTAGTAAATTGTCAAGGCAGGCGTGGGAAAGTCCGTTGGTTGTACTCAGTATTTCCTAACTGTAATAAAAGAGCCAATCACATTCGAGTATCGGTGAAACATTCCCCCTCCACATAAGGGCCGTTTTAACGCCCGAGAGAAAATTCACTGACTTGCAAACTTACCACCAAACCTAATAGTTGTACCTTCATCTTTTGTATACACTCTCTTTGACTCGGTTATCGGCTTTGTAATTTATTTTAGTTTAGCAGTTTAATTTAAATATAGTTATATTCGAACATCGGTTTTCATTTAATTAAGCTAGTTAAACTACATTAAAAAACAATCGTCACATCTCATTAAGTTTAAGGTGTGAGATACGCGAGACTTCGAACAAAACAGTTCGCAAGACAGTTTTCGCGTGTACATAACAGTATTCATTTTGGGAAAGCTCCAAAAAGTTACGTTTGTCACGTTATCCGTCGTTCATTGGGTTCAAAAGTTCTAATATCAGAAGTGGGATCGTCTCACGCGCCTTTTCTTGAGATAGTGCGTGAAATCTGCTCGTGTGTAGTGTGAAAGTGACAATGAGTAAGGTTCCACAAGACAACGGGGCCGAGGGGGCCGTTTTGAGCCTGATTTGAGATGGAGTAATGGTATTCTTATGTCTAAAATTTCACAATGTTTTGAATGGGAGGCAGGTGAGTCTTTTAAGAATGGGTGTCCTTTAGAGTCCATCACCCGAGTCAATTTAAGGCGGTTTTAGAGGTTCGGGGGAAGTGTGATACCTCGGACATCATTTTAGATATTCTTTTCAAATAAAAACCACTCGAAGTGAAAAACTCAAATACACATCGGTCTAGTAACCGATTTTTGATATTTTCTTTTTGTCCTTTTAAAAACGCCCCTAAAGTTGCCCTATTTTACGTACTATTTTCAGATCAAAATTTGACCAAAAGAAGAGAAAACTCAAAATTCTGTTACTAGACCGATGTAGAATGATCCTTTATCTATTCATTGAACCCTATTTCGTTTTGATAAGATAATACACTACCCTAGGATCATGTTTTCCCTAAACCCTTACAGTAGCTAGAAAACTCGCTGTAAAGTGCTGCCATCGTATATATTTGGGAATTTAAACTTAGTGGGACAATTAACTTAGTCCTGGATAGTTAAAAAGTAGTGGAAGAGAGAATTAGAGTCACGCCTACCGCTACTTCTTCCTTGTCTCTTACCCCGCAACAACGTTAAATTCTCGCCGGGTGATGGACTCTTTAGACCGTCGCTCATGGCCTTTGTTGTCGAGAGATCTCTGCGAAAGTTTTGCAGAAAGTACAAATTTTATTAAATTGTAGTGTTAAAAGAGTGTAGTAAGTATAACCTTTGGAGATTCAGACTCTTCAGAGTCTGCAATAAGGATAACATCGGCAGCGTAACAGACCGCATGTGAGTGTGTTTCTCATTTTGTATCTAGCTATTCTGGAAAGATTTGCTATTATTTTATCCATTATCAAGTTATATAGAATAAAAAATAGAATTAAAATAGAATTAAATTATCAAATTAATTCTCTTTGTTTCACTGAGAACATGTTTCTGTTATTTTGTTTTAGCTCTTCTGCTATTTCATGATCTTTTACATTCCAGGACATAATTTTGCAGGTGGCAATTCTGTATTTATTTTGTTTCCAATTCTTAATCCGTTTTCTGGTCGTCGTCTTTTTTTAAATTTGGTTCTGAGGCAAGTTTGCTGTACTGTGAGCCGTATTGAATTTTTACCACAGGTAGGTAGGTTTCCCTAGCTACCTAGCTTGGCCTGTGAACTCTCCTCCTTTATTCGGGCTTGGGACTAGGCCTACTTGCTCTCAGTGAGTCCGATTTCGGATTCGAATTACAAGTAGAATGAACTATTTTTCAAGGGGGCAAGGGAAAATAGGCAAGAAAACTGATTTGGATTCGAATTATAAGTAGAGTAAAAATTTTTCAAGGGGGCAAAGGAAAAGAGGCAAGGAAACTGATTTTGGGGGATCATAGGGGGATGTTTGATAGTGCGAAAATATATCTTTCCTAGAAAACTTACTAAAAAACGACCATACTACCCTTACTTCTCTGGAATTGATCGGTATCAAAAACATAGTCTTTGTCAGTATGAATCGCACCTGTGTGGGTCCGAATTCGCCCCTATAGCGGGTCCGAATCCTTGAGTACCTGACCCCGGTGGGTCCGAACTCGCATCCTCCGGAGTTTGTCTCGATATCGTGAAGGCCTACTTGGGACCTGTAATGGCACTTGTTAAGATACTTAATTCACCAAATCACTACCACAAGTCGTATTTTTGGATTTCCGAAATTGTTTAATGTAGTATTCCTCTTACTTAAGACTGATACTGCAATTTTTACCTTTTGAGACGTACAAAGGGGAATAATAACTTCTGTAGGCTAATACGGAAGACTTGAACTATTTTTGAAATTCAATTACAAACTCGCATCGGGGGTTTCTAGAGTAAGGCCTGTTAAATTTTTTTTAGGATGCAGATTTAAGCCAATTAAATTACATATCCTCATTTAGTGAACAAATAAGGCTTTACTATAAGTGAAGGGAGAGGTATTCTTAAGCAATACCTAACTGCCTCTTATACTACCACAAAATCTTATGTATTATTTTAAAGATTTTAATGCACTTTACAAGTCAAACGCAATATTATATCATACATAAATATTTCCACTTGTTACCATAACCTGCTGAAGTCCTAATCCTCTGCGAATGGGAATGTGCTGTTAGTAGTTAAGTAATAATTACCGGTAGCACTAAAAAATAAAAATTAGTATTTGAAATATCTAGGGGTACTACATTGTACATACTTTCTACTGATACCATCGTCTCCCATTATGGCATATTTCGACTTAAAACAGAAAAATATTCTAAATTCACATTGGCTTGCTTCGAAAGTGTTCCCACCTAGACTGAGGGACTCAGCGTAGTACTCGTATGCTCTAGAATGGGAACAAATACCTGAAAAATAACAATAATACAATATGTTACAAATAGAGACACTAATAGAATTTAAAAATGTCCAATCGAAGTTAAATTTAAGGAGAAAGAGTCCTTAACTTAAGTGACTCTTTCAGATTTTGTTTAACAAGTAGATTACTTTCAATTTAAATCTTTACGATTCCCTTCGGAGATTTAGTAAGGAATCAAGAAATATGTAACTATTTCTGATGTTAAATATAATTCTTCTCTGGGCCATTTTTCATATTCCGTAAAATATTTTTATCCGGAAATAATCTAGATCTTAACTTATTTTTAGATTATTTAACGTAAATTTCCATTCTTTAGATCTTCCACATTTATGAAATGTAGTTGGATATTCGTACAAATATGTCACTATTAGTTGAACCACATTTTTTGTGTCAAAAAATGATTGACAGCCCCTTTCCTGTTTGGTACGAATTCTATTTTAGATGCCTTCTGAATAAAAATCTTCATTTCAAATTTTTCTAGCTAAGTCTAGATTAATACATTTTTTTTTTCATTATCTTTTCTCTTTTAATGCCCCTTTTTTGAAATCAAAATTAAAAGCCAGGAAAATAATTATCAGTCGTTGCAAATAAAAAGAGTCAAGTTATTGGAGTAAAACTGCGTACTAGTCAGTATACGTGACTTTACGTGAATAAAATTTACATTATTGAACAATTATTGAACACCACAATTCGATGAATGCACAGTGAATTGATGACTACCAATCAGAACATTAGCTCTGCTAAAAGGTGAGGAAAGTGAGATTGAAGTGATGGGATTAGATGAACTATATACTAGACAGATTAGATTTTGCATTTGATTTAATATTCATATTATTGATTTATTATCAAATCTCAAAATCTGCACACTAAATTGGAAACTTCTCGCATAAGTACATATCAGGTATGCCATAGCGTGATGAGAAAACCACTCCATGATTTTTGAGTTAGGAGGGGAAACCATCTACTAATTGAAATAAGTTTGGTAAAGGACAGATCAGGCTCACTTTATCAATGAAGTCAAAGTTTAACACTGGCCTCAATCATCCTTTGATAGAGCAAAACATCTCATAAGAAAATAATTTCAATGTCCCATTGTCACACAATTAATATATTCTCAGCAAATCTACTCAACATTTGCTTTTGTTGTCATTTTATTAGTTTACTTGTTCACTTAAATTCGTGTAATAACTGTGTCTATACTATTTACCGAAGAGGTCAGGTGCGCATCCCGGCTGGATCGGTGTGCCACCGTTTGGCCAAAAGTCGACTTGTCCTAGCGCGAAAGGTATTCCCAAAAGGCCAGCGCATGTGTGTATCACTTGGACGTATTTAGCATTGGAACTGTTGAGGCGACCATTGGATGAGAGGATGTAAAGCGGTCCTGCCGGATCGAGACCTACATAAGGGAAAAATTCACGAATATGCATGGAATATGAAGTTTTGTAAATGGAAGTTGGAACGTAAAAGGGGTTAGGTTTTTTTAAATCATGTGTATGTTAATTACGCTTGATCTTAGCACTTCTGTAATGCAAACCTTAAGTAAAATGTACATACAAAATTACGTAGTAGGTATAATGTTTCATAATTAAAGAAATACGCAAATTGAACTTTATGTCATAAGAAAGTTATAAAAGTAGTCATAAAATAAATGGAAATTATTCTGATAACACATATATTGGCAAATGCCTTTGAATTCTTACCGATGATGTGGTCGACTGAACTATTAACGAAATTGCCAGCGACGCCACTCACGTGCGCTCCCAGCGAATGTCCCACCAACCCAGTTCTACTTAAATCTAGCCCCAAATGTTCCACCATATATTTCATGTATTTTCCAACAAGTTGGCCAATCGGTATCACATTGAAAGAGGCGGTAACGTAATTCATCATGGAGACTTTACCCCAACCGATGACCAAGACATTGACGTCGTTCCACGACAGGTAAGCGTTCTTCACCAACTGGGGCATGGTCGAGTTGTAGTCGTTGTCCCAGCCATGAATTACTATGATCGTCTCCTTCGAAGAATCGAAATCTCTTACCAACGAGGTGTTTTCGAAGGAAACGGAGAAACCGACGTCACGGTTAGATCTGGTGTAGTAGATGAATTTTAGCCATGACATCTCCGGATTGACGTCCGGGTCGGGTTCTTCCGTAAGAGATTCCTCCACGTAGGAGCCGTTCGGTGCCAGCCTGTACACGCAAGTCGGTTCTTTGTATTTTGCAGCGGGAACCACTAGAAATTTCGATATACACAAACTTTAATACTACTTTTAATTCCACTCACAAAGTAGTGAGTTACGCTTTCCGAATATTGGGTGCTCAAAGTAAAGAGCAATTTAAAGTTTTAATTGCACTTTTGAAAAATTCTTAACATCTTGAAGGGATGTTAGCAGAATATCAATTATATATGAAACAAATCAAGTATATCAGACCTACATTTAGATAAACACTTCTTCTTGGTACCCTGACCTTTATACAGTTTCGATAATATTTTTTGCAGTTCTTCGTAATTCTTTACATTTCGATTGCATTCCAATAGGGTTTATTTTTTCATTGAACACGTCCCTATATCGCATCTTCAATCTGCCATGCTTTCTGCGCCTCTCTATTAATTATCCATACAAAGATATATTGAAAAATAATACATATAATCTACTATTGAAGAGATCAAACTGGATACACTTTTGGGTATGCTGTGAAAATGGTCTTAAAACGAAAGACATTGTATTAATATTGGCTTAATATTCGGTGGTGTTTACATCTTTCTTCAGGGCAAATTTAAGAAAGCAAGTACCATATTTAATAAAAGTGAGAAACATATGCAGATACCTAACAAAATAACAAATATTTGCTAGATTAAGCCGTACGTAAAAAACGTAAAGAATCAACTCTAAAACATTGATCTTATATGAAAAATATGGAAATATTTTACACGCGTGACGTTGACTACTAAAAAAATATGAGGAGGTACTTATAAATAGTATATTAAAGTATGATTGGATACTGAGCTTTTTCAAACACGCGCGAGTTTTCGAGCAAGACGGCGTAGCCGGAGTGCTCGAAATAGAGCAAGTGCTTGAAAGAACATTTATCCACGAATACTTTAACGCGATTTTTTTTATTGGTACCATTTTTTATACCAAAACCAAATGCATACCCAAAATGATTAATTTGAATGACACTCGGGACGCTTCCTGACGGCCCGTCGCACGTCGTGCCACCAATCGGCTTGTCCCGCTACGGCCAAAAACGCTCTGTTATTGGTTGATATAGCCGTTGTTGATACGTTTCCATGGCGACTTTAAAACACGCGCGTGCGAAAAAGCCCGATTTACGCACGCCAAAGCATGTTTGAAATAGGCAAAATAGCGTACCAATAAAAATAAAATAATAAACATATAAACATGTTCACCATGGCAGTATAAGGAACATGTTAACCACAAAATAAATAGTTTTCATTGGAACTTTGATGGATGAATAAATATGTGTTATACATTGGTTTTAAAATAGCTTTAACGTGCATACATGTAGTGTAATGTGTGCATAAGCGAAGACTATGATTTTTTTTTAAATAGCACTTTAACTCTGTATATCAGTTTTTTATTTATTGTCAGGTTTTCCGAAGTTTCGAAAGTTGGTTGGCAAGAATGTTGAAGTTGGCACAAAAAACGAAGAAACCATTGGAAAGGAGACATTTTAAGCATTCCAGTGATCAGCATTGCGAGCCAATACCATGATTCATAATTGTTTAATACCCGATTGATGTCACAAATGTCAACAAATCAACATATTTAAAGTTACTTTTTATTGGGATGCAAAAGAAAGAAAAGGAAGCAACCTTAATGGCCGCATTCGATAGGTTTTGGAGACCCATTATCAAGAAAGACCCGACTAAATTACTATTATTCATTAAAATATGGATGAATTTTCTAAAAGTCGAGAGATATCGAAGAAGAAAAAATTTAGCCGGGGTTCACAATATTCAAGAAAATAAAAACGAGACCCGAAACCCAGTATACCATAGCTATGGATTTTCTCTTTCATGTGAATTTGGATCGCCAAAAAATATTCATTTTTACTCGAGTTATTGGACAATTTGTCCGCCGCTTATGTTTCCATTTTTCGAATTTCCCCTGCTTGATTCAGGGCAGGTGCAAAAAGTAATGGGCTCGTTTCGGGGCTGTTATCTGGAAAACTGTCTAGTTTTTGGAAAAAGTCATAAGGGCCATTTTTGTAGCTAATGAACTGATCTTCCATTTGTATCTAAACAAAAATTCTCTAAATGCCATATTGTCGGAGATATTGGCTGAAAACGGATTTTTTGAACTAGAGGACCATTTTCTACCATGACGCGGGACCCGGAGAATCGATATTTTTCCATATTTCGAAACACCCAAAACCTACAATTGCCCCCGGTTTCATCCTTTTGCAGAATTTAACCTAAGTTTTTTCCTTCATTTACTGGACTAATATGCTTATAGGTAGGGAAGAAACCAATTCCCTTCCTACAAAGTGGTATTGAATACCTGTTAGTATTATGTTTCCTAGACTTCCTGATTTCTACTCTCTTTCATTGAAGCTAAGTTTAATAAAAACTTTAGAGAAGGTCATAAATGTTTCACTTCCTCTTATGTTAAGAAATGCTAAAATAAGTTGATTGATATTCATGTCTAAACCGGTTAATAAAAAAAATTGAGCACCACTAACCACTATGTCAGTTTATAACCTAACTTTGTTCCAAATGACACTACATTGGGTTTTGATGTTACTTTAGTAAAGTTCTCAGCACTTCCATACTTTAAGGCTTATTAGTGTTTAAATATCCGTAATCCTTTAAATATTCCACTATGTTAAAGAAATGGACTGAATATTTATAGATTCTAAACTAAACTGATATCCCCGTTTAAACCTTCAGTGACTTCTATAATTGAATGTGAAACTCCTTTTAACAACTGTTACCTGAAATATATGGGTTAGACATCAAGACTTTTAAATAATATGATTTCTTCATCTAAAAATAATATTGAATGTAAAATCCGTACATGTGCTATGGCAGCTTACGATATTGTGTTAATAATTTTCTAACAGTTAATTTTTATGGGACTATCGCCTTAATTACAGGACCAGGCCAATTTAAAAGTAATTGTCTGAAAATGGTGTTCATTCCGGAAAAACTTAACACAATGACTAAAACAACTAATGTACAGGGTAGGGTGCAAGTGCTATTATAATTAACTGTATCCTCGCTTATGTATAAAAGTATGTGTATACAAATTGTATACTACTTTTTAATAAATGCAAAATTTCGTGTTGTGAATGAATATGACTATGTTAAATTATCACCAATAAATTAATTTCAATATATAATATTCATTTAATCATTGACTAAACTTCCAATGTAAACTATTTATTTCGTGTTAAGCCTCTTCTTTATATTGCCATCATGAACAATATTATATATACTTCTGTATAATTTTTAAATGTCTTTTAAATTATTATATTGTTTGTCATGTAAAATCAATATTTTTAAAATTCACTATTCTATCTCTTACGACTCAAATCCTGAATAATCCCATTATCGTATCATCAATTTCAATCATTATCATATCAATAGGAATAAAATCTAATACTTCTATTAGTACATGTTCTGCACCATCAACTAAGGCTTATTCTAGTGAATATTTTGTTACGTTCCTACATATGTATTTCTTACTGTTATTTAATTTTTTACTTGCTTTACTAGGTTTGCCCTGAGGAAGGAGGTCAACGCCTGTGAAGTTTAGGCTAATATTTGTTAATTGCCTTACATTTAAAGATGTACGAAGATATATTATATAGACAAATGGCAGATTTATCCTACGTTTTCGTGGATGAGTGGTTGATATAGTACCACTCGGGTTGTGGTTTGGACGATATTCTGAATAATAGAATCAACTGCTTTCCGCTTTAGTACATTTTTTGAAAGAAAAAAAACACTTTTAGCTACGTTAAGAGGAAGATCTGTTTATATATCTGAAATGGGTCGTTATTCCTTTAACAATCCTCGAAGTAGAAATAGGTGTTGGTATTCAAGGAGGCCTCCCTTACTAATGAAATAATACAAACAACAAACCTTTTGTATTACTATAAGGAAAAAAGAGAGAAATAGGAAAAGCTTAACTATCCGCATACAATGTTATGTGAACAAAAAGTATCTATAAAATATTGCGTTAAAAATTGAGTGGAAAATAAAAATTTCACTTACCTTGACCATAAATGGCCAGTATTCCGATAAGGTACAATATCGCCATGTAGATTTGTATCCACTGTTAAGTACTCTTTATTGCTATTTTCTATGCGTCTGAACGTCGGAACGGTGCCGTGGAATTATACTAAAATTCAATAAGTACCTGTTAACGTTCGTTAGTGATTGCGACATTTTAAATATTTTAAAATACCCATTTCACGAGTCGAAACACCCCTTAGTTTAGATTTTACGAATTTTTGAAAGCATTTAAATGAATGATAACAAGTATAAGCGATAAGAAAAATTCCCCAAAGGGTAAAAATGTGTCCATAATTAAGGACTAATAAGAATTTTCTACGTGAATATTATGCTTTGCAAGGTTATCCATTATATTGGGTAATAGCCAATTATTTTAAAAAATACTAATGAACAAAAAAAACTCATTACCGAGAGTAGAAAAAGAATTTGTTAGTAATTTGTTTAAAATATTTTCCCACGATTCAATGGTTCAAATTAAAGAAAACGAATGGAATTGGACATATTTGTTTAAAAGAATATTTGTTCTTCCACCTACTTTAACTAAAAATACCTGCACGCATTCAAACTTATAAAATGTTTTAGTTAACTAAATTTAGATCTCGGCGAGGATTTCATTTTGTTTACAACAGACTGCAATTCAACTACATTTGTAACGAGACAACAAATTAAGACTTTTCACATTGTACTCATTTCATCATACCTATTGAGATGGAAGTAACAATAACATGAACTCCGGCAAATGAAATAGAAAACAGTTTTTATCACTATTGCTCGGTCACGCTTATTAAAATAACGGTAATTATTTATAAGAAAACCAATGCGAATATTTTGTAAAATAGTTTATTTAAAAAAAATTTCAATTACTCCTTAGTTAACCTTGAGCGAATGGGTAGATGGCGTTGGTGGTCAAGTAGTATGTACCGGATGCACTGCAATAAATTGAATGATGATATATAAATGAGTCATTTATTTTTATTATGCAATTTTAACAAAAATGTGATAAAAACGTGTAAAACTTTTAGTAGTTAATATCGGCGATAAATGATGAAATAAATTATTTTATGTTAACAGTATGGTCAAAATTGGTTTTTGTGAAATGTATAAGTCAACACAGCAATTATTACATTTTGTGAAGAAATAAATTGAAATGTATACAACGAAACTGTCAATGTGTAAGACAGTAGGGCATGGGAACATTATTTAATGGTTCAATAAACAAAAACACATGTTTTAGTTTTCAAGCTGTGAATAGAGATACACAAATTTTGTTTATTGGGCATCAAATTACTTTTGAAATAATGCTAGTTCTATTTCACTCCTTAAAAAATACGTAGACAAATCTCAGGGGAGCATAAATTAAACATTTTTTATATTAAAATTTTGTTTGTTTTTTAAAGAACTTTAAAATATGGTAATGTTTTGCGGGTTCGAAATGGCTTACACTACGTTTCTTAACTAATTTGTTAACACTAACAACTAATACTTAGTAATTAATTTTCATCACACACTTGTTTATTTACATTTCGCGCAAGGTCGCTCAAGTCAGGTAGTCAACGGGTTCCGCTGTTTATGACTATTTAACCGTTAGGTGGCGTCCGCTTTTATCTTGACGCATGCCACTTCCCGAACATACTCTTCGCTCTCGAAGGTATAGAATTCTCTTCAAACAGTCTGGAATTCCAAGAACTGAAATTGATTCGTCGAAAACGAACTCCACCTGACTTGGGTTTATTTTGTGGGGAGATTTCCGGTTACACTGCCCCTGCCTTAAAGATATTTCTTCCCGAAACTTGACCCTGGTAGGCTTATGTAGGAACCTATAGTTAATCCCCTGTCTGCAACGCGAAGTTTGGTAGAATTAGCATGCAACAATCATCTTTTGGGGACTCACCTCAGAGTTCCAAAAACACACCAAAATGTCTACCCTGGTGAAGCAATGTAATACCTGCAGCATATTCCTGAATACATTCCGATCCAAAGTGTAAAATCCACAAGTCAGTTTCGGAAAAGCTAATGTAGTTAGGTCTTCGCTCAGGAGGATATCCCTATGGTCACGTAGTGCGTTGCACAAGTCCAAATAGGTGGGTTTGTTAAAGGACCCCCTCTTTATAACCAGGTAAAAGAGCGACCGTCGTAATCCATGATCGTTAATCTTCAGTGCTCGCCCAACCGCCGGTCCCTGCTGATGGAGTTCGTCCAGTTTGCCAAACTTCGTCCAGAAGACCGGGGCAATTCCTCGAGATATCCACAGATCCGCGACCACGCAATGAGCCAACGCATACTCAGCCGGTGTTTAGAAGAGGTCCCGTTGTTCATTCCTGGTCACACCGAATACTGCCTTCCTGGTACCTTTATACGCAAAATTCTTCAAAACAGGGCTCCTCCTCTTGGGGCCGTAATCCACGCATCTGTTGATCATGGTCATGGTCACTCCCGACAGATGCTAATCGTTTGTAATGCACGACCCTTACTTTTTCATTCGGAACTTTGCTAATCCGATAGATGACGTCATTAGTCCTAGTCCTGACAGTATACGGCCCTGTCCATACATTCTGAAGTATCGGAGGTAACCCACGTCTCCTTTGCGGGTTTTAGAGCCACACTAGGTCCCCTTCCTCATTCATGCTGCTGGGTGCCTGAACGTCATAGCGATCCTACATGCGGTCACTGGCGACTTGGAGGCCCGTCTGTACCATCTCGTGAACCTGGTCCATCTTTCTGAGCAGTTTGGTGACATAGTCCTCTTCAGCCAGATCTTCTCCCGGTTTGCAACCCAAGCTCAAAGTAAACCTTATCTCTCGCCCGAGTAGTACTCTTGCTGGTGTTCCGCTGTTGGATTCGTTAATGGCAGAATGTTACGGCATCAAGAAAAAGAAAAGATGTCGATTTCAGTCTCGTCAGTGTTGAAACACTAACTTCGGAACTTACTTGCCCATGGTACGGTTCATCCTCTCCAGCATCCCGTCAGAATCAGATTGTAACCGTTTTCCTAGTTTTACGAATTCCCAATTTTTCGTAAACTCCCCGTAAAAGCTCCCCTTCGAAGTTAAGCCCCTTATCGGAATGGAGTTCCCATGTTACTCCGAAGCTGCTCACGAGCTCCTGCACCAGGACATTTACAACAGTTGCGGCTCGTTGGTTAATAATTGCGTAGGCCTCCACCTATTTCGTTATGCAATCCGTCGCTACCAGGATGTACTTTTTTCGCAATCAGTTTCAGGGAATTGTCCGGTGATATCTAGAGCGATCCTCTCGAATGGACTGCCCACATTATACTATCTCATCGGAGCTTTCGGCTTGTGGCAAGGTCCATTGCTGGCTAAGCAAACTGTACCATTCCCACAACTTGCGCGAACAGCATCGGAGCAGCCCACCCAATAGAAACGTTCGCGTACTTTCTACAACGTCTTCTTCATTCCTAGGTGGCCTCCCAAGGTTCCATCATGGATGTGACGGAGCACTTCCCCCACCTTGCACTTGGGTACTATAAGTTGAAGTCGTCTTTGTGCACCGTTATCGGATTCAAGCACCCTCTTGAGCAGTCCATCCTGCATCACCAGGAGGTCCCACTGTACCCAGTACGATTTAAAGGTCCTAGAGGATTGGGCCCCTTCCTGCCATTCCAGCCGACGTCCTTCTTCCTTCCACGTCAGGATGTGTTGGAGTTCGGGTCGACTTCCTTCGTTTGTCGCAGTCCGACGTATAGAGGTAGAAGCCTCCTTTACCTCTACACGAGTGCGTTGGGGGCATCCTTCTGGACACGGTCTTCTGGAAAACACATCAGCATTACAGGGGCTAGTTCCTGCTCTTCTCGCCTACGTCTTTCTTCCTTCCAGTTAAGGATGCGTTGAAGATCCGGGTTGCCTTCTTGCACTGACGGCCTCTGCCCTGGGGCCCTTGCAGTCCCTTCGGAGGTGACGAACCTCTCCTTACGTCCAGCACTTCGCTGATTCCTTCCTGTCTCCCTTTAGCAGGCCCTTAAAGGCTTTGACAACTTGCTCCAGGGTGCTCCTTTTGATTGTCTTGCACGCATACGTCCGGACCCGGCCGCAGCTCCTCGATGCCTCCGTTGCAGCTTCATAATCTAGGGCCATCGAGAGGGCTTGCAATGCGCTTTTGGAACACGACAGACGTATCACACCCCGCATTTGCACATCCCCAAGCCGTCGATGAAGACCGAGCCCACGAGACTCTCATGGACTCCACCGCATCCGGGTAACCGAAACTAACTAACTTCGCTATGTCGGCTTCGAACACCCGAAGGTTCACTCCAGCTTCTGTCGTCGGTTCTTCATTCTGGATTGGTAGACCTGCCCAGATGTGCGTGCCCGTATCGCGCCTCCAGCCTCTGGATGAGTACCCTGAATTTGTCTAGTTCCCCCTTATACGGTTTACAGAACGTCGAGTGCGCTTCCACTGGGAGCGACCGTCAGGGCCGCTGCCTTGTCCCTTTGCGCCCTGTTGTTAGCTTCGCCGCTGCCTCGAACTCCTGGAGGTAGTTCTTCCAGGAAATTTCCCCGTCGAAGGTTGGCGGCTTCGCTCAATATCACGCAGCATGGATTGCCTCGGTCCTGGTTACCTCCTCCGAGTCTTTAAACGGATTACCTGGACAGGACGTGTTTTTTTCGGCTGGGCCGGAAATGCATCGGTTGTAATTGGTTCCCCAATTCTCGCAGTTGGTTCTCCAGATCCAATAGTTGGATTTTCTCGGACTGAGGTGCGCTGTCAAGATTTCCATTTCTACAATCCAACTACCTTGAAGTTTTCCCATTTCCTTCCTTTGGTTATCCAACTCACCGTGAAGTTTTCCTAGTTTATTGTCCAACTCGACGTGGAGTTTTCCCATTTCGCCGTGGAATTCTCTTATGTTGTTGCTATGTTTATGCGGAAAAATGTCATGAACAGTTCCTCGTTTATACTTTTGTGTTTCTTGAATCATGTTATAAATATCAATTATGTTAAATGTTTTCTAAAACCTGCCTATTTTGGAGTCTGGTAAAGGATCGATTTTCGATGGTAGTCGATTAGTTATTATTGTGGCCGATAGTTTATGCATGCAGACTAATAAGTCTATATTTGTTTGAGTTGATCTTATCTCCTCCCTTGTGGGGTAAGACCACACCTGTCTTGATCCTTCCGGGGGGAAATTATACGCTTTTCTAGTCATTTATTGAATACAGTCTTCAGGGTTTTGAGTAGTGTTCTATCTCAAAGTTTTATAAGTTGTGTTATTATTGCTCCTTCCCCCTGTGCCCAATAAGTTCTTGAATCGCTTATGGTTTTTTCTCTCTCAGTTATTTATATTTCCAAGATCCATTCCCGTCTGTTGGTTGTCAGTCTCTTTTTAATGTCTTTGCGTCTGTTAATTGAAGCGTATAAATTCCGGTAGTAATTTTGTGCCGTTTCATGTTTTTCTCGTTTGTTTTGTGGTATTGTTGCAATGTTGTCTGTCCATTTATATAGTTTGTTGTAATGTTCATAGCTCCATTTTAAACTCCCCATCTAGGCTTTTCATTTCTTCGGTTGTTTGCTTTATAAGGTTATTATTCAACTCGGTTATATTTTGTTTAATCTAATTTTCACTAGTTTGTTTAATTCTTTACATCGCTCTTTACCTATCCAGCCTTTATTAGCGAGCTTCTTTAATTCTCGAATTTCTTCTCTCTGTTTATTTTGTTTTATGGTCCATTACATAGATCATAAAACTGATCACTGGTTGCATAGATCCATATTTTGTTCATCCGTTTGTTATCTTTTCGTTGATACTTTTTATTTTGTTCTGTTATACTACTTTACATATATTTGTTTCTTAGTTGCCGCCGATATCCTTATTTTTTTATCTGTGAGTTTCTTTGTCTATGTTATGTTTGTGGATCTTTATGAGTTTTCTTCATTCTTGCTGTATGTTTAATTCCGATCTGTTCTGCAAACTTTTCAACACGTTTTGTTTAACAAACAGATAATAATCACTGACGCAGCTTAGGTGACAAGGTTTTGGGATATCTAATTCAACTATAAGCACGTCTTATTTTACTACGAAGAATAACAACGCAGACCGAACGTCAACAAGTCAAGTTCAAATCGCAATAAATAACCTAGTAAGCATAACAAAAGCGTTTACGGAACGTGATAACAAGCGCTCCAGTTAAGGTCAGTTTCTGCAACGCTAGGTCATTGTAAGAAAACAAATAATATCTCATTTAACCAATGTAAAACAAGATGTATAAAAGCTCTGAAATTTGGGACAATAAACGAGTAAGTATACGATGTATGCTCAAAACGACGTGTGTTGTTGGTCTTGAATTAAGTCACCCTAACCTACAAGCTCTCACGTTACCCCCTGAGAGTTCTACGAGATCTTCAAGGTACTACAACCTTTAACTCCAAGAACTTCAACCCGGACCTGCACGTTACGCCCTCAGGTCCACACCGGAGAGCACGATACGCCCTCTCTCCAAACGACTAGAACTTCAATCCCGGATCTGCACGATACACCCTCAGATCCAAACCCGGAGAAGTACGTCACGCCCTCTCTCTCCACACAACGAGAATTCAAACTTCAAGAACTTCAAGAGATCACGTCACGCCCTGACCTCCAACTACAACTAAAGTCTCCACCCTTACAACCTGGAGACAAGATTCATCTCCGCAGCCGCCCACGAGCTACGAGAGAAAGTACATACAGTCCAATCTCTACAGAGGCCACTTCACACTTCGTTCGCTATGGGAATGATTACTTATTTTATTACTGTCACATTAGTTATTAGATAAAAAGTGTGATAATACGAAGTAGTAGAGTTTCGAGTTTGGATTTGAGATGATCTGTGTTTATTTCCTTTCCTCTTTCGTTTTGAAGAAGGTTTTGGTATTATATAGATTTCGGCTTTCTACGTAATCTACGAGTGTTTGTCCCCTTCCATTTCTGTTATTATTCCAAAATTTCCAACCGACTTTTCTTTCTCTTTTCTTTCTTTTATTTTAGTGTTTAGATTGTCAATTACAGATAGTGGTGTGTTATGTCTGTCTGTTGCAGTTGATATGTGTTCAAAGAATTTTTCTATTTCATCACTTATTGAAGTAGGGGCATAATCTTGACTAACTTTTAGTTAGTAACTGGTGAATATTCGGAATGTAACATATGCCATCCTTGCTGATGTTAGTTTTCTATCATTTTTTCCATTCTTCCCAATTGTATTACAATATGTTACGTCCCCTCCCTTATTTTGTACTTCTTCGTTCAGTTCGAGTAGTCATTTGTCCTGAGTGTCCTTATATTACAAGGAGCTGTTATAAGCATCATTTCGTGGCCGATTCAGTCACAGAGATTCTTAGCACCCTCTAGTCCTTGGTAAATTTCACTGCCATCTTGGTGCGTAGCCTTGAACTCTCCAGAGACTGAATGTTTTGAATTTTGTTCTGGTCTCATTCGGTGGATTTAACACTTTAACTCGCCCTGCTGGCTAAGTGCTGTTTGTTAAGTGAATGGTATTCGGAGATGAATATTTGATTGCCGTGGAACAAGATGGACAGTAGGGCTACCCTTAGTACTATGGGATACGCGAATCATAACGAATCGTATAGGCAGGTTTGCTTCCCTAAAGTGAATCAGTTCTGTGCCGGAATCGCAAAGGAGTATTTACCGACAACATTTTTCGATATATGGCCACTAGCAATGCACACCACACCAAGTACTTACGTCTTTCCAACACATTTAAAACCGAACCGAATTCTCTACTTACGACGTGTCGATCTGGAGTTGTCCTATCCACGAGCTGGCCGCGCTGGCGCAACTCCCCGTCTTGTACGCTTCGTAGCTGGCGCACAGCCTGCCGATAAAGTTCCCGCTGACCAGCGACTCTGAGAAGTACTCGAAAGACCTGCTGTGCCTGCACAGACCGGTCACATCCACCACGCATCCGGGCTGCTCATGTCCGCCGTTCGGCCAGAAGTCAACGTGGCCGAGTGTCGCGTCCATGCCGAGCAGACCTGCGTTCGTGCGGATTACTTGGACGAACTTGGCGTCCGATTTGTCGAGGCGGTTCGCCGTGTTATCCATGCTGAAGAGGGGACCGGCGGGATCGAGTCCTGGAATCACGTTATATGAAGTTTTCACAAGGGAATTCAAGTCGATTTAACGTCATGTAAAGGAAGGTGCTAGTACGTGCAGTAGGGATCATGGATGATATGGCCGCAAATGCGGTGGTCACGTTGTTTCAAATACCACGCTGAATGAAGCTGGATGAAGCGGGAAGAAAATGGTAGTTTCGAATTGGTCAGAATATGTGTGTAGAAAGCAAGACGCCTCGCATAAAAAGAAGGAATGAAATGGAATCACTTCATTTTCTCCCCACGGGTAAATGTAACTATTTCTATCCTAGGAAGCTGCAAGGAACGTACCGACGATATATTCAAGTCCTCCTCCCACCGCCTTCCCTGCTACACCCGCTATGTGCGCCCCGAGGGAGTGCCCGACGATGGCAACATCGGCGAGGTTCACTCCGTTATTGGCCACCATACTGCTAATCAAGTTGCCGACGATTTTCCCGATCGATTCGACGCTCAGCTGGGCGATTATGTAGTCAAGGATGGAGATACTCGACCAGTCGACGACGAACAGGTTCAGGTCCCCGGAGTTTAGGTAGGCCGCGCTTATCTCCAGACTGGTGACAGTCAGATGGCTGTTCATCCAGCCGTGGATCACGAACACGCTCTTCTTTGAGGTGGAGAAATCGGTGCTGGACGTGAGCGAGCTGGGATTGGTAAGGTCGACTTCGACTCCTAACGCACTAGTCGTCTTGCTGCGGTAGTAAATCTTTACGTTGTCTACGGACGCTTTCACGCTTGGTTTAAAGTCTTTGACGTCGTATGGGGTTAGATTGAGTAGGTGTGTGATGTTGAAATTAACTGAAATTTAAACACAGACTATAAAAGCTAGTGTAACATACGGAGATCTATGCATTGAAAAATCAAAGATAGGAGAAGTTTCGTTAATTGGAACTAGGCGAGTTTTGTTGGGAGACAAATTTGAATTTTGGTTATATCGATGACCGTTCTAGTTCATGAGAATGAAGTTTTCATTTGTTAAAACTGGGTTGTTGACTAGAGTGATTCAAAACATTGTTTTCCTAGAAAACCAACTTTATTTAATGAGAAATTAATATTACGAGAATTAAACGTTTCATTGAATAAAACTAGATAAGTTTTATTGATGCAGCCATTGTTCATATGTAAACAGGTTTTGTTTCCTAATAAACTAAAATAACTTGTTTGATTTTTCCAATTTTTCACATTTGGTACAAACTAGATCAATGCAATGTTGACTCTTAATACTTTTGACTGAGAACATTACATCTACGTCTTCTATAACTAATTAATATTAAGTCGTTCAAACTAGATGAATGCGGCTCTAGGATTAAACTTGGTTATCCAAGAACATTAAGTTCACTTAAAAATCTAAATGATATTATAAGAAGTTGATGTTTAGTTGGTTAAAAGTAGGTTTGCTCTGTGGTGAGTATAAATTTGACATCGTATACGGTCTCCTTTATCAAGAGTTCATTTTTGAAACGTTCCTTCTGGTGGTTGAAATTAAGACGACGCCATTCCGACCTTCAACTTTGTTAACAAGAAAACTACATCTATTAATGTTAAATTGTTGACCAAAGAAGTTAACCTTACTCCCGTAGAATTATCATTCTCTTGACAGGAGCTTCACTATCCACTTCACTATGTCTAGTTCAAACTAGATCAATTCAGTTCTGGCTCTGAACGGTACAATAATACGATTCGTTGCTTGAAACTGTGTTCTGTTGTTGTGATTGCGGTTAAAAAATCCATAAATTTGACGTTTCTTCACATTCGTACTTCTTTACTGTTTGTAACTCCTGATTGATGTTTGAAATTACGTGGCAATTTCTACTCTTAACTACTCTTTAGGTTCTTTTTGTTAAAGCTACATGTAATTTGGTCATGTAATTTGGGTTCAACTTTGTCACTCAAAAAATCAATAATGTTTAGTCACGAATTGACAACAAAAGAAGCTCAGAACTCGCTGATTCAATCTGGGTTTATTCTGTTGATAACATTCTGGTTTCAATTCCTATAGAATTTAGGTTTTTTGCTTTTAATTCATGGTAGAAATGTTCTTATTTATTGATTGACGTAATTTTGCTCAATGCAAATCTACTTTGTAACCAATGGACAATACAGAAAGTTTGCTTTTCATTGGTTTAAACTAGTTTTGTTGGTGCAAAATAGTTTTGGTTCAGATTTCGATAATATTGTGTTTCATTGATTATCGTTTTCCCCTCAAGAGCTTCACATTTTATTGATTGATCTAGGTAGTCCTCTTCTATAACTGACTGATAGCTTAATGAATATAACTACTTATTGATACCTATATATTATATTTTGTTATACGATCATAAATTAGAAAAGGTATTTATTAAAACGCGTATTAAGATTTAGAAAAAGTTTAGGTTGACTAGCAAAATATTCAAAAGGACAATAAATGGTAATAAATATGATAACACTGACTCATTGCTTGATGCTTAGGTATTTTGCACTCACCTGGATTAGATGTAGATCCAGTTAATGCCAAGGGAAAAAGTACAAAAATAATAGTTTTCATTTGTGTAGTAATGTATTACACTTATCAAAAAAAGTTTAATCAAGTAATTTAGATTGGTAATTTTTATTTATATACGTACCACACAGGGAGCCTCAAGTGCTTTGTTTTCGCCTCGAGTTTATCAGAATTTTTTAAAACTTAATCAATAATTTTGAGAGAATTTTTCCTTTGTACAACTAATAAGGGGTTACTTGATGCTACAACTGTATCAGCTGAAATTTCCAAGTACCCGACTATCTTTAGTGATGCGTAATATTAATTTATTTATCGCAAATAAATTATATACAACTCTAAAATATTTGTGTATTCTGTTTATCGGTAGAACGTGTTGATAAATTAAAAATCTTATCTTACTTAAGTATAAGTCAAATTTAAGTGTAATTTTCCATTATGTAACTAAGCGGTAAAATTAACGAGAACATGAATTTTCTATAAGTTACCTCATCAAATATCCATTTGTCTCATTATTTTACTTACAATTACTAGAAACACATTGATTAATTATATTATCTTCAACCCAACGAGATTGAATTTAAATATAGTTACCAAAACATGTCTTGATATATAAATAAAGTTTTATATATCCTTACAGGTGTGCACGTGCTAATAAATTAGCTGTTAAGATTGGGGTACTTGCGGTAATTATTACTTAAAATAATAGGTAATAATTATTAACATATAATTTTATAAAAATATATATATATATATATATATATATATATATATATATATATATTTATGTAATGTTACATATTTATGGTTTCAAGTAATCCGTTAGATAAATTCAAAATGGACGGGTGAAACCTAAATGTCATATATAGTATTCAAGTGTACAATCGTATGCTTAGTCAGCTAGTTTTTAGGAATCCGATTACAGAGCGACATCTAAAGGCTCGAGTCTTTTCACTTTAGGAATTACTTACACAATTCCGATTTAATTAGGACACATTTTTATCGATCAATACAACTGTTTATTGCCATTATCTCTATAGTATATAAAAAAATGAATTGCTGTTCGTTTGTCTCGCTTGAACTCGAGTACGGCTGGACGGATTTTGCTAATTTTGAACTTAAAATATTTGTGGAAGTTCAGGGAAGGTTTTTCGTTGAGAAACATAAATAATAAGTAACGGAAATAGTGAAAAAGCTACGTTTTGTAATTTAACATTTATAATCAAACAAATGAAAGTATAGTGTCTGTTGGTTGTCAAATAAATAAATGTCAAGAGGATAATTAAAATCTATCATAAGTTTGTCAGTGCGCGAGAACTTTATTGATTTTAAAATAACAAGGAGAAGACGACCGGACTTATGTCATCGAAGTCAATCAAATGTGCGACGAGCTAGAGGTAGTTCTAAATTAGATGAACCTTCAGTTACAGTTGATATGCGCACACTTTTAGCGGGACTTTTCAAATATGTACGAAGTAAAGTGACGATAAAAACGTTGGTCGAGCATTCAAAAACGAGCAACCCACAACTGGGGCGGGAAGTTTGAATTGGGGACAGAAATCGATGATTAGTCTTGAAAAAAACTATTTTTGTAATGAATCGCAGAGAAAACGTACAGAAAGACACAAAGGTAACAGGAAAAACGTAAGCCAAACACAAACACGTGGGACCATCAAAATGTAACCTCAAAATAGTTTTCAAATTAGTTTTATGTGTGAGTGTGTGAGACTAGTTAACGTCTCCTTTTTGCTGCAAGGCTAATCTGGACGGGACCTACAGTTTAACGTGGGCTCCGAACCACGTTCCTCGAGCACGGTTGTACCCCTTACGGCTCTCACCCCAATAACCTCAAACTAAATAATGTTCAAAACAAACACAGAAAGTCCTCTTAGTTTATGCCTTGCGTCTTTTCGTTTTGTCTCTGAGTTTAACATTTTTAGCACGGATAATAGTTCGGCAACTAGACATATTTTCGTCTCTTTGCGCACGATGACGTAGGGTCCATCTCACTTGGAACTAGTTCTACCTCACGTGCAAATCGCACTGACGACCAGCGAGAGAGAGACAACGATAAAATTCGTAATGGTATGACATAATTGCGTTCCACAGTGAATAATTATGACGTAGATAGGCTTAGAATGGAACGAGTTCGGGCACATCAAATACAACAGCAGTGCGCACGACACAATGAAATAGAGCGATTTCGCAGACGCAATGTTCCTGTAATCCTCGTAGTGGATTACATGTAGTGGAAATGAGTAGCATTCTACTACGACCCGGAAATAGTTTACAGGGTATGCCGACCAATCCGTAACGATTGGAGAAATGACAATAATTTGTCAATATTGTAAAGCGTTAAAATACAGCGGTGAATCTACTGGATTATGTTGTGCTGGTGGTAAAATAAAATTGCCATAAATGTTCCCACCACCAGATCCATTACGCTCATTAGTTTCTGGGGTGGGAAATGACTAAACATTTCTTGGCTAACATCGAAAAACATAATAGTTGCTTTCAAATGATGTCGTTTGGTGCAACGCATATGGTACAGGAAAATTTCATACCTACTTTCAGGGTAGTTTTTGATACATCATAAAAATTTAAAAAGATAATATACAATTGCAAATACAAGGACAGTTTGCGGAATCACCTTTGAGTTTCCCGGTTTCGCGCATAGGCAATTATATGTCGCGTGTTAGCGAGTCGTAAAACCATCATCTTTATATATTTGCGCACCGCAAAAAAAGACAAAAATATAGTAGATCAGAAAGCCTTAAATTGATTAAGTGTATTACTGCGTTGCATTTAATTTAATGTAAATAAAAATTTTGTATTAAGTGTTGACCATATTTTTCGAAAATAAATGTAGGTGATAGGAAGTTCACCGGGTCATATACAATTTTTATTTATCTTTTTTCTTTAAATTTTACGTGGCATTGCAACGCATGCCGGGTACGGCTTGTTCATATTAATTATTTATGCATTGTTACGAGGATTAAAATCAATTCAACTATCACATACTACATCTTCCATTTTTTATTTAACATTAGTTGTGGAATTTAAATTGAATCTTCACTTAACACTATTAACACTTTTTTATGATACAGTATTAAACAGGAATACTTTTTTAAAATAATTATTCAAAATTTTTTAAACCATTTTAGTCATAGGATTAGGAAAGAAAAGTCTTGAAAGTGCGTTTAAATTTTTAACTATATTTGAGAACTTTTCTACGGAATAGTCCCTGATTTGATTATAGAAATTATTTTTGCAAATGTCTTCTGGACTTTTACTGTAAACCCAGTGCAGAACATGAATTTAATTCCTTTGCGATATCACATATGTCAACATTTTTATTGCACCGATTATTAAACAGTTGTATTGCTACTTTGATTCTAACAAGATTTCTCCTTATTCCTTGTTTCTACAAAAGATATTTGGAAACCTCACTATTATTTTCCGTTAAAGGTTGCAACAATTGATTTGCCATAACGAGCATAAACTGCAGCAAAATTTCACACGATCATGTGTAAAGTTATTACTATTTTTCGATCTGATTATTGAAAATAATTTTATATGCAACCTCCTTGTAAATAGACATTAATTACTATAATTATTTTATAAGGTCTCAAACTATTGGTTTTAATACATTTGTATTACATATCCACACATTAATGCACAAAGGATTAAGGGCCCTTTTATCTAACACTTTTAATTACTTAGGTAATTTTTCACGTTTTTAAATTTAACTAAATGGTTATTGGAGCTGGAAGTGGAATTGGAATTCCATATTTCTTGTCTTGATCAGAACAACAACGTATGTTTTATAAAGGTAGTCAAAGTCCTTTGATATTAGTAGAAAATCTAAATCTTGCCCTACATAAGCATCAATTCATAATTTCAAACTGGAAATAATAGGGAAAATTAAATACAACATTTTACATTTAAAATAACTTTATTTTGCATAATGTTATAAACTCATAATAAATTGAAACAAAGAAAACAACACTACAACTCGTCTGCGACAGATGGTAGATGAAAAAGCTATCAACGAGCTGCCAATAGTAGCACAGATGCAGTATACCTGTTTTGTAGCATCGTTATAGGTATTAATGGTCTAATGTATTTGGTTAATGTAAAAGAGAATTAGTAGCAACTTAAATAACGGACTCTATGGCTTGCTTATACTTTATTGAAATATATTATTCATTTTTCCTAACCTCTAGCAAACGGAGCTTCCGAATTCGTTTCCAGGTAGTAATTTCCAGTTGCGCTGCAATAAAAAGGATAAATTGCAACCTAATTTTATACCCCAAAATATGGATGAGGCAATATGGAATCGGTCTATTAAAAAAAATTATTATGGAACAAATTCATTCTACAGTTATTTACTTATGCTCCTTTGAGAAGAAGGTTTAGATATAATTTCTGCTTTATGAAAAAAGTGCTGTAAACATAAACAAAGTATATGCCGGTTTGTGTAACATTAGAATGTAGAGGATGGGAACAGTCGTAGATACTACAATTTGAAATGTTTCATCAGAAATTCATCGACACTTATAAATTGTTCTATGAAGAACACCAAAAACATATTTTCCTACGTCACTTGCAATAATCAAAAATAAGTTTGCTAATTATTTTTGAAACGAAGTATTCCTACCCCCTACGTCTCCTTACCCCATATCGATGACAAACTGTCCCATCCAAGATTCCTCCCCGTCCTGACAAGCCCCAAGGGTATACTCCTCATAGTCGTTACACCTGGTGCTGTTAAACATTCCGCTCACGAGCGATTCGGCATAATATTGGAAGGCGCGAACATGGCTACACGTCCCTAATTTATCATACTCGCATCCGGGCTGCTCCACTCCCCCGTTCGGCCAATAATCGGCGTCGCCTAGGCTAGAGTTGAAACCTAGCAAACCTGAGCAAGTGTGGATCACTTGGACTAACTGTGCGTCTGAGGAGTCTAGGCGGTTGTCAGTATCGTTTAATGAGTATAGGGGGCCTGAAGGATCCAAGCCTGAAAAGGTCATGTGCTCGTTTAGGGTTGAAAGAGATTCCTGAATAGGATGTTCTATGATGTCAAGGATATGCAGATTTGAGGGGATGTTATGAAATAATAAAAATGAGTCCTTTTTGCTTTTCAATTTCAAAATGAGTCAAATATACATAGGTCCCACTATCTTACACCGTTATAACTGGAGTAACACACACGTGTTAAATATATTTCCAAACTTTCTCTAAGTTCCAAAACAAAATTGAATAAACATCTTTCCTTTCAACTAAGAAACCTTTTCGACTTATCCTCTATAGGAAGTTTAAACACCATTTTTGATTATTTGTGATATTATGAACATATTTATACTAACAGGTGTCCGTGACTATTATGCTGAAAGAAACTTCCTAGACAGTCTCCATGAGTACTAATATTATTATGAGAATATTATGCTGAAAGAAACCTCTTAGACATCCTCTCATATCTACAGTGATTTACAATAATAGATCAGCTGTTTCTATATCGAATTAAAAGATTTTTTCAGTGCTGAGTAAATTTTAGGCAAAAATTTTACGCAAAATATTTCTTGACATACTTGATATTTTTAACGGAAAATTTGTTTACGGTGATAAGTACCATTATCGCAACATATCAATTATCAATTATCTCTGAGTAATAAAGTCGAAACAGATGGAATGTTACACCCTTTGCATAAACACTCCAACTATATAATAAATATGAAAGAATATTACATTGTGATAAAATACTGATATTGCATTTCATTATCTCTAAATCTAGGTGTGTTAAGTTTAAGAACATACTCGTTTATTAAACTGTGCCTATTAATGTTTGATCATTCACTTTCACATTTTCACTTTTTTCTTTACTGTGTAATTTCCAGAAAGTTTAGTTTTTGAAAATTTTTCTCCGTGCACAAGAAATTAGGTTCAAGGTAGTTAGATAAATGATTATAATCATGATCTTGTTCGACCGGGACGCAAGACTGTTAATTACCTTTAATATTACTTTTATGAGATGTAATTCTACCCCACAATTTTCTTGTAGTTTGCACAACATATGACTTACTACAGTGGTTAAATTGTATTACATACGGCTTTAGTTTCATTGTTGAAGGTTGTTTTAATTTAGTGAAAACTGAAATAGCACCTTTTAAATTTCTTTCACCTAACTTCATTCCCACGAACTGAATACATGGCGAGTGTCTGAAAGTTTTTATACACATTGATTATATTATACCGTGCAAATCAAATTTGTCAATACAACATACTGTAATTCGTGAGTGCAAGAGAGATCGTCTATAATCCTATCTATTTTTGCCAAAAGCCTCATTAATTATTTTAACTGGATCTCACAGATTATTATTACTATTATTATTAATAATATCATTTTGTTTATTATTTTTTTCTTACTGTTTCATTACTATTATTATTGTTGCAAAAAAATAGCTTTGGACTATTTTTCTAACCACAAAAAATTTAAACTTAAAAATTTATTCCTTTGTTGTACCAGGTTCGAGTATTCATTTCACCTCCTTAGACCAAATGAAAAGAAACCATCTGTTCAGAAGGATTATTTGCCTATCGTTTCCTAAATTTTTAAAAATTTTTAAAACTAATTTTAAAATAATTGTTTGAAATAAAAACATTTCAAAATAACTTGTTGGTGTTATACCAGAGAAATTAAGTAATGATTTCACCCACTTAGACCACCATGAAAATGGATTGTCTTACCTTCTACTTTCCATACTGACATCACTGTTTTGCATTTATAAAATTCGTATCACTTTTTCAGTTTAAAACAATTAAAGGTTAAAAGTTTATTAACAAGTTAAATGTGCTGCTGAAAAATTTCCCTTTGAACCAAATATGGCCTTCGTATCCATTAACAATTCGTTAGTCGACACCCTAGCACCTGTCGCTTCGAAACAAATGTATGATATCTTAATGCTAAAACTGAACAAATGGATTTTTCTTCTGTGCTTGGTTTGTTCTCATGTCTTTTGGAATCCGTCTTCCTTGCCTTAATGCGCCAATCTTGACGTCATTTTGTCATACCCCAGTATAGTCCCATTATTTTTATCCTAGCCCATGCCAGTCAACTAATAGCTTGCCTCTACTTATTCTATATTTTTCATTTCAATGCCAGATCTTGTGATATTGTCTTTCTCGCGGCGCATAATATAGCCTTACCAGCGCAGTCAGTTATTGGAAATTTTGTCATATATTTGTGTCCGTCTGAATTTAATCTTTAAGGGTTTCCCCTCCGGACCATCTGAACATCCTCATCTCAATCACATTGAGTTTTCCGATTTCAGTATAGGCCGCCATTCAAATTCACGAAGTTATGCCTGGTCTTACGGCAGCTGTATACATTTCCTTTGATCTCGATGAGAATTCTTTCGTCAGATATAATTTCTAACCAAGATCTCCAATTTTATCAGCCATATTTATTTGATTTTGATTTTTTGATATATCGGACGTTATGAATTAACTTAGGTATTTGAATAGATTAATTGATTTTGGTGAGCAGCTACCGATAAAAATGTGCTATGCCGATCGATCCGAATAGCTTACAGTGTGTATAGTCTGATTCAGTTCTGTTCCTTTGAAACCCTCTGCGTTCCAGTGCGATGTTAAATCATTTTGTGTCTGTGTTGTTTCTTCTTGTTCTTCCTCATCGTCTCTTCATGTTTGAAGATCGTTACATTATGGTTATATTCAATTGGTGATTTTGATCTTCCACCATTGACGATCTTCCGCCTCTCGTAGATTTGATTCCAGTGGATGACCTATAATATTTTTTATTTGGTATGGTCATTGGGATGGGGATCGCCTCTTAGTCTTCGGGTCTCCACTTGGCCCTGGACTATTAGTTTTATCAAGATTGTCTTCATCTCTGCTTGTGATATGTTTATCATGTTGCCGGATACATCTACGGTAGACGATGAATAATAAATCGATCCATGATGCCAAGTTCATTCAGGACTGACTGGATCGTTCATCGAGCCGTCCATGGGATGCATAGCATTCTTTTCCAACACCACATTTCAAATGCATCTATGCGGTGTATATCAGCGCTCTTGATGGTCCATGACTCAGATCCGTATAAGAATAGGGAAAATATCAGTGATGGAACAGGAGTATTTTTGGTGTATTTAGATATGTCTCTGTCTGCCGATGTCTTCCTCAGGCTTGTCAAAGCTGAACATGACATTGATACGCCTTTTTATTTCCTCTTTATATCTCCCATTTTTTGATATTAAAGAGCCTAAATAGATAAATTCGTTCACTATTTCTAGATTTGGAAGGAGATTGTGTAGCTGTGCTACTGTTACGTTTAGCAACCTGGATAAATATTCTCTAAAAATGGATCCATTTGGGCACTGGGTTCAACTTAACGGTCTGTAGTGCATCTCTGTTTGTTTATTTAAGAAACATATCGAAGAATAATTTACAATGTAGCTACAAACAGTACAAGCACCAATTGAGTCCGCCCAACTCTTTATCGTTACAATATGAATCATATTACTTTGAGCAAACTGCAGAATAGTTTACTCAAACAGTTTCCTGTTTTTGGCACAGACCAGGTCCATAACGAACCCTGAAGGAATCAGACTATGCCCAAATTTGTACAGTGTAAATTGCGGGATAATTTTATTGTACATCGAAGAGAACCAGAAGGCATTGAGGATGGTAATTCTCTCTCATTTTAATAGTTTCCTACAGAATGTGGTTCCAATTCCAATGAACAATGCGGATATTGTTTGTGAAGTAAATTTCACTAAAATAGTAGAAAATCCACTTATACCCGTAAATGATAATCACCATGATGGTAATAATGAATATAATTATGTTGAGAAACAACGAAGGGAGGAGCTGGAGAGGGTTTAATTGAAGGTAAAAGAAGTCTTAGAAAAGGAAGACCACAAAATATCACCAAATAGCATTGTTTTTGTTAAATTTTATGTAACCACAAACAGGCTTGCATTCCGGAATTTATCGAACCAACAATAATTGTCAAGAGTAATATGAAAAATGCTTCATCAATAATAGATAAGGTAAAGGAAGTAAATCGAAGATTTCAAATAAGGTCTAAATGAATGAGAGGGTCCTAACTTAAAATGGAGGCGGAGTTGAATAGGTTACGTTGGGAAATGAAAGACTGAATGTTGAATATTGTTTTTTAAAAGTCAATGTTGGTTAAATGTGGAAATTTATACTGTATTTAGTGTCAGTATTAATAAATATAATGATGCAACAAATTCTGATCATTCGACTTAAAACGAGCAATCAAAACACAAAAATGGATTTAAAAAAAGTGAAATCTCCTTGAAACTTTCTATTTATTGTCCGATAACAGCAACTTGATATCGTCTCTAACCAAACATCCAGGATAGTGCCTGACTGAATAAAAGCGACATCCATCGATAAATATTATAGACCACAAACTTTTTCGACGATATTTACAGAACAATCAAGTTATAGGCTGAAATCTCAAAAAAAACTGTATACTACTTTATACACAGCTGTTGTATTCCCTTTAAAGATTTCTGTTTGGCTGTCTGCTTTCATATCTGTCTTTTGACAGAATAAGAACTAAATTAGCACTGATGAATTTTCATAAAGTGAGTGAGAGACTACAGGAAGAACAACTTTCCATTTGCTTTGTTACTGGGATGGAAGACTAGAACATCAAAGGTAAGGAGAGTAAGTGGTATACCACAATATCGATCACTTTGTGTTTGGTATGTCTTAAGTATCCAAGTAAACACACCTGTAATAATGTAAAAACCGAATCCCACAGGTTTCACGGGTACACATGGCTTATTTTACATAATTCTTGATAACGGTTCGACAATAATTGACGTAACATTAAATGCTTTACTGAAGCTGTAGTATCTTTTGGAGAACAAATTGAAATGAATAATTGATTTGAATTCCCACTTTTAAATATTGTTAAAGCTGCCTCTATGAACGCAGCCAATATATGCATAAAGGAAAAATTCCTTGAATAGTCGAACTTCCTTCGGAACATTGAACATAATTGCTAACAATTTAGTATAAACTACTTGTAATTTACAGTTGCTTTTAGACCTCCATCTACCTTCATTTCCCTGATGACATTCGCGTACCCTAAAATCTAAAAGTCAATATAAATCCTCACCTACAATCCACTGCACCGAAGCAATTGATCCACTGATCCCTGCTATGTGCGCCCCAAGCGAATGCCCAACCAAGCCCACGTTCCTTCCAGTCAAGTTAGTGCCGGACACGAGCCCATTGATAAAAGTCCCCAATACGCTTCCGACTAGTTGGGCGTTCATATGGGCGTACACGTAACTCACGTTGGAGATGGTGCTCCAATCCACTACGAAAACGTTCAAGTCTTCGGCTTCAAGGAGAGCGGCACTGACCTCTCTGTTGAACTGAGAGAACGTTTCGTTTTGCCAGCCGTGGATGAGGAAGACAGTTTGTTTGTAAGGTTCGAAATCTGTTGGTTTGATGGCAATATGGGGTGGATCTAGTAAGTCAATGATTTGTCCGTCAGGATCCGAGCGACTAAGAAAGTACAAGTCGACGTCGTACTGGGTAGCACTTAAGTCGTATTCGATTGGGCCAAAGTCTTGTGGTAGTAGCTCCAATAATATTTCTGGTACCGTTTCATCGTTGTCTACTCAAAAACAAGTTGTTGGTAATGAATGAGATGTGGTGATTAATATTCTGTACTTACCTAATGAGAAAGTCACTACAACTATTGTGGAGAGTATTAAAATGACGTAATTCATCTTGTAATACGCCTTCTATCCCTCCGTTACAATTTCGTTGCGTAAAGGTATTGGTGGTATTGTTTAATTTTACTGTCATATATTTCTGAATGTATTGTTCATGTTGAGTACCTACCTCTTGATATTATCTATCTGATTACCGCTTTTGTACGATTGTTAAGAGGAATCACAATTAGGTGGCTTTAGCCGATGAATCACACTTTGAAAAGAGTGTTATAAGAGTGCTACATTTTCCATCCGCGGCTCTGCTCCAATACTCAAATAGAAGCCTGTAGTTGCATAGGTGTGTGGTATTTACAAAACTTCACACATTTAATAAAAAATTCTATTGACATGTCACGATCTTAATGGTAGGAGAACAATGATTAGACTTAGATTAAACTTAGATTAGAATTAGTAGATATGCTTTCGAAATGGCGTAAATGACAGAAAAAAATTAAATTATAATTTCAACATTTGGAACTAGCTCTGGATGGTTAAAATTTGTCAAAAATGTACCAAATGTAAAACAAATCATGTAAAATTATTCGAGACAAATTTTGACCATTGTCTAAAAGGAACACAAGACTGCTCAAGAAATAACACAGAAGAGGTGTTTAAGGCTTAAGTTTAAGCCTTATGATCTTATTTATACCTACATGGGTATCGGCCAATGGGTCTAGGTCAATTGTTCGAAAACAATTGTTCGAAAACAATTTCGAAAGGAACAATTTATCGAAAGACAACTGTTCGAAAAACAATTGTTCGAAAGGATCAAATATTCGAAAGGCAAGTATAGGAAGGCTCGCGATAAATGAATTTTATGACCTTCTCCTCTTCTTCTAGGTACTTAATCTTTAGATTTATTACCAGGCTATTAGCACCATCATTTTGGCAGTTAGGATGCGACCCAACAATGGGCAGTACCTCATTTACCTTTTTCTCAAAGAGCTGCTCGAAATTCGGCGGCAAAATACCTACAATAAAAGCATTAAGACACAATAGACCCTTAACTTCTTGCGATAAGCCGGTGCGTCATAAAATTCATTTATCGCGAGCCTCCCTATAAGTAACTAGTCGTATTAAAAAGTTTTTGAGCGAAAACGACTTAAAAGCCCTTTGCAAAGTTTACCCAACCCGTATGGCTCACCTGGGTACCTTACTTATACACAACAAGAAACATATGTTTTAATACTGTTTTTCTACCTTTTTTATTTATAATATAGGACTTGGGCCTGCTGATCGTCCATAAATAAGTAAATATTAAAATACCCCAGCACATCTGCCTAATATCAAACAAACAAATATAATAACTGAAAAATTTACCTGCACCCGCTGCACTCATTGGTGATCCGTCATGATCAGAAACGAAAACTATTTAAGTTAGGTTAGAAAAATTTTAGAAAAGTTTAGGTGACTAGGTCGATTACGTATAACTAAGGCAAAAACTTTTTAATACGACTAGTTACTTACTTGCCTTTCGTATATTTGATCCTTTTGAACAACTGTTCGAACAATTGTTTTTCGAAAAATTGTCTTTCGAAAAATTGTTCCTTTCGAACAATTGTTTTCGAAGAATTGTTTTCGAATAAATGTTTTCGAACAATTGACCGGCACCCATCGGCCAATATTGAAGAAACAGATTAAGTTTTCACAAAGTCTAATTAACTGTTAACTTATTTTATGAATGCATATAATGTAGATCGATATTGGTAATAATTGTGAAATATCCATATTAAGAAAAACTGACCTATTTTAAACAAATAATTTTCTGTTTAATATCCACAGAAGGGTGCATGTATGACAATATTAATGTAAAATGATATGCTCCTTCATATTTGTCATTTCAAACAATCTAAATTATATTTCACTTTTTCAAAAATATGCCTCTAAAGCTTTTACGATACTTATAACCCATCATGGAATCTTCTATGATCTACATTGAACATTTTGGAAAACCTACTTTCTTTTATTGATATTACAATTCCTGTCAATAAATCTGAATAAGAATGTAACAGTTTAAATATATATATATATATATATATATATATATATATATATATATAAATTATCGACTTACCCACCGACACGTGTTTCTGCTTATTAGCTTCTTCAAGTTGGTATAACCAAGTTTTGAATGACAACGATGTTTGACACTTGGAAAAAAAATATAAAACTCAAAAAGAACGCAAACAGTAGGCAGCAAAGCACTTTTACGTCTAATAAGAAGCTAATAAGCAGAAACACGTGTCGGTGGTTACCGTTTCTTAACGGAATTAAGCGGGTAAGTCGATAATTTTCTTTTGTACATTTGTTCCGTCGCTAATTTCACTAATATATATATATATATATATATATATATATATATATATATATCAAATTGTAAACAATTATGAGTGTTTCCTAATTTCTTATTTACCACCAAAAACTTAATTCTCATCGGTTTTTCTTAAGTTGAGAAATAAAACAGGTTTAGAGAAATCTAAAAAAAAAAATTACCACTGTTAACTGATTTCCGTGAATATTTAGTAAGTAACTGAATGTCATAATCTGAAAACCAAAATTTGGAACACCTTCCGATGAATTATTTTCTTTTTTAAACATAGTCCATCCCTGTTGCGAATGATCTATAGGATCTAGACGGTTAAGATAATTACAATTTCCCCGGCCCTTTAAAAAAAAACAAAATGTACCACTATGTACTATTACTATATATGTATGTGTAGTAAACCATGATTGAGCAGTATACCTTTCGCCCATTTATAGAACCCTAGGTCATCAGAATGTTTTGTTGTAGGTATGTTTGTGTGTATATGTATTCGAGGCACGTTTTTCTTCTAATAACACAAACGGTTTCAAGTTTGAATTTAGACTTAGACTTAGTCAAACACGAGGGCCTCTCAGGTTTAACATTTAAATCGACCTTGCGAAAGTGGTAAAAATTTGCTTCAATAATTTTTGTAATGTTTAAATATTTATTTACCCGTGAAATATATAAATAAAAAAATTGTAACATTTGTGGCAAACTCTTCTTTAAGGAGCGTTATACAATTTTTTTTTTGTTTTTTGGAAGTTTTCTCCAAATTCATGACAACCCATTTTTTTTATCTTTTTGAGTATTAAATCTAGTATGGAATATGTACAATAAAGTTTAGTATTATTTTTGGCATAATGGTGGATGAGTTTTTTCGAAATCCGCCTAAGATTTTGTGTTTAACTTCTGAATATTTTTTCTATTACCGAATGTGTACAGTTAAGGTTAATAACATTTTTAGCTAAAACGCTTCTGAAGAGTACCACATTCTTTTTGTTTTTGTGTTTATTGAAATTCTCTTGAAATCTATCTGAAGAAACACTTAATATTTGTAAAATTAAAATGTTTTTTTTTTATATTAATCAATATTTATAATCAAATGTGACAAACTGTAGAGAAGTGGGTGTGTTTGAGGTAGAGAGCATATTATGACGCCCGTCGTTATGAAAAATGTTAATGACGTGCGTTGCATTCCGATATTATTTTAGCTTAAGCTCTGTGTATTTATACTCTAACCAGTAGCAATTGGAACACTCAACAAAATCTGAATTTACCGAGGACATTCGAAAAGAGCCCGATCTCTATACAAAACTATGGGACTTATTTCTTTGCCTATTCAGAAACGCACTGGTACATTTTAAAATGCAGGTGTTCCTGTTCCGGCAGTCGCCCAAGTGAAATCGTATATGTGAATGTATGGATATCTACAGACAAAGAAATAAAGGGTCCATAGGGTCGCAATTTTTTTTTACGGCGGCGGCACTTCGTTTGTATCTTCTTCTTCTTCTTCTATGGAGCAGGTGTCTTCTTCGGCACTTCTACTCGAGAAAGCAGTGGTGTGTGTATGTGTGTGCCATTTATTTATGCTATTTGAAAGTGAATTCATTGTTAGAGTTATTATCCGTATTGATACGCCCATGGACGACCAGGCGGCATGGCTTTTCACTACTTAAAAAGCCATTAAGTGTTTCTTGTTGCCGTTCCAATTCTGACTGGACGAAGTACCTATATGCGCATGTGGCTATACGTTGGTAGCGAAGAAAGATCTATAGTCGTCTTTCCACTTCCGCACTACACCGAGTGACAGCATTCACTTACCAGCATCTTATCGCGTCTTCGTCATTTTATTAAATCTCACATCGCGTCTTTACTTCTTTTATTGGAGTGCTGAACCTGCGCGTGGTACTCTTGCTACCAAGAAAATATTAGAAAATGAAAAAAGATATCAGAAAAGATACGAAAATGAAGTCTTTTAGTCTTTCTGAAATAGCAGAATTATTATGATTCCTTCCCTCTTTTTTTTTTCATTAAATTACTCAATGAACATTTGGACTCCAAAATTGCTCAAATGAGTAATACTTGTAACAACGTGAATGACTGGACTAGCCTAATAAGTGACTGATTAATATAAAAGGGTAACGATTTAAAATGTAATAAAACGCACTACGACTTTGTTATTTATTGAAATATATTATATAATTTTCCTCAACCTTTTGCAAACGGAGCGTTTGCATTGGTTTCCAGATAATAATTTTGAGAAGCCCTGAAATAAAAAAAAAATGTTGCAAATGCTAAAACGAAATTTATTTATCAAGAGAAAATTCTGTTGATAAGGCTGGTCATCATTGACTGTTTCGAAGAAATTTACATTAATTTTTGTCTGCATGAATTCTACACTTTGTAAAGTGTGAATCGATTGGTGTTTTATGGGAAATAATTGAATAGCTTTGGAATTAAATATTTTGTTCAACGACTTTTACCTGACTTCACCGGAAGGGATAATAAAATATGGTGGGCTACTATTAGAACTGACAATACTGTACTTAATGGAAGAATGTTGGAATCGGAGAAAAGAAACAGAGAAATGGAAGACGGTGGAAATAATATTACTATATAAAAGAGCAGATCGAAGTACTGTGCAAATCAAAGGATATAAATCTGAGAAACGCAGCATATAAATTGCATGTTTGAATTATGAATGATAGACTAAAAGTAATTGTTGATGCACTACTACTACTAGAAGAAGAGCATGGCTTTTGTAAAGGGAGATACTGCATTGCAATATCACCATCGTACGACGATTAACAGAGAAACGGAAGAAATCCAACATAGAAACCCATATTGCCTTTAAAGGCTACAAAAAAGCTTTCGATCGGGTAAAACCACTCTTCGGAAAATTATGGGCAAATGAGGTTATCCCGGACACTTAAGAGATGTGATAGAAAGTGAATAACACAGAAATTACATTAAACACTGAATAGTACAGAAAAGAGCCAATGACAATAAACAGTGACGTTAGACAAGTGTGCAGTCGATCACCAACCCCATGTAACCTATCGACGATGCTATGCAGTTGAAACATGGTACTAACCCTGGAATAAGACTAACCCCCACTAATAATTGTATGAACAAAATACTATTTGCGGATGACCAAATAGTTTTACGAATAACAGTAGACGACCTACAGAACGCCATTTACCAGTTAGATTAATTATGTAAAAATTGAAAACTAAAAATATCAGAAAAAAGACGACAGAAAAAATAATTAAAAACAATAACAATATCTCTTTTTTAAAGACCTAAAAAAAGACATTGACCCAAATAGCTTAGGCATTAAAATAAAAAACATTTCCAAAAATGACAAAGATTATATATACATCAAAGTGACTGGAAATACGGAGAACAGATCTCTGTTTAAGGAAAAATTTCAGAAAACCTAAAAAATAGCGTAGGTGAAAGAGTAAAAAATTACAAAACCATTTATTTCCTCGATCTTGATATAACCTGGTGTAAAGAAACTATTTGTAATGAACTGAACAAAATTATAGACAAAAATTCGTATTTCAACCTAACTCTAAACCAAAACAACAAAGGTAAACAATCGGTCAAAATTAATATTGAAAGTAAAACAGCCGCTTCTCATTTTGAACAAAAGAAAATAGTGTTAGGATGGAACCTAATTAAAATAAAGGAAAAGGTCGTGCCTATTAGATGCTTTAATTGTATGCATTTTGGACACTCTAAATTTGAATGCCAATCTAAAAGTGTTTCATTAATTTCCACTAATTGCGGCGAATTTGATCACGTTTCTAAAACTTGTAAAAATCCAAGAAAATGCATTACCTGCAATACCTTAGGCCATAGATACGACAACATGAACTGTCCTAAATACAGGGAACTTAAAGCAAATAGTTATAAATTAAATTATTTTTTTTCTCACTATGAAAATTTTACAAATTAACGTAGATCGAAAAAAAAATGACCCACGATTTTATTAACATAGCCATTTCTGAAGAAAAATTCGATATCGCATTTATAATGGAACCTAACCACAAAATTTGTAGTAATAAGAAGTATATACTGGACTTGCAGTCCACTGTAGTCATCCAAATTACTAGTAGAAATCTAGAAGTTTGGAACATTAATCGGTACAACGATTTTATTGAAATTAAACTCAAAACTGTAAATATTATAGCGTGCTATATATCACCAAACATAAAATTTAACGTTTTTAAAAAGAAAATAGACGAAATTTTCAATGTTATTCAACCAAATCATACAAAAGAATTCATTTTACTTGGGGACTTTAACTCGAAATCCTTTTCATGGGGATCTCCAATTAACAATAGAAGAGGCACTTATTTAGACAAGTGGATTTCTCAACTCAACTTAATCGTACATAACTCAGGAAACGTTCCAACTTTTGAAACATATAATGGTCAGTCTTTTATCGACTTAACCCTTAGTACAACTAAAATCTCAAAACTAATACAAAACTGGAAAATTACTAGAAAGGGATTTGGACATAATCCTATTTCATTTGTCACAAATGATCAAACCTATAATAATATTAGTAAATTTTATACGCATCTCTTTGACAACGCAATATTCACAAACAATTTCATCTCCTCTTGCACTAAACTCAATGACGATAATCTATATGAAGTCAACAAAAAATGCAGTAGAGAAAGTGTATCCATTAATAGTTGCACATTCCATAGAAAACCCTTTTGGTGGAATGCCGATATTGAATGTTCGAGAAGAAAATCTGGCAGACTTTGGCGTCATTTAACTAAAATGAAAACCAAAAACTTAGACAAAATTTTTATTCTACAACGATACAAAAAATCAATCAAAGAACTGAAATTATGTATATATCAATCGAAAAGAAAGCACTGGAAAGAACTACTAAATAAACTTGACGAAAATGTCTGGGGTGATGCATTTAAAATCATAACAAAATACACAAAATCTTTCAAAATTTTCAATATTCCTGTTCATTAAAAACTAACTATAGCAAGAGAATTATTTCCCTATACCCCACAAGACTGGAATAGAAATCCACTCTATATAGGAAATATCCCTTTAATTTGTAAGGACGAAATTGATAATGTCATTCACAAAATTAACAAAAAAAGGCTCCTGGACATGATCATATCCCAATTGAGGCCATCCTAATAGCTTATAATCATAGTCCTGAACATTTTATAATTTTTTTTAATAACATTCTCATAAAACAAGATATTCCACAAGATTGGAAATTTGCCTCTCTACACCTTATTCCTAAGAATAAATTTAACTATAACTTTTCCAATTCGTATAGACCTATTTGCCTCTTAAATTCTCTAAGTAAACTTTTCGAAAAACTGATTAAAGATCGTTTAGACACTTATATAGAAAACAATCATTGTTTGTCTGAATATCAATTTGGTTTCCGAAAGGGCAAATCCACTATTTCTGCTATTTAAGCAGTCCTGGATTGGGCACACAAAAGTAACAAAACACTTTGTTTTATGGTCACCGTTGATGTTCAAAATGCTTTTAATACGGCATCATGGAAACACATAATTAAGAACATGAAACAGAAAGAAATTCCTATATATTTAATCAACCTTATTGAAAATTTTCTGTCTAATCGTTTTATCACTAGTCTTGGGAAAGAAAGTTTCCAAATATTTACTGGAGTACCACAAGGCTCTGTCCTAGGACCTACTTTGTGGAATATATTATATGATACCATCCTAAATCTAAAATTTTGCAGGAATGTTCAACTCGTAGCTTTTGCAGATGACCTATGTATTTTATTCTCAGCTAATACTCCTTCTTGTGTACTAAACGATTTAATTAACGAAACATTAAATAAAATCATTACTGCTATGCATAATATAGAACTAAAAATTGCCCCACATAAAACTGAAGGCATAGTATTGAAAGGTTACAGTTTGAAGCATCTAATTAATTTTAAAATTGGAAACTGTCCTTTCCAACCAAGTAAAATCTTGAAATATTTAGGCGTCACTATTGACGAAAAATTAAAATTCCGTGACCATTTAAATATTACCTTTAAAACTACCACCATTAAATTCACAGAACTCAGCCGTCTTCTACCAAATATTGGTGGTCCCAATAATTCTAAAAGACTTCTATATACCAATACAATATATTCCAGCTTGCTTTATGCATGTCCGATCTGGCATAACAGCATGAAAATTAACAAATATGCTAAACTATATAATAGTGTCCAACATAAGTGTTTGCTACGCACAACTTCTAGTTACCGTACTGTTTCTAATGAAGCCCTTCAGATTATTTCTTCATCACCCCCTATACTTCTTTTAATAAAAGAGAGAGTTCTAAACTTTATGAACCCAAATAATAAAAAACAAAATTATGATTCTATATTAGCTGAATGGCAAAGCTCCTGGTCAAATTTACACGATAAAGCCCAATGGACTAAAACGCTTATACCAACCCTCAAACCATGGATAAATTGTAGATTCAAACAAACAAATTACTTCTTCTCGCACTTCCTCTCTGGACACTGTTGCTTTGGTAAATTTACATTCAAAATCAAAAAAGTTTGACCGATGAATGTTTCTACTGCCATGAATTTAACGATGCTAACCATACAATTTTTGAATGCTGGAAATGGGCAGCAGAAAGGCTAGAAATAAACTAAAAACTCAAATTAGAAATTCGTAGTGACAATGTCATGAACGTGTTGCTATCCTCGAAGAAAAATTTTGACGACATTTTTAAATTCATAACATGTATAATTTCAGAAAAATCTTCAGATGAAATAAAATTTCAAAATCTACAACGTAGTTAATACAAATCATAACTTTTTTCATTTAATGTAACATACTGCACATTGAATATTATTTTCTTCTAGGTTATGTAATGCGTATTTATTTATATTGTAATGCGAGAAGTAAACAAAGCGAGACATGTTTACTCGTTCCGAGCGAAGCGGCTACTTCAAAGGAATTACCACGACGCTTAAAAGACAGCTCCATGAATTCTCCCGGATTGTTGTTTACGGAAAGTAATTTAAGACCTTCTGAACATTTCCTACGTAAACATTATTAAAAGAACAATCGGGTTCCTTCCGGAACTATGGAGAATATACGAGAAGGTTCCAGATCAGAATCAAGATGTGTATATAAGCGGGCTTGTGATCGAGGAGATGGGGAGAAGTAGAGAAGCAGACGTGAACGCGACATACGATCCGAAAGCGGAGCAGTACAAATAAATTAAGTAGTGTCTAGTCTAATGTACAAGTAGCAAAGTGTGTTAAATAAATTAGTGTACAATTAATGTAAATAAATTAGAAAATAAACGTTACAATATAGTTAATATTAGTTCCTTTCTTTTCTTTTAACTATCAGCAATTATTTATCCATATATTCAATAACAACTGTAAGAACGATTACCCATTTTTCTTCTGACGATACGGAAATATTTAATTTCCAAGCCAGAAGAAACATCGGTCCCATCATAAGAGAGGGTTTTTTTAGTGGGTAACCTCCGTGGACCCCCACAGTGTCTGATGCGCTGGAAAATACTTCATGATCGAGCAACACCTTCATACTAGCCATTTATACTGACACTAATACATGTTCACCCCCACACCGTTTACCTCTCAAGGAATGATTTTTCACCTCATCATTCCCCCATAAACGGTTTTTTCCCTCTAAAAAAAAGCGTTTTTGCGTTTATAAGAAAACAACCTATATGTTACAAGACAGTCCAAACGAAGTGCCCACTGCCCGTAGAAGGGGTATCATATTTTAATTTTCTATGGTTTGACATATACTACGAATATAAAAAAAAATCTAAAAGACAAAATTCATAAATATCAAATGATGTGTCGCACCATATATCACCAGTATTGACGTGCGGAAGTCAAAGTGGGGCACTACGGAAACAAGGCAGACACGTTGTAATGATGAAAAGAAATATTTAAGACAAAAGATTGTACACTAAGGGCCAAATTCAGAAACGCCACTCACCCTACACTCAATTTTTAAGTAAAATCTTCACTACACTCAATTTGGAATTCATAGACTTACCTCAATTGAAATGTCCCTTAAATTGAGTATCAGATTGAGTTAGATTTGAGTGGTTGAAATTCACCACTTAAAATAATTCCCAACCTTACTTTTACGAGTTTTGACTTTCGTGCAGATGGTCATTAGCGTCGTTAGTGACAGTTTTTTTGTGCATTTCTATTTATGTTAGATGGTGTTAGCAATATGGATATCATGGCTAATGAGTTCAATGAATTTGTAGAGTTCCAAGCCGAGGAAAAGTATAACTCAGCCCACATCCATACTAGAAACGTGGTAGAGAAAACTTTCGGTCTATGGAAAAGCCGTTTTAAGTGTTTAGTAACAGCTTTGAATTATGAAGTGAATAAAACTACTACAATAATTGCTGCAACTGCGATATTACACAATATTGTCATAACTTTAAACAATAATGACATTGAACTGCCAGAGAATAACAGAGAGATGCCTCATGAAGAGGTGAGGCTTCTAAATGCAAGAGGAAATGTAATTAGAGCTGCCTTTATACAGCAGCATTTTAACTGACGACGTTAAATATATTGTTATTAATATTTATCAATATTGAATAATAATAGTGAAGACTGTAAATTTGAATATGAAATTAAGAGACTGTTTTTACAGTTTTACTGTGTTTTGGAATGCTCATTACTCACTGTTTCAATGTAAACGACTTTGCAAAACGCGAGTCCAAATTAGGTGACGCCTGACATGCGCCTGACAGTTGCTGCCACAAAACACATGATATATGCACAGAACACCAAATTGAACTAACGCAGTCAGCAGCGAACACGACGATTTGCGATATTGCCAAACATCCTTCCCTCAAATCATTTTTAAATTGATATGTATTTGAGTAACTTGATTTACACGTTTCTGAATTCCAAAATTGAGGAGAAGGCACACTCACTCTCCTTTTGAGATATAAATGAGTGTAGGTAGAAATAAGTGTGAGTGGCGTTTCTGAATTAGCCCCTTAGAGAACAAATAAGGAATGCAGATAAAACAATTAATTGAATGTATTCTCAATGAATGTCAGAATACAGAAGAACTCATTAAAATGGAAACAACATACTGAAAGAATCAACGATGATAGATTGATAAAAAACTGCGCCAAGAAAAAGATGGCAAACATCATGACGGAACAGGCTGCAAGCTTCATTTTAAAGTGCAGAAGTAGAAGATATTTTGAATCAATTCACAATAATGTTTTAATCGGTGTCATTCTTTTTAAAATGATTCTTAACGTAAAATACTTATAAGAAGTTTCTAGGAAATTTTTGTTGATTGTAAGGAAGAAGTTACTAATAACAAACACTAATTCTAAAAACTAATTCCCCATATTAACCGTTATATTACCGCATTCATTTTAGTCCAAATAAAGGTGTACCTTTAATCCAAAAAAAAGTAATAGTTCTGACCAGGATATAAACCGAAAACCTCTGGTTATCCGTTTCAGTGCTCTAACCAACCGAGCCAACTATTATTGATGAAGTTTCATACATATTTCATAATATAATATTTAATATTTTGGGCGTAAGTTGGTCAAAAAAGGCAATATAAAAGGTGTTCGTGAGAAAGATACTCTGCGGACTTAGAGGAAGCGCAGGCATCCAAACGCTTTGGTCTAAAAGCTTCAGAGTTCTTTTTACTGCCCACCTCTAATGTCACTTTCGGTTGGAATCTTGATACGTACTACCTACCATGGCACTTTTGGCAAACTTAAACCCAAAATATTGATAATTTTTAAATTCATTGAATGTAGAGCAACAGGTACTTCTTGTTGTCCTTTTCTCTAACTCTTTCGGACTGTTTGCTTAGATCAAGCAGGCATATAAGAAAAATGGTCATGAGAGAGCCTATCCTCGGTGTTACAATTCTACACATACTTTTCAACCGTTTCACTTATTATAAAAGCTCCACCTTTCAAGTTGGCTTTTTAAAATTTTTGTTTTTTTTTTCCTTTTGGGAATAACAAAGAATAATTTGAATTTACCACAGCTCATTTTGTTCGTTTTCTAAGTATGTACATATAACTGTCATTGCAGCATACAGAGTTTTGTGTCCAGTTTTCTCTTAATAGGCGAAAAACAATTTTAAGAGATTTTTGACAATTGTATTGTATTATTTTACAGTCTAGGATACTACGGTGTTTGATTTAGGTCTACAGATTACGTTTTACTTATATAGCACTGTTGCAGTGAACCACTCCTTACCAGTTTAATATGGTATCATACCCAGGGATGTTAATTTTTCGAGATTGAAATCTTCGAATCATGGGTACCAAACGAGTGAAATCGAGGATTGAAGACCTTTCCCCGTGATTTGAATCTACATTCATATCTTATACAATGAATCTATTTGAATCTACAACCTCCGGAAATATAAGACATATTGAAAAAAGAAAATAATCAAGTCTCCAACCAAAAACTATTCAAACAACCTGGTTTTGAACAATACCTCCTCATCCATATTTCACCCTCACCTTTGATCGATAGTATCCTCTCCCATCCACGAATAATCGTCATCCTGGCATGTTCCGGCGATGTAGTCCTCATAGTTGTCACATCTAATAGAGATAAAGTTCCCGCTGACTATAGATTCCGAGTAGTAGTAATAGGAGCGCGAATGACGACACACCCCGATCACGTCCAAATCGCATCCAGGTTGATGCACCCCCCCGTTCGGCCAATAGTCGGCATCCCCTATACTAACGTTGAATCCCAGCAGACCTGCACAGGTGTGGATAACCTGTACGAACTGGGCGTCCGAGGAGTCCAGACGGTTCTCAAGGTTATTCAGGGAGAAGAGTGGACCTGCAGGGTCCAAGCCTAGAAACGTAATATACTTGTTTAATGATGAAAGAATTTCGTGAAAATGTAGGTGAATGTTGAGTCGGTTGGAGAAATGTAATTGAATCTGCTTATTTGCCTAAACCATTTTGTGATGTAGACCGCGCATAAATCAGTATTTAGTTTTACTAGAAATCTTGGTATTGCTATCGCTACTCCCTACTTCACGATTGTATAGAATTAAAGTTGCGTCTATTAACGCAATCATTAAATGTTTTTAGGCTTGTCTTGATCAAATATGTGCTCAAGCTCAACAATCCTATAGAAACATTAAATATGTTTTCAATTAGATTAGTAAACGGTTTTAAGAGCCTCCCTTTACTTTTACATCTTCCAAACATTTCCCGCTTATTTAAAATACACAAAAACCAATTTGGAAACTCGCACCTACAATCCACCGCAACGATCCTCTAGTGGTTGATCCAGCGATCCCAGCTACGTGGGCTCCAAGCGAATGCCCAACGAGTCCTATCTGTTCACAAGATATTCCCATCTCGGACATCAGTCGGTTAATGAAATTCCCGACAATTGTACCAACGAAATGGACGTTGGATTGGGCGTAAACATAACCCCATTTCGCGATCTTCTCCCACTCTACGACGATAATATTTATGTCTTGCGCCTCGAGAAAAGAAGTACCGACAAGTAAGTTGACATGGGAGGAGTGATCATTTTGCCAACCGTGAATAATGAAGACCGTTTGTTTGGCTACATCGAAACCTGCTGAAGTGATGGAAGTGGGGTTTGTCCTGTCGACGATGACCCCGTTCTCATCCAAATTGCGGCAGCGGAAGTAAAAGTCTACGTCAGATTCGTTAGCTTTTAGGTTATGGTCTACGGGCCCGAAGTCGTCTGGTAGCAGTTCCATTAATATCTGAGGTATAGCTTCATCATTTGTTACTGAAAAGTTATAATGTCTAAGTAATAATTAACATTGTAGGCGGATTGCCGTGGAGTTGACTTACCTGGCGAGCAGTTGACTAAAATTATTCCAGAAAGTAGTAAGGCGAATATTTTCATTATTTCGATGTTCTTTGATCTCAGCAACTGCAATTTTATACTATACAAATTAAGAAGTCTAGAATGAATTTGTGAGAACTCATGGTTTGCGTTGTATTTATATTGAGTGTCTCTTGATATTATCTGCGCTCTCATAAAGTTTCACATACGAAATGGTTTGTCACGAAACTAAATACCTACTTTTTATTTTGTTGCAATTTAACATAAGAGGGAGGTTTATAACACGAGAAAAGTTGATATTCCTCGTAATAAAAATTCGTATTCAGTAGTTTATCACTATTCATTTTGAAAACATCAAATGGTGATCGGCTATTTTACTTTTTGTCTCAAATAATTTATTCCTAGAATTTTTAGTATTCTCGATACAACATATCAAAAATAAAAGATTGGACTGGTGGCCCATGCTTCTAAATTATATGCAGTGCATATGTAATATGCATTTAACTATGTTGCGCGAAGTATTGTTTTTGAGATATTCTATATTGTCATGTCATGATTACTGAAATGTTAAAAATCTTACTTAAGAGACAAGGACGAGGTAACGGTAGATGTGACTCTATTTCTCCCTTCCACTACTTTTTAACTAGCCAGGACTAAGTTAATTTTCATACTAAGTTTAAATTCCCAAATACATACGATGGCAGCACTTTACAGCAAGCTTTCTAGCGATTGTAAAGGTTTAAGGAAAACATCACCCTAGGGTCGTGTATTATCGTATCAAAACGAAACAGGGTTTAGCGAAGAGATAAAGGATCATTCTACATCGGTTTAGTAACAGAATTTTCAGTTTTTTCTTATTTTGGACAAATTTTGATCCAAAAATAGTTCGTAAAATAGAACAAATTTAGGGGCGGTTTTAAACGGACGAAAAAAAAATATCAAAAATCCGTTACAAGACCGATGTGTATTTGAGTTTTTCGCTTCAAGTGGTTTTTATTTGAAATAAATATTTCAAATGATGTTCGAGGTATGATACTTCCCCCGTACCTCTTAAACCGCCTTAATTTGAATCGGGTGATGGACTCTTAAACTGAACATTTTTATGGATGCAAACCTATTTAGAGCAAACTTTTCAATTTTTTTTAGTTTTGGAGATATTAAGTGTCGAAGTAAAATGTTGCCGTTTCAAAATTAAAAAACTGCTATATCACCGTCATATCTGTACTACTGATCGGCTATCTTATTAATATAAATCAGGAGATAGTGGATAAAGTTGAAGTGGAATTACGTTCCAAATCGTAAATGATTTAAAACCAGAATTACTTTTCTTAAATACCTAAACAAGTTTTCTTGAAGTGTTTGACACCACGCATCTCGTAAAATAGATTCCATCCTTGAATATAAATTTAATTTATAAATTTAATTAACAACTACTCAGTTATTAAAGCTGAGGAGTATACCTAATAGAAAAATGTATTCCCTCCTTAAAATAAGAATATAAAACTTTCGTACCTCAAATTTTTTGAAGACTGTCTCCCAGCACCCTTGACTTACCCTAGCTGAAGAATAACACACCTTCCAAAGTTTATTGTAAATTTTAGAACACTTTGTATATAGTAGAAATGGAAATCGCCTTTCTTGCTGATGCCGGAGGTGTGAAAGAAGAACGTACTACTGAATATAATACAAAATGCAGTGAATACTATTCCATATACTTTCAAGTGCATACGATAACGATTAAATAATAAATTCTGTTAGATAATTATTACGAGTCTTGATGTCTTGAGTTTATACTGTTACATCAGAAAACAATTTTGTGTATAATGCTATAACTAAATACTAATTTATGCAATATGCTAACGAGTAATCGATACACACCCAATGTGAAAATTTTTAATTGAGGTAAATAGTGTAACGATGATGTCCAAACATTTCTAAAAAAATCTCTTCGACAGAGATATTTCCGTTCTTCACAGGCTATGCCACTAGGTCATTCCTTTCCATATGGGTGCAACTACTCCAACATTTCTATATTAAAATTTGAAACTACGTCGTGTGTCACATCGTTTGGAACCCCATTTCCAGAGGAATATATTACACATTTTGTTTTGATTACCTATATATTATATAAGAACTAATGAAAACACACCTTAAGTTAAGACACAAACCTCCAACATGCTGTTGCAAAATATCTATTAGTTAACAGTGGAATGGTGATCACTGAATACATTTTACGTTAAAAAATATGTTGGAGATATAAATTTGTACCGCCAAGCACACGGTACTTCGAATGCGATTAATTTCTAACCAAATCGCACCGTCGTGATTTTTGTTGCTTTTCAGCAAAATACTGAAGTCTATTAATGATGGTTCGAAAAAGAGAACAGAGACTTTAAAAAAGTTCATATTTAACATATTCGCTGTTTCTATAATTCGAGTCACCACAAATATCTATCGCCTCCAATTCTCAACAGGTTCAGGCATATAAGATATATTTAATTAAGCCTGAATAGTTAATTATTAAACGATATCGTATTTGGGTGATTCCATTGTCAACTGTCGTGAGGTTGGCGGGTCATAATCTTTTTCCCAACCAAAACTATTTCACCCTATTTTAGGTTCGATTACAAGTGTTAACCCAAATTTTCATCCAAAAATATTACTCCTAGAATTTTTTACGGCCAATTTTCTGATTTCTCGCGTTTCCATTTTTGACGCCAAATTTTCTCCAAAACGTCACCGGCAACACATCGGGCGCTTGAAATATTTGAGAGTATATGTGATCTATGTAAAATTTTCCAAGGAATCCATTCCCGCTCCCAGAATTACCCTAAGATTTTTCCGAGAAATCCCAAAAAAATTGATTTTTGTTACTTGCTCTAATGCCCGTTTGCACCAATTCTACTTAAATCAGTACATAGCAAAGTGATACTTAATGTTTAAACCAAGCTTAAAATTGTGTGACTTGCACCAGTTGCACTTAAAAAATACTTAGCTAAGGTACGGTGGAAGGTTGGTAGCACTTGGAATTATCATGTTTCGTGATTAAATCATCAAGTGAGAACTAGTCAGGTCGTGGTTTTGTGGTTATGTTTGTTAGTTGTTGTTAGTGCTGGTTACTGCAACCTCAAAAATGAGCGAGAATAAAAGAATGAGAAGTGCCAATTACACTATTCAAGAAAAGGAACTCCTCCTGAATCTGGTCAACTAATGCCAACTAAACAATCAAGAAATATTTATTTTACATATTCTATAAGATACTTACAAATCTTCTAAATGTTCCTCAATTTCTTCCAACAACAAAAGTGCCGTTGCTTTCGAGATTCGAAACCTTTAATAGGTAACATCATCAAATGAATAAGTATATTCTTCTCTGATGTAGATTCTACGTGGTATTTCAAATTCTATTAAATTAACTGCATTTTATTCAAAAGTATCTTCATCATCTTCAAATATTTGCAACATTTCTTTGCTTCTCAAAATAAACAGCACAAAACCGTCAAAACCTCTATACACAACAAGTGTAATGTCCTCTTATTACCGAGGACATTCTTGAAAGAAACTCGGAGAATAATTTGGAGTAACGATGATTTATTGTTGATTTCATATAACTCGGTTTGCGGTCTTTTACATACTGTGGTTTAAATGATACTTTTTGAATCGATCACTGCGACTGTTAACATGAGTACTCAGCGTTCAACTCACGATCGCATATCTACAGGTGAACTGCCTTTCGTTCAGTCACCTGTTGACAAAGCATAATTGGAAATATGGTATTGAACGGATGTGCGATTGTCGTTGTCCGCGTAGGTATTGCTAACTTCGATAATGCGTACTTAGCTATTTGTGCAATAAACGATAGGTTAATGTACTTAATTAAGTGTCTTTTACTTGAGGTCATAGAAGGGCATTACACCACCCCTCCTAAATGAGCGGACTCCGATATTGACGCGGAGTCTGCGAGAGCTACTTGACCTCGAGTAAAGAGCTGCAATAAGCCATAAAAATGCGTGATTATGCTATATAAAATATGGTAGATATATTAAGTATAAACACATGTTAAAATATTGAGTTATATACATCATGAAATTGTTAAAAATTATTAAATCTATTATTATATTATATGAAATGTAGATTAAAATTATTAAAAAGAAAAAAAAAATTGAGAATTGACAACAATCGAAATAAGATTGTTGTTTTATTGCGAGACTTCGTAACATTGTACGTGTTAAACGACGTTCGTCTCGGGTTGAGAATGAATTCTGCGTTCTGCACTTTTTGCTCTCCATGCTTTAATAATTGCGTTGCTTTGGGGTACAGCACTTTTAGAGGTTATCTTAACAACTGGGTCAATGAATACTAATGGTGTTAAGTGCAAAGTGCAGTGTTATTGTACTAATTATATTTGCAAAGGAGGTTGTAACTATTACTTAGGTATGTATGCTGTAATGCTATATCGAAACTTAACTTATATCAGATTGTTTTTGTGTTTGATAAATGTAGATAAAAATTCGTTTGAGTCAGCGTTCCTTATTCGTCGGTTATAATGCTTACGTTAAGGATAGGAGAGAGAGAAAAGGAGAGGAGATGGAATGGTAGGTAGATTTATATATTATATTATTAGCTTATTAGTTAAATTAATTTTTATTACATATATATATTTTTTTTTTATAGTGGTTAAGCTTCTTGAGCGTCGGTTGCGGGTCCGTATGGACGCACACGGTTTTTGTGAACCTTCGCTGTTTTTCCTTCATCGTTCGAGATGACGCAATTCGGATCCTCTACTGTGGTAACTACAAATGGTCCTTTATACCATGGATCAAATTTACGTCTTCCTTCGTTTGTCAAGGTTACTAGGTCTCCGGGATTTATATTTAATGGTTTCGAATTTATGTTTACTTTTGAGTTTCTTTTTCGTTTTTCCATTTCAAGATGTTGCGCTACTCGTAAGTGAGCGTACTGTAATCTGTATCGGAGTTCCTGTTCGAACGCATCGATATTGTAACATGGTTCTATTTTACTGTTTCGAAGAGTATCTGGCAGATGAACCTGTCGGCCATATACTAATTCGAAAGGTGTGTAATTATGGTACGTGCATGGTGTTGTATTATAGCAAAATGCGTAGTAGTGTATCCAGTTATCCCAGTCATTGTGAAATTCATTGATATACATTCGAAGGAATTCATTCAGTACTCTGTGATTACGTTCACAGCCTCCGATTGTTTGGCTGTGGTATGCTGTAGATATTTTGTAGGATATACCGAGTAATCGAGTCAGGTTCTCGAGCACCTGGTTCTTATACTCGGTTCCCATGTCTGTCCGAATTTCTTTCATTGGTCCGTATATTAGGATGAAATGCTTTACTAAGTTTTCCGCGATTGTATTGGCTTCTTTATTAGGTATAGGGATAACTACTACGTATTTTGTTAGTTCGCATTGAACCGTAATAGCATATTTGTTATCTTGTATGGTTGTTGGGAGTTTGCCGATTGTATCTATACACACAATATCGAACGGTTGCTGTGGGGTTGGTGTTAATATTAATGGTTCGTGTTTTCTTATTTTACTTTTATTTATTTTACATTGGTGGCATTGTTGTGTAAAGTTTGCAACGTCTCGTGACATGCCTTTCCAAATGTAAGTAGATCTAAGCTTCTTCAGAAGTCTTTTTTGACCGTTATGACCACCCAGCAGCGGATCATTATGATGCTGTTTTATTAGGTGTTGTTTTTCCGCATTAGTCTCTACTTTTTGTCTAGCCCTGATGAGTATGATGCTGACTTTTGTTAAATAATGATTACTTTCCTCTTTCAGTATATTTGGAGTGCCGGTACAGCTTGCGGTATGGTCATTGTTGAAATCGCGTATCCTCTTTGTATGTTCCTTTTGACATTTCTGCGGTACATTTGGAACATTTTTAGCAGGAACAAGGCAGTTAGGAGTCCTAGGATCGCGTACAGTACGACTTTCACATCCTTGGTGACGTTGTACTCCTGGTTCTCAACAATGAAGTTGGAGTTTACTACGCCGCTTTCGTGTAAGTCTTGAGTGCTCGACTTGGTGTTGCCCATCTCTTCTAATGGTCAGGATACTTCCACTTAACGTCCACTATGATTCCACTGGCAGGATCGCCATGTAATGTCCTCTTATTACCGAGGACATTCTTGAAAGAAACTCGGAGAATAATTTGGAGTAACGATGATTTATTGTTGATTTCATATAACTCGGTTTGCGGTCTTTTACATACTGTGGTTTAAATGATACTTTTTGAATCGATCACTGCGACTGTTAACATGAGTACTCAGCGTTCAACTCACGATCGCATATCTACAGGTGAACTGCCTTTCGTTCAGTCACCTGTTGACAAAGCATAATTGGAAATATGGTATTGAACGGATGTGCGATTGTCGTTGTCCGCGTAGGTATTGCTAACTTCGATAATGCGTACTTAGCTATTTGTGCAATAAACGATAGGTTAATGTACTTAATTAAGTGTCTTTTACTTGAGGTCATAGAAGGGCATTACACAAGGTTAAGCCCCAGTTAAACCGAGAATATTCTTGGCTTAGTTAAACCTCATACTAAGGTGAGCTTAATGGTGAAATGTCACCATGTGCAAACCATTTTTTGAATTAAAGTGTTACTTAGTGATAAGTGTAACTGGTGCAAACGGGCATAACTCGCTTGAATCAATATTCCTAACATCCTACTACTATTTCCAACTATCCTACATTGAGCATTTTGGAAAACCTACTTTCTTTTATTGATATTACAATTCCTGTCAAGAAATGTGAATAAGAATGTAACAGTTTAAATATATATATATATATATATATATATAAATTATCGACTTACCCACCGACACGTGTTTCTGCTTATTAGCTTCTTCAAGGTGGTATAACCAAGTTTTGAATGACAACGATGTTTGACACTTGGAAAAAAAAATATAAAACTCAAAAAGAACGCAAACAGTAGGCAGCAAAGCACTTTTGCGTCTAATAAGAAGCTAATAAGCAGAAACACGTGTCGGTGGTTACCGTTTCTTAACGGAATTAGACGGGTAAGTCGATAATTTTCTTTTGTACATTTGTTCCGTCGCGAATTTCACTAATATATGTATAAATAATTATGAGTGTTTCCTAATTTCTTATTTACCACCAAAAACTTAATTCTCATCGGTTTTTCTTAAGTTGAGAAATAAAACTGGTTTAGAGAAATCTAAAAAAAATTACCACTGTTAACTGATTTCCGTGAATATTTAGTAAGTAACTGAAAGTCATAAGCTGAAAACCAAAATTTGGAACACCTTCGGATGAATTATTTTCTTTTTTAAACATGGTCCATCCCTGTTGCGAATGATCTATAGGATCTAGACCGTTAAGATAATTATAATTTCCCCGGCCCATTAAAAAAAACAAAAGGTACCAGCATGTACTAATACTATATATGTATGTGTAGTAAACCATGATTGAGCAGTATACCTTTCGCCCATTTATAGACCCCTAGGTCATCAGAATGTTTTGTTGTAGGTATGTTTGTGTGTATATGTATTCGAGGCACGTTTTTCTTCTAATAACACAAACGGTTTCAAGTTTGAATTTAGACTTAGACTTAGTCAAACACGAGGGCCTCTCAGGTTTAACATTTAAATCGACCTTGCGAAAGTGGTAAAAACTTGCTCCAATAATTTTTGTAATGTTTAAATATTTATTTAACTGTGAAATATATAAATAAAAAAATAATTGTAACATTTGTGACAAACTGTTCTTTAAGGGGCGTTATACAATTTTCAGGTTTTTTTTTGTCTTTGGAAGTTTTCTCCAAATTTATCCCAACCCAATTTTTTTCTATCTTTTTGAGTATTAAATTCTAGTATCGAATATGTATAATAAAGTTTAGTATTATTTTTGCCATAATGGTGGATGCGTATTTCGAAATCCGCCTAAGATTTTGTGTTTAACTTCTGAATATTTTTTCTATTACCGAATGTGTACAGTTAAGGTTAATAACATTTTTAGCTAAAGCGTTTCTGAAGGGTACCCATTCTTGTTGTTTTTGTGTTTTTCGAAATTCTCTTGAAATCTGCCTGATAAAATATTTGCAAAATTTAAATGTTTCTTTTTTTATATCAATCAGTATCAATAATCAAATGTGGCAAACTGTAGAGGAGTGGGTGTGTATGAGGTAGAGAGCATATTTATGACGCACGTCGTTATGAAAAATGTTAATGACGTGCGTTGCATTCCGATATCATTTTAGCTTAAGCTCTGTGTATTTATGCGCATAAGGCTATACGTTGGTAGCGAAGAAAGATCTATAGTCGTTTTTCCACTTCCGCACTACACCGAGTGACAGCATTCACCTACCAGCATCTTATCGCGTCTTCGCCATTTTATTAAATCTCACATTGCGTCTTTATCTCTTTTATTGGAATACTGAACTTGCGCGTGGTACTCTTGCTACCAAGAAAATATTACAAAATGAAAAAAGATGTCAGAAAAGATAAGAAAATGAAGTGTTTTAGCCTTTCTCAAATAGCAGAATTATTATGATTCCTTCGCTTTTTTTTTCATTAAATTACTTAATGAACATATGGATTCCAAAATTGCTGAAATGATTAATACTTCGGCTCACATGTAACAACGTGAATGACTGGACTAGCTTAATGAGTGACTGGTTAATATAAAAGGGTAACGATTTAAAATGTAATAAAACTCACTACCACTTTTTTATTTATTGAAATATATTATATAATTTTCCTCAACCTCTTGCAAACGCAGCGTTTGCATTGGTTTCCAGATAATAGTTTTGAGAAGCCCTGAAATAAAAAAAAATATTTCAAATGCGAAAACGAAATTAAATTATCAACAGAAAAGTCTGTTGATAAGGTTGGTCATTATTAATTGTTTTGAAGAAATTTGCATTCATTTTTTTCTGCATGAATTCTACACTTTGTAAAGTGTGAATCCATTGGTGTTTTGTGGGAAAAAATTGAATAGCTTTGGAATTGAATATGGCGTTTCTCGTCTTTTATCTGACTTCACCGGAAGGGACAATAAAATCCCTTCCTAAATAAAAAGGGTGGGCTACTATTAGAACTGACAATACTGTACTTAATGAAAAAATGTTGGAATCGGAGAAATGGAACAGAGAAATGGAAGACGGTGGAAGTAATATTACTATATAAACGAGCAGATCGAAGTACTGTACAAACCAAAGGATATAAATCTGTGAAACGCAGCATATAAAGTTGGAATTATGAATGATATACTAAAAGCAATTGTTGATGCACTACTACTAGAAGAAGAGCATGGCTTTTGTAAAGGGAGATCTTGCATTGCAATATCACCATCGTACGACAATTAACAGAGGAAAGGGAGAAATTCAACACAGAAACCCATATTGTCTTTAAAGGCTACAAAAAAAGCTTTCGATCGGGCTAAACCACTCTTCGGAAAATTATGGGCAAACGAGGTTATCCCGGACACTTAAAAGAAGTGATAAGAAGTGAATAACGCAGAAATTACATTAAACACTGAATAGTACAGAAAAGAGCCAATGACAATAAACAGTGACGTTAGACAAGTGTGCAGTCGATCACCAACCCCATGTAACCTATCGACGATGCTATGCAGTTGAAACATGGTACTAACCCTGGAATAAGACTAACCCCCACTAATAATTGTATGAACAAAATACTATTTGCGGATGACCAAATAGTTTAACGAAAAACAGTAGACGACCTACAGAACGCCATTTACCAGTTATATTAATTATGTAATAATTGTAACCTAAAAATATCAGAAAAAAGATGACAGTTTTGGCGTTTATAAGAAAACAACCTATATGTTACATAACAGTCCAAACGAAGTGCCCACTGCCCGTAGAAGAGGTATCATATTTTAATTCTCTAGGGTTTGACATATACTACGAATATGAAAAAAAATCTAAAAGACAAAATACATAAATTTCCAAAGATGTGTCGCACCATAAATCACCAGTATTGACGTGCGGAAGTGAAAGTGGGGCACTACGGAAACAAGGCAGACACGTTGTAATGATGAAAAGAAATTTTTAAGAAAGGCAAAAGATTGCACACTTAGAGACCAAATAAGGAATGAAGATAAAACGCTTAGTTGAATGTATTCTCAATAAATGTCAGAATACAGAAGAACTCATTGATATGGAAACAACATACTGAAAGATTCAACGATGATAGGTTGTTAAAAAAAGTAAGGCGCTACAGACGAAAGGGAAGAAGAGATGTGGGTGCGCCAAGAAAAAGATGGCAAACATCAAGACAGAACAGGCTGCAAGCTTAATTTTGAAGTGCAGAAGTAGAAGATATTTTGAATCAATTCACAATAATATTTTAATCTGTGTCATCCTTGTTAAAAAGAATCTTATGGTAAAATACTTATAAGAAGTTTCTAGGAAATTTTTGATGATTGTAAGGAAGAAGTTACTAATACCTAACACTAATTCTAAAAACTAATTCTCCATATTAACGGTTATATTACCGCATTCATTTTAATCTAAATAAAAGTGAACCTTTAACCAAAAAAGAAGTAATACTGCCGACCAGGATATAGACCGATAACCTCTGGTTATCCGTTTCAGTGCTCTATCCAACTGAGCTATTGATGAAGCTTCATACATATTTCATAATTTAAAATTTAATATTTTGAGCGTAGGTTGTCCAAAAAGGCAATAAAAGGTGTTCGCGAGAAAGATACTACGCGAACTAAGAGAAAGAAAGAAAGAATCAAATGCTTTGAGGTCTGAAAGCTTCAGAGTTCTTTTTACTGCCCAACTCTAATGTCACTTTCGGTTGGAATCTTGAAACGTGCCACCTTCCATGGCGCTTTTGGTAAACTTAAACCCAAAATATTGATAATTTTTAAATTCATTGAATGTAGAGCAACAGGTACTTCTTGTTGTACTTTTCTCACCTTTCAAGTTGGCTTTTTAAAATTTTAGGTTTTTTCCCTTTGGGAATAACAAAGAAATAATTTGAATTTACCACAGCTCATGTTGTTCGTTTTCTAAGTATGTACATATACCTGTCAATGCAGCATACCGAGTTTTGTGTTCAGTTTTTGTCTTAATAGGCGAAAAACAATTTCAAGAGATTTTTGAACAATTGTATTGTATTATTTATAGTCTGGGATACCACGGTGTTTGATTTAGGTCTACAGATTACTTTTTACTCATATAGCACTGGTGCAGTGAACCACTCCCTACCAGTTTAACATGGTATCCTGCCCAGGGATGTTAATTTTTCGAGATTGAAATCTCCGACTCATGGGTACCAAACGAGTGAAATCGAGGATTGACGACATTTCCCCGTGATTTGAATCTACATTCATATGTTATACAATTAATCCATTTGAATCTACAACCTCCGGAAATATAAGAGGTATTGAAAAAAGAAAATAATCAAGTCTCCAACCAAAAACTATTCAAACAACCTGGTTTTGAACAATACCTCCTCATCCATATTTCACCCTCACCTTTGATCGATATCATCCTCTCCCATCCACGAATAATCGTCATCCTGGCATGTTCCGGCGATGTAGTCCTCATAATTGTCACACCTAATAGAGATAAAGTTCCCGCTGACGATAGATTCCAAGAAGTAGTAATAGGAGCGCGAATGACGACACACCCCGACCACGTCCAAATCGCATCCAGGTTGATGCACCCCCCCGTTCGGCCAATAGTCGGCATCGCCTATACTAAAGTTGAATCCCAGCAGACCTGCACAGGTGTGGATAACCTGTACGAACTGGGCGTCCGAGGAGTCCAGGCGGTTCTCAAGGTTATTCAGGGAGAAGAGTGGACCTGCAGGGTCCAAGCCTAGAAACGTAATATACTTGTTTAAAGATGAAAGAATTTCGTTGAAATGGAGGTGAATGTTGACTCGGTTGGAGAAATATAATCGAATCTGCTTATTTGCCTAAACCATTTTGTGATGTAGACCGCGCATAAATCAGTATTTAGTTTTACTAGAAATCTTGGTATTGCTATCGCTACTCCCTACTTCACGTTTGTATAGAATTAAAGTTGCGTCTATTAACGCAGTCATCACATGTTCTTAGGCTTGTCTTGATCAAATATGTGCTCAAGCTCAACAATCCTATAGAAACATTATAGTATATTAAAGTATGAGTGGATATTGAGCTCTTTCAAACACTCGCGAGTTTTTGAGCACGACGGCGTAGCCGGAGTGCTCGAAATAGAGCAAGTGCTTGAAAGAGCAGTTATCCACGAATACTTTACGCGATTTTTTTTATTGGTACCATTTTTTATACCAAAACCAAATGCATACCCAATATGATTAATTTCAATGACACTCGGAACGCTTCGTGACGGCCCGTCGCACGTCGTGCCACCAATGGGCTTGTCCCGCTACGGCCAAAAACGCTCTGTTATTGATTGATATGGCTGTTGTTGATACGTTTCCATGGCGACTTTAAAACTCGCGCCTGCGAAAAAGCCCGATTTACGCACGCCAAAGCATGTTTTAAATAGACAAAATAGCGTATATTTTGATATAGATATTCCCATCTCGGACATCAGTTGGTTAATGAAATTCCCGACAATTATACCAACGAATTGGACGTTGGATTGGGCGTAAACATAACCGAATTTCGCGATTTTCTCCCACTCTACGACGATAACATTTATGTCTTGCGCCTCGAGAAAAGCAGTACCGACAAGTAAGTTGACATGGGAAGAGTGATCACTTTGCCAACCGTGAATAATGAAGACTGTTTGTTTGGCTACATCGAAACCTGCTGAAGTGATGGAAGTGGGGTTTGTTCTGTTGACGATTACCCCGTTCTCATCCAAATTGCGGCAGTGGAAGAAAAAGTCTACGTCAGATTCTGTAGCTTTTAGGTTATGGTCTACGGGCCCGAAGTCGTCTGGTAGCAGTTCCATTAGTATCTGAGGTATAGTTTCATCATTTGTTACTGAAAAGTTATAATGTCTAAGTAATAATTAACATTGTAGGCGTATTGCCGTGGAGTTGACTTACCTGGCGAGCAGTTGACTAAAATTATTCCAGAAAGTAGTAAGGCGACTATTTTCATTATTTCGATGTTCTTTGATCTCAGCAACTGCAATTTTATACTATACAAATTAAGAAGTCTAGAATGAATTTGTGAGAACTCATGGTTTGCGTTGTATTTATATTAAGTATCTCTTGATATTATCTGCGCTCTCATAAAGTTTCACATACGAAATCGTTTGTCACGAAACTAAATACTTTTTATTTTGTTGCAATTTAACATAAGTGGGAGGTTTATAACACGAGAAAAGTTGATATTCCTCGTAATAAAAATTCGTATTCAGTAATTTATCATTATACATTTTGAAAACATCAAATGGTGATCGGCTATTTTACTTTTCGTCTCAAAAAAAATTATTCCTAGAATTTTTAGTATTCTCGATACAACATATCAAAAATAAAAGATTGGACTGGTGGCCCATGCTTCTAAATTATATGCAGTGTATATGCAATATGCATTTAACTTTGTTGCGCGAAGTATTGTTTTTGAGATATTCTATTTCTCCCTTCCACTACCTTTTAACTAGCCAGGACTAAGTTAATTTTCACACTAAGTTTAAATTCCCAAATACATACGATGGCAGCACTTTACAGCTAGCTTTCTAGCGATTGTAAAGGTTTAAGGAAAACATGACCCTAGGGTAGTGTATTATCGTATCAAAACGAAACAGGGTTCAGTGAAGAGATTGAAGAGATAAAGGATCATTCTACATCGGTTTAGTAACAGAATTTTCAGTTTTTTCTTATTTTGGTCAAATTTTGATCTAAAAATAGTTCGTAAAATAGAGCAGATTTAGGGGCGGTTTAAACGGACGAAAAGAAAATATCAAAAATTCGTTACAAGACCGATGTGTATTTGAGTTTTTCGCTTCAAGTAGTTTTTATTTAAAATGAATATTTCAAATGATGTTCGAGGTATCATACTTCTCCCGTACCTTTAAAACCGCCTTAATTTGAATCGGGTGATGGACTCTTAAACTGAACATTTTTATGGATGCAAACCTATTTAAAGCAAACTTTTCAATTGTTTTTAGTTTTGGAGATATTAAGTGTTGAAATAAAATATTACCGTTTTAAAATTAAAAAACTGCTATATCACCGTCATATCTGTACTACTGATCGGCTATCTTATTAATATAAATCAGAAGTTAGAGGATAAAGTTGAAGTGGAATTATGTTCCAATTCGTAAATGATTTGAAACCAGAATTACCCTTCTTAAATACCTAAACAAGTTCTTTCTTAAGTGTTTGACACCACACATCTCGTAAAGTAGATTCCATCCTTGAATATAAATTTAGTTTATAAATTTAATAAACAACTACTCAGTTATTAAAGCTGAGGAGTATACCTAATAGATAAATGTATTCCCTCCTTAAAAATAAAGAATATAAACTAAGTTTCGTACCTCAAATTTTATGAAGACTGTCTCCGAGCACGCTTGACTTGCTCTATCTGAAGAATAACTCACCTTCCAAAGTATATAAATGTATTTTATCGGAAATTTTATTACACTTTGTATATAGTAGCAATGGAAATCGCCTTTCTTGCTGAAGCCGGAGTTGTGAAAGAAGAGCGTACTGAATATAGTACAAAATGCAGTGAATGATATTCCCTATATTTTCAAGTGCATACGATGACGATTAAATAATAAATTATGTTAGATAATTACAAGCCTTGATGTTTTAAGTTTATACTGTTACATCAGAGAACAATTTTGTGTATAATGCTTTAACTAAAAACTAATTTATGCGATATACTAAAGAGTAATCGATACATGCCCAATTTAAAAATATCTAATTGAGGTAAATATTGTAATCATGATGAGCAACATTTCTAAAAATTCTGCCTCTTCCGCAGGGATATTTCAGTTCTTCACAGGCTATGCCGCTACGTCATTCCTTTCCATATGGGTGCAACTACTCCAAAATTTCTATATTAAAATTTGAAACTACGTCGTGTGACACATCGTTTGGAACCCCATTTCCAGAGGAATATATTACACATTTTCTTTTGATTACCTATATAGTATATCTGAACTAATGAAAACACACCTTAAGTTAAGGCCCAAACCTGCAACATGCTGTTGCAAAATATCTATAAGCTAACAATGGAATGGTGATTACTGAATACATTTTACGTTAAAAAATATGTTGGAGATACAAATTTGTACCGCCAAGCACACGGTACTTCGAATGCGATTAATTTCTAACCAAAACGCACCGTCGTGATTTTTGTTGCTTTTCAGCAAAATACTGAAGTCTATTAATGATGGTTCGAAAAAGAGAACAGAAACATTCAAAAATGTTCATATTTAACATATTCGCTGTTTCTATACTTCGAGTCACCACAAATATCCATCGGCTGCAATTGTCAACAGGTTCTGGCATATAAGATGTATCTAATTAAGCCTAAAAAGTTAGCGATTAAACGATATCTTATTTAGGTGATTCCATGTCAACTGTCGTGAGGTTGGCGGGTCATAATTTTTTTCTCCCAACCAAAACTATTTCATCCTATTGTAGGTTCGATTACAAGTGTTAACCCAAATTTTCAGCCAAAAATATTACTTCCAGCATTTTTTACGGCCAATTTTCTGTTTTCTCGCGTTTCCATTTTTGACGCCAAATTTTCTCTAAAACGTTACCGGCAACACATCGGACGCTTGAAATATTTGAAAGTATACGCAGTCTATGTAAAATTTTCCAAGAAATCCATTCCCGCTCCCAGAATTACCCTAAGGTTTTGCCAAGAAATCCCAAAAAAAATTATTTATTTTAAATTGCTCTAACTCAGGTGAAGCAATTTTTAGATTTTTTTTGCAGGGGCGCAGAATTTTTGTTTTTTAGTGTGCGTGCTTTTGGGGACTTTTAACCTTCCCGTGTGTATTTTGGTTTTAAGTGCCAAAAGCAGCGAAAAATGGCAAAAAATGGACAAATCAGCCTAAAACGGTAAATTAAGCATGAGAAAGGAGTGGCAAAAGTTGGAAATATTCGTGTGGACCTCAAGCTCAAATGCCACAGATAAATTCGAATTATCCTCATTGAATACCAGACCATCTGGAGGTCCAATATTGTGAAATTCATGCAAAAATTGAATTTTAACGAAATATTTTCTTTAAGGTTCCAAACCCTCCTGATAAAGATTCAAAGATGACTTGGAATTTTATATATCTGGCGTCATATTTGTGATCAGCGCTCTCGAAAACCCTCGAGTACCAAATTCCACTTCAATGAATCGAAACTACACGGGTTTCCCCAAAAGCGCATGCGCACTGGTAGGGCGCCATCTTGGAATTTTTTAAATCTGATGTCATATTTGTGATCAGAGACCCCAAAAACTCCGATATACTGGATTTGATGCAATTTGGTAGATTTTTCGAAAACCAAATTTATTTACATAGTTGGGGCCGGCATATTAGATCCGCCATATTGAATTTCGTCTCACTATCGAGCCTATATTTCAGAGAAACTAAATATGCTACGAGATTCAGCGATTCAACACCCTACATTATCGCCTTCATGTTCAAATTCATGATTGTTTGGAAAATGGGTATCATTTCGCACTTTCTCGCCTTTGAGGGATTTAAACCACCATATTTCAATAACGACGGAAGATAGCATAAATCTAAGGACAGATTCGGCAAGAGCAGAAAACATTATTAATGTGATTTTAGGTACTATGAAAAATAGGTTCAACAGTTTCAAGTTTTCCGCATACCCCTGCATGTGAAGAAAAACACGGGGAAATGACATTTTTGAATCAAGTTTTAAAAAATTGTACGGTATTTAGAACATGTAAGCTATCTAGCTTCTTTTAAAAAAACATTCCAAAATCTCACGTCACACGAATTGAAAGTTCTTTCTACATTACTCACTTCAGTGTTATCCGATAAATCACCTATCCGATAAAACTAACTTTTTTGGTAAATTTACCAACTATTTTGATGAAGTTACCAACTACTCTGGCAAATATACTATCAAGAAATGATCAATCAGCTTATCGATCAATCAATTAATTAATCCAAATCCCGCTGATAATTTAACTTTTTATTCTTACATCATGTCAACTCGCGTGTTTTCTTTTTTTCTTTTCCTTATTCTGCAAAGCAACTAATTTAGCTACTTTGCAGTAACTTATAAATTTAGCAATTCCCGGATAATACTCTTCACTAATTCGACCCGCGATTTCCGCGAGCTATCGCGCGCAGATGCAACGTCTCGAATTCGATATCGAGCATCCGCCAAAGAGTCCGGGAATCGACGAACTTTCCACGTTAGGTTAATAACGACAAAAAGCTGATTGGTCATCAAGAAAAAATTATAAATTGGCTGGAGACCGACAAAACCAGGTTCATTTGGTTCAATTCAGTTCAGTTCATTAATTTTGCAAATCGCGCTCTTGGTCGGTCTTCGAGACACTTCCCCTGAGCCACGCCCAAGATGAACCTCTTAGGGCAAGTCGTTATTTCCATGTGCTGTTTTTATTTAGGTCCCCTTTTTGTATCATTATTATTAGTCCCTACTCCCTTCTCATCATTATTTTTTTGTGTTTCTTAAGTTTTGCTACGTTGTCCCATGTTTTGATTACTTTTTGATTCTTTTGTTGTTTTGTGTGTCGTTTTCACCTGGTGTCGTGTTGGTATTTTGTTCAACATACCCTTTTTACTTAGGCCTACATTCTTTCATGTTGCTCTACCTCTAGCTACCCCTCAGTGTTCGACCTTGCGCTTAACGCGGGTCGCGACAATACCTTGCATTTTTTTACAGTGTATTTCACCAGTATTTTACAACAAGATATTAGCATACCAACCGGACTTATACTTTCCAAACTTTTGCGGGGGGAGTTATGGAGAATATAGAATTTGTTTAATCCTTAAAGGCCTGAAATGATATAAATTTCATATTTTATTTAATCGCTGTGTTCAATGACTGTAATTTTCCAATTTGGCTCCAACTCCACATCCCGTAGTAATTTGAAAAGACCAAAAAAGTGTAAAATGAAACCCTTTTTTCCAAACCAAATCAAGAATTTGAACATGAAGGCGTTGATGTAGGGTAGCAAATCTCGTAGCATATTTAGTTCCTCTGAAAGATAGGCTCGATACTGAGACGAAATTCAATATGGCGGATCCAATATAATGGCCGAAACTATGTAAGAAAATTGAGTTTTCGAAAAATCTACCCATTCGCACCAAATTCAGTATATAGGAGTTTTTGGTGTCTCTGATCACAAATATGACATCAGATTTACAGAATTCCAAGATGGCCCCCACCAGTGCGCATGCGCTTTTGGGGAAACCCGTGTAGTTTCGACTCATTGAAGTGGAATTTAGTACTCGAGGGCTTCGAGATCGCTGATCACAAATATGACGCCAGATTTATAAAATTCCAAGTCATCTTGGAATCTTTATCAGGAGTGTTTGGAACCTTAACGAGAATATTTCGTTAAAATTCAATTTTTGCATGAATTTCATAATATTAAACCACCAGATGGTCTGGTATTCAATGAGGATGATTCGAGTTCATCTGTGGCGCTTGAGCTTGAGGTCCACACGATTATTTCCAACTTTTGCCACTCCTTTCTTATGCGTAATTCACCGTTTTTGGCTGATTTGTCCATTGTTTGCCATTTTTTGCATCTCCTGGCACTTAAAACCAAAAAACACACGGGAAAATTAAAAGTCCCTAAAGAGTACACTAAAAAACAAAAATTCTGCGCTCCTGCAAAAAAATCCAAAAAGTGATTCACGCGAGTTAGAGCAACTTAAAAAAAATAATTTTTTTTCGAGTATTCTCGAAAATGGAAACATGTTAGGGTAATTCTGGGAGCGGGAATGGATACCTTGGAAAATTTTACATACATTACATATACTCTCAAATATTGACAGCGTTCGATGTGTTTCCGGTAACGTTTTGGAAAAAATTTGGCGTCAAAAATGGAAAACGCGAGAAAACCGAAAATTGGTCGTAAAAAAATGCCCAGCACAGCATTGGTTGCACAAAAATTCCCACCCAGCTGAAAATTGGTAGTATTGTTCAAAATACCATTATAAATGAAATCTAACAAGTCCTAATCGATCCGGCATTTGGAAAGAAATTTACTCGGGGTCAAAGGTCACAAAAACGGTTTTTTTCGCGATTTTCAGCAAAACGGTAAGTTTTATCATAAAATTAGTTCAAAGATAAATTGTATAGCAGATGATTACCTATAAAAAATATCTAAGAGTTTTTTCCTTAGAGCCACCGTTTCTGAGATATATGAGATAGAGTTATAATATGTATAAGTACACCACACACACACACACATATATATATATATATATATATATATATATATATATATATATATATATATATATATATATATATATATATGGTACGTTCCACGCCGAATTTAGATTTTTTTTTGATTTGGCCCAAAATCAACTAAAACGGTCCTTTTGGGTCCCTGAAACTCTCCCTAAATTTTTAGGGCCCCAAGTGGAATTGAACTCAAGTTATGGACAATTGAAAGTTGAAATTTTCAGGTTCGGCTCCAAAACCAAAAATTTTCAACCATCCATAACTTGTAAAAATACCCATTTTTATGAAAAAAGTTTTAAACAAAAGTTGTTTGCAATGCTTTAAACTTTCGGAAACTGCTAAAAAAAAGTTTATCCGACATGGTTCACTATTGACGAGTCTTGGCGCCATTAGTCGTCAGGCCGCCAAAAAAAAAAACATTATCAGCTTTCCTGACCAAAAAAATCAGGAGCGTAGCTGGATCCGATATAAAACTTTTCAGCCCAAACAAAAGTTAGCCAGACCTAAGGGCTTAGAGAAAAAAAATGGTTTTCAGGTTCAGCTTGAAAACTAAAAATTTTCAACCATCCATAATTTGTGAAAATACCCATTTTTATGAAAAAAGTTTTAAACAAAAGTTGTTTGCAATGCTTTAAACTTTTGGAAACTGCTAAAAAAAGTTCATCCAGCACGGTTCACTGTTGACGGGTCTGGGCGCCATTATTCGTCAGGCCGCCAAAAAAAAAACATTATCTGCTTTCCTGACCAAAAAAATCAGGAACGTAGGTGGATCCGATACAAAACGTTTGAGCCCACACAGAAGTTCGCCAGACCTAAGGGCTGGTCCCAAATTTGAAAATTTGTGTTGAAAATTCAAATTTCCAGAACAATTCTTGTGGAAGGTTGCTTCAGCGTTGTCGTCAACCGTTGTGGACCTTCAAAAACATCAACAAGAGCAACAATTTGGGTGAGAGTCGCTTCTTGGATAAAAAATGTTCGTCAAGCGAAGTCATCTGGGATCAAAATTCAAGTATTTTGAGGAATTTTGAGTTTTTGAGCCGCCAGGGACTTGGAAAGTGCTCTATTTATATGAAAATAGCATGCCAACCTTAGTAATGTTGATCCCCAGTCAACTTCTAGAAAAAATGTCCCTCATGGTTTGAGATTAACTGGCAAACAGTGGATTTCTGGGGGCTCAATGGAATTTTGTTGATATCAAGGGATTTTTGCCGGATTTCACCATTTTTTTCTCGGAGCTCTTTGGTCTGGCTAACTTCTGTTTGGGCTCAAAAGTTTTGTATCGAATCCAGCTACGCTCCTGATTTTTTTGGTCAGGAAAGCTGATAATGTTTTTTTTTGGCGGCCTGACGACTAATGGCGCCAAGACTCGTCAATAGTGAACCATGTCGGATGAACTCTTTTTTAGCAGTTTCCAATAGTTTAAAGCATTGCAAACAACTTTTGTTTAAAACTTTTTTCATAAAAATGGGTATTTTTACAAATTATGGATGGTTGAAAATTTTTGGTTTTGAAGCTGAACCTGAAAACCATTTTTTTTTCTCGAAGCCCTTAGGTCTGGCTAACTTTTGTTTGGGCTGAAAAGTTTTGTATCGAATCCAGCTACGCTCCTGATTTTTTTGGTCAGGAAAGCTGATAATGTTTTTTTTTTTGGCGGCCTGACGACTAATGGCGCCAAGACTCGTCAATAGTGAACCATGTCGGATGAACTTTTTTTTAACAGTTTCCGAAAGTTTAAAGCATTGCAAACAACTTTTGTTTGAAACTTTTTTCACAAAAATGGGTATTTTTACAAATTATGGATGGTTGAAAATTTTTTGTTTTGGAGCCGAACCTGAAAATTTCAATTTTCAATTATCCATAACTTGAGTTCTATTCCACTTGTGGCCCTCCCTAAAAATTTAGGGGGAGTTTCGGGGGCCCAAAAGGAACGTTTAAGTTGATTTTGGGCCAGATCTAAAAAAAAAATCTAAATTCGGCGTGGAACGTACCATATATATATATATATATATATATATATATATATATATATATATATATATATATATATATATACATCACTGAAGCTGTAATAAAAGTAAAAATATTATTCTATCGGTCAGCGTAACTTACACATATAAAATATGTGTGATCATGAACTGCGGACAACCGATGAGTAGGGAGCAGGTAGCGCATGAATTGCGGAGAGTGCAGTTCTAATCCGCTTAACCGCCGCAACCATTCTTTAAAACCTTTAAATTCTCAATTCAGACAAGGCGATGTCGAAACACTCACCGTATCAGATATTGTTCTCATTATATTAACTTAATTTATTATTAAGTTATTCTTAACAATATTTTTTTATTATTCAATAGTCTCAAATTAAACAGAATTACAGCAGATCCCTGGAATAGGTCTACCTGGGAAACCACGTTAAAAACCGCGCTAAGGACACTACCTCAAAGGTGGTGTGGAAACGTGTGCATATTATGACAATTACAACTCTTCTAACTCTTTGAATCGTTATATCTCAGAAGCGGTGGCTCTTAGGAAACCAAGTCCTAGACATTTTTTGTAGATAACCATCTGCTCTACAATTTTTCTCTGAACTAATTTTATGAAAAAACTTACCGTTTTGCTGAAAATCGCGAAAAACCCGTTTTTGTGACCTTTGACCCCGCGTAAATTTCTTTCCACGTGCCGGATCGATGAGGACTTTTTAGATTTCATTTATAATTGTGTTTTGAACAATACTACCAATTTTCAGCTGGGTGGGAATTTTTGTACCCTCGCATGTTTAAATTGACCGAACGACTTAGTGAGACATGCGAATAAAGTGAATACCGACCACAATTTGCGAATTCAGAATATTATACGAGAATTGAACAACTCTCCAATAAGCAATACGACGCGTCGAGAATACTAGTAGGGAATTTATTCGTCAAAAATGACACTTGGGCATGTTGGTCAGCCGGGGAAAACCTAGACCAGCTATCAAGGAGCAAGAAGAATCAAGAGTTAGGTACGTCACAATGCACACCACATAAAGAATGGAGCGAACAAGACCGCAGGCGCAGGGTAGCAGATCACATTCAGCAGATTTAGAAACACACGGAGCGGTTTGTGCCGATCGGCAGCCGAATCGGCGGCCAAACACACGGTACGCTACGTACCGTATTTCGAATCCCATTTGCAAACGACAACTGAAATTCCGTCGTTGTCTGATTTAGTTGCTTACCGTATTCTACTGGTGTAATATGACTTTTTCTTCAGACAGTGAAGATGATTTACTGATTTTAATAATTGCAGGTGTACTGTACAATAAAACGCAGAAAAAGAAGAAACGAAAGTTGTGGATATATCCACTAATTAGTTAGAGGACAAATAAGGGACATTTTACACAATATATAACGAAATCAACGAATAGTCGGAAACGTTTATTGATTTCAGCAGAATGTCAAAAAAATAGTTTCAGGAATCATTGACGATTATTACGGGATCGTATACTTTGCAAAACACCATTATGAGAGAGAGCATTACAGCAGAGAAAAAATTTTAAAGACCTTAAAGTAAGTTAATAACTGATTAAAAACGTAACAATAGATGCTATTTAATTTAGCGACTGATTTTTAACATATTTGTTTATACATATATAAAGCAGCTGACGTTCGAGATAAATTATGCGAATTTTTTAGATACTGTAGACAAGCTTGTAGTATTGGAGGTAAAGGTAAATCAAGATCTTCTTGCGATAATGGTATTGCACAGGTTGTAAAGTAGTTTCGTAAATTTTAAATGTGGCATTGAGTCGCGTAACTCACTACAAGTCATTGAATCACTTAAATTCAAAATTACTGAAGGTAGCCACGCAAGGATACAAAAGGCTAAAAGTTATGAGTCGAGAGCTAGTAATGCATTATTTATTAAAATTAAACGGCAAATGAGAACAGAGGAAACGCGAGTTACGCAGCCGAAGCGGTTCTTAGCTGCACAAGAAGTCCAGAATGGACTCAAGTTATGCCCTTTTTTGCCCAAAACCCAAACTTTGCCCTTGCGGAAGGGATGAACTCCGGGTAAATCTGAAATTGACCTCCGTCAAATGTAAAAACAAAAGAATCTATCGGGTGGCCACTCAAGAACAGTCGTTTGCCATAATTCAAGAAAGACTTAAGTAACACAACCAACGCGATGCTGTGACGCTAGTACACATTTTTATCACCATTTAACGGGGTAGCGCCACTAGTCGCGAAAGGATTTCCAAATTGATTTAAACAGCTTCCGAACAGCTATGAGCAGTCCTAAATCGTTTAGAGGTTATAGATTGAACAGCTCTCAAATATCCACTGTTTGGAGGAATGTTGTGGGGCCCAATCTCAACTATTTCCTCCACCCTAAGATATGTTTACATAATTGTGAACCTATGTCACAATACCGTATTAGTAATACTGGTGGATTATACTGCAATCTGCCTGAAAATATTTGTACCACAAAAGTCGCTACGAGAAGTATAAGGAAAGTCTTAAATTTGTTTACAGTAATATATGTCCAGTGCTAGGGTACACTATATAAGAAAGAAATTTTAGAAAATCATCATTTAAACTGCTTACCACATGATCGACTGATAATCAGAATATCGGAATGTTTTAGAGATTCTTATTTCGTATAATATTTCTCTCAGTATAAATTTTTCAAATGTGTTGATCCCAATAAGACAGTTGAAGTATACTAAAACCTGTTGGCCAATAAATTTAATGTTATCCTGTTGATTTTTTACTTCATTTTCAAAGGTAGAAATTGAATTTAAAATATTCAAAATTAACAACATTTACCTAGGTTTTAAAAAAAATTGTAGAACGTTGCTAGCATCGGGTTAATTAGTCAATATGGCAAGTTGCATCGGAAAATTACCAATTTCCAATACTGTAGCATTTGCGCAGAAAATTGCCTGATAGTTGGTCTCACACCCTTTGTCCTTCAACGAGTCCTGATCTCAATCGCTTGCACTTTTTCTGGGACTGTCCTAACATGGGACTCCACCGAATCTCTGCAAAAAATGTACAGCAATTGCAGAATGCAGCAGCACATCGTATACGTGACAATTTAGCAACTACATTCGAGGACGTTCGAAATTATTTTTGGTGGCACTTGTGCTTTAGTGAATGTGGGCTGCATCGAATTTCTATTATAAATTTTCAAGTGAGTTTCCTTATTGTATACCTTTTACCGTAAGCGTTCCTCTTAAATTCACTTTCAAATTTTTTTGTACATGCAATACGTTATTTTCAGGGTTTATATAGAACTGAATAACTTACAATTAATTGTTGGAATGTTTCTATCACAATTAAAAATGAGGGGTCAACATATTTGAGACGGATGGTAATCATATTTTCTGAATTTTGCAAACCTGGTTTTTCAAAGGAGCATCTGTGAAACAATGGAATATTTGTAAAGTCTAAATACTCAAGCATGTAACGTTAACGCTAAAGGGTGCTATATAATTGATTTTAAATCATGTTTATTGTGTTGATATGTAGTATATGTAGTATAGCATATATAATATGTTTTCCAAGATTTAAGGGCTTATTTTGTGCAGATATCAAATAGAATAGGTGCCATAGTGCAACTTTGTCGTAGTTTCTTTGTAAAGGAAAATTCTAAGGAAAGTGTGTTTCCATCTTTGATCGCTCTATTCTCAGAATAAAATTTTTTACAGTTTTAATATCGATATTGGACACCCCGCTATTCCTCATACTGGTTCGCAACTTGTTTTGTGAAGCGGTGTTTGTAGGCTTTTTGTAAGTCTACAAATACTAAATGCGTCACTGTCCGCTGGCTGCTCTTTTCTCCATAAAATTCCGTAGAGTGAATATACCGTCAACACATGAACGTTTTGGTCTGAATCCATTCTGCTCTTCTAATTCAGTCACCTCTTGTTCTATTATTCTTTCATTTAAAGTCCATCCACATAGTCGAGCTATTGTTGACATTACACGAATAATTACTCGATAATTATTGCAATTTCGTCTCACCTTCTTTATAGAGAAGTAATTGTAGTTTTCTTCCATGCGACGGACACTACGGACTCTTCTAGATATTTAATAAACATCTCTTTTAGATTTAATATAAATGATATGTGAAAGAATATTCACTTGATACTTATTCAGGTATCTCAGGTAATATCACAGGTAAACAATATGTAGTTTTTGCTTTTATCAATCCTTGTTAACTATTGTCTCGCATATTTCAGTATTATCACTTTGCACATGTCATTGCATGAGTGGTTAGCTTATGTATATAACAGCTTATCTACAGACATGGGAAAATGAAACGCAATTCACTTTTTGCAAGATATTATTACGTCACTTAATTCCCACTACAGATTTCAACCTTGCGCGAATGGACTCTTGTCATTGGTAGTCAAGTAGTAATCCCCTTTGGCGCTGAGAATAAAAAATACTCATATTAGATCGTAACCGATTTAAATCTTTTCTTAATTGAATATCCTCTTAACCTACCGGTTGTCTATTTGGAATCGTCCCAAAAACGAGGAGTCGCCGTTGTTACAGCTTCCGCCCGTGAAGGCAGAGTAGCTTTTGCACTGTCTTGCTACAAATTTGTCGGATATTAAGGACTCAGCGTATAGGGAATAGACCCGGGCATGGGAACAGGCACCGCCGATGTCCCGGCCGCATCCAGGCTGGGAAGAACCTCCGTTCGGGTAGTAATCGGCGTCCCCGTGGGCACCTCTGTAGCCCAACAGGCCACCGTTGGTGTGGATGGCCTAGGGAAATGAAATTTTTGCAATTTTTCATTTAAAAAATAGTTTTATCGATTTTCTTGTCATAATAATCGGTTTTGTTTAGTCGTGTTTTTAATAGTAACCTAGGTTTTCCTCGACCTGGCTTGATATTTTATCTGAAATAAAATAAAAATTACATTTAGCAACTAATGCTGCCACCCATATTTCCATATTACCAAACCTAAGTTTATTTACTCCGAAGTATATTTCCGCTAACAAATTGTTTCCACCAGGCAGAAAATAGTATTAAAAATCAATCTCTCTTTTCCCTTCTTTTGCTTTTGGCAGTGAAAATATTGTAAGCATAAAAATCAGCAACTGGAATTGACACGTTTCCGCCGTTTGGTGGCGAGAACAAATCTAGTATAAATTCGGTAACGTATAGAATTATCCAGATAAGGCAGTGTTTACGGTTTTGCAATCTGTTTTGAAAGAGGGAATAGTAACTTTCCTATATTAACCTATCTCAATGGGTTATTAAGAGCAAGCATCTTCAATTATCCAGCTGGATGGATTTTTAGTTATACCTACATTACCGACCTACATAATTGTTGATGACATTTAGGTAGATTTAGGCAAAAACACCAACGCTCATCATTCGGAATATTTATCTCACCTGGACGAACACTGCATCGGTGGGATCCAGCCTGTTGTTGGTGTTGATGGATAAGAAGAGGGGTCCTGCCGAGTCCAGACCGACTATGGAGTTGACCTTTCCACCCAGGGCGGCACCTGCATTCCCAGCTATGTGAGCGCCGAGAGAATGCCCTACGAGCTTCAGTTTGGTCAGCTGGAGGCCGAAGTTCGACTGCAGGAGCTTGATAAAATCGGCGATGTACTCGCCGACTTTCCTTACGGAGCCCTGCGCCGAAACGTAGTTTTTCGCAGCGATCGGACTCCAATCGACCACGATCACGTTCACATCATGAGCTGAAGAAGAGAACCTCGGTTAACAATTGGGGAAGTTTGAAAAAGGAAGCTCTTGATAATGCACAAAGGGTACCAAAACCTGGACCCACCACTAAGTGCTATAATATTCGCAAGTAACACATCAAATTATCAAAGATCCATACGTTAGCAAACGACCAAGTCAGCCTTAAGATATGGTTAAAACCACTTAGATCTTAATATCCCCAGAGCACAGTCCAACAAGATCGATGCTTAGCACTACATATACAACTGAATGACATTTCTGCAAGCGAGTACACCGGAAGATATACGGGGTCTAGGAAAATTCCCCGACAACAATTCACCGACGGAATATTCCCCGACAACAGTTCCCCGACGAGAAAATTCCCCGACAAACAATTCACCGAATGGAAAATTCCCCGACAAATATGAAATAACAAACCAGTTATGGTTTACCACAAGTTGGGAAGCTTTTTAAAAACTTTTATTTCACTAATTTACACAACTACTTGATTACGAAGATACAATATACAATATAGAAATTTTATGATGAGATGTTACACGCCTGACGTCGGTGAATCAAATCCTGAAGCGTCGTCGCATGACCCATATTTATACGGTAAGGTTCTGCTGACTGTGGATGCGGACTTTGGACTCTTCTTCTTAAAAGGTCCCATTGTTTGGGGTTGACGTTATTAACTTTCATTTTACATATTCCACCATTTTTCCAGCCGACACTTGTAAGAGATTATGACAAAGAAACCCTTTCCGATTACTTATGTGGTATAGCACTGACCTACTGAATAACTAAATTAATTAAAAATTGTATGACGAAGAAACCCTTTCCGGTGACTTACGTGTTATATCTCACAACCTTATTAAATAAAATAAAATAAAAATTAACTTAGAATTAAAAAAAAATCTGAATACGCCAGTATTATACTGCTCGTCCTAAGCTGAGATAAACTGTGAAGGGAAGTGTGTATTTCATATTTGTCGGGGAATATTCCATTCGGTGAATTGTTTGTCGGGGAATTTTCCCGTCGGGGAACTGTTGTCGGGGAATATTCCGTCGGTGAATTGTTGTCGGGGAATTTTCCGGCACCCAGATATACGTCTCGAGCTGAGGAAAAATTTCTTGGCTGATAATAGGAAAAATGTGAATAAGAGACCACTATTGAATGCACTCAGTGAACAAAGCAACAAGATCGGTAGCCTAAACGCTCCAAAACCCTCAAGTAAAGCACTGCAACTTAGATCTAAATACCACAAGAAAAAAGTCTACTAAGATCTACGTAAAACGATAAATATATGAGTGTTCGATCGTTCTAAATACAAGTGTCCTATAAAGTTCGCGTCGTGAGCTGGGGATGAAGTTCTCGGGTGACACTTGGGAAATGTAGACAAAAAATTCCTTAGTATTGTGTGAAATTGTTAAAATGATAAACGTTTCAGAACCTACAAACATTTAAGTTAAGTAGATAAGTTAGGTTTAGTTAAATTAAGTTAAGTAGAGCTTGAGGACCAGGGCATCAAACGGCTAAGTCAAGAGTACGCAGAGCATCGAGTTATCATTGGCTTGGAAGATAACTTCTAAGAATCTAATATCTAATCTGAATACCACACACCAAAAGACACGAAAATCAACGCAAAGCACCAAAAATAGAAATGAAATGCAGTTCTGAATATGATTACGGACTTAGCAGTTCACTCACCAATTTTCTTTAAAATAACCTTTAAAACTAAAACTAGTGAAGTAAAAAGCTAGAGTAGATGGGAAGTATACCGAACTTTTTATACACTTATTCGCGTTCTTTTATTCGTCATAGTGATGTAGGATGCTTTCTATGTTAACCCTATGCTATTTTAATACGATCATACATTAGCATAAAATCATAGTTGGACATTTATAAATGCAACTTTGTGACGATTGCACCAATGAAACTTTCTACTTATAGGCCGTGAGCCGAGTCCAAAAAAGTGTCTCATAGGAAACCACTTCAAATTTAAAACATAGATTGCCCTTCACGCGAATGACCAAAATGTGCACGTTTAGCAGCTTTGAAGTGGGGCGTTTAATGGGGGTTTAGTTTAAAAGTCACCCCTAATTGAGGGTGATCAGAAACCAAATAAAATTTGATTGTTTGGTTTGTTCGTGATACACAATTCACTAAAAAAATTATGCCAGACACATAGGGTGGGTTGGTCACCCGCCAGACATCACCAAACAGAGCAATTTTAGCGACCCCCTTTGATTGATAGGAAACCGGCTCAAACACCCTATGTGTCTGGCATATTTTTTTTAGTGAACTGTGCATCACGAACAAAGCAACCCATCAAATTTTATTTGGTTTCTTATCGCACTTTGGGAGCTAAAATTAGGGGTACCTTTGAGATTACACCCCCATTAAACGCCCCACTTCAAAGCTGCCAGACTTGCACATTTTGGTAATTCGCGTGAAGGACAAACTATGTTTAAAATTTGAAGTGGTTTCCTATGAGACACTTTTTTGAACTCGGCTCACGGCCCATTAAGAAAACCGTGGACTTAATGGGTGCTAGAGAAAAAAATAAATTTACGAGAGGTTGCAAACTCGTCATACTCCTTTAAAAATATTGCATGAGCGGATAATTTAGGCATGGAATGATATGAAACTGAAGAAGATATTAGCTCTTCCAAACAATTCTCCATTTCCAACAACCTTTTAAAAATTTCTATCGCACTTCTCACCTCTAAGGGTGTTCTCGGTGATGTGGTAGTGGATTTCTTCGTCAGCCCTGCTCTCCCAACCGTGAATGATGAACGTGGTGTCTTTTGACGCCGAGAAAGCGGAGTTTCTCAACGCGTTCAAGTCACCGATCTTGGCGATGACCGCGTTGGTGGGATTACTGCGGCTGAAGAAGTGGAAGGTCAAGTCGGAGGCGGACGCCCTAAGGTCCGGCTCTGCGGTCAAATCTTCGACGCGGAGCATCCCATCCTTGCCTTCGTAGAGGAAGTAATTCATGTCGGCTGGAAAAGAAACAATTGTGGAAACTGGACTCGAATCCGGATTTGAATCCGGAAGGATAGTCACCTTGCTCGGCAAGAGCGACTCCGACGATGGCGAGTAATCCCAGGATAACCTTCATGATCGAATAAGCAGAAGTCGTCCACTAATGACTCTCACGTTTCGCCTCGATTTATATGAACTGGTAATCTATGCAGATGTCCAATAGTCTACGATAATTCGGAAACAGGTGCGAATAGTAAGGTGCGAAGTGAACAAAAGCCTACAATAAATCAAAAATGATTTAAAACAAACTCTTCAATTTGCTACTCGAGATAGGATGATACGTTCCTTGTCCGTCACTATCTGTTTGCCAAACTTATATCTACAAATTAACATTTTAGACATTCGATGGATTACTGAATTTTCGTTTTTTTTATCTAATAATACCGAATGATACAATTTACTGATATATTAAAGTTCCATTTGAATACACATTTTAGAGATACAGCTACGTCATCGTATAAAAGACAAATATCATTATTACGTTAATACCTATCACCATACAAAAATGAAAAAACCCTTATCTGAGAGATAAAGTTCAAAACTGTTTCAGTTAACACATCCGTTGAAAATAAATATTGTCAAGTCGGTCCCAGATAGTCAAAGGCATTAAATGCCACTTGACACTTGCCAAGTTAAGTAAAAACAAGTGCCTCAACTCGTTATGTAAAATAATCACGCTCATGAATTACTATTTTTAGGAAATATATTTTCATTCCTAAAAGTGTAATGGCATTTCAAATACGAAGATATGATCAACAAGAAAGATTTTTTTGAGATCGTGGATATTTAAGCAGATTTTTTATTCTTGCTGTATCACTCATTATTCGTAACAATCTTAACAATTCGGCTTCCTGTTTTCTACCTGGTTCTGAACGCGATTGGCTTGGGCGTGCTTAGCTGAGAGAAGTTACAGATACCATTTTTTTGTTTGTTTTTTGTTCCTTAATTTGTTTATTACAGGATACCATGTCAACACAACAACAACAACTAACGAGCACCACGAAAAATATAAATACGGACGCCAAAACAGTCGACAAATCAGTTGATCGGGAAAAGTCGGGAAGAACACTTCTACCGTTACCGCATCGCTCCTGAAGATGCCCGCAGCAGAAGAGGACGAAACGTCGAGAAAAAACTGTTTGTCTTTTAGTCCACGGCCTAATAGCCCGAAAAATGTACATGGTAAAATCGACTCCGGCCGTGAAAGCCTACATCCTCTAATTCATTAAACATTGTTTTCTTTAAAACTTTTCTTTAAAACTTTTTTAACATCAAATTTTAATCTATCAAAAGTAAATAGTGCCAATTAAGAGGTTAGGCAATGCATGTTCTACATTATCATAATGTACAACATTCTAAGAAGACTTCTCATTTATCTTTACTGATTTACTGAAAATGTGATAGTAAGTTTTCCCAGAATCATTATGAAGATCCACTTAAACACCAACTTAGATTGTTTAAAACTGTGTTTATCAATTATTTAATGCAATTTTATTGACTTATTATGATACATATATATCACAAGGAAATTATTGTCGTGACAGTGAAATATTGCATTTTGTTTGTAAAGATAATCATTAGATTTTGGGATTAAGAGATCGCTTCCTTTATTTTAGTAATATATTGTACTATATGGAAGAAACACAGAACCTATTTTCTAAGAAAATCTCACATTCCACAATCCCTTTTCAGGAAGACATATTTCGAAAGTATGATTCAATCACAATCAAGTCATTTTAGGCAAAACAAAAATTAAGATTAATAAAACCGCCAAAATGAATGAGAAGTGTTTTGGCGAGATGGAGTATATTGGAGCTTAAACAATTATTTTAGGTGATTAAGCAAAAGCAGTGCATGGAACTCAAGTTAAATAGAGATCAGTTCCGTGATGACCTTGCTCTCATTAGACTTTTCATTGTGGTCCATTATTGCTGGAATTTGGGTGGAGCTTGACTTTCCACATCCAGGTATCAAGAAGTTGAAATCGATGATCTTTTCAATTTTCTAAAGGTTTACACTTCCAGAAAAATCCTTAGTGGCACTCCACTCCATTGAAACAGTATATTTGTTGGTTTATTTGAAATAATTAAATAGAAATTGCGACTTTTTGGGTTATTGCAAAATTGGCTACTACATCGGTACATATGTTTCTCGTTTGCTTGATAGAATAATATAGTTTAAGAAAATAGATGTCTGTGTTCTCAAAACATATAATAGATATTAAATACCATAAAATGATATACACATCAACACTCTCCCTTATTTAATAACTTTACAGACTCCCATGTCGTTACATAATTTTCGGAAACGATTTGAAAGCAGCGGTTTTGTCAAAATTTCCGGGAGCTGATTTTGTGCTTCAACTTTTGAAATGTCGATTTTTCCAGCTGTTTCCAATTCGCGAACAAGGAAGTGTCTGATACGAATGTGTTTCGTTCTCCGATGAAACTCAGGCTTTTGTTCTAGCCGGATGGCTGCTTCATTGTCGACTTGTAGAATGGGCGTCGACTTGCCTAGTTCAGTCAGGAGTCTCTTGATCCAGATGATCTCTCTTGCAACTTCACTGACGCAGTATAGGTACAGCACCCCTGAGGTTGAGAGGCCCGTACCAGGGTCAGCACCATAATCTGCATTACTGAAGCACTCAAAAACCTCCTCTCTCAGGTTGGCTTTATAGGCCAGTCCAAGATCTGTTGTACCTCTTAAGTACCACAGCTGTGTTCGTACGAGAGGGCAGTCAGAGGCAAAGAAGTCTCATCTCAACAAGAAGCACTCTACTCTAACTCGTCCAAACAGTAAATTCAGCAGCAGAACCCTTCGAAAGACAATCTCCAAAAGAGCAACAAAAAGAAAATCTGTCCTTACTTCAAGAAACCTAATCACACTATCAAACAATGCAGGAAGTGGATCGCCGTTAGAAGACTTCCCAAGCCCAACAACTCAGGAATTTGGCGATTGGTTTGTAGATAATGGAAAAACGAGCCATGTTTCTAGGAATAGGAGTATCTTCAGGACGTTTGACCCATTTTCTACGGAACACTCAGTGACCACAGCGAACGGTGTGAAGGTTGCAGCCATTGGAAAAGGTCATATCAACATCGAAGCAGCGGTCAAAGGCAAGTGGCACAAGCTCACATTGGCTGATGTATGGTGCGTTCCTGGGATACAAAGAAATCTATTCTCAGTCCTTGCAGCCCAAGAGAGACAGCAGTTTCAACACATCTACAGAGGTCTGCAATTTCATCATCAACGGCGAATCATCAACGGCGAAACAAGATTAATTGGAATTCGTTATCAGTTTGGTGGACTCTACAAGCTGAGAGTAAGGAGCGTGAACAACAGTGCATTCAAGGAAGTAAACGCAAAAGAAAGGACAACCTTCTCCAAATTTATCATGAACGATTCGGGCATCAGAACAAGCGACACGTGAGATCCCTCCTAAACAAAGAGATGGGAATTTACGTTGAGGTGGACAGCGAACTCTGTGAAGGCTGCGTCTATGGCACGGCTCATCGTCTGCCTTTCTGAACGAGGTCTGGAACAATGAAACCGGGAGAGCGGATTCCCACAGATGTCTGCGGCCTGTTCGACGACTTAATGTCAGGATACAAGTATTTCGTCCTCTTCAAGGATGATTTTACGAAGTTCAGGACATTTTACTGGAAATAGCATCCAAAGAAGTTGGGCTGACTATCATCATCAGCAAGACCAAATTCATGACAAATCTAGCCAACACTGAAAATCTAAAAGTAAACGACTTGAATATTGAGAAAGTGTGGTTCTATAATTACCTGGGTCACGAAATACGATTGGGGAGAGAGAATCAAACCTGTGAAATCGGCAGAAGAATAGGTCTCACCTGGGCAGCCTTTGGAAAACTGAGCTACATATTAAGATCTAATATTCCCATATGTCAAAAGAGAAGGGTATATAACCAGTGTGTTCTGCCAGTGTTAACATATGGAGCCGAAACAATGACACTAACAAAGCTAACGGCAAACAAATAAGAGTGACACAGAGAAGCATGGAAAGAGCTATGTTGGGTCTCTCTCTGAAAGATAGAGTTCTGAATGCGGAATGCTAGCACAAAACCCTGGGTTTCATCGGAGAACGAAACACATTCGTATCAGACACTTCTTTGTTCGCGAATTGGTCACAGCTGGAGAAATGGACATTTCAAAAGTTGACACACAAAATCAGCTCGGGGATATTTTGGAAAAACCGCTGTTATCAATTCGTTTCCGAAAATTATATAACGACATGGGAGTCTGTAAAGTTATTAAATAAAGAAGAGTGTTGACGTATTTCTCATTTTATGGTATTTAATATCTTTTATATGTTTTGAGAACACAGACACATGTATTTTCTTAAACTATACTATTCTATCAAGTAAGCGAGTAACATTTCTACCCATTTAGTCGCCATTTTTGCAATAAACCAAAAAGTCGCAGTTTCTGTTTAATTATTTCAAATAAACCAACAATATTCTTAGATGGTGTTTACTAAATATGAACGGACATGTTTTGGGCCACTAGTACTTCTCATCGGCGTATCTATGATATATATAAAATATATTAATTGGAAATATAATTTAAAATTAGAAATTATACCTACTTGTAAATTTTATTACAAATAGAAATTACTATTACGTCCCTATTGCCTCAAGGATAAAATAGTCAGAATGATTTTGAGCCCACTCTTTAAATAATCAATCCTGTAGTTAAAAATTGAAATAGGGACATAACTTGATACATTAGTTTGTAACGCGCTTGCTGCGGTTACTTTTGTGATTTGGCGCTGAGACGGAGTTCGGGAGTTCGGTTAACGGTTTTAGGTTCGGTTTTGCGAAATTGCTGGGGAGCCAGATTTTTAACGGTTTTCTCCCTCGGGATTATGCCTGGGTAGTTTACGAATTCAGGAGATTACCAGGGTTGTTCGTAGAAATGAAACACACACTCAAAATAATGAATCGCTAAATTATTTTATTCCCAAGCTGCAGTGATAACAATTTATACGACTAACACCTATTGGTGTCGTCGAACGGAGATAGGAGAAGTACAAAAACTTATTTACAATTATTTATATATTTCGAAAAGGAAACACACAAATACGAAAATATTATCATCACAGTTGGAGAGAAATAAAATGTATTCTAAATAACATTGGGAGAGTCGAAATTATTTAACAAATCGAAAATGCGGAAAGGGAAAGTAAAAAGATACTCTTGCAAATATTTATGACCTTTTTTTTTCGTTTATGGAGACAAAATAGGACCTGAGATATGAGAAAACCCCTCTTAATACTGAAAAATGAGAACAACGGAAAATTATCCTAACGATTTCACAATGAAAGAGAAATAGCTAAATGCGGAGACGATAGGAAAACGTGCAGTGTCTCTTATTCGGTAATACGGTCTTTTATATTACGAGAGAGAGAGAGAGAGAGAGAGAGAGAGAGAGAGAGAGAGAGAGAGCGAGCGGAAGATCGTGATGAATTAATTTTTCCCTAACACGGCGAGGGAAAAATTAACTCATAGCGATTCGGAGAGCCGGACATTTTCACGTTACTACGGATCACTCACATATATCGGTCGGTAACGGACAATTACCTAACAGATAACAGAGAGTTCGGGCGGTTTAATCTAACGGCAGAACGATCACAGTTACATATAATTCGGTCGGTGGTACGTTCATAATCGGACGGTGTCGGTCGGTTTAAATCTAACGGTCGGTAACGTTCACAATTAAATTTATCGACCGGTAGTACGTTCACAATCGGACGGTTACGTAACAAATAACAAATAATTCGGTCGGTTTAAGAGTAACGGTCGGTAACGTTCACAATTACAGATATCGGTCGGTAGAACGGAAACGAATATCAGACGCAACGAAAAAATACGGATAACGTACGGCTTGTCACAGACAAGTATTGGTTCTGACCTTGGATTAACTCAGGCACAGAACGATTTGAGGGGGGAGGTTGACCTACCAGAGTTACGTCTGAATATATAAGCGAAGGTAGATTGAACGTTGCCTTATCGGCTGCCATCTATCTCAGATAGGTTTGATTTCTCGATTAACTGTACGGTCTACACTCAACTCTCAAAAAATATGCTTCGTTACATGTTTAAAAACCAATAAAATAAGAATTAAAAAAAATTTAATGCTCCTGTGCACTTTAAACAACAAGTTACTGTAAAAATTTGGAAAGGAAACTATGTAGTAAGGAAAAATTAAGGATAAAGCCTACTTCAATTAGAGCCTGTATGAGACAAATACTGATTGCAAATTTTAGGTGTTAATATTTTTTAGTCAAAATATGTACTCTAATCAAACTGGAGGATTTAAAAATTGAACAAAATTAAAAACCACAATATCATTATTTGGAGTAAGTCGCGGTTCTTTCGTTATTCTGTCAACTTTCATAATTTCTTGTGAGTTGAGTTTTTGCTTCATTTGGAAATTTAAAATATCATAGACAAGGTGATCTGGGATAGGCACAGGAATATGGTTATCAATTATTACACGATTGGCTGGAGAACTCTTCATCCTCGAAAGAGGTTGAAGATTATATTAAATAACCAGTTTTAAATATTCATTAAGCCTTATGATAAGGCGTTTCCCCGTTTGTACTACAAACCCTGCCATACAATTGCCATACAATTTTCAAATTGGCATTGTATCCTATAAACTCTTGACCTGTCCCATGGAAGTATTCGATTTTTAGTGTCCATTAACTTACTGATACTAAAAGAATTCATGGAGAAAGAGATGTCTACCATGTGTTTCAGTAGGATCCTTTTAATACTGGGTGGGATTTGTCATAAAAACGGAAACAAAAAATCCCTTCTAGGTCTTTCATGGAATTAAAAAATTTCAAGTAAAAATACATGTGTTTATATAAGTATTTGTGCTGATTATTAAACAAAATAGATTTTTACTTGCTCTAACTGTATGGAAAATTATTAATTATTTCAGGTTAAAATTATATGGAGAGATGTCATAACTTTTATATATTTAGGAGCTCTAGATCACAATTTGACGGAAGAAGTTAAAGATCTAATTCAGAGTGAAACCCAATGTCTCTATGCATTACAGGCAGAAAAACATCTCGCGACGAAAAAAATAACACATTTTAGCAAACTATTTAAGAATGTATGCTATCGAAACCAGGACCCTGACCAAAGACAACGAAAGAAATTACGTATTTAAATAAAGTACTACCCAAGATATTTGAACTATAGCGGAGCCAAGTAACACAACAATACCGAGTAAGAATCAATCAAGAGATATCGGAATTATACGGAGATGCAGATATTGTGAAGAAGATAAAGGCAAGAAGGCTGCAATGCATGGGTCATGTGCAAAGACAGCCTGATACACGGCTATTAAAATTGCCTCGGGAAGGAACATTAATAGGACGAAAACCATTTGGGCGCCCCGAATGAGTTGACGCTACAACACCCAAGCGGACCTAAGGACCATGGGGAATATACATATAGAGTATAAAATAGGACCCAGCATTCATGAAAGATCTGCAACAATGGAGGCGAAATTCGAAAATCTTGTTTGTTTTCTTTTTTATAGATTCTTAGGTCCAAAAACGGAAGGGAACCGTCAACTGCTACTTCCACTATAAACCGAATGGGCCGAATGGGTCTCATTAAGAAACGTTAAAAATTGATCCAACTCTAATCACTTGCATTGAACAAAACTATTATGCCATCCACTTAGCCATACCAAAAAATAATTTTATTATACAAATTCAATATTTTAGCTATTAGTGGAGAGATGTTTAATCCCATGGCTAATATAAACCATAAATATTAAAAGTATAGAAAAAATGGTTCTCAAATAAAACAATTCTGTCTAAGAAGGGTAACCATTAGAAGACACATATTCAGAGTATGTACAGTATTAGAATTAGTATTAAATAATATCATTTTCTCTGATTAGTAAATATTTCTTTTGGTTGTTTAGATGACGCAGATTTCTGAAAAATATTTTTGTATAAAACTGACTTTATAGAAACGATACGTAATATAACAACAACCAATTTCAATGATATTTACGACGAAAGAGGCCAAAATGGTCTCTATAGGAATAGTTAAATCCTTATTCTAACCAACCAAGTCTTTAGAATTTAATATGCCTTTCTGCCTTGGCGTAACATATCACATTTTATTTAGTGGGCATACTAGGAATATGGAAAGGTTTATACCTTTTTTTCTTAAATGTTATAACAAGTTACCTTAACTCTTAATTATTTCCAAATATCGTTGTTCTAGTTTACTTAGGATGTCGTCCTAATGCCTACTATTATTTATACATCTCGTTATAATAAATTTGAGGGTGGTTTGCTCTTTTCACTTGACAATATGCTTTCTGAAGTAACAGACTGACTAAATTAAAATTCTGAAAGTTTCCTAAAATATTGTTTACGATAGCGTCAACAATTAGTTCTAATCTCCATCGTAGTTTTGGGATTTAATTGGGCGCTTTGCATTGGTATGGAAAACATATTAGGTGGCAACGCTAAACGAACTTTTAACATGTGATTAGAGTGACCAATGTTTGTCTAATAATCTGCTCTGGTTTTCTAATCAAAGACAAAACAAGATGTATCAATGGTCTTTTAGTTTCAGATGATGCATACTTATAATAGTGCTTTGTGTGTATAATCAGCTTGTAGATAAGCTTATATTGTTATTGCACTAAAGTGTCGTTCCTATCAGATACATCAACGGGCAATTATTGCGACAATCCTTGGATTTTGTACTTGTATCAGAGAATTTCACGATTAGAGACGCACACGTTATCATTTAAAGAAACCTTTCATTTTTATAACCAATAATGTTATTAGGGCAATTTTTAGTATTCTAAATTATTACCAGCACAGTTAACAATACTTAAATTCATTTAACTAGTCAATCAACTGATATTGTAAATAATTTTACGGCAACAGTAAAACCTCATAAGTATAAAAGCGCCATGATTCTTTCAATAAGAAACTATGTCACAAATATATGTTCACCAAGAACTATGTTTCTATGATTCTCGGGTCAAGGTTTAACGTGTTACAACTAGTGAGGTTAGTGAGGTTACTATTTGAGAAAACGCCTTTCGCTTATTGACGATACGTTCTTTATAATTAAGTTGGCCGTCTAAGTCTAGGCCTAGATATCTAGGTACATATCTGAAGTTACACATCTCTCATTTTATAGAACAAAGGTCATATGATTTTCTTTCGTTGAAAGATTACTGAACACTGTATTGATTTGTATGATATAGTTCAAATTGGACTTAGGTTCCTCCCTTTTAACCATTGGATATTCAGTACAATTATTCATTTTGATTTTCAGCGACCTGGTGTGGACGAACTATAGTTTTACCTATTTTACCTTAATGTTTATTTGATTAAAAGCGTATTCTAAAACTTCCTAACATAGTTCTGCCCCTACTTACTGGTCGAGATTAACGCAAATGCAGGTGAGTTTATTGATTGATTTTTGGGGGATGCTTAACTATCCTTTCAAAGCTTACTTACCTAAGTGTACTAATCTCTACATAAAACAAGAAATGAAACATGTTGCAAATTTAAACTTTGTTTAACAATCCAGTACTTGTGTGAATACATCTCTTAACGTAGAGCGAAAGGACTTGCTTTGTTGGTGGTCAGGTAGTAATTACCATTGGCGCTGAAACAAACAGAAATAGTCGTTAAAATTATAGCGTTTGGAAGAATACCCTTTCAATTTCTGGATTTGAAACGCATTTAAAATATTTTACGGCTTTCTAATAGAAGTCCATTTCTCACAATTGGGGGTGTAGATACGCATTGCAATCCTTTAAGCCACTCCAATACGGGGCGACATACGATATACATTGTTTCGTTTATTCAAAAGGGGCCACATTTGAGATTCATTTAACCAATCATCAGCTTGTATATTCAAAAAGAAATATAAGAATGGTCTAAGTTGAACTGAAAAGTGAAACGTAATGAATAACCATAGGTTACTAATAAAGGAGAATTTTATGTGGTGAGAGGATAAAAATATGATTTAGAAATATGAAAATATTTCCGATGAAATATTTCTTTTAAAAATATGATTTCAATGACATAAATTCGTTCCTATTTGTTGAAGAGGCTTTAAGAACTTCCGTATATGCTTTTGAGATTCCTTCCATGGGCACAACTTTAATTCATATCGTTTAAACCTAAATAACCTCTTCACGCTTCCCTTTACCGATTATCGACGACGAACTCGCCCATTACGGAGGAGGCCTCGTCGTTGCACTTGCCGCTGGTGTAGGAAGAATAGCCTTCACACTTCCTACCTACGAATCTTACGGAAGAGATAAGGGATTCAGCGTAGTACGCGTAAGCCCTGGAATGCGCGCATGAGCCGGTTAGGTCGAGACCGCATCCCGGCTGAGAGCCACCTCCGTTGGGGAAGAAGTCGACGTCACCGAGGGGGTCTTTGTAACCCAATAAACCTCCATTTGTGTGAATGGCCTGGGGAGACAAAAAGACATTGCAAATTACATATTGATAATATTTTTCGAAAATATGTTTATCCGACCAGTTAACCAAAACTTGTAAGTGAATCTCGGGATTTAATTGCCAGCATTAGCAGCTGACTGCTCTTACTATTACTAAAAGTATGGTTACCATTTTAAATGTACATCGTGTTCGTATAATTGGCTACTTACATTTTTCCACAAAACTTTGTCAAAATTACCCCAAAAAGCATATTTTTACAAAAGATGCACATTGCTTTGTTTCAGCAGTGATAGTGCATATTTTAACTACTAGCAATTGGAACACTTTTTTTGAGACTGAGATACGGATATTTTGTCCGCGCTCTGCGGATTTAAACGCTTCAATTCGGTTGTCTCAGGGCGAGCGATTGCCCCACCATTCCCACTATCGCGTAGTCCGAGAGTACCTATACACCTTTATTCTGCATATACTGCATCATACGGCTTTTTTAACAATAAGAATCGGTTTTTTGTCTTTTCTAATAAACATTTAAAAAAATATAAATATTTAACTATCGAATAGGGCAAAATTCATTTCTTAATCTTCATAAATAAAAGGGCTGCGAATTTTTTCAAATAAAATCCTATCTCAGCTCCTATTGTTTGAAAATATTTGTTGTTTCTTTTCAATTCTCCGCATTCAATCCAGCTATCCAAATTTGTATGTCAGAAATTTGTATAAGTTATGAAAATGTCTCCAGGTCTATTTGTTATTTATTGTTATTTTGTTATTATTTTGTTTTTATTATGTTATTTATTGTTATTTGCCTATTTGAAAAATATGGTCAAAACGTAATACAAAATTTTTATCTGCATTAAATTAAATGCAACTCATAGTTATACACATAATCAATTTTAAGGCTTTCTGATTTACTATATTTTTTGTCTTTTTTGAGCTGAGTAAATATATAAAAATGATGATTTTACGACTCGCAAACACGCGACATATAATTGCCCATGCGCGAAACCGGGAAACTCCAAGTTGATTCCGCAAACTGTCCTTGTATTTGCAATTGTATATTATCTTTTTAAATTTTTATTGAATAATTTATCAGAAACTACCCTGAAAGTAGGTATGAAATTTTCCTATACAATATGCGTTGAACCAAACGACGTCATTTGAAAGCAATTAACATATTTTTGGATGTTGGCCAAGAAATGTTTAGTCATTTCCCACCCCAGAAACTAATGAGCGTAGTGGATCTGGTGGTGGGAACCACCAGCGGTGAATCCAGTAGATTGACCGCTGTATTTTAACGCTTTACAATATTGACAAATAATTGTCATTTCTCCAATGGTTACGCATTGGTCCACATTAGTTTCTGGGTCGTAGTGGAATGCTACTCGTTCCAGGTTTACAGGAACAATGCGTCTACGGAATCGCTCTATTTCATTGTGTCTTGAAATGCGCTCCATGTTTTGGATATTTGTTGCTCGTCGTACTTGTGTCCATCTTGGTGTTGAACCTGCCTTGTTTTCTTCAGCTTGTCTAAGTAGTTTTTTGTTTGTTTATTATTTTTGCCTTTAGTTTGATTCGTCGGTAATCCTGTTCGGTCTGTTGTTTGGGTTTCTTCACTTCCGGTTTTGGGTCTTGTATTTGTACCTTATAGACACTTGTTTCTTGGGTATTTTATATTCTTCGTGTGACGTCAGGTACAGCCGAATTGTCTTGTAGTTTTCCTCCATCATCTTGAAATAGTGTGATTTTATATATTGTGCTGATCGCCAAACCCAAGTCCATGGACGCCTCGTTGTTCCATTGGGCTTTCCCCCATAGTGCTTCTAGGCGATCAATCCTTTTTTGTAGGTATTCCTTGGTTTTTCTTGCACTTCCGTTTTTCTTGCACTTCCGTTTTTCTTGCAATTGTTATGTAGTTATATGATTTCTTGGGCTATTTTTTTCTTGTTCTTGAATCAATTCATCTGCTTGTTTTATCTAGTCGTAGTTGAGGTTGTAAACTTTATAACTTAGTTCTCCGGAAAAAGTGGCTGTGACTTACTCAGGACTTTGCTTATATTCTTGACTTTTTGCCGTTGTGTTGGCGTCGAAGTTCTTGAAGTTTTGGAGTTGTAATCACTGGCACCTTTTTCTCCGGCTGCAGTGATTGGATGTGTCCGTCGTTTCGAATTTGTATAATTTGTAGACTCTCGGTGTCCTTGTGAAGTTGCTTTGACTTACTCAGGACTCTTCTTGCTTACTTGACTTCTCGCTTTTGTGTTGGTTTCGAAGTTCTTGAAGTTTTTAAAGTTGAAATCACTGGCGGTTTTTCTTCCGGCTGCAGTGACTCGATGCGTCCGTTTTTTCGAACATGTGGAATTTGTAGACTCGGTGTCCTGTCGATCTAAATGCTGTTGTGTTTGATTTGCCCTAACTCGTTCCATTCTAAGCCTTTCTACTTCATAATTATTCAGTCTTGAACGCAATTCTCTCATACCAATACGAACATTATTATTATCTGCGCCTCTCGCTGGTCGTCAGTGCGATTTGCACGTGAGGTAGCTCGTAGCACAATTGAGTTACTCCGATGTCCGACGACCTAAATCAGATCGTTTTCTCCCTGGCATTTTAAAATGGATAAAGTTTTCGCGCACTGACAAACTGATGACAGAATTTGACAACCAACTGACAGTATGATTGGTTGACTTGGCGATTTGTCCCCAAAATTACAAAACGTACCTTTTTCAGTATTTCCGTTACTTATTATTTATGTTTCTTACCGAAAAACCTTCCCTGAACTTCCACAAATATTTCAAGATAAAAATTAGCAAAATCGGTCCAGCCGTTCTCGAGTTCAAGCCCAGACAAACGAACAGCTTTTCATTTATATATATATATATATATATATATATATATATATAGAGAGAGAGAGAGAGAGAGAGAGAGATAAAGGAGCTGACGTTCGAGATAAATTATGCGAATTTTTTAGATACTGTAGACAAGCTTGTAGTATTGGAGGTAAAGGTAAATCAAGATCTTCTTGCGATAATGGTATTGCACAGGTTGCAAAGTAGTTTCGTAAATTTTCAATGTGGCATTGAGTCGCGTAATTCACTACCAGTCATTGAATCACCTAAATTGAAAATTACTGAAGGTAGCCCCGCAAGGATACAAAAGGCTAAAAGTTATGAGTCGAGAGCTAATAAAGCATTACTTGATAAAATTAAACGGCAAATGAGAACAGAGAAAAGGCGAGTTACGCAGCCGAAGCGGTTCTTAGCTGCACAAGAAGTCCAGAATGGACTCAAGTTATGCCCTTTTTTGCCCAAAACCCAAACTTTGTCCTTGCGGAACGGATGAACTCCGGGTAAATCTGAAATTGACCTCCGTCAAATTTAAAAAACAAAAGAATCTATCGGGTGGCCACACAAGAACAGTCGTACGCCATAATTCAAGAAAGACTTAAGTAACCCAACCAACGCGGTGCTGTGACACTAGTTCAAATTTTTATCACCATTTAACGGGGTGGCGCCAGTAGTCGCGAAAGGATTTCCAAATTGTTTTAAACAGCTTCCGAACAGCTATGAGCCGTCATAAATCATTTACAGATTATAGATTGAACAGCTCTCAAATATCCACTGTTTGGAGGAATGTTGTGAGGCCCAATCTCAACTATTGCCTCCACCTTAAGATATGTTGACATAATTGTGAACCTATGTCACAATACCGTATTAGTACTACTGGTGGCTTATACTTCAATCTGCCTGAAAATATTTGTACCACAAAAGTCGCGACGAGAAGTCTAAGGAAAGTCTTAAATTTGTTTACAGTAATATATGTCCACTGCTAGGGTACGCTATATAAGAAAGAAATTTTAGAAAATCATCATTTAAACTGCTTACCACATGATCGACTGAAAATCAGAATATCGGAATGTTTTAGAGATTCTTATTTCGTATAATATTTCTCTTAGTATAAATTTTTCAAATGTGTTGGTCCCAATAATAAAGTTGAAGTATACTAAAACCTGTTGGCCAATAAATTTAAATTATTCTTGTTAATTATTTACTCAATTTTCAAAAGTTAAAATTGAATTTAAAATATTCAAAATTAACACCCTTTACCTAGGTTTTAAAAAAATTGTAGAACGTTGCTATCATCGGGTTAATTAGTGAGTATGGCAAGTAGCATCGGATTGGAAATATTCCAGCGGAGTAAAGAAAATTCGTTTTGTGACGAATAGTCAGTAGGTTAGAAGATAACTGCATCTGTCGGTAGGTAGTAGATAGTATGATAGGTGGTAGATTTTCCTGGCGAATGTATTAGAGCTAAAAAAAATTACCAATTTCCAATACTGTGGCATTTGTACAGAAAATTGCCTGATCGTTGGTCCCACACCCTTTGTCCTTCAAAGAGTCCTGATCTCAATCGCTTGTACTTTTTCTGGGACTATCTTAACATGGGACTCTACCGAATCTCTGCAAACAATGTACAGCAATTGCAGAATTGCAGCAGCACATCGTATACGTGACAATCTAGCAACTACATTCGAGGACGTTCGAAATTATTTTTGGTGGCACTTGTGCTTTAGTGAATGTGGGCTGCATCGAATTTCTATTATAAATTTTCAAGTGAGTTTCCTTTTTGTATACCTTTTACCGTAATCGTTCCTCTTAAATTCACGGTCGACGCAATCCATTCTTCGATGAATCGTTCCTTAAAAGAATTTCTTTTTGTACATGCAATACGTTACTTTCAGGGTTTGTATAAAACTGAATAATTTACAATTAATTGTTGGAATGTTTCTTTCACAATTAATAATGAGGGGTCAACATATTTGAGACGGATGGTAATCATATTTTCTGAATTTTGCAAACCTGGTTTTTTAAAGGAGCATCTGTGAAACAATGGAATATTTGGAAAGCCCAAACAATCAACCATGTAACGTTAACACTAAAGGGTGCTACATAATAGATTTTAAATCATGTTTATATGTTGATATGTAATATATGTGTGTATAACCGTTTCTAAAGAGTCGCAGAATGGGATAAGCATGAGAGAGAAGGAAAGGCCATATATTTCTCGTTAGCTATAAAGAGAACGACCTTTTGCGATGTTGCTAGCTCGCGAAACATTACAGTCATCCGCTCCGCACACTGAACCGCACACATCCGAAAGTGTAAAGCGATACGCGACCGCGATACGCGTTGACTTGGACTGCGTGCTCGGCCGGCAACGTTGCAAAACTTCCCTCTCTGTCATGCTAACAAACTACTGCTGGTTTCTCTTTTGCTCTTGTTGGTTTCCCACCAAGCGTTTCGATAGAGAAGCTCCGTATTAGTATAGTACATATAATAATATGTTTTCCAAATTTTAAGGGCTTATTCTGTGCAGATCTCAAATAGAATAGGTGCCATAGTGCAACTGTGTCGTAGTTTGTAAATGAAAATTCTGAGGAAAGTTTGTTTCTATCTTTGATAGCTCTATTCTCAGAATAAAATTTTTTACTGTCTTAATATCGATATTGGACACTCCGTTATTACTCATACTGGTTCGCAACTTGTTTTGTGAAGCGGTGTTTGTAGGCTTTTTGCAAGTCTACAAATACTAAATGTGTCACTGTTCGGTGGCTGCTCTTTTCTCCATAAAATTCCGTAGAATGAATATACCGTCAACACATGAACGTCTTAGTCTGAAACCATTCTGCTCTTCTAATTCAGTCACCCCTAGTTCTATTATTCTTTTCTTTAAAGTCCACCCATATGTTCGAGCTATTAATTGTTGACATTACACTAATTACCCGATAATTATTGCAATTTCGTCTGTCACCTTTTTTCTAGAGAAGTAATTGTAGTTTTCTTCCATGCGACGGGCACCACGGTCTCTTCCAAATATTCATTAAACATCTCTTTTAGATTGAATGTATAATTCATATTGGTATATTGGTCGTAATGTAAATTGACAACCACCACGATAATATTAATTGGAAGTGTTACGATTCGAAGGCAAATTATAAAGTTATAAAATAAAAAATGTTACCTAACTTTGGGATCCAATGAAAATAACGAAGATGATTCATCCAATGGAAACTTTTGCTTTATTGCTAAATAAACAAATATCTACATTGTTTTGACGAGAACATGTTTATAACTACTACTAGAACAGGTTTGTTATGTTCCAAAGACTATTGAGTTATTCAATGAGACGTTAACCATACTTTTTTTTATCTATATCACAGGTAGACAATATGTAGTTTTTGCTTTTATCAATCCTTGTTAAATATTGTCTCGCATATTTCAGTACTATCACTTTGCAAATGTCATGGGATGAGTGGTTAGCTTATGTATATAACAGCTTATCTACAGATATGGGAGAATGAAACGCAATTCACTTTTTGCAAGATATTATTACGTCACTTAATTCCCACTACAGGTTTCAACCTTGCGCAAATGGACTCTTGTCATTGGTAGTCAAGTAGTAATCCCCGTTGGCGCTGAAATTAAAAAAAAATACTCATATTAGAGAGTAACCGATTTAAATCTTTTCTTAATTGAATATGCTCTTAACCTACCGGTTATCGATTTGGAATCGTCCCAAAAACGAGGAGTCGCCGTTGTTACAGCTTCCGCCCGTGAAGGCAGAGTAGCTTTTGCACTGTCTTGCTACAAATTTGTCGGATATTAAGGACTCAGCGTATAGGGAATAGACCCTGGCATGGGAACAGGAACCGGCGAGGTCCAGACCGCATCCAGGCTGGGAAGAACCGCCATTCGGATAGTAATCGGCGTCCCCGTGGGCAGCCTTGTAGCCCAACAAGCCACCGTTGGTGTGGATGGCCTAGGGAGACGAAATTTTTCAATTTTTTATTTAAAAAATGTTTTTTTTTTGCCATAATCTACTAGTAACCTGGGTTTTCCTCGACCTAGCTTCATATTTTATCTGAAGTAATATAAAAATGATAATACAGCAATTAATGCGACCACCCATATTACCATATCACCAAACGTAAGCTTATTAGCTTATTTACTCCGAAGTATATTTCTGCTAATAAATTGATTCCACCCAAAAAATCTTTAAAAAATCACTCTCTCTATTCCCTTCTTTTGCTTATGGCAGTGAAAATATTGTAGCATAAAAATCAGCTACTAGAATGACACGTTTGCAACGTGTTTTTGGTGGCGAGAACAAATCTAGTAAAATTTTAGTAATGTATAGGATTATCCAGATAAGTTTTTACGGTCTTGCAATCTTCTTGGAACGAGGGAATAGTAATTTTCCCAGACTAACCCAACTAAATGAGTTATTAAAAGCAATCATTTTCAAGTATCCAGCTGGAATGATTTTTAGTCAGTCGAAACCTAATATATTTTACATCCAGATAAACCTGATAATGCCAACAACTTATTTCAATAATTGTCTACTGGCCCACAAATTTTTTGGTGACTTTTAGGCAGATTTAGGGAAAAACACCAACGCTCATCATTCGGAATATTTATCTCACCTGGACGAACACTGCATCGGTGGGGTCCAGCCTGTTCTTGGTATTGGAGGCGAAGAAGAGGGGTCCTGCCGAGTCCAGACCGACTATGGAGTTGACCTTTCCATCCAGGGCGGCACCCGCATTCCCAGCTATATGAGCGCCGAGAGAATGCCCTACGAGCTTCAGTTTGGTCAGCTGGAGACCGAAGTTCGACTGCAGAAGCTTGATGAATTCGGCGATGTACTCTCCGACTTTCCTTACGGAGCCCTGCGCCGAGGCGTAGTTCTTCCCCGCGATCGGACTCCAGTCGACCACGATCACGTTCACATCATGGGCTGAAGAAGAGAACCTCGGTTAACAATTGAGAAAGATTGAACTAAGAAGCTCATGGTAATGCACAAAGGGTACCAAAACCGCGATCCTAAGTGCTCTAATATTCGCATGTAAAACATCAAATGATCAAAGATCCATACGTGATCAAACGACAAACTCAGCCATAAGCTATGGTTAAAACCACTTAGATCTTAATATCACCAGAGCAAAGTCTAGCAAAATCGATGCTTAGCACTACATATGATACAAATGAAAGACATTTCTGCTAGAGAGTACACCGGAAGATATTGTAACGAGCCGGCCGCGACATAAACACGCCGGGAGCTACACAAGTTCGCCTTATTGCGATTCCGGGAAGGACGGGTCGAAGCCGACGGCTCAAAGAGCCGACGGCTCGAGAAGCTACGATGCGATAACAAGCTCCGCGAATTCTAGAATGATCTCCAGAAAGTTCGGGAAGCCTTCTACCTGCCATAAAAAGCGAATGTCGGACCCGAAGAGGACAGTTGAAGAACGGGTGCGTAAACATTCGAGCGAGAGATCGGGCGCGTTAAATAAATAAACATCTCTGTGAAATAAATTATAAGTGTTAAGAGTTAGTAATAGATTAATTAGGATAATCGCGTAGTGTTTTAGTTTTAGTAGACAGTACAAACGTTACAATATACACAGAGTTTAACGTCTCGAGTTGAGGGAAAATTTTTTAGGCTGATAATAGAAAAAATGTTAAAAAGAGACCACTTTTGAATGCATTCAGTGAACAAAGCAACAAGATCGGTACCCTAAACGCTCCAAAACTCGTAACACAAGTAAAGCACTTTCAAACCAGTCAAGTAATAAGCTAGAGCACGTGCGAAGTGTACCTTTTTATGCACTTATTTGCGTTTTTTATTTACTATAGCGATGTAGGATGATCTCTATGTTAACCATATGCTATTTGGATACGATCATATATTAGCATAGTAGTATACTTTGACATTTATGAATGCAACTTTTTGACGATTGCACCAATGAAATTTAAACTTAAGAAAACCGTGGACTGACTGGGTGCTAGATAAAGAAAATAGAAAATAGAGAAAAAAAAGAGGGAATAAACTAACCAAAGGTCTTAAACTCATCATACTCATTTGAAAATATTGCATGAGCGAATAATTAAGGCATGGAATGATATGAAACTACAGAAGATATTAAGTCTTCCAAAAAATTCGACATTTCCCACAACTACAAAAATTCCTATCGCCTTTCTCACCTCTAAGGGTGTACTCGGTGATGTGGAAGTTGATTTCTTCGTCAACCCCGCTCTTCCAACCATGAATGATGAACGTGGTGTCTTTTGATGCCGAAAAGGCGGAGTTTCTCAACGCGTTCAAGTCACTCGTCTTGGCGATCACCGCGTTGGTGGGATTACTGCGGCTGAAGAAGTGGAAGGTCAAGTCGGAGGCGGACGCCCTAAGGTCCGGCTCTACGGTCAAATCTTCGACGCGGAGCATCCCATCCTTGCCTTCGTAGAGGAAGTAATTCATGTCGGCTGGAAAAGAAACAATTGTGGAAACTGGACTCGGATCCAGATTTGAATCCGGAAGGATAGTCACCTTGCTCGGCTAGAGCGACTCCGACGATGGCGAGTAATCCCAGGATAACCTTCATGATCGAATTAGCAGAATTCGTCCACTAATGACTCTCACGTTTCGCCTCGATTTATATGGACTGGTAATCTATGCAGATGTCCAATAATCTACGATAATTCTGAAACAGGTGCGAAATAATAAGGTGCGAAGTGAACAAAAGCCTACAATAAATCAAAAACTCTTCAATTTGCTACTCGAGATAGGATGATACGTTCCTTGTCCGTCACTATCTGTTTGCCAAACTTATATCTACAAATTAACATTTTAGACATTCGATGGATTACTGAATTTTCGTCTTTTTTTATCTCATAATACTGAATGATACAATTTACTGATATATTAAAGTTCCATTTGAATACATATTTTAGAGATACAGCTACGTCATCCTATAAAAGACAAATATCATTATTACGTTAATACCTATCACCATGCAAAAAGGAAAAACCACTTATCTGAGAGATAATGTTCAAAACTTTTTCAGTTAACACATCCGTTGAAAATATATATTGTCAAGTTGGTCCCAGATAGTCAAAGGCATTAAATGCCACTTGACACCTACCAAGTTAAATAAAAACAAGTGCCTCAACTCGTTATGTAAAATAATCACACTCATGAATTACTATTTTTAGGAAATATATTTTCATTCCTAAAAATGTAATGGCATTTCAAATACGAAGATATGATCAAAAAGAAAGATTTTTTTGAGATCACGGATATTTAAGCATATTTTTTATGCTTGCTACACCACTCATTATTCGTAACAACCTTAACAATTCGGCTTCCTGTTTTCTACCTGGTTCTGAACGCGATTGGCTGGGGCGTGCTTAGCTGAGAGAAGTTACAGATACCATTTTTTTTGTTTTTTGTTCCTTAATTTGTTTATTACAGGATTCCATGTCAACACAATAACAACAACTAACGAGCACCACGAAAAATATAAATACGGACGCCAAAACAGTCGACAAATCAGTTGATCGGGAAAAGTCGGGAAGAATATTTCGACCTTTACCGCATCGCTCCTGAAGATGTCCGCAGCAGAAGAGGACGAAACGTCGAGACAAAACTGTTTGTCTTTTAGTCCACGGCCTAATAGCCCGAAAAATGTACATGGTACAATCGACTCCGGCCGTGAAAGCCGACATCCTCTAATTCATTAAACATTATTTTCAATTTCTTTAAAACTTTTTTAACATCAAATTTTAATCTATCAAAATTAAATTGTGCCAATTAAGAGGTTAGGCAATGCATGTTCTACACTGTAATAATGTACAACATTCTAAGAAGACTTCTCATTTATCTTTACTGATTTACTGAAAATGTGATAGTAAGTTTTCCCAGAATCATTATGAAGATCCACTTAAACACCAACTTAGATTGTTTAAAACTGTGTTTATCAATTATTTATTGCAATTTTATTGACTTATTGTAATACATATATATCACAAGGAAATTATTGTCGTGACAGTGATATATTGCACTTTGTTTGTAAAGATAATCATTAGATTTTGGGATTAAGAGATCGCTTCCCTTATTTTAGTAATATATTGTACTATATGGAAGAAACACAGAACCCATTTTCTAAGAAAATCTCACATTCCACAATCCCTTTTCAGGAAGACATTTCGAAAGTATGATTCAATCAAAATCAAGTCATTTTGGGCAAAACAAAAAATAAGATTAATAAAACCGCCAAAGTGAATGAGAGGTGTTTTGGCGAGATGGAGTATAGTGGAGCTTAAACAATTATTTTAGGTGATTAAGCAAAAGCAGTGCATGGAGCTCAGGTTAAATAGAGATCAGTTCAGTGATGACCTTGCTCTCATTAGATTTTTAATTGTGGTCCCTTATTGCTGGGATTTGGTTGGAGCTTTACATTCCAGATCCAGGTATCAAGAAGTTGAAATCGATGATCTTTTCAATTTTCTAAAGGTTTACACTTCCAGAAAAATCCTTAGTGGCACTCCACTCCGTTGAAACAGTATATTTGTTGGTTTATTTGAAATAGTTGAACAGAAACTGCGACTTTTTGTTTTATAGGAAAATTGGTGACTACATCGGTACAAATGTTTCTCGTTTACTTGATAGAATAATATATTTTAAGAAAATACATATGTCTGTGTTCTCAAAACATATAAAAGATATTAAATACCATAAAATGGTAAATACGTCAACACTCTTCCTTATTTAATAACTTTACAGACTCCCACTCCCACTACATAATTTTCGGAAACGAATTGAAAACAGTGGTTTTGTCAAAATATCCGCGAACTAATTTTGTGCATCAACTTTTGAAATGTATATTTCTCCAGCTGTGACCAATTCGCGAACAAAGAAGTGTCTGATACAAATGTGTTTCTTTCTCCGATGAAACTCAGGGTTTTGTGCTAGCCGGATGGCCGCTTCATTGTCAACTTGCAGAATGGGCGTCGACTTCCACTGGCCTAGTTCAGTTAGAAGTCTCTTGATCCAGATGATCTCTTGCGGCTTCACTGGCAGCAAAGATTTCAGCTTCGGTTGTGGATATTGTAACAGAGGGTTGTCTCTGGCTCATCCACGAGATAGGGGCTCCAGCACCCCTCAGGTTGAGCGACCCGTACCAGCATCATGGTCAGCACCATGATCTGCATCGCTGAAGCACTCAATAACCTCCTCATCCAGGTTGGCTTTATAGACCAGTCCAAGATCTGTTGTGACTCTTAAATACCACAGCTGTGTTCGTACGAGAGGGCAGTCAGAGGCAAAGAAGTCTCATCTCAACAAGAAGCACTCTACTCTAATTCGTCCAAACAGCAAACACAGCAGCAGAACTCTTCGAAAGATAATCTCCAAAAGAGCAACAAAAAGAAAATCGGTCCTTTCTGCAAGAAACCTAATCACACTATCAAACAATGCAGGAAGTGGATCGCCGTTGGAATACCTCCCAAGCCCAGCATCTCAGGAACATCAGAAAGCGTTGACAATATGACTTTGGTCGCTATAACCTCGATTGTGATGAATTCAGGGTGCAACTTTGGCTATTGGTTTGTAAATAATGGAGCAACGAGCCATGTCTCTAGGAATAGGAGTATCTTCAGGACGTCTGAACCATTTTCTAAGGAACACTCAGTGACCACAGCGAACGGTGTGATGGTTGGAGCCATTGGAAAAGGTCATATCAACATCGAAGCAGCGGTCAAAGGCAAGTGGCACAAGCTCACGTTGGCTGATGTATGGTACGTTCCTGGGATATAGAGAAATCTATTCTCAGTCCTTGCAGCCCAAGAGAGACAGCAGGTTCAACTTATCTACAGAGGTCTGCAATTTCATCATCAACGGAGAAACAAGATTAATTGGAATTCGTGAGCGGTTTGGTGGACCCTACAAGCTGAGAGTAAGGAGCGTGAACAACAGTGCATTCAAGGAAGTAAGCGCAAAAGAAAAGGACAACCTTCTCCAAATTTATCATGAACGATTCATCGGGCATCAGAACAAGCGACGCGTGAGATCCCTCCTAAACAAAGAGATGGGAATTTACGTTGAGGCGGACAGCGAACTCAGTGAAGGCTGCGTCTATGGCACGGCTCATCGTCTGCCTTTCTGAACGAGGTCTGGAACAATGAAACTGGGAGAGCGGATTCACACAGATATCTGCGGCCCGTTCGACGACTCAGGGTCAGGATACAATTATTTCGTTCTCTTCAAGGATCATTTTACGAAGTTCAGGGCATTTTACTGGAAATAGCATCCAAAGAAGTTGGGCTGACTATCATCATCAGCAAGACCAAATTCATGACAAATCTAGCCAACACTGAAAATATAAAAGTAAATGACTTGAATATTGAGCAAGTGTGGTCCTATAATTACCTGGGTCACGAAATACGATTGGGGAGAGAAAATCAAACCTGTGAAATCGACAGAAGAATAGGTCTCACCTGGGCAGCTTTTAGAAAACTGAGCTACATCTTAAGATCCAATATTCCCATATGTCAAAAGAGAAGGGTATATAACCAGTGTGTTCTGCCAGTGTTAACACATGAAGCCGAAACAATGACACTAACAAAGCTAACGGCAAACAAAATAAAAGTTACACAGAGAAGCATGGAAAGAGCTATGTTGGGTCTCTCTCTGAAAGACAGAGTTCCGAATGCGGAGTTGAGAAGGAGAAGTGAAATGACAGATGCCATTGAAAAGATATCGAATCTTAATTACAACTGGGCAAGAATGAACGATGGCAGATGTAGAAGAAAAATAACTGAATGGAGATCTAGAGACCATGCACTTCGCAGCAGAGGCAGACCGCCCACTAGATGGTCGGATGATCTGAAGCACATTCACACGAACTGGATGAATGCGGCAGGGGATAGAGAGAAATGGAAATATTTACGGGAGGCTTATGTGGAGCAGTGGACGACTACACAGCTGTTTGATGATAATGATGATGAGGACCATTTACTTCATCAGAGAAAAGTCTGAAGTTCCAGAGAAGTTAATCCAATTCGTTGCAGAAGCAAAGACTCTCGGACACACCATCACGGAGCTGCTGAGTGACAATGACAAAGAATTCCATAATCAGTATGTCAGAAAAATCTTGCAGATAGAAGGAATTGTTCAACGACTTGTCACTCCTTACACTCCCGAACAAAACGGATCCAGCGAAAGAGAGAACCACACCGTGATCGAGTCTGCTCGAGCAATGATGCATGCTCATGGAAAACTTCCACAAACACTTTGGGCCGAGTTGATCCGGACAGCAGCCTACATTCTCAACAGGACTGGATCTTCTCACGCTGAGGGAACATCTCCCTACGAGCAATGGACGGCAGGAAACCAGGTCTGAAACATCTTCGGGTCTACCTGCTATGCGCATGTTCCCAAGCAACAAAGGAAGAAGATGAATCCAATGGCCACCAAAGGAATTCTTATTGGATACGACAATGACGACGGCTACAGGATCTTCTGTGAAGAGAAAGGTAAACTAATTCGATCGAGAGATGTCATTTTCGGGGAGAAAGTGCTGCAGAACAAGAACGATATCCATCCTCAGAGAAGCTCAGACCCTCCTGTTCAACCAGAACAAGATTTGACCCCTGAAGTACAGCAAGATGACGACGAAATGCAGAGCGAAGAGGAGGAAGATGAATTCTGGGACCTGAGTACTGAAGACCAACCTGAAACTGAACTAAAACAAATAGGTGCTGAAAGCTCAGACGAAACCATCGTTCGACGACTTCATGAACGTTCGTCTCTCAATTCTCCGTCAAAATATAAAGAGTTCGTAACGTATCTCTCAAGCCCTCAACAAAAACCTGAATCCTTCAGTGAAGCCATTAAATCAGACCAACAGGACCACTGGAAGGAAGATAGGCGTCGTAAGATGAAGTTCTCTTGAAGAGAACCAAACTTGGAAACTGGTTGATCTGCCTCCAGGAAAAAGAGCCATTTCAAATAAATGGGTTTACCGAATTAAAACAAATGCCGATGCATCGATCGATAAATTCAAAGCCAGATTGGTCATCAAAAGGTATTCACAGGGGAAAGGGGTGGAGTACAACGAAACCTTCAGTCCAGTAGCCAGGACATCAACCATCAGATCATTGCTTAGTGTTGCTGTAAAAGAGAAAATGAAACTAGCACAGATCGACGTTTCAACGGCATTTCTCTATGGTGACCTCAAGGAAACCATATACATGCAACAACCTGAAGAACATGGTGATGGATCTGCCAAGGTACGCCGCCTGAAGAAAGGCTTGTATGGTCTAATGCAAGCTCCTCGATGCTGGAATTAGAAGTTCAGCAGCTACATAGTCAGCCTGCGATTTCAACGAAGTGGAGCGGAACCTTGTTTCTTCATGAGGCAAAAAGGACAGAAGAAGATGTTGTTTGTTCTCTACGTTAACGACGGAATGATTGCAGCTGAAGATGAGCAGGAACTCCAGAAGTCCTTAGATAATCTGAAACGGGAGATTAAAATCACCTCCAAGCCAGCATCGTACTACCTAGGTTTGGAAATCAACCAAGGAAAAGATGGTTCAATAATTGTGACCCAAGCTAATTACACGGAAACCGTACTGGAGAGAATTAACATGAGCAGTTGCAAGGCTGTGATTACTCCAATCACCAAGGACAACGACGCAGAAGAGAGACCTAGGAACTCTGAGTTTCATTACAGACAAGCTATTGGAGCACTCATGTTTCTCATGTGTGGTACCCGACCAGATATCGCGTATGCTGTCAGCGTCTTCTTCGGGAACCTTGACAGAGCAACTGAACAAGGTATGTTCAAAGTGAAGAAGATGCTGCGGTATTGCAGAGGTGCAAGAGATCTTGGACTGGTATACAAAGTCAACCTGGGAGAGGAGGTTTTTGAGTGCTTTAGCGATGCAGATCAAGGTTCACCACCTTGATACGGTTGATACGGTTGAGCGGCTCGTACCTCCTGGTACGAGCCGCTCAACCTCAGGGGTGCTGTACCTGTACTCTGGAGCACCTATCTCTTGGATGAGCCAGAGACAACCCTCTGTTGCAATATCCACAACCGAAGCTGAAATCGTGGCTGCCAGTGAAGCGCAAAAAGGATCATCTGGATCAAGAGACTTCTGACTAAACTAGGCCAGTTGAAGTCGATGCCCATTCTGCAAGTCGACAATGAAGCAGCCATCCGGCTAGCACAAAACCCTGAGTTTCATCGGAGAACGAAACACATTCGTATCAGTCACTTCCTTGTTCGCGAATTGGAAGCAGCTGGAAAAACCGACATTTCAAAAGTTGAAACACAAAATCAGCTCGCGGATATTTTGACAAAACCGCTGCTTTCAAATCGTTTCCGAAAATTATGTAATGACATGGGAGTCTGTAAAGTTATTAAATGAGGGATAGTGTTGATATATTTATTATTTTATGGTATTTAATATCTTTTATATGTTTTGAGAACACAGATACATGAATTTTCTTAAACTATACTATTCTATCAAGTAAGCGAGTAGCATTTGTACCGATGTAGTCGCCATTTTTGCAATAAACCAAAAAGTCGCAGTTTCTGTTCAATTATTTCAAATAAACCAACAATATTCTTAGATGGTGTTTACTAAATATGAACGAACATGTTTTGGGTCACTAGTAATTCTCATCGGCGTATCTATGATAAGAAGAAAGTATAGTAATTGGAAAAATAATTTAAAATTAGAAATTTAAACCTACTTGTAAATTTTATGACAAATAGAAGTTACTATTACGTCCCTATCGCCTCAAGGATAAAATAGTAAGAATGATTTTGAACCCACTCTTTAAATAGTCAAGTCTATAGTTAAAAATTGAAATAGGGACATAACTTGATATATTAGTTTTAAAACCAATAAAATCAAAATTAAAAAAAATTAATGCTCCTGAACACTTTATTTAACAAATTACTGTAAAAATGTAAGAAGGAAACTATCTAGTAAGAAAAGGTTAAGGATAAAGCCTTCTTCAATTAGAGCCTGTATAAGAAAAATAATGATTGCAAGTTTTAGGTGTTAATATTTTTTAGTCAAAATATGTACCTACTCTAATCAAACTGGAGGATTTAAGAATTGAACAAAATTAAAAACCACTATATCATTATTTCAAGTACGTCGCGGTTCTTCCTTTATTCCATCAACCTTCATATTTTCTTGTGAGTTGAGTTTTTGCCTCATTTGGAAATTTAAAATATCATAGTTAAGGTGATCTGGGATAGGCACAGGAATATGGTTATTAATTATAATATGATTGTCTGCAGAATTCTTCATCTTCGAAAGAGGTTGAAAATTATATTAAATAACCAGTTTTAAATATTCATTAAGCCTTATGATAAAGCGTCTCCCCGTTTGTACTACAAACAGCAAAAGTTACCATACAATTTTCAAACTGGCATTGCATCCTATAAACTCTTGATCTGTTCCTTGGAAGTATTCGATTTTTAGTGTCCATTAACTTACTGATACTAAAAGTGTTCATGGTGAAAGACATGTCCACCATGTGTTTCAGTAGGATCCTTTTAATACTGTTTAAGATTTGTCACAAAAACGGAAACAAAATATGCATACTAGGTTAAAAAATTTCAATTAAAAATACATGTGTTTATATAAGTATTGATTGAATGTACTGATTATTAAAAAAAAATAGATTTGTATTTGCTCTAACTGTATGGAAAATTATTGCTTATTCCAGGTTAAAATTATATGGAGAGAAGAATACTGAATAATATATGGACTAATATGTGAGACTAAAACGGTGATCTCTAAAATATGAAAAAATGCAGTCGACCACATTGCTACCATACGACAATTGTTTGAAAAATTCTGGGAGATCAACGTCCACCATCTTACTGTGGACTTTAGGTATACATACGACAGCATATTGCGTGTTAAACTTTGGGATGCAATGAAGGCCATAGGAGTTCCTAAGAAACTTATAAATATAACCGGTATGTGTACTTTCCACCCCTTCTGAGGTAAACAGCAGGCTCCAATTTTAATCAACATTGTTCTTAAGAGAGCAATAAGAACCGCTGAAATAATCGTTGAACATTTTAGTCGGGACGACCCAAGATTATAACGGAAAAACCTCTTTTCAACAATAGGAACGCATGTATAGCAAATAAGGCTCAGTATAAGCGACGACAAAACCAAGCTCACTCGTATGGACATCAGCCGAACACGACATAGAGATAGAGTGGATCAAAATAGCACTATGGGAGAATACAGATTCGAGAGGGTCATACCTTTTATATATGTAGGAGCTCTAGATCACAATTGAACGATGAACTAAGAAGATTAACGAGTGGAGGCCAAGACAAGAGGCATATCGAAGTAGAGGGCGACCCCCAACAAGATGGATGGATGACATTAAGAAAATTAGGATGAACTAGATGCAAGCTGCACAAAATAGGGAAGAGTGTCAAAATTTGCGGGAGGCCTATGTTCAGCAGTGGACGTTACAATAGGCTTATTGATGATGATGATGATGAGATCACAATTTGACGGAAGAAGTTAAAGATCTAATTCAGAGTGAAACCCAATGTCTCCATGCATTACAGTCAGTGCTAGCAACACATTTTAGCAAACTGTTTTACGAATGATTATTATGTACGCTATCGAAACCTGGACCCTGACCAAAGACAACGAAAGAAATTACATATTTTAATAACGTACTACTCAAGATATTTGAACTATAGCGGAGCCAAGTAACACAACAATACCGAGTAAGAATCAATCAAGAAATTACGGAATTATACGGAGATGCAGATATTGTGAAGAAGATAAAGGCAAGAAGGCTGCAATGCATGGGTCATGTGCAAAGACAGCCTGACACACGGATATTAAAATTGCCTCGGGAAGGAGCATTAATAGGACGAAAACCTTTGGGGCGCCTCCGAATGAGTTAACGGTACAACACCAAAGCGGACCTAAGGACCATTGGGAATATACATATAGAGTTATAAAATAGGACACAGCATTCATGAAAGATCTGCAACAATGGAGGCGAAATTCGAAAATCTTGTTTGTTTTCTTTTTTATAGATTCTTATGTCCAAAAACGGAAGGGAACCGTCAACTGCAACTTCCACTATAAACCCAATGGGCCGAATAGGTATCATTAAGAAACGTTAATAATTAATCCAACTCTAATCACTTGCATTGAACAAAACTATTATGCCGTCCACTTAGCCAACCAAAAAATAATTTTATTATACAAATTATATATTTCAGCTATTAGTGGAGAGATGTTAAACCTCATGGCTAATATAAACTATAAATATTAAAAGTATAAAAAAATGGTTCTCAAATAAAACATTTCTGTCGAAGAAGGGTAACCATTAGAAGACACATATTCACAGTATGTACAGTAGTAGAATTTGACTCAAAAAATTGCGATGTGTGACATCGTAAGACTTCCTCATAAGGACGGACAAAATATTCATGGCAACATTATCAACATTTTATAAAATAAATTTAGTATTAAATAATAACATTTTCTCTGATTAGTAAATACTTCTTTTGGTTGTTTAGATGACACAGATTTCTGAAAAACATTCTTGTATAAAACTGACTATATAGAAACGATATGTAATATAACAACAACAAATTTCAATGATATTTTACGACGAAAGAGTCCAAAATGGTTTCTATAGGAATAGTTATATCGTTAATCCAATCAACCAAGTCTTTAGAATCTAATATGCCTTTCTGCCTTGGCGTAACACAAAATGCATACTAGGAATCTAGAAAGGTTTATACCCTTTTTTGTTAAATGGTTTAACAAGTTCCCTTAACTCTTAATTATTTCAAAATATCGTTGTTTTAGTTTACTTACAATGTCGTCCTAATGCCTACTATTATTTATACATCTCGTTATAATAAATTTGAGCGTGGTCTGCTCTTTTCACTTAAGAATATGCTTTCTGAAATAACAGACTGACTAAATTAAAATTCTGAAAGTTTCCTAAAATATTGTTTACGATAGCGTCAACAATTAGTTCTAATTTCCATCGTAGTTTTGGGATTTAATTGGGTGCTTTGCATTGGTATGGAAAACATATTAGATAGCGACGCTAAACGAACTCTTAACATGTTGTGATTAGAGTGACCAATGTTTCTCTAATCATCTGCTCTGATTTTCTAATCAAAGGCAAGACAAGATGTTTCAATGGTCTTTTAGTTTCAGATGATGCATACTTATAATAGTGCTGTGTGTATAATTAGCTTGTAGATAAGCTTATATTGTTATTGCACTAAAGTGTAGTTCCTATCAGATATATCAAGGAGCAATTACGACAATACTTGGATTTTGTACTTGTATCAGAGAATTTCACGATTAGAGACGCACACGTTATCATTTAAAGAAACCTTTCATTTTTATAACCTATAATGTTATTAGAGCAATTTTTAGTATTCTAAATTATTACGAGAACAGTTAACAACACTTAAATTTATTTAAGTAGTTAATTATATTTCAGCGTCCGGTCCGACGATATCACTTATTTTACACATAAGTAGTACGGCATCCCGTGCTCACTAGGTCACATATTTTAAAGAATCGCAATCCGTCCCTGCTTCCTCTGATCCCTGCTCAGTTCCTCTCCCACTTTTCCTCATTCAGTATTTTGTGCTCGACAGCGTCACATCGACGTCAAGTGGGTAAGCGTTTTATCTTTGGTTTTTACATAATCCTCCTCTTTAGGATAGGTATGGGAAAATCTAGGAAACGTCGTCACTCCGACAGTTCGGAAATAGACACGGAGGAGCTGTTAAAACGTATCAAAACGCTGAAAAAGCAGGTTGACAAACGTCACCGCCATAGGAGCAGACAACGTTCGCATACACGCTCTCGCTCTACACATTCTCCCACCCGTACGCGAGAGACGTTATTCTTTCGCTCGAAGCGTTCCCAGTCACGTGAGACACGGCGTTCTTCGTCTGTTCCGCCAAGGACGGATCTGCCGAGTTTTAACTCTGCTCTAACACGCATGGACCGAAACCCGAGCGGTTCGGCGAATGTCACTCATCTGCGCGACCATGATCCGTGCGACATGGCGTCAGATAAGGAAAATTAAAACCCAGAGGATCTCTCGGATCCTCAGAGAGAGGACGAATATCTCTTAGTGCATAACGATGTCGAGCTGCCAGAGGATGTTCTCGACATTTTGGGGGAGGACCCCGAAAAACGAGGAACTGAATCCTTTAGCCTGCACCCGGCGCTGAGTAGTAGGTGGAAACATACCATCGCTAATGGGTTGCAACGACCGGAATTAACAGCATTTCTGGAAAGATATAGGCTACCGACCGATGGTACGTTCTTAAATGCCCCTATGGTTAACGCAGAGGTAAAATCTATCCTACCTCCACCCCATGCTACTCGAGACGCATGGTACACTACCTGCCAGAGTCAGCTGGGTCGAGGAATTGCCGCCCTGGGAAAGACAACTACCCGCGTCTTGCGCGAAGGAGACCAGGTCCCTAGCCATATAAAAAAGGATGTCATAAATGGACTAACCGACAGAGGCCGCATCATTACAGACCTCTTCCACAATAACACGATGACTCGTCACAGCCTGATTACTCCTCTTCTGAGTAAAACAATGAAGGAAATGGTCGATAAGAGCCTCCCTACTGACTTACTATTTGGCGCGGATTTAATGTCAAAAATCACAGCCGACAAAAGCCTGGAAAATGCTAGTAGAAGTCTGAAATCCTCTGTTTCAACCTACAGCGCTCCTAGAAATTTAAACACTGGGGGGAGGCAATCGGCGGCGCCTCGCACGAAAAAAGGCACACCTAGTGGGCCATCCACTAGCTATCCTTTAAACCGCCAACGCCCGACCCGTCATCAGAGGGGGACGAGGTCTTCACACGGGCGACCCTCCAGAGACTTCCAGAGGACCAAGTACAAGAAGCATTGACACAGGTAGGTATTTGTCATGTTGGACGTCTCAGAAAGTTTTATGACAGGTGGGTGTCGCTGCCGGCTAATGCCATTGTCCTCGAATGCGTTCGGGGTTATAAACTGCCCCTAATTGAACCACCTACTCAATTCAGGCTTCCTAACTTGTTCAAACGGTCGGTTAGGGAGGAGCGACAAATGGCAAATGCAGTCGAGGACCTAATTAGGCTGGGAGCCATTAAAATGTACACCTACCTTGAACCAGTTCATATCCGGAATCTTTTTGGCCGATAAGTCTAACGGAAAAAAGCGCTTCATCTTGAATCTAACTCACTTGAACGTTTTTATCAATGCTCCCCATTTCAAAATGGAGGACATCAGAACAGCCTTGCGGCTCATGAGACAGGGTTGCTTCCTGGCCTCTTTGGACTTCAAGGACGCTTATTTCCTGATAGCCATCGCTGAAGATCACAGAAAATATTTAAGATTCCGTTTCAAAGAAATCCTTTACGAGTTCACCTGCTTACCATTTGGCTTGGCATCGGCTCTCTATGCGTTCACCAAGTTAATCAGACCAGTAGTCCAAAGGCTGCGAACTCAAAATATAATATGCGTCAGCTACCTTGACGATTTACTACTTATCGGGAGTTCGTACGCGGAATGTCGAGACTTTGTAATAGCAGCAACTGCGTTATTGGAATCCTTAGGATTCATACTCAACCTAAAGAAAAGCCCCCCAATCCATCCAGAAGATGTAAATTTTTGGGTTTCATTCTCGATTCGTCGACAATGCGAATCGAACTCCCGACGAGTAAGAAGGAAAAAATTCTGAATTGGATAAACGCCCTCCGCTCCAAGGAAACTTACAAAATCCGTGAATTTGCACGTTTCACTGGCACTTTAAGCTCGGCGTGCCCGGGGATTAAATACGGATGGTTATATACTAAATGGTTTGAAAGAGCGAAGGTCCAGGCCCTTCGCTTAAATAATGACAACTTTGACAACAACATGGTGATACCAGAGTACCTTTCTGGCGATTTCTCATGGTGGTGCCAAAACATAATGTCTGCATACAACGATATTAAACAGGACGCCTTTCGGCTCGAAATCGAAACGGACGCATCTTTGTCTGGATGGGGGGCCTGCACCTCAACACAGCACACTCGCGGCTGGTGGACCCAATCGGAACGTAAGCACCACATCAATTGTCTGGAACTGAAGGCTATATTTTTGGGTATACAATGCTTCGCGAAAGTTTTGGTTAATCAAAACAATCACATTCGTTGCGATAACACCACGGCCGTTGCCTATGTTAATCGCATTGGTAGCGTGCAACATGCAACCCTCGATAGACTTGCTAGGCAGCTCTGGCTGTGGTGCGAACAAAGAAATCTGTAGCTTCACGCAGCCTACATTTCATCACACAAAAATTGGAGAGCGGACTTTCAGTCCCGAGTCCTACCGGCCGAAACAGAGTGGTTTCTCTCTCCAACAGTATACAACAAACTAGTAGAGATGTTCGGCAATCCAGACATTGACTTATTTGCGTCACAGCATAACCATAAATGTAAACGATACGTGTCCTGGTTTCCGGACCCCGGATCAGAAGCGGTAGACGCTTTTACTATTCCGTGGGCGGATATTTTCTTTTACGCATTCCCACCTTTTTCGGTAATCTTACGTGTGCTACAAAAGATACTTTCCGAAAAAGCTACCGGAATTCTAGCGGTACCTAAGTGGCCTACACAGCCGTGGTACCCACTATTCAAAAAACTATCAATCGATCACAACACATTCGTACCGGATCCTAATTTACTTCGATCGCCCTACAGCCAAGTTATCAGGGAGGCGCTTCGGCTAAAGCAAACCCGCAACCCGCAATCGCAGTCGAAACAAGTGTCGCATCTCTGTCGACAGCAACAATCAACCAGTACTCGATTACATACAGGCAGTGGTGGGAGTTCTGTTCCATCACCGGGATCTTGCCCTACAGTGGAAAGGTACCTGACATTATAACCTTCCTTCAAAGCCTTTTCGACACAGGTAACAGCGCCTACGGCTCTTTCAACGCACACAGGGCGGCATTATCCCTCATTCTCCCCTGAAACATCGGGACGGACGTCACTCTCAGGCGCTTTCTGAAAGGAATCTTAAGGTTGAGACCCTCCAAACTTCGTTACAAATTTACCTGGGACCCGCAGCCGGTCCTCCGGTTTTTGGAGAACCTGGACACCTCCTTATTGAAAAATCTGTCGTTTAAACTGGTTACTCTCCTGACCCTGGCGAAGGGACAACGTCTTCAGACCACCGCCTTAATTAGACTATCCCAAATACACAATTCTACAGATGGTGTCCAGATCTTCATTCCAGACCTAATAAAAACCTCGGCGATACGAACCTATCAACCATGCATGAGTCTTCCAGTATTCAATGATAGGCCCAAGCTGTGCGTTGTGGCGTGTCTCCGTGAATACACGGACCACTACGTCCTCCAGACTGCGATCAACTATTTTTAACCTACGCAAACCACACAAGCAAGCCACTAAGCAGACCCTAAGCCGCTGGGTTAGCGAGACCGTAAAGGTGGCAGGCATAGACACAACAGTGTTTAAGACCCATTCGACGCGGCATGCATCGACATCTGCATCGCTTAGAAACGGCCTATCGTGGGATAATATTAGGTTGTCCGCAGGATGGAGCAAGGGCTCTTCCATCTTCGCGAAGTTCTACAACAGACCTGTTTCACAAACGAGCCACTTCGCGAAGACAGTACTCATCGCTGACTCATAAGGCTCACCGGCTGATCCCCTGGATACGTACAAATGTACTTATGGTTTAGTTTCGTTACTTCCTGGCCTCACTTCAGGTAGCCAAACTAAGAAGCATTTTTTTTTAGTTCTCATTCTTATGTACAACAGTCTTAGGTAAAAAGACTACACTTTATTCCTCTGTTATATGGATAACAGGTAATAGATAAATTGTTAAGGGTCATCTAAGACTGTACATGTACATTACATCCTACATCATACAGGACATCAGATACCTCCCAAATGGAGTTAACGTTTTCCCCGCAACCTAGTCTTTAAACATCTACTTATGTGTAAAATAAGTGATATCTTCGGACCGGACGCTTCATATAATTACAATCGAACTTCAGGTAAGGTCTTTTGATCATTCAATCAACTGATATTGTAAATCATTTTATGGCAACAGTAAGACCTCATAAGTATAAAAGCGCCATGATTCTTTCAATAAGAAACTATGTCACAAATATATGTTCACCAAGAACTATGTTTCTATAATTCTCGGGTCAAGGTTTAACGTGATACAACTAGTGAGGCTACTACTTGAGAAAACGGCTTTCGCTTATTGACGATACGTTCTTTATAATCAAGTTGGCCGACTAAGTCGAGGCCTAGATACGAGTATCTACATATCTGAAGTTACACATCTCTCATTTTATAGAACAAAGGTCATAGTCCAGTGGGGTTAGCCGAAAATGGTTCAAAACATGGATATGAAAGGCGGAGCCGAATTTTTTGCTGGAATCGCTCTAAAATACCATAGTAAATGACAATCCATTACCTCCACCTGTTTTTAGGCTGTGCTAATTGCATACTAACAGTTTATAGGAAGAACATGCGAAAATAGGCCTATTTTTCGACATATTTTCTACTTTTACTCGAAATATATCGAGTTTATTGTAGATATGTATAGGAACGAAGTTATAGAGCTTGTGATTTGCTACAACATTCCGTGGTGCAAAATTGTAATATTCCATTTGCCGCAGCCACGGCGGATGAATGAGTAAAAAAATTGGAAAAATAGCTATTTTTCGGACGCAAAATAATATTACAAATTATAATGCGATCTTAGTTACGATTTATTCTCGAAAAATGTTATTCAATCAGGAATCGAATGCAGTAAACGCGGTTGCGATATCTTTTTTAGTTGGTACGTATAGTACCCACAAGCGAAAAATCTCCAAACAACTTTCTTTCGATATGTGCCGACAAGGTGCCGACACCGCCGACTAACCGTAACGGGTTGGCAAGGGTGCCTGGGGTGTATTCAGGAAATATTGAGGAATATTTTTTAATTATAAATTAAATTTTTATTTTTATAATTAAAAAATATAAGGCATTAAGACTTGAAATAAAATATTTTGTAAAATTACATGTTTACATGTGAATTACATGAAATTAAACTTTATTATGTCTCTTGTTTGACGGGTTGTTCATTGGAGTTTGTATTTGTTCATTTTCTCATTTAGGACCGTCCTTTAAGTAGGAGTTCCTACCCACAACCTTTTTTCTATCAACATTCTGTAAAACAACAAAACAATTTGACTGTAAATATCTATTCGCAATGGCACAATAATAATATAACGTCACTAACAGTGTATTCAATGATTCAATACCCTGGTTAATACACAAGTGGAAATACACTTGTTGGGCGGTATGCTTTCCCCGCAATAATATCCCGCTAAAAATTGCGAGACCGTACCTGTTTACACTTGGGCCGTCGTGCTTTCTTTGCTGCATTGTAGTTTTTTGCTGGAGCATTATCGTAATTTACGACCCATTTAAAAAAATGTGAAGTGGTTTGTTTGGAGATTTTTCGCTTGTGGGTATTATAATCTAATTGTTAAATAATATTATGTAAATTAGAAAGACATCATTAGAAGAAACGTAAATGCCACGAAATTTTTTTCAAAGTTACAAAAATGTTTCTACAGATGCTAGAAGGTTACAACTACCATATGCAATGATTTAATTAACATTTTTTCGGATTAACTCACTCAGATGGTTTTTTAAAGAAGTGGTTCAAATTTCACCTTAATAACAATTGAAATATGTCTCGGTTTTTTTTTTATAATTGAAATCTGAAAGTACCTACTTAAAGGGCTTGGAAAAACGAAACTTTTGACGCTTTCAAAGTTCAATTCGGATAATGTAATCCAAAGTTATTGAATCCCAAACTTGATCAGCGATTCTGGGCAAACGAACAACGATTTAACGAAAAAAAAAAAAAATTGTCATGCTGGTCCTTCTGTATACTTTCCATATACCTATTTAAGAAAATTGAATTTGCCGACAATTAAATCAAGTAGAAGAGCGAATGCGCGCGGAAAGGCTCTCGACGCTCGAATTTCGAGAGGAGGGGATGGCCGAGCATAGCGGCGATAAGTTGAATAGGCGCGCTCAAAACCGCTGCGCGCTCTTTATTTCAGATTATTTCAGCTTCTAATCAATGAATCTTGACGTTTTTTTTTACATCGATATACCGAATCGAGAGGATTTCATTGGAGTGATCATTTTTGTTCAATTTATATAATTTGGCGAGCTGTGATACGTATATTGAATTATTTCAGCTGTAAACGGTTAGTGGTCGATTACTTAGAGAAAAAACAGTCATAAAATTCGCGCAGGTATATGTCACACCATACAGCTATCTCTCTTTACCAGCATCAGTGGTGTATGTTTGAATTAAAGGTTAGGGATGTAATAAATTATGAATTGAAAATCATTGTTGCCGGACTGCACGTATTTGCAGAGGTAAATGTGACTAATGTGAAATACAGCATAACTTTGATTATCCAAGGTTCGATTACCCAAATAAAACGAAAAATATCACTCCAAAATAATTACGCTACGCCACTTCCACAATAATCGAGCATCAAGGTCAAGTGGTGACGTTATCAGAAGGAAGGAAAAACTTCTATGTCTTGCCAACACTTTAACAATATTTGCATAACAACATTTTTCGATAATAAATCGTAACTAAGATCGCATTATAATTTGTAATATTATTTTGCGTCCGAAAAATAGCTATTTTTCCAATTTTTTTTACTCATTCATCCGCCGTGGCTGCGGCAAATGGAATATTACAATTTTGAACCACGGAATGTTGTAGCAAATTACAAGCTCTATAACTTCGTTTCTATACATATCTACAATAAACTCGATATATTTCGAGTAAAATTAGAAAACATGTCGAAAAATAGGCCTATTTTCGCGTGTTCTTCCTATAAACTTTTAGTATGCAATTAGCACAGCCTAAAAACAGGTGGAGGTAATGGATTGTCATTTACCGTGATATTTTTGAGCGATTCCAGCAAAAAACTCGGCTCCGCCTTTCACATCCACCCATAATGCTAATTCGACAGGACTATCATATGATTTTCTTTCGTTTAAAGATTACTGAACACTGTATTGATTTGTATGATCTAGTCCAAATTGGGATTAGGTTCCTCCCTTTTAACCATTGGATATTCAGTACAATTATTCATTTTAATTTTTAGCGACCTGGTGTGGACGGACTATAGATTTTACCTATTTTACCTTAATGTTCATTTGATTAAAAACGTATTCTAAACCTTCCTAACATAGTTCTGCCCCTACTTACTGGTCGAGATTAACGCAAATGCAGGTGAATTTAATAAAACACTTAGATTGACTCACTTTTGTCTGCGAAACAGTTCCTATCCATTGATTGAATTTTAGGGGATGCTTAACTATCCTTTCTTAAAGCTTACTTAAGTGTACTTATCTCCACATAAAACAAGAAATGAAACATGTTGCAAATTTAAACTTTACTTAACAATCCAGTACTTGTGTGAATACATCTCTTAACCTAGAGCGAAAGGACTTGCTTTGTTGGTGGTCAGGTAGTAATTACCACTGGCGCTGAAACAAACAGAAATAATCGTTAAAATTATAGCGTTTAGAAGAATTCCCTTTCAATTTCTGCATTTGAATCGCATTCAAAATATTTTACGGCTTTCTAATAGAAGTCCATTTCTCACAATTGGGGGTGTAGATACGCATTGCAATCCTTTAAGCCACTCCAATACGGGGCGACATACGATATACATTGTTTCATTTATTCAAAAGGGGCCACATTTGAGATTCATTTAACCAATCATCAGCTTGTATATTCAAAAAGAAACATAAGAATGGTCTAAGTTGAACTGAAAAGTGAAAGTTAATGAATAACCATAGGTTACTAATAAAGGAGAATATTATGTTGTGAGAGGATAAAAATATGATTTAGAAATATGAAAATATTTCCGATGAAATATTTCTTTTAAAAATATGATTTCAATTACATAAATTCGTTCCTATTTGTTGAAGAGGCTTTAAGAACTTCCGTATATGCTTTTGAGATTCCTTCCATGGGCACAACTTTAATTCATATCGTTTAAACCCAAATAACCTCTTCACGCTTCCCCTTACCGATTATCGACGACGAACTCGCCCATTACGGAGGAGGCCTCGTCGTTGCACTTGCCGCTGGTGTAGGAAGAATAGCTTTCACACTTCCTACCTACGAATCTTACGGAAGAGATGAGGGATTCAGCGTAGTAAGCGTAAGCCCTGGAATGCGCGCATGAGCCGGTTAGGTCGAGACCGCATCCCGGCTGAGAGCCACCTCCGTTGGGGAAGAAGTCGACGTCACCGTGGGGGTCTTTGTAACCCAATAAACCTCCGTTTGTGTGAATGGCCTGGGAAAACAAAGAGACATTGCAAATTACATATTGATAATATTTTTCGAAAATATGTTTATCCGACTAGTTAACCAAAACTTGTACGTGAATCTCGGGATTTAACTGCCAGCATTAGCAGCTGACTGCTCTTACTATTACTAAAAGTATGGTTACCATTTTAAATGTATATCGTGTTCGTATAATTGGCTACTTACAACATTTGTCATAATATAATAAGCATACATAATAATAATTTTCAATAAGCTAAAACTGGAGCAGAAGCTATGTAAATACTCTGCGACGGTACTTCAATCTATTCACCGTAATGGGTTAGACCTTTCAAGTGATTCAACCACTAATTTAATATAAGTGGCCCAGTCTGTGTAGATTTTTCACGACATTAATTCAGTACCGGACGGGAGTGGTCAAATGTTGTAGGCTCTGATTCGTTGATCATACCTATATAATCTTAAACATTCAAAAAGTGTGCATTAACAAATGGGAGGGGTCCAAAGTTAGCAAAAACAAGTTTTTTTATTCTACAAGCTAAAGTATGCATTTTGTGAAGATAAGTTTCAAACATAAGTTGTAGAGAATTGAAAAACCTATAATTTGAGCTATAGCACGATTAATTTTGTTAAACATTTATTGCAAAAATGTCAAAAAACCACTGAAAATGGTCATTTCTTGAATATTGATTATTTACTGCAAAAATGATATGATTTACGTTTTTACTGCTCTAAAAGATAGCTTTTAAGGTTCCAGATCTAAACAACTTTTATAAAAGTCAATTGGTTAATTTGTTGCTGAGATATTGCTATTTGTTTATCCCAAGTCAACCATTGTCATCCCCTTATTTATCGCTTTAAAAAAGGGGGTAATTTTTTTATAAATAAATAGAACTGGAGCCATTTTCATAACTTGCACAAATTCCTGACTTACAAATTCGGATAGCTGGATTCAAAACTGAGAACTGAAAAAAAAACAACTTTTTTCGACCATTAGGAGCCGAGATAGGAATTTTTTTTTTGAGACTGAGATACGGATATTTTGTCCGCGCTCTGCGGATTTAAACGCTGCAATTCCGTTCTCTCAGCGCGAGCGGTTACCATTGCCTTCCCCACCACTCGCCTTCTCGCGTAGCTCTGAGAGTACCTATACACCTTTATTCTGCATATATTGCATAATACAGCTTTTTTAACAATAACAATCGGTTTTTTTCTTTTATAATAAACATTTAAAAAAATATGAATTTTTAGCTATCGAATAGGGCAAAATCCATTTCTTAATTGTTACAAATAAAAGGGCTGCGAATTTTTGAAAAAAAATCCTATCTCGGCTCCTAATGGTCAAAAAAAGTTGTTGTTTTCTTTCAATTCTCCGTTTTGAATCCAGCTATCCGAATTTGTAAGTCGGAAATTTGTGCAAGTTATGAAAATGGCTCCAGGTCTATTTATTTATAAAAAAAATCACCCCATTCTTTAAAGCGATAAATAAGTGGTTGAAAATTGTTTTTATCATATTTTCTTAACGGGATATGAAAATATGGTTATTTATGACGAGAAGGAGCCTTTGTGCACCTCGAAATGTTTATCCAAAGGGACGTAACAGCAATGAACATTATGCGTCTTGGGATAAACAAATAGCAATATCTCAGCAACAAATTAACCAATTGACTTTTATAAAAGTTGTTTAGATTTGGAACCTTAAAAGCTATCTTTTAGAGTAGTAAAAACGTAAATCATATAATTTTTGCAGTAAATAATCAATATTCAAAAAATGACCATTTTCAGTGGTTTTTTGACATTTTTGCAATAATGTTTAACAAAATTAATCGTGCTATAGCCCAAATTATAGCTTTTTCAATTCTCTACAACTTATATTTGAATCTTTTCTCCACAAAATGCATACTTTGGCTTGTAGAATCAAAAAACTTGTTTTTACTAACTTTGGACCCCTCCCATTTGTTAATGCACAGTTTTTGAACATTTAAAACTATATAGGCATGATCGACTAATCAGAGCCTACAACATTTGACCACTTTCATCCGGTACTGAATTAATGTCGTAAAACGTCAAAAAATGACTACACAGACTGGGTTAATATGTTATAGAAGGTGTAAAACTATGAGTAAGCCTTACTTGGACGAATTCGGCGTCCGTAGGGTCCAACCTCTCGTCAGTTTTGCTGGCGGAGAAGAGGGGCCCGGCGGCGTCTAGCCCGACGATTCTGTCGATCTTTCCTTTCAATGAGGCCCCTGCGTTCCCGGCGACGTGTGCACCGAGCGAATGCCCGACGATTTTCACCTTGGATAGCTGGAGGTTATACCTCGCCTGCAGCGCCTGTATGAATTCCCCGACGAACCCGCCGACCGCCTTCACTGATCCCTTGGCAGAGGCGTAGTTCTTACCGGCTATGGGGCTCCAGTCGACAACGAAGATGTTGACGTCGTGAGCTGCAAGATTCAAGAGGATAGTGATTGTGGGAGAAGGTGTCGTGAGAAATATTTTTCCATGGTGATGTCAACAAAAATCAGAGTTAACGTCAGGTTTGAAGATCCTTGAAATTTATCGCAGGCTTGTTCCTGCTTATATACAGCAGGCCTTCTAGGAGCCACCAAAGGTCCACTCCACTTTATTCACCCATGGCATAGATTTTTTATAAATTTGACCTAGAGAGTGTCACTTGTAAATTATACGCCAACATGTATTCCATAATGTTCATAATAAATATTTTCATGGACTTCGCATATAAAATCATACATTCTGTGTAGGTATCATACTTCTGTTGTAACCGATTGTGGTCTAGGCGATGACGTGCCATCCCTGTATCCTGTCGTCCTTGGGAACCGACCGTTTGTTTGGAGAGAAACATGAGAGGAGGGGAGTTGCCAATTTTGACGTGAAGAGCGAGATTGGAATAATAATTGTACTTCGTAGTTTTTGCCAATATTTGTATCAAGAATTGTACTTTGGAGTTTGTTTAGTTAAAATTCACAACACTTCGATGACATGGGAATTAATAGTTACCAACGTCTACTTATGACAGATATAGGAAATAATTAAGTTTGGGTAAATTGCCAAGGAATTTTGTTTCTATTTTTTTTTGCTTAAAAATCTTACTTATATATTGTAATATATTGTAGATATTGTAATGAGACCGAGACCAAAATCCTCAAAATTTGCCGAGACCGAGTCGAGACAAAATCAACCTAGACGAGGCGAGATAATATCTCATAAATTTTCCTGGATAACTTGAAATTTATAATTCTCTCCACAATTCAAATATTATACCTAAAAGTTGTTGTACCAGTACATTTTGAAATTCTCACTTTCCTAAATGGTTGGCTACTCCCTATTGACTGACAATGATGTCAGATAAATGCTGAACGCAATAACAATAATAGTATTCGGTTCATGTATCTACTGACCACAGACGAAATATATACCTACATATTAGATGTTTAAATATCGAACGAGATTTCTTCAATTTGCAATTACTCTAACAACTATTATAACTACTTAAGAGATTTACCTGATAAAAAACATTCCAATAATAAATTATTAGAAACTAAAGCAGTGTGCGCTTAGAGTCTTTGAAACTGTTTTTTGTAAGGTGGGTTTTCTGCAAGAGGGACAGTAAATGTTTAATTTCATTATATCTGTGCCAAATTATTAGTGGTTTGTTGAAAACAAATGAGATAGTTATGGGTTGTCTGGCATATTTCAACGTTTTTATTTTTAAAATTTTAAATATATTTGTTTAGCTAAAATTTTGGCACATTTTTGTCAATGCATTTATAAACTTAATGTTGTTAATTAGATTTTGTCTCTTTAAATCTGAATAACTTTCAAAGCTTGTTATAACTATTTTGCATAAGTGTTATATTGTGGAACACAGTGGAAATATAATGGAAAATGCAGTGGAATTTCCGTTAATAAAGTTGACAGTACCCAAATAATGTATCAAGTAAATGTAATTTTAAATCATTTTCATCAATCATTCAAAAGGAAACTTCCAAATTTTATTATCTATAAATAATTTTTTTTAATTTTAGTTAGATCCTTCCACATTTTTCGTGACAAGAATTATCATCTTGGTCTCGTAAAGCCCTATTTCTAAACCATGTATCTGTCTATGTTTCTGGCATACCCATATTGTTGATGTGTTTCGGCGGTTACTTTTTTTTCCTTAATTTTACATGTCACCTGAGCTGTCACAGTTTCATTAAATTTTCTCTTTCAGGCAGACAACCATTCTTTTAGTGCATTTATGTAATATTGAGGCTGACTTTCAGTACTTCTTTAAATGCTTTTTCACTTGTTTGTTACGCACAACGAAACATTGGTAAAGATAAACATTGGTAAAGATGACGAATAGCGCTTACATCTAGAGGGCAGTTTAAGATGATTTTGAGTGGTTTTCACCAAACCGACATCGAAATGCGTTTTAAAGCTAAGCAAGGATGGTGAAGGCGCGTTCTGCTGGGAGTATTTTAAGAGATTTAAATTAATTTTAACAAGGTTCATTAGTAATTAGTATTAAAATTTATAATATTTAACCGCGGAATAGGTCCCTTCCTGACTTTCGATGAAGATTGTAAATGTGGCTAGTTCCAAAAAATAAAGGTAGGCGCTTGTTATTCCTTTACACCAAATAACATTAATATCAAATGTACGGTTAATAATTATTATGAACCAGAATAATTTTGAAATGGTAATTTTAAAGGGCTTCAAGTCAAAATTTAAGTACAACTATAAAAAGATATGTCATATTACGGTGATTTTGACATCCTCTGTACACTTTCGACATTTACCCCTCTTGCTTTCTTGATACACTTTCCAGAATCAATAAAAAATATATAGAAAACCGTTATGCCTCTAGAACAGTTGAACAGTATATTCAGATAAATTGCTTCCTAACAATAACACAATTAAATCATTTTTTCTGCTAAATGACGACCTACATACATTACGTCTATTGTCCTTGAGAACATAAATAGTGCCATGAATAATTTTTTGCCAGGACGTTAGAGGAGCTGATTTTTCAGAGAAGATTAATTTCAATTGTGATTCCTAAAAATTACATCTACCAGAATTAAAATTTTAAGTTACTTAAATGAACTTGAACTCTGAAGTACCTACTCAATAATGAGTAGGTACTTCGGAGTTCAAGTTAAAGGTTCAAGGTATAAATACCCCTCTCAAGAGTACGTCATTTGTCATACCTTTCTGTATAAAGAAAAGTCGGTGACGTCACTGGCAGAAGTCACGAGAGCCGATAGTGGAACAATAGATTGAAGATAACGAACAATAGATTATATTTGTTACAGTTAAGAAATTATTCGGGGGTATTAACATTTAGCTCGAATGGATCGAAGTGGAGATATTTTGGAAAAGGAAAAGGTTTTAAAACGTCGTAATTTGAAACGGTTTGATTTGGACATGTCTGCAAAATGAATCAGTAATAAGTAATTTCAATCAATAGTGATTCAAGAGCGTACAGACACAATGAAGAACTCTTGATAAATCAAAAAATAGTGCCATATTAGAGAAAAGACATTCCAATCTCAAATTGGGAAGCTCTTATTATATCTACTGATAATTAGAACAATTGATTCAAATACAAGTGCTCCAGACCCAATTAAATTCCATGGAGGGCCTATTCATAAACACCTTTTATCTCAACCACCACATTGATGGTTGGGTCTGGAACATTTCTCGACCATTCTGAACAAAAGTAGGTATTTCTTTGTCCGATGAGGCAAAGACCTTATCAAATCGGATAAGGAAGAGGGGAATGAAAGACAGTGCAAAATAACTTGTGGCGTACGAATAAATAAATACTGAGCAATATACTTCATAAACGAAACAAGGAACAACAATTAAGATTACCAAACAAAAACTTATAGCCATATTTAGCATTGAGAAAGTGACTCACTTTGAACATTTGTAGTTAAAATTAGCATTGAAGGGAATGAAGTATAATTAGATTAAATGTGAGGATAGGATCACCAAACAGAATATTTTAAACAAAAGAAATCTCTAGGATAATGAAAATGAGTGTGTATTGGACAGAAATAAGATCAACTGTAAATTTAAGCTAAATGTATGATAGAAGAAAATGGCCAATTACGGCGTAAAACTAAATAAATATAGGTTTAGAATCAAGAGACCTTGTCAAGCAGTATAGTACAGTACAAGAATGGTAAAAATAAAATAGTTGGGACACGTCAATGGAATACTCGAGTACAAATAGAACAAAAAAGTATTATAAGAGCATAAGAGGAGTAAACGAAAAAGGTGGTACCTAGAAACAGTGGACAGAATCTGTGACTCAGGACTAAGAAGTAGTGCATAGCAGGCCGTAAGGGAAAGCGAAAGTTAAAATTATGGAAAAAAATAACTGCTCCATACTACCAGGCCCAGCATCTAACACCCACAAGACTGCTCTCTATATATATATATATATATATATATATATATATATATATATACACATTATATCTCCTTACCTTTGAGAACGTATTCTCTGATGTGTGAGTTGACGTCTGATTCTAAGGTGTTCTTCCACCCGTGGATGATGAAAATCGTGTCTTTCTTCACGGAAAAACCTGCGTTCGACAAAGACGACACATCACTGATGGTTGTAACGACTGCGTGCGAAGGGTTCCTCGTGCTATAAAAGTGGAAAGTGAGATCCTCAGCAGAAGCCCTCAGATCAGGCGTCCCGGTGAGATCTTCAATCAACACCTCTCCGTTCTCGTTCTCATAGAGAAAATATTTCATATCGGCTGGAATCGAAAAGGAATTAACGGGGTCTCGATAGTGAACACGAAACAATGGCGAACTGTTTTACCTTGCTGGCTGACAGCAACTCCGACAAAAGCTAAGAGGAGCAGAATAGATTTCATTTTGGGAGACGACGATCTTCACCACTGGCGATCCTGACCCGTCTCCCTGTGATTTATACGCTGTGAGCACCTGATCTACTTAATAATAATTAATAAGAATCCACCTAATCTGGTTTGATCGCCTTTGAAGGGATCCACGATATGCGATAATGTTATCCCTGTGTTTGTCACGATGGCGTACAGACCCACCCACTCAAACTATTTGTGTTATTTGTACATGTGACTGATAGATGATGACAGGTGGTTTATCTAATCATTAGTCTTGAAACAATTGACATTAATGGATTATTTTATTTTTTCCAAATTTGTTTTTAACCGTAAAGCCAGTGAGCGTGACCTAAGAATTCCTCGTTGCCAACTGGGGTTACAAAGGAATACGCGGTAACCTTTGATTAATAGAATAGAATTAAAATAGAATTGTTACCACTTCATCAAATTCTAGAAGCAATTAGTTGGTCATAAAATTCGCCTTGTTATAACAATATTGTATGATATTTTCAAGAGTTTATTTAATTACTCCATCTTAATAACACCTAAATTTGAATGTTATCGCTAGTATCAAATGGTTCGTAAGTGGGTGACTTGAGTTGCTAAGCAATATTGTTAATTTTAAATTTTGATAAGCTCTGTGTATTCGTTCCTAGAACAACTAAACTAAGCATAGTTTTAGTCAGCTTGAGCTTTAATACAAACAATAGGGCCGATTGAATCAAATTGAACGTAAGAGAAGAAAGTTGAGAAGAGAGTGTTAATGTAAATTTAACTCCTTCCAAGAAATAATAAGCATGCGACAAATTCTCAAGACATTTTTGTATCGAAATTACTCCATCTAACGCAAACTTTTACGTTAAGAACAAAGTAATTACGTATCCATCACATTTGTTGAATTTGTGAACTAATTTAAATATCTTTTGAAACTTTACAATAGCATATCATAATGTTTAAGCTATAACACCTGACAAGTTTTCATGAAACTATGTGCCACAATTACAGAGAGTGCAGGTAGTGCAGATAGTTTCCTTGAATAACTATTTTGAAAAGCAATTCCTAGAACAAACAATTTTTAAACAAAATATTCGACATAGCTCCACATCAGGCGCTCCTATACAAGATGCCTCCTTCACAATTGTAGAGCTACCAAGAATTTTGGGTTTGTTGGCAGAGGAGCAAAAATCATAACAGTCAATAAGCATATTTATAAGAAAATTTATGAAACATAAATAAAGCCTTCAACTTGTTCCTGTGACTAGATCGGTTTTCTCACTTGACACAAAAGCCTAACTTAAGAACGTCGAACAAGAATGCTCTTGAATATTTTACTGACTTAAGCGACTCTTTATTTGGGCTTCAAATTTCTGACGGGAAATAAACTATAAATTATCCAAAAATGATCTTTTGGAGAAATTGTCTATTCAAATAATTGCTTTTTGAGAAATTGTTTTTCGAGCGACAGTTGATTCGAGAATCTATCCTCTGGAAATTTTTATTCGATGAATTGCATTTGAGGAATTTACCTAAAATCAAACGAAGGATTTTATTTTCCATTTTGTAACATATTTTTAAACCTTAATTTGAGGTATGAAACGTTTATACAGATCACAGGTACGTATAGAGTTATACCATGAATCTAATTTGGACTAACCGAAGTTTTCAAATATACCAATAATATTGTTATAAGGATCTCGGCCTTTTAAATGGCTTGAAATCGGTTACCAAGTCCGAATAAAACTTTTCCTACCCTATTCTACTATCTCCAAGATCGGAAAGAAATAGGGATAATTCGATACAAGAGGAATATAATAAATTATATCTAGCTTATCATTCATTTTCATTTCCAACAGGTTTATCGAATTTCAAACGTTAAAATATGAAAAAACACAATTTCCCTCCAAAAAATTTGAAAAAAGTACCATATTACAAGCGATAAAAAATTATGGAAAACAAAAATGATATATATTTTTTTACGATTGGTTACCTATAAATTATCCTTTGAGATTAGGTTTGGGTCTAATGTGCTGAGCTTTATGTCGTATGTAGTATCATTAATTAACTCTGATTCATTCTCTTATTGTAAATTGCGTCTTTACAATTCTTCATTTTGTAATGCTGAGGTTGTATGTATTCGCCACGCGCTCGTCTGGTCCCAACTGATGCGACCCAATCACTTGTAGTAACTTGATTGGTATGACAATCAAGATGGCACATTAAATAAAGAAGCTTCAAAATGATAATACGATGTTTTGCCATTAAGTACCGACCTCCGACCCTTTTATATATTCCTCCTTTCCATGGCTAAACAGATTTCTTCTTTCCATCTCTTTCTCGGTCTACCTCTTCTCCTGTTTTTGCTCGGTGTCCATTCACATATCCGTTTTGGCAGTCGCTCGTCATTCATTCGCATTAAATGTCCGTACCATACCAACTGTTTTTCTCGATGTTATCCGTTAATGTCTTTTCTATGTTCATTCTCCGTCTTATTTCTTCATTTGATATTCCATCCATTATTGTTTTCGAACAGCATCTTCTCCAATATCCCGTTTCTACAGCGTTTATTCTGCATTTCATTTCTTTATTTAGGGTCCATACCTCCGCTCCATAAGTTACACAGCTTTCTATAAGTGATTTAAACATCCTGATTTTAGTTCTTTTCGATATATGTCTACCCCATAGAAGTGGATGCAATGTTCTGGTTATTGCTTTTCCTTTTCCGATTTTTTTAAGGATGTCTTCCTTATCCTGTCCCTTTTCATTTAAATGTACTCCCAAATATTTATATTCAGTTGTTCTCTGTATCGCTCCTATTGGTGTTTTTATGTCTTGTACATTGTCATTACCAATTGCCATGTATAGGGTTTTTTGTGTGTTGATCTCTAACCGACCCTCTTACGTATGTATTTCAAAGTGTACTAGTACCCTAGTTAGGCTTAAGCTGGTCAGGTTCTGATTTAGGGATGTCAACGTGCTCCAGACGGGGAGAAACGTGTCTTCTTTATCAATTCCGGAGTTACTGCAACGAAATCCTTCATAATTTACCTAAACCTAGAGTAAAGTTTATCGTTTGAGACTATGCTCAACATTGGATGGTAAGTAAGTATTAATATGTAATTGATAAACTTCATTATATTAAAGTAATTGCTTATCCTGCTTCCGAATGTTAAATTGTAATCGTTTCCGGAAACGGTTGATTCGTTGAAAACTGAAGCTAGCGTCCTCTAACAAGTGTAACAAACGAGCGACACTCAATACTAAGGCCCCGTATCCACCAATAGCATCCTTAACCATTTGTTAAGTAACTGTGGATTAACACTAACTAAAGGTTTACATTAATACCGTATCCGCCATTACTTTTTGTTTTGTAGTTAGGAAAGTCCCTGTTATCTCTAGGCTACATTCTGACAACCCCGTCCCAAATGTCAAATTTTGTTTACATGCAAAATAAATTAGGCCCGTATCCATCAATAGCACCCTTAACCATTTGTTAAGTAACTGTGGATTAACAACAACTAAAGGTTTACATTAATACGTATCCGCCATTACTTTTTGTTGTGTAGTTAGGAAAGTAAACCCGCCAAAGCCTGTCCTAAGCCAGATTGAAAAAGGGTGAAAGGGCGGAGTAACAACCTCGTAAAAAAACAGGGTTTATCTGGCCCGGATAATAGCACCCTGTCAGGGCCTCTGCCAGGATACGGCGAAGCTACTGCCTTGTAGGACGGATGTTGGATCATCAAAGGCTAGGGGAAGACAACCCGGAAGACAAATTCCTGGTCCTCCAGGTTGGGGGTTATGGCAATGGGTTAGCTCCTCATTACATGTAAAAAACATAAAATGCTAAAAATCCTCGCAGACAGCCTCGGATGACAGATGGACCTTCTCGGAAACGACCACGGCAACGAAATAAGGAACTGAAAATTGGAACCTGGAATGTACAAGGAATAAGAGGGAAGTTAGAAGACATCGTGAAGGGAATGTAGCACTTAAAAATGGACATAGTTGCACTTACAGAGACTAAAAAGAAAGGAAACGGAATTGAACCATTGGCAGACTACATCCATATATACAGCGGAGTTAACAAAAACAAAAGAGCATGTAGGGGAGTAGGTATCTATTCTGATATTCATTCTATGATATTCTATTCAAGAAATATTATAAAAATCGCACCAACTGGGATGCAATTAATGAAAGAATTTTAACAGCAAAACTTAATATTCATGGACACAGGGTATCTATATTAGTCTTTGATATTAGCGACTTATGGCCCGAATGAAGATGCCCCACAGCTCGAGAAAGATGAGTTCTACAACCAGTTAGATGACACACTTATCAATTGGGGAGAACAGCGCGAATATATTGTACTCGGAGACCTAAACGCACGCGTTGGTAGTAGGACAGATAGTAACGTCATTGGGAAGTTTGGGGAACAAACCTTAAATAACAATGGTCTAAGATTAATTGAAGTATGTCAACAACACAAACTAAAAATATTAAATGGATTTTCGCAATATAAAAACATTCACAACTATACCTGGCACCAAGACACCAGAAAACAAAAATCCATCATTGACTACATAATAATCAAACAAAATACTAAAAGGCATGTACTAGACACTAAAGTGCATAGAGGGACGTAATGTGGCACGGATCACTATTTCCTGGCTTCAAAAATCTATATTCCGTTTAACACATTAAATAGCGTACAAAATTCGGACTGCTCAACTCAGAATAAAATAACTGAGATTAAATATAACATCAAAGGCCTGTATGAATCCAGTATTAGAGGATTATACCAAAATCGCTTGGATCAAATGCTAAATGATAAACACCTAAGAAGCCAAACCAAGGACCTATATGCGCATGTTATAGAAGCATTAAAAACGGCAGCTATCGAAGCTCTAGGCACTATTAATACCCCTCCACGTAACAGAAATAACATTACTTGAAATGAAGAGCTAGAACATCAAAGGAATACGAAACAAGAAGCATACCAAAGATATCTGAATACAAAAGACCCACATGATAAAACCACCTACAAACGAGAGCAATCAAGACTTAAAAACATAATAAAGAAAAATAAAAATGACACATGGGAAAGGAAATGTAAAAAGGTCGATAGTTATTTGGGAGGCACAAGATCATCAGAAGCGTGGAAACTCATACAAACTTTAAAGACGAACACCATAAACAGAGTGAACTTCCAGCCTATACAGATGAGCGAATGGCGTCAACACTACTCCCAGCAGCTCAAAGAAGACAGGTCGCAATACTTGGCAGCCTCTACAAAAATGTACCAAGTTCAAGGCCCACTCCTCGAAATGAACGAAGAGAGGATATGAAGAGTAGTTAGATCAATGAAGAATAACAAAGCTAGTGGACCAGAAGACATACCTGCAGAACTAATTAAATATGGGATGCAAAAACTCATTAAACACATACAAGAACTATTTTCTAGGTATGTAAATGGGGAAAATATAGCTGTAGTGTGGAGAGAGGCCTGGATCACCCCTATCCACAAAAAAGGGCGTAGAGATGACTGCTCCAACTATAGGTGTATATCTGTTACCAGAACTATGAGCCGTCTGTATGGGAAAGTTCGTCAAAGTCTTTTAGAAGAAGAATACGGACATTAAGAAATCGAAGGGCAGCCAGGTTTTCGAGCATGTCGCTCTTGCATTGACCATATTTTTAGCCTTACCCAACTTAACGAAAAGAAAGTCGCAAGAAATAGAGAGGTGTATCTTCTATTTGTGGACCTTACAAAAGCGTATGATACTGTCCCAGTGCAAAAACTGTGGCAAGTAATGGAAAGATCTCGAATAAACAATACCCTAATAACAGCGATAAGGTAACTTTACGACCAATCAACCTAAAAGGTTAAGCTGAAGTGTGAATTATCGGACAGCTTTCCAGTTACCAAAGGTCTGAGACAGGGCTGCTGCTTGTCCCCCACCTTATTTAAGATATAACTCAATGAAGTCCTAAGAAAATGGAGAAGAGCATGCAGCGGAATGGGCATATCCATAAATGAAAGTACAACCATATATACTTTGCATTTTGCCGATGATCAAGTGGTCGTCGCACAAGATAAAGAGGACTTGGAATTCATGACAAGAAGACTGTTTAAAGAATATGAGAAATGGGGACTCTCGGTCAATCGATCAAAAACAAAATACCTGTGCATTGGAAACGACAGATATGATCTACACCCTGAAGAAGACGAAACAGTAGGGGCGTGTACGGAATACCTGTACCTAGGAACAAAGATTGACAGTAGTGACCGTACAGAGAAAGATATAGAAGAGAGAATTATAAAAGGGAAGAGAGTGATAGGACGCCTAAACTCCATCCTATGGTCAAAGTGCATCTCCCGAGAAGGGAAACACCTCCTATACAACTCCATATTTGAAAGTATAGTTCTCTATGTCTGTGAAACTTGGCAACTTACGGCAAATTTAGAGCGACGGCAGCTTTCCCTAGAGATGGTCTTCTGGCGTCGAGCAGCAGGAAAATCAAGAATTGAAAGAGTAACGAACCAAAGAATTAGAGAAGTTATGAACGCCCAAACAAATATAATAGAAGAAATCCAACGAAGACAGTTGGTGTGGTACGGACACGTTGAACGGATGAATGACACACGAATCCCCAAGCAAATCCTCAAATGGACACGAACAGAAAGAAGAAAAAAGGGAAGAGGGAAGACTTAAGGCGACATGGATAGGAGGAATACAAAAGGCCATGTCGGAACGTAACCTTTGTAAATGGCGACTTTAAGATGAGTCGCGGACAATTAATCTAAAACAGTTTGTCTAAAACAGTTCATCTAAAACAGTACATCTAAGAGACGATTCATCTAACGGTGAATTCATCTAATGGCGAATTCATCTAAAATATAATTCATCTAAATACAACTTATCTAAAGAGCAATTCGTCTAGACGGAAAGTTAATCTAATCCTCAAAATTTAATATAAATGTCAATTCGACGGGTTCGTATGGGATTTATGAATTGTCCAAACCTACCAAATTGCAGGAGAGATATTGTGTTTTCTGAAGAATACCAAAGAACAGAAAAGGGAGAAAGTTTCTTATTGTTTGATTTGGGCAAAGAGGATGACAGAGTAGTGATATTTTCCACAAGAAAAAATATTAACTACCTTTAGAAGTGTTCTCACTGGTTCATGGATGGAACGTTCATCCGCATTAACTTTTCTGCCTATACATCATGTAATACATGCATTTGAACAGCCAATGGATTCGGATTTTTTACCGCAAGAATGTGAAGATGATATAAACTACTTCGAAGATAACTGGGTTGGTCGACCAACAAGGAACAATAGGCGAAAACTTCCAACTTTTGAAATTGAACTGTGGAACTGTAGTACAAGCACAAGGGACAAAATTCCTAAAACAACCAATGCCGTTGAAGAATGGCATCTAAGTTTCGAATCCCAAACTTCTTGTGCCCATCATACAATTTGGAAATTTATACAAGCACTAAAAAGGGAATAATGTCTTTGTGAGCTTAAGATGGAGCAAGCAATAGCAGCAGAAATTTTAACCCAACCAAAGAAGAAGTACAAAGATGTTACTGACCGTCTTGTAAGGTTGGTCGAACGCTTTACGGAAAACGAGGAAAATTTCGAGGAATATTTTCGAGGAATTGCACATAATATTCAAATTTAAAGTATGCGTTATTTTTGTTATTCTTTATTTTACATTATGCATAGAATGTCTACATATTTTCAGCTAAGGCCCTTTATGGAAAACCCGTCCACTTCGTCCTACTGAATGCCTGATGATGTAACGCAGCTACAACTAAGTCCAGAGCTATATTAGTTTCAGGTTAAACTCTGTTTTGTAACCACTCAATGAATGAAAAGAAAAATGTTGCACCTATACAATAAATGCATTCGTTTTATTCCATAGTGTCAACTTCATTGATTAGATTGAATAATCAGATCTTTAATACGTATATATGATAACTTATATGCTATTTAATTTAATATCTGCTCATTTGATAAGGTAGATACAAAACAAAATGAAAAAGAATGTAAAAATAATTAATAGTGTTCGACAAAATCAGTATTAGATGAACTTGCCGTTTAGATGAATTGCTCTTTAGATGTGTTGTATTTAGATGAATGATATTTTAGATGAATTAGCCGTTCGATGAATTGACCGTTAGATGAATCGTCTTTTAGATGAACAGTTTTAGATGAACTGTTTTAGACGAACTGTTTTAGATGAATTGTCCGGAACCGCTTTAAAATTACTTGTATTGACTTGATTGTTATGACAATCAAGTTGGCACATTCAATAAAGAAACTTCAAAACAATAATTCGATATTTTGCTATTAAGTATCAACGTCCAATCCTTTTACATATACAGACAGTTTCTAAAGAGTCGCACGGTGGGATCAACATAAGTGCGAGAGAAAGGCCATATATTTCTCGTTAGCGAAACAGAGAACGACCTTTTGCGATGTTGCTAGCTCGCGGAACATTACAGTCATCCGCTCCGCACACTGTACCGCACACATCCGAAAGTGTGAAGCGATACACGCGTTGACTTGGACTGCGTGCTCGGCCGGCAACGTTGCAAAACTTCTCTCTCTGTCACGCTAACGAACTACTGCTGGTTTCTCTCTTGCTCTTGTTGGTTTCCCACCAAGCGTTTCGATAGGAAAGCTCCGTATATGCCAAAGTGTACTAGTGTCCTAGTTAGCCTTTAGCTGCTCAGTTTCTGATTTAGGGATTGTCAACGTGCTCCAGACGGGATACGGACAATTCGGCGCCGCCGATTCGGCGCCAGCAAATTACCGAATTAATAATTTTTCCACAAAACTTCAGGAACTACTGAGGAAACAGCGGTTTCGAACTTATTACCGTAACACCTTATGTTATGTTAAATTAATTATTATAGTAGGTATAGCATGTTGTGTAATTTTGTAAAATAATAAATATAAATACATAATTAATGAGATATATTTATTACAATTTTCTTTCTCTGTAGAAATCTGAAAAAGTTCAGAAACCCGGTAAAAAGTTGACTTTTGACCATTTTTTATTAAATATTATTAGTAAAGTGTTAAGTAAAGTAATGAACCTGGGCCGGATTTCCCCAAAGTGCAAAGTAACGCGTCAGGGCCGTATTTAATATTTTATAATCAGTTTTAAATGTGTGTTCAATAAAACTAACCAATAAACGTCTGGTAATAGTCATTTGTATGCCGTTGCCTATTAGGTTTTCCCCCAGACCTTAAGTATTCCCTGTATTAATCTGTTAAACTCTTTTCCCTTACAGTAATTGCATCGATTATCGTTTTCAGTTATTCAGCTTAATCGTTCCTGTTGAAGCTACCTGTTATCGGTCATTCCAACCGATAACAGGTAGCACGGAGAGGTAACGATAACAATCCCAACAGATTACCTAGAATTTTACCGATTTAAGAGGGTTCCGTACCCATTACGACAGAGATTTGCAAACTACGAGGTTATTTATGAACCAATTTGCGAACTGAGGATTTAGAAAGAAAGGATTAAAATATCGGAGATTAGCGATCCCTTTACCGTCTTTATACCCTATATAAAGAGAAATGGTTTGGTAATATGTTTTGTATAAAGTTATATTTCGAGCAGTAAGCAAGCAAGAAAGTATGGCCAATCAAGTGAACAGTGAACGCGGGAAACCGAAGTTTATTAAGGATGGATTTTCATACATTTTTGACAAGTTTAGTCGGAACAGAGTGGTAATGTTTTATAGATGTGAGCAAAAGGACCGATGCAAGGCAAGGATTCACGTTCAAGATGGTGAAGTCATTAAGAGCCTCAACACACATACTCACGAAGCAACACCCGCCAAAATAGAAGTGGACCAAGCTAAGACAAACCTCAAAAGGAGGGCTGAGGAAACTCAAGAGCCCACTGCTCAGGTTATAAACCACTGTGTTGCTAACATATCACAAACAGCTCAAGCATCTATGCCAAAAGTAGAATGTTTCAAAAAAACTTGTAAGAAGACAACGGAATCGAATCCATGCACCACCGCCTGCACCCGCAACATTAATAGATTTAGTTTTACCAGAGAGCTACCAAACTTACGATTCAAATTGCCAAGAAGAAAGATTTCTGTTAGCAGACAGCGGACCGGCGGAGCACAGAATTCTAATTTTTGGGAGGCAACATAATATAAGGTATACATATAAAATTTATAATTATCTGGATCCCATAAATACCGGCGACCAACTTAATATAAATTATAATATGACCTAATTATTTTTTTATTACAGACATCTGGAAAACGCCCATACCATATATGTCGATGGGACTTTTAAATCTGCCCCTCCGCTGTTCACCCAGGTCTACATTGTTTTGGTGGAAGTGTACAGAGCAGTGGTTCCAATATTATATGGATTATTGCCAAACAAAACTAGGCAAACTTACGAATTATTTGTCCCAATGATGAAGGAACTAGCCCCAAATATGGAACCAGTACGAATAATGTGCGACTTCGAACTTGCTGCAGTCGATGCATTCCAAGGAGAGTTTCCTGCTGTGACGATATGCGGTTGTTTCTTTCACCTTGCCCAGAACTTCCAAAAACACCTGGCACAAATAGGTTTGAGGGCAAGATATCAAAATGAACCCGACTTTACCATGCAGGCAAAGTAAATTTTAAGTTTGGCATTTGTTCCTCCAAATCATTTGGACGAGGCTCTTGACGAGATATCTGCCACAATTCCCAACGAACTACAACAGCTCCTCAACTGGTTCGAAGACAATTATGTTGGCAGACCTGGAAGGAGAGCCAATGAAAGACGTCCACCATTATTTCCCATTGCCATGAGTTTTGCAAGGAGTGGACAGAACAAACAACCATGCAGAAGCCGCAAATCGCAGGTTGCAAAACGAACTGGGAATGGATCACCCCACAATTTGGCGGTTCATCGACTCGTTAAAGAAAGTTCAAAAGGGCCGCGATTTGTTTTTCGAACAAATACTTACAGGGCATGAACCCCCTCAAAAACTCCGAAAGTACCAACAGGCGATGAAAGAATTCTTTCACTGATAAATGACTTTCAAAACCGAATAAAGAAATTTTATATAATAAAAGAAATTAGAAAAAAGAGTTTTCTTTCTCCGCCCCCAGGCTGCAGCCCCGATATCACAAGAGTTTTAAGTTTTCAGACTATCAGCCATATCTTTTTGCTATACATATATATATATATATATATATAAGACAGTGTGTAGTGGGATACAGCCAGGTGAGTAGGGCAATGAAACTCGGTTTCTACTTCATTAGGAAGCTTTCGATTCTTTAATTTGAATCTTCTTCAGCCAATGCTAAAAGCAAAATTAGGTGAGTACGGACCCGTTTTGTTACAATTGTTAATCTTAGACTTACTGTAGGTGAGAATCATACAGCAACAAGCAATTTCATGCGATCAGGAGAGCCAAAAGGTATCAACAGGATGACTGTTTAGCGTAGCTATTTAGCTGAACAATTAATTTTTAGGTAAATCTCAGGATGGTGTGCAAAACAACGAAATTGTATGCAGGTATTATCAGGCTCGGAACCCCTAAACGGTATAAGGTAGATTACTTTCAGTATTCGTAGACGTGTTTACCTCCTAACCTCTAACAATATTTTCAGATTATGAGAAAGCCCGGGAAAACATAATTTCATTAGCGGACAAGGTACATCATAAAACACAAACATTACCATATGATATTACAATTAACACAGCCACAGTCCATGTATTAACAGGATAGGAAATGGAATTCCAATTCTAATTAAACTCAAGACATACGTTTAAACTTACACAAAATTCCTTAATTAACATTGAACACACACTGTTCATTCAGTGGTGTGTATCCTCCTTTTTGAATAAGAACACATACTGCCACTATGTGTAATTTTAGATACTCTAAAGTTCCCCAACAACGAGACTACTGGGACAAAAAACCCACTGCCACTGGGCAAGAAGACCGAAGAAAGCGTAACACTGACTAGTTTCTTCCTGTCACAAAGAGCTAGTCAGGATTACCCCCAGACCGCTCATCGTTGGGCCTAAACATGTTAATTTTAAATTGTTTATCAATGTGCAAGATGTTGGAGTAAATGACGTTTAAATCTGCCGTATCTGTTTTCTTATTTAATAAATTGCTACCGTTATGTATGTGCGTCATTTCGAGAAAAGATCTTTTATAGTAATTCCTTTCCTTGGTTAGGATCTTTATCTCATTAAAATCGGGACAATGTCCTGTCTTGTCTACATGTTGGGACAAAGCGCATGCGTCCTTCCTTCTTGTTATGTCGCTTTTGTGTGATGTTATTCTGCCTCTAAGGTTACGTGAGGTCATTCCAATGACCTTACTGACCAATGACCTTAATTATGTTTTCCCGGGCTTTCTCATAATCTGAAAATATTGTTAGAGGTTAGGAGGTAAACACGTCTACGAATACTGAAAGTAATCTACCTTATACCGTTTAGGGGTTCCGAGCCTGATAATACCTGCATACAATTTCGTTGTTTTGCACACCATCCTGAGATTTACCTAAAAATTAATTGTTCAGCTAAATAGCTACGCTAAACAGTCATCCTGTTGATACCTTTTGGCTCTCCTGATCGCATGAAATTGCTTGTTGCTGTATGATTCTCACCTACAGTAAGTCTAAGATTAACAATTGTAACAAAACGGGTCTGTACTCACCTAATTTTGCTTTTAGCATTGGCTGAAGAAGATTCAAATTAAAGAATCGAAAGCTTCCTAATGAAGTAGAAACCGAGTTTCATTGCCCTACTCACCTGGCTGTATCCCACTACACACTGTCTAGTATTCCTGTCAGCCACGAACTTCCTGTATTTATATATATATATATATATATATATATGTTAGCATTAGCTGCCAATTTGGGGTTTCTACCCCTAATTAAACTCAGGAAAACGTACAATTACTTTTACTGACACGACTCTCTTCAATACATGACATTGAGTGTTGACTTGCACTGTTGACGTATGTACCATGTACGAGGGATGTTGGCATGTTACGCTAACACGGCCATCCTGCACTTGGAGCGTCCCTGCGACACTTCTCATCCTCATGCTCTGTAAGTTTAAAACACACCGCAGCAGCTACGAGTATAAAGACTGATTCAGTGTTTGTTTATCAACTTTATTATCATTCAATGATTTCCCCAAATTATTCTCTCTTTTAACACTATGTGGGGTTGCCACTATTTTTGGACTAGTGGGGATGCCACTATCCTTACTCATAACAATAATTAATCGCTCTTTTTGCCACTCTTTTTGGACTAGTGGGGATGCCACTATCCTTCCTCATAACAATAGTGGAGTTGCCACCATTTAGGACTAGTGGGATTGCCACTATCCTTACGCACTACTCTAGTGGGGTTGCCACTATTTAGGACTAGTGGGGTTGCCACTATCCTTACGCACAACTCTAGTGGGGTTGCCACTATTTAGGACTAGTGGGATTGCCACTATCCTTACGCACTACTCTAGTGGGGTTATCACCATTTAGGACTAGTGGGATTGCCACTATCCATCTTAACACATTTCTTTATACAATGAAAAACAGGTAGTTTTGCTAGAACGTACCTTTATTTTATGCCGTTGCCTCCTCTGTAGGCCAAGGTCTCAGCTGTTGCTGTTCGTGTGCAGCTACTGTAGTTCTCTTCCCCTTGCTTGAAAGCAGATACCTCTCGTTGGGCAAAACCTTGCGAACTGTGTATGGTCCCTTGAATTTGCACAAGTACTATCGGCCTAGCATAATCCGAAAAGCTTTCGCTTATTATGCCATCACCAAAAGTTTGCTGACAACAGTTTTTACAAGTTTTCTTTCTTCAAATGCCAATCATCGAGGACCGACACTGGTGTAAAGTCTTTTAATTTTATAGTTATTTTGCCGGTGGTAATATGATCCGGTGTTTTGTGTTGATATTCGGATAATAACCGTTCTACCGACTGTCTCAATTCGCTGTCGAGGTCTGGTTGAGTAATGTTTATTTTCATGTTAACTGAATTTCTGATAACTTAGGGTACGTTTATAGTGGAGCTTCGATAAGAGCTGTGATACTAGCTTTGATTAGTGATACGTGCGGCGCCACTTCTTTATTTGTTTATAGTAAAGTTGCGAGGATAGCGTTGATAAGCGTGTGAAATATGTTTCATTCTTGATTTGAGAGTTCGCGTGTTCAGTGTACGGACGCAGTGTGCAAGCTATATTGAATCATACATAAAGATAATAGATATATGTAATATTAAGAATGTTGGATTCCGACGAAGAAATTCTTTTGTCATCGAGTGCTGTGCAGTTTTATATCATGGAGGAACGCCGTAAAAAGAAAAAGCGTCGATTTACTACACATCCTATTAATAAAAGAAGACATAAGTTTGGCGAGTTTCACCATTTATATGAAGATTTACGAAAACATCCACGAAAATTTTTTGAATATATGAGAATGGACATTAGAACATTTGAATATATAGTAAATCAGCTTGAAGATAAAGACATTAAAAAGTGGTACAACTGTCATGGTAGGCCAATTAATAATGAAGAAAGGTTAATGGTTACAATAAGGTAAGTACAAACTTTGTGTTTTATTATATTAAGATTATTTGATTATCTACATAAACAATTTATATCTTTTGCCAAGGGCAGACGGCAATTGTGGAACATTGTCCTCATAGGCTGTTGAAGAGTGATGTTCTGTGGTTGTTGTAGCAGTATTGAGTGAGGGCTGCTGGCTCAAGCTGAATGATGGGATTGGAAAATCTTGTGAAGGTTGCTCTTGAATACTTGCATTTCTGCTACTTAACATAAGTTGGTTGTGGATTGTGTATTAGCATGATTAATTCCTCCTAAATTACTGTTCGGATTTACAGCAAAACTTTGTGGCCCGCAGGTCATGCTTGTACTGCTGACAGTCGATTCGCTTAAAAACGTATGCGTAACCTGCAGTACTTGCATCCTATACGCCATTTTTGTCAGAGGAGGCAGATGCTTTATACTTGGCACAATGCTTTTAAAAAAATTCAAATCGTCATCCTCTTCTGATAATTTTTGACTTTTTTCTTTAAGGTATTGCATTTTCGTTTTTTCGATATCCAGTAATGCTTGACCTATATCACCCTCTGCTGGACGTTTCTTACCCTTGTTCTTGTTCGTACTTTTGGATGATGAAGAGTGGTAAGACGTAGATGGCGAGTTTACGTTACTAACAACAGTCAAATCAGGTGTTTGAGATGATTCTCTACTCGGTAAATTAAACTGGGAATTATCTTCATTTTGTTCGTCAGTATCATTCCCTATTACGTCATCTTCATCCTCAGCATCCTCTAACGTTAAAGAGGCAGATGGTTTCGGTATATTTCCTGACGACTCTCTGGGTGTGAACTGGTCCTTCAGAAACATTAACTGTTCAAAATACTTCCATGAAATCTCCATCTTCCCACCAGCATCTCCGGATTTAGATTTAGGTATAGATGCTAATGTAGATCGAAATTTATCTCTCAGTCCCTTCCATCGTTTTTTAATAGGGTCTCCTGTAATTAAAATCAATAATAGAAGTAAAATGTGATCCTAAAACAATTGATTCAAGATTTGTTTTATTTCAGGTACCTCTCTACCGGACAGTCGTTTAGAAGCATAGCATTTTCCTTTCGCATGGGACTAGCAACAGTTGCAAAAATTGTACATCAAACTGTTAACAACATATGGGAAGTTTTACAGCCTATACATATGCAAGTTCCAACTATGCAAGATTTTAAACATATTGCGGATGACTATTGGAAGCTTTGGAATTTTCCAAATTGTATAGGCACAATAGATGGAAAGCATATTCGGATACTTTGTCCTAAGAGTTCGGGTACCATGTTTTACAATTATAAGCAATATTTTTCGATTGTTTTACAAGGACTTGTGGCAGCCAATTATAAATTTATAAATATAGACGTTGGTGGTTACGGAAAGCAGAGCGATGGAGGCACATTTAGAAACTCTGGCTTATATTTACAATTAGTCGATGGTCATCTGAATATTCCGACACCTGCCGCATTACCTAATTCCTCACTATGTGCACCATTTGTCTTCCTAGGGGACGAAGCATACCCTCTACTTACGAATTTATTGAAACCTTACAGCAGACAGGCATTAGACGCAGATAAAGAATATTTCAATGCAAGATTGTCAAGAGCACGGCGAACTGTCGAATGTGCTTTTGGGATAATTTATTCCAAGTGGCGCATACTAGGAAAAGCAATAGAAACTGACGTAAAAGCGGCTGATGCAATTGTAAAAGCTATATGTGTTCTTCACAATGTTATTATAGATAAGGAAGGTGTTGAACATCACTTAAAAGAGATTACTATGTTTCCAAAACATCAGCAGGTAAAACATGATAATAGTAGAGCAACGTTGCGCAACAAAACAGAGATTTATTTAAAAATTATTTATGCTTTAATCCACCAAATGAACAACCTAAAAATTTTAATTGTACTTGGAGTACCTCTCCCATGACGTAAATAATTAGAACATGTACAGTACACATATTTTTGTTTGTTAATAAATGGAAACTTACGAGTAGATGATAATTCATTTGCCACTTCATCCCACAATTTGTCTAAAATGAAGCGATTGTGGTGATTTTTATCTTTTTGATCCCACAAAGCAGGCCTTTTATAAATTTCACTGATCAGCGACTGTATATCCATCGCGGAAGATGCATATAGTACTGTTTATTCACGTCGTTCACATCACGACCAGACACCCGCTTCAGTTTCGACCGCTGACTTATCGCGATGCGAGCAGAGAATTGTATTTTCGAGGCTTTCTTCGCTCGTATCACAGCTCGCATCGTTTAGCGCAGCTCCACTATAAACACTTCCGTAAGAACCAATGCAACACAGTTCGGCGCTCTGTTCAACGCTAGTATCACAGCTCTTATCGAAGCTCCACTATAAACGCAGCCTAAGACTTTTGGGATATTGTGCGGGTCATTCAAGTCCTTCATCACTTTTCTCAACACGCAAGCAAGGTCGACTTATAACGTCCCATCCAATAATAACATCGATTCCACTTGGGACAGCAACCGATCGTATAAACTATAAACAATCTGGGTCTCTATTCCCGAAAACGCACGTACACTTTCTTTCGGTTTAATCGTACCGTTTGATGGCTTTACAATGGACTGTCTAATGAGTGACGCGTCAGCACCACTATCAATTAATTAAGAAAAAGAGGAAATTTCTTCTTTATAGAATGAAGTGGCTAATGTTGTCATGTCCAAATGGCGTCATTTCTTTAAAATCACCGCTTTCTAAGGTCGCCCGTGTTTATACCAACACTTTGTTTCTGTGTGACCCATTTTTTTACAATGGGTACAAGTAGTAAAGCTAACGCGGTCCCGGGACAAATTGACCTTTGGACCCTCACGAGTGGATATGGAGGATGGCATGGGTCCTCCGAAGCGACCACCGCGCGAACGTACGCGAGGGGTATTTTGTGCTGAGTCACGCTTCTTGTAATTAGTCTGCAAGAAGTACTAATTAGTCTGCAAGAAGCACTAATTAGTGGTGAGATTTTAATTAAGATAAGCGATACGCCGTGTTTCTGCCGAGTCACGCTGCCAGGTGAGGGTGCTCAGTTGTGCCAGTGGTGACATTTACCTGTGGTGACATTTACCTGGCGTGCAGGTGTCACTACCTGTCAAGCTTAACCAGGTGTGCAGGTGTCACGCCCCCACCTGTGGAGGGGTGTCTTACCCCTACTCACCTACCCCTTTTGTTAGGGGTTGACGGATAGTGCCCTTTTGGCATTTGGCCAGATGGGCGTAAAAAAGGCAAAATTGAATTTTTCGATTTTTGTTAGTGCCCTTTTGGCACTTTGTAATTGAAAAAATTTTCATGTCGCGAGTGTGCCTCGAACTCGGGCTCCTACGTATGGGAGTCCGAGCCGTTAGCATTGGGCTACCGATACAACATAGCTAATGATATGTTACGTATGTATTTAAAGAAATAATACAAAATAGAGATGTGATGGTTAAGCACGTGCCCGAACCGAATGCGAACCGGTCTGGAACCGTTTCGAACCGGTCCGGAACCGTTTTTGAACCGCGTATGTATTTAAATATAATACAAAATGTTAAACATGTATAATTAGTTTTTTAAAAAGTGGATGGGTATCATGGTTTGTCACAGAGAATTTTAATAGGATTTTATTCATAAAGTTAAATGTAATATACAATAATAAACCATCTAAGCTAGAGTATGAAACTTTTTATTTTACAACAATTGATACAAAAGCAGTTGTAAACTGCACGTTTCATTTTTACATTTTGTGGAACATTCACAATATTGTTACACGTTTCACAAAACCGAAGATCTTCCACCGTTTCATCGGTACACGTCAACAACATGTCCAGTTCACAGATGGTATCCCAATCGTCTAAATTTAGGAGATGTCGTGCGGTATCCTCGATTAGTTGTTTCAATTCGGTGGTGTTTTCCAGCAAACATCCGCTGGTATCCGCAGCTTCCTCAGAGTTGAAGGTTGCGATTTCAGTCTCCTGGTTCTTCTTCTTCTTCTTCTGAGAGCATATACCTGCATGAATATGTTTGTTATTTATAATTGTAAAAAGTATCTCAAAGTACCTCTGATTATATCCTCCTCATTCTCCTCGGATGGTGTAGATGTGAGGGGTGGATGGTGAGATTAAAAAGTAAAACAATAGATTAAGTTAATTTAAACCCCCACGGTAACGTGTCAGTAAATATATAGTTTACGTTTCTTTTATCGTCGTGTGAGGTTAGAGCGAGTTTTTTCTGTTCGATCGTGAACACCTCGTGTTTGCTGCTGCGAATGATAGTTTCATTGACATATGTGGTGACATTGTTAAACAAACAGTTATAGTAATGTTCAAAAGTAATAGTTTTGAGCGATGCACGTGTGATTCCCTTATCTTTTGTAATAACATCTTCCTTCCTTAGATCTACACGATGTGAATTTTTAATTTTTTTTAAAGCATACATTTTCGATTTTAATCCTACAAACTCTATCATTATATCGCCCTCACATTCATCCTTCATCAGACCGAGCACCTTGGCGTTTTGCAAAGGGATGTGATAGGGATTATCTGGAGGATAGTTGGATGTATCAAATTTGTGTATGTCTTCTTTGATATGTTTGTAAATATCATCTGTGAAAAAGTGATAAATAAGAGAATCCGTGTCTGTATACAAGAGCTTTGCAGTATCCTGAAACTTAGGTTTAATGTAATTGTAATGGAAGTCGTATAGGATTGTTTTCGAAATGTCTAAAATGGAAAAACCAACATATATCGGTTTATTAAAACGAATAAGAGTTTTCTTTAATTCTATGATTACCATATCATCGTCGAAAACTGTCAAACTGTGAAAATTGGGTTTACTAATGTAGTTTCTGGCACCATAACGTCCCTCCCATTGTGTAACTAGCTTAACGTCTTTATACTTTCTCACGTTTTCCATGGTTTTGCCAAATACTGCGTTGTTCATTAATTTATAGAAATTTTTTTCAAAGTTATTTCTACTTTTTTGACGTAAGTTCGTATTCAAATCGATATAATTTTTTAACCATGGCGTTTGTTTAAATTTTAAAATTTTATGAACTTTAGTAATTTTGAGACCTAAACTGACGGCTTGTTTTAAATTTATATAGTGGATAACGTATTTTTTTTTTTATTGAATAAAGTAGTCAACAGTTTTTGATGTTTCGATGATGCCATAGGTGGACGCATACGTTCGGGACATAAGGGTAAATCTTTGTGAGCATCGTGAAGATTTATGGGATAATCCAGGTCGACTTCGAGAATGTAACCGAAGTCGGAATCGTTAGGTGTGTTCAAAATATTTTCAGAATAGAAATCTATACTATCGACCCAGTGAAAATTGCCTACAGGTAGATGATAACACATTGCAGTACCGTAGAGGTTATTGACGTCATAGTACATGAGATATGACGATGGTAGATTAGGATCATATTCATTTCCCATGTAGATATTGTTCGCTTTCCCATAACGATTACTACACTGCGACACTCCACCTCGAATACCTTTCTCGATAAACATAACTTGATCGACATTATCGAGTAGTTCCAAGGTAATTTCGGATATTTTTAAACAACTGGCATAAGCTAAACCAGGAGCTGTATAATATTTTAAACATTCCAAATTGTACGTTTTTAAACAGACTTTTCTAAAATTTTCAAATACGTCCGCTAATAGCAAAACGTCAGTTTTCAAATAGAGCTCCATATATTCACGTAAATTTTGAATGTTGAAAGTATTCCAGACGTGCTTTGCATGTTCATACTCCGATTGTTTTATACCACACTTTTTTAATCTGCTGTAGAAACATTCGATGGTTGGCAAGTTCTCTTCATTTAACTTATACCAGTCGTCAAATATTCATAAGGAAATACACCTTTTCGTGATAAGAGCGTGAATTCTGTATCATTTTTGCAAAATTTTTTAGTTATAATTTTGTCACAATCGTCGAGATAGGAACTTAAGTTACCTAGACTGCTCGCCATGAAGCGAAACGAATCTAAAAATCGAAATTGTATGGAGGTTCCGAGAATATGTTTAGTAAAGGATATATATTTCTCTTTATTTATGGGTAATAAATCGATACGTCCAGGTATTTGCGTTGCTAAAGCTTTTATAATGAAGTGACTATCATAACCTGATAAATTATGAAAGATTACAGGGATACAGTGATCATCCTGTAGGTTCAAATTACAGGGGGTTGCATGAGCACTTCCCCTGTAATCTCCACTCAGGTGACAATGGTCTTTAACTTTAACATCACCTTCTTTAAAGGGTTGTTCACAAATGTGACAAAGTGTGGATGAGTTAAAATCGAGTCGTTGTTGCATCGTCAAAGGTTTCATTTGAACGGGATTGTTAAATCGTTTATTTAACATTGTAGCTATTGCATACAAACGTTTGACAAACCATTCGATACAATCCGTACCGGTGTACATGTCGAATGTGGACAGAGAATCATCAAAGCTACACAATAGGTAAAAGGCTATACTACATGGAATATGTTTCTGAAACCTATTCACCACATCTCTACTAGTAGAAGCATCGGTATCATGTTTTTTTTAAATGCTCTCGAGATCTGCATAAATGACGAATGGTTCTTTAAATTTATTCTTAAAACTAGTGAAGGAAACGAATTTTTCTATGCCAGTAGGTAGTACTAACTTACTTTTATTCATCTCCCAACACAACTGAGAATGTTTGGACAAAGACTCTGTAGAATAAAAATGGTTCAAACACCTATCACAATAAATTTTTTTATGTGTGGGATCATTCGATTGGGAATTTAATAACCGTGAGAGATCTGTAATTAATGCAAAATGGTATAGCGGGCTAAAGTTGTGAACATTTTCATTTAAACCTGCAGGTGAATTTTCATTGGTGGTAACATCATGATGACTTTCGACAATTAACAAATTTACTGTTCGTAAAACTTTTAATGGACTTAAACGAATTGGAACAATTTCATATCTCTTTTTCACTGCTTCCAAACCGAAAACGTTGACACGTATATCATTTAATAACTCAAATTTTGAGATGTCTTTTAATTTAATAGGGAATGTGATTTCATCATATTTCAAAACGGTGCTGAAATGTGGATAGGAAGATGTTCTGTATGGTTTATATTGGGATGAGCACGGATGGAGAGCGGCGACGATCGACCAAAGAAAACAGTAACTATCATTATTTTGAATATTAGGGACTGCCCCTTTATGTTGAATAAATTTAGGTAGTTTAACAAAAGTGGAAATACCTACATTTATCGGCGAATAATTGTTTATGTTTACCTTTAGTTGTAAAATTTTATGAAGGCTCCAACCTGAATCTCTCTCTTGAAACTCCTCCAATTTAGTTAAAATGTTATGTTTAACATGTTCATTATAAAATTTTTTTAAATTGGTTGTACGATCTATGATCCGGTTTTTTGTTTGGAAATGTTTAATTTCCACATCACCCGTTTGCGGTTTAATGAAATCAGCTAGAAAAACTACATTTACCTTTAGTAATGACCTTTCAAGTTCACGTTTCAATTTACAAGAGAAAGATCGGAAGGCTTTCGTAAAGAACTCTTCGGGGTCCCTAATAGTGAAATTAATGATGGATCCAGTCCTTACACGACTATTAAAACATGACTCTAAGTCCTGCCAAACTAAATTTTGATTGTTACGTTGTTGTTCTTGTCGAATGTGCTTTTTGTTGAATTTAAATTTTGCTCGAAAATATTCTAATATACCCAAATTGGATTCTAATTTTGAAAATCCCTTTTTACTGACACAATCGTTACGTCGAATATATTTTTTCAATAGGGAAATGGTAGTGTTTAAAAACTTAATCCATTTAGAAAAATCAGTTCTACTTTTAATCAACTCACCCACATGACGTATCTTCACCACCATGTTGTCACTAACGGTCACCAAGTCGGAGCAGGTACTCATCGTATCTTCTTTTTCTTCGTTTTTTGTGTGCAGAGAAATTGAGGTGAAATATAGTGTCACGTAGACGTAAGATAACGAAGTATGATTCTAAGATGTAACAATATGTGAATTTATATAAATGGAAATACACATCCGTAATTATAACATACCCACATACGTTTATCTTCACGAAGGTCAGAGATCATATAAACCGAATTTGCCACTAGGTTCGCAAAAATACATTTTTAATGATAAAACTTGTTTTTATTAGATAAACGTTTATCATTCAAAAGGTGAGAGGTCATGTAAACCGAATTTGCCACTAGGTTAGCAAAAATGCATTTTTCAAGATAAAACTTGTTTTTATCAGATAAACGTTTATCATCCAAAAGGTGAGAGGTTATGTAAACCGAATTTGCCACTAGGTTAGCAAAAATGCATTTTTAATGATAAAACTTGTTTTCGTTGCAATATTAACAGATCTGTTTTTCTCCAGTACACACACTATCACGTAATTGATGAGTGTGCATGCATCCGAAGGAAAATTAGTTTATTGATAGATTACGCATACATATTTTTTTTATTGTACACTATATAAGATCTCACGGTTCCTAAAATATTACAAAATGGCAAATGTACCGTGTACTATCGTGGTGGCTGTGTCAGATTTGACCCGTTTACCTATAGAAGCAGCACACATTGTCTGCAAGGAAATATTTAGGTAAGTTTTAATGAACAATATTTTTATTATTTTGCTTTCCTTTGTATATCACTTTTAAATGGTTTTCAGGTTTGGTGTGAAAGAGGTGAAGATTGTTGGAGACAGCAAAATCCTTATTCACCTCTCTTACACACCCAAGAACGACACTCTCGAAAAGAAATTTGGGAACCTCCCTGTTTTCTACTACAGGAGTCAGTTAGAGACAGAACAGGAGCTGACCGTCTTCGCGAACGTGTTGAAGGAGTTCAGCTTCAACCAAGGTGGAGACGAGGAGGAAATCGAGAGCCTTCCAGCTGGACCCTCACCGAAGAAGTTGAAGACGGCGTTAGCTCCTAAGAGATTGAAGGCTCCTGTAATTTTTTCGGAGGAAGAGGATTAGTGGAGATGGAAAATGATGGAACTTACCACCCATTCCGTACGAGCCATTCCATTAAACGGTGGTTTCCTTACCACCGGTTACTGGCGAAGCCCTCGGAAGCAAACTGGAAACTTTTATTATAGTTAATTGTAAGGAGTCTGGGGGAAATAAAAAAAAGGTTGTAAAACTGAGTTTTATTTCAAGGAATGAACCAAACATTACTTACAAAAACAACTTGAGAGATAAATGGTATTTAAAACATTTTTACAATATTAGTTTGAGGATTGTACTTCACTAAACGGTCATGAATTATTATACAAAAGGCAGTAGTATTTGGTAGAACATTATCTGCAGTCTCGAATTCTAGTCGAATATCCACGGCACCCGATTTTATAGATTCATTTTGTTGACTGAAATCGATTACGAAAAGTGGAGTCTTTTCGGCGAAATCTTTAAGATTCTGAGATGGCTCGGCGATAGTTTTATAATAGTATGACTCTTGAAATTTCGCATACATTTCGTACGCGACGACATACTGAGACTTCTCGAAGTTCAAATTTAAATTGTCATATGGAATCATAAGTGAGTTTAAAAATAATTTAATATTAGTTAGCTTACAATGATCGAACTGAGACATATATCTAGTTATAGCGTTTTTTCTTCCCGTCTGAAATCCTACGATGACGTAACGAGGTTTTTCAAGTTGATTGGTGGCTTTAACGTTCCATGTGTGACGTTGAGCTTGTGGTACTACAGGTAGCTCGTGGTAATCCCAACTCCGAAATGCCAATTCCAAATCGTTACCAGAGTCCAAACGTTTCAAAAGTCGTAACTTTTCCGTATCCGATACTTTGATGTGAGGCATTTTCCACAATAATTTTTTCACTTCTACCTTGGAGGTCTTCTCCTCCTCTTTCGATGAATGGATTGCATTGATGTCACTCGAGCTGCGAATCAGTACCAATTCCTGTCGCATGTTGATGAGAATTTTTTTAAAGTCCTCACAGAACCCTAAGAGCAGTTTAAGGGGAACGCATGCACTGAAATTTCCCTTGTTATCGGTGATTTTAGAGATCGCCGTATCCACACTCCATCCTGCCATTTGATAACGCATACGTTCGTTGGGTGTGAGAGACGTGTATCCTTTAATGGTTGTAGTTATGCCAGGATTTCGCACCCTATCGATAACGATACCTCCAAGTTCATAACGAATTTCATCGAATAGATGAGCTAAGCCGTTATTAACAAAATCTAGGGTATCAGTCTTCTTATCACTCGCATCCGTTAAGGTACCTTCGATATACAAGTAACTTTGATGTGGTAACGTGTAAATGTCTTGGTATTGTATGGGAATTCGTATTTCATCCGATTTATTGAACGTTGTATTTGCATAGGGTGGGTGACTATGATACTCACATTCTACGATGAAATCATCGTTGTACACACGCTCGCCCACATTTAGGGTGTTGAAACTCATTTTTTACTCTCTTTGGTGAAAAATATACAAAAACACTTTAAAATCGATTGCTTAAAACGTAAGGTTATTCGTAGTTTTAACTCACACCAAAATGTTCTGAAGCGCCCCGTCCTGAATATGATTACTTTGATAGCACCTTGAAACCGAGACTTGAGAGAAACGCTTTATTCTCAGTTGTTAATCGTTTGAGGTTTTCCTTCGAAATGTGCTTACTCACGTCTCCAGCGGACATTATAAAGTTAGGTTCTATGTTGTAACGAAACACCATCGCTCTAGAGTTCTTTCAAGTGCAACCTGACCGTTATCGTTTCTCCCTTGAAATTAATCAAATTTCCATCTTGATTGACTATTTTAAGCCTAATCTCATCGATGTATCTCGTGTTGATTGGTAGATAAAGGACGTTATTGACTCTTTCTACTATTCTGTAACCGCTCGGCACCGTGGGATAGAACATGTGTAGGAGATGTACCTTTGTATCGTTAGCATACGAATTTGTTGCTATATTACATTCCACACATATTGCATTTATGTTTGAGATGTTTATGGGATGATCTGAAATATGCTTAGTATTAGCAGCTAATTTTCTTCTCTCGAATCCCAACAGTGGAGCTATGGAATTAGGTCGGTCAAAATAAATTTCTCGATTGCTCTTCAATTCATAACGTAATGTATTTCGATTAACGTTTGTAACTAAAACGAGTTTACTCTCTTTGGTTTGGGGAGAATTCCCTCCAACTTTTACAACACGATTTGTGTTCTGAGACTTCAAACTTGACTCTTTCCTAGTCGAGAGCTCCTCCACTTCTTTTAAAATATACTGCTCCACGTCCGATATTTCATAAGAACCCTCGGGGATTTCTATTACATGTTTATCGATATGGAATTTATTATTATTATTGTCGACGTTAGGAATTGAATTAAAAGAGACAAAATCAATGAGAGCTATTACGTACGTTTTATCGTCACTTAACACTATAGGTGGATGTATTTTGTTTACTAATTCCGACTCGTTGCCAGATAATGTGAAGATGTATGAACACATGTTTATGGGTGAGACGTTAGCCTACAAATGAGTAGTCTATATATTAACAATTAAATTTTATTCGTTTTTAAAAATAACAAACACAATTTTCCACAATTGACACTATTGTAAGTTTGAAATACATCTCGATTATATTGAATCATACATGGGCCATTAGAATTGAAATATGTCAATAGTTCTAGGGGAGGGCGTAGGTTTCCATAGCTATCGAAATAAACTATTTGAGGGCCTAGCTTCTTGTAAGCGATCCAGTGAGTTCCAGGTCCACGCTTATCATCCAAATTAACAATACCCGTTTCGTACCGATAAATTCTTTTAGGAAGATTATCTCGCATGAACACCCCTCTAAACTTTTTAATTTGTAACATTTTCGCAAATTTCTTTATATCCAAATTTGTAAGCGGTCTTTTTTCCGGTATTCTTATTCTCTTTCCTCTTCGTGTGGTGTACTTCATGTTCTGTGGTATGGTCGTAAAAAGAGTCCCAATCCTTGTTTGTATGGTCTTAAATACATTCCTTTCCCCATAGCTATAGCCTCCATTTTTTCATTGTGCCGTCGTGTCTCATCCAGTTCCTTTCTCGCAGCTTTCGCTTCATTTACAGCCTTGGCGATACCTGCAGCTCCACCTCCCAGTGCCCCTAGGGCCCCTAATGCGCTGAATATTGGGATTAAGGGGAGAATTCCACCAACTTTGGGAATTCTAATTATACGATTTCGATTAGGTTGTATTTGCTTGCTAATACTTTTTGCTTTTCGCAAAGCTACCTTAATGGCATCACCTACAGTATTAGGTTGCTTTTGTAAAATCTCCTTTTTGATTTTCCTGATAGCTTTCATCAAACATAACGATTTTCGATTATTGTTACGTTTTAGAGGTTTATTCGTTTTCTGTTTGTTAACTCTATTTTTAGTCTCTTTTCGTTTATGTGACACCATCTTTACCCTTAATATGGTTTCTTTCGACTAATTTGAAAGCCTATGTGATACATATATTTATATTTTAATTTTCTTCTGGGATCCTTCTTCGCTACCATCATCGTCACCTTCATTCAATTTTCTTTTATTTGAATTGGAAATAATGAAAGGTTCGTTTAGGTCTATTTCAGTTTCTTGCACCAATCGTCTTTTCCTCATGATGGGTGACTCATCTTCCACATCCTCATTCAGTCTTCTTTTTCTATCCCTCACGACATTATCCACATCCGTATCATTCATTTTCTTCATAGACCTAGCTCTTTCATGATTTTTTAATTTTCTTTGAATCACTTCTCTCAACTTCACGTTTTCGTTAGATTCTTTTCGTTTGTTTATGGGTTTTTCCTCATCGTCGGTTAAATCGAGATCATTTTGTTTTACCTTAGCACGTCGTTTAACACTTTCATGATTTTTCCGTTTTCTCTTGATCTCATTTTTCAACGTAGTTTTCCTTTTACTAGGATTAAGACTGTGGAAGGTCTCTCTAATATTCAAACAATCTTGAATGTATTTACTAGAATTTTCATTTAATGATTTAATTTTTTGTAAGATTTTAATAATAGTTTTATGCAACCTTTTATTATCACCATTGTTTACACCCATTCCGAGTTTCACTTTTGCCTTCATCGTACCTGCAACCCCCAAAGCAGCCATCTTTTCACCCAAAGTTGCATCTGTCGCCCGAAAACGTTCCATAGCTTTTCGAGATAAAACCTTGTCTGCCTCGTGTCTTTGCATCAAATCCTTTTGTTGATTATATGCTATGTCGTGCTCACGACATGCCTCATCGAGTCCATTGATTCCTCGATCACCTCTAGCTAATCTTTTCTCCAATCTCGTGCCGGGGCCACAAAATCTGTATGTGGGAATATGTACTTCAAATGGTAGTTTGTTTATGATGGTATTAAGGAGACCACCACCACCATAATATTTCATTTCGACTTGTTATCGAGACACTCACTTTAGAAATAAGATAAAAACGGTGAAACCCTAGAAATTAAACAGTTGTCTTTCACTCTGTTTACCAGTATCATAACGCAGGCGTAACAATGAAAATTGTTAAACAAAGCGTATCGTTTCCCATCGAAAATAATATAGTGGAAGAGGAAAATGAGCCTATGCGAATAAGAAAACATGGGGTTCTCTTTCCCCCCACCATACGTTGCATAATAGTGGGACCTTCGAATTGTGGAAAAACTAACGTTATGCTTAACCTTATCGAACATGAACATGGGTTAAAATTTGAGAACGTTTACGTTTATTCGAAATCGTTATTTCAACCGAAATATGTTTACTTGGAGAACTTGTTGAAACCCATAAAAGGTATAGGTTATTATGCATTTAGGGAAAGTGAAAGTATAATGAATCCTTCTGAAGCTAAACCCAATTCCCTATTCATTTTCGATGATGTCTCTTGCGCAAATCAACAAGTGATAAGGGAGTACTTTTGTATGGGAAGACACAATAACATCGATAGCTTCTACCTATCTCAGACGTATGCCAAAATTCCCAAACACTTGATAAGAGACAACGCCAACTGTTTAATTCTATTCAGACAGGACGATTTGAACTTGAAACATGTGTACATGGATCATGTGGGGACCGATATGAGTTTTGAGAATTTCAAAAGTATGTGTGCTCTTTGCTGGAGTGAACCTTACGGTTTCTTGATGATTTCCAAAGATGAAAACTCGGACGGTGGTCGATACAGACAGGGATTTGATCGTTTCATTTACAAAGATACTAAATAATATTTGTATTATTATTATTATAATGAGTCATCGTATATACAGGGTGATCAACAATGACTGTTTGAGTTGGCAATCCTACCTGGAGGATTTTTTTGCCTAAGGGTTTGCAATGCTACAACCAGACAAGGCGTATCAACTTTAAATAGGTTGCCTCAAGCGATCCTGATCTACCACAACGTCATCTACGTCACACGGTGACCGGCGATGCAAAAAATACTTTGAAAAACTCAAAACTGTTGTCAATTACAAACGAAAACGCCAGCCAAACGCCGAATTGTCAGAGTAATACAGAGCATAGATGAAACCAGAGTTAGATTAAACACAGGTAATAAAACTCAGACCTGGGTCGCCAGTCTACGTCACGAACTCCGCCTCCCCTGCGCGACCCCCTCGCCAGGAAGTTTGTTTCATTTATTTGACAAAACAATCAGCGTTATGTAAGTGGCTGGATCGACATAGCAGCGAAGGCCAAATAAAAGAAGAAGAAGAACAATCAACGATAAGATTGTAGGTTATGTGAATAAAAATTAACGCTTAAAAATGAAACTCGAAATACAGAACAATGATTTAATTAAACCGGCTAAAGGTAATGCTCAAAATGCCCCCCCATTTTGGTCCAGACATAAAGTAACTCTTCTTTTTAGGCTCTCGAAGATATTCACCAGCATATTGGGGGTAATGTTTGCCACTTCCTGAACTATTGCCTCCTGCAGCTCCTCTTCAGTATGCAATATATTCCTAAAGACATTGTCCTTCAAGAGCCCAAATAACGCAAAATCTAATGGGGTGAGATCTGGTGACCTACTTGGCCATATGCCCTGACTAATTACTCTGTCGCCGAAATTCTCTCTTAAATATCCCATAGTAGCACGAGCCGTATGTGCCCTTGCAGAGTCTTGTTGGAAATATCCAATTTGATGCTCTTCGTCTGTTAATTGGTTTATAAAAGGCCTCAAAAAGTGTTGGATATATCTCTCCGAATTGACAGTAAAATTAAAAAATATCTGCCCATACACCGGCGTCCTTGAGACTGCCAACCAAACTCCAACTTTAACCGGGTGCAAATTTGTCTCTCTGATAGCATAAGGATTTTCACCTGACCAAATTCTGTAATTTTGTTTATTCACATAGCCGTTGAGATGAAACCAGGCTTCGTCGGAAAAGAAGGTATTGTCAAGGATATCATTATTATTTAATATGTCATTGAACCAATTGCAAAATAAAACTCTCTGCGGGTGATCAGGAGGCGTTAATGACTGGACGATGGAAATTTTGTAAGGGTGGTACTTTGATTTCTTTTTAAGCACAGTGGAGCAACTTCCATATGATAAACCTGTAAAACCGTGAATTAGAACAACATGGAAATGTGGAAGTCTTATGGGTAAGAATGAAAATTGGTTGAATAGGAGGCATAAGGACCAAACCTGTTTACCGAAGGGAGAGCTTTCTTAAGGATTTGCGAGGACTTCTTTGCATTCGAGTTCTGATATCCTCGACAACTTCCTCGTTTAGAGTAGAAGGTCTACCAGTTGATTTTTGTTTGTTTAGGTTCCCTGTGTTTAAATATCGTTCAACTACTCGCATACAATGCTGCTGAAAGACAGCAAAAGTGACCAAAGTCTCCGGAAACATTTCCTGAAATTGCTGGTATGTCGCTTCGAGAGAGTACTGCCAACCAGTAATTGGGTTATAAATCCCGCTTCGAAAGTACGCCATTCCAACGAAAATATCGTGTTGTAACGTGAAAACCATTTTAAATAAATAAATTTGAAAAGAATAGCAGAAATTTGAATTTGACATAGCAAATTCAAATTACCAGTTGTACCATTTAAAAATGAAATTCAGCATTGCCAACTCAAACAGTCATTCTTGATCACGTTGTAGCTTTATATTTTCCACCTAACCCTCATTTCATAACAGTATCTGTTTGAAGCCGTTTGACCTGTTGAAAGCCGTTAAAAGCGGTTAGAAGCGGTTAACCGAGCCGTTACCATACCTGTTGAAACCTGACTACACATCCAGTTGAAAATGGATTCTAGGGAAAGGAAACTAAAACAACGCCTCATCGAGAAGAGGAAGACTGTCAAAAGAAAATTGGAACAATTGAGGCATGGGGAATACGTCCATGAAAATATGTTCAATCCCATAACGAAGCATTTAAAAAATATCGAAAATATTTTTCAAACTTCTAACACTACAAAAAATGAGGAAGGAGTGAGCAACAGTGGTGCGGCTAAGGGAGAACTCCAGCAGGTTGTTAAGCTGAAACCTCGAGAGCTCACACGACTCTTAGAGGGAGCTAGTGATGTTACTGCCGCTTACGAAGGGGAAACTCCAAAAATTCCTCGAAAACTCGTTCGAGATTTATCGACGTCAACTTCACCTCAACTTATAGGCTATGGAAGTGACAATTATGACGATGAGGACTATGAGGATGATGGTCTAAGTGAGGAAAAACAATCGATTTTACAAAACATTAAATCTGAAGATGTTGAACCTGAAGAAGGAGAGGAACTTTCTGCCACCCCAAGATTCGAGGATATAGGGGAAAAATCGTATGCAGACTATTTAAAACAATACGATCCCTTACCTAGGAAATACATACATGGAATATATGAGGATGGAAGTAATAAAGAGCACGATAGTAAATATGGGATTAGATTGGACACCGTAACGGAAAAGTTGAAAATTGGTGACTCAACAGTACACATAATTGATAATGATATCATCATTAAAAATAAACGTTATAGGGGAACACCTGGACTGTATGAATTGTTATTTAAAAAATCACCCGCCAACTTTTCAGATGAAGATAAGAAAAATTATCAAAAAATAGTGCTTACTACGAACGCAGCTCGTCGTTATTACCAACCCAACAAACAGATTGAGGGGGTAAATTAAAAATATACAAAACTATAATTGCCCCTGTATTCAGTGGGAGAGGTATATTTAACGAGGTCAACCAAAGCGGTAAGATCGATTATGAGTATTGGGATGATCCGAACGAACTCGTATCGAGATTACGTCTATTATTAGCCTCACAATTTGCAGGTCACACAGGTCACACCAACGAAATAAATTCAATTATCGAGGAATTACGAGAAGCTAATATAATCGCTTAAAGATGACCGACATGAAAAGGCAGGTAATCGAAGAAATCCACAAACCTGCGAGAATTAACTTCAAGAGACGTAGAGTAATCATTAAATCTTTTAAAGATTTATTTCAAGCAGATCTCGTTGATATGATTCAATACTCTCGAGAAAATAGTGGTTTTAAACATATATTGGTGGTAATCAATTGCTTCTCAAAGTATCTTTGGGCCTTACCTTTAAAAAACAAATCTGGTGAAGAAGTCTCAAAAGCGATGGAAAAAATACTTAAAGAACAAACTCCTATAAATCTTCAGACTGATGCTGGTAAGGAATTTTTTAATTCAGATTTTAAAAAACTAATGAAAAAATATAAGGTTAATCACTATAACGTGTATAGTGAGAAAAAAGCGTCGATAGTCGAACGAATGAACAGAACATTGAAAACTTTGATGTGGAAAGAATTTAGTTTACAAGGTAGCTATAAGTGGTTGGAATTGTTACCGAAGCTTGTTGAAAAATACAATCACAGCTTTCATCGTACCATTAAAATGAAACCTGCGGATGTGACCATAAAAGATGAAAAACGCTTACTGAAGACTGCTTATAGTCAAATTAAAATTGTTAATTTAAAACAGCAAAAGTTTCAGCTAGGAGATCACGTTAGAATTTCCAAAGTTCGAGGTGTCTTCGATAAACACTATCAACCAAATTGGTCCACCGAAATTTTTACCATTCGAAAAGTGCAATTAACCAACCCAATTACGTATTTACTAGCAGACGAGAAAAATAAAGAGATATTGGGATCGTTCTACAATGAACAATTACAAAAGGTCAAATATCCCGACGTATATTTAGTTCAAAAGGTCATAAAACGGAAAGGTGATCAAATTTTTGTAAAATGGTTAGGTTTCAAAGATGAGTTTAACAGTTGGATTGATAAAAAGGATCTCGTTTGATAAGGTTGAATAGTTCGACATCGTTCTTCGATTAGTTAACACCTTCATCCTCGTTTACATGCAAAATGAGCATCACAGACTGCAAAAGGTTCATCATTGATATTCAAGGATTTCAATATGGACATAACAGTTTCTTGTGCAAAGAAATCGTTATATTGGACGTCGATAGTGAAGAGTGGATTCATAAATTTATTAAAATGCCCACAATGTTGGATTTGTGCAGTCACACCTTTAAAAAACATATCGAATGGATGACAAAAAATTTACATGGACTCCAGTGGGACGTAGGTTGTTGGGAAAACGATACTCTGGAATATGAAGAAATATCATCGTTCGTTAGAAATTGGGTACCATGTGACGCCACCGTTTTCGTTAAGGGATCACAGAAGAAGGAATGGCTGGAGAAGTTGATATCAAACGAAATCATCGACCTCAAGAACAGTTGTCCAAAATTTGAGGAAATGAAAAAAAATTTTAAATCCTATCATTGTATGTCACATGAAAATAATAATTTAAATTGTAGCTTAGAAAATGCATATTATTTAAAAATTTGGTGTAAGTATTTCAAGGTATAAGACAATAAATAGTTGAATACATTTGTAAGTGTTTCATTTCCTTGTATAGAAGAGTTACAATGAAATAAAACTTTTTATCTTTGATTTTTTTATCTTTTGGTTACTTATCTATATACGGTTCGGGGGTACTTCAGACCACCCGACCACTACCCCCTTCGAACCGGTAGCGGTTCAAAAGCGGTTCCAGACCGGTTCGAAACGGTTCCAGACCGGTTCGCATTCGGTTCGGGCACGTGCTTAACCATCACATCTCTATTTTGTATTATTTCTTTAAATACATACGTAACATATCATTAGCTATGTTGTATCGGTAGCCCAATGCTAACGGCTCGGACTCCCATACGTAGGAGCCCGAGTTCGAGGCACACTCGCGACATAAAAATTTTTTCAAGTACAAAGTGCCAAAAGGGCACTAACAAAAATCGAAAAATTCAGTTTTGCCTTTTTTACGCCCATCTGGCCCAATGCCAAAAGGGCACTATCTGTCAACCCCTAACAAAAGGGGTGGGTGAGTAGGGGTAAGACACCCCTCCACTGGTAGGGGCGTGACACCTGCACACCTGGTTAAGCTTGACAGGTAGTGACACCTGCACGCCAGGTAAATGTCACCACAGGTAAATGTCACCACTGGCACAACTGAGCACCCTCACCTGGCAGCGTGACTCGGCAGAAACACGGCGTATCGCTTATCTTAATTAAAATCTCACCACTAATTAGTGCTTCTTGAAGACTAACTCTGAGTACTCGTCGACTTCCTGCTCAGTTCCGACGGTAAAGGCTTCTAGGTGGTCATTGCCCGTTGTAGCCGTTGATTCGCGTACTCCTTTCGACGGCTCCTGTCTGAGGTCTTCTTCACCTAACGTTTCGACAAACACGCAGTCACGCGATTCTTCTACTCGCCGCGTTCCGGGTATCCAGATGCGGTATCCCCGGCCGTGCAGTGCGTAACCCAACATTACCCCTTTCTTGGCTCTTGCTGACAGTTTGGATGCCCGCTTTTGTTTCGGAATATGTACGAACACGTCGCAGCCGATGGCTCGTAGGTGTCGAACGCTCGGCTTCTTTCCGGTCCATAGTTCGTACGGGGTGCGCTTCTTGTCGTGAGAATTTGTGGTACGATTTCTCACGTACGCCGCCGTGTATGTCAGCTCAGCCCAACAGCCCTTCGGTAGGTCGGATTCGCTAATTTGTGCTCGAACTAAATCAAACAGCGTGCAGTTCAGGCGTTCCGCCACGCCGTTCTGTTGCGGGGTGTATACCATCATAGTTTCGTGACGGATACCTTCGCTTTCGCAGAATTCTTTCCAATTTTTATTGCAGAATTCAAGTCCGTTGTCAGTTCTGATTCGTTTCAGCTGTTTGCTTGTTAGCTTTTCCACTTCGACCTTCCACTTTTTGAACTCACCTAATGCATCCCCTTTCTTCTTCAGGAAACGCACGAAGATGTACCGGCTGGCGTCATTTATGATGGTCAGTAGGTACCGTTTTCCTCCCCACCTTGGTACGTCGACTGGTCCCATCAGGTCGGAATGTACAAGTTCAAGTACCTCAGTCCTTTCCTCTGGTTACCACTGTTGGGATTCTTTGGAAAACTTTTGGCGCGTCGATTTACCTGTCAAACAGCTGCTGCACGCGGATAGGGAGCCCGGCTCGACCTTTAATCCCACAACGGAATCCGCCTTTGATATCTCAAGTATTTTCTCCTTGCTGATATGCATTAAACGACGGTGCCACAAGTCGATGGACTCCGGTTTATCCCCTCCTTGTGTAACCGTGTTCAGCTTGGCGTCGATGAACGGTTTCGCTTTGACGACGTAGAGTTCACTCTGCTTTTCTGCACCAATCAGCAATCGATCGTCCGCATCTTTGATGTAGCCTCTTTCGTGATCGAAGATCACTCTCATCCCGTTTTTCGTGATGTCTCGTACGGAAATGATACCATGAGCAATGTTTAGAACCAACAGGGTGTCTTTCGCCATAAATTCGTCGATATCATAAAAAACTATTGACAAGTTTCGCCCTCACAGTGCCCTTTCCGACGGAGGCTGTCGTACTGCCATCTGCCATGATGACATCGGTAGCTGTCATCTTGTCAATGTCCGAGAAATAACCTTCAAGTGGCGTCATGTGATGAGTGGCCCCCGGAATCGACGATCCAACTATCGCTGTTGATCATCTCCTTCCGCAGTAGGCGCTGATCGTCATCATCCGCGACTTATCGCGGGATTCGTTCGAATTCTTCTTCTCTGGACAAAAACGGGCGATGTGGCCGCTTCCCTGACAGTTGTAACAAACAAGGCTCCCCTTTTGCGTAGGTTTCTTCTTCTCCTGGTCATCCTTCCTGTCGTGTGGCACGTCGTCCGATGACTTTTCGGACTTGTGGGATCTTCGGTTTCCTTGCGGCTTCATCTTCCACCTGGTCAACAGCAACGTTCTCGTTCGGGTTACCGGACTGGTTCTCTCCTTCGTCAGCCATTTTACTACGACGTACACTTAAATTTTATTCTCTCAGAAGTACTATTTCACACACTTTTAGTCCACGCAAGCAATCCCACTTCTGATGTTATCATTAGCTGCCAATTTGGGGTTTCTACCCCTAATTAAACTCAGGAAAACGTATTATTACTTTTACTGACACGACTCTCTTCAATACATGACATTGAGTGTTGACTTGCGCTGTTGACGTATGTACCATGTACGAGGGATGTTGGCATATATATATATATATATATATATATATATATATATATATATATATATATAGAACTTTGTAGTCACGGCTGAATTAGTTAATAAAATTTTTTTATCAATTTTTGAAATATCTTTGTAACGTCTCGGAACAAATAACCTGCCTCTTCCACTCCAATATTGAATTTTTTTCTGGATCTGATGTGTTATATAGTTTTAACAGCAATCTCGTTTTCTTTGCAGTTGATAAAGACAATAAACATTGTCGAAAGCTCCTGTATTAAAGGAATAAGAGTGTTCTTTTAAAAAAGTCCCAAGATAAGGCTGCATCCCCGTTACTATTTAGTTTATATATATATATATATATATATATATACAGACCGTTTCTACAGAGTCGCAGGATGCTATAAACAAAAGAGCGAAAGAGAGGCCATATATTTCTCGTTTGCTAAACAGAGTACGAACTTTTGCGTGTTGCTAGCTGGCGAAACATCACAGTCATCCGCTCCGCACACTGTACCGCACACATCCGAAAGTGTAAAGCGATAGGCGACCACGATACGAGTTGACTTGGACTGCCTGCTCGGCCGGCAACGTTGCGAAACACCCTTCTCTGTCGTACTAACGAACTACCATAAGTTTCTCTTTTGCTCTTGTTGATTTCGGGACACGCGTTTCAACAGAAAAGCTCCGTATATATGTCTTTTCTTGTCATTCTGTTAACGTCTCTTTTTGCTGCCAGGGCTAATTGGACGGGACCTACAGTTTAATGTGGGCTCCGAACCACGGTAATCGAGCACGGTTGTACCCCCTTAAGGCTCTCACCGCAGTTGATCCACTCCGTGCTCTACCGACTCAGGGTGTGTGTATCCTAGTCCCGCCCTCCTACAGGATATCCGATCCTATCCGGCCTGGTTACCGGCGTGAATAGGAACGGGATTTTGGATACATTTTACACACTTCCCGCAACACACAGAACATCCATGGATTACGTGGGATTCGAACCGACGACGACAGTGACCGCCTGATTCAAAGCCAGCGCCTTAAACCACACGACCACCGCCGCCCTATATATATATATATATATATATATATATATATATATATATATATATATATATATGTATATATATATATATATATATAAGAGAAAATTCACGACTTACCCGTCTAAACCCGTTTTGAAACGATAACCACCGACACGTGTTTCTGCTTATTAGCTTCGTCAGGGTGGTATAACCAAGCTCTGAATGATAACGATGTTTGACACTTGGAAAAAAAATATACAACTCAAAAAGAACGTCAAAAATTGACAGCAAAGCACATTTGCGCCTAACATAGGAAAGACTCTCCATTCGAGAGCAGAAATAATAAGCAGAAACACGTGTCGGTGGTTATCGTTTCATAACGGGTTTAGACGGGTAAGTCGGTATATATATATATATATATATATATATATATATATATATATATATATATATATATATATATACAGGGTGGTCGTGATATAACCTTACAAAAAAATAACGGTAATAGGTGACGATGAGTAGAACTCATATACAAAAAAAAAATCTTGTAAAAGTCTTTTCGTTTTCGAGATAAAAATAATTGAAAATTTGTACAAAATTTGCTGTACGCCAATGAGTTAATCAGGATAAAAAATGTGATTTTGGTCGTCTAGTAACGATAATCGGTACCTGTATCAACTATTAAACTGAATGACATTTGTCAAATTCAATAATTTTGAATTTGCGGTAGAAATGAAATTTACAAATCAAGAATATGCGTAAAAAACACTGGTTTCGTTTTGTTATTTATTAAAGCCGATTTATAAACTTAACGTTGCCTTTGCCGTTTAAAGCTGAGATCGTTGTTCTTTGTTGAATATTGTGTTTATCGGCAGATTCTAACCTAAAACCACAATCATGATTATCCGTTAGTGTCTTGACCCATGAAATTTGCTATTTACTTACAAACTGCAAACACAAACGCAAGTGAAGTCTTGAAAAAGACTGATTTTATAGACTTCTTGTACAAAAATTAATATAGGAGAAAAAATACATTGAAAACAAGAAAGGCGACGACATATAAATGACAACTGACATATGCAAACTGACAAGTAAATCACTGGCAAAAGAAAACGTCTATCAAATTTGAAAGCAAATTGTCAATTTATTGTAACTAGGTAACTAACAATTAAATCTTGGTTAAATATGTACGTATTTATTTTTGTGGTCAGTGGCGTCAAATGAATGTGGATAGGGGTTAATTTTTCTTCATCATTTTGGACCTACCAAATATGGGTTTTTTTGAATTATTGGATCCTCCTAATGGCCCAGATTTTTTTTGTAAGGTTATATCACGACCACCCTGTATATATATACAACAAAAGGGTGAAATCACGACTGATCAAGTATAAGGAACACTGTTATAATTGGGGATGCAGTCGGGGTCCGTAAGTGTTTTCAATAAAACTCTTGTTTGTTTGTCGACGTTTCGGAGATGTTTAGCTCCTTCATCAGGACATCTATTTAAAAATTAAATCAATTTCATAAGACATAAACCTAAGTGTTATGATTCGCTTACCAAAATGAGTTAAGACGGCGAAAAAAAGGCTCCCATGTAATTATTAAGGGAATCGATGCGATAACGTAAATAGTAAATACCTAGGTGATATCAACAAAGACGACAGTGACTTCTCGAGGTCTGAAGGTGGTTTCAAGGTTGGATCTCTCTCGGCGATGACCTTTGACATGCCATCGGTCTTCCAAAAATTCGCGGGAAAGAAATTTTCAATAACGAGGGTACGCAACACACATTGCTCCTCTCAGCCGAGACATCTCTCACTTGTCTCCGGCAAAGACGACACAACAGGAGCCCCCAGGTCCCACACTCGATCTCTAATTAAAACAGCGTCTACTTACACTACCGTCCAGCTCTATAGGCTCTCACTACCTCAAAACTGGGCACCAGTGCAAGCAACCTGTGAATGTTAACCCAGCTCGAAATTGGCGTCTAGTCCCCGAACTCACACAATCAATCCAACTGCCACTTGCATTGACGGGAGAGGCAGGAAGTGAACCCCCTTCGGCTAGTTTCAACAACCATCTATCAGATTTAAAGAGGTCACTCTCGTTAAGTTGGGTACGTATAATTCTTCAATACAAGATATGTGAATAACTCGAAATTTTCTTTAAGCAGAACACAAGAGCCGGACACAGGCTAAATTGGTTAATTCACATTTTCAGAACTCATGTCCTCTGCGACATTAAGACTAACTATCGAAGTTTCTTCATTCGTGATTATTCCTGGATTGTTCTTCAATTGTTTATCTAAGGTGAACAGGTAAGTATAAATTAGACTTAAGTTCTTTATGTCAGTTCTACTGTTCATAGCATTCGGTCTTTTACTAATTTCTACCATTTCCAGGAATGTGCGCTTGAAAAAACTTCTTTGCGTTCTCAATATCTCAGGACTACTAAACGCGATCGTGTGGTGTAAGCTGTTAGCATGTGTAACTAGGGCACACGAGGGGACATTTCTACGTATGTCGCTTTTATGTGACACAATCCTTCCTTTTAGGTTCCTTGAAGTTTGTCCCACATATACTTCATTACAATCGTTACATGCTAGTTTATAGACTACATTTGTTCTTTGTAATGTTTCAATTTTATCTTTAGTTTTAGTGAACAAATTGTTAACTAATTTGACGTTCTTTAGAGCTATTTTAACGTTGAGATGTTTAAACACATTGATTAGTTTAGGTGTCAGTAGGTCTACATATGGTAGGGATGCATAGAAGGGTAGATTATCTGCATTAAGCTCTTGACTTTGTCTAACTTGCCTTGAATTGTCATTATTCCGATTCATAGTTGTGGTAGTGAAAAGAATTGTATTTATGGTTCTAATCGGGTAGGAGTTTTCTAGTAGAATGGTCCTCAGCCTCACTAAATCCCCATGCCTATAAGATGGATGAGATAGCTTGTATACTCTATGTTTTAAAGCTTTTTTGGAAAAGAAACGATCACACTTATCTTTCGAATTCAAAAATGCACACTGTCACTGTCACTAGTGTCACTGTCTGGCTCTCATGTCACGACGCGAACGATACCTTCGCGGTGTTGCCACACCACATCGTAGCCATTTTATCGAGATCTACTGATTGGGAAAAAAATGTATTCTTTAAAGAAAAGATTGTTTTGTTACAAATTAAACATAAACACATTAAAAGAATACACCTTATAGTCATTTCATGTAGAAAATTATGTGACATTCTTTAATAAAACTGAATTTTCACACCTTAATATTAGAAGTTTGCTAATTGTTTTCTCGAAAACGGTTGGTTTTAGGACACCTGTTATATAAGGTTTTTTGTTTGTTTTGTTGAATACTATCACCTATTAAAAAAAGGCAGTCAAACCCCTAACACCCTGTATATATGGCAAATTCCAAGCTGAATTTGGATTTTTTTAGATGTAGCCCAAAATGAAGGAAAATGAGCCTTTTGGGCCCCGAAACTCCCCCTAAATTTTTTGGGCCCCAAGTGGAATATAACTAGATCTGGAATATTTTTTTTTGCGGCCTGACGAATAATGGGACCCAGACCCGTCAACAGTGAACCACGTCGGACGAACTTTTTTTTAGCAGTTTCCAAAGGTCTAAAGCATTACAAACAACCTTTGTGTGAAACTTTTTGCATAAAAATGGGTATTTTTACAAGTTATGGATGGTTGAAAATTTTTGGTTTTGGAGCCGAACCAGAAAGCCTTTTTTTTTCTCGGAGCCCTTAGATTTGGCTAACTTCTGGGCTTAAAAGTTTTATATCGAATCCAGCCACGCTCCTGATTTTTTTTTGTCAGAAACGTTGATGTTTTTTTGCGTCCTGACGACTAACGGTGCCCAGTCCTGTCAACACTGAACCATGTCAGATGAACTTTTTTAGCAGTTTCCAAAAAAATAAAGCATTATAAACAACTTCTGTTTGAAACTTTTTTCATAAAAATGGGTATTTTTACAAGTTATGGATTGTTGAAAATTTTTGGTTTTGGAGCCGAACCTGAAAATTTCAATTTTCAATTGTCCATAACTTGAGTTCTAGTCCACTTGGAGCCCTAAAAATTTAGGGGGAGTTTCGGGAGCTCAAAAGGAACATTTTTCTTTATTTTGGGCCACATCTAAAAAAAAATCCAAATTCGACATGGAATATATTTTTTTTCATTTTCAATAAACAATTGAACATATGTTCAATCAACAATTTCATTTATTTGTTAATTCTATCAGGATAAAGTAACTCATACACACAAACATCAAGAAAATCCTTATCATTCAAAGTAAAAAGTGCATTAAAATCTTCGAAAGAATATTTATTCAGTGATAACTACATGTAAATGCTAATTTCGTAATTTCGTACATACTTGGAAATACTACATTTCGTAACATTTTTTTGTTCCAATTAAAGATGTTATCAATGTTATAACATTCGTGTTTATTTTCAGAACAGGTATCAGATTAAGTTAGATTAAGTTTCAGTATTGCTATATTTGGGATTGTAACATATTCACATAGGTATACACATGAAAAGCAGAAATTGTTATTGTACGAAATGAAGTTTATCCTCTGCCGTAGGGGGACAAAGCGTTAGTGTTCAAGAAGAAGTCACCAGAGACCCTAAAACGAAAAGAAAGGAAAATTAAAGGTTATTTGTTGAAGTTAGTAGGCAACTAAGAAGATATAATTAACCTGAGCAATAAAAAGATATAAAATGTTAAAATCAGATAATGAAATTTCAATATACAACCAAAGAGTATTCCTAATATTTTACATTTTCCTTACTGCTCGGTCCTACTAAAATTCAGTTTATATTTGTATCCATACATAAAGACTACACTAGAAGGTTTCAAATTCGCTTCATAATGTTAAATTTTATACCTACAGTGTGATATAGGCAATTGTAACGCGAAGACCTTATGAACTTCATTCATAGCTGATTCTTGGGCTACAAGGTCTTAAAATGCACAAATTAACCATATAAGGATATTTCCTTGTATTGATTTAGGTTACCTACCTCGTACTTGAATCCAATCTTAAACATCTCTTGTTGAATATGACTGCACCATATTCGAATGTGTTTTGAATTCCGACTGTGAATGAATTTTAAATAGTTTGTTTTCAATATGGCAGAAAGTTGGTGAACGCGACACTTTGCAAAGTGAAAATCTTCATTGTCATGTCATTTTATGTAGTTATGTAATTTTTATTTGCAATGAATTTTTATTTGCTTGGGCCAAATATGGTGGACATTTGAAAGACCCGATTTTTATTTAAATAAACATAGGTCTATAGGAACCTCCAAAGGAAAGAATATCCCGCAAATGTGCGCTGCACCGGTACTAACCACCACCACCTCTGGCACTTTCACTTATGTGTATATCTAACAAAGGGGTCATAACCATGTCGATTTGATTTTATGGATTGAATTTTGTCGCAGCTCCTGTCAAATATGACGGATATTTGGCAGTTGTCACATTTATTGGATTAGAGTGGTATACAGAGTATACCATCTCGATGTTAATTTCGAAATATGTCGGTTTGGTTTTTGAATCTAAAAATTGAATATAATTAATAACCATAGACAGTAATGTATAATATGTCGGAAAATTTAAGAAAGACGTGAACTTTGTTATCCTTGTTGCCTGTTTGTTATTAATTTTGAAGTTATCGTATAATTTAATTTTAAACACCTTGCATGCTTAATGCTGACTGTCGCAAATAAGACCATGTTGTTGAATCTTAAATTTAAACTTACATCTCACACAAATCGTTTTCAATGTTGTTAAGTTAAAAGATGGAAGTCGCGACTTCTACTGGATCTGGGTGACATACAGAGCTAACTTGAATAGATTCTTGCCCAAGAAATGTACCGTTTTCGTTTTTAAAATTAACTTTTTATTTAATTCTGAAATGCTTGTGTCCAATATGACAGAAAGTTGGAAGGCATTATATCTGCTTGAATCAATGTGTATGTAAAAAAATTCGTAGCTAATCTTTGCCCACAAAACATACTCTTTCCAATTTTTGATCTTTGAATTTAATTCTCTCGTAGTTTATATTCCATTTGGCGAGTTTTGTAACTTGAGACAACTGGATGAGTGACATACAGAGCCAACTTGATTTAATATTGCAACATGAAATAGATCGTTTCGGTTTTTCCAATCTTAAAATAATGGCAAACAATTAATATTCAACATAACGCAAAGTTGAAGGCGTGGCAGACACCCATAAACGTAGAATGCAAAGCGGATATAGCCAATAAAACCAGTCGTTTTCAGTTTTTAGTCTTGAAGTTGAATTAAAATTGAAACTTGAAACCTCGTGTCGAACGTGACGGATATGAAATCTTAAATTTAATTTTATATTGTGCTTGACACAAATCTTGTTCAATATTTTTGCGCTTTAACATGTCGTTTTTGAATCAGGAATCTTTAATTGGATTTTAATTTCAAACGCCTAATAGCTTATATGGCAGAATATTACAAGGCTACATACATACTCGTTCAACTTTTGGCTATTGAAATCAAATTGCATAATTGCTTTAGTTAATGTAAAATGTCGTTTTTTGTTTTTAAATTTGAAAGTGGAATTTGAGCTGAACAAAGCTTAACCATTCTCTTTGGAGAAAAAAACATAAAGTTTCATGCTGATGAAATCAAACGACAGTAGAAAATCAGCTTCGGACCGATTTTAAACTACTGTTTGATGCATCTTTTACTCAAAATAACACAATTCGAGAGTAAACCACATATTCGTGCGTATCAGTCACGTAAATTTCCCCTTAATCCTAATAACCTATACTTACGATTTGTCAAGTGCGAGCCCTCCCATCACGCTCGACTCCCTCAGCAGGCACAGGTTGAGCTGGTAGTTGGTGTAGCTCCCGCAGGCCTTCGCAACGAACCTGTTCCTGTTGCCGACCGATTCTGCGTATAGGTTGAACACCCTGTTGTGCGAGCACACGCCGGTCAGGTCCAAAGCGCAGCCGGACTGAGTGCTGCCTCCGTTCGGCCAGAAGTCGACGTGCCCGATGGAGTACCTCATACCCAGACCGCCAGAATTGGTGTGAATCACTTGGACGAACTTGGCGTCGGAGGAGTCGAGGCGACCGGACTTGGCCAGGTAGGTGAAGAGGGGACCGGCGGGGTCCAGACCTGGAAAAGATATGAAATGAGTAAATCGGTGGGAGCGGTAAATGCTGCTCAAAGTGAACTGTGAGTGATGGTGAGTATCCTAGTTTAGAAAACGATATGAGAAAGTCGAGAAACCTCCTTCTAATATCGATTGAATTGCCAATAAAAGGTATGATTCAATCGGTGGAAGTATAGTACCAACTAATAATAAACCACTTACAGTAAACATATTTAATTTATGTGAAGGCAAATGTAGATCTTGAAAGGAAATTAAAGACACTGATTCGAACAATATAGCTACAATACTAGCTAGCAAGCAACGCTAGCAACAATAGGTAATAAATATAAGGAATGACAATATGCTGCACGAAGTACACTTAAGTGTTGGTGTCAGGTCCACTATGATAATAAATCAGAGAAGTGAAACGAAGGGCAATAAGTTATTCAGCTAGAAGAAGGGATCCACATCAGAAATGTATATGTATTTCCAATATATAAGTTAATGGGTAATTATTCAGTCTACGTTGGAAATAAATGACGCAACATATGAATAGAATGCGAGGTATTCCAATTCCCAATCCAATAATGGAGAACGTACCAAATGTATAGATAAGACAGATGAAACGCATAGCTGGGAGCCATCTTCCAAGTGAGGTCTAAGCCAATTAACTATTAATTAATAACCGAAGTCTATAAAATTAAAGTGGACAAATCATACGTAGAGAGCTCCAGCGCCTTACTCCTATTAAATAGATTATTGTAGTGACTTGTAAAAGCATATTCAGCTAGAACTCGAAAGGTTCAAGTTGCTAACGGACTAGGATACGTACCGACGATTTGGCCGATCCTTCCGTTACATCTTTTCCCGATGATGCCTGCGACGTGGGCGCCAAGGGAGAATCCTACGAGCGTCACGCGATTTAAGTCCAGACCAAATTTACTCTCGAGCCCCAGTACGACGTTGCTAGCGAGTTCGGCGACCTTTACAACAACATTTGAAATTTTCGCTTAAACCTAGATTGGAGATCTTACCCTTTTGACGTTAGCTTGAGCCGTGACGTAATCCAACCTGGATATTCTGCTCCAGTCGACGACGATTACGTTAACGTCGTGGTTGGCAATGAGCGCCTGCCTGATCTTCCTGTTGATTCCGGAACTGTTGCTGTTAGTCCAACCGTGGATGACGAAGACGGTTTCCCTGCCGTTGTGGAAGTCGGTGTTCCTCAGGTTGTCGATAGTCCCGGACTGGAAATGGACGGACGTCTGGGTCTGGCTGGAGTAATAGTACTTCATGATGGCATCAGTGGCAATCTCATCACCATTGGCGGCCACATTGAGGTAATGCTTGACGATCTCGCCATTGCCGTTCTCGGTGTAGATGAACTCCGGATGGTCTTCTCCGGGAACTGAACAAAATGGGAGAAGTTAGAACGTTATAGTGACGAATTGGGAAAGAGTCTCTTACCTTCGTAGGCGACACAGGCGCCGATCAAGACGAGTGCTAACAACGATTGCGGAGCTTTCATTTTCACGGAATGATACAATATTAAAATTCGACTTATTTATATACAGTTTTCAAGTAGTTATACATAATATCCATAGTGATAAAAGTATCGATAAAATCTAAAAGGTATTAACTGGAAAAAAACAAACTTAAATGAATCTGAGTCGTCAAAATCATTGAATCATATATATTATCATTTTTTTTTACATGTGTTACCAACTGATCATCGGCATAAATATTCCGATTATACACTTTGCATTGCCAACTATCTCACCTATGTAACTGGAAGAGTGAACTGAGTTTAGAATCTCAGTGAGGTTAATCTATGAGGTACATACAAAAGCAAAAAAAAGTTTTGAACAGTTCTAACATAGTTGTAAGTTTCCTGAAAAGAATTGAAACAGTTACGCTAATTAAGGGGAAAAAATATAATCCAATTTTTGAATACAAACTTCACTCGGCTTGTTTTTTAATTGCATCAAAGCTGGACAATTATTACAGCATTTGGATGAATTCTACAATTTTCTAATATGTATGAACAAAATTTTTTAATTAGAGAACGCTAACGACGAAAACGCAATTAGAACTAAAAAATATTTAACTAAATCAAATAAGTTCGGGGGAGCTCCTTGCTCTGAAAATAATTCTAACATTCTCTAACGAAAATAACCTCATTTGTTTCTATTCCCCAGAAATAATTAATAACGTATCAGGTGTAGATAATGTGAGTAGAGATTAAAAAATGTTTCGTTTAGCTTTTTTCATCTATTAACTCATGCTTTATTGAAATCACTATTATTTATATCTGCGGGCTCGATTATTTATAGATTTATTGATAGTCAAGATATTTGTTATTTGATTTCGCGCCGACAATTATTCATATCGACATTATAGACCGTGGGCCCATGACACCAAAAGTGTCGATAATCTATGTTTGTATGCCCTTTTAGGGACCTACTCAGACAGCCCGGGAAACCGGGAAAAAGTAACTCCGAGCGTCTGTGACCAGTCCTCGCACCTGTTATGACCTCCACTTCTTGTTGATGCTGACATAAATCAAGATGCCCTCTCCGGAATCTTATGCAAATGTCGGAATTATGGTTAATGGTTCGAAAGTCGAAAGAGTCGTTCCACCAAGGGGCATACCTTCCTCGATCATCGTCTATCACCAGTGTCTGTCACCGTTTGGCGATAAGGAATTTAGGGAACATATTCATCAATTAGGGATTAATAACCATTAAATAGAGAACTAGAGCAACTTGTTATTAAAAACATCTTAGGTGAAAATTCTACTTGCAAATTAAGTAATCAAATATTAATTAGAGCAACTTAGTCAGGGAAATAATTTAGTGTGCTGCTGATTAAGTAATCAATTACTAAGTAATTAGTAACTGTTAAAGAGGGTATTAAAACAAATGAGTAGCTTAGGTGAACAAAAAAGCGCGGATCAAAGTGGTAAGGTCAAAATCTTACGACAATAATCAGTCGCGTAAGCATACTACCAGTCCTCGCAATATGATAATAAACGAGCTCGGTGAGGCCAAGCACACCGCTAGGTCAGGAAAATATATAATATATCTAGGAAGCCAAAAGTTAACAAAAAACTAATGTACAATTTAACCAATGTAATCTGAAGATGTATAAAAGCTTGTTAATTTTTGGTGATAAATCAGTATACCGAGTATGCTCAAAACAACAGTGTGTTGTGGTCTTGCCCAACTTCAACCTAACCTACAAGCTCTCACGTTACGCCCTGAGCGCTCTACGAGATCTTCAAGCTACGACAACTCCTAACTTCAAGAACTTCATTCCCGGATCTGCACGTCACGCCCTCAAATCCAACCCGGAAAGCACGTTAAGCTCTTTCTCCATACTTTGAGAACTTCAACTCCAACAACTTCTTGGACACATTCTTCCCAAAAATTTACCACCAAATCACATTCCTATACTGCAACCAGGACGGGATCCAAATAGTACTACGTTGAATACTACTTACTCTGCTAGGTTCTATACATTCTTCCCTAAGGGGGACCACATAGCACTACGATGCAATGATGGGCAGTCACTGCGAGCGCAGGCAAGAATCTCTTTTGAATACAGTTTATTCATATTGCATACCTGAACCCACGATTTTTCTCCTTGAACTACACCCTCTTCTATAGTCCGGCATGTAGTGTATAGCACATAAATGAGGGGTGTATGAATGTACATAGGGAATAATGGGAATAACAGTGCAAGAAAATCTCGAATGAGCAATGAAATTCTAGACCTGATGGAAGCTGGATTCAGTTAATTTCAATTTTAATATTTCCACAGAAGAGTGAAGAAATAAAAAGAAGTCACAGAGGAATGAACAACCTAATAAGACAACTAAAAGGGGTACTAAAGAAAAATTCATGTATAAGTGATATTCTAGCCAGGAGCTAGAATAACTCCAAAAAAGACACGACCAGTTCGATACACATAAAACAATTAAAGAAGTCAGAGGAGTACAGAGAAAATTACTGAAGACCAACTTTTTCTATAATTACTAACGAAACTAATAATAATAATAATAATAATAATAATAATAATAATAATGCAAGAGAATCTGAATGCTTGGCAAGAACAGCCCCTCCATGGAAGATACCCCAAATTGTTACACCTAGAGAATGTTGACAAGAACGCTTCTCTACGATGGCTCCACGAAAGTCAGCTGTACCCGGAAACGGAAGGATTCTTAATGGCCATTCAAGACCGAGTAGTAAGAACAAGGAACTACGAAAAACACTGCCTGAAGCTAAATGTCATTGACAAATGTCGGAAGTGTGGGGCCTCAGGTGAAACAATTGAGCATATAATGGCGGGATGCCCCATGCTAGCAGTAAGTGCATATTTAGGGCGGCATAACCAACTCGCCAAAATAATCCATCAACAACTGGCAATCAAGCACAACCTTCTTGATGCTCCACCCCCACCGTACTATAAATACGACCCCTCTCCAGTCTTGGAAACGAACGACCATCTGTTATACTGGGACAGAGTTACAACAACTGATCGGAGTGTGGATTACAACACACCGGATATCATACTGATAAACAAGAGAGAACAAACTGGAATCGTCCTTGATAGGTATAGCAGTACCGTTGTCGCACAATGTAAAAAAAAACTGAGGGTGAAAAAGCAACGAAGTACGAAAACCTGGCATATGATCTCAAAGCTCAATGGAAACTCCGCAGTATCGCTATCATTCCATTTGTTATATCAGCTGAAGGTATAATCAGTAAAAATTTCCTTGCAAATCTAGACAAGATTGGACTTCCCAATAACATTGTAAATCTAGGGCAACGCGCAGTATTGTTACAAACGTGCCATATAGTCCGAAAGTTTCTAGGCTAGTTGAGAGGAGTTGAATTACTTTCTCAGCTAGATAGATGACAAAGTTAATAACCGCACCAACTTGTATGTTGAGAAATGGGACAAAAATAATAATAATAATAATAATAAATGTAGAAGAAATAAAAGAGAAATGGCTAAGTTATCTGCGTAAACTGCTTGACGAAGGAAAAGAAGAAGCTGAACTAAAATGGGGTAACGCACCAACCTTAGAATCAAACGTAAATATAACAATAAAATAAAATAATATAATAAATTGAATTAGATGCGAATGGCCAGGCATCAGGCCAGGATATCAGGCCAGGAGAACGTGAAAACGCTGAAATTACTGGTCCAAGAAAATGTAATACTATTTACCAACGTAACTAATAAAATCTAGAGCACAGGAACTTTTCGCGACAATTGGCTCAAATCAGTTTTCATAAGACCAATTCCTAAAAAAGTGTTAACAAAAAAAACGCTCTGATATTAGTATAACTAGTTTGATGAGCCATACTAAATATTTTCGTAAAAACCATATATCTACGTATCTACTTAAATTGTGAACAAACCATATACTTAAAACAATTTGTAGTTAGATAAGGCTTCGTCACAGGAGGCGCTTTTCAAACACAATATTACCTAAAAAATCTAGAGATCAAAGTAAAGATGTTTATATTTTTTTACTGAACCTATGGATAGAAATAGGCATTCGATCGCATAAGGCATACAACTACTCCAACTCTCAAAACATTATATTGGTATACACGGGATGTGATCTACCATATACTACCTCAATACTTGATACTAGATATCGTTTTGTGAAAATATACATATATAACATTCTCTTGTATCACTGTAGTTCTTCATCAATAACTTGTTATGAAACATTTAAGTTGACATTTTCAGTAAAATGCCCAAGAAAATAAATGGGTCCAACATTTCTAATTTATTGTTCTTGCCCAAATATTAACAAAAAATCTCCTTTGGTGATCATATTCACGAATAGCATGTGAGTTTTCTTTAACCCAATAGTGACTGTAGTTGTCATTGATCATACCATCTTCCTTAAACATTCTCTTATAATTGTACTGTGTAACATCTAGATTGGAAGAAACGATTCAGTTTGGATGGAAGATGTTGATCCAACCTACGAAATACATTCCCACTGGGATGTCTTCGATCTGGAAATCGAGGACGATATTCCTGATATGCCGTAGGCATTTCCATTGCAGAAGTCACAAACCAGCTACATATGCCCATACATACATACATACATACCCATTACAAATTATATCCATTGTAATTAATTAATTAACAAATAATACAGAAATACAAAGGTTATCAAACACGAACGAAACAAATACAAGAGAAAACCTCAAAACTCAGAGGAACTCTATAAGTAATTACGAAAATAGGTGGGAGTAACAAACAAGTCAAGTCAAATTCATTCTGTTTTAATGTGTCAGGATTTGAGACGACAAAATAAAATTCATTCATTCTTCTTAATTCTTGCTATTTATTCTTTTCTAATTCATAAATTCATTCAGTACATTATACCTAAAAAAGAATAATTTGAAAGAAACTATATTACAGAAGATTTGCAATGATGTTTAAAGAAACTACTATTAAGTAATTAAAATATCCGAATTATAAAATTGACCATATATCCAAGATTTACTCTTCTTCAAATGCGTTTATCCGACCCTGATGCAATGTATATAGAGGTGGTGGTTTAATTCAGGTAACCTTTGGGATTGGTGAAATGTCACACTGTCAGATGCGATAAACAATTTGGATTGAAATAGTGCACGTTTACTTTATAAAAAGTGTGTGAAATCATGCATACATTGCGTGAAATTGAGAATTTGTGTTATATTCCTTCATATAATACTTTATTTGATCCTAATCATATTCTTAAAAGTAGTGTAGTTATGTCATTAATTATAATTTCCTAAACGTTTTGTCGTAATTGCGTAAAATATTTTTTACGATATTAACTTTTGTTTTAATATTTATTTCAAGTAAGACAAACGGCATACGTCGAACTGCTACGAGAGCGGGAGTAATATTAAATACTCGCACGAAGGGATTTAGAGCCATCCTACACACGCGAATGATATATGTATAACGTCATTTTTAATATAGTCAAAAATGTAACATAAACTGTTAGTATTAGGCGGGTGATATATGAAATAGCAATATTAGAAAAGCAATATCCAAGCATCAATACGCATACTTTTTCGTATTTACCATTCACACTGTACTGGATATTAAAAGCAATAAATCTGAACTTTTGATGCTCTCGCGTTCTTTCTCTCCGTCGCGCCGTTATTTTTTACATTCTCTATGAAAGTTTAAATCTAGATCGAATAATCTTAGCCGAGGACCGTAAAACAATCGCTCTCCCAAGGAAAACAACTTTCCTCGAACTCCCATCAGCGATACAGTATATATATTTATTTATGTTTTCTAGAGACAGCACAATAATCGATTATAACTTTTATTCTGCTACCATGAAAGTTTCGACACGGAATTGTTCTTTTATTTATTACCCTGTAATCTTTTCTAAAGCAACTCTACCGCCCTTTTAATAGTTTTTCTTCTCCATCCGGACCGCCACCGACTGAGCTCTTGTACACTGGATTATATGATGTATCCATTATTTTGTTTCTAACTTTTGATATCGCGGTTATCTTCCACAAAAGTCTCTGCGATCGTCCGAAAACAAATATTAACATTAGGAGACTTCCGTTTGATATTTTATCGAAAATTTTATAAGTTCAAAAGGTCCTGGAGTAATTGCATAAGGAGAAAAGTCCATTACATTATTTCAAATCAAGTGTGCAAGTGCTCAAAACAATAAAGAAAATTAAAATTTTATGGTATCAACACCAAGTAATCGTTTCTTGAATGTATTCAATATTTCACAATAATTCGATTTTATCAGTTGTTTTAGTTCACCACAGCTTCATACTTAACCAATATTTTTATAACTTGATCTTGCTGTAACATCTGTGGTTGCCTAAATAAATTAGATAATGTAAATATGAGTTACTTTGTAGTCCTTACATCTGTCAGCACTATGAGTATCCTTATTTCCAAAAGTTAACTGACGTGTTTATGTATGCTAATGAACTGACCTTGAAAAATATGCACCAAAAAGTGTCAAAATTAATAGGCAATAGGCAAAAGTGAATTATAAAAAAAAATATATTGCATAAAACAGTGATAAATTCACTAAAACGGTGTACATTAAGAATTATAAATAAAATCTTTCGATAGAGTTTTTTATTAGTGATACGAACAGCACATCAGCCGTTTTGAGATATTTTATTTTAGGTACTAGTAGGAGAGCCATCCGGATAGGCATCCGGAACGCTGTTGACCTGTTCAGGGTTGCAGAAGATAGAGACGCGCTCTCTGCAGTAATCGCTAGCGTTCGGGCGACCGGACATGGCACATAAAGAAGAAGGAGAGCCAGTTTGGAGGTAAGTAGTGTGATTAATGACAATACAAAATTATGCGGAACGAAATGCTCGAAACTGTAAGGAACTGTTAATGTGAACGAAACTGCAAAATCTTTTTTCAGTTTGTGGAGAGTTCTAAACTTATTATTAACAACATAGTCGATCCAATTAAAGTTAATCTTAATACCAGGAAAGAAATTGGAAATAGTATTTTTAAGTGAAATAAAAATTTTAATATACATCAAAATATTGAAAGACTAAATCATAATTTACTTGAGAAAGAGTATTTCTGTATGAGTAGATATCCACATTAGATCAATCTTCGCCAACCAATTTATTAAAAATATGAGCGACCGGTTTCGACGTACCTACTAAAAGTCAACTTCAGACTCGCAAAATCGATGTTGTAGGGCACCGGTTAAGCAACATATGAGACGTCACAAATTCAAACTAAGAGGACAGACAGTTAAAAAACATTCCACATGTGATGCGAATTCCACATCACATTCAGGAAGGTTCTAGAAGACCGAAGGTTGTCCAGTGTCTCAAAGGTGGCCATGGTAGTTAAACCAAAAGAAAACACCAAGTCTTCACCACCAATTTATTTTCAAAAGAGCGACCGGTTTCGACTATGTAGTCGTCATCATGAGGCTCGTAATAACAAAACATTTTAGGGCTCCCGCTGAAAAATATGTGTGACGTCACAGATAAAACAGACAAAACAGTTAAAAATTAAAATTTCTTCACACATCGAACAGGACAACATATGAGACATGGAAACAGCCCTAATAGTAATAACGTCCTCATCGCTCTAGGCGGTTACTACGTGGTAGTACTAACGTGTGTTGTGAAGGTTCTAGAAGGTCAGCGTTAGTCCTATCCCATATGTGAAAGGATATTTGCAGGGCAACCTTTAATGATGAGGACGTTAAACCCCCCCCCTTCCCCCTCCATATTAGGGCTTTCTCCGTATAATTTTAATTGATGTCAGTGTTTCGACGTGTGATAGTTTTAATTGTTAAAATTATTCTTGAAAATATTGATGGCAAAAGCAAACTCATTGATAGTGACAGTGAAGACGTAGATAATACTTAAAATTAGTTGTAGGAAAGACAAAGATAGTGCCTTAAAAAAACATAATCATCATCATAAACCAGCCTGAAGTGTCCACTGCTGAATGTAGGCTTCCGTAAAATCTGTCCACCCTTCTCGGTCGTGTGCCAATTTGGATCCAGTTTTCTTTAAATCTCTTCAAATGGTCTGACCATCTTGTCGGAGGTCTGCCCCTCCTTCTGAGAGCATCCTGTCTTGGCCGCCATTCCCCAGTCCCATTTAAGTTTCTTAAGCAAATATGCAGCATATGTTATTATTGTATGCTATTTTATTACGGTATTGGGTATCTTGTCTCTTAGAGATATAGCTAGCATTGATATTTCCATAGTTCTCTGGGCTAGTACATCGATTTTTTGTACGAACATTTTCGTCAGTGTAAGTGTCTAAATATACCCTAAAATTTTTCGCTCAAATAAAGTTAAAAAAGCAACAGCAATCAAAATTCCTACTAATAAAATTAAATTTGTTAACAAAAACAAAATTAAATCCCTAAAAATCAAGTGGTTCAGTTAAAACTTATCCTGGGGCGGACATTGAATCAGATCATATACCTCTAGTAGGAAATATAATAGTGATTTTGAAGAAAATTAAGAAGAAAATGATTCATCAATATGACGTGAAGGCTTTACAGCAACCTCTAATAAAACAAAAAGCAAGCGACTACGTAAACGAAAAGGTAAAACAATTGAAAGAGGTGAATTGCATGCAGGAGGAAATTAACGAATTCACAAATATAATAGAGTCGACAAAGAAAGAATTTTTAAAGGAAGAAAAACAAACCAAAAAGAAAACTTGGATGACCAGTGAAATTTTAAACCTAATGGAAAAAAGAAGAACATTCAAAGAGAAGGAAAAAGAGTACAAGAAGATCCAGTCACAGATTAGGAAAAAGATTAGGGAAGCAAAAGAAAAAGAAGCAGCAGAGAAATGCGCTGAAATAGAAATATTGCAAGCCAGACACGACAGCTTCAACCTACACAAAAAAATAAAAGAGGCAACTGGAACCTTGAGAAAGCGACAAGGTATGAAGATCGTAGACAAAATGGAAAAATTATCATTGACAAAGATAACCTGAAAAACGTTTGGAAGTCATACATAAAAAAGCTTTTTGAAGATCAAAGACCGGAAACCACGTACTCATTATCGGAAGAAGCTACAGGCCCACCCATACTAATCCACGAGGTTGAAATAGCAATAAAGCAAATGAAAACCAAAAAAACAGCGGGACCAGACAACATAGAGGCGGAATTTCTAAAGCTGCTCGATGATGAAGGAATAGCCTGGATTACCGACATCTTCAACAGAATCTATAATTCTGGAAATTTCCCAGAAAAATGGCAGCAATCAGAATTCATAGCAATACCAAAAAAATCTGGAGCAAAAAAGTGCGAGGAATATTGGACCATAAGCCTGATGAGTCATATGCTGAAATTATTTCTTAAGATCATTCACAAAAGAATTTACAACAAATGCGAAGAACACATATCCCAAAATCAATTTGGTTTTATCAATGACGTCGGAACCAGAGAGGCACTCGTTGGAGTTCAAGTCCTAATCCAGAGATGCAGAGACGTCAACTGCGACTTATACGCATGTCTTATCGACTATGAAAAGGCATTTGATCGCGTTCAACATCATAAAATGATCAATATCCTGGAAGAGACTGGCCTAGACGATAAAGATATCCGAATAGTTTCAAATCTCTATTGGAATCAGACAGCATGCGTCAGACTTGATGGAGATCGAACAGACCAGGTGAAAATACAACGGGGGGTCAGACAGGGATGTGTCCTTTCGCCGCTATTATTCAATTTATATTCCGAAAGATTTTTTAACGAAGCACTTAACGGCGTAGAAGAGGGTATCCTTCTAAAAGGAGTCAGACTGAATAATATTCGGTACGCCGACGATACCATGGTGATAGCAGATAGCTTGGAAGCATTGCAAAGTTTAATGAACCATATCACGCGGTATAGTCAACAATATGGTCTTAATATCAACGTAAAAGAACAAAACAAATGATCATCAGCAAAAGAGATATAAATGGAGCTCACCTATATATCAACGGAACTCGAATTGAACGTGTTCAACAATGTTGCTACCTTGGAACCATCATAAACGAAAAATGGGACAGTGCACAAGAGGTAAAATGTCGTATAGGAAAGGCCAGGACAGTTTTTAACAAAATGAGTGCCATCTTCAAAAGTCACAACATATCCGTAGAAACGAAAATAAGGCACTTAAGATGCTATGTTTTTTCTGTTTTATTGTATGGAGTAGAATCCTGGACATTCACAGAAGCCACCACTAAAAAAGTGGAAGCATTTGAGATGTGGCTGTATAGGAGAATGCTCCGAATACCATGGACTGCTCACGTTACAAATATAGAAGTGTTAAAGAGAATGAAAAAAGATCTAGAAATCATGTACATCATTAAAAAAAGAAAACTAAAATACCTAGGGCATGTTATGAGGAATAAGGATCGATACTCCCTACTGCAAACCATAATACAGGGAAAGATACTGGGTAGGAGAGGACCCGGAAGAAGAGGAATCTCATGGTTGAGGAATTTACGGACTTGGTTTGGGAAAACCTCACCAGAACTGTTTCGAGCGTGTACAAACAAAGTTATAATTGCCAACATGATTGCCAACATCCGAAACGGATAGGTACCCTAAGAAGAAGAAGTGTCTCTGTGCCATATGTAAGTACTGGCATAACTTCCTCTTTAAGCAAATTGGTAGATCTGATTTCAACACATATCTCGGTTCGCCAAATGTTGCCTATGTTAGTCCTACTCTTCTCTGGATCTCGTGTGTCTGAGTGTCGCGGCCAATTGCTATTTCATGCCTCAGATATTTATATGAATATACTTGTTCTATATTTGCCCCGTCCACCGAGACAGTTCCGCTGATAACTAGATTGGACACTAGTTTTATTTTTGAATAATTTATGCGTAATATAATTTGATCTAACGCCTGTTTAAGTGTTTCTAACATATTTTGTGCTTCGTCTACTTGGTAGCCTTAAAAAATGTTATTTAGAATACTCCGAAAAATAACGAAACTTTTATATTAGGTACGTTTAGTCAATATCTCACAGTACAATTTATCTAAAAGTGGGAGTAACGACTACAATGTTAACACATTGATAACAAAATTGTACTAATTCTTAATACTTGATTTCAAAATTGACGAAACATAGTATTAATTTTTTACTACCATTTTTTGTTTTGTGTTAAAAAATTGTAATTATATGAAACATTCTTTGATTTATTTGAGTTGTTTTTTACCGTCTAACTTTATCTTGAGGCACATTGCTAAATGTGTCCAAAATATTATATATATTTTCTATTGGTATGGAGGTTAAAAGGACAACTAAAAGCTACATATCATTGCTAACTATTTGTTGGTGTCGTACCGTGAAGGCCAGCAATCTGAATTTCCCTATAAATTGATGGAGAAAGGTGGAAAACATCCCTGTACACTTGCATCACGGAACTCATGACGAATGGTTCAGATCAGTCGGCATTGAGTAGGTGTCCATCTTAATGAGTATATTAATGATGTAGAGTGGTTTAAAAATGTACATGCAATATTGTCGCGATACGGCCCCAATTAGGGCAACTAGGTCACCATCTAAGCTAAATCAGCACGGAGGTGACCTAGACACAAGAACAATACGTGACTCGCGGACAGGCACTGGAGCACGCTCATAAACATCTCTTGAGTATTTATACGGATCGATCAAATCGATCAGGGAATCAGTCTTACAGCACCCCGTCACGCTGCCAGTCCGAGAGACCGCCCTGTTCGCCATGTCGCACATTGGGGCAGCCTCGTACCTGCTACCCTTCTACAAATTCACGTAAGCAACCACCTCTCTCATTTTATTTTATATTTATCATTTTTGCCCTTTTTTAATGCTATCTCCCCTAGATGTTTTGTACCTAATAAACTATGATTAGTGTTACCCTGTCTATTGCATTGTCTCTACCTGACTACACCCCCAACCAGAGCACCCACTTTAGGCCCTAGGCCTTTAGGCGTGTGACAATATTAAAAGTGTCAGTCATGTATATGCGCTCAGTTTTTGCTAGCATCAAAGGTTTGCCTTAGCAGGACATGACCAAAATCACAAAACAATTTGTTTGGTGTAATCAGAAATAGATCGCCAGTTGTTATGGTACTCTTGTAGTCATATCCTGTAGAGTTTTTGGCTGTGTGGATTCAATATTTTCTGACTATTTTGACTTCTAGCCATTAGTTTTAAGCTAATGTTAACATGTGCGATCGTCAAGAGGTCGAATGTAAATGCTGTACAACAAAATATTGTTGAAAATTTGTAAATTTAATGTACTATCCATTCAAAAAATTATCCATTTAAATAATTGTTCCATCGAATTCTCCCATTCTCCCAAACAGAAAAATTGTTATTTGATTCTATTTGCAAGAACGAAACAACTAGATAAATAGTTATACCGACATTGCAAAATCAATTAAGGATATTAACAGTTTCGAAACATGTTACCGACAAGGAAAAAAATTCAAAGACAAGTCCCCGTGTCCCCGACCGCCTCATAGACCCCGGAAGGTGGGAAACTCGTGCTATTTATGTTGTCCCGGAGTGTACAGAAGGCCCTGATTGATGTTCATTTCAATTGTTTGACTTAATCCATAGCCACCTGTTATTCGCAGTGTTTGGGAGTCGCATACTCCGATGCACCTCAAAGGACGAATTCGGAAGGATAATTTGCTAATTATGGCGGAATGAGGGCGGGCGGAGAGATCGCGAAGAGGGAGAGGGAGTGTAAAAAACGTCACTATTCCAGATCCGTACACGGAAGTTGAGAGAGTTCGGAAGTTTCCTCAGAACTTTATGGAAAAGGAAGTTGTGTCTAGTAAGAATTGAAGGACTGCTGCCATTTCGAGTTTTGAGGAGACGTTCCGATTCTTTTGTGGCGGTTGGTGCGGTAACGTATGAATGCAAGCCGGATGTATGAATGTACCCGAAATTATCTTAGCGCGATATCACTTAATTAATCAAATAAATAGTAATCTGAGTTAGTCGTGTTCCTGCGAACACAATTGGCTGAGCACCAAATTCAAACAATATCCGCAAGTTTGGGGAAGCGGTTCAGACATTATTTCGATTCTATTAAATTCTATTAAGACTGGATTTATACATATATATACACGTACGTATGTATATGTTGAACACATACAGTTTGCAAGTTGCCGTAGATGCTCGAAGGATGTTAAATTGTTGTGTTTACTGGTAACAAACCGCTTTTGCGCTTCCTGCCGCCTCCGCACCCTCCATTCCCACCCCCGAAGGATTATTTCGCTTAAATTGTGTGTGTGTGTGTGTGTGTGTGTGTGTGTGTGTGTGTGTGTGTGTGTGTGTGTGTGTGTGTGTGTGTGTGTGTGTGTGTGTGTGTGTGAGTGTGTGTGTGTCTGTGTGAAAGAGAGAGAGAGAGAGAGAGAGAGAGAGAGAGAGAGAGAGAGAGAGAGAGAGGGTGTATGTGTCTGTGCATCTGTACAGTCTTCCAGAACACAAGGAGTTACAGATAACTAAGTTCGGTTCGCACTTCGGGAAAATACATAACTATTCCGCGCGGCGAACGGTGCAATTGCATCCCTATCGATTCCTTTCCAGAATTAGAGTTTAACGCATCCTGACAGTTAACTAGGATTGGTACTTGTTTTTAAACCATTTTGCAATTTTCATCTTGTAATAGAAAAAGTAATGTTGCATAGATGAGATTTGTTAGAGTTCAAAAACTAGTGTTGTATCAGAATTCAGCTGATTAAGGGAGTGAAGAAGAGTACACTTATATAGCGCATAAAAAATGTACTTTTGGTAGAAGTTTTAAACTCGTCTTCTTCTTCCGAAGTGCCTTATATTCTGTAGTAATTAGCTCAGATGGTTTTTCGTCAGGATGTTCATTTCGAAACAACCCCTTTTCCATATATTTTGCTTTAGAATTTAGAAACTGGAACTGGAATAGCTGACATTTTTCGTCCGTTACACCCCTAATAATGAGGCCGAAGTATGCCATTTCCTTATTTCTGTTTCCTATGCCTATTTTAACTGTTAGAAGAACCCCATTCTCTCACCTCAATCTTTATAAAACGGAAGTATTGGTCACTTGGTATGTCCCTGAGATTCGTAGCAACCGTCGGTAGCACCAAAACTGGAATGCTTCAAGGTCTCTGGTTATATCTTCGTTCAAACTCCAAGCTTTTACTCAATAATAGAGTCGAGAATACGTAACACCCGTGGAGTCGCATTTTGGTTTCTATTTAAATACCCAGGTTATGTAGGACATCTTTTAGTTTGATGGGTTTTTGCTTTTCCTCCTGCTTTTTATTTATTTATTTATTTATTCTAATCTCCATTTAGTTGGCATTCGGAATTACTGATGTTTTCCACTTGTTGCTGATTCTTAGCTTCCACGTAGAGGGTTGTGTCGTTATGTTATTTGCTGGTAATGATGATTTTGGTTTCCTTAGTGTTCAGTTCTAAACCACTGTTTTTACTGGTTTCGGCGGTTGGATCAATTAAGGTTTGTATGACTATCGGATTCGTTGCGAGTAGTCTGTACTGCACATTTGATGTTACTTATTTTTACGCTATTCACCGTTAGTCCTATGTCCAGGTTACGTAATACGCATCTGAAAAGTCTTTCAGAGTATACATTGGAAAGCACCAGTGAAAGGACACATCCTTGTCCAACTGCTTCCTGTATTTCAGTTTGTTCCAAACCATTTTCGGTGCGAATTATTGCCATTTGCTGAAAGCACACATTGATAATTGTTCTTCTTTCTGCTTCTTCATTTCCAATTTATTTTAGGATCTGTATGAGTTGTTATGTTCAACTTTGTCGACAGTTCTGGTGAAGTCTACAGATCATAACTACACGTCGCCATTTATATCTCCTGCTCTTTCTATCAGGTCCTGGTCGCAATAAAGTGCCTCCCTTGTCCTGAAACCGTTTATGAATCCAAATTGTGTGTTACCGCTCTGTTCATCTAAATTGGTGTGTATCTTTTAGTGTATCACTTTTATAAACACTGTCGCAAGTTGGCTCCTTCTTCTTCTTCTTAGTACGCCGTCTCCGCATGGAGGTTGACGATCCAAATGGCTATCATTTTGCGGGAACCGTACCTCTGAACATTTTTATGGATGACCCTCCAAGCCATCTGTATAGATCTTTTAACCATGAGCTCTGTCTTCGACCGACAGACGTTCTTCCTTCTATCTTTCCCTCGATTATCGGCGGAGCATATCATATGATATGAATTATGGGGGAAAACGTTCCGGCGTGGGAGTGCCCACTGTACCACGCTAAAGCAATTTGAAACCGGGAGGCGCCCGGTTCCCGGAGTCGGCATACTTTCGGCCGGGGCTATCCCCCCGACCATACACCCCTCGGACTACACCGCTCCGCCTCAAAGTTTCTTATACTTTTTCGGACACTAAAACCTTTCTGGTATTTAATATTTCTTATAAAACAAAAGTGGCATCATTATATCTAAGGCGTCACTTTTCAATAATTCCTAAAGCTAAGAAAATCAAAATCGATAAACGACTACGTACAAAAGAGTTAGGGTAGTATATACACTTTAAAACCTTGAAAAATGGATTAACCTTGAAACGGATTTATTTTAAATGCCATAATTGTAATCAGCGCATCAAATTTAGTACGAGGCCTGAAATTAGCTTTACTATTGCAATTAGTTTTGTAAATAATAACAAAATTGATTATTTGTCTAAAAGTGTAACGTCGTATATTTCAGAACTGGGGCGTTTTCGGGTACATGTTCATTAGGTGTATTATGCGTTCTTTAGCGCCATACTATCTCCTTTAAAGTTTGTGACACTTTTTTTAATAGGCTCCATACGACATCCGGAAGACTTTCTTGGCATTGCGTTATTGCTATGAAAATAACTACTATATGAAATCGAGGATTACTGAAATAATACCGATTGAAAGATTTGTTTAAAAAATATTTATTCTGACATATTACTCTCTATTTAGAATAAACAAAAATATTTTTCATTCTTAGAAAATCTATTAATTCTTTTATCGCAACAAATACATTACAAAACACTTTCGTTGTGGATAATGTAAAATACTTTCATAAACATTTTTGCAAATCAAACAGATCCAGTCCACACAATCTATCGAGTTGTTATTAAGTGTTATTAAATTTTATCGAACTTTGTAGTGTTATGTAAAATTTATAGATCGTAAATAAAGCATCAAAGACGTTATCAAAATTGTTTCGATTATAGCTTGTCAATAATCATGACATGTCAGAATGATTAATGACACTGTGGCGTTTTCATATTTTGCTTTACATGTCGATGATCCTGGAAAACATGGCTTATCTTGGCAGATTTAATAAAGAGTATATTTCCGATCCCTAAACATGTGATTTTAATATCAGCACGTGCCAATGGAGTGGGCTGGGCTGTTAAGTAAATTTTTTAAAATTGAATCGAGTAATTTACCCGCGACTTTATTTTAACTTACATAGCACTTCCAGCAATCTTATCGTTTCTATTTAATCTAAATCGATTCAATATTGGCACGCGCTCATCAAAGGCACTGAGAGCAGGTAGGTACTTTAAGTGTCAATCAAACCTCATATCGATAGAAATTAAATTTGGGGTATTTTTGAAAAATTAAACGTCTCGATTTCGCAAATCCATACATGTCAACCCCCAAACGGTTTCGCCATGATCGAAGCGCTTAATGACAAGGGATAAATATACATGGTATGTACAGTCTGCAAACGTCATCAGTCACGGGGTTAGCTGTGGTCGGATATCGGGGGGTCGGGGCGGGGGGTAGGGGTAAGTTTTAGGAATATCAATAACAAAGTGAATGTGCAGGGTGGCGAAGCCTTTATGACGTATCACTCATCTGCGAATTCATTGTTAAATATTGGATTTTGTCACATGCAATTACAAGGACAAATTAGCGGGGTAATTCAGAAAGGGGGGAACATCGGAAAAGTAGTCTCGATTTCAAATGGAGAAGGAAATAGCGCGAGAGAATTAACTGTGACGAAGGTCGATGTATTTTCGAAGAAATTTTACCTACCACCTTTAAAATTTAAAAACTTATAATGTTTACTATGTTACTATGTTACTATTATTTGTAGAAGTCTATTGCTCAGTGACATTTCCTAAGAAAAAACAAAACTCTTGTAGGTACTATTTGTAACTTGTGAAACACGAACAAATTGTTTTAAAAATTTAGTTATTTGATTTTTGATTTTGTTTAACAGAATCTAGATTTTATTCAATACCTATCTACTGCCAACTAAAATGCATTCAGTATTCGTTTAAAAAAATTGAATTTTTAAGACAGTTTTAATAAAGACTGTAATTGATATGAGTTTATTGCTATTTTTTAGTGTTGTTATTTATTATTGAACAAATCCACTATTTAATTACTGAAAATAATAGTGTTAGGTATAATACGTCTAAATTAAAAATAATGTAAATACATAGGATATGATTACCATTTTCTATACTACAGAGCTAACAATTTAAGTGACATATTTCTAGAAATTTATGTTGCGCAGGTTATATCGACAATTGTATTTGGTAGAAATATTACCCACTCGTTTTTAGCGGTACTATGAAATTGGTACCATTTTTTAGGTCAAATTTACGTAAAGAGTTCGCAAATTTGGTAAATTTCTATCATATGGATATTTATCATGTCTTTATCATATCTAATATATCGCCGACGACATATTAGGTCTCACGTCAAAAAAGCTATATCCTAGCTAGGTGATATTTATTAAATACTCACCTTCCTGTTTACCACTGTCAGAGAAATATATCGATTTGGACTCAAAATTTAGAATTTCAGAATTCATAGTGAAAAACTATTAACGGCATTGTCGCGGTCCTAAGGGCTTAGGGCCCAGAGGGATGATCGGTTGGGGGGGTGGTAGCTCAGATGAAAAAAAAGGGTATAGCTAAATGAATTACATTTATTGGTGACAAAAGGAGTTTGTTGTGGTTCATATATGATTATTCGGGGGAGAGAGACAGAGAGGGAGGGAGGGAGAGAGAGAGAGAGAGAGAGAGAGAGAGAGAGAGAGAGAGAGAAAGAGAGAGAGAGAAAGAGAGAGGAGAGAGAGAGAGAGAGAGAGAGAGAGAGAGAGAGAGAGAGGAGAGAGAGAGAGAGATATGGATGGTACGTCTATGATACAGCACGGAAGGACAAAATTAACACGTTACGATAAACAAAAGGCTGAACAAAAACAACAATGTTGAACAATGTTAATGGGTGGTGACAATGGTCAACATGGGTCATCGGGTAAGTGGGGATGAGTGGCAGTAGGTGCAGCAGGTGCAGGAATCTCAGAATCGTGAAGGACATCTTCCCCCAAGCCGGACGGGTGGCGGACAAGTAGTTTTACTGGCAGCACAACGATTCAATTTATCTCGATCGTTTAATTAGCTTAGTATTTATTAGGTGAAATTGTTTCGCGTTGTGCTGCTCGGTTTAACTAAGCATACGTGCCTCGCTAGGAAATTCCTTTACGAAGTTATTTTTTTTTTAAATTTACGTTTTGCTTAAGCTGCGTGTCCTCGATTTCTGCAACGTTGTTCCCACCGACGATACAAGTATAGACAGAGTTGTTTACATTATCGAGTGTTGAGGCCATAACCTACCCTAATTGCGCTGTTTTGGAGTTGCAGCGTGTGGCCGGTAAAACGGGAATTTTTAATACGTATGGTTTCGTTGAGAACGCCGCCGATAAAGACACAAGGCGTATACACCGTTACACACAAGGCGGCCATTTTTTTCGCTCCGCTACCCCCTCGCCTAAGTTCATGTCGTCAACACAACAAACCGCTAGTTTTATATGACATGCTCTGTCCAGTATACTCTAACCAGTAGCAATTGGAACACGCAATAAAATCTAAATTTACCGAGGACATTCGAAAGGAGCCCGTTGTCTCTATACATCGGACTTATCTTTTTGCTTATTCAGAAACCCACTGGTATTTTTAAAATGCAGGTGTTCAGTTGCCCAAGTGAAATCATATATGTGAATGTATGGATATGTACAGATAAAGAACTAGAGGGTCCACTGGACCTCAAAATTTTTTTTACGACTGCGGCACTTCGTTTGTATTTTCTTCTTCTTCTAAGGTGCAGGTGTACAGTCGATCAGTGAAATCGTGTACGAGGAAGTACGCGAGACTCTACAGATACCGGATGGTCCACTGGACCATAACACAACGGCCACGTATGCTTTCTTTGTGATATCTCCTTCCGCAATTATATTAGAGAAAGCAATGGTGTGTGAATGTGTGTTCCATTTGATTGTGCGATTTGGAATGAATTCATTGTTAGAGTTATTATCCGTAATAATACGCCCATGGAGGACAAGGCGTCATCGCTCTTCACTACTTAAAAAGCCATTAAGTGGTTTTTTTTTTGGTGTTCCAATTGTGGTTGGACGTAGTATACTTGTATCGTCGGTGGTTGTTCCTGACAGTAAATCCTAAACTTGTACTTATGGTCGACACGAGTATCATAAATCTTCACTTTTCATTATTACCTCGAATTAGATAGGTTCGTAGATATTTTTCGCTGTGGTCGTTATTATTAGTTAACAGTGTTCTCGCCTTAAATTACATCGAAGCGCTCACAGGCTGTTATTAAAAAATCGAAATATTTACTATTTTAATTAAACCAAAAGGGATAATTTCAAAACACACCTCATTTACAGTTTCTTTTGTTCTTTTAACATTATTTTGAATCCGATGACAAGTCCGATGTATCTCCTGTGACAAAATATATTAGGTTATCGGTCAAATAGCATGACTCATTTAAAATTCCGTCTTAGCTACGAGATGGCGCTCGTCATCTACAAAACTGATACACGTTATATGCACACTCTGCTATATATTTGGATATCATATTGTTTTGTGACCTGTTACATGGCCTACTACTACATAATATAGTAATGCTGATTCTGCATGATTCTGTTTTCACCAAATTTTCCGTTTTCACGTCGTTTATTTGGTTACCTTGAAAAACCCTAATGAAATCGCTAATATATAACTTATTTTCAATATATACGGATAAAATTGATTTTAACCTTGATGAACACGTAAATCGTTAGCTGAGTGATGACTAAATAAGTAACTAATGCAAAGTAACGCAAAAAGTTTAACTGTAGAAATATATCATTTTATTGGTTGAATCCAGTTCAGGTTTATATAAGTCATAATGCTGTTCATGTGGTTTTAAAACTGTAATTGACAGTAGGGACATAATACTGTTTAAATGGACAAACTTGTGCAATTTTGCTTTAATTTACATTCTGCCTTCAAAAGGAACGAATTTCAACTAGATCTCAAGTTAGTAACACATAATATAAGAAACTCATTTCCAAAATTTCGCTGAAACTCTTTTATTTTCCGTTATGTTGAAAATTCGAGTTAGATATCCATTAGGTATCCATGTTTTTTTTTACTTATCAATGCCATGTATTTAGTCTATACGATTACAATATAAAAATACATATACATATACAAATACAATTTTAAACAGAAGCCTGGTAAACAGAACTCGTGCAGTCAGGTGTATTAAATTTATTTTCCCACAAAATGTAATCATACAATTATATGGCCAGCTTAGCAACTTTTTTACTTAAATTATTGATAGGACCGGGACTGAGAAAATCAAAGCTAATAACTTCGTTTAAACGGTTTACCTAACGAAGGATACTTAGAAAAATTAAGCTGGTTACAAAATAAAAGTAGAAACCTTACTTAGGCCAAAGTGGCCGAGCGAACCACGAAAGGTCCTGAATTCACAGCCGATAACATTACTAGACCAAAGTGGTCCAGGCGAGCCATGGAAACCTTTGAAGTGGCACTAAAGAACTCTCCTTAAGACGAAGTTGTCCAGGCATCGCAAATTGTCAGTTCTATATCTCGTACAAGGACAAAAATATGGTCGCAAAGACACTTAAATAGATTCCTAATTATTAGTAATAAAGTTTGAAACCGAATTTAATTATGAAAGTTATTTAGGCCAGCGGCTATCAGGAATGTTTACTACTGATAGTGTATCTTTAACGCAGTTTCTGGCCTTTCATTTCATATTATCTCTTATTGTAACTATTTTAGTTGAACTTCAACTTCATTCCTTCACCAAATATCATTACTAGCAATTACTAATCTCTTAATTGTAATTAGCTAATTGACCGTAGCCGAAATCTTATTACTAGTTTTCTAATCAACTTTTCAATCTTATCTGTTTACTGTTTCAATCAAGTCGTGTTCAAGAAAATTTCATTAACTGCAGTACTCAACCTACTTCTTTCTTCTACATCGAATTTCAGTAACCTTGTTCAAATTCTCCATTGATGCCTTTAAATACAGAAACCTGCAGGTTTTATTAGTTTTAGTCTGTGGCTATACAATTACACAGAAAATAATACATTAAAGTAATATCAGAGTCAGATTTAGACGTTGAACATTTCCCCGTGTCCTTTGCCTGCCCAAAAAATATAAAAATTTCTCCCGGTTATTTATGACAACAGTTCCTTTAACAATGAATTATTTAGCACTCCATGCAGCCGTAAAGTTAACGTTCACCGTGGACATACGCTTGATAATTCGTCCACGCCCCGCTTTTTAATTTTAATATAAAATGATGTCACGTAATCAGTATATTAAAGCGAGCTGAGGCTATCTCTGAGGAATCGTCGTGTTTATAATTACTTTACCAGTGATTTAGTGCCCGAATATCAAGTTGGCCATTTCGGCCGATTTAAAAAATTCCCTAAATACGTTAACATTAAAAGCTTTGAGGGACGGAGCAGGGCTGTGGACGTAGGTTTTTTTTATTTAACGTTACTCAGCAGGACTGGAAAACACATCGCCTCGTAACTATTTTTCCCCCAAAATCCTCCTTGGCCGTTCGACACTTTCCAATTACCGGTTTTAATTAGAAGCCACAGTAAACACGCTTAATTGAACAGAAGCACTTTTATTACAGGACTCGGACGTAACGGCACAAACAGTTGAGCTATTTAATCTAAATAACAAGTTTATTTCTAATTCAACAGTCGGATCCGAATATTCGAAACCCGCACGATGGACCTCGTACGCATTTAATGGTTCAGAGGACTTCTTTTGTCCCCACATATCCCTGATCTCCGAACTCTAATAGATGACCAGGGACCCTCAAAAGTTCACTTGAGGAGGGGATAAGAGGATTTCGCTGGATCGGCCGCTGTTATAGTTTATTACAGTTTCGAATAATCCTCGGACGGATCCCTCCCGGGGAAGGTGTCGTAGGAGGAGGAAGAAACGGGCGGCAAATGGAAGAAATAACAAATGTTTTTGATGTTTGGCGGAATTTTAAAATTAACTTGCTAATTGATAATTTCAATTACTGTTAATTTAATAATTTTAATATATATATATATATATATATATATATATATATATATATATATATATATATACGTGTTATACCGCTTATACAGACCCAACTTGACATACTCAGTAATCGTTATGAGACCAAAAGTGACCTTACCAGACCCGGCGTCGGGTCTGGTAACGTTTTCCATTGTAAAATGCTTCAGGAGTGTGATAACACCTTATAAACGAAATTTCAGCCGGGCTTGAAAAGTCGGCGAAATTAGTCGGTAAATATAGAATTAGTTCGCGCGATTTCTGCTCAGAGGGAGCTGCCGTTTTATACAAGTACCGGATATATACGTTTGGGTGAATGGTATATACAACCGACGCTGTCAAGCCTGAAAATGGCAACAGCGCATAATCTTAAGAGCTTATAAAATGCATTTATTTGGTAAAACCTACAGTACTCATTAAGTTTAATAACACATTAATAAGTATTCCTTTTAAAATCTAAAATGTGTTTTCAATATGTTGTTGCATTTTAAATATTTTGAGTACGGCCAGTGCTCATTGGCACAATCTGTCACACGCGCTTCTTTTTCACTTATCGCTGTTTAAAAGAGGGAAGGTAGAAAACCACTTGAAGGGGCCCTATTTCTTTTAAAGAAGTATATATTAGACCATTCAAGACGGTACCTTTTTTTTGACTGTGTATGGACAAATTGACTGACTGGACGACTCTACTGCACTTTAATGCTTAATATTTAATTTTTTAAAGTTTTTGAATGTAATAGTGTACATTTTGCCTGAAATTGTTGCCAACAAATGGGAAAATTTACTTGATATTAATCTTAAGGAAAAATATTCTTCATGAAAAGTTGTGCATTATATAGGAATCAATAATCAAGAATAAATTTTTTAAATTAGTAGTATACAGGGAATATCAAAAATAGTTATTTACGCTGAAGAGAAAAGTGCTTTTTAATTTAATTACGGAAAAAATGTAATTCAAATATATTGATAAGAATAAAAAATAATGTAAATAAGTCAAAATGCATGACAATCTAATAATTCATTAATGCATTTAAAGTAAAAAAAAATACTAAACACTAATAAATTTCTTATATTTATCTTATTCAACAAAATGTCAAAAAAATGCTAAAGTGCTAAGTAATTATTTATTTTACTTTAGAGTCGATATTTCAATCACCTAATAAATATTATTTGTCAAATAACATATTTTAAATGCAGAAAAAACAAGTTATTTGACCAAAAAAAATGTTTATTAGCAACTTGCTAAGAGATTGAAATACACGGCCTTAGGACCGGTACTTTGGGTCCTGATTAAACATCGGATTAAGTTAATCCCCGATTAAAACAGCCAGTCAACTTAATCGCAGTTATCAATAACAAACGAAAGTAGTCGTACTTTAGTTGGTTGGCTGTTTTAATCGAGAATTAACTTAATCCGATGTTTAATCAGGACCCAAAGTACCGGCCCTAAATGTATTAATTAATTATTTGAATTCCATTTGGACTTGAACATAATTTTTCATTTCTATCAACATTTTTATATTGCAGTTTGTTCTGTAATTAAATTCAGAAGCACTTTATTGTTCAGCATAAATTAATATTCTTACATCAAAATGAATTTAACAAATTTGATTCTTGCTTATTGATTCCTATGTGATGCAGAACTTTATATAAAGAAATTGTTGTGTAAAGTTAATAGTATAAATAAATATCCCATTTGTTGCCAACAATTTAGCAGTAAAAGGTGAAATGAGATATTCTTAATTCTACAAAATTGTACATATTTTCTTTAATATTTTAAAATCCCTGGATTAAGTTTTCTTTTTTTTCTTTTTACGTTATGCTTTATTTATTTTTAAAATATGGCTTCTCTAATTTTAATCAACCGAAGAAAAAATTCCAAAATTCGACAAAAATAACTGAAAATCGAACGAAGCAACGGTACATTTTAACCATAGAATTAAATAAATTGCTTTATTAAATAAACTAAAATATATTATAATATACAATAAATTTAATCTTTTAAATTTTTAAAGATGACTTTAAAAGTGTAAAACTTAAGGTAGTAACACATGCCCTCGGTTTCTTTAAAAACAAAAAAAATACACCTGTGTTACGTAAAACATTAATCTCTTGCCAAATTAGCATAAAAAATAACATTTTGTATGCATTTTGTGGGTTTTTTCATTAGCCCTAATGAAACGTTGCAATCTTTTTTTTATTATTAATAGAGCTATTTTATATATTAACAGAATTAACAAAAACATCCTCTACAAGAACTTTATAGAGTTTTTCGAGTTTTTTAACTGAGTTCCATTCTTTTACTATGGGTTTTACAGTTATTTACATGTACGGTGCATGCATTTTATGTTTTTTAAATGAGTCGAGGGCAGTTTACACTATCTTAAACGGCAGACCCTTTCTGCCAGAGCCCTAAATTATTCCTGCTGACTACTATCACACCTCATAGAAATGTTCGGTAGTCGGTAAAAAAATACTTTCTACTTCTAAAGTGCGTCTAATTGTTTCTGAAATTTCCTTGACTCAGTACCTGAGTTTACACCTCCTATCGCCAGTGATAACATTTTTTTTGAGCGATTCATTGCTGGAACGTTCAAATAGATGTCTGCTCACCATTAACAAATAATGAAATAACCACAAATGTATAACCACAACCACAACACTATCCTTTTCGAGCGTAAAATTATGTGTATGTGATCCCCTAAACATGGCAACGTTGCCGGGATTGATAGCGTTGATACACTCTAGTTCTGTTATACAAAAGGGTCTCGCAATACCATCGAACGTATTACGGTTCAATAACGGCTATTGAATATGTTGATATTTTTTATTGACGTTTTTTGCTACCCCTCTAAAGTTGCCTTGATTGTTATAATAAAATAATGCATAAATTGATTTAATTTATTTCTCTAATATCATTGGTTCTAGTGGGTCTGAGGTTGTCTGTCAAACATAAAAGGTCTGATAACGTCGCCTCTAACAGTATATATATATATATATATATATATTATCTGTTTTCTCCCGTTTTATACTTTCTATATCATCCTATCATCCTTCCTTGGTTGTCACATCTATTCTTTTTTCTATATCTATTTGCCACATCATGCATTTTAGTTATACACACTATGTATCCTACTCAATCTCTTTTGCTTTGTTTTGTTTATGCCAGATTATTTCCCTAGGTATTCGAATAAGGGTTTAATATCCCTACTTTTTCCCTTCACTCCTCTTTTCCATTTTTTCCTCTTATCTAGCTTCATTCTTTAATTGCTTACATTTTTCGTAATTAATTATTTTCGTAGTGTATTTTCAGATATAGAAATTTTCCTTACATTTAAATACCGTATTTGTCTCTACAGTATTGTTGCTACGGAAGAATCGAAAAGGAAAATTCCTTCACGAATACATTTGTCATGTATGAAATCGTGTCCAGGTCTGTGTATTTCATACATGTTTATAAATGTTTTAAAAACAAAAACAAGTTGATTGTGTATAAGGCATATCTTTTACTTTAATCTCAACAATTTTCTTGTGACATACAAAGAGTCTGAATATTAAGTGCAAGAAGCTCAGATTATGGCGGTAAAATTGTATGGCAAATTATCGAGAGGTATAAAATTGTTTCACATCGTATCCCATTTATACGTGAAACTTAAAACATTTTTTTGACGTGATATACATCTTATAAATCGATGTGCCGGCTACCTGCCGGTTCACAAAACATTGTAACGTTACGCCAGACCCATGAGTGCGAGCTAGAGTGAGAGCGACAAAAATAGACAGAGATTGACCTTGGCGGTTGCCTTGCGACGCATCTATCTCTTTTACACGACATCATCCCAGTGAAAACTCGATTTGGCGATCGGCCATATCGCATATAAACACCTTACTAATTTCATTTTATTTATTTGAACCATTTTACCACATTTTTTTAAATAAATCCTTTCATGGCATGAATTTTTCAAATGATGAATTAGACTTATTAATTTGTTAGTCATGCATTAATGAATTTGTGAGCATTTTTGTTTTGTTAGGGTATCCTACGCAATGTAGTACATGTGGAAGATAAAGATTTACTGATCGACCATCGCTTCTTTCTAATGTCATTTCACCTTTTTTGTCAAAATCTTTGCAGTTTATTGTCATTTTGTTCGACTTGATGTTGCATTTGGTTTCAATTGTATATTAACTTGTTTTACTTCTATTTTGGTTTTTCTTGTTCTTTTAAGACATCCAGGCCCCATTTCTTTGTGTACACATACTTTTTGCTTTTATTGATACTTTGATATCTCATTTTTTTTCTAAATTTAAACTTGATACTTTATTGTTTTATTCGAATTGCCTTAAAATTAATATATGCCTTGAAAGTAGGAATTAATAGTTATTTATTATACAAGCGGATAAAATGAACGTTTAATGAGTGATATGTTTAAACATTAATATCGCGAGTTAAACGTTCATTATATCCGCGAGTGTATTACAACGTTTTATTCAATTTTGCCATATATAAACTGACGTTTAGCGGAGTAAGTCCAATTTTGAAGAGAAAATTTGACAAAATGACAATTTCAGTGCCGCAACCTTGACAACGACGAAAACAATTTTAAACGTATATAAAACGTCACCTATACGGCAAAATTGAATAAATAACTATTAATCCGCTGCCTAAATAAACAAAATAAACAATGACTTTATAGGTTCGATTTGAAGTCAATAAACGTCAGTAAATTATGATAATACACAAAATACAACAATATTCAACAAATAGACTGAACAGCTGAAATTTTACTTGTTTTCTGTATATGGAGTAGTACTGAATAACTCGTTGTCAAAAATGTAATCACTTCAAAAATCACTGAGATTTCATGGACAGAATATGTAACCAACATGAAAATCCCCATATTTCAGTTAAAAAATAGTACAAACTATGAAAAATAAAGACAGATACACCCTCTTCCGATATATGTTACAGGGCTGTAAGGAAGAAAAGTAGTTGGAAAGAGAAAGATATCATGATTGAACATTTTAAGAACTTGTTGTTTTATGAAAATTGACTAACTTATTTAAAAGGGCTATCAGTTGATACAGATATATGTTACTAATACTGTGCGATCGAATAAAAAAATAGTCAAAGCAGGCCATGAGCTAAAATACGCATGTCTTTCCCTAAAATTCTTCTTCTTCAGGTTAATAATTACAAATGTCAAGTTGACGTACAACACGAGACGATGTTGTCGAAGCAAATCAAAAGTTTTCTTTTAGAATTTTATTTTAGAAATGGAGTGAAGCTGGAAAACGGTGAATGGCAATATTTGGAACGTTTTCCCGACAAAGCTGCCAATCACTCGTATGACGTCAAAAATTCACTTCACGTTTGACTTTGTCAGTGTCAAGTAGTATTTTCCGTTGTCTGTATTTTTTAAATTTATATGCTAAGTAAAGACATCCAGCTTTTTTTTCATGGCCTGCTTTGACTATTTTTTATTAGATCGCGCTGTATATAAGATTATTTTTTAATGCCCCGTTTAATAGTGTTTAGAATAGTAAATGTTACAAGAAAAACATTCCCTATGAACTTAAGACATTATAGAGTTATTACTGAGTTCTAGGGCATGTGTTCTTTATACCTATTTCATTGCAATGAAAATAGAACTGAAAAAATGTAGAACATAGTGCTTTTAGCCGATCATGATGTTCATATTTTCAGTGACATAAGGAGTTGATCATTTTTTCATAAAAACATGAAACAATACATTTCCCACTTGTTTCAAACAATTTTCTAATAGTCTTCGTGTCATAAGTTTTTGCGATTTAAAATGTGAGGCGACTGATACATTTTTTTTTCAATATACTCACCGAAATGGATTAGTTCCCGAGCGTGTTGTCCGGTTAGGGGAACGACACGTCGTGTGGGAGAATTCGATTTGCGGTACCTGACAAATGTTCACTATAATTGTGTGTCATACACAATTAATCTCTGACCACACCTTGATAGGCCTAATGGCTTTTTATTTAGCCATACACCCACACATATATATAAATGAAAATAGATTCGCGTCATCGTGGGATATGCCATTAATCCGAAATTAATAACGAATATCGTTTCGTACGTGAAATATGCGCATAACGAAAGGGTTTGTTAATTGATGGTTTTGTCCACGGCCGGGCGTGGTCTAAGTGCTTCGGTCTGATTAAGGTATAACAAGTGCGACGGTGGCCAATATTATAGCGACAAATGCATGTTTTCACTAAAAATTATTAATTATCTTCAAAATAATATTTACGAAAGTTTAATTACACTACAGATTCTAGAAAATATTGGAAAAATCCAAACCTGACCTAAATTTTCGATTTTCGTATGGAGTAAACACTGCTACACTTTAGATCGGCTGTGGACAAAGTGAAAATAATGCGACTGATCGCCAATGTTCTTGGAGGACACGGCACTTTAGGATGAAGCAGATAAAGAAAGAGTGCCAAGAGCGCAACAGGAAACTAAGTCAGGCAGAAGCATTAGTTAGCGGTCTGAATGTAATAATATGTATACTTCTTGATACACTTCATTTTTCAAAACGTGCTCAAGGATTTGTATGAATATTTTCATTGGTTTGAAGTTAATTGTTTTCCGTCTACCTCTCTCTGAAAGGTGTATTGATAAAGCTAGTTTTTCCACATTGCGGAATAAATTTCGAGGCATAGAAATAAAATTTTTGCTGGCGACACTGATCAGAGGCGTCAGTAATCGTTTGCTATCTAATGCTAGCAACTCAATTTATACAGCCTAGATCCTACTGGGTTCTTGATTAGATGAACGAGGGGATTGAATCGATATTCAGGTAAGTGGTGTTGTTTTGGGAGTTATAAAAATGCAAGAATGTATTAGTTTCCGGAGAATACATTGTATGTATAGATATACGAGCATGTGATACAAACGCCGACAATCTGTTTAAGCATACGAAATGGGTCGTTTTAGTACCTCTTCTAGGCAGTTCTGAACGAAATAGCGGGTCAACTCATATAGAAGAGAGGATCTAATTTTCGTGGCGAAAATTTAGTACATTCCAAAACAGAAAAAAAAGTTATATTTCAAGATGGAAAGACGTGTTTCGGGAATTAACTACTAAAGCACAAAACTTAAATTTGAAAGGTAAGAGATGAGGAGTAGAGTTAAGAGGTCGATCTGAATTTGAAGTGAAATTGATCTGATATGATTGTTCTGAAGTTGCAGTTTCCCAGATCGAGCTGAAGTTTCAGCCGTTACGACAGAGCTGCCGTAGAAGTCGCCTTCATTGCATTCTAAAAGAGGTCGTCTCCAGAAAGGGACTCGCGCACCAAGAGTCCAGATGAGGGGAATTTTCTGTACAGAGGTTAGGAAATCCCACACTATATGGTACTGTGTTGTACTTTAAAGTATGTAAGGACCCTTTTGTAAATCGACCGATTTAACTAATTTCGAGCATTAATAGTTATTTAAGCCACAAGGAATGTAAAGACGTTTTACCATTCGAGGCGATACATTCCGTGTGGCTTATTAGATTATTCACGCTGCCGTTGAAAATTTCCTCATAGTTCCTCAAAAAATGAAATGTTTGATTTAGTTTGGACGTACGTCACTCTGACATAAGTTGACTGACACACGTCAGACTTACATATGTCAGTCTGACATATGCGTAACTAGGGATAAATCAACTTGATTTACTCTTTTGATTTTCCTAGGAATGTAAATGACAGTATTTACATTCCGTCGTCAAGGAAAAATAATACACGAATGTTATTTGCCATTTTCATGCAACGTATCTATGCATATACGAGCGATTTACGATAGCGGCAGCGTGAAAATGATTTTCATTTCAATTTTTGTATTGTTGGTAACGATTCCGCTGAATGACAAGCCTGGTACAATTCATTATGAGTTATTTTGGTTACCTGTCTCTAGGGGAAGAATATTTTATTTGTGTCAGATCCTGTAGCTCACCGTAACTGTAAAAGCAACTCGGATTAAGATATGGAGGATAACTTATTTAGTTTTGTGAATTTTCTTACTGTTGAGACAATAGTCGTTAGTAGACCCTATTACCCCGTTTCAATTACTACCTCCTCTCTTTTCAGCAAACAATCCTGCCAATTCATAAATAAGTAATATATTCAGAGGCTTGTATCAAGTACATTTCAACAAAAAGTCGTAAATAACTTCGTTTCAAACAGATAATAAATACAATGTGTTTAGAGCACAATGTGACGTTAGGCAAAAAAATTATGTAAAATATTTTGACACGAAAAATGTTCCTCTAATGTCTACTATTTTTCACATAAAACCACAGAATATGTGTTAATATTCCAAGAATTATCCAAAATATATTAATCTTTGTAGACCGAAAGTAGGAAAAACTAGATGCAATTGATTTGATTGACAGAATTATTAGCTAATGTCGGATTGATACAGTGACTAAAAAACGTCCATATTTGAAAAATAAAAAATCGTTATAAGTAATCCCAATTTATAAAAAAACAGAACTATATGGTCTAATCATCCTGTCCATAACTATACTGTTTTATTAAGTTTTAATACTACTAAATTATTAGAATGGGTTTTAGAATAAACGTTTAAGGAAGTAAATTTTGAACCGTGGTTAAGGATGTCCAAATTTTAAAATTCTAAATTTGTCGTGTGTAGGTCAGTCTCGTATAAAACTGAAAAGTAATGAGTTTTCTATTGATTTTAAGTCAAGGCAAAAATTTATCTACACTAAGTAAATGAGGTTTTCTTGAAAGATTCAAAAGCAAAGATTAAACCTGCAATAGCTCTGAGACCAACTCTGGGATATTTTTATATATTTCATTGAATTTTAAACCATTAAAGTAATACCTTAAAAGAATATGTAATAACTTAAGGGTCCATCACCCGGCGTTGCTGCGGGGTAAGAGACAAGAACGAGGTAACGGTAGGCGTGATTCTAATTCTCCCTTCCACTACTTTTTAACTAGCCAGGACTAAGTTAATTTTCTCACTAAGTTTAAATTCTCAATTACATACGATGGCAGAACTTTACAGCGAGCTTTCTAGCGATTGTAAGTGTTTAGGTGAAACATGATCCTAGGGTAGGGTATTATCGAATCAAAACGAAATAGGGTTCAGTGAACAGATAAAGGATCATTCTACATCGGACTAGTAACAGACTTTTGGGCTTTCTCTTATTTTGGTCAAATTTTAATCTGAAAATAGTACGTAAAATAGAGCAACTTCAGGGGCGGTTTTAAACGAACAAAAAGAACATATCAAAAATCTGTTATTAGACCGATGTGTATTTGAGTGTTTCGCTTCGAATGGTTTATATTTGAAAAGAATATTTCAAATGATATTCGAGGTATAATACTTCCCCCGTACCTCTAAAACTGCCTTAAATTGAATCATGTGATGGACTCTTAAGTTTCTCACTAGAAACTCAAATTATGGTAGTTGATCTCTCTAGTCCACTTTCGGACAAATAATTTGCGCGTTAGACCAAATTTTGATCTAGGTATACGTATGAATATTATACCTTAAAAAACAGAATTAGTTTTGACCTTAGGTATTATTTAAACACATTTGAAGGAAATGAATTTCTTGGCGGTTTTATTTGCTCTTGAGCGTTGCTTCTTTGCAGTGCGAACTAATGAAGCTTGACTAACGGGCTATAAAGGAAGTAGATTCTCCTTTTATTAAACTGGCTTGACGTGTTAAAGTGTCTATGCAATTCTTTACCTATAGTACATACAATATAGGGCTGAAGATTGTTTTTCACCGGTACCAGTCATCTTTGACGTAATACGCCTATTCAAGTTTTTATTTTAATGTGCAGACATGGGTTTAACTTCGAATTTCTCCCTGCAAGGGCGAGAGAAAGAAAAAAAATAGCCCGTATATTTAGAATAATTCTGGAACCCGCATTCAGGTGTATCAGATTGAAAACGGCATTTTCTTCCCGAAATTCGTAACATTTTTCCGTCGTCCGCCACCTACCTGTATATGACGCACGGAGGATCCGTTTATAAAAAAAAGTATGTCGCTTCCGACGGGGGTCTAAAGAGACCTCAACTCTTTGTGAATTTAAATTCTTGAAATACACCGCAACCCTTCCGCCATATCAAAGAACAAACATGAGGGCGGCCCGGCGACTCAGAAATTGCGGGCCGCAGGGGCGTTACACCTGAGCGAAAAAAGCAGGCAGTATTGTCAACGCCAAGCAGATCTTTTCGATCCGGCAGAAATGTAAAACATTTTGTTTTTAGATCGAGTTAAAACGAGTACAAAAGTTAACGCTGGCAATTAAAGAACGTTCGTCTTTGCAGCAGTATTTTGTGGCACTGGTACTCCAACATTTTCCCAAAACAAAACATCAAGCAATTTCCTCTATTACTTAATGTTCCGTAAATAAAACTCAGGTTATTAATAAAGTTATTTACGATATATTAAGAAAAATTTAAATTAATTTAACCTTTTTACTCCTTCATAATATTAAATAACGTTAGCGTACATTGTAAGATATCAAAACAGTTTAAAAAAAAAAAGATGACGAAAATATTTTACCTCAACGCTGGGATAGTTATCAATTTTTCTATTTCTCTTATGTGTAGTCAATCTAACTTCTCATGCAGACATCTTTGTATTTCTTTTTACAATCAAAATAGAATTCTTAATTACTTTCCAACTTACTTTGTTACAACTTTTTACTTGAACGCAGTTTCTTGAAAGTCAGAGCATTGCCGAAAATATGTAACATTCGAAATAATTTTAAAAAAGTCAGCCGCCTCGAGTCCAAATTCAGATGTAAAAGCATTTAAACTGTATTGAATTGAAAGTATATACTTTTCTATAATGGAATAGTACGTCTTAAGCTGCTAGACAAGCCATTAAATGCTTTCAGATCAAAGAGCGCACTAGAAAGATTAGCAAGAAAGAGAGGAAGACGATACAGTAAAAATTGTTATTTATTCAATTGTTTAAAGAGCGACGTGCCACGAACAGCGTCATCCCGAAAACTATGCAGCCATATTGCCAAACACGCCTTTTGTTTCTGGAACGTGTGCACGTGCACATACAAAATCCACACATACATAAATCATGTACTTGTAAATTCTGGAAATAAATTGGTTTGATATAAAATATGTATAACAAAAAAAAATACCTGACCTATAAAAATCATAATGAAACGAAAAGTGAATAAAGTACCGTCTAAGATACTAAAAATTCCTTCCTAATAAAAGAATAGAAACAAAATCGCACTGGCGTTGATCAAACGTAACCTCACATAGCTCCCTTTGAAGAAACCCTTATTTATTCCAGCGCATTCTCCCTTGTTTCGCACTAAATCGCTACAAAACATTATAAACGCATATATGGAAAAACAATGGTTTTCAACGTTTTCGTGTCGCAGACGCCGTACTAATTATTCCTGCACCGACTTCACGTGGCTGCAACGAACTCCATGACACTCAGTGTGAAGTTAGCTGCAGCGGCTGGCCAATCAAGGGACGCGATTTCATAGGCGAGTTCCATTGATGCGATTGCATCAAACTGGTGCATAGAAAAGATGTTAAATATGGAATGTGATAATCATACAACACTCTATACAGCGCTCTGGAGAAAGTGCGAGACCAAACATTCTACATCAACAAAATTAATTATAAATAGCATGAATCGTTGTAAGGGAACTAGGAATATATTTAAATATTTTGCCGAAATCTTCAAACACATCTTGTTGCTTATTTATTTAATTTACTTTACATGTACACATATAAATAATTTGGATTCTTCCAAAATATTCAACATAAAATTTTGACCAGCACTCCAAGTCAATCAGATTTGCCGTAATTAATTTTTGAAAAAACAAGAATGAACCTAAAATTACAACTGCGTAGACCATAAATAATAAGACACATTCAAATTTACACCATAAAATAATTTTGACGTTAAAAGAAGCTTAATGTAGAAGTAACACAATATTTAATATTTCCAATGAAATTTAATTAGAGCCAAAATTTCCTTTGACACTAATATAGTTATTTATTTTAGCTGGCGATATTTCAAATAAAGTATATTTGTGCGAATTCGTGACAAAAATGTGTACTTCTCTTCATTCGTCTTCTAATCTCAGTATAAAGCTTATTTACGGCATCGTCCAAAGCAATTTTCATATTGACTGGCAACATATTTGTTTGGTAGTAATTTGTTACTTTCAATGTAACAAATATGTAGGAATGAAGATAGTGTTAAAACCTACAATTTTTTTTCGATCAATTGTTACAGTTTAATTCTAAATCCACAAGTGGAACGGTATTAATATTTCACTTTTGGATTTATCAATAAATTAATCGTATATTGAATTTCGTATCAAAGCAATAAAAGCTATATCAAGCTTTTCTTATTATCTTATATCTTCTTATCAAGCTTATTATCAAGCTATAATTAAACTCACGACAGTTAAATCATGCAGCGAAAAATTGGGCAAATCGCATTAGGGTACGATAAGCTGAACCAGAGAGTTAAGACAGGAAGGTTATATTAGAATGTGTCTTGTTGAAGCACCTGGATTAAATAAAAAAAATTGGTTGTCTGTTAAGTAGGTTTACGGGCGATAATTTTTACGTGATAATGTCATAAGGAAACATTGATGAAAAATGGAATACATTTATGAATTGAATAGAATTGTTATCACTAAATTATCATTAAAAGTTTTTTCGCAATGCGGTTGGGCGGTCCAACTGGTCATTTTAGACACATTGTTATGACATGTGTGAAGTTGAACATTAATCTTGGAACTCACATGAATTGCTAAGACGTATATCACGTCAAAAAAATAATGCCTCTTGATGAAAACCGAAAATATGCCCAATGGTATTAGGGTGGTATGCAACGTGTTATAAAAGCTTTAAAGGAAACTAAATACGGCTTTCTTGAATGTTCCAAAAGCTAAAACATTACTGACCCAATTTTTCGACGTTACTTAAAAGATGAAACCGAAAAACAAACAACGATATAAAACATCATTGTCGATTAAAAACATATCCGTTGGATATGAAAGAATAACTGGCCCAACACATCTTAAAGTTAGTATAATCACTCTTTGGTTTGACTGTTAGTGATATTCGTAACCGTGCTTTCCAATCAGCTAACTGTAAGGTTGCTTCGGGGTGGATTGATGGCCGACTTCACTCCAAACCGTTTATTCGTACTGTTAATTTACAATCTTTGCTCTCGACGCTGTCAAGCGAACCACACCGACTGATACATCGTGCGTGCGTTCCTCTTTCTCAGGGTGGTTGCTAGGACAACGGCGCTAACAATGGAATACTAGATATATACGCTTACAGTTCGGCCAATCCTGACAATAGGCCGCCCCGGCCTAACGGCTCTACATCATTTACAACAAAAGTAAAAAGTATACAATACAATATGTTTTCTGCATTGACCTCCTCTTCTGATGCGTCATCGCTTTCGCCTTCTTCCCTAGTCGTCCTCATCCATTCTCTCGTCGAGTCAGCTTCGCGCAATTATTTCCGCCTTCGTTCCGGACACACTCACCCCGGCTATTCTTGCGAACCCCTTCAGCACCGCTAACTTAAAGGTGTTTGGATCGTTCTTTTCTGCCTCCATTTCACCGCTCGGTTCGTTGTCACCACCCACGAAACCCGTCACCTGTCTTTCCACAGCCGTCCGTTCAAGCTACTTATTTGCACACAGCCGTCCGTCCAAGCCACTTAATTGCACACAGCCTTCCGTTCAAGTCACTTATTTGCACACAGCCGTGACTCTCGAAATTTCCCGTGACTTTCGACACTTAACTTGATACCTCTCACTTTCGGCGTTTTAACTTCGGTTAAGAATCTTCACTTCTTATTAACCCGGATAAGAATCCCACTTCTGAAATCTGTAAGGTTGCTTCGGGGTGGATTGATGGCCGACTTCACTTTAAACCGTTTATTCGTACTGTTAATTTACAATCTTCGCTCTCGACGCTGTCAAGCGAACCACACCGACTGACACATCGTGCGTGCGTTCCTCTTTCTCAGGATGGTTGCTAGGACAACGGCGCTAACAATGGAATACTAGATATATACGCTTACATAACCGAAATCAAATTCTTAATATTTTTTACCGTTATGGAATGCTGCAAAGAATGTTTTTATAATTCCAGGAAACACCACCTTTACCTGTCATCTAGACAACTTTAATAAGTTTTCAAAAATATCAAAAAATATCATGGCTTTGCAGCATTAAATCATTAAATGTATCTAATGATAATGAAAACAGTATTTCCAATGTACAGAAAAAAAGTCAATAGTTCTTTACGAAATAAGGGAAACATCGACTAGGTTTTTAGATCAAATAGACTCATTGAGAACTAATTGCAAGCGAATTCCTAAGTTTTAAAGCATTTCCGGACGAAACAATATAAAGATTGGAACATGAAAAGTCCGAAGACTTTATGAAACGCGATGGTTAAAGAATGTATTATTAGAATTGAGGAGATCAATGATCATGGACTAGAGGTCGGATTTTGCCTATTTTGCCTATTTTTCTTTTATTGCTTCTAGTTGACAAAATAATTGCAATAACGTAAGTTTGAAGGATATAAAATTTTTAATAAAAAATTTTATTTTGCCTAAAATTGCTTATATCTGCGATGTGGCCTAAAAAAATGCCTATTTTGGTTATTTCCAATTACTTTTCAAAAAATTTTTAAGTAAAAGTCTTGAAGGAAATTAACGCACATCTTTTCAGAAATAGTATCAGTTGGTTAGAAACCGTGACCGATAATTTCCTAGAAATTACTTCGTTAAGTGACCCTTAACATCTGGTTATATCGTCACGGAGGGTTTTCGGGAAAAACCAGGTACCTGACCATTCTACCATGTATTGCCAAGCAAAAATATCGTTCAATTGCATCCTGAATTTGAACGTGTTCGCATTAAATTAAAATTAGTGATAGTTTGTAGTGAAGTGCATAAACGGCTGGATAATTTTTTTATGTGCAATAGTTTTTAATTTGTCTATTTAGTGAGGTGATTGAAAACATAAAATGCCGAAAATTAAAGAAGGGCGTAGTGCCTAGTTAACAAAATGGATAGCGGGAAACGAGAGTTAAACAACCGATGGAAAAATTATTTTCTGTAAAGTCTGCAATCAGGAGGTATGTATACAACGTGACTCCTCAGTTGATATTGTTTTTTTAAATTTGTAAAATTGATACCTTTTATATGTGTATTACATTTTTTCTGCTTAAAATTTGACGGTAAAAAGGTTATTGGTGTTTAGTTCTTTTTATGTAATGCATGAATATTTTAGGTGAAAGCTGAGAAAAATACCATGTAGACCAACATTCTAACAGAGCTGGTCATCTAGAACGGTTCAGAAAATCGAAGAATAATACAAATTGTACTCAAACACTTCTTAGTGTTATTCAAGAAAAATCCTTAGAGCAGAATATTTTTTTTAAAGATCTGTGCGAATTTTTTGTGGCAGGAAACATTCCATGGTCAAAATTATCAAACCCTAGATGCCGAAGTTTTTTGGAAAAGTACTGTTCGCCAAAAATACCAAACGAATCTACGTTAAGAAAAAATTTGACACAGGATGAAATAAGGGTAGTTACAAGCAGAGTTGCGAGATTTATACGGAAGTAGTGAATGCGTTTTGACTGATCAGTAACGGTCGCCTTCAATTGTTTGGATCACAGTAGAAACTACTGGTAGTTAGCGTCACCACGTAGCAGGCAATCGACAATACAAAAACAATTGTAACACGAGTTGCCGCGAAACAGCCAGTGCGGCGTGATAACTGGCCGTCCGGATCGTTCGGTTTTTCGGCGATCATACACCTCTCACCGATTCAGCGCTTCGAGCGAAGCCCGCCATAAGAAAGATATGCTTCCAAAAGAATAAAAAACCAACAAAGATGTTAAGAATACAACATAAGATTTTAAGGCAACCTGAAACAATAAAGGAATAAAAGAAATAGGAAAGAGAATTATAGCTTCAGATCCTGCAAAGTAATCGAAAACCTTCATAGCATACACGCCGACTAGGTAATGGGGAAGTACTGATAACATATGAGGATCGATATAATGAGTAGCAACGGTACATCAGACATTTATTTATTGGTGAACAACAATTATGAAGCAGAAAACGGTCCAAGTATACTCAAATCGGAAGTGGAAAAAGTCATACAGTAGGCAAAAACAATGAAAACTCGCAAACGAGATGAAATACCGGCTGAACTGATAAAACTTCTCAACGTTATGAGTATATGTGTCCTAACAGCATTCCTGAAATAAGTCTACCGAAATGGAGAGTTACTCAGTGACTGGCAAAGATCGATATTTATTGCCCTGTCCAAAAAGCCAATAGATGTAGTGATTACCGACTGATCAGTTGGATGAGCCACGTTTCAAAACTAGTTTTCAATAAATTATTGAAGATAATATAGGTATGCAAAATGCGAACACAACACTGTTACCGCCATTTTTGAAGAGAGTGTGGAAAACTTGTAAACAGTACTCAATAGAATATGGAACAATGGTCGTAGATGTATTGACATAAATATTAAGAAACCGAAAAGTATCCCCGTCGATACAATTAATATAGAACCAATCCCGATAACAATCAGTGGACGAAATATCGACTTAATATCGCATTTCAAATATCTGGGGAGTTGGCTAAACAAGCAAATTATAAGTGACGATGAAGTAAAAACTAGGATTGAAATGGCGCGTAGAGCATTCAAAAAATGGAATACCACACTCGCCGACAGGACCTTACTATAAAAACGCGATTTAGAACGCTTCGCTCTTATATCGCCGGGTATGACGTGTGTCAGCGAATATAGTCCTGTTTCCTTGCCTCCACAAAAGCAATTATTATTGAAAAGTATTCGGTGAAAAAATTACTATTTAATAAGTGTCAGCGAAAATAATGACTTCTGATTTATAGTCTGCGAAGAGTATAACTCCTCATAACACGCAGCGAAGAAAATAATTGATTAATAAGTGACGGCAAAGAAAGCTATTTCAGTTTAGATGTCCGCGAAGACTCTAACTCATAATAATCCGTGGCGAAAACAATAGTTCCATCATTAGTGAAATAATTTTATTTGTATTTAAAAGTAAAATTTAAAGGTATTTAACTGCAGGAACGTTGTTGATTAATCCCCAAAATAAAACAACGATTGTTGTTAGAGATGTTTTAATGCCGACGTTTCGTCCGTGATTACGGACATAATCACGAATCCGGAATCCGTGTACCCCATTGACCTTATTTTGACACTGGTTCAACACGCTCACATTTTGGGGGGGTTTCTGTTTTTAATAATGGCCATCCAATAAATCTCAAAACGGCGATATACATTGTTCAAATCAATGTAGATTTATACAACTTTGTCCTGAAAAAAGAGCCACGATTATGTCCGTATTCACGGACGAAACATCGGTATTAAAACATCCGTAACAACCAATAGAAAACACCAAGTCTTCACCACCAATTTATTGTAATTTGTTCCTGTGTTGGTTGAAAATGCCCTTACCTATATCCTCCACCCAATCTCTGAGATCCCTATCTAATACGTCAAATTCCAGGTTGTTTAGTCTAGACGTGATAGTAAAGAACGCCATCCTCAGTTCCAAGTTGATGAAGTTCAGTCTGGAGTAAAGGTTCCTGACTTCTTCTCTCCACCAAAACTCCTTCGCCTTCCGGATGGATCTCCTAGCCACGTTATAGGTAGAATGGGTCTTCAATGAGATGGATCTTGGGAAAACGTTGTTTCTCAGGCTTTCATTGAGGAACCATATTTTAGTGAGGATCTTCTTTCGTAGTAACAACCTCTTCTTATAGAAAAGAACAACATGTGCTCGACTGGCTGACTTCAAAGACCGAAGGTTGTCCAGTGTCTCAAAGGTGGCCATGATAGTTAAACCAAAAGAAAGCACCATGTCCACCATATATTATACCAATTTATATATTATATAAACTGGTGGTGAAGTTTTGGTGTTTTCTCTTGGTTTAACTACCATGGCCACCTTTGAGACACTGGACAACCTTCGGTATCCGTAACAAAAATCGTTGTTTTATTTTGGGGATTAATCAAGAACGTTTCTACAGTTCCATCGCATTTCCCCGAGAACACTATCCCATTAAAGATATTTAAAGTATACATGGTACTGATTCAATGGCTTACGTTTATATGTTTATATTATTTTTCGCCGCCGATGTATAACAAAGTTGTTCTCATTGGCACGCTTTTTTGGAAAGTAATTGACATAACCTGACTTGGGTAATCATTTATTGGATTACAGCGATCACGAAACCTTGCAGTGTTCTTCACCCAAACTTAATTTAAGAAGGCACGTTTACCATCGAGTTTTAAGGCTAATAGCAATTTCTCATCACATCACCGGTAAACAATATATCCTAAATTGAATGTCAACCTATTTGCATACTAGTTACTAAAGGATGGCTATGAAAAACGTTGTGATAGACTAACCTGTATCAAGTACCGTAGCTCCAATGATTAGTGTAAGTGTTGTAAGTATCACCAAGTTTTTATTTTAGGAGATGATCGGTCATGCGGTCATACTTTCTATGATCAACTAAAAATCAGCAACAATTCGTTTCCACCATAAATTGATTTCAGTTACATTATATCACTTTGCTTTCAAAGCGCCAAATTAAAAAAAAGCGGACAGACAACCCAAATATAGTTAAAAAATGTCACACTTATTTCTTAAAAACCGTTATTCAGAGATTTACACTTTGATAACACCCCACTTGGACAGTGGAACTAAAATAAAATCAATTGCATTATAAAATATTTTTATACGATTTTAATCCAACAAAAGCATTAACAATTTCATTATTCTTTTCGCATTGTATTTCAACAAAGTTGATTATCATCATGTTTTTTGTTGTTGTATAAGTCTCGATCCCTTCAATTTCCTTAAATTACCCTTTATCAAAGAATATTTCACGGGATCTTATCGAGCCTTAACAAATTCCGAGAAAGAGTGTGTGAGAGAGACGGGGGTGGAGAGAGAAGAGACGTACGTATATATATGTATACATCCGCAAGAAACCGCTGCTATCTGAAAACCCGATACAAATGTAATATTTCGTATGTCGAAAGCAAAGAGTTCCTCAGGGAATGGAACGAAAGGGATAAGAAACATTACCAACTGATCTACTCTTAGATATCCCGAATTAATTCCGAATATTATTCCTAAGAAACCCTGTTTTGCAAACACTGGATATAGAAGTTAAAGAAAATTTGCATCGTAATGATTTGGTGTAATTATTTTATTGTGTTCCGCCTGTTTTTGTCTCGAGGTCCTCTCGCTCTCCCTCCTCGTCCGATCCCGTTCCCTCCCGATTATCCAGACGAGGATGGAGAGCGATGTTCGGTAGACGTTCTGCCGAAATGTTTGAAGGAATGTAAGGAGAGGTGTCAGTACAGATAGGGGGCCTTCAGATGTAATAAAATGTATAAGGCCAAATTTCCACATTTCGTTTTACTTAAATTTGGAATTTCGATGTAAATAAATGTACCGAGGCTCAGCGAAATGCAAATTTTATGCTTCGCCACGGTATTATTTATTTGTATCAGACGGGATTAGAAGTAGGGGAAGTAAACTGATAAATTTAATACTCTTACACATATACTCCTGCTGACAATGTATTTACTTTCTAAATTTATTTATTTATACTCAATTATGTATAATACGATATGAAGATATTTCCAACACATTGTCTGACTTATCTTAATCAATAAATATAATCACATTTATCTTGCTTATCAAAGTGGTTGTTACGTTTACATATAGTTTGCATATAAAAGCGTAAATAAGAGAAATGAAATGTACCTCAACACAATTCAGAGTCATTAAAATTACTGCACAAATTTCGATACAAATTGGGTAATGCAAACATGAAAGTAGATAGATGACAGATCTCTTCTTTCAATTTACTGATATGTGACAATAGTTATCTATAGCAACAAAGCTGTTAGGATATCCAGATTTATTGAATATAATAATAATAAGAAGAAGAAGAATAATAATAATAATAATAATTAATTATAATAATAGTGTTGGTAATAAAAATAATAAATAATAAGAATAACCGTATTACCAGTATTCCTTAATTTAGCTTTGGTATTTATTTATTTATTTAAAATATACAATAACAAATTATGAAGTAATAGATATATTAATAACAAATGACAAATATATGAAAAGAGATTAAAATAAGAATGCAAAGTTGAATAAACCAAAATTTGAAAAATAGGAACAAACGTAATAAATGGACTTAGTAGACACATAAAACAATCTATTTCATATTAAATTTTGACAATTTGATCTTATTGGAAATGGCACATTTGTTGTTATGTATTAATACATACTAATACAATAATATTAATACAATATTAATACACATAAATACAATACCTATAAAATACTTAAAACCATGGCATTTATCATAGCATTTGAGAAATTTCTCAAATGGTTCCCTGATAAATGCTTAAACGGCGTTATGTTACATCACTAAAGGTAGGATTTATGGGCAGGAGTAATGAAAGAATTATGCACATACTCGTTGATGAAATGATTTTGTAAATGCGTTTTATTCTCAGTGATTGTTTTTATACAGCAACTATTTACACATGTTTTTCTTAAAGAACTTTCAATCGGAATGGTCCATTCACAGTACTTCTCCAGAAATGCATTAAAAGTAGAATGATTTAGCTCCTTGAATGGATTGTTGGCAGCAACTATAAGCTGTCATGAAATTAACTTGAATGTAGCCTCTTTCTTTTAGGCACTCGTAGCGAAAAATGTTCCCAGAATTGAAGTCTGCCAAACATTGGTTGAGTTATTTATTGTGATATTAATCTTGTGAAGAGGGGTCCAAGGGATTCAGAAAACGACATCTTAACAGTTAAAACAATCTACAGAGAAAATCAAGCTGTAGTCAATATCGGACATCAAACCTCGACACCCTTTCGACTAACAAAAAAACGTGTAAAAGAGCATTGCTCTCCTTCCCCACCCATTTTAAAATGTACTTAAATGAGGCTCCAAAACGGTGGAGCAAAAAGTGCAGGGCAATGGGAATATGGCTGAATGGCAGCCAAATATACAGTATCCTTTTTGCAGACAAATAAGTGGTTACTTCAGAAAATCAGCAAGATTATATCACGAGGCGGCTCCACCTAATGAAATCGTGTGAAGCTCATCAGCGTTGACACAAATCAACACGGCTTGACCCTCACAAAAAAAACCTTCTAGCGGAGCACGTAGTTTCAAACATAGCACGCGGCGCACGGGAAAAGAAAAATTAGTAATCCAAATAAATACGGGGCGATCATAACCGAGAGGAATCAGTTAAGAACCAGCACCCCGTGTCGCTGCCCGTCTGACCTACGCACGAGCACACCGCCCTTTTGTGAAGAGAGATGTTCGGCATTAGCAGAGCTTCGCACCTGCTTCCCTTCGAGGTCCCCTGGGGACCACTGTTAGCAACCATCCACTCTAAACCATTCTATTTCTGCTCTGTTTATCTATTGTTTTGACTTTTCTCATGTTCCATTTTAACATAGCCGCCCCAAACACGGGTATACTCTCTCACCTGTATGTGTATGTGTATACTTTAACCACTAGCAATTGGAACACTCAATAAAATCTGAATTTACCGAGGGCATTCGAAAAGAGCCCGTTGTCTCTATACAAAACCATGGGACTTATCTTTTTGCTTATTCAGAAACGCCCTGGTATTTTTAAAATCCAGGTGTTCAGTTGCCCAAGTGAAATCATATATGTGAATGTATGGATATGTACAGATAAAGAACTAGAGGGTCCATTGGACCGCAAATTCTTTTTTACTGCGGCGGCATTTCGTTTGTTTCTTCATCTTCTTCTAAAGTGCAGGTGTACAGTCGATCAGTGAAATCGTGAAATCAGTGAAGACTCTACGGATACCAGATGGTCCACTGGACAGCGGCCACGTGTGCTTTCCTTGTGATCTCTTTTTCGGCACTTATACTCCAGAAACAGTGGTGTGTGAATGTGTGTGCCATTTGTTTGTGCGATTTGATAGGTAAATTCATTGTTAGAGTTATTATCCATAATGATACGCCCATGGAGAACAAGGCGGCATCGCTCTTCACTACTTAAAAAGCCATTAAGTGTTTTTTTTTTGGTGTTCCAATTGCTACTGGTTGAAGTATATAATCAATAAACCTTACTGATCCTGCCCATATTTCTATCAATTTTACTGAGCTACCACCCCCAACTAGACCACCCTTCTGGGCTCTAGGCCCTCAGGTCGTGACAATATAACATATACCTATGCTTAACAAATTGATTGAAGAGTTTAATAAGGGTGGGTTGGAAGTAAACACATAAAAACGCAGTATATAGTTATAGGAGGAAGTGGAAAATACTTGGAACGTGTAAAAAAATATTACGAATATCTAGGAGTCACAATTTCTCAAAATGGGAGAGACAACAAAGATATAATGAAGAAAATGGCAGGGGCATAAATATGACGAAAGCTTTACATCCAATCCTGTGGAATAAAAATTTAACAAGAATAGGAAAAAAAAATTTAAAACTATAATAGAATAACTTATGACGTATTGGTCAGAGGTATGGGTCATGGACAGAAATCTGAATCAGAAATTAATATCAGCAGAAGTGACTAATTGGAGATGTTGTGGTTTAACGTTGCAGGATCAAGTGAGAAATGAAGAAATCAGGAATAGAGTATCAGCTACTAATACCATTGTGCATAATATATATGAAAAGGAGTTAAAGTTGGTACGGGGCACGTATGCCGAATGAATGACAAAAGAATAGCAAAAAAAAGTATGGAAATGGACTCCAGCACAAAGGAATAAAAGAGGTACACCACGAGGGAAATGGATAAACAACGTAACTAGAGAAATGGAAGAAAAAGTATTCGTAGCTTTATAAAAATTTAAATACCGGTATAGTAAAATTCATGAAATCGAATCATGGCTAGCCTTCAGCTCTAATATACCCTGAAAGGAAGCAGGTTTATTATACAACCACCTGATTTCTACTCCCTAATATACCTCTTCTCATAAGAGAGATTTATATTACTTGATGGCCAATGATTCATATTATTCGAAGGCCCATATTTTGTTACCGACTGAAATGTTTAACAATTAAAAAGTTCATATCTTGAAAAAATTATGCTCCTTTTTTTGGACTATTAAAAATAACTTTGGAATGAGGAGTTATGACAAACAAGATGTTCTTCTAAAATTCATACCTGGCAAAATCAAAGATTTCCAGAACATTTACTTTTTGCGTTACGAAATTAAACTTTATTTGCCATCGAAATTTTCTAAATCGATGAGACTAAGAATTAATTTGACTAGAGGGCGTGAATAAGAATAAGTTAATAATTACCAATTTGTCAGATTATGTCATTTAATACGGTCTAATAAAACAATATGTTACAATAACAAAAAAATGTATTGAATGTTTGTCTTGCTACAACCAAACTAGAATGACAACGGGCACTTTGGGGTCGCTTTAATTTAGGCAACACAGTATGCAGGTCCATAGTACCTCTAAACGGGGCTCTGTATAGATATTGTTACTAATTCAGTCTGGACTGTAGTTTTTGGAATTGTCTCTACTTTTGATAGTCGATCGAACTACTTGAATATGAACTTTTTATTTGTGGCAGCTAATACCTACGTGCACATATTTTTCACCATCTTGTCTGAGTCCAACAATATCGCAATGTACTAAAAATTTTTGTTGAGATTATGATTCCCCGTATCGCTGGTTGTTAACGGAAATGACACTGGAAAGAACACTCATCCTTCCAACAATAATTGCTATTTCTATGCACGTAGATCATGACACAATTGATAATTATTTGCTATTAAAATTACACTCTATCGAAAGACACGATAATAATCTGAATAATGCTAAAATGTGAATTCAGTCCATTGTAGATTAACGTATTTATTACTAAAAAACCAAGCAGATGGTAATTAGACAGACAACTGCCTGAAGCCGAACATTTCGAATCACGATAATATCCGTTTCTTAGCATTTTAAAGTTTGGGGAACACTACCAGTCTTAGGGTAAAACGTATTTTAATTTTAATAACAGGAGCTTATTCCATATTGCATGCAACCACCTGTTTCAAATAAATTATAATTGCGTTGCATTTTGGAAAATCATTTATTAAAATGGCTATAATTCCGTTTTTTGGTCGGAAAAATGAACTACTGAATTTCACGGTCAAATTTCTGGAAAAAAAACCCCGGAAAAGCAGCATTTCTTTTGTAACAAATCTTTCAGCTCGCAGAGGGTTAGCTTTAATCGAAAAAAGTCTGCGCCGGACCAGACGGTGGAAGTGAAAATTCATTAGCCATATGCGCACACACAGACAGAGAGGGTATATAAATGGAATATAAGACAATTTTTGTCCTATCGCAACGCTTGCACCGGACCGCTCGGGTCCGCGGACAGTCTCGGCTCAGGTGATCTCTCACCTGCTGGCAGTTGTAGCATCAAACGCTTTCGATTGCCCTGTTCCGGGGAAGTGTTACAGACGCCATAAGCTCTGACGGCAATCCAGCAATAATGCAGGAGACAGCATTTCGCTAATAACTCCGACTGTCCCGCACAACGCCAGCTTCGCATGGTAGTAGGTGGTCATTTTCTCGCTGGACAACTTTTCCGCCGCCCCTAATATGGCTCGCCACTTTGCCCATGGTCGATCGTAGTTGTCGAGACGCTGATGTCACAGCTTCGCCGTCCCTCTGCCAACCGCGCCTGCAACAGAGTGCTCTTCTCTAAACCTGTCCAGTCGTAGATCGCCTCCAAGTTGATTAATCTTGGAGAGCCATCGCTCCACACTACTCTCCGGGCTACTGGGGTCGAACACTTCCACCATCTTCATCGCCAAAGACGGTCGAAGTCGAGCACTCGCCTGCTCCACTCCGGATTCAATGGTCGCTTGTTGCCTCGCCGCTTTCACCATCTATTGCTGGAGTCCTCCTACGACCGCCTTCACGATGATCTCCACAGATGTTGTCTCTATGTTCTCATCTGACGTGAGGCATGACGCCTCCTCGCTTTTCTCCATGTCCATGTCACGCAATTCAACAATACAGCTCACCGTTTCGTCGCCGCTCGATGTTATTGTTTCTCGCCGTTTGAGATTAGGTTAGGTGTTAGCTGTCCGATAGTCTCGACGCTCTCCGGTGTTGCCACGTTGATCTCTTTGGTAGCACACGGAAACGATTTGGCGATCGGCTCGTTTCGCGGGCGCGGTGGAAGAGGTACACTTTACGCGCATTCTGGCAACACGGCTTTGTCCTCGGATTTCTTATCACGCGTGACGCGGTTTTTCGACCAACACCCCATCCCAAAGTGTATAACGTGCGCAAAGAAGTTTCAATTCAAAAAGTGCATGAAATGAAATCATTCTTTGTATTCTCCGTACAATGTGTAATGTTGAATTTCTTATTCTAATGATCTTCTCAGATATTTCAATTTTTGTTTTTGTTTATTGTTACGGTCGATCAAACGTCTGTTATTTGAAAGTGGGCGTGAAAACCCAATAATTTTATAGATACATACCCAAATATAAGCACATTTTATCGTTTTACCTATTAGCTAGCATCATGTTACAGTATTATTTCATTGGAGATTGAACCAATTTTTAGAAAGAAGAATATTCGGCAAGTACCAATCAGTTACAATAGGGTAATTGTGCCCTGTTTTATTCGACAACGGTGTATTTTATTGTATAGACTAAAATGTTCCTTAAAACAATTTTAGAAATGCTTGCAAAGAAATTTTGTATGCTTCGCAGAAAGTGCTCACAAATCACCAATTTTTATAAATCATTTACAAACTAAGTAATTTAGGTCGATGATAAACGAGTGTGCAGATAGCCACATCCACAAATTTTGTAGTACGGTAAAATAGGTGCTATTTTTTACTATCAAAATTTGTGATAAAAACGTACTATTTCAGGGGGATACATGATGTAAAAATGAATATTTTCCGATAAAAATTGTCAGTGTAAAAATTGGTTGGGGTGGTTAAAATAATTTTTGTTTCGATTTTTTGTACATTTATCCCATCTATCATCCCCCAAACGATAGCTAGGGCGGTAAATCGTATCGGATATATTTCATTAGTAATAAGCAGTCTCTCCTAGTACGTTCTTATCACAAATTTTGATACTAAAAAATAACACATATTTTACCGTACTACAAAATTTGTGGATGCGGCTATCTTCACACCCGTGATGATAATACCTTGTAAAATGTCATCATTTGACGCAACAAATTGATACCTTGGCCCAGTATTACTGGTTTTCCAGGCAGTGACCGCAAGGTATCATTTGCCGCAGTCGATATGGCGCGAAACCCATTTCAATTATTTTTTTCAACGTTTAAACATCACCCGCGAGAAAAACGAAAATGATTACTTCTTATCCATTTCATCGGGCTTTTATCGCTCGGAGGGAAAATCCACCCTCTCCGATAGACGTCACCTAGATCCAATGATGGAGAGATCTGTCAGAGTTATTAATGGTATCTGGCGTAATAAAAATTTTCGACACGTTATATTTCTACCTATCCCCGAGCCCCGTGTGACGTTTCCGCAAACATTAGATACATTCGGTATTGTTTTTCTATAATTTGTCAATGTTCTCGTACGCGACACGGACGCTAAGCAATAAAGCAAACGGTGATGCGCTTTTTTCGATTCGAAACGTGGGAATAGACGAGGGAATTACGTTACGATTTTTAATATCAGTTCCATTACAGTGATGGCAAATTGTTCAAATTGTTTTATTATACAGAACAGATTACTGAAACTGACCTATGTAAACTCCTGGGCAAAATTAACGCACCACCATATATTTTGTGTTATTCCAAAATAATGATGATTTTCAGTTGTTTAGCAATCTTACAAGTAGGCTCTGGATATACTTCGACAGTTCAAGTAAATGTTGTCGACGTGGGTTTTGAATTAAACGTGTAATAGCAAAGAAAAGCATTTTCGATGAAAATTGATTTAAAATCTGATCAGAAATTGTTGCGTATTAAGACTAACTGTTTTGAGCCACCAAGGTTTTTTGTTATTGATAGTGTAAGTGCGAGTGTTCTCCAGTTTAATCATGAATCGCAAAACAAATTTGTCAGTGGAAGAAGCAGTAAGCAGTAAAAGCATCAACTTTGCTGAATGAGGGATATTCGATGCGTCATGTTGCTAATGTGATAGGAAGAAACCATTCCAGCATAAGTCGCATGGTTAGACGATTTAACGAGACAGGTTCTCATTTACTAAGGCCCGGACAAGGGCGAAAACGGTGTTCTAATCCAATTAATGAACGTTTTCTTAGACAATCCGCTCCAAGAAACAGGACAACGACTAGTACCATCCTACAAAATGAACTCGTAGCTGCTCACAATATTCTTGTATCTTCCCGAACGATTAGAAGGCGCTTAAATGAAGCTGGATTAGACAGCAGAAAACCGGCCAAGAAACTCCTGCTCACCAGAGAGCACAAAATTCAAAGGTTGCGTTTTGCGAGACAACATCAAGATTGGACTCGTCATGATTCGAAGAGGGTTTTGTTCTCAGATGAAACCAGAATCAGCCTTAAATCTCCTGATGGACGTGAACATGTCTGGAGAAGGTCAGGAGAGAGATTTGCAAGTTGCAATATCTCTCCAAGAGTTCAGTTTGGTGGTGGCTCTGTAATGTTTTGGGGAGGCATCTGTTTCGATGGTCGCACAGAATTGGTCCCCATACGTGGTAGGTCAATGAATGCGGATTATTATCTGGAACATATTGTTGTTGACCATGTAATGCCATTTGCTCCTATTGTGGGACCAAATTTCTTGTTTATGCAGGACAATGCTCGTCCTCATGTGGCTGGGCAGGTTATTCGCTACTTAAATGCTATAGCTATTCCGTTCTTGGAATAGCCAGCCAAGAGTCCCGACATGAACCCAATAGAGCATCTATGGGACGATATTAAAAAAAGGATTCGATGTCGTATACCTCCACCTGTCAACCGCAATCAACTAGTAGATGAAGCAACTCGAAAACGCAGTTTTATGGCAATAGCAACACCCGCTATTGAGCATTTAATTTTCTACAAATTAAATACAACTGGGAATATTATATATCTCGTTCGTGATTTCAGTTTACAAATGTGTTATTTCATTGTGCATATTCCTTCATTACATTGTTTTTTAGTTACCAGTTGTATACTTACAGCATTCTAGGTATAATTACATATATATTTATTAAAATGTTTGCTATTTTAACGTATCCATAGGAGCAATTTTTCAAATTATCAATAATTTATTCAATGTAAGTGAGCAGGCTTGTCTTAATTACTATTAATAGTTCAAAAATAGAATAATTCCGACTAACTCTTGAATTACATATGCGAACGACCACTTAGATTTTCAAATACGGTTTCTTTTTTATTTTAAATTATATTGTAATTACATACTTGGTAATCTATGGACCAACATATTCTTTTTGTCAATAAGTGCTTTTATTTTGTTGCCCATATGACGTTAGATAAATGTCTGGGATTCGTGAAATTAATTTAGTGGTGGGGAGCAGTAAAGCAAACCTCTATCGATTACCCAGAAACTTGTAAAGTCGACTTGATAATACCGCAGCACAATAAACGACGTCTTTTGGTGAGGTGTAAAGTAGCAGGAAGAAATAATGGGGGGTCTCCCGGACGAGATGGGGGTTAGGGGGGTCGGGTATAAGAAATAAAGCCAAAGTCCGGCTCGTTGTCTATCTCCCCCTCTCGCCCCTCTCTCCCTCTCGCCCGGTGATTAAACCAACAATATCAAAGATATGGGTTTCTTGTGGGGTCGTATAGGAATATTTATGCATGTAAAGTTGGCCGAAGATTACACGCTGTTAATCTCGAGTCGGTGTAAAGTTCGTAAGACTGTTCACGCCTTCATCGCTCTGTTCTCTTAACAATAGATTATAAATTATGGCGGACTCGCCATTGTTTACCGCCGCTGCTAAGACGCGGCACGGTTCACGGTTTACTGCGATTGTCGCACGCTTGTTTTACACCGTCCATAAAAAACTAACGGCTTTAATTTCCGAGGATTTTATTATCGAGATCGGGTATTGTTTTAAGTTTTTTTATTATCCGATAACGGGCACTTTATAATTAAAATGAGGAATTTACATCGAGGGGGGGTTAAGCTGTACACGCGGTCGAACGAGCGATAAGGGCCGCGGAAGGTTTTTGGCGACGCCACAAATTCGCAGGTGATGTCAGAGCTAATCCTTACAAATCCATATGGCGTTTGATCACATATTCAACGAAAATAACGGGTTTTATTAGGAGAAAATTTTAGGGAAAGCCACAGCTGAAATACCCCAAATACGTTTCAAATAATACGAATAATAATAACGCGAGTTGAAGATGTAATTACCCTGGAGAGACCACACAACTTGTAAGCTAACTCAGTTTACCTAGAACAATGTGTTGTACTCTAGGATACTAGATTATTTTAGTACCGCGGCAACCTAAAGTAATTGTTGAGGGCACTATGGTTGGTAATAACCCCTATGAAGCTGTTATAACTATGAAACACCTAGCTCACATAGTATTGTTTATTAATTTTAAGGTTCAGGTGCAAAAATAAATGTTTTAGTTTAGAGCTCACAGGCTACTGATTTAAGGAACAAACTCTTGAACTAAAGTGGTAGATATTTTTCAAGTTCCGTTTCACAATGGATTAATTATTTAATGTGAGAACCATGAAAATCAATGAAAATACTTGTTTTTCATTCGTAATAATTATTGTCAAATCGGTTTTGGGGATTTGAAAACTCTTAATACGCGAAGATTAATGCTCCTCAATAATTATACTGGGTGATCAATAATGACTGTTTGAGTTGACAATCCTACCTGGAGGATTTTTTTGCCTAAGGGTTTGCAACGCTACAACCAGATTTGACAAAAATTTGACATAACAATCAGCGATAAGATTGCAGATTATGTGAATAAAAATTAACGCATAAAAAATGAAACTCGAAATACAAAACAATGCTTTAATTAGACAGCTAAAGGTAATGATCAAAATGCCCCACATTTTGGTCCAGACATAAATTAACTCTTCTTTTTAGGCTCTCGAAGATATTCACCAGCATATTGGGGGTAATGTTTGCCACTTCCTGAACTATTGCCTCTAGCAGCTCTTCTTCAGTATGGAATGTGTTCCTAAAGACATTGTCCTTTAAGAGCCCAAATAACGAAAAATCTAATGGAGTGAGATCTGGTGACCTGCTTGGCCAAATGCCCTGACTAATTTCTCTGTCGCCAAGATTCTCTCTTAAATATCCCATAGTAGCAAGAGTCGTATGTGCCCTTGCAGAGTTTTGTTGGAAATATCCAATTTGACGCTCTTCGTCTGTTAATTGGTTTATAAAAGTCCCCAAAAGGTGTTGGATATATCTCTCCAAATTGACGGTAAAATTAAAAAATATCGGCCCATACACCCGCGTCCTTGAGACTGCCAACCAAACACCAACTTTAACCGGGTGCAAATGTGTCTCTCTGATAGTGTAAGGATTTTCATGTGACCAAATTCTATAATTTTGTTTATTCACATAGCCGTTGAGATGAAACTAGGCTTCGTCGGAAAATAAGGTATTGTCAAGGATATCATTATTATTTAATATGTCGTTGAACCAATTGCAAAATAAAACTCTGCGGATGATCAGGAGGGGTTAATGACTGGACGATGGAAATTTTGTAAGGGTGGTACTTTAATTTCTTTTTAAGCACAGTGGAGCAACTTCCATATGATAAACCTGTAAAACCGTGAATTAGAACAACATGAAAAAGTGGAAGTCTTATGGGTAAGAATGAAAATTGGTTGAATACGAGGCATAAGGACCAAACCTGTTTGAAGGGGGAGCTTTCTTAAGGATTTGCGAGGACGTCTTTGCGTTCGAGTTCTGATATCCTCGACAACTTCCTCGTTTAGAGTAGAAGGTCTACCAGTTGATTTTTGTTTGCTTACGCTCCCTGTGTTTAAATAACGTTCAACTACTCGCATGCAATGTTGCAGAACGACAGCAAAAGTGACCAAAGTCTCCGGAAACAACTCCTGAAATTGTTGGTATGTCGCTTCGAGAGAATATTGCGAACCAGTAATGCAAGTAGCAAATTCAAATTACCAGTTGTACCATTTAAAAATGAAATTCAGTATTGCCAACTCAGTCATTCTTCATCACGTTATACAACATTTTAGCCAACGGCTATTATTTACTGAGATAATATGTTTGTCTTAGAAATCATATTCTTCACTTGCTTTTTGCTCTTTTTACTTGTGTTCCTCTCTTTCTCTATCGTGTCCTCTCTCTCACTCTCTATCTTTCTCTCTTTCCTCCCTCTCTCCTCTCTCTCTCTCTCTCTCTCTCTCTCTCTCTCTCTCTCTCTCTCTCTCTCTCTCTCTCTCTCACACACACACACACACACACACACGCTATTTTTTTGGTACGTCAAATAAATGTCGTTGGTGTGTTTAACTTGATTCATCAACCCCCCCTCCCCTCAGCTCCTAGACTACTATCATCAAACCGAGCACACTAAAGGACCTAATTAGGCCTAAAGCGTGACAATGCGCCAATAGATTTAGGTGATCCTATTTAAAATTCATCACCAACTTTCCATTTTTATACGCCACCCCATTATTTCAATAATAGATTTTTCAGATACCATTTATTTTTTGCCAGTTGTTCTCTTTAAATCGTTTTTAATGAATGAACAACGACTGAAAGCAGAAGATACAATGTTCTTCATTATTGATAATTCAAAGAAAACATTGTTCCAACGGACTCTTGAATTTCTTCTAAAAGTCACACACTTGATGACTAGTTATTAATCCTATTATGACCATAATAAATAAAATAGATTATTCGAATTATTATGTATACCTATATCATAAATATTATCTTAATTAACGATTTTCCTACTTTGTTGCTATCAAAAAAAGGAAATGCACTCATAAAATGTGTACTACAAAATATCTATTTTTTAGTACCTACATAAATATAGAAGATTAAGTTAAACACAAACACAAATTTATTAGCATTAGTCAAATAAACGCAAAACGTAACATAAATAAAAATAAAATTTAGAACGTAGATTCAAAATATAAAACATAAATATCCAAAATTTCCACCAAACAGGTAAAAAACTTTACTTGAAGTAGAAAAACTCACTTCTACATCTAACGATATAAATTTATGTCAACTTGAGCAGTAATATCTCCATTTAAAACTTTTGCCACGTCTGACGTCAAACCATAAGCATAATTGTTTTCCGCCGTCTAGTTAAGCAATTTCGCGCCTTTCAGAACGAAATGATATTGAAAATATTTAATCAATATGGCATAATGGTGTAGTGGCACTGACAGTTCATAAATTTAAAATTATAAGGCTAGTAAACTCGAACTTACTCGAATCGACCGTATTTTGCTATCCAATGCAATTTTGTACAAAGCACTCTGACACTTTCCCATAAGTAGTCTTGTTAAGATTAAAATCCCAATTATAGTTTGGCAAATGTATGCACTGATATACGCGAAACGGTTAAATATGCTACACTTGCAAATATATGAAAATACCTATTGAGTAGTATTTGACACTAACTGTCGTAATTCGTATATATTGTAGTAGAATTATTTATAACACAACTAGTAATAAAATACGCAATTTTAATTAATTCCTGAGTATATTTTTTACAGAGTTTCTCTTCTCCCTTACATTGTCATAGATGTTTCTTACTTATTCATCTTGACCACTAGAGTCGCAATATATTTCTCACATATATACTATGTTTATGCATAGCTGCTGCGTTTGTCATAATATTAGTGGTTATGTGCTGTACTCAGAATAATGATTAATAACAATGAAGCAAGTTGAACTTTGCGTCAAATTATTTCATCATTAAATATATTGAAGGTTTGTTTAGCTTTTGCTTGACATACACGAGTTCTACTGCCGTTATAAATTTTAAAAGCCAAGTACAAGACAAGAGAAAAAAGGTATAAGCTAATAAGAAACGATGCAAATTTCCTGGTTTGAATTCTGCCACAATACGACATAGAAGAAAAAACGCGATTTAAATTGAAATTCGTCTTCTATATTGTGCTTATTCATTGCTAAGTAATACACTAATAGAAAATACGAGAACAGCTTTTATTTCACGTTTCATATTCCGAAATGTTTGTCGTTCCGAAATCAATTCGACGTACTCTCAACGTTATTAAAAATTCTTCACGAAGTTCCCCTTCGTCTCTCCTCTCCCATGATCTCCCCCTCATAGGTAATGATTGTTTTTCCGCCCACCTTTTTAGGGAGTGTATCGCATTAAAAGGCTCGCATTCATGGCGGGAATATTAATAATAAGGTATTAACGGTATCAGGGCTAAAAATGTGCTCACGGTATTATTATTAATCGATTCCGGGTAAGAGGACTTTTGATACACTTTCACCCCTTTTGTTGATCTTGTACTTAATGTGTTTACAGAAATATTAATCGCCGCCGCGGCTATTGCAGCGATAATTTTTTTACAAATATTTTTTCAGCGAAATTGGACGGGATTCTTAATTGGAGGATGATTAATGAGGGGAGAGTGTGCGGGTATTAAACCCATGAATGGGTTATATTATGAAATAATAGTGGGAGCTTCACGATGCTATTTTCTACATTTCAGAATTCAAGGTTGTCAAATTTAATATTAACACATTAGCATGTGACAAATGAGATAAATGTCAAAAAATCCCAACTTGGGAACACGATCGGAAAACATTTTATATGTATATTGTTTAGGAGCCAATTTACCGAAATAACTCCGACATCCTTGGACCCATCATCCTGAATATAAATCATCCGAATACACGTTTCGATCCGGAGACATCAAGGATATGTCACAGCAGAGACAATAATATTTCAAGAAGGCCATTAGATTGAGCGACTAAATTTGACAAGACGTACGATCCTGTCTGCCTCCTCTTCCTCGACCGTATTGATACTCCAGTCAGGTATTTTGTCTATGGGGGATACGATATCGATATGTACACTGTGTACCAAGTTCGGGGGAATTTTATCAGATATCAGTTTGGTGTAGTCACTTGGGATAATCGTGGAAAATAAAACAGAGGGAGAAATTCTTGCTGTACGCAGTCAACTATTTATCCTTTTTTCGAAGTACGAATCATACAACAAATCTATTGCTCAAATTTGACTTGCCCTAAGTCAGCCATTTATCGGAATGGGGTCCGTTCACAGACCATTAATATAACTAGACCCGGTGTTCCCATTAGAAACTGATGTTTGTTTACATGCCAACATAGCCGATAGGCGCGGTGTTAAGGGGGGAGGAAATATGGCCGCCGTTGACGAATTTTGACAGCGTACAAAATAGCTATCCATAGGCGTATCAATAATAAGGGCCAAACAGGAAACAAAATTAAGAAAATATTTATTTATTTATTTAGATCAACGGGCAATGAAGCCCTTTAAATGCTAGGTAACAAAGGTGCGAAATAAGAGACAAATGAAGTATAGAAGGACATAGATTATCAAAATCATCATGACAGTAATAATGCATACAATAAGTATAGTCCAAGACCCATCTGTCAGAAATTTGCTTTAGATTAACATAAGAGGTAACCGCAATGTTTTTACATGAAAATCTCGGGAATAATGTCTAGAATAAGAATTGACTTATCCTCCAAAGCGCAGAGGTTGGTAACATTGTTAAAAATGCAACAATTTAAAAAGGAATTAAAAACGCGTTTTTTTCCGACTTGTTTTGCTTCTAACTTTTTAAATATTGAATTAAGAAGAAAGTTGAACAGAGGAAAAATTTGCAGAATCGCTTTTTACATAAAATGCCGTAAGTTATAAATTCAAAAATTTATTAGCGGTTTTGCTAAATAGTAATAAACAAAAAAAACGGCCCAAAAATGTGTTTTGTTAACTTATTATTTTAGGCACTTTAAAATGTGTTTAGGACTTCCATATCACAGATGCAAAATCTTGAAGTTATAATAAAAGAATCCCGTAAATTTCGTTTCGATCGGTTTATTAGATTTTGCACAATAATTTTGCAATCCAGAAGAATCGAAAAATATTAAAAATTTTCAAAATTGTTAATTTTTTTCCACTATACGATTTTAATAAAACTAGCGGTCATATATAAGAGGGAACAAGCTTTCATGTACTTTTGTCAGAATTAAAAAATATTTATTAGAACGGTTACAGTCATTGTTTAAAGTTGGTGTCGTTTTTTTTTTGCTTATAAACAAATACATTATCCCGGCGAATTTTTTGTTACATGAAATTCTGACAACATAGCTGGAAAGTACTCGGAAAGGCGCTTCTTTTTATACATAATAAGTTGCTATTTTGCTCCTTAGCTTCTGAGATATAACTCCTCAAATTTGTTTAGTGTTTAATAAAATGGTGAATAATGGTTAATAAAATTACTATTTTTTCTCATATCATAAGAAATAATTGTTTCTTACCAGTAACCAGTATAATATTTTTGTTGAAATTTACATTAAAGAGATTGAAATTTAAATAAATAAAAATGTCACACTTCCAATTTTGCCAATTCATAAATTTGATATTTCTATGAAACACAGTTACAGGGTAGAAATTAATTACCTCGTAGTACTTTTAGGTTCAAAAACTTGATGCATCGGTAATGGAACAGCGTCTCTCTTGAAATATCTAGCATTGTCGGTTGCACCTATTTTAGACACAAAATCATCTTTATTTGCAAATATAGGACGATTTTGTTATGTTATCATTGTACCTAAGTCCCAAAACAGAACTCCAAATATTTCTTTTAATTGGATCTACTGGAAACCTAAAATAATAACACTGATAGAACGCCACTGAGATGATACATAACCTCAAAAAATGTCATTAATAAATCTCTTTATTTACCTATGAAAAGACAACCCCGAGGTTTTCCCTGCATCGCTATAAACGTTGCATATCTTGCACCTATTATCCATTGTAACCACTGTTAAATGTTTTCTGTTTTCATCAAAATACACACACAAACCGCGTACACAACGAATTCTATCACGTGAAAGACTAGGACGCGATGTTGCCACTCATAACAAATGTCTATATTATTTTAGATTTACGTACAACTGACAACTGACCAACCACAGGCGAAGTAGGCAGGATGTATAGGCAAATCCTAAGCAAAGAATTTGTCATCTGCATTCATGCAACAGCGCAAAAAAAACGCTTAGAATGTGGTAAGATCTTGGCAATACATTATTTTATAAACAAACGGGTCTAGTTATATTAATGGTCTGTGGGTCCGTTGGACAGTTGTTAGCTGTTCTACTGCTATTCTACTGTAGCTAAGGCATATCCTTAAACTGATCTGCAGAAAAAGTTAAAACAGGCTGTATTACGATAAGAAATGTTTTATTTCTTATTGCAATCAGTTTACTTCCTGCACTTGTCTACCTTCTATTGATTACAGCCACGCTGTACGAATAAAGTACAAATAAATAATTGTATTTCACTCGTGAGTTGCTCATCGAATGAAGGTAAGATAACATTCATTGAACTCTGCAGATATATCTAAGATCATGCTTTATTGCAGTTAGAAGTGCTCTAATTCCAACCACAAGCTTTGTCGTAAATAATGGGGAGACAAAGTTTTTGCTTGATGAATAAATCTAAATCAAATATTTCTATGTCAATTACTTATTGCACTCCTGAGACACTCGACGGGAAAACCAAATGCAAAAAGGAAAACTATATAAAAGTCACAAGTTACTCTGAGAGCAAAACTAAGGCAAAATTTCTTTGTGAGTTGCTCTAGAAGTACAGCTAACCTAAAGTACATCCGTATGTACTTTAATACAGCTGTATTAAAAATAAGTATAATCACGCCATTTTTTGAAAGCAGAGAAAATAAGTATTACGGTGCTGCAGAAGTAGAAGAAACAGGTTTGTTGCTGAAAATGTTTGAACGAAAGCTCACATTTAAACAAAACTTAAAAATAATTTAAATTTTTATGAAAGATCACAAATAATCGTAAAATATATGAAAACATGCTGACGATTATTCTAACGGAGCCGACGATGTTCCAAACTTGGGACGCGCTGTACAGATAGTCGCGGCACTAGTTTCCTACTAAATATATATATCGCATGTCATCGGGCCCAGATCACGACACGACTGTTTAGTAAATCGAACGCGTCCGACTTGTCCTAGCCAATCAGGAGATTGGATTAAGAGCGGGAATTTTTTGCCTTCGGGAGGTTTCGAGTGTCGCCTACGGTTCCTTCAGGATAGAAACTAACTTATAGGGATCTCTTGTCGAGTATACGTAACCAGACGTTTTTATACAAGAGGATGATTCATAATTAGTCTATAGAATTTTGTACCTACAACAGTTTATTGCATTAAGCTTGTAACACTGCTCTGTATATACAACTTGCAGATAATGTAAAATTGGATTTTCGTTACTAAAATAAAATAAATAAGTAATAAATAAAATAAATATTTTTATGGGTATAATGGCACGAAAGAAGCGGGTGTTTTATGTTACTGTAAGAATATTGTATATAGTTCTACAGTCACCTTAAAACTTGACGAAAAATATGATACGGTAATTCGATTTCACCATTTTTTTATTTTTCTTAACTCCGTTATTCCTGTCAGTTATTTCCTAATTATCACTATAACCTTCTAACTTGTGTGAGAGTAGTTAACGTCTCCTTTTCGTTGCAAGGCTAATCTAGACGTGTATCCTAGTCCCGCACTCCTACAGGTTATCCGATCCTATACCTCCTAACTTAATTTCATAATCTTTCCTTTCAAATTGGAGTACCAAATCCCGAGAAATAACGACGTGATATGTAAACTAGCCTATGTACCCAGTTTTCGTCGGAGGTGCATCGAACTTCACTGCTTTTTCGCTCCACCTAATAAAATCATTAACAGTACTAACTTTCCCGTTTCTTGCAGTTTAGTAGCTATTGCATAAATTTAGTTGCCTTATCCACTACTTCGGTAAGTGAAATTCGGAGTATTTTATTTTTGCCGAGCTACTAAAAGGCCTAAGGTATAACGTATAACCTTACCGAGTTGTAAGTTTCTTACTCTTCGGCAAGAACCTCGGAATAAAAACCGTTAAAGCAAACTTCACTTCTACTTCTCAGCTACTCGGGAAAATAAATTTGGGGTTTTCGGACTTTTCTGGACCAACTGAGGACCAACGCTGTAATACAACGTGATCAAGAAATACTGTTTAAGTTGGCAATCCTAAATTTTACTTTAAAATGGTAGAACTGGAACCACTTCCGGTTGCTTGACAGCTACTTCGACGTTTAACAGTGACAGCATTGACACTTGAGCGGCGATTCAAATTTTTGTTATAAAAATATAAAAATGGTACTATTTACAACAGGACATTTAGAACAGGATATTTTTATTGGCATGGCTTATTTTCGGAGTGCAGTTCATGATCCCATTTCTGGATGGCAATACTCATTGGAATCTACTTTGCACCAATTTCAAGAAATGTTTCCTGAAGTTGTGTTCACTATCGAGCTATCGACGTATTTAAACAACACTGCATGCGCGTAGTTCAACGATATTTGAATACAGGCAATGTGAAGAAAGGAGAGCCACCTGGTAGACCCTCCGTACTCACTGAAAATGTGGTGCAAGACGTCAGGGCCCGACTGCAACAAAGTCCTCCCCAATCGGTTAGGAAGCTTTCCCTCCAAACAGGTTTGATCCTTATCAAAAGTTAACAAATTTCCACTTATTCCTAATTTCCTGTATTCCGTTTCGTGACTTTACAGGTTTATCATACGGGAGTTGTTCCACTGTGTTGAAGAGCAAATTGAAATATCACCCGTACAAATTTTCGATGGTCCAATCCCTAAATCCTCCTGACCGTCCACAACGTGTGCTGTTCTGTAACTGGTTCAATCGGGAAATGAACGATAATGACATCCTGGATAAAACCTTTTTTTCCGATGAAGCCTGATTCCATCTCAATGGCTATGTTAATTCTCAAAATTACAGAATTTGGTCTGGTGAAAATCCACATGCTGTTAGAACAACAACTTTACGCGGCAGAGAGTAATTGGTCCTGTGTTTTTTAACTTTACAGTTAATTCTGAACGATTCAATTGGCACATTCTCCAGCCATTCGTTGCCCAATTAACCTAGAGGAGCGCGAAAATGGCTACTTTCAACAAGATCCGGCTCGAGCACATACGGCTCCTGCCACAATGCAATATTTGCAGGAAGTTTTTGGCCATCGAGTTATAAGTACGGGAATATGGCCAAGTAGGTCACCAGACCTAACACCTCTAGACTTTTGTTTCTTTGGGCACCTTAAAAACAAGGTGTTCAGTAATGTTCTACATACATGTGAAGAACTGTAAGCTGCAATTATCGAGGAAGTTGCAAATATTTCTCCTCGGATGTTAATTAATATCTTCGAGAGCCTAAAACGGAGAGTGAATTTATGTTTAGAATATAATGGTACTCAATTCGAGCAGTACCTTTAAATATTCAAGTCTTTTCTGGTGTGGTTATTTTAACCATAAATGAATTCACATAACCTAAAATATTTGTGTTTATTTAGCTGTCGCTGTCAAGCAGAGTGCAGGCATTTCCGGTTAGCGTTGCAAACCCTTAGACAAAAAAATTCTTGATCACTCTGTAGTACCAAAATATTTCGGGACATACCTAAATATATATTTTATTGTACTTTACTCCATATTCCTATTTCCTGTTCGATCCTAATCGAACCTTACAACTCAAAGAAATTTTTTTAGCCGTCAAGTTAACGTTACGTAAAAAAACTATATAAAGAAAGAAAACATTTTTTTAATTTTAATGTACTTCCTGTAGAACATTTCGTAAGATTCTCAAACAATGTATTAGTGACATCCGCTTTGGATATTAACTTTTGATTGAACTCGATGTCGAAATTATTTCATCTGACACTATAACGGTTGTGGAACATTGTGAATTGACGAAAATATTTTATAGTTTTCTGATATTTGTAACGCAGTGTTTATGTCGTGATGTCTGTTACATTAAACGTGATGAGATGACATAAATCAGAAATTAATAGGAGCTTTGAGAAATAATCCTGTTAATGTAAATTTTCAAGAAAAATTGCTGTAAATAATAATTAATTCCCTAACCATGCCATTAACGGCCGAAATGTGTATAGTCATGTAGAAAATAGATTTTTCTGGAAAATATCCCTACAAACGCTATCAATAAACAGTTAAACTGATAATTCCACTAGTATTTTATATCTCTTTGGTATACAATTATTACTTTCACATATGGCTACCCATATAAGAGAAAGTATTGTAAAAGTGCTGATTTTTGGGATTTGAGATATTGTGATTTCTGGAGGTTTTGAGGTCCACTGAGTTCGAAAAACATATTTTTGGAAATACGTCTGTGTGTTCCAAAACAACCGATTCTTACACAAATTTAGATTTCAACTGGAATAACTAGTAGCTACAACTTTAATTTGAATCATTTTTTTCTAAAACCTTCCTAAAGGGCACTTTACTTCTGAATATTTTCAATTTCTCAAAAAAAAATTTCAAAAAGGCGGCTTTAAATGTTTCACTAAACTTTGTACTTCAATTAACATGTTAAATACATACAATTTGTATTCAAAATATTTTTTCCTAAAACTGTCGTAAGGGGCACTTTACTCTTAATTAAATTTGATGAACAATTTTCTTTAAAACGGATTTGGTGATTTATACCAAATCTCATAACCTCAGTTAGCTGTTTAATGCCTATAAGTAAACGTCCATAACTGAGGTTTGGCTCAACAGAATTTCGTAAACTTGGTCCCATTTAAAGTGCCAAAAGTTTCTTAAAACCAAATAATAACTATGTTACACTAATTTAAGCCGCTCTCATTAATGGCCCATTATGTGAAGCTCTTCAATCTTTCCAAATTTCACTAAGTTAGTCTTAAAAAAACTGGAAACTTTCATTAAGGACCGGAGACAAAATAATAAACATTCTCGCGTAAGCGCAAGTTTACACATTTCCACATTTAACATTCCAAATATTCAATAGAAAAAGTATATTTATTGTAAGTTACAGTACAAATGAAATTAAGGCAATTGTCATAATTATTAAAACTAAATATTAAATTAATAGGAAAATCTATTTGAAAAAATTTCTTTTTACAACTTCAATAAAAGTAATCGAAACATTTTATAAATCGTCATTATTTTCAGGAACCATTATTTTCTACCACTGGAAATTTTAAAATTTCCAATTAATATGTTTATTTCCATCACCTTCACATTAAATAGAAACCCACATACGCTTTTCTTTTCTCTAATATTTTTTAAAAAATTAAATGATTCCTTAAATACCCTCTTCCTAAAAAAAAAACAATTTTTCAAATTTTCCCTTCCCAGTTTTACCATCAGCGCTTTTAAATGCATATTCATATCCGTTTCTTACCTTTACGCTTTCTGAAAATGATATTAGATGATTCCGATTCAATTGTGAATACATTTATAGCTGCAATTAATAAATGAACACTACTGTAAGAATTTTTTTTGTGTTTCTTTAGCTTGCAATTATTAGGAACTGTCACCTGTGCTACCATATGTCTTAACCTATTGTGGTTTTCCAGGTCATTTACTTAGTAGCCCTGCTAGCTTCCTGATGTTATAAAATATGCACTTAACAATTCTAAGTAAGTCATTGAAGAAGTACATTTTTCTGTATTTTATGAGCAGTTTTTAGAAAAATTATGAAAAATCACTTTAGATATTCACAAAGTTCACAGATATGCAAAACGTGCCAATTATGAACTGGTGCAACTTATACCAGTTATATTACGTTGAATTTGAACAATATACACTACTAGTTAAAACCAAATCCTCATTGGATGCCGCAGTATGTTACATGAAATTTTAGGACACCGAATTATCAGTCCATTTATCATTAATCGTCACCTAGATGGTGACTCAAACTTATACTTTTTACGAAATAACCTGTTTGCACTGTTAGAATATGTCCCTACTGATGCACAATAGGCACATCTATGATGACCCATCATCGATCCCAATGATATCGGCTTGGTGGGTGGCAGAAACACTTTTCTGATGAGCCACTGGTTTTTTAAATATATTCAAATGAGTTGTAGTGGTGGAAAAGGCACTGCGACAACTTGACTGGTCCTAAGGGACTCACACTCTCGACAAAATCTGTAACTTGTTCTTTTACGATTTTTTCCAATATCTTGGATAAGATCTGTAGAAATTTGATCGCTCCTAAATCAGTCATTACTTGGGAATAATGAATATCAGGTATTTGTATTACTACCATTCCATCACACTCTGGGAAAGCCCCCTTTTCCATGCAAATATTAATTATTTGAGTAACGTGCAGGAAGTAGACGAGCTTTAATCACATTAAAGATAAGGCCATCATGAGTCCCTTTCTTCTCTATCTTTTAGTAATTTTTGATATATTTTAGTTAAATAGAATAGTGTCTCATTAGTCTCATAACAGATGGACCTCCTTCAATTAGCATGTATTGATTTGTTAATTTTTCAGTAATTTGACACTACCTCCTTCTGATACCCTCTCGTTTCTTGTTTCAATTACATTGATTTGTATCAGTATGATTTTTTCCGGACTTAGACAAGCGTAAATCCCTCGATTACATTTTATTGATATTCCCGGTCCTCTCCGGTGAATGGAAAATCATCCGGGATCGCGTGATCTTTTTAACGACGGCCATTTGCATTTTGATTGTATTTTAATACCTACGGAATTGATTTTCTTTATGTAAGTTAATTATGGGAAGCGAGTAGCGACAAGTCTAATTGATTCCCAGACGCCTCGGGATTCGGTTCGTCGATTGAGAGGAGAAAAAATTTCAGTGGGAAGGGAGTTTGGGGATTTTATTTTAAATGTTTATAATTTGAGACTATTTGAGAACGTCTTTCTGATTTCAATCTTCATTACGAGAATTTAAGAGGGGGCAAGTGCTATACTTTTGGTTGATATTGCTACGCGAACTAATTTAGAACCCTTGAAACAATCCGAGCTTTCCAAGTGCTGCCTAAGTACAAGAAATATATTTATAGAAATTCATAATACTAGTTTGTCCATTTCCGATTGTGTTACATTTAGTTACATTCCCACATGGGTATTTACATACTGTTCGGGCTTACATTTTTTGTATTAATCAAACACATTTATGTATATTTGTTTCTATTCGGTAACTGAATTGTAATGCTTGTTTGAATTGATACATAACAATATGACATAATAATGTGTTAAGATTAATTGTGCAATAATAATTTTATACCAATTGAATTGAGTTAAGCTATCAATTTGATTGTTTTCCATAACAATAGATTGGTACCGATCAAACTGTTTTATACCAAATGAAGACAACTGAACTCATTTATATTGACACTACAAAAATGATGAAGTTACTTCTATGAAAGTAATTTTGTTGAATTGTTATCACTTTGTCCTACTTCCAATTTATATGTATAAAACTCACTAGCGCAAAATTTTTAATAAGCAAGACCGTAATGGCATATAGCCCAACTTTTTCTGAGTCGTGTGAGATTATGTTACTGTAGATAAAACACTTTTTCTTCAATTATTGACGATACTATTTAACTTTAAGACTAACAAATAAAGTTATGTTCTTATGGTCTTTCCAAATATCTTTATTAATAACAATGTATATACAATGATACTGAAAGAACACATTGTAGACCCCTTTGGTTTTACTCCTGATTAGAACAATATTGTCAGCCAGTTAGTGATTACTTGAATGTATGCGTTGCCATATGTTAGTGAAAATTTATAATGCAGAGTTGTCTAACGTGAAAAGTGTACATGATTCAATGGAATACTTTCTGAATATTAAGTATTGTTTGTGCAAGTATTGCTAGTTATGGTTCCAGTAATAAAAGTAACGACTTGGTTTAAAAATAGATAATCAAAAATAAAAAAAATTATTGAATGATGATCTGTATAACTTATTTATATCGTATTTGTTTCTAATTAAACAGAACGTGTCGGGTAAAGGTTATTAAGGGGATATCCACGAAGGGGTGCGCGTGTATGTTTCCATGTTTTCTTCGTCATGTAATTCGTAAGATAGCGATACCCTTTCCCGCTCTGCCTTAATAAATTTACTTTATACATCCCAGCCGAGTCCAAAGAAGGCCCAGTAATAATCCCCCGAGTCTTAGATCAACCTTAGCGGCATCCTTCATTAAAACATACGTTCGCGAGGGGGCGGAGGGGGCGGGCCAAGATCCACCGAAAAGGGTGCGAACAACAAGGGTAAGATTTAACTGTATATTCTCCTCCAAGGATCCTGTGTGTCTTTAATTATGGAACCGACAACGCTCGCAAATTTATTGGTCAACAATAGGATCTTCTTAGGTCTCGGCGTTTATAGTTGTATGCGGTGATGTTCCTACTAAAAGTTTTATTAAGGCTCTGTGGTGGTGGTTGTGTCGTGTGTATGTGTATGTGTTTGTATCTGTATCGTCGTCGGGTTGGAATTTCATTAGGTCCTAGTCGAGAGATATTAGCGTGTAACATTCAGATTTGTAAGGGTTTTATTTATAATACTTTATAATATAATAAATTTGACAAAAAAATTATTTAGGTCCTACAGCGGCGTCTCACTTTAAAGACAATTTGTTTTAGTAATAATTTGAGTTGTTATACTGTTGTATAATTTAAATATAAACTTCCGCTATGCATTTGACTGCTAGAATTACAACGCCGGATATGAATTCTAATTGGTATGTTTAGAAACATAAGTACCAAGATACAAGAAGGCTAATGTGCTAATGATGCCATTTGGAGCTGGTTGTGTTTTTTGTTTTCAATCGTGTCCATTTTTTAATGTAAGGACGAAAGTCCATACTATCATTTAATAGTGAATATTGGCAATATATATTATAATATAATAAAAATATTGGCAATATACAGTGGTCCAATCTATGTAATGCATACAACTCTTCTCCACCTTAAATGTAAGTGTTAACATTGGTTATAACAGAGATACTTACCACTTTCTTTGTAGAGCCATAATTATGTCCGTAATATCGGACGAAACGTCGGCAGTAAACCGTTAGTAACGATCGTTGTTTTATTTTTTGGGGTTTATCCAAGAACGTTCAGCAGTTCAATTTAATAGTGACCGCTTGCAGAATTTCAATAACGGATAATTATGTAAAAGCAGTATATTGGTACTAATCTTCAAATTTTTTTCTTTTTGGCCGCCAAAACGTTGGTATTTGATGTTTTGGTCGTAATAAACTGTTAATTTAATATCAATAACAAGGCATTTGACATATTACACTCGTATATCATGGACGCGACACTTTAACAACATTTTGGTAGGTAATCCAGATGCTTAAACTCCGGATTCGTTATAAATATAAAGATATCTATAATATCCACTTTCTCTGATTGATATTATTAAATTAAATTAGTTATATGTATATTCATGTAGTTAAGAAATAATTTATAACTAACTAACTAACGTAACTTTAAAAATATTAACTACAGCTTATTTTGCAGTTTTAGCACAATGTTTTCGAGATGTACCATTATTGAAGTCCATGAGTGATATTATGTTTATAATGTTTGCAAAGAAAATAGATAATTAACTTTTGAATGAAAGCATTCTTTCCTGTTTAACTCCTTGGTTATTTTACCCACCTTGTGAGGGATCTTATCCACATGCGAGGGCATGGTGACGATTTTGACATACACTTTTAAAAGGTAAGGAACATGAATCTTTGAAGACATTTTTGCAACTTTTCAGAAGGTGTAAGGATTTTTATAAACGTAGAAACAGAACGTTAGGTCGAAGTCTAGCGAAATAAAAATACTTAATGTAACTTTCGGTATTTATCATACCTTTCCCTCATAATTACATTTTCCATTGATATTTGAAGAAAGGGAATAGGTGAAGAACCAATCTTTGATCACAATATTGTGTAATCTTACACAAAGTTCTAATGGATTTTTCTTTCTCTTTACGTCCAGTTTATAATAAAACCGTAGTACTATATACGTACGATAATTCCTCTTTGCTGTACGTTTTGTCGACCTGTGATCCTCACATTACCATATAGAACAAAACATCGCAGTTGCACGTTTCAAAGAGCAGTCCCAGTCCCAGTAGGCATCGCTGCCCTTTCATATCCCTCCCGAACAAAAGTCCTCCCGAAAATAAAAATAAAAAGGAAGACAGGAACGAAACAAACGCTCGCGAAGCAAAAATTCGGAATTCCTAATTTCGCGAAAGATTAAGCTGTCTACTCGCGTGCGTCATTATAAAAATATCCTGATTGCCTGCACAATCACAGATATCAAACTCGACGAACACTTGACATGTCATTCTTGCAACCTGGAAGGGCTCGAGGATTCGAAATGCCTCCCGTAGTGTTGTTGTCCTTCTTTTGTGCTCGCGGGGGCAAAAACAGCGAGTGAGAGACAGATAGAGAGAGCGAGAGGGAGGGAGAGAAGGAGAACGGGAGAGGATGAGATGAACATTCGGTTGTAGTAATAGACGGAATCGTCGAATGAAATCTGAAAGGAGTTAAGCTTCTATATTCGAGCTGTCCTCGGTTGAGGAAAATCCTGCAGGACACTGGATTACAACAACTGCAATACGAACCCAGTGGCGTTCTCCAGAGGATGAACGATTTTCGTTAACATGGGATGCAGCACTTCATCAGCATTAGTATTAAATATCCCGTTCTACCAATCGTGTACATTCCTTAATAAAATAAAATTGTAATCAAATCACATTAATAACAATCAGAAGTTGTTGAAATGGAAGTAGTGAATGACTTAAATTTATATGTAATAATTATTAACAATAAGTAAATAGGACGTTGGAAATTTATTCTTATGTTTAAATTACAAGTAAATATAATCTTCAACAAACTTTGTAGGTAATGATATTCAGTGCTTAGTTGAAATTTTATACCTTTAAATTTTGTATGCCATTTTTTTTCCATTTCATAAACAGCCCAAGACTCGATATTCTTTTCTTTTGCGTAAAATAATTTATAACAAATAAATAGGGTACAAGGTTCATTAAACCTAAGAAAATTTATTGAGCCACACCAATGGATGTCAAAATTATTAATAAACATTACAAATTACAAATCTCTTCTTACCAAATATGTTTTAAATTAAACATTGACTAATGTTAAAGTCAGTTAATGTTAAATAAAAGTAAGAAATTGGTGTCAATTGTGTATATTGTATGTATGGGAACATGTAAATTGGTTCCCAAGTTAATCAGGGTCAAAAATAATATACCAATTGGTTCCTGCAATTTTTGGTTTACCTGACCTTTAAGTGTAAATTGGTTCCCAACGTTTTCACTTACCTGAGCTTATACAAAACACTTTTTTGCGTGTAATACTGTTGTACTTCTGGGTTAAGTGGGCTACACTATTTTCGTTCTATTCGCTATCGTTTGTCAGGGCAAGAGGGCAAGGATAAACAATTGAGGTTTAGTAAAACAAACAGGACCGATGGCTTATTTCGACTGTAAGCCGTTAATGCCCTCGAGCAACATCCTGTAGGGTAGCCCTATCGGTTTCTTACCCTCCGTGGTACAACTGACGGCCCCTGGTAATGAAATATTCGGGTAAGCGGGTGTAAGTGTAAACCAATTTACATATAATGTCAGGTAAACGAAAAATCCTAGGAACCAATTTGTACATAGATAAGAGGCACTAAGTACTACCTTTTAATTTCTTACCTGTCGGGAACCAATTTACCAACACCGGTATGTATATATGTCAATTCAGTATATTAAATCTTGTAGTTTTTATTACATCCTGGGCAACAAAATGAGTAAATAAACAGTAAATAATGCCAAAAGGGATGTTGACCCCTTTTTTGAATAACTTAAGTGTGACACGTTTATTCGAAACAAACCAATAAATATGTTTTCAGTATACAAGAGACTAAACAAATCTTTCAAATGTGCCAATAACACCTCTCCGATTGCAAGCCAAAGAAAATGGACAAAACGCGAAATATACCTAAAAAATCATATCTTCCAATTTTTAACCCTACTTTACCAAACACATCACTGTTGAAAGATTTGTGATATTTTGTCACAAAAACGTATATATTTCTTAAGCTAAACGATAATCGTTACTTCCGCAATATATAATTTCAAATCTTTATGGCATTAAAAATAATTGGCGGTGTCTCCATGTAACTACTTTCTCGTATTATATTATCAATTTTCGGCAGTAGAGAAATATTCAAAATTTAATAGAAATTCGTAGAGCGAAAAAATTTGCGAAAATTTAAAAACATCGAAAAATGAGAAGTGTGAGGTGTCTTTAATATAAAATTTACCCAATAATGCTATTGAAGTTTATTATATATAAATTTTATCGGATTTCGAGAAATAATAAAAAAATCGAAAAATGACTACTAAACTACCTCGTCCTCCCACCGTTTTCTTTTAGACTCTTATTGGAAGGTCCTGGTATGGTACAAAACCTAAATACAATGTTTGAACCGCTTGTGATTTTTTAACAAATTCCTAAAAGTTTTTGCAGAAGCATACTTTTTAAATTCAGGATACCGTAAAACATTTGGAAATACTAAGATATAACTCAAAATCTAAAAATAAACTCACACTGCTTATACAACGTGTTTCAAAATGATTGTCATCTAGTTGGCTGTGGAATTCCCATGTAAAATAAAAAACCCGCCTTGCGAAAATAGGAGTTTCTACTAGTTATACATAACCTCAAAATAACCTACTTAGCGAGTTTGACAATAAATGTTCGAAGTGACACTTGTTGTCAAAATTAGATAGAAATTAGGTAGAAATCAATAGAGCGTGAAACATCAAAAATTACATGCACAAAAATTCCAGCGCCAACTAGATGACAATCATTTTGAAACACGTTGTATATGTGTGCCTCATCTGAGAAAGTAACAAAAAATTTCCCGCCAAATGTTTTGAATACCAAAATCCGCATTGAAAACATAATACCTTACAAAATGGAATCGAAATTCATCCACAACTCTAGATTTGGTTTTTTGGGGATGATATCTGGGTCTAATAAACTGAAACTTAATAAAAAATGTACGTGTCCATGTAGGTACTATGCAATTGTTTATTAGTTAGTTTGCTTATTTAACTACATATATTATACATCTTATTACAAGTAAATAATCGATCAATGTAGTACTTTAATCAATGCTTCTAAGTTTTTTTCAAGAATTTTCATTACGTGTGTTCTCATTGCAGAAAGGGCACCAATATATTTGAAGCTTTAAATTGTTTGTTTTTTTTTTTCATTTTTCCATAAATCATAGAAAATTGATTAAAGTGCAATTTGTGTAGTTCAAATTATTTACAAATACAAGCATTGACATCTTACACCTTAGAAAATTGGCTAAACATGTGATGAATTGTCTGAAACATATTCTACTAGTAATGACACAATGCGCTATCCTCTGTTTCGGGAATTTTATGCAAATTTCTGAATTTCATCACACACTCAACATCATGTCTAGTTAATGCTTTGATTATACATACTAAATTGGAAGTTTGACTGTATGATAAGTACATGAGATTTTTAATTCAACTTTGGTTTTGTCTATGCAAAAGTGACTAAGTTTCCTTTACAAGTTAATTACTTCCCTAACAACCGTTACTGTATTTTTCGTCTGATTAAAGGGCAATATCCATGTTAAATCCTTGAACAGGATTGCATCTCTGCCGTCTCGTTCCACCGCTGTCTATAGCCGCTATACTTCAGGTTTTTCCACCGTCCTTTTCCGACACCATCTGAACGTTTGTTGATGTTTCACTCGGCTATTTGAATATGCAGATCCGGTATTAAAACCGAGCCAAAAACCAATGCCATAACTCGTAGTGAGCTTGGGGTCCCTGATTTAATATTGAGACGATTTTGTTCTAAGGATCGCACAAAATTATTTCCGAGATTAACTTTGGCTAGTTCATTTTTCCGATTTGTAAGCGCCTCTGTTTAGTGCGCTGCGCTGGTCCTCGAAAAGTTTCATTAATCGCCTATCTACTATCTTTAAAACGTGACAAGTCCATGCTTGCCTTAAAAAATAATCTACCTATCCGATAATGGATCATTTTTAATTCATCGTTAAGTTGCCATAGCAACACCTGTACCTATGTGAGCATTGATTGATTTGTGAGGCCGAAAGGATCTTCGGATGCTGAAGTATCTTTCATCAAGGTTGCCTTCTTAATGTCGTGCAATAAATCTGCATAAGTACCTTCCGTATAACTCACTTAATCCCTCTATAGTCAAGGCAGAAAGTCTTCTACTTTGATTAAATTTTTGATGTGGAATTTAAATCAAGAGGCTGTAATGGAGGATTTGGTCGAAACTACCTGAACAGCGAATCCATACTAATGAAATCGCATGCGCCCAGATCATAAGTAAATACTTTATTTTAGTAAATTAAAATTGGAATATTTGTACGTTTCCTTCGCATATAAAATACAGATGCCTTCTAAGTTGATTATATTTTTGAGATAATATCAAAAGTAATAATACGATTCAATGAAACTACATGTTAGTTTTTCAGATGTATTCATACGATTTACATTGATAGTTATTGGTGTTACTAATAGAAACTAATTTCTTTTTTATATAGTTTACAGAAATTGAACTCCAGATTCATTAAAAGATTAATTAAAATACTTTGGTACGTTCTCTACTGTATTTATTTTATAAAAGAAAGAACGTCATCAACTTTGGTACAGTTTAACAGGAGACAATTTGATGACAAATATGGACGATTTGGTTTAAACTAATTGAAGACCGTTTCCAAGTTAGATATGAACGCTATCTTTCGCATAATTAACAACGATAAAGTCCACAATTTCTCGAGTACACTGAATTGAAATTTCAGTGATTCATGAATTTTGATTGATTTCCATGATTGAATGATTTCCAAAGGAAACATGATCCTTTTAATGTGCATATAAGAATATCATAGAACCTACAGGCAGGCAACGGAAAAAGCTCAGCGGCATCTTAAAAAATTCCGAAAACAAAATATTGGTAGGAGTGGAAGAAAAACTAAAACAGTGGAAGGACTATATCGAGAATCTTTTTAATCACACACGACCGGATTCTTCCCCACATCCAGATAAGACTAACGAATAGGATTCCGAAATCACTAAAGACGAAATTAAGCATGCATTGAAACTTCAGAAGAGCTGTAGGTGCCGACAGTGTGCATCCGGAAACTCTTAAACTCATAGCCTCCGAAGATGGCTCTGGTCTAAACCTTAATACGGCAATTTTCAACCTAATCTACCAAACCGGCAAAATCCCATCAGCCTGACTTAAGTTACTCTACTGAAGAAAAACAACGCATCACAGTGTGACGACTATCGCATGATTAGCCAAATGTCTCATGTTCTAAAGGTGTTCCTAGGCGTCATTAATACTCTTATATACAGGAGATGTGAGGTTTTGCTGGATCGTTCTCAGTTCGGCTTTAGGAACGAAATAGGAACATGCGAAGCCCTATTTTCACTGAATATGCTGACCAAAAAATGCAGGGACACATCAAAAACTGGTTGAGATTTTCAAATCAACCGGGATCGACGAGCAATTTAAGTATCATATGTGAACTTTACTGGCACCAAACAGCGACAGTCAGAATTGAAGGGTCAACATCGGAAGAGCTAGAAATTAGAAGAGGAGTGCGACAGGAATGTATCTTATTTTCACCTCCTGTTTAACCTGTATTCAGAGGCAGTGTTTACTGAAGCTCTTGAAGAAACAGATGCTGGTATAAAAGTCAATGGCCGCTGCATTAATAATATTCGCTATGCTGAGGACATAGTGGTAACAGCTAGCGGCCTACCACAACTCCAGCCTCTTATAAACCGCATCGTAGAATACAGTGAACGTTTCGGCCTATATACGAACAGTTCCAAAACTAAACTGATTGTATTTTCAAAAACACAAACACACGACTTCGTGAGGCTACACGGAGAGATCATAAAACAGGTGTCGTCTCTAAAATATCTGGGTACGCTCATTAACCAGCACAACGAAGTAAAGGTCGAGATCAAGCAAGAATTGAACAAGCAAGGAAAACTCTCAACAACATGAGGACACTATTGGCAAACCGCAACCTCACCATTTGTCTCCGGATTCGACTTCTACGCTGTTACGTATTTCTTGTCCTTCTATATGGATGTGAAAGCTGGACCCTAGATGCAACCATAGAAAAACGAATCGACGCATTTGAAATGTACGCCTACAGACGAATGCTCTGTGTCTGTGACAGAACGTAGGATCAACGTAGAGATTCTAGATGGTATGGAAAAAACAAAGAACTTCTTGTAACAATCATGGAGAGAAAACTGCAGTACCTAGGTCACATCATGAGAGAAGAGCGTTATGAGATGCTCCGCCTGATAATCGAGGGAAAGATAGAAGGAAGAAATAAGTCTTTCGGCCGAAGACAGAACTCATGGTTAAAAGATCTACGTAGATTTCTCGGACGGTCATCCATAAAAAAATTCAGAGCTACGGTTTCCTGCACAATAATAGCCATTTGGATCGCGAATCTGCGTGAGGGGACGGCGCCCTAAGAAGAAGAAGAGTTTGATTGACAATTTACTTTTATTTAGTTTTATCACATAAAATACAGTTCTCCTACGTTAATTCCGAATCAGCTTAAAGCAAGTAGTTATGAAAGATTTCCCTAAAATTACCTGTTCAGCATTTCCATGTTAAAATGATAAACGAATTAAATGATATTAAAATATGCAACAATTTAATTACATCAGTTAAAATTGGAGCACATTTAGGGTACTACTAATTTGTACATGTTTAATGAGAAATTTATAGAGAAAGGCTGTTTTGGAGGATTTGGTTAAAACTACCTGAGCAGCGAATCCACGTTAATGAAAGCGCATTGAAACAAAGTTTTCAATACAAAATCTAATTGTTTGCTGATTAATATGTACAAGTTAAAATTTGAAGCCTGACGCAGACAGTACCATAAGCGACGTCAGAAGTCAGTAAACTTTGGAATGGTGTAATAGAATATATTATCTAAATCAAAGGGAATAAGATATTATAGCCTTCGTTTAAGCATAACGCAATAGTTTTCAACATCAGTTACTGAACCTAAGTCGCTGGAATTTGGAAACTTAGAACATACAAGACAACTTAAAATAGTTTATATTAAACCTACATGTGTAGTTTCTAAAATTGCGACAAAAACCTGACAATCTCTACTTTAAATATTTTTACTAACTTTATTTGGTGCAGTTGGGCTCTAGAGTTGATTTCCATCAGGTAGGAAGGAAGCTGTGCTATCCATCTCTTATATTATTCCTTCAACTTCAACGTTTGGAGATAGTTTCCAGCAACCTTCAGAACTAGAGTTACCGCAGCTGTTTCGAGACATTTTTCATCTTAAAACCTTTAAAGTTTCTCCCCTCTCTTCTGCCAAAAACCCTACTCTTCGCCTCGAAGAATAAATATTTTCAAGCGAGAATTTATTGGCCATTTCCTGACCGTCTCTTATGTTACGAACTATTTAGTGCCGTTGAAGAAATGACCCACTTTAGATTCATAAACAGCCTAGTGTCTCATAGTTGGTGGGGCGATTTCGCAGTTGTTACTTTGTATGAAACCGGAAACACTTTACCTTCTGTTTGAACAATCTGCATACTACACTACACACAGGATTACTAGAAAAATCCTCATATTTGCCGAAGTGAACCCTAAATTATCTTGAAATATTAGTCAGATCAAGGGAGGATTAATAAGGCTGTTAGCGACAGAAGGAAAACTATTAGCGAAGCAGAAAAGCAGAAGCTATAGAGTTTCTCTTAGTGTTACGACGTAAAATCTTACATACAAAAGCAAGCATACATACATACAAATTATGTCAATAATCTATATAAATCAAACTTAATTTTAGTTCCTTTTATATAGCTGAAAACAAACCGCACTATCGTGAACGAAAGGAAAACATAATACGTAGGTCACCAAGAAGCGAGAATTGCAATGTGGACTAATAATAAAGCACAAAATACTGGGAAAAAGATCCGAAGGCAGAAGACAAAATTGCTGGCTGCAGAACTTTAGAAGAAGGTTACACTAACTTACGTCCATACGTCTATACAGAACAACTACACTAAAACAGTGACAGCCAGTTGGATCGCCACACTACGAGATGCGACGATGTAAGAAGAATATTATAGTATAACAGGATCATCATAATCTTTTCCTTACACCTTCTCATAAGATTTTAAAATCTTCTATCCCGTTTTCATTTCTGTTGATAGTTAAATTTAAGTTAAATTAAACTTTTCCAAAATTATTTTTCTCATTTCAGTTCCAATTTTTAAATCGTCTTCTACTAAACGCCATTATTAAAACCTTTAAATTCGTCAGCAAATTTTCTGCAACAACTTAAATATACTGTTAAACTATATACATTTAAATATACTTAAAAATAGTAAATAAAATGTATAAATGGGTGCTTTTGTAGAAATAAAACCTGAAAGTTACAAATCAGTGCAGGAGCAAATAACAATACAATGCAGTTGCAAGAGACTCCGGCATCTCTACAATTTTACATTTATTCTTAGGCAGACCGAATTTTTTCCCATCATGTCGATTTGCTCCCGTGTTTGTTGTCCCTCTCTCCTCACTCCCCCACCCCCTCCCTCCATCCCGGTATATTAAGTAATCCCCGTGTTGCGTACCAAAGAGCCCAATTTTAATTTTTTTCCACCTCAATTACGAATTCAGCTTAACCGAAGATCAAAGCGAAAGCTTTATACCGATCGCCCGTTCGAAATAAGTGGTTGTTTCCCTCCTTTAAAATCTTTTTATCTTGCCTTGCTTTCAAACTTTATTTTCCGAAGAGGAACACCGCCGCCTTATTAGCCGGATCGGAAGTAAATTGCGCCAACCTTCTATGAGAAAATAGTCAAATTCGATGAATAGATACTAATAGTTTGTGTAATGCTTAATTGTATAAGGGTGGGGGATGGATGTGCTTAGTTTTTTGTTAATTTTTTTTCGGTTTGTTTCAGTGCGCAATACCGATAGGAGATATTTTTCAAAATGTCACGTTCACATCAAGCGGACTTTGGCATTTAAAATAAGTAATAATCGAATGCTGTCAAATCAGGTGAGGTGCTCAACACGTGGGATACGTATTTAAAAAATCTTGTTTGCTCGCTGCGGACTTTGCCGCAAGCAAATAACCGTATCAACTCTAGTACATACTTCAGTCCTCTCTCAAACACATTTCTTGGAATTTGAACGTAATGAAAAGGACATGTAATTGGATTTCTTACGATAACATCGCTTATTAAAGTTATCTAAAATGACAGGTAATGAAGTGGACGACCTTTTTGTGCAATCCAAATAACGCATGATAAACGAAAGTAATTGTGATTTCTTTAACTTACACAAGTAAAATCTGATACGTTGTGAATTGAGCAAATCACCTTGTATTTCCTTCAGTGACAATTTGTCTGAAATTTCAACGAGTTACCTCTTTCGTACTTCCTCTCCGCTGCTTCGCTCTATTTCGTCGAGTCGAATTTACTACCGTCCGGAGATATCGGCTTGCCTAAATTATTCCCGATTCCCTATTTCCCGATCGTCGTGCCGACGTCATCGGCACCCCGAACACGTCTCCCTTTGAGGTGATTTTTATTTAAGATATCCGAGGTGTCAAGTTCTGTAAATTAGGTTAAAAAGCGCAATTCACTTTATCGAGTTTCCGGGGCGAACTTGCTGGGAGTTTTATTGCTTTCGAGCACTTCGGAAATTGGAAGTTGACGGGAAGAATGATCGCCCGCGTCGCGTGGGCCTTTTCTGGGCGGAAAGTGGGGGGGGCTTCCATTTTTTTTTTGAAATAGTTGTAGTAGCGAAGTTCGCACGACTCAATACTAAAAATATTTTTGGTAACTCGAATCGTTTGTTTGTTTCCTCTTACCGGAAAACTTACTAAGTGCATTAGTTTCAGATTGTAAGGCATTTTCGTGTCGCCCACTTGGTTATGATATAATTCAATTTTCTATTAATTATTCTAATAGAAATTGGTATTAAATTCGTAAATTCTATATACGAGTATAAAATATTTTTTCGAAGCTCTATTCGAGGCATCCAATGCCTTATTTTAAGAAGTTCCTACCTAAGTCTAAGAGTTTCAAATTGTTATCGTTATGATACTGTTAAATTACACTTGAGTCAATGAATCAAAACCTTCAGTACTTTAAATAATTTGGTCACTACACCACTCTCGTAACGTATTTTACAAAATGTACTAATTTATTTCGCATTGAGCACTAGTTAAATCTTCAGTGTTTCGGATTTCTCTTCATTTGGAAGCCCTACGCTTCTGGAATTCTTAGAAACGTACCGCATAGATATCCATACAGGAGGCATGTGAGCTTCTTGACAATTTCTTTATAATGTTGGTATAGTTCTCACTCCATAGCTACACGTCTCTTTGGATGTGCTGTTGTAGACGTCATTCTCCTAAATCTTTCACGACAACGAAACCTAAAATAGTGCAACGATTTAAAGTTTTGTGGGTGACGACGTTACTCTCGAACAAAACGTTATTCCTCAATTAAATATACTATTCTGAAAGTCGTGTAATATAAAAAAGATTATTATCGTCAAAGTGAACCATTGTCAAATAATTGATTTTTAAAATCTATCTCTAGCCAGAGGTTCCCAAACTTTTTTGGGTCATAGACCCCTTTCAAAATTAACTGGTTCCGGTGGACCCCCTGCAGCTACATGTCTACCATATTTCCAAAACTTGACAAAAAATGCGAAGATTGGATCTAACTATGGAAATTTGAGATGCGGCTGTGTTCTAACCATGAATTAATAGTTTACGGAAAAAAATGAGAATTTATTGGTAAATTAATTAATTGATTGTGCTGTGAGTGGATGTCAAAAAAGTAAAGTTGGCTGGCCAACTTTAATGTTTTGATATCTACTCAGAGCACAAGGAACCAACCATTTCTCACTTATTTCATTTAGAAAACACCCCATTCGGAGTGGTAAAAATAAAAATAGTATAAAAATAAATAGTCAATAATATGTAAGTTTTTACAACAGTCGCTGAGCTTCTTAAAATATTATCTGCCTACATTGATAGATGAATTCAAGCCAACATTTTAGTGCTTCACTACCGAAAGAAGATAAATTTTCGTGGACCCCCGTTTACGAATTGTGAACCCCCATTTTTTTATCACGCCAACATAGACCCCCGTCGAGTTTCCCGTGGACCCCAGGGGGTCCACCTAGACCACTTTGGGAACCTATAACTGAGAATGAAAAAATAATATATTCGCCATAATAATTGTTTTTGTACTTGTCTGTTTCTGATTTATTTTATTTTTATTCGACAATTCACAACATTTATTGACATACAATTTATATGTGAAAATTACATTATTTTTCCGTTGACAACGTTTCAAGCCATTTTGGAACGATGAAGGAACTACATTATTTTTCTGTTAATTGTTAGTTGTTCGATGCAATATTGGTATCACAGTTGACTAGATATTTTAACAAAGCATCTAGCTAGGAGGAAACTTATAACAAGGATATTTGCAAGTCTTGTAGGAATATCAACTTCATGAATTTTTGATAAACTATAGAGTCTAGAATTTTTCGGATTCGTTGGGAGTGAAAACAAATAATGTTTGATTTCAAAATTCATCGGTGTGCATTAACACATTTTAAGGTATTTTAATACGATTTGACATTTTAAACTGACGAGAGCTTTTATCTGTTTAGAGAAGTTAGGTTGTATAAAATGTTTACTTTTTTCTAAAACGTAAATATGTATATGGGAGATTCCATGTCAGCTGATCAGGGAGTGGATGGGGTGGTTTTTGAATCGCTACCGGAAATATCTAGTCGTCTTTAGGATATAAAAATTCGTCCGATCCTACATTTTCAGCCCCTAATTTTGCGCCATTTTGGATTTGTGACCTATTTTGTGTTTTGTTCATTTTTTTGCGGGCCATCACAAATTTACGTTTTTAGGCTCCCGATGCGAGAATTTGAGTTTAAAAAAATTCTGAAAATAGTGGGTCGATGTAAAATCTTCCCAGGAATCCATTTCCGGCCTCAGAATTAGGATTGGATACTCCCTCGAGCGAGAAATTCGAAAAAACAGTTTATTTTTTCAAAGTGCGATATCTAAAAAGATTATTTTTTTAAATATTTGGAAGCTGCCAAAATCTTCCTTTTTACCCTGTGAAATCACCCTGTGAAAACTCGTGCAAACATTGAATTTGACATTTTTTGACGTTCCAGTATTATACCTTAATCGTATAGAAACATTTGCGGTTCATTCCAAACCCTATGATCTTGATCCTAGCTTTTTTTGCAATTTTTGAAATCAACAAATTGTTCTAACTCACCAATTGGCATATTCAATTTTTTCGTCGGAGGGAGGAGCTCTAGAAAAGATACAAATTGATGGGAAAACACGTAAAAATACATTTTAAAAACCCAGAAATTTATACTTTATTCATCCAATCTAACTGGTACAGAGAATTTCAGGAATCAAGATCTTCAATGATAAATTTGTTGAAATGTGTTTGAATTTTGTGTGCCTGAGCTTGTGCCTGAACCTGAGTCGAAAACCAATGCCTAATTCTCGTTTTTACATTTGACGTTTTGCTTATTGTGAATACAAAACGGATGGAAACTTCTAGTGCCTGGAATAGTTTTTGCTTCCTTTTTGTCACTGTTTTCATGACAAAATTTAAGAAGCTCGTGCAATGTCATGGTTTGGTTTTCATAGGGTCATTTCAAACTCACAATAGCAGCTTGACGCTTGATCAAGCCCTTGATAAAGGTTTAAAATTTTTATCTCTTGAACTGGAACGTGGATTTTTTAATGAAAACAATGACAAAATGGAAGCAAAAGCTATTCCAGGCACTAAAAGTTTCCATCAGCTTTGTGTTCACAATAAGTAAATCGTCAAACGTAAAAACACCAGTATGGATGGGAATTGGGCATTGGTTTTAAATTTAAAAGGTAAAATTGTGAAACTTTGGGAGGAGAATTAGTTTTCTATTCAATATCAACTGGCATTTGGGCCGCATAATTCACAGCAACGAAGATGATATTTTAGCAGAGACGTTAGTGTTTAGCTATAATTCTGTCTCAAAAGTTTACTTCTTTTCTAACTCAGGCACCTATTTGGCTAACTATATCTTTCCCCCATGTTATTTGTGAGGTTAAGCTCACTGAAAAAAAGAAATCACCGAAAACGTTCACTTTGAACAAAGCTCAGGCACACAAAATTCAAACACATTTCAACAAATTTATCATTGAAGATCTTGATTCCTGCAATTCTCTGTACCAGTTAGATTGGATAAATAAAGTATAAATTTCTGGGATTTTACAATGTATTTTTTACGTGTTTTCCCATCAATTTGTATATTTTCTAGAGCTCCTCCCTCCGGTGAAAAAATTGCATATGGCAAATAGTGAGTTAGAGCACCTTGTTGGTTCCAAAATTGCAAAAAAAGCGAAGATCAAGACTATATGCTTTGGAATGAAGGTATAACACTGGAACATCAAAAAATGTCAAATTGATTGTTTGCGTGAGTTTTCTTAGGGTTAGACACAGAAATATTTCGTTTTTCCACAAAAAAAAATCAACTTTTTGCCTGTTTTACTACTTAAAACCAAAATACACACCGATAATTTGTTTTGACTTTAAAGTATATGTAAAGTTTTGGCAGCTTCCAAATATTTTTAAAAAAATGAACTTCTTAGATATCGCACTTCGAAAAAAAAAAAAAGTTTTTTCGAATTTCTCGCTCGGGGGAGCAGCCAATCCTAATTCTGAGGCCGGAAATGGATTCCTGGGAAGATTTTACATCGACCCACTATTTTCAGAATCTTTTTAAACTCAAATTCTCGCATCGGCAGTCTAAAAACGTAAATTTGTGATGGCCCGCAAAAAAAATGAACAAAACACAAAATAGGTCACAAATCCAAAATGGCGCAAAATTAGGGGCTGAAAATGTAGGATCGGACGTATTTTTATATCCTAAAGACGACTAGATACTTCCGGTAGCGATTTAAAAACCACCCCATTCACTCCCTGATCAGTTGACATGGAATCTCCCATATCCAATATAACTAAACAATCCCTTTTTCAGCTTTTGAAATTACAATAAGAAATGAGTCATCATCGGCAATTACGAATATATTAGATTTGCTTATCAGAAAGTAACGTTTAGGATAAGTACACTATTCATGTCTCAGCGGCGACATATGAATTAAAGAGAAGGCGATTTCTGTTTTTGAAATCATTTTTTTATCTACGATATCTTTGCACTCTGGGTATATCTTCTCTAATAACCGCTAGAAGCTCACTTTGCCTATTAAAATCAAAGCTCTGTACATTAAACTGTAACCTCTTTCTCTAAAATATCCTTTCAGATAGTAAATTTGATATTAGATATATTTAAAACTAATTAATAGAGATCATATGATCTGTATATATTATTATTACATATTATAACATGATTTAAGAAAAGTCGTTTTCCAGTATCTTCAACTAAGTCACTAATATGGTAATTTAATGTGGTAAATTCCATTATATATAAAACTGAAGTTAAAATGAAGAATATGAACCATTGATATTAATGGAACAAAGTGATTTTATGTCATTTTATTTCTAATCGTAATCTCTTTAGCTTGCCAAATGACCATCTTCGAAATATTAAGATTATGATTGGTAGTTTAGAAAATATCACAAAGTGTAACTCTCAAAAATTTGATTGCGCGCTCTATTAAAAAACGGATTTTATCGGTAAGATTAAGAGCCTGGTTTTCTCTATAACAAGATCACACTTTTAGACTATAATAAAAATTGGTTCGCATTATAGCTCGTGTAACTAATTTCATTTTGTATGGTTGATTTTGGTTTCAGTAAGTAGCTTTTTCAAATTTTAGTAATGAGATACTTTTAATGTCTCTTTAAAAATGCCTCAATTCACAACGAGACGTTTAACCAAATATTTTAGTAACACGGAATTGAAATTTTTGAAAATTTCCACTATAGTACTAAATGTTGCCACGTGCCTCGAAATACTAGTAACTACTCAATTAAAAAAAAAATTATTTAATACTTTTCTAACACAGAAAATTTTTGAGATATTTGGAGATTTATACTACCATACTGAAAATTTAACAAATCGGAATATTTCAAATCGTAACATACGTTACTTCTTCTTCTTCTTCTGGTGCTTTGTCCGATTATCGATCGTTGGTAATCATATTGGCTATAATAACTTTGTTTATAGCAGCTCGGAAAGGTTCGGCGGATGTTTTGCGATACCAAACTCGAAGATTTCGGACCCAAGATGTTCTTCTTCGTCCTGGACCTCTCTTTCCGGCAATCTTACCCTGCATCACTAAATGAAGGAGGTGATACTTTCCTGGGTGTCTCATCACGTGGCCGAAGTATTCGAGCTTTCGGTTTTTTATTGTTTTAATTATTTCTGTGCTTTTCTTCATTCGTTGTAGGACCCCCTCATTACTTATTCGGTCCATCCAGCTTATTCGGAGAATCCTTCTGTAGACCCACATTTCAAAAGCCTCCACATTCTTCAATAATGTGTCGGTCAGCGTCCAACTCTCTGCTCCGTAGAGTAATGTTGAACGAAAGTGTGCAGTGATCTCTAGAGATAGTGGACTGTATGTAGATATCTCTTTGGCTCGTGGGTGGCTGCGGAGATAAAACTTGTCTCCAGGTTGTAAGGCTGAAGACGTTCTTGTAGATTGAAGATCAGAGCGTGACGTGATCTCCTTGAAGTTCTTGAAGTTCTTGGAGTCGGAGATCAGGACTTGACCTGATCTCCTTGAAGTTCTGGAAGTTCTTGTAGTTTGGAGAGAGAGCGTAAGCGTACTCCCCGGATTGAAGTTCGTTAGGTTTTGGGTAGTCGGGTTAAGTGGCGTGAAGAACGATCACAACACACTGTCGTTTTGAGCATACTAGGGTATACTGGTTTATTACCAAAACTTCACAAGCTTTTATACATATTCAAATTACATTGGTTAAATGAGATGTTATTTGTTTTCTTACAATGACCTAGTGTTGCAGAAACTGACCTTAACTGGAGCGCTTGCTATCACGTTTCGTAAACGCCTTTGTTATGCTTACTCGGTTAATTATGTGATTTGAACTTGATTTGTTGATGTTCCGTCGGCGTTGTTATTCTTCGTAATAAAATAAGACGTGCTTCTTAGTTGATTTGGCTATCCCAAAAACCTTGTTACTTACGATGTGTCAACGATTATTCTCTGTTTGTAAAACAAAAATTGTTGAAAAGTTCCCAAAATTAGTTCACCTCAGCTACTCAGTTGTTTTAATAATTATTAGATGATTGTTAAAATATTCCCCTGACTAAGTTTGTACTAATTAATTTTGATTACTTAATTGCAAGTGGAAATTTCACCTAAGATGTTTTAATAACAAGTTGCTCTAATTCCCTATTTAATGGTTATTAATCCCTAATTGAAGAGTATGTTCCTTAAATTCCCTATTAAATCCCTACAACCCTACTTAGCTCTCTTTTATGTTGATCGTAGAGTCAACAAATGTGGAGAAAATGTAGCAACGTGTTAGTCTAATTTTTAGTTTTAAAGTGATTCCTGTGTTGCAGAGAATTCATTTTAATTTAAAGAAGGCGGTTCTAGCTTTTTCGATACGGATCTATATTTCTTTGCTCATGTTCCAGTTGTCATTGACATTGGCGCCCAGATATGTGATGTTGTTAACCTTTTCTAGCTGTATCCCGTATGCTCTGATTTGCATTGATAGTATTGGTGTTTTGCTGACAACCATAATTTTGGTTTTTGAAGTATTGGGTTTTAGCCCATACTTATTACATGATTCGATCACTCTGTTTACTAGTGTTTGCAGTTCTTCTAGACCAGCAGAAATTAGCACCGTGTCGTCCGCATATCTCAAGTTGTTGATGTTTATTCCATTTCTTTGTATACCACCCTCAACTTCGTCCAAGGCTTCTCTGAAGATATATTCCTAGTAGATATTAAATAATAAAGGAGACCAGATGCACCCTTGCCTTACTCCACGTCGTATTTCCACTTCTTCTGATGTGTTCCTTCCGAATCGAATGTCTGCACTTTGATGCCAATAAAGGTTCGAAATGATTCGCAGGTCCTTATCATCAGTTCCCACCTGCTGCAGAATTCTAATCATTTCGTTGTGCTTGACCCTATCAAAGGCCTTCTCGAAGTCAATAAAACACAAAAAGACTGGGTGCTGCACGTCTCTGCATCTTTGAACTAATGCCTGAAGACTAAACAGTGCTTCTCTGGTTCCAAGGTTATTGCGAAATCCAAATTGTGTTTCAATTAATTGTCCTCTATTTTTTTTGTACATTCTACTATGCAGTATTCGCAGGAAGAGTCTTAACACGTGGCTCATCAGACTGATAATGCGGTGGTCACTGCACTTCTTTGCGTTCTTCTTTTTTGGTATCATTACAAATGTTGATAGAAGCCAGTCTGTGGGTATAATTCCTGATTCGCAGATTTTGTTGAAAAGGCTTAGGAGATAATGTTTACCATTATTTTCGAGAAGTTTGAGTATTTCATTGGTCCGCTTGCCTTTCTATAACTTACGATACTGGTTTCTCTAAAATAATTTTATTTTCTATTGCTTATAGCTTGGCAACTATAATTTGATCGAGACCGCTGGATAAGCTTGCTTTTCTCTTTAAAAACTGATAATTACAATTTAATACCTCCTCGCCATTTGAAGCATCTTCAAGTGAACCGACACTGTAATAGTATCAAATTAATTATGGTAGGAAAAGTTTCACGAGTATTCTGAAACTGTTATCAAAAGTTGGTTGAGAGGTGTTCGCCGGTATATTTTTAAATTAATCGAGCAAAAGCTTCAGAAAAGCTAAAGCAAAAGGTATAAAATAAATTGTAAACGTGAACCCTTCGAAATCCGTAAAAGTTTTCCAATTACCATTCAAATTATTAATATTATTATTAGACAACATAAAGATCGTAGAACGTAGTGGGTGCGGGTGTGGGTATGTGTATATATACATATATATGTATACGGTTAGTGAAAGTGAAACAGGGTCCTAATCAGAAAATCTCCATTCCGATTTTCAATTAAAGCTCGACTAATTTAAATAAGAGATTCCATACCGAAATTCTCCCGACGACTCCTCTCGTAATAAAATGTATTGACAGCGACATGGCGCGAGAGGATCGCATATATATAAGAGAGAGAGTATCAAGGGGAGGTTTAAAACACGAGAGGGTGAGTTTTCATCCCTTCACGTGGATTTCTGCTTTTCTATGCAAACACTGATTAAATTTTCATACCCGTAGGTATGGGATCATCTATACACGCTCCTATTTATTGATGCAGAAATTAATAATGTAAAAGTTCTAATTGAAATTTCGATCGGGGAAGAAGAATCTCGTTACTTCCCGATAGGATGCAACGTGGGCAATCGAACTGAATTCCATTCGATAACGTCATGCCTTTTTTCACTCTCTCTCTCTCTCTCTCTCTCTCTCTCTCTCTCTCTCTCTCTCTCTCTCTCTCTCTCTCTCTCTCTTCTTAAGTCCCCGCATGCGGTAAGAAGAGCGGGATCCCACAAAATTTATTCGAGGACAGACAATATGTTAGAAATTTATTGGGTGTAGCGGACCATTTAAAATTTCGCAGACTTAATCGATTACGTTAGAGAGAAGAGGAAAAAACAAATGGCATGTAAAACAAAGGAATAAAATAAAATTTAGTGTTTTCCAAATCGCCGGCTTTGGAAATCATTCGGCTCGAAGAATACGCCGCGGAAAATAACAGTTGGGCGCTCGCTCTCTGTCTCCTCTTTTCTTTCCTAAACGGTAGGTAGGTATTACCCGGTGGTAGGGCTTTTCGCCACGTACAGTCGCGAATAGGGATATAAGATTTATTGGTATTGAACGGATACGACGCATAACGCAATTCATATCCAGTGATTTGGAGTTGCAACCATTGAACGGTTTGAAGGATTGATGTAGCAGAAGGTCTTCCCAAGAAAATGCTGTGTTCGAAAAGCAATACATGATGCGTTAAAAACCTAGTACTGCCACTATTCCACTAATTTATTTCTACACTGTATATGCCCGATTTAGATAGTAAGTAATTCCTTATTTAAAATAATTTGCTTCATAGTTAAAAAATTGTATGGGATGTAACATTAAACTCGATAGTATGCATAGACTGCCTTTCAGTTTAATTGAGTGAATATAGTACTGTAGTATTCTCGTGGGTTTAAATAATGGCATTACAATAATTACATATTTCACTAATTTATTTAGCACTAACTATAATACACTTATAATTTAACACTTAATTGATTGAGACTATTTATTTACGTTTACGACAAATTTTTTAATTTATTTAGATTATCATATTTTTAAATCTTTTGGTAATTTATTATATTCTACTAAACCTTTATACAGGATAAAATTAAATATTTCATTATTATTGCCTCTACGACAAAATTTTAGCAATTTATGGTATTATAAGTAGGTCCTAATAATTTTTTATTTATTACAAGGGCATAGACCTAATATTTTGTAGTCCAGGAGAATTAGACCCAAAACCTACCAGGTGTGGCTGTGTGTTTACGTAACTTAGATATTCTCAGAATTGGTCGAAAATGATGTATATAATCATATTATAAGTATGCGCTAGCTTAAAAAGATGTGCTATTTGCAAAAAAAAATCGAGAAGTGCAAAAATGCACGAAAATGCCGCATTTTGCATCAATATATTCAATATAACTCTGTATATATGTAGTTTAAAAAAAAAAGATTTCTTATGAATTTGTTCGTTACGAAATTTACTACAAGATAGAATTAGTTTAAAGCCCTAATTTGTTATATTGTCGCTGCTAGATAGCAATAAATCGGGAAAAAAGTGATGAAAATCGAGGTAATTTTGAGGCGTTCAATAAACAGGTAAGAAATTGCACAATTCGAGTATAAATAGAGATTTAAATACTTTAAAGTATTGCAAAATGAAATCCGAAAACCCGATCCAAATCTGCTTGTTAGTTTTTGTACTGTACATTTGTTAACTAATTCGAGCAAAAAAAAAATCGTCATTTGTTTGCGTCGCTGCTGGGGTTGAAATTAAGCATTTTCATTGCCGCTGATTTTTTTTACATATTCTTGGGCCCATTAGCTATCATATAGAATCGATATAAGATCCATTTTCTATTTTTTAACAACTTTTGGGACGATTTTAAAAGTTTGTAAAATTTTGACTTTTTAAATAAATACTATCGTGACGCGGTTTTGCGGTGCACAAAATATATCAAAACTGTTTTTTTAGTACTTTGTAAAGCTGTTAAAACCCTCTTCCGGAAATATTAAAAATTTTCAGAATTTCAAATTCCATTGAATCAAATTTTTTCAAAATTTTCTTCAAAAATTTTGCAAACTTCTAAATTTTAAAGCCATTGAGTGGAAACGTAGATGTAAAGGTCACTCCAGCTCTATTTATATAAAGCTGGAGTGACCTTTTGAAATGAAGAATGGAATTTCATAGGTTTTGAAAGTATTTCCATTTTTTCACATTAACGGTATGTAGAATGTACGAAATGTGGAAGAGTTTTGAATGCCTTAAAATACGAGACGGGTAATTAAAGTTAAAAAAATAAACACAAATCAACGAACCGGTTAATAATTGTGAGAAGTTAAAGTATTGAAGCCACTGTTCTCTGGACTTGAAAAGTAGGTGTTTCAAGCTTTGTCCTCAATTTATCATATATAGATGAAGAGAAAGGCAATGTGCCTCATGGTTTCATTCCAAGCCGATTTGGATATTGAATATTTGCTATACTGTTTGAATATTTCTCTTTCGAATCCTATTAAGTGCATTTTAATAACTTACGGTAAGTTGTGATAAGATAATGAGCTTTAAAATGTGTATATGATGTTGCAGCCCAAATTTTAAACATGAAAAACATGGTTGCAATTGAGGGTTCGACGTTAAATTATTCTAAACGAAAAGTGTTATATGCGAAGGAACATATTCACATCCAATTAAAATAAGAGTAGATTTTACTTATGCCTAGATTATTAATTAGCGATCGATAAGGACAGTTGTTTAGTGGAAAAAGGTTGCTTGTCCACTAAGTACATATCCCCAACTATGTCCCATTAATCGGTTCATTTCTTTTGTAGTACATCACTTACCCCATATTTCCATCAGTCATCTAACAATACATCACCAATACCTTTTTTGTCCGCGAAAGAGGAGAATTCCCCCACAATATGTCTGATGCCTCCGGTATTCCCATAGCTAATATTTCTTGGCGTTTCTGTCAGTAAATTCCCCAAATTGATTTGCTCTATCAACGAAGTGACAGCCAACAATGTATTATATTGTTTTGTTGCTCTTTGTTCGACGAAATTGAGGTTCTTTCAGTTTTTTCCTCCGCAAACCGCTCGTTTACAATTATCTCGTGCTTTTCGATACTTGTTCGGCGAAGATTGATGACGCGGGAATAAGGGAATTTATTTTTATAAAGGTAATTCAGGACTGGGCGTAAGATTGAGACAACAAGGCCTTGTAGATAAACCCAAGGTAATGGTCGTACAATAAGGCACCGAGCGTCCCGACCCCAATCTAAAAATCTGTCGACAATAGTAATATGCAAATATTCGAAAACATCTCGTGTGTATATCGCCTCGCCCGAAGGGAGGAGAAATCGTTTTGATTTGGATAAAAGACAGAAGAAATAAAGAAAGCCATTTCGCGTATTGGATACAACCATTAAAAACAGTCTGATATGCACAATAAAATATAAAGCTACTTGGTTTATGGCCCTTTTGATATGCATGCAAAAATATTGGGAGATATATTTCAAACTTCATCGTATCCGAAACGCTGCGGGGGATCGAATAGGGGTAGGGATGGGAAAGAGAGAGAGAGAGAGAGAGAGAGAGAGGGGGGGAGGAGAGAAGCCGGAAGAAGAATTTTACACTTTTCCAACTGGGACATTATCGACATATCGAACGTATTTTTAATATACAAAATGTATACTCTACCAGATATTCTTTCAAATATCAAACATAGAAAAACTTAATAATTTACACACAATTGCATCAAATATAACTTTATAAGGCATTACACACTTTTAAGATTTAAACTAACCTTAAACGGTTCCTACTTTAGTAATCAAAATTGCTCCTAGATTAGTCTGAATTTATAAGGATTTTGCTAATGAAAAATATTGTTCACAATATCATACCATATTAAAATTCTGTTCTGTTTAAAATTCTAAAAAAAAACACAATTCTGTTGATGGATCTTAGTAGTAAATGGAACTTTATAAAATGTAACAACATTATGAACACTTATGTTTCAAGCTAAGATCAATAGATTCTAGATACATCCCCACAAAGTTCTACTGTTAAGCCTGCAACACCTGGTTGAATAATTCCAATTGTTTTTTAGTTTTTTAGCTCAATCTCATTATAAAAATCATGCTATAGTAATATTGTTTCTAAGATAGATTTGCAAGTTATTGGGCAACCTAGTATTTCCATATGATATTTCAACATAAAGTGTTAATACTATATGGCTTCATTCCAATCTCAGCAGGTTCTTAAATATTTTTGCATACGCCACTATCTCTATTCAGATAATTCTAGATTTCAGTTAAAGCCAGCGATACCCGAGTTATTACACCCAATTGCTAATAGATTTCCCTTTTTATCATTACAATTTATTATGATTTTATTGAAATAGAACGTCGTTAAAACTTAACAAATTCTAGTGATGGACACGAGACGAGACCAGTACTGGTTCGAGACGAGACGAGACGAGACATAATTTCGTCTCGTCTCGAAAAGTTTCGAAGTCTCGATTTTTTTTTAAGAAAATGCAATTTGCAAAATGCAAAATGGTCGTTCTAAAATTATGGTAAGTATCTTTTAAGTTTATCAAGTTTATCAACAGAAATAAACATAGAAAATCATACCATAGAAAATGTAACTGAATACACATACCTCGGGCATAAAATACAATTAGGTAAAGAAAATCAAACAGCCGAAATCTCTAGAAGAAAGGGACTTTGTTGGGCAGCTTTTGGTAAACTCAGGTTTATTCTCGGATCGGGTGATATACCGATAAATCTCAAACGAAAATTCTATGATTCATGTATACTTCCGGTCCTTACATATGGTTTGGAAACAATGTCCTTAACCCGAAGATCTATAAACACCCTCCAGGTAACACAGCGTGCAATGGAAAGGATCATGCTCGGGATTAGTTTGAGAGATCGAGTACCAAACGACGAAATAAGGAGAAGAACAAGAGTAGCAGATGTTGTGCGAAGAACAGCACAGTTGAAATGGCGATGGGCTTACCATATTGCACGACAAAAGGATGACATATGGACCAACAGATTAGTAGTATGGTGTCCAAGAGAAGCAAAAAGAAGTGTTGGAAGACCCCAGAAAAGATGGCGAGACGATATTCAGAAAATCGCAGGAAAGAACTGGATACAAAAAGCCCAAAACAAAAAGCTGTGGAAAAATATGGAAGAGGCCTACATCCAGGAGTGGATGAATACGGACTGAAAAAGAAGAAGAGAAGAAGAACTTTTAAGTTACTAGGTAAGGTAAGGTTACTTTTAAAATTTGATAATTCTATCAAATAATACCAATTTCACATATAATAAATAATATACAGATGATATTAATTTCTTATTTGTCCTTATAAAGATATATAGTTTATTTTATAAGTTTATATAATAACTTTGTTTTATAGTTCGTATCATAACAAATCTATTTATTAATGATTTTTATTTTCGATTTTGTACCTGTTCTCTATAATCTAATTTCTTTAATTCAATATTTTCTAAAAATGAAATATTCTTTATCAAAACATAACATCAATAAAATACTACTGTACATTGTACATTTAACTTTACCACACACCTGTATAGGTACTTCAAGAAAATCAGTAAATGTTATCAAAAAAGTATACATTTATAAAAGTACCAACTATATACGTCTATTTAATTCGAGACTTTTCAAAACACGAGACGAGACGAGACTAGACCTGTACCAGATCTAGACGAGACGAGACGAGACATAATTTTTGGGAATTTTTCGAGACGAGACCATGTCGTTTCTCGTCTCGTCTCGTGTCCACCACTAATAATTTCTTATCACAGAATGTTGTGTTAAACATCAAAATATAGTTTAAGTGTGTAAGACATGAGAACACAAACTTATTGACTTAACATTTATTTCAGCTGCTTTTAAACATTCACTCAACTATTCACATTGAGACAAATATTTCTGTATTACCTTACCTCTTGCCTTGGCCTTGACTTATTCAACTTTCTTCCATAATTTTGATTCTTCAAATTTCACCGTTCACCACTGGGCCTACATCTTTAATCCTAATTGGCACCAATAGTAATTTGTGATTTCACACCTTGTTTCCCTTAATTTTTCTTATTCTTCATCACTAATACTTTATATTTATCCATCGGCCATTATATTTCATCATCGCTACTTGATTACCTATTTATTATTCATCTTTAAACATTAGTCATTAGTCATTATCGATTCTTCATAATTTATATCGTCGATCCTCATTCCTTTATCCTTCTTCCTTCATACATCTTCTTTCACATTTCATTCTTAATACATAACAGTTCATTTTTGATTCATCCTACTTAATTCATTACCTTAGTTTATTCATTCTTAATCTTTCATCTTTGAAATGTAATCATCCATTTATCAATCACTTATCCTTCTTTTTTTACCCTCTTGTCCTCATCTTTCATCATTGTTTCTTTATCACATACTCTTTATCCACATTGTCCGCCCGCCCTTCCTGTTGTGTCCTTGTCTTTGTATGATTCTTGAATCCAGAATTCTTGATGCTTCCTTTTCGACGCATCATAATCAAACTATAATCATTAATCCTTCATCCCTGGCGTTGCTCATTCATCATTCATTGATTTTTCATCATTAATTTTCCATTATTTTTCTTTTCAAAATCTGTTAGTTTTTTAAGTATTAATTAAGAATAAATGGTAAATATCCTTGATATTTCACTACTAATCCGCCAACCCTGTTTCTTATTATTTATTATTAAACTTTACTAACAGTTTATTTTTAACCAACAACCATTTCATCTTGAAATTCGTTCTCTTCCTTCATTCTTAGGATTTTATTTTTTACAATTGATCATTGATCCTTCTTTAGTAATTAGCAATTTCCCACATTTTAGGTACTTGATCATTGATACTTCGTCTGTTTATCTATCATGATCATTAATTCAGTTTTCATTTTTGATTCTTCACACTTCATTCGTCATCTTTGTTGTTCATCATAATACTCCATAACACCCTATTTTAATCTTTAATCATTTCTTTATCCTCTCTCATATATCCTTCTTCCCTGATCTTACACTCTTCACCATTATTCCTCGTTTTTTATCCTTTTTTGCAGTTTCTTCCACCACCCCTTATACTTCAGATAAAATTATCCTATAAAATAGTGCTCGTCCTTCAACCATTTTCCACCTTCCTTGATCAAGTTTTTTATATTTGAATATTAATCCATAATACTGCATCTTTACCCTTTCACCATTGACTTTAGTTGCCGTTGATCTTTTATCACTGATTCTTACTCTTTGATCTTGATCTTGATTTTTGTGTATCTATCCATTTTCCTAGGTTCTCCGTCCTCAGCCCTTAATCCTTTGTTCTCAATGCAGCATTTTTATCTTATATTTTCCGTACATTATCCATAGTCCTTTAATATTAAACCCTCGCCTTTAAACTGTAATTATTGATCAATTATCCCTGTCAGTGATTAATCAACATTAATATTTTGTCCATATTTTTATGCTCTTTTTCAATATAGTTTTTGAAGTATTGTTTTAGGTTGTATATAAAGTAAAATATAAAGTATTTGTAGTGCAATAAATGGTAATCATTCTGTGTTCTCCATCATTTACTCTTTTTGATTGATCCTGCGTCCTTTGCCGTCGTTGTTTGTCCCTTGAACCATTGTCCTTCCTAATTTAATTTTGATCTGTCGTCTCTAATCCTGATTGTAATTCCACCCTTGATTCTTCGGTCTTGATCTTTATAATTGTTCCTTATATGTTACTGTTTGATCCTCTATTTTCGCCTGTTACACCTCTTATCCCTCAGTAATTAGAATTTATTCTTTTAATGTTCATAATATACCTATCTACACAGTATATACCTGCAATTGGATATAAATCTGATAACATAGTCTTGTTGATAAAAGGTGTATTTCTCAACAATTTGTAGGTTATACTTTGATAACTATATTTCCCATTTTAAAAGTTGGTGCCTTTTATGCTTAGTTACGAACAATTGATTTTGTCTTTGATATAATCCTTTTCGAATTTCGTGACTTTTAAGTGAAAATGCATTCAATTATTTAATTGCCGAATACGCACAAATTCACATCTTATGTTTAAATTTCCATATTTTTATTACTAATGTTTTAATAATTCATCCATAACTTCCTCCTTTTCTCACCCTCTATTCAAGCGTTTCCTTTCGCGTTCGCCGACATGATTTTGTGATTTTTCACGATTTTAGCGCTACGTAGATTTTTATTGTCACTCTATTTTTATGTTGTTTACGATTATAGCGACGATTGGAAACTCTGAATCCTTTCTTGAAGACGGGAATTATGACCGAATGGATGTTTTATGAGGAATATCAGCGTACAATAGCTGGCTGTTCCCTTTATGGATGATAAAATTTTATTAGAAAATGATTTCGAGGGAGGGGAATAAGGCAGCGGTAAGGACAGGAATTTTTATGAATTTGTTATGATTCCTTCGACGGATTACTGAGATAAATAATCGAGAGTATCTTTGACGAGTACTTTGGTAAAGTACAAATAAATTAATTTCAGTTGTACATCGAATTAATGATATCAAGTGGTACTCATGATATCAATTAATCATCTTCGCTAGAAAAAAGATGTCATTATCTCTAAGGGAGGTATTAAACTAATAAAAGAATCGTTATTTAATCTTACAAACTGTCCTAAGTTCATAATGCATAAGTTCATAAGTTCATAATTATTAAACATTATACAATAGGTACACGTTCAATGTACGTGAAACAAATAGTTTAAATTTATTGAGTAGTTATACATCGAGAGGCGCAAATTATTTTGAAATTTTCTATATATACATATATAAATTCCTACATAATTTCTTTGAGCTGATTTGATCTCCCCCAATGCATGAACATATACATGTGTGTGGTACACATGTACTCAAGGGCGCAATACGTTACAAATCACTTGTGTAACACACATTCGAGCTTAATCTGAACCCAGGAGGACACGTATTTGTTATTGATGGTCAATATCTATGCATGATCCCATTTCTCCCCAACAAATAAGGTAGCGGGATAACCCGTTCGCATTGTCGATCGAGATCAATTATCGTTTTTCCAATTTTTTTCCCTCTCTCGACCGCCGTTTTTATAATAGAAGGGTGTAATCGAGAGATGTTCCCCGCTAATATCCGATGAATAGGTAATGGGGCAAAAAGGGGTCGCATCTGTTCGGCTGTGTATTGAAATTGTTTTTCGCCAAACAATTTTTGGTAAATATGAAGCGAAATTAGCAAGCGGCGAAATTTCTTACTAGTGGGTTAAAAATTGTTGGACAAAAAGGCAGTGTTGTCATTAGAAAAACTTAATGTGCGTAACACATTTAAAAGAGAACTTAAGGAAAGTTGAATTAATTTGAAATTCTAAATTATGGCGAAAGAGTTCATGAGACACAAATGGATGGCGGAAATCAAAGGTTTGGGTACATGTTAACGAATTTTTTTAAGAGTAGCTCTTTGACTTATACAAATGTAACAATCTGAAATTAATTACCGGCTTTTTGTGTTACTATCTGTTTGTGTCATACTAATAATACCCGAGCAGTTTTAACAATTAAAACTAATAGCTACAGTTATAATAATAGTACCAATATAATGCGATTTCAAATTAAAACGAAATTATACTTATTGTCAGTTGTCTCATACCTCTCGTTTGGAATTATTATACTTGTTTAAATATAATTACTTATAGTAGAGAACCATAGATTCATAGATCCATAGATCCATATTACATCTATAGATATTAACCTCATTGTTGTTTTTGTGTGTTAAATAGGGTTACCAATTTCAGGCGAACGGTTGCTTTACATTGAATTATATTTGGAAAAAATATCTTTTGGAAGAATTCCACACTCAAAGATTGGGAGATGAAATGTAGGTAGAAGTCTCGAAGTCACATCCATCCAATGAAACAATCAAATATCGGTTTTTGAGATGGATTTAATATATTTAGGACATGTTTCGAGTTACTAGGGCTCATCATTAGCAAAACTGTGCCTGTAAGAAAAACAATTACGTTTCTGTATTTAATATTTATATTTTGTTAACAACATTTTGTCTGCAGTAATCATGTAATCCCACAGAATGATAAAACAAAATGCAAAGTAAAAACAATAGAATAAAACAGATTAAAACAAAACATTACATTGAAGGATCAACCACACGATGGACCGAGTTGACTGGTAAAATTCACACAGAAGTAAAATATATAGAAAAGGAAAAATATGCAATAACCAACCAAAGAAAATTAACAGAAATAAATTCAAAAAATAAAATTTGGCGCGATGCTGTTATGGACATCTATTGTGATTACAGTCAACTAAATTAATCTAGGTAGAGATAATGTGTATAGAAGTTTAATTTACAAAAATTCATCAACATGTGGTTGGGTGGGAGGAAGTGATACTTAAGGTAAGTAAACATTACCTCTGAACACGAACCTACCCAATTTCATAACATCAAGCAAATCAACACTGAAACCAGGAGAACAACAGAAACCAAAAGGAAATCAACAGGTGCAAAGGATTTGTACAAGTCAAGGACTTGAAAAAATCCAAACAACTTAAAGAAAGTTGTTCATTTCTCAACCACTATTTCCCTGCCCCTCTATATCTGGCCCTGAAATATTAACCATTGCATTTTGAAACTAAAAGCATTAGACTGAACCTATTGGAGTGTATAGAGATCGTAAAAGCGTCCAAAGATCCTCATCTTTCACTCCTGAATAAAAATATTTTCATTTTCCAAAATATAGGAATTTAAATTAAAACGATTAACATACAGGAAATAGAAATGCCTTAATAACCGCAAAAAGTTTTCTAGTTCCTGGAAAATGTAGACCTAATTCTGAAATATCGACTTAAAAGACCCAAGGTGAGATATCACTAAAGAGCGGATTGTTAGGCATTAAAAGATAAGGGAAAAGCCATGAAATTTAATAGAAAAGGCACAATTTATCTCCATAAAAGGCAATTTAAATAAAAAAATGGCAACTTAATTGACAAAAAAGGCAACTTAAATGACAAAAAATTTTTTACTCATCTTGTTTTTCTTAATAAATAAATACACTACTTTTTTAGAGAAAAATGTATATAATAGTAATATGAATAATATTGAATGAAGAAAAAGGCATACTCTCGTTTAAAATTTATTGTACATTTAATTGATTAAAATTAATATACTGAAATTTATTTAATTTAATTATATTGGTATAGAAATTGCATAATATAAAATTGAACTAAAGTATATGAAACTTTATTAGTTTTCCAGGATATATTTTAAAGGCGAAGTTTCTTTGATTCCTAGTGGTGTTGATTCAGTAGCAATATCCTGATGTATTTTTGCAATATCCATAATTATTGCAAATCTTGGATTTGCAATATTACTGAATTTAATTTTGTTGCAATTTTTTCACCTACGTCGCTGCAAACACGTCGAATTTTGTTTTAGTCACATTAAAGAGTTTCGCTGACTTTGAGACTGAAACAGCTCTCCTCCAATTGATTAATTGCATCTGGTAAATGTGAATATTTATTTCTAATGAAAGTCAATCCATTTTTCACCCCAGGATTACTAAATGCATCTTGCGACTAAAACGCTGATTTAAATGGACCTGCATTATTAGGGCCATCGCTCAAAACTGACCTTAATAACGGCTGACTACTCTTATTATTGATTTTGAGATTTTTCGAGTGAATACCACTAGTTAAATGCTGAGTGACATGGTATTTTTTTGTAACATGTAACTCAAATATTTAAAAATGAAAGAGTATTAAAAGTTAATTATATTAAATACAAAAATTAATAAGATTGCACTTACAGGTTTGGAGCATTTTTCCATCCACAATTAAATTTTTGTCTATACTCTTTTTCCCAAGAAGATACACGCATAAGAATGAGCTGACCGTCAAGGTCATATGCGTGCAGGTAACAATATCATTTAGGATAACGGAGTACCAATAATTACCGTATTTTTCGTTCAAATAAGGTTATTTAGGGTAGGGCTACTACCCATAAAATCCAAAAATCTACTACGAATCTCTGTATATATTGCGGGGAAATAGATGACGCCGAGCATACGGTTTTTAATTGTTGGAAGTGGACAGGAGAGATTTTGGAATTAAATTTATATTTAAAAATCTCGATCACCGTTGATAATATAATTAATCTCATGTTACTTTCAAATAAAAACTATAACGCTATATATTATTGTATTTGCGATATCATGTCCCAAAAAGAAAGTGATGAACGTTCAATGCAAAATGCGAATAATTAAAAAAAAAGAAAAAAAAATCTATTACAATATGTATAACATTGTAAATAGTAGGTATTATCTTTTATCCATAATAGTAATATTGTGTATAGAAGAACATATTTATTATACTACCATTAATTCTAAATGTTCTTATATAAAACACATTTTTTCCTACACATTCCTTTTCTTAAAAAATGTAACAAAATACTACTCCATTTTTCAAACCAAATCCTGACGTGTCCTTTTTGCAATTTGAAATATTTTCATATTAAATTTTAAATACTTAATACTATGTGTCTTTGAAGATTATGTTCTCTGCGAGAACTAGCCAAAGACACATAGTAATGTCGGAAGACAGGGTTTTTTAGTGGGTAACCGAACGGACCCCCACAGTGTCTGATGCGGTGGATACTATCATTTCTGATTGATTATTTAATCTCAATAAATGGCAATATCCATCTCATCAGTCCTCCATAAACGAGTTTTCCCTGTTAAAAAACAAAAAAAAAGGGTAGGGCTACTAGTTACGAGAATTATTACGACTAATAGGGGCACGCAGGCAATTTGTAAGAAAAGTGACCCCGTCTTCCTGGAAAAATACATGTAGAGGGAAATCGCGAAACGCCACTGATATTACAATATCCGCTTGCCGGATTTCTGCTTATCTCTTACCTTTTTCTTCTTCTTCCCCTTAGGACCTTTTGTTCTGACACCACTAAACAGGGTGGTCCCTTCAAAATTATACAAAAATAGGTAAAAATGCAGGTATAATGCTTACGATAACTGCAAAATTTCTTTTTCCTCAGGTACATGAAAAATCCCTCTAGTGACGACCAGCTCATTAATATGCGTCTATCTTGTTGGGAAAAAGAGTATAGTCGAACCCACTGGTCCACCTGGGAGAACTTTACTGGTGGCATCGTATAAATTTTCTGATCTTTCGAAACCCAACGCTCACAATGATTTCAAATCATTAAATGGTCACTATTGAAACACTCCACAAAACTTTTACCTGATGTCTTTTCCATTAACTCTAAGAAACGGCCACTAAGAAACGCAGCAATCTTTATAGTTTATACAGTCAACTACCTCAATACTCCCTGGAATTCCCAGTTCAGAGTTAAGATAGTTAATGATTAAGAGATTTCAAACTACGAAATATTCCAGAAAAAGGGACACAATTTTAAAAAAAGGCATATGTTTTTTGAAAAAGGCACAAATTTGAAAAACACACTAAAAAGGCAAAAAAGGCAGGCAAAAGGCATTTGCCTATAATCCGCTCTTTAGATATCACATACAGCGAGAGATAGGGATGTACAACATTATAAATATAATAATTTCAATAAAGTATTTCTATAGATTCTAGAAAACGCAGATTAAATTTGGAAATACAGAGAAAAAAATTAGTTTCTTACGTTGTGAGATATCGGGGCTTAAATGAAATAATTTCGGGTTGAAATGACATAAATGGAAGGATCCTAATTATTGAATAATGTAACCTTGCGACGAAAATTAAATCGAAATCGACCGAAGAAAAAATATAGAAACACAAATTGAATCAATTGAAATCCGCAAAATAGCAAAACCATAATGGCCACAAGGCAATGCCACAAAGGTGTTTTGGTTCTATTTTTTGAAATTTAGGTTGCATTTTTCAGAAATCATGAACCTTACATTTAGATTATTTCAAACTGGGCACCTTTGATTTGAATTTCTGCACCTCGAAAATCGGGGAACCATTTCCTTGGCACTTTCAGTTCGAAATTTTAAACTAAGCCCATACTTCCCAAAATTTGAAGTTTTTATTGCAGTTAACAATTGTAATATTAGATTCACCATCTCCTTAATTTTGAGGTGTTACATCCCACACAATTAAATATCTAAGTTGTCTTTTAGTTCAGTGTTTTAGAATTAATCCCACATTTTCCAGAATGGTCTTGTGTGGCCATTATGGCATTGTTAATCTTCTTATCTTCTTTCAAACTGGTGTGAGACTATGCTTCTCACAAAAAGGAATAGTCACAAACTAAGAAGAACATTTATTTCTGATATTGTATCTCTAATGTCTGGATTAAAAATCTTCTATATTTTACATAATCACCTACATTTCAAATAATGGAAATATCTGTCAATCAACCTTTTTGATTTTACTTCTCGGTGTTAGTCTTTCATTTTCTAGAAATTAGAATTCTTGTACTTTAATTGTTTCGTTTTCAATTTGCTTAATTTGGGCTTGCATTTATCAGAAGCTTGAAAAGTTTTTTGTTATATTTCTGAGCTTGCAGTTTCGAAGAATTATAATTCTTGCAATTATGGCATTTTTAATGTCTGAATATAAATCTCTGTGATTTGAACGGGCACCTACATAAAATATATGTAATAATATCTATACATATAATAATATATAGTAATATAAATTTTAAATTGTATAAATTGGAAAGGTACATTCGTAGTTCTTTTCGGTATATTTTTTGAAATTTCCCTCATATTTTTTAGAAATTACAATCTTTTAATTCTTCCCTGTATCATTTTCCACTTTCTTAATTTGAACAGCTACGAAAATGAAAAAAAAAATTATTTTGTACCCATTTGCTCTCTATTTCAGAACAGAGCGTGCATTTTCTAGAAACAAGATAATATGTTTATTGCAAGTATGGCCCTTGTAATAGTTATATCTCAATCTCCCTGACTTAAAGGCACGTATCAGTCTAAATGGGGAGTCATACCTTAAGTCCTTTGGATCTATATTTCAAAATTCTTCCTACACTTTCCAAGAGCTAGAAGAATCTTTTATGACAATTAAGGATTTTCTTTTATCTGCCTTTTATTCGTTTTGATTTCAGATTAAATATTTCGAAAAATGGAAAAATATATCTTTATCAAATTATCTTTTTTTTTTCTCGTTTTAATATTTTTGAATTATTTTGGCTTTTGACAAGAATCCGAATTCTTGAGTCGTTATTGTTTTAGTTTCACTATTCTTGATTTTGTAATGCCTTGCAAAAGGGAGCTTTGGTCTTTTCGATGTAGATTTCAGATTTTAGTGTACATTTTGTAAAAGTTTTAATCTTCTGAATCTCATTCTCCTTGATTTGAGCCTTTGTATATCAAAGACTGGAAAATTTTCTCCTTAGTTCATTTTGATTTTATATCTCAAGCGTCTACTTACATTTTTCAGAACGTGGAAAAATTTACGTTTCATTGTTTTGTTTCAGTCTTCTTGATTTATGTGTCTTAGGTATACATTTTACACAATTTATACCCGCTATTCAAATCTCCAAGATTTCCAAATTTCTAAATTCCAATATTACAATAATGCCTAAGTGAAACAGCACGTAAGGTGTGTTGTGATTAGTTTAAAGTATAGAAAATTAAAGTTACCAAAAATTCCAGAAATGCTTGAAAGGGGTAGCAAAATTACCAGAATGAGTATAGAAACAATTACAACATTAAATGGGAGAGATGCTGACGGGAGAGTGTGTATGTGAGAGAGAAAGAAAACGAGAACGTGGCTGGACTATTCCTACGGTCCTGAGTGTGGCATGTCGGGCCTCTCATAAACGAATAATCTTGTATTTTTCACTCCCCCCCGACAAAGCCCCATATTTATAATAATATATATAATTAGCGATGTCGCCGTGTCAAAAGCAGTAGCGGGTTCGCTTTACAGTAGAGTTACTTTGTCTCTGCACGTATTAAGGATTTAACATGTGATGTGTGCCTGTGCGCGATGCCACCCCCTCGGGGTTGGTGGTTGGTTCGTTGGTTGGCTGGTCTTCTTCCCCTCCCACGTCGCTCCCCTGCAACCCCCCTTTTACGAAAAGTACACAACAGCTCAGATTTTATTATTACCGCCGTAGTTATTATGATTTGTCGGTGTCATCAAACATCTTACATAGGTACGAGTCCTGCCCTCGGAGGCGAAGGGTTATTCCACTATTCCAAATGGGACTGATATATCTTAACCAAAATATCATAAATTTAATTAGGAAATTGCATGGCGATAAATCCACGCAGGTAGATTATTTAAATACAATGAAATAAAAGCGGACGTTTTCTGTGGGTAAGTGGCGAGTGGGACAATAACGTCCTTATTTGCTATAGTAGTATGATATAAGACAATTAATAGCAAACATTCAACTTGCTCTTTCAAGATAAATAACTACAAGCGTGATCTATAAACCTACTATAAAATGTGGTAATAATGATATAATAACAAAGAAATGCTTATTTTTAACTCAGCCAATCATAACTTATTTACATAACATAACTTGAATATTTTAATTGTAAAAAATATAGGAATAATTTAATTGTCAGCAAGAGTTGTGCTCGAGGCATAAGAAAAAGTTCACTCTGTTTTTGTTGTTTCACATTTCAATGAGAATTGAATACCCGTAATAATTAAATAAATAAGTAATAAACGAAATGTATGTATAAAAAGTCACAAAACTCAGATATACCTAGTACAATCGTATAACGAGTTTAAAGTAAAGATGAATTAAAATATTTTTAATTTAAATGAATACTTTTGTTAACTGGGCTGTTATCGAAGCAATTTTGTCAATTTTCAAACAAAATTATTTCATTTAATAAACTACAGTCCTAGTATTAACTTATTACATTCCATTATTTTCTGAGCAAGTGACGTTCTTAGATATGTTTTAATACCTCTTAGATTACTGAAACTAATTCACGGTACGCTACAATAACTAGTATTATTTTCATTGCATCTTCTAAATTTGGAAAGTAAACTATTTACTTACTTACGTTGTTTGTGTAACTTATTTTGCATAAGTATTAATATAGCAATTGAACAGCTTTGCGCTGTTGTGAACCTTCTGAAGATTTCTTCGGCATTTGGGATCTTCCCGTGAAGTACTGTTTCGGAATCTCCGATACTGATGCACATAGGCATCAAAGGCTTTCAAAAATTGCCTCAGAGTACAGGTTGAAAAGGAGGGGAGATAAAACACAACGCTGCCTCACACCTTTCTCTATGTGGAAGTTTTTTGTAGTTTCATTCCCCACTTTCACTGATGATGTTTGATTTATATAGTATTTTATAAATCTTACATCATTTTTATCTATCAGCCTACATTGAACCAGCTTTATTAATTCTGTATGTTTAACACGGTCGAACGTTTTTTGATAATGTATGAAATACATGAAAACATCTTTTTGTTAGGACATTTATGCAAAGTACAAAATTTGCAACTTGCATACTTTATTCATTTTTATATTTTTCTGGATATTTTATCAAGATGTTTTACATGAATTAAGAAATTTTACATCTATTGATTTCATAAACTTTTGATTTTTCTATTTTAATTTGATTATTCCCTTCAATATTCAAATTGTTTAGGTAATCCTAATTTTACTAATATAATTATAGAACTTTCATAGTTCATAAATCAATTTAATATAATAAACATATGGTTTATAAAACGTAACTACGCTTTCTGACTCAATTGGAGGCACCTAGTTTACTGCCAATAGAAAGCACGCGATTATTAAAAGAGGCTGCGTCAGCTTTTAGAAATGTTCAGGGTGAGATTGGGCAAGAAAAGTATGAAAAATTTAAACTTGTTTTAGCAGCAAATATCGGTTACTAATTTATATCCAAAATGATAGATATTTAATGCGAGATTTTGATTTAGATGCTAAAATCGTAAGCAGCTTAAAAGCACCCCCATTACGTCAGTTGACATGGAAACCACTTTTTCCGTATCAAAATATGTGCATTTCGATAGAAGGCAAACTTTTTTCTTAAAATTTCTTTTTGTATATTTTATTTGCACGTTATAAATGAACTTTTAGATTTAAAAAACTTTGTAATAATGATAATTAAAATTTTAATTAAATCAAAGTACACGTTTAAGCGCACATTTCTTGTACATTTTTATACAAATTTGCCCTTGTTTAGTTATAAGAAGGATTTGTATTACATGCGAAGTATGCCACGGTAGCTGAATTAAAGCTTCCCATGAAGGATTAAACTTGAAAACAGGACAGTTACAAGGATTTCTAGCAACAGATTTTAATTTATTGCATTGCGTAGACCTATATCCTAATTATTATGAATGGAAATAATTGCATTCGAATTCATGAATTTCTTCTGGAAGTTATTTTTGAAGAAGAATCATTTGAAAGATAGATCCACAATGTAGAAGATTCGCAATAAAAATCTACTACACTGCAATTAAAAACTGCATTCATCTAAATTTTAACAAATGATCGTATGTGGAAGATATGTTCTTCTAATGAAGAGTTTACCTGACCCGGATCAATTGATTTTGATGTAGAGGGTTCATTTCGGGGAGTCCCACAATATCAGATGCGATAAACGATCCATCCCAGTGTTGTAATTTAATTATTCTATTTGTGAGATGTTTCACATCTCATCCATCGCCAGTAAAGGATTTCCCTTCCTTAAGAAAAGACCTACAGCTGAACCCAACAATATTTTGGGACATCAATTTTATTCCAATATTTTCCCATAATATGTTAAAAATCTTGTTATTCCACCAAACTAAAATACTTACTTTTCATGTAAAAATTAAATAAAACTACAAATTTTATTTGTTGAAAAAAAAAACATTTCCTGTAAAAATTGCATTTCGAATTAGCTTATTTTTAATTTCTTTCATTGTAAAAAAAAATGTGCACGTGGAAACTACTAAACTCACATTTACATGCATATTTTTTACTTCTCTATCATTGCTCATATTGCCTATATATTTTAACACTATTTTAAAGTATATTTTCAGAGCTCTACTAATGACGGCATTAATACAGTTTAGACAAAATGGTGAGGTTTTTAATACTAATCCGCGTTCAAGCGGAATTCCTACAATTCGTACGGTTCCCGAATTCGACGCGTCTGTCGCGCAAAAACACCCTTACCCTTCCCGCCCCCCTTAAGATATCCCGACTAAATTAATAAAGTTAAGTATGAGAAAAGGAAACGGAAACACGTTAGAATTAATCCAAGTCGACTGGATAGATGTAAGCGAATTCGTCAGATCAGCTGTCAAGGAAGAGACAAGTCGCCCCCTCGATCCCCCCTCGCATCCAGCAACGGAGAAATTTAATTAGTAGACAATACAGCCACTTCACACCTCAGTCAGTACATACTTTACGATATCGTATCGCATTTCTGTTAGAATTGGAAGTCAATGTGATAGTGCTTCCTCTGCAGAGGCGGAACCCGATGGACTCGACTTTAAAAAAAATTAAATTTTTGAACTGATGGATCACATCGTCAATAAAACAGGTTCATTGAAAAATGAAAAAAGGTGAAAATGTAATCCCCAAAAATTTGTATCTATCGAAATTTTAAGGCCCAAAGTAAGTTTCAGTTGTACTACAAAAGTATTGTCTAGTTAAGGTGCATCAATAATGCTTCTTGTGTAGTTCCCCGTTTGCAACTTTTCAACGCTTTCACGATCGTTTAAATTGTTTGCAACGCCTCTGACGCCTCTAAAGCAGCCCGCACTGCTAAATAACCAAGACGGTTTGTTAATTTGTGTCTTATAAGATAAGTTAGACATGTTGGATTGTACCTCTTTGTATCCATGATATGTACTGATTAAATTTGCGATTGTTTTACCCGTTTGATAGGAGATCTAGTTGAGGAGGTGTTGCATCTCACAAATGTTTTAACTCCGATCGCATCTACGTATGTTCATGCCAGCGAAACGTTTCAGGACTTAATTTCCACATTCCTGGGACAATTTTTAGAGACATCCAAAAGCAATCTTATTGGTAAGGTAGTAGTTTCATCAAAAAGACTCAGAAGAAACATGGCATCGTGTTGGATTTGGAATTTGTGTGTACGCTTTATGTACAGTGTTCATGTAAACGAACTTTTATGCTTAATATTAGACTTTTATTTAGATTTTCAATTTTGTAGGACAACAAACTTTTAATAATTGGGTATCAAGAAGTTTTTGAATAATTTTCATATTGAATGGCGATACCACACGTGCGCCTTGTTGAAAACGACAAGGCGTACGAAAAGGTACAATGATTATCGAAACATCGAATATTCAAACACTATTATAGCGGAGTCGACAAAAGCGACAGGGCTCCACTGTTTGATCTTGGGAGTGGATGTAAGGAACAGGTCCGTGAAATAACTGCACTCTCGATTATTAACAAAACTAAATGATTATTTATTCACCAGCAAAATTGATTTGAGGTGGGGTTAGCGTGTGTGGTTGAGACGATCCGACGAGAGAGACTGAAACACCTGCAGCCTGACGCGATAGAGGCGCTCGGCCTAACAGCAAAAAGTGTATGTGTGTGAGTGAGCGATATGGTAACTGTACAGTGTGTGAGATTACATAGATGTATGATGTATTAACACTAACATGATCATAACATATAACTAACATTACCGCCCACCTCATTTTAAACATTTTAAAATGATATAATTTCAAAAAAAACATAAGCAAGGTTAGGATCAAGCTGAAATGCAAAATTTAAATTTTTTACGTGAATTATGTGAGTTGATCTCAACCTTATAAAATTTATCAAAACTTTAACGTTATTAATGAATCACGCATCACGAAATATATTTGAATCTAAATAATTTCATGGCGTAGAATTCAGTCTTCTTTTCTTCAATCTTCCAACGTCGCGCTGTCGAGAAGTTTCACTAATTTGGTGATTGGACGTCGAAGCTTCGTAGTAGCGGTTTGGACATCTACCACTCGCACCAGATCGTCATCACCGGGAAAGGTCTTGGTAACTCGACCTAGTGGCCATCGAGTAGGAGCAGTCGTCTCGCTTCTAATCAAGACTAAGTCGCCGACGTGAAAATCGGGCTGACGATCGTTCCATTTACTGCGGCGCTGAAGTTGATGAAGGTAATCATATGACCAGTGCTTCCAAAATTGTTGGACGAACTGAATCATGCGGAGCATGTAAGGACCTGCGTAGTCGACTCCGGAGTTGGAGAAAGGTCGAGCAGGTTGAACACGACTGGCTGGAAGATCGCCCATCATCTGGTATGAACTTGACGCTTGGTACCGCTTGCACATGACACAATTTCGGACATATTTCGTTATTCGGAGCTTGGCTTTGATAACCCAGAATTGACGTCGGATGTGGGCCAAACACAACTGAGTCCCTCCGTGTATCGTAGTCTTGTGTGCGTCCGCGATTACCAGATCCGTGAACCGGGAGTTCGTAGGAAGGATGATCGGGTACTTCTCGTCGTAAGAGAGAAGGGCGTGTTTAAGTCGACCGCCCACCCTGATGACTCCATCGTTAGCGACAGCGTTAAGCGTTTTTAGGTAATGAGTCTTACCTAGCTCCCCTCCCTGTTGAAGAATGCTCAACTCGTCGGGCATGTGAGAGAGCTGCGTCAGTCTGCCCCACGGTGTAGCAGATGAGCGAAGTTCGAGCTGTGTGAGCTTCGAGTCAGCAGAAAGTGGTCGGTTGGCGAGAAATAGAGACACTTTATTGAGAAGCTCTGCTCTTCCGAACAAATTTCTTATGAACTTGAGGATGTACGTGGTTACACGTAGCATGCGACCTAAATCTGAGTACTGGTTGATGAGATCCCAGACCGGCAGTTTGGTTGCCGTTGAGCTAATTTGAAGTGAGATCACCGGCGGTTGCTCTGGCTCTTTGACTGGAGTTTTCACTCGAGATTTATCGGACGCAATGTCGTGTGTTTGGGACCATGTCAACGAGCTCTCAGACAATCTCTTGGGACCGTGACACCAAAGTTCATTGTTTTTGAAGTTCCAAGCCTCTGACCCAACAGGAACTTGATTAGCCTGAGTGGCAGGATCAGCCGAACGGCCTGGAGTTTGAGCCTGAAGCTCAGTGAGGTAATCCTTGAACTGCCCATTAATAGTCAAATAGGCTTCTTCTGTTACATCGTAAATATTCTCCCTGAAGTATGGATGCGTGGGGTCAATGTCCTCGCTATCGAGGAGCTCCTCATGATTTTCGTCAAATTTGACCCAAAGCTCACGCAACATCTCCATTCTCGACACACAAGCTCCAGCTGTCATCTTGGCTTGACCGAGCTTTCTAAAGTTTGCAAAAATACGGCTAATGCGCTCTTGCAGCACAATCTGTTTGTCAGGTGTAGCCATTGTGTCAACACGAGACAGGGGATTTGTGTAAGAAGAGGAAAAACAAAAAAAATTAGAAAAAAAACGAAAAAGAAAATTCAATATTCCACCCTCAGGTGGCTTCGTATATAGCTTACACCAAGCCAAAAAATAAATGAAAGATGATTGAAAATAAGTGACAAACCAAATCAAGCAAAACCAATCAATTATCTACAAATGTTATGGCGGGAAGAGATTTTCCACTAAGCCAAGCAATGTAATGCGTGCATGAGAAAAAAGAAAGAAATGCTCAAAGTGTAAACCAAATTTACACTACCAAGTATTGAAATGCATGAAAAGATGAAAAAAGAAATGATAATTCGTTATTGTAAACGACCAAAGGAAAAAGAAATGTTATTTTGTAATAATTCTAGACAAGCTCCATGAAAATAACCAAACCAAATGTAAAGCGAATACTTGACACTTTGACAGGCACCAATCTCAAAACTTGATGCGAGTCCCAGTATTCGAATGAGAAAAAAAAATCAAAAATCAACACACAAGTTCAAATGATGTAAGTCTGTGATTTCAGATCCTTCACACGAGTCAAATGCACAACCCACTGTTGTGTATGACAAGAAAAGCAATTGAAAAACAATCCTGATGCTATGCGATACTCTCCAATGTGAAACTCAATTTTCCAATGATTCTGCAAAAATAGTATCGACCAAACTTAAAAGCACTCTTTGTTATGAGTTATGATAAAGCCAATCTTTACCAAAACTCTGTTTTAAATCTCTGTTGGATGAAAGAATCTAGTAGCGTTACCAAATCACCTCAGCAGTAGACTTACCCAATATATGTCAACAGATATCCTTGCAAAACTCCAATTTTTCATCGTTGAATTTGGAAAAAATTATATGTCAAGTTTCCAAAAAACTTGATTAAACTATTTTTTGCTTTTTTAAAAACATGTGATTATTTAAAGTTGATGTTTACCAAAATAAATAGCGTTGATTTCTCATATGCCTGTGATCAACATACATCAACAAATATATTGCTAAATTTTATAGTATTTATTTTGAAAATTTGAAATAAATTGCATAACCAGTCTCTACTAGTTGCTTTCTAACTTTTTATCACTTGATTGAAAAAGGGAGTGCAAAATGATATGTGGAAAGTAGCAGTCCAAGCTAACTCTGTGCTCGAGTCCAGCATGCAAAGGCCAAAGAAAACAAAAAATTGAAACGACTTTACCAAAGCAGCGCAGGTAGAGTGTGTATGTAGGTGAAAACACTCTTCTCCAGTCTCATTGCCAGATTTCACTTGACTTTCTTGATTGTGGCAACGTCGCGGGTGAACAGCGCTCTGCTGTGCCGACTTCTCGCTGCGATACTATGCTGTTGCTGGCTCTCTCCGCTGACCGCTCTCGTCCGCGAAGTGGACTCGTCCTCTCTCGTTGGCGGGATGGATGGATGAACTCGTCTGCTTACTTTATGTGGTTGTTGAGCAACCAATTTGCTCCTTGACGCCGCCAAATGACGTCACTCGTAGTTGTTGAGCAACCAATTTGCTCCTTGACGCCGTCAAATGACGTCACTCGTAGTTGTTGAGCAACCAATTTGCTCCTTGACGCCGCCAAATGACGTCACTCGTAGTTGTTGAGCAACCAATTTGCTCCTTGACGCCGCCAAATGACGTCACTCGTAGTTGTTGAGCAACCAATTTGCTCCTTGACGCCGCCAAATGACGTCACTCCGAATCCTCTCGTCCTCGTTTGAAGTTGGATCGCCTGTTGTAGTCAACCCGCGAGATCGTGATCGTGATCTCCGATTCCGACTACCTTGGAAGTTTGCGTGTGTACGGCTGGCCTTGAGAACTTCGCTCCGAAATTCTCTGTGTTCTCTCTTGAAGAGAAAACCGTCAGCACACACAAACACCACACACTATCACAGTACCACAATGATGCAACACACTGTCGAGTGCACAGGAAACTCTTTTTTCTTGCAGCTCCAAAACCAAAAGTCACGATTTGTTGCGATGGCTGCGATCGACGTTTTTCTCCTCCTCACTCGATTTTGATTTTCTCTTGGCCGCTGATCCGGCGTTCGAAGGACCAAATGTTTGATCTTGGGAGTGGATGTAAGGAACAGGTCCGTGAAATAACTGCACTCTCGATTATTAACAAAACTAAATGATTATTTATTCACCAGCAAAATTGATTTGAGGTGGGGTTAGCGTGTGTGGTTGAGACGATCCGACGAGAGAGACTGAAACACCTGCAGCCTGACGCGATAGAGGCGCTCGGCCTAACAGCAAAAAGTGTATGTGTGTGAGTGAGCGATATGGTAACTGTACAGTGTGTGAGATTACATAGATGTATGATGTATTAACACTAACATGATCATAACATATAACTAACATCCACAGTTATAAAAAGGTAATTAAAAAGTCAACAAAAAACATGGGATTGTATAAACGAATGGATTATCGAAATCTCTATGGATATACGAGGTAGAAATACGAACATAATAGGGATTTATGCCCCAAATGAAGACGCTCTAGTAGCGATCAAGGACCAATTCGAAGAAGATATCCAGCTGGTTCTGGATGGTATATCGGACAGAGAAGAATGTATATTAACAGCCGTTGGCAATAGAAAAATAAAACATGCTGGCACCCTATGGGGGAAACTGTAAAAACAATAATAGAGATAGACTTCTGAATTTATGTGATAAATACAAATTTAAAATAACAAATTAATTTTTCAAACATAAGTACATCCACAAATACACCTGGCAACAGCACAGTAGAGGATTGAAATCAATTATAGATTACGTAATAGTAAATTAAAAAAAAAACCCATGGCATTCCAGGCTAAAAGGTAGATTTATGGGTAGGATATAGAGTAATATAACAGACACGATGTGTCAAAAAAATGTATACGAGGTGTTAAAAAACACAAACGTCAAAATTTCTAACTTTTTGCATATAACTTTTCTTATGTACATTTCTCAAAGATATGTTTTATGCAGAAGTCGTGCGCCTCTATAAGGGCAACAAAAAACCTAAGTAACATTTTTCTCTCAGACGCGAAATTAAAGTTTTTTGATTTTTTTTTTTTTGAAAATAACAAGTCGCCATTTTGAAACCGCTAGACCTATATGGCCCATTAACGAACTCGACCGAGATTTTCGGCCAACTGATTTTTTTACCAAATTTCGCTGTGATTGATTAAAAAATGCGACCTGTAGCTTGCCGACAAATTTCGTTTTATCCGATATATATATATATATATATATATATATATATATATATATATAAACTAAATAAACTAAATAGAATAGATATATATATATGGTACGTTCCACGCCGAATTTAGATTTTTTTTTAGATTTGGCCCAAAATCAACTAAAACGGTCCTTTTGGGTCCCTGAAACTCTCCCTAAATTTTTAGGGTCCCAAGTGGAATTGAACTCAAGTTATGGACAATTGAAAGTTGAAATTTTCAGGTTCGGCTCCAAAACCAAAAATTTTCAACCATCCATAACTTGTAAAAATACCCATTTTTACGAAAAAAGTTTTAAACAAAAGTTGTTTGCAATGCTTTAAACTTTCGGAAACTGCTAAAAAAAGTTCATCCGACATGGTTCACTATTGACGAGTCTTGGCGCCATTAGTCGTCAGGCCGCCAAAAAAAAAAAACATTATCAGCTTTCCTGACCAAAAAAATCAGGAACGTAGGTGGATCCGATACAAAACGTTTGAGCCCACACAGAAGTTCGTCAGACCTAAGGGCTGGTCCCAAATTTGAAAATTTGTGTTGAAAATTCAAATTTCCAGAACAATTCTTGTGGAAGGTTGCTTCAGCGTTGTCGTCAACCGTTGTGGACCTTCAAAAACATCAACAAGAGCAACAATTTGGGTGAGAGTCGCTTCTTGGATAAAAAATGTGCGTCAAGCGAAGTCATCTGGAATCAAAATTCAAGTATTTTGAGGAATTTTGAGTTTTTGAGCCGCCAGGGACTTGGACAGTGCTCTATTTATATGAAAATAGCATGCCAACCTTAGTGATGTTGATCCCCAGTCAACTTCTAGAAAAAATGTCGCTCATAGTTTGAGATTAACTGGCAAACAGTGGATTTCTGGGGGCTCAATGGAATTTTGTTGATATCAAGGGATTTTTGCCGGATTTCACCATTTTTTTTTTCTCGGAGCTCTTTGGTCTGGCTAACTTCTGTTTGGGCTCAAATGTTTTGTATCGAATCCAGCTACGCTCCTGATTTTTTTGGTCAGGAAAGCTGATAATGTTTTTTTTTTTGGCGGCCTGACGACTAATGGCGCCAAGACTCGTCAATAGTGAACCATGTCGGATGAACTCTTTTTTAGCAGTTTCCAATAGTTTAAAGCATTGCAAACAACTTTTGTTTAAAACTTTTTTCATAAAAATGGGGATTTTTACAAATTATGGATGGTTGAAAATTTTTGGTTTTGAAGCTGAACCTGAAAACCATTTTTTTTCTCGAAGCCCTTAGGTCTGGCTAACTTTTGTTCGGGCTGAAAAGTTTTGTATCGAATCCAGCTACGCTCCTGATTTTTTTGGTCAGGAAAGCTGATAATGTTTTTTTTTTTTGGCGGCCTGACGACTAATGGCGCCAAGACTCGTCAATAGTGAACCATGTCGGATGAACTCTTTTTTAGCAGTTTCCAATAGTTTAAAGCATTGCAAACAACTTTTGTTTAAAACTTTTTTCATAAAAATGGGGATTTTTACAAATTATGGATGGTTGAAAATTTTTGGTTTTGAAGCTGAACCTGAAAACCATTTTTTTTTTCTCGAAGCCCTTGGGTCTGGCTAACTTTTGTTTGAGCTGAAAAGTTTTGTATCGAATCCAGCTACGCTCCTGATTTTTTTGGTCAGGAAAGCTGATAATGTTTTTTTTTTGGCGGCCTGACGACTAATGGCGCCAAGACTCGTCAATAGTGAACCATGTCGGATGAACTTTTTTTTAGCAGTTTCCGAAAGTTTAAAGCATTGCAAACAACTTTTGTTTAAAACTTTTTTCACAAAAATGGGTATTTTTACAAATTATGGATGGTTGAAAATTTTTTGTTTTGGAGCCGAAGCTGAAAATTTCAATTTTCAATTATCCATAACTTGAGTTCTATTCCACTTGTGGCCCTAAAAATTTAGGGGGAGTCTCGGAGGCCCAAAAGGAACGTTTAAGTTGATTTTGGGCCAAATCTAAAAAAAAATCTAAATTCGGCGTGAAACGTACCATATATATATATATATATATATATATATATATATATATATATATATATATATATACATTTTTCAGAAATGATAGCAAAAAAACTGAAAACCGCATTTTAATTCTTTTTTTTTCGACTTCGTTAACGAATGCAATACTAGATAAATCTACCAACATTGGATACTCGAGTTAAAAGAAGAGCTGACTGCACATCAGGTCATTTTCTACTAATATCTAAAACATACATTCTATATACCAGTACACAACGACAGTCCTTTATCGTTTGGCAAAAAACTCAGAGAGAAAAAATTGAAGATTTAAGGAAAAAGGAAACTTAGAGTATGAATCAATGAGTCCATTGATACAAATCCTATAAAAACATTTATGTCTGTGATCGTTGCTTTCATGGAAACTGTTAAAAAAGGTTTTCAAACTGTTTTTCTCTAATACAAGACTTCTAAATTCATATAAAGCTAGTTGACCTTGTGAACCTTTATTCAGTAAAACTTTAGCGAAGATCGCGCTATAGATAAATTTTTGACATTAAGAATTTTTTCTCCCTTTTTTGGAATCATAAGAAAAGGGAAAAAGATGGGTACTGAAGAAATTTAGTGAGTGAATGTGGTATTTACCTGACCCTTTTAATAAATCAATGAAAACATTCAAAATTAACCAAAAAGATTATTAAAAAATTACAAATTTTATGATTTTGTAGACATTGGGCCCCAATGCTCAGAAAAAATACTGGTTACTATATGCCTAAAATTAGCTTGACATTTGATTAATTGTTTTAAAAAAGTACCACAAGTGTGTTTTGTTGAATTTGATGATTTAACTTAAACTGAAAATTTACTCGTACCCGTCCTTTTCCCTCTATTATTTCAAATACAGATGTATATCTTTGTAGGCGTACAAAGTTTTTATGTATTTTTTACTGCTTTTTTTTGTGAACAAAAATCATTACTGATGTCCTTAGTATTTTTCCTTAATGAACACTCTTTTCTCATTTTGAATAATTTTTAACCTAAATAAATAACCTTAACACTAAAATCTCAGATACTGTTCTCGTTCGCATCGAAACAAATTTTTCTATTTGAGTGACACACGACACACGATGAAAACTCCGCCTGGAGGCGAAAATCACTTAGGAGTCTTGTGACATATTTGATGTAAAAAAAACTACAACGAATCGAATAAATACGTCAGATTTAGAAAACAAATTGCGGAAATGCTATAAATGCAGAATTTCTGAAAAAATTTGTTTCTTTTGCCAATTACTGTCTTTCATATGAGACATTTTTTTTTATCGGATAGTTAAGAAAATTATACATGAATTTTTTTTCTTTCAAGACGAAACTGAGTGTAGACCGCTATGTCGAATTGTGAAAAAATTGAATTACGCCCTCAAACTGGTTCAGGATGAGTTCCAGGAACTGATTAGCAGGTTTTTAATCTTACTGTAGCCCACAGAACATGTTCTCAAAGTTTCAGTGAAATCGCAGATACTCAGCTACAAATGTGTATTTGTTATTTAAAGAGTAACTCATATAAAGTTATACTTATACCGTTATATAAAAAATTATCTTGGTCAAGGGTTGTCGTGGAATGTAAAACGCTTGTCTTAGCTTAAATCATCTTTTTGAAATAATTTTATCATTGTCAAGCTACGCTGACATCTGACATCATCAGTAGCTTACAAAAAATGTGTAATGACTTGACACATTTTGACACGCAAAAAATAATTGACATAAATGTAGGATGGGACTGCGACAATTATTTTAAAATCTATGACTACCCTTGACTAAGGTAATTTTTGATATCACGGTAGATTTATGCCATTACATTTGAATCTGAATCAACAAATGCACAATAGCTTAGTTTAGAATTTTTTTAACACCTTTTACAGTTTGTGGTAACATGACAACGTATGGTGGAAATGGCTCCTGTACCAAATTCGACATTAGAGATTCGCTGCTCACTTCATCTACGTATTCACTGGCTTCACCGTCATGTTTTATTATATAGGTAAGATCTGAATTGGTAAATTGACCACTGCGTATGAATATCCATATATGCCTAATGTGTTCATAAACTAAATATAACAATTTAGTGCTTAGTATTAATATTATAATTGTTTAAATTATTTTAAAACTTACATTTTCGTTGGTGATAAAAATATGTGCAACATCTTTACTTATATCTGAGAGATATATTTTAATCAAGAAATTCTTAATGCTATATCTCTGTAATGAAAAAAATTAGTATGGATTGGACATGTATGTCATTCTGGCTATAATATAACTTTTTATATTTTTACGTGAAATAATTTAGTCTCTCTTTATTTATTAAATATATATTAAATCTATATTAAAAAAATGCTTCTTACAAATTTCGATAATGTCTCAAAAAGTATGAGTTCTAGGACACATAGACCAATTTTGGGACACAAAATAATTTAAAGAGCCCCTTTCAAGTTTATATGATAATTCTAAAAGAACCTACGTGTTGGCATATATTTCTAAAAACCATATTTAATAAACATATGCAAAGCATTGGATATATATTCGTATACACTAATCATTTTTATACAATATATTTATATTTGATTATGTGAGCTTGTTGAATTCCTTGCATGTCACTTTGATAACACGATAGTAGCGTCGAGGAGACATAAATTTTTATTCGTCCCCGTACAATTATTAAGTCCACGAGGTGAGCGAAGAACTCTCGTCTAAACAGTCGAATTTTTACGTTCGCGTTGATTTCGTATGAATAAAAAATTTCATTTGGAAACTTCTCTGAAAACCTCGAACTGAACAAATATAAAAGTGCCAATGAAAACTTTGAATTCGGAAGGAAGCGTTGGCTCTTATTCCGCCAGGGCTTTAGCGCGATTATCGCTCATTTTAATATTGTCACAGAATTTTGACTACTTTGGCAAGTTAATCTGTTGAAATAAAATTTAATTCCGTTAAAGATGTCCCTTGGGGGCAGTTGTACTTACAATGAGGATATATCATGAGCGTAATGTGTACGATAAGTTCGGGGGGTTTTCGGACCTTAAAAGGTAACTTTACGTCATAGCGTGCGTTGTTGTGTTGTTGCTGAGGAGGAGGCGTCTTGGTTTAAGTCCTTGTGATGGACAGGATAATTATTATCTTTGGTTGTGGAAAGCTCGGAGCCTCTGTGCTCCACATCATCAGAGTTGGGAGTACCTAATATTAACTATCTGCTTTAATCATGCCGAAGAAAGTTTAATTATGTCAGGAAATCTAACCAAGTGCTGCAAAGTGATATAAAAATATATATCTTACGTGGCACGTCCCTCAAAGATAACGACGGGATTCATCACAAAATAAGTTCATCAGTTAACCCGTACTTTTCAATAGATATTTATATAAACGATGTCATACGGAAATGTCAGAATAAAATGAAACAACATTTTAAGATTGGCGATAAAATCATAAATACACTCTTGTTAATGGATGCCCGACAGTCTTAGCAGATTCGATAGCAAAGCTATGTTACTCCACGTAAAGTGACAAAAAGCTATAACCTCAAAATATCCAAAAAAGAAACCAAAATTATGGCATTCCAGGGTACAGAACACTAAGTGCATAAATAGTAAATGACGATCAGCAACTAAAGCAACACACCTTTAAATACTTAGGATGCGATGTTTCTTACGCTCAGTCAGACGACCTAGAAGCAAGATTACAAAGGTTCCAACAGTTAATAAGAGCAATGAAAGGCACACTACTGAACAGAGTCGAGAAGAAAGTTCCAACATTTTACAAAACAATAGCTATTCCAACCTGGTTATACGGATCCGACACGTGGACTATAACAACAAACCAAATGAAGCTGCCAAAATGAGACTCAGTCGGATATACACTATCCGATTGAAAAAGGAGCATGGAAATCAGGGAAGAACTGGGCGTTAGAAGCGTAACAGAGAAAATAGGAGAACATAGAATAAAATGGCACGAACACGTTTTGAGAATGGAAGATGATAGAATACCCAAAGCCATTCATGACTACAGACCACAAGGAGGAAGAAATGTTGGAAGACCTAGAAAACGATGGAGTGATCAGATATAACCCGCTTGAATTCGGGACCGGAAAATCCTGCCTAAACCGAAATTGGATATGATGATGATTAGCTCGTTATTGTACTATACATTCCAAATGAAATCAACGAATGAAATGTTTTAAATTGGTCTTATTTAATATTCGTAAATAAAATTTAAACTTTGAAATCAAATATTAAGGAAGTTGCCCATATTGGATCACTGTTTACAGAATTGCCATAGTAGCCTCAAATATTACAAATATTTTATGGGCCGACTGTGGATGCATCAACAAGACGAAACATAATCCTTACCAAGAAAGAATGGAGGATGTATATTATATTATTGTGCGACAAATAAAATCTTATTAGATATATCATGTATCGATATCGTTATGGTCATGTATCGACTGTCACCTGTTTTAAAAACAATTTTAATTCTAGAGATATTGTCAATATAGTTGTCAATATACTTCTTGATCATTTGCAAGTTTTGTGGCCGTCTTTTACTCAACTTTGCTACAGGTTATGGGCCCAGCGCCAGAAAAGATATAGATATAGCGGCTTGCGGTGAAAATCCGAGTCAAAATAGTGTGTATCAGTTGGACCAGCGACGGCCGGCGCCGATGCAGCGGAAGTTGCACTAGCGACCCATAATTTGAAGAACTGGACCGACGGAGATCTGAAGCCCAGTCCGACATAATTCTGGCGATCAGCTCCTCCGTAATTAAGCAGGTCAGAGGATGCGGAACAGCGCGTGAGATATGGACGAAGCTGGAAGGTATTTATCAGTCTAAGGGTCCGATTCGAAAAGTCGCGCTCCTGAATCAACTGATCTCGCACAAAATAAAGGAGGATGATGATGCTCGAGACAGCACTCAAAAATTTTTGGACATCGTCGATAGACTCGGTGAGTTGGATATCGAGGTTAACGACGATTTGTTGACAGTTGTCATGCTACGTGCTCTTCCTGACAGCTACGAAAATTTTCTATGTGCAATCGCGTCCCGAGATGATCTTCCTAAACCTGAGGTGCTACGAGTGAAGATTCAGGAGGAGTTTGAAGCACGCAAAGACGGCAAGAAGCAGGAAAGTCAGAGCGCAATGATAGTTCAGAAGAAGCCTTTTAAGAAACAGAGAATAAAGAAAACGAGCGAGAATTCTGCTGAGAAGAATAACCATGATGGACATGAAGCGAAGATGAAGTGCTTCACGTGCCAAGGTTATGGTCATTACTCCAAGCAGTGCCCAACACCAAAGAAGGTCAAGAAACAATCATCGCACTTCGCAAACGACGTGAGTCTATATACTGAGGCGAAGATCATTGGAAACGACGCTTATCGTGTTGGTGAATACAGCGGTTCGAATTCGTGGTGCGTGGACAGTGGATGTACGTCACACATGTCGTGCGAGAAAGAAGCATTCACCGAAATGGACGCTACTCAGCGAGGAGGTTTGAACCTGGCTAGCAGTGGTGCACGCACAAGTGTACAGGGTCGTGGTGTCGCTACAGTAAAATGCGATATCAAAGGACGTGAGACTTTTATACATTTCACGAACACCTTGTACGTTCCAGATCTTCGCTCGAATCTTATTTCTGTTGGAAGGATCACGGATAAAGGTTACACCGTTGTCTTCAGTAAAGAGAAAGCTGAGGCTGTTGACGCAGATGGAAACGTGGTGATGGCGGCTGAGCGTGGTGCCAATGGACTCTACTACTTGAAGTGCGCTAACGTCGATGAGTGCAAGATCGTCGACATGGTCGAATCTCCCAAGAAACCACCTGAAGAGAACTCGTTGGAATACTGGCACATTCGTCTGGGGCATCTGAACGAGCAGTATCTACGCGACGTTGCGAAGTCGGGTGCTATCAACGGTGTCAAGATCAAGAATCCACAATCCAAACTCAACTGTAGTGTATGTCTTGAGGGGAAGATGACTCGAAAGCCATTTCCATCGACGCCAACCAGAGAAACCAGCCCTGGAGATATCATCCATTCAGACGTCTGCGGCAAGATGCGGGTAACTTCGAAGAACGGTAGGAGCAAGTACTTCGTAACCTTCATTGATGACTGTTCCGGTTGGTGCGAAGTCAGGTTCCTGGCGCACAAGAACGAGGTCTTCAAAGAATTCCAGAAGATAAGGAGTTTACTAGAGACTCAGCACGGAAGGAAGGTGAAGTTCCTTCAATCCGACAACGGCACAGAATACGTGAATCAGGAGTTTGACGATTTCCTGAGCAAGCACGGTATCAAGCGGCGTTTAACCGTGCCGTACACGCCTCAACAAAATGGAACGGCAGAACGTCGAAATCGTACACTGATGGAATCTGCAAGATGTTTGCTAATTCAGTCTGGTCTACCGATATCTTTCTGGGCAGAGGCTGTAAACACAGCGAACTACATCCGAAACCGATGTCCAACCAGTAAGCTGAATGGAAGGACCCCGTTCGAAGTCTGGCATGGACAAAAACCGGATGTTAGCTACTTCCAACCCTTCGGCTGTGAAGTTCGCGTTTTAAACCTCGACCCAAAGAAGAGTAAACTGGACCAACGCTCGAAGACGGGAGTTTTCGTAGGGTACAGTGAAGAGTCGAAAGGTTTCAGAATTTGGATTCCAAGTGCAAAGGTGGGAAGGTCTGCATATCAAGAGATGTGAAGTTCCTCAACAACATGGCAAGCGAAGCAAGCGGTGACCAAGGTCAATTTTGGGTAGAAGAATCGGAATAGACGGGCAAGGACGAGTCAAGAGATAAACAAGTCGTCGAAGTACCGTTGGTTCGAGAGGTAATTCGAGAACGAGAGATTGAACAGATAGCTGAGAACATTCCGACCATCCAGATGAATCAAGAAGAGGAGATGATCTCCGACGAGGAAGATTTCCTGGATGCTGTTGACTTGGAAAACCTCGCTGAACTACTACCCGAGGTGGACGCTGCAGTTCTCGAGCCAGCTGAAGGTGGTATCGAGGATCGACCCGGACCGATCACGAAGCGTGGTGCAGGGAGACCAAAAATTCTGCGTACTGGACGACCAGGTAGACCTCGTAAGCAACATCACATGGTGACTCGAGAAGACATGACTGGCCTCGCTTACCTGACCGAGGTGAACTTGGATGAAGCCATATCTAGTGACGAATCCTCCGAATGGATGAAAGCTATGGCCGACGAAGTTTGTTCAATTCTCAAGAATGAAACATGGGACCTGGTAGATCGTCCTCAAGATAGAAGCACCGTCGGGAGCCGTTTTGTCCTTCGGAACAAATACGGTACTGATGGAGTTCTGGAAAAACGGAAGGCAAGGATCGTCGCCAGAGGATTCTCTCAGAGGCCAGGCGTAGATTTCCACGAAACTTTTGCTCCTGTGGCAAGGCTGAGCACCGTTCGACTGGCGCTGGCTGTAGCTGCCAAGTACAGGATGTCCATTAAACAATACGACATCACGACTGCCTACCTGAACGGACAGCTGGAGGAGGAGGTGTATATGGAAACTCCGGACTTATTTAAAAAGGTTCTTCGCTATGTCATTCAGGAAGGAGTGCCAACAAAGTACGGCCCAGCCGTAGAAGCAGATGCCAAAGCTATGCTGCAGCAGATAGAAACCGGTGACAAGGTGTGCAGGATGAAGAAGGCACTGTATGGCCTCAAGCAAGCTGGTCGCGCATGGCACACTCGACTGGATAAGACCCTTCGCGTCATGGGTGCTCGTCCTACAAAAGGTGATCCGTGCTTATACATCATGGGAAGTGACGCAAACTTTACTATGATCATCGTTTACGTGGATGACATCCTCGTCATGTCACGTAATCCAAACAAAGCAATTTCTTTTGGAACGCAACTGACAAAACATTTTGACGTCAAGAATATCGGTGAATTGAAGAGATGCCTCGGGATGGACTTCAAAGTCAGCGACGACGGTATCAAGATTTGCCAACGTACGTACGTGAATGAGCTGCTGGATCGTTTCAATATGAAAGATTGCAGAACTGTCTCAACCCCCCTCGACGTTGGGACAAAACTGATGAAGATCGAACCTTGGAACTCGAAAGATGGACCAAAACCACCGTACCGCGAGCTGGTAGGTTGTCTACTCTATCTGGCTGTAGCTACTCGTCCCGATGTGGCTCACGCTGCCAGCGTATTGGGGCAATTCAACGACTGTTTCGGTAAGGTTCATTGGAGTGCAGCGAAAAGGGTTCTACGCTACTTGAAGGGCACCGCAGATGTGGGAATCACTTTCAAGAGCAAGGAGGGAGATCTCGAAGGATTTGTGGATGCAGATTGGGCTGGATCCATTGACGATCGAAGATCTTTTACTGGGTACGCTTTCAAGATGGGCAGCGGGTGCATCTCGTGGGACTCAAGAAAGCAAAGGACCGTAGCCCTATCATCCACTGAGGCCGAGTACATGGCCCTCGGTGAGGCTACAAAGGAAGCCTTGTACATTCGACGTCTACTACGTGAACTCGGCGTCTTCGTGGGTTCTGTGAAGCTGTGGAACGATAACGTCGGAGCCGAGAAACTCGCCTCAAATCCAGTCTTCCACGCGCGAACCAAGCATATCGCTGTTCGCCATCACTTTATTCGAGAGGTCGTCGGTTGCGGAGCAGTTAAGCTGGGACACGTAGCGTCCAAAGAAATGCCGGCCGATGTCCTCACCAAGGCGCTCACAAGATTGAACCATGAACATTGTGTCTCTCTTTTGGGCCTGCAGAAGGTGGCAGTTTAATTCCCTAAGATAACTCATCGAGGGGAAGTGTTAGATATATCATGTATCGATATCGTTATGGTCATGTATCGACTGTCACCTGTTTTAAAAACAATTTTAATTCTAGAGATATTGTCAATATAGTTGTCAATATACTTCTTGATCATTTGCAAGTTTTGTGGCCGTCTTTTACTCGACTTTGCTACAAATCTAAACGCCTGAAGTGGGCGGGACATGTAAGGAGAATACCAGAGATAATCGCACAGTCAAACTCGCACTTTGAAGAAGCACCGGTTGGCAAAAAACCATTAGGCCGCTCACGCCTACGATGGAAAGACAATATTGCCAAAGACCTAAGGGTGATAAATATTGAGAACCCTGTAACGAAGTGAATTTTTGAGAGACGTGGATAGGCCACATGCCATAACATATACGTTAAATCAACCCAACGGCAGATAGATGGCGACAGATAAAAGAACCCTCAATATACCATTGTTCGTTACTATGGAGGTAGCTTAGGTAGCCAAGGTATGTTCGCTATCGCAGTGAAATTTTCACTAGATGAGTACCAAGACTTTTGATTCGTAAGTCATTCGTCCGTATATATATACATATATTATTGTTACTATTATTACTATTAATATTTTTTGCTGTAGTCTCATCTGTGACGGCGTCTTCGTACTCATCGGTATTGACAAGGTCATTAGTGCCTATTTAATTTTTTAAAATTTACGGACAATCTGACAGGTATTAAGTATTACTGACGTCTGAATGTCTGCTATTAAAGACTATTTTTATCTTTTTGTCATCTCTTGGATGGACGACAATGAACTCGAACTTATAGGCCATAAAATGGAGATCGTGTTGCTTATGAAAATGCGCATCAATACATCAATACTGTGTACGAATTCGAAGTAGGAGATGCGATGGTCAGGTTCAAGAAGAATGTAGATCCTTGGAGTATTTCTCGAAAATGTGCCCTTCGAAGAACAGACACAGCGGTCAGCAAAAAGGCAACAGCGAGGTAACAGCGTCACTTAACAGGATCATGACCAAAGTCCATGGTCCCAGACCTTGCATATGCCTTTGCTTATGCGTACACAGGAATTTATCATTCTGTATGGAACGACACTATACGTTTTGAGAAATATCGTTGGCCCATGGCCGCTTTAAGAAAGAGAGGAACTCTCCGTGTCTCATGCCCCTACTAGTCCAAATGGTCGCCGGTTGCGTGTTTCCTCGAAACAATTCTCTGTAAATAGATGGCAGGGAAGGAAATAACTCGATAAATTTCCAATATTGCTTCAAATTATATGAGCCCCTTACCGGAGAACCCTTGAAGCGTATGTTGGTGACGCAATCCGGAATGTGGAGTCTTGCAGGAGGGCCGGGTTGGAAGAAAGTGTCGCCTAACCCGGACTTTGCCGTTGCTGTAGGTCACGACGGGTAGATGGTTTGGATTGCTAAAGTTTCTATAATTTATTATAATGGCCTCTCAACTTCTTACTACACCATACTGAATCACCTCGTCGTATATTATCACCTATAACACATGTTTAGAATTTAGTAATATCTCGATTGTTCACTTAATGGTCATAACAAACTTTTTCGACCTGTAATTGGACCTACGAAGAACTGAATAGGACTTTCTTCTTCATCTGTTCAATTCACCATCATCATTTTTACATATTGACTCATCAGCTTACTGGAAATATCCATGAATATGTCTACGATCGTAAACGAAACGTCGGATATCAGCTGTTTGGATTAAACATCATCTACATTCTTTGAATTGGTTTTATTTGGGGGATACTGAGAACTTTCATCTTTAGTGTCGCCTAATTGGTTTGGTAATAAATGTCCAACACCAACACTGAATTATTATTTATATTAATATTCCTATTACTATTATTATTATTATTATTATTATTATTATTATTATTATTATTATTATTATTATTATTATTATTATTATTATTATTATTAATAAATTAATTATTAATTATTATTATTATTATTAACGTAGTTGTCACGTACAGAGGGCAGTATTTTTAACATGAAATTAAACCAGGGCTTAAGGTGCCTAAAGAACAATATTTCTGCCCTGTCGTGCCTGCTGTATTTTGCTTAACTCCACTCATATTGTTTTGCCATTGATTAATTCATCTTTTATATTCTACTTTGTATTTACTTATTTTGATTGTTTATCTTGTATTACTATGGTGTTATTTACCAATATCTGGTGTTCCCCCTCATGTGCTCAATCTCTTTCTTTCTAGCGCAATTATGGTAATTACAATAGTTTTAGATTACCTACCGACTCCTGTAATACACTTCCTTGGTAGGGCAAATAAATGTCGTTGGTTTGTTTAAGCTTTATGATTTATCGCAGTTTTTGACCTACTATCACAAAACTAAGTACATTTAAGGTCATAATTAGAACTAAGCGTGACATTATTTTCATTAGTTGTATTACAGTTTTAAGGTATTACACTTCGAAAATTTGAATGCACTCGTGCTCTGGCTCTGGCTGACTTTCGCTCTGAATAGTCGAATTGGCTCATTCTTTACTTTTTTGAACTTCGTTGTCATTGTGGAACTACTCCTCTTTGAAATTAGTGATTCTGATGGTGCAAAGTCATGGTTCTGGAAATCATTTCGACTCACAGACTAAATTATTGAACATGAAAAGTTCTCTGCAGTAGGTGCCTTTCCTTATGTCTATTTTCAATATTAGATTATAATAACGCTTAAATAGAATAGCTATGAAGAGGATTAAACTGGCTACGTCTCAAAGTTGGAGTCATTGGATGACATGGTCATAAAATTGGAGAGGACCCATATATGTTCTTATACCAAGTTGAGGACTATAAATTTTGCTGTGTATCAATAGCCCTGTCAATACTTATAAGTCTTCGTTTTGTAGTCTAGGATGTACTACGGTTTAGCCTTTTCAGGCAAAGTTAATATTTCATGTATCAGAAATTTTCACTGATCCACCTAATCCTTTCTAACATTTTCTCATAAAAATCAACGTAGCCAGCATTCAAACAATTAGTACTGTAGATTAACTCCTATCTCTCAACTAGTCAGTCCACCTATTTGCCTTTTACCTATCAATGAGATAACCATTGACATCATGATTTGATCTCGGTATAGTTTTTTTTATTAATAAATCTATAAATTTTAAACCCGTCTAGATTAAATATGGAGGTAGCGATATACTCGCCTTAAATTTTAGAGTGTGTTCAAAACAAAGGTTTGCTATATCTTAATAAAAATTAACAGGCCTGCTAAACTACTTTTCAAGGCACTAATAATTTTATTCTTATTTTATGAATGCTGCACTGAAGTGACTTTAGGCTGGTGATATCTTCTTTGGCATTTGTTCAATCTCAGCCTAATTGCTCAACGAGCGTTCAAAACCTCTATTAAATCCACTTAAGGTCACTGGTTACACCTCCCCTTTGTACTTTTATTATCATAAATATACCTGTAAGTGTATAAATAATTCACAAAAAATAATAATGAAAGAAAAACTTCTTTCCCGCATTACACCGATCCAATTAAAGCAACATGAACTGGTTTAATGCAGTAAATGGCAGAACTTACACTTAGGGATAACCTCCAAAATTTGTTGATAATACACTACAGATTTGGTGTACTTAAGATATAAAAAGTATACATTTTGAATTGAAGACATTGGTAGATTACAAGAAATTACATTAGAAATTCACAATTTAGAATGTTAACTTAATAGTCCGGGGAACTAAGGATATGAAATGAAAAAGTTTGGGTGCCCAGATTTGACTTTTTTAAACGAAAAGTATATCTAGTGTAGACTACTTTCCTAGATTCTTGAGATGATCCCGTTGCAGCTTGCGATGCAACTTGCAAGCACAGCTTGGAGCACGTGAAATGCAAGAGTTTTCCGTCTATAACTTTTTAAGTTAAAGTAAAGTAAAGTAAAAAAGTTATAGACGGAAAACTGTTGCATTTCACGTGCTCCAAGCTGTGCTTGCAAGCTGCAACGGGATCATCTCAAGAATCTAGGAGAGTAGTCTACACTAGATGTACTTTCATTTAAAAAAGTTAAATCTGGGCACCCTAACTTTTCAATTTCACGACAACTTTCGATCTAACTTCCCCGGACTATAACCGCAACAAAAATGAATGAGAATTTCATGGAATTCATTTATATGTATTCAACTTACGGGTTTTGACCTATCGACCTATTTTAACATAAGTAGGCTATTTGGAATGTAGTTCATATCGGAAAACCATTTTGTTTTATACCAAATAATCTATTTCTAAAATTTTTCGCAGGAATATAGAGACGGTCCTATTTTATAGCTTACCACGATAACTTCATATAATTGTTTCCTGTGTATTAAACACGCGGTATACGGTTTCAAATGCGTTTTCAGAGAGTTGATCAAAAAGTCAATTCTTTAAAAGTACTTTACACGGTTCATATAAAATTGCCCCTTCCTTAAAATCCAGCATAATTATTTGGCGCGGAGCCTTCAGCGAGTAAACCGCCCCCGAGGCGATAAACATTGTATCAACCCCATCAACGCCACCATAATATTTCCCAAACACCCCCATAACCGTTCATACCTGATGATGGTGTCGGCGCGCGCGAAAATCCACATACTAAATTTAATCAAGCGAGTGCCCAAAAGGCTCCTTCGATCTAATAAAAGGACTTTAGCGACTACGTAAAGGGTTCGTTAAGACGAACGGCGGGAGTAAAAACGGGTAAGGGGGCCGGTTATTTACACCCTCATCAGTTTACAATGACCCTTGAAGGAAGGGGGTGAAGACGGGCCGTGTATATGTGCACGTGTGGGGCGGCGGAGAGTAGGTGGTGGCGAACGCCACCCCCTTTGGATTTATGTGTAAACTGATAACCGTTCCAGTAAGTTACTGTGCGAGGCGTTAAGGATTACGAGATGTCCCGGTCGAGGATATTGCCAATAAACCGGATTAATTTACAAGTGTTTATTTGAGTCTGAATTGACGTTTTAGGGCCGAGAGACGACTCTTAGCATTTTACGACCCTTTGAAGAACTGCATCGAACATTCCACAAAGAAAAATTGCGAAAATCACGTCGGAGATTTCGAGTTAAACAGCAAACATCTCCAATTCAATGCAATCAACCTGCGACATTACCTTATAATAAGTAATAGTTTATAAATCTTATTCAAAATTACTAAATTAGAAACAAGAGAAGGCCATTGAAACACTATCAATTTTACCTAGGATTAAAGGTAAATTATGCGGCAATATGAAAATTAAGAAATATGACACTAAATATGAATTTATGTGCTTTCATAAGACATTTTCATAAACATTTTTGTATGTTAAAAATTAATACCATTCATGTTATTATGATTAAATAGTTTTTCGATCTATATGACAGAAAGTGACTACTTTTAGTAGTTAAAACCAAATAATATAAGAGACGTTTTTTCAAATGAAAAACAATTTTTAGACTCGTGTAAATAAAATTAATAGTTTTTGAGTAATACAAATGTAAAGTAAAATGAATAAAAGTAAGCAAAGTGATGAATTTATGAAATAAAATGTATTTTACAAAATTTGAGTTCATGCTGTAACTTTACACACTTTAATTGTTAATATACATCTGTTGCTAGGAATCTTAGTAAGTGTTTTCTATCGAACAGTTTAATAACCTTTATAACAAGTTTTATCTCAGCATCGTGCGATGCCTCCCATGAAGTACATAACTTTTATAACGATAAAAACCAATCAAAAATCTTATGAGTTACATTCTAACTCCATGTTATTTTAAGTTAATTGGACTTTATTACTACCTTTAAATAATTCTTTAAACTTCTCAAAATCTTTGAATGGACAAGACATTTTAACAGTTGCAAGTTACATTCCAAATGTTATATTTTTCAAAGGTCAATTTTTTTTTAAATAATCACAACTTCTTTAAAGTGGCATTATGCTTTACAATTATCCTAAGTTTGTTAGACACCCCATAATATCTTTAATTGTATCAGAACTTGTTCTTCTATATTTTGTTAAACTCAAAAACTATTTTAAATTTCAAATGCAAGGAAGGGGAAGGAAATACATCTAGTTTAGGTTGATTACTACTTCTTTAAAAATAAATGTTGTTAACATACTGCAATTGGCAAAAATTACTCAGAAAGTTCCCAACGTCCCATTAAAATTTACATTTTATATTTCATGCTGTCTTTAAATACCTGTAAATTCTTTTTTTTTTCTTTTTGGCATCAATTGATTGCAATCGTCAACAATTTATTAGAAACACCTCTACCTTGAAAGCGCTAAGAGTAAAAAATTTATATTTTCAAGAATTTTCTGTAATGTGGTTGCAACTCCTTTAAAAATTATCTTAGGAACATAAGACATGGATTAGGTAGCTTGGAAATTCACCAGCTTCCATCAACGCTCCCCTCTTCTTATTTAAATCGTCATATTTTTCATAAAATAACTGCAGCTGCTACTAACATGTCATCAATTCTTCATAATATATTTTTTATTTTTTATTGATTATTATTTATTTTGTTATGAATCCTAATTATTATAGGTTTCTTAAAATCTACGGAATTTCTTTAATTGTATCTGAACTAACTTTAACACAATTCCAAGAGTTTTATTCCATTTCAATTAACAGTAGTTCCCAGAATTAAAAATTCTTTAAATTACTTCTATTGAAACACCAGATCTGGGGTAAAGTTGGCTGCAACTTTAATACAATAAACTAAAATCATCTCGTCATATTTTTTTAAGGGGAAATGCTTTATGGACATCAGAGGAGATAAAAAATATCTCAGAAACAGGACAAATAAACTTCCAACTTTGGGATGAAACGTCTATCGCACCTGATAGTGTGGGACTGCGCACATATCAGCGGTTGCCTGAAATAACCCCCCCCCTCCATTAATCCGTGTCGGGTAAACTCTTTATTAGAGGAGTATGTCTTCGACCTAAGGTCATGTATGGAATTCAGATGATATTAATTACTTGACCGTTGTGTACTAGTTTTTTTTATAAGTTTTTATTTTATTAAGTAAATTAGAAAGTTTCCAACTTCACATCTAAATTTATATTTTAAATTTCATACTTTTAGATAAGTGCTAAATTTTTTACCATTAAGTATCACCAGTTTTGCATTCGCCAATATTACATACTTTCATATACTGTTAAAAACTTAATTAGTAACATTTATTATGAATGGAGCTATGTCAAATTGCCTGATTTGGAAAATATGCAAATATGCATGTTACATATGTCTACATATATATATATATATATATATATATATATATATATATATATATTCCTATTTTATATTCCCTATATATAATATATGTAACCCTATTTTATATCTATCCGCTTAAGGTAATTTAAAGAAAAATTTATATTACTTTTCTAGAAGAGCTGGAGCCGATAATGCCTAACTTGTGTATGATAATGCGAAACACTAGCGAGGCTCTTTTCCTTTAATTTCCTAATTTTTCCACGCATAGCGTTTTAAAGTATGAACCAACGGATTTGAATAATGATTTATTTCCAACGCAGAATGCATTAGCCGGATTAAATAGGCTCAATATCCACCATGGGACCACCTGACAAATTTTTGTATTGTACCTGCGACCCGTCCCCTTTATACATTTTTAATGGAAAAGATTTATTAATTAGGACAAGTAATGTTATTTAATTTGATTTAATTATAGTCGTTTCGCGTTGTTAGATTCCGTGATCAACTGATTTTTTTATCACGTCATTCCAGGCCCTATTCTCTTGATAATTCGTTTAATAAATAAGATAGCGTTAATGCTACGAATTCATTTAGTTAAATACGTGTGGGGAGTGTTTTTAGATCGCGCTGCGCTTGGTCGAAGATGGACTGGGGTATGCACTACTAATCGGCAAGAAAGTTAATGCATTACAGGTTAATGTTTTGAATAATATTCAGTGATTGTTGGATATGTACTTTAATTAATCTATGCAGAGAGCTTTTGGTTATCATCGGTCGCTTGATTCGTAGCGTCTTCCCTCAAATTCTCGGTTAACTTGTAAGTGTGTACGTCGTTTTAAATCATTCCGCACAAAGTGTGCTTGCCGTTTGCCGTTAATTAATAATTTTCGGGCTTTCCTACGAAAAACCACCCTTATCACCTCATCTCTTTTATTATTTATGTTAAGTACTCAGTCAAGCTTAATATTAATAGCGGTATTGCGTTCAAATTTTTCACATAACTTATCTGTAATCACGTATAAATGATTTTTCACCTAGGGTGAGGTATCCAGCTGTGTGTGCGTTATGGCGGGTAGGGCACACGATCCCGTACCGCATACAACGTACAAATGCCTCCCATGGGATCCGGGAACAGATTTCTAGGACACGAAATATGTACCGAAAAAAGAATAATACGAATATTTTTTAGGCGGAACTTCCTCGTTTCCTTAAAACCCGATGGAGCATCTCCTCGAGGGCCCTCCCACCCTTTCGCTCCCGATTTTCCGTATATACATGCCCGAAACAAATTCGCACATTAAGTTTCAGGTTCCGCAAATAAATCTAAGCGAAATCTACTCCTCCTTGAAAGTTTCTAGATTTACGAGCGGCCATAAATGGTTCCAGAAGTATTTCTAAATACCAAACGCATTGTAAATTCGCACCCGAACTCAACACTACTGGTATTAAATTTAATCAAAGTAACAATGTAGTGGTTTCGACTCAGAAACCTCCGCCTTTCTATAGGATGTTCAGCGGATTGGTTAAGTTACGGGGGGCGCGCGGAAACATCAATCCGTGATATCTTAAACTTCGGTAATCGACAATAATTACTAAAAGTCTCTGGCAGCAATTCATACGATTTATTCGACACAAATTTACTAATTTCTAGAAAAAAATATAAAAACCGAAATTAACAAGAATAGAGTGCCCCTTAAAAACGATTTGGCTAACGATGTTATTTTATCGAATTTTATTACACACCTACGATAGCAGAATATGCGAAAATACTGTAGTGGATTTTGGGAGAAAATTGACACATATTAAGTGTCAGTAAGCCAAGGTTTAGCCAAATATATTATTAAACTCTGTTTTATGTATTTGATAATGAAAAAGATATTAAAGGTTTAACAAAAATTGATCAATAAATTTTGAAACAAATTTAGAAAATCGAGAAATCTCTAAATCGCCACCGATTTTGATCAAATACTTTTCGGGAGGTTTTGATGACGGGAAAGTCTAAATTTAAAATTGGAAATATATGTGGTTTTTACTTGCGTGGAAATAAGTACCACAGGCGCAATTACATACACATACATATGTTCACACATACACACAAACATTTTTCAGAAGCATGTCTTTTGGACTGAGGACACCATAAAACGTGTCGAATTGCTAACAACTCAAATTGAAGAAACACTTCTCATGTGAATGACATATGAGAAAGTAAAAATATTTTTGTTATGTTTTGTCTCGTGTGTATATATTACTTAAAGTATTTAATTTTAATAGTATCATTAATCATTATTATCATATATTATCATATAACATTGTTAAAGTTCCCACAAAAATATAGAAAAATATGGCTGTTTTGACCATATATATAAGGATTATTAACTTTCTCCAAATTTTTCTACTTCGGTGTGTAATTTAACATTTTCTTGGGAAACCAGGAAAATGTAAAATTAAATCTAAGAATCATCTCATTCTATATAAAGTCACCTTTCTTTAGTCGCAACTCAAAAAGCGTGAACTATAGAGTTGTATACAAATATCCTATATTAGATTTTCTTTTAGATTTCTATATGATGTATTCTAAAGTAGGTGCAACCTGCCACGACTTTTTCGAGTAATTCAGATTTATTTGATTGCGTAAGAAATTAGTTGAACGAAGCCTCGGACAGCTGCAGTAAATAACAATTTCTTTATCTAGATCAACATCTATTCTATTTCTTTCACGTGCCTTGTCCAGTCTCTATGACGTTGGCGATCACCATGGCGAAGACTGAACGGTCCTCTGCCCAGCCAAAAATTCACCAATCTTCCTTATGGCGGTCCAATCTCGAATATTTCTGAGCCACGATTGTTGTTTCTTTCCTACTTCACGTAGCCCTTCAGTCTTGCCTTTGAGTATAAGCTGTAAAAACGATATTTATCGACTCTCCAAATATGCCCAAGATATGATATCTTTCGATATTTTACGGTCGTTAAGAGTTGCCTTTCGATGTTTGCTATTCGTAGTACATTCCCGTTTGTAACACGTTGCATCCCCGGAATACCATGCATTCTTCTGTGAAGCCACATTTCGAATGCCTCCAGTTGATTCATCGCCGTGTTCTTTAGAGTCCATGTCTCCATTCCGTACAGCACTACCAACCATACATAGCATTCAACCATACATTGCCTCATCTCCAAGTTCAGGTTGTCATGGTAAGGAAACGGTCTCATATTATTAAATGTTGCTCGAGCAACCTCTATTACGCACTTTATCTCGCAATCCTGGTTTAGACCTTCTGTAATGACACTTTCAAGGTATCTGAACTTAGAAACTCGTTCAATTTGGCTCCCCATAAGTTCCAGGGTAGTTCCATGGTGAGGTTGCCAGATGAACATCATAAATTTGTTCTTTGCAATGTTAATTTTAATACCTTGTCGTTCTCCCACATCAGCGATTTCGTGTATAAGCAATTGTAGTCCATCGATTGTGTATGCTAGAATCACTGTATTATTAACATATCTGATTGTACTTATTGGTTCTCCTTATATTTTGATGTCGAGGTGTGATATCCCTTCCAATGCTTCCTTAAAAATTAGATCGGAGTATAGGTTGAACAGCAAGGACGATAATATGTAATCCTTACTCCTCGTTAATATCGACTATTTCATTGCACACATATTGTTAATTGTTATACATGTTAAAATATTTACTGATAAATAAAGACAATTGTGTGTTTTTAACAATTTTTTTGTCCTAAATTGCACAGCTCTTTGTATTAACTGCAATTATAATAATGATGGAAAACAATGTGTTAATCTGGGCACAATTGTTATCGAAGAAGATTGAAACGGTGAAGAACTTGAAGATGACTTCTTGCAAGAAATGGTCCTTGAAGATGAATTAGGAGAACCGGCAGAGAAAAAATCGAGGAATAGTGAAGTTCTTGATTGATGATATTCTTACATTTCCTGATTTTACTTTTAATGAACCTTAGTTCAATATTATTAATTATAATAATAAATAGCATTTTACTGAAAGAGACTATTTTCATCATTTTAGTAAGTATTTGAAGTAAATATTTGTAATATTCATAACAATGAAATTGTAAAATATACTAATGTTATACAAAATTTTAAAAAAAAGACTGCTGCAAAAAATTTGCATTTAAATTGTAAAAAAAATGTGATCATTGTATGTATTGAATTTTCGGTGATTTTCTAGGGCGATAAAAATATATTAATTGTATAAATATATAAAACACAAAGATAATTAATTGTATCTATTGAATTTTCCGGGATTTTCCAATTTTCCATGGCAATGAAAATAGGTTAGATGTTAATATTTCGTTGAGTTACCCCAGAATAAAAAAAATAAGGTTCTACGTTGCCTAGAAGCCGAGATATCGAAAAAAAGTTTAGCGCGTCCAATTTGAAGTTTTGGTTTCAAAACGATCTGCTATCCCCTCCACTACGACATCGTAGACTTGAGCGAAAAACCTTAAATCTAAAGGGCTATAACTTTTTTCAAGGTGCATAGATATTAAACCTATAAATCCTATATTAACATTTAGATCTTTATGTAAAACTGGTGAAAATTACGGCTCTTAATATTTATAAATAATGAAGATATGATTTTTTTAAATAAAGGTTGCTATATTTGCTTCTATTGACAGTAGAACCTTTTGTTTTAAAAAAATGAAAGGTTTTTTACCACCTTTTCAATGCGATTTATTAAAAACGTGTGTAACAATAGACAAAAAAGTTTTTCAATTTGTTTATAAGCAAAAAATTAGCCCCTTTTGAAAATGATTTTTTTTAACAACAATTTCATTAAAAATGAGTTGGTTTTCAAACTTAACTTATAGTTCGGCATTCAAGGAAACTATTCCATCTTATTAAATATCTGTAGGATTGCCGCCTGGGCAAGCTTAATTGTTTAAACAATGTGTCTCTGGGATAAACAAATAAGATATATCGTAAACTAATAACCCGATCTGACTGAAATTTTGCACACTTATAAAGACCCCTAAAGGCTTCATAATTCGTGTATACATTTCACTTATCACTATTATTGCAAAAGTTATTAACATTTATATAATAATGAAAAATTGATGGTTTTTTGCTAATAAGTCAATTGTTTATTTATAGATTTTAATTTATAAAAAACCAAAATAACCGTCTTTTTATTCTCTACAACTTTCCTATTGACCACTTTTCTCTAAAATGCAATCGGAAAATTCTATGAGGAAAAAATCGATTTCCTCACCTTAACCCATTGTTTATAAAATACAGGGACATTCCAGCTGTATATGGGCATACAGTGATCTTTCTCTAGGTCCCCCCTACCATTTAAAACTTTCAGATATCTGTAGAACATTATGCCGTGAAAACTATAATTTTACAGTATGTAGACTGGGCTATACCGGCCGAAAATGGTTTCAAATTAGACTATTCCAAAATAATTGGGTTATCTCCCTAATAGTTAGACAACTTGCTTTGAACAGAATATCAATCCATAAGAACAACAGCTGGAGCAAATGCGTCTTACCCCTGAGTCAAGTATCGAATTCTTACTTGTTCTTAGCTCTCTACTGTCCTTCCCTTTTAATTTACCAAAATATACGTGGTGAGGGAGTCACGCTAACAATCTATTTTCAATTTTGTCTCGTATTAAGGACGAGAATTCAAAAGATGAAAATCCGTCGTTTTTAACATGACGGATTTATAGCGTTAAAATTAAGTTTCAGCTTATTTATTCAACCGAAAATGAACCCTGTTTTACATATGAATTATTTTATTGACGGCTGCCAGAGGATAGAAGTTCGTCCAGTCTAGAAATATTTCAATAAATATTTATAATTTCTGTAATTAATAAAAACAGTGAATTAAAACCCTCCTAGGAGATCTCCTAAATTATAATTAAACCATCTGAAATCTATCTGAATTTCTCCCACACTATTTTGATAAATTTTAATAACAATTACTAATCTGTCTACACCGAATCCCACACTACCAACAACAATTTTTATTTATCTAACATCCGGCTAATCTATGATGTAATGATGTTTTTTTATCAGGTGGGCCTCTCCAAACTTTATTTTCTTCCCTTTGGGGTGTATGCTAACGCTCTTTTGACACTATTTCGTTTCAAGATTTATTTCAAGTTACATTTATATGTATGAGTTATTAGACTTGTAATATTAACATTTAAAGCACACACTTCAAGATTATACATGTTACATTAATATGTGATGTGCTGTACGTGCTCTAAAGTAATTTTACAGATATCTTTTTTAAATCTGATCTGAATGTGTTCAAGATCATTATTTATTCTCAAAATATTGTCATTACAGAATAACCGCAGAAAGAGAGTTAAATTTTTAGGCCTACTCTCTAAGAGTGCATTAACAATTTGGAGTACAGCGTTGGTTTATCTCCACTCATTAATATAATAACCCCAGTTCGGTCAGGAGCTCATCACAAGCACTTCTCCCCACGCTTGTTACATATAGAGCTAAAAATTTTCCACCGCCCCTCCCCGCCAATGTTTTCCAATGGTAATATCCTTAACTAACGCAATCACACTCTCGAGCAGGCCATGATAATTTTAATCATACCTCTAACTGTTAGCTCCTCCCGCATCCTCGCTGCTCTTATTTTATAGCTGGATAAAGTCGACTTTTGCTTTTAATAATCAAAAGTGCGACTTTCGCCAACTTTCTCCTTAACGGCCCTCCTGACACACTCCCGGTGACGTTAGTTCAACGCACTTGCAAATTACAAATTAGGAGTTACAGTTTTCGGGAGAAGGGAGTGAAGATTTTTGGAGGCTCTCGGGGATGTTTAAAGTTGGAGCGTCGCTAATAGATAGGTTTGATAGCGGCGTACAAGTGGAATGAGAATAGTAGTACTGATATCGAAGCACTTTTCTAATGTTCTTTCCTATTCGAACCGTCCAAACCTCATTTCCACTTTTCATATTCATATCCATTCCCTCGCCCAAATATCGTACAGTGCTAGAGAAAGGGGCCAGGAACTGTAGCCTGAGCCCTTCAAAGCCCGAGACACACACATATTTATAGAAGGAGATCGTTTTATAAATGGAATCTGAAGGCTTCGTTTATTTCGTGTCGCAAAGCTCCTATTCACCCAGTAATAGTCTATTAATAATTAAGATTTCCATTCGGAAAGTCTACGTTTCATTTAGGAATCGTATACGGAATGATTGATAAAAAAACCTCCGCCTGCTCCGTCGTGCCTCTCTCTATATATTTCGTTTCCTTTCAAACACGAAATAGGTTAATATGGAGAAAGGTTTCGTATTTTTGCAACAATGGAAGGAGAACAAAAGCAGAAGTTGCGTACGTTCTGCGCGCTTCAGGCTGTTTGTTAAACTTAAACCAATCGATGGTTTAATACTAGAGTAAATGAAAAAAAATTTCGTAGCCTGTAAACTTGACTCTCTCGATTAATCTCAGGAATTTCTTAAACAAGTATAATCACTCTGAATTAATTACCTGATATAAAAAAATTGTGGGATTTTTGGGAACATTTAAAGACTGTAAATAACACTAATTTTATTATTTAATTTAACTTTAAACTTAACTAATTCAATTAAACAGATAGGCAGCATATACCTCAAAATTCCTTGTAATGTAATTCGAAACGTATATCATAATTTCTAGTAGAGTAATTTTGATCAATGTATCTGGTTGAATAGAGTCTGGTAAATAATTAATAAACAATAAAAACTTAATAAAAAGGAGACTATGGCAATTTGAGAAACAATTGCCAATATTAATCACCATTTCTCTATTTTTTTGAAATGTTCCTTAAATCAAGATTGCAGAGCTTCTCTCTATAAATTTAAAACAGTCCATTCTTCCAAGGTTTTTGCTCAGAATTTTAAAGTACCGCTTCGATTGACCTGAAATTTGAAATATGCCTACGAAAAATATCAAAGAAAAGAAGTTATATAGTGCCGATGTGTGCTTTGACCCTGAGGATAAGTGTCACCCATTCTCGGGGGTGAAAATATTTAAATTCAAAATAACCCCGGAAATCAATAGTGTTCAATTTTAAGCAAAAAATATTATATAAACTTTCTCGGCAAGCTAATATTTTCCGAATTATTTACAATTGGGGTTATTGATTTTATACCTAAAAAATGCATATTTTTGAGTGGTTTTTCAAAAATAACTTGAAAACTATATTTTATTAAAAAACGCATAAGACTAAAAACCTTTTAAAATGACGAATTGAACGGCGTTTTTTAAATTCTCGTCGCAGTAACATCAACCTAGCCTGATGAAACTGAGAGTTTAATTGAATAAACCTAGTATCGAACCTTTTATCATCAAATAACGTAAAAACGAGTGGTTTTTCAAGAAACAAATGCTTAGGACATATTTAAAGGTTTTAATGAGACCTTTAAAATGAGCTAAGGTGGAAGTGTTTTGGATGGAAAATAACCGAGTTATTACAAACACAAAACGATTATATCATTACAAAAAAAAAATATCAATGAATTTTCCAGAAAAATGAAACTCAAAAAACCAACTGTTAATATGTGTATAATTAGTTTTATTATATACCAACAACTTATAACCAAAAATTTTAACGGGTATAAAATGCTTAAATTTGAAAAAAAAACTTCAATTTAGTATTCAATTATTTTTTTTAAATTTTATAAAAAAATTGTGTTTTTCAAAATTACTCGAAAACTAAAAGAAATATGAAAAATATGCACGAATACTAAATTGTAGTATTTTTTGCTGAGAGTTCTCAATTTATTTTTATTTTTCTGCGATGAAAACTAATTGAGATATTGACATTTGAAGCTTGCATATAAGTGTGACAAGTGCCTTTTTGAAGCCCTTTAAATCGCATCCTTTAAAAATGAAGGACTTCAAAAACTCCAACTTCAGAAATTTGATAACACTCAAAATTCCACCCAAAATAAGCTTTCGTCCAATTAAATATTTTTAAAATTAAAGAAATTATCGTTAAAAACAGTTACGTTTTCCTGTATTTTTTTTTTTTCAGAGCGTACAAATATCTCCAGTTTCAACTATTTTGGAGCAGCAAAATACTCATAAAGTTATATTCTTATATACTACACATTTATTATACTATATGTATTAGTAGATACAGACATTGTATATGTATAGAAAAAAAGCGTGCACCAGAAGAACTGCTTCTAATAATATTTGCAGTTCCAACAAAGGATGTGGTACAACATGCAGCTGTCGAAAAATTGGACTTTTCTGTAATGCAGCTTGTGGAATTTGCTCTGGTGATAATTGCCAAAAATGTACTCCAATTACAGATCAAGAAGAGGAAGTTGAAGATAGTTCTTCTGATCAAATGTAAATTTTTATTATGTAAAATATTACTATTATTATGTAAAATATGTAAACTTTTATTTGGTAAATTATATCTCTTATTTTTTACGCTTATAGCCACTGTATCTTAGTTTCTATTTCATAATTTTAAAGATATGAAAAAATATGATTTTTTAAATTGTTTCTAGTATTTTAAAATTCTACTATATATGGTGTTATCAAACTGATTTATTTATATAACTTACAAATATCTGATTTACGTATGTGTGGATTCTATATATGTACGTGCACTCATAGTGAAAGTAAATTTGCTGCGCAATGATGCGACGACGAAAATTATTTTTATATTTTCAATAAATTTTGTTACTTTGTCTCCATTACTTCTTTTGTCAATAATTTCTTGTAAGCGTTTTCATCTGAAACCATCTAACGACACACTTTGTAATTAAAACAGTCTGGAGTCGTATAATCCCAGATCTGTGGTACATGAATGTATTTCATTATTTAACAGGATACACTTTGATATAGCTTTTTTTAAGTTTTCTTTTTATGTGATGTGTTCAAATCAGAAAGTATACATTGATGTGTTTTATTAGAATATTGAGAAAGTTTCCGATGTTATCTTCAATATCTTAACAAGTATAAATGACTTCAGGATTAAGATAGTAGCTAGTTTGTTAAGATTAAGAGCTGAAGTGTAGGTATTGTAACGCGAAATGTAAACAGCAGCGCGAAATGTGTTTACCAATATCGGACGGCGGCTTTCCTCAAAGGAACGCCGCTACGCTCAATTGTGTCCCGGCAACATCTTATTAAGGAAGAATAATTTATTACCTTCTGGAGGTTTCTACATAAAAAAGAAGTATCGAGTTATTTCAGGAACCATCGCAAATACAATTGAGGTGTATATAAGCGGGCTTGCGGTCGGAGATTAGATTAGACGTGAAGCCGCGAGTGAATAAACACGCCGAAAAACGGACAAGCGAGAGCGATTGAAGTGAAATAAATTAACGATTAAGAGTGTGATATAAATTAATTAGTTAGGAAGTAGTTAAGATAAATTAAGTAGTGTGCAGTGTGCAATTAGGACAGTGTAAATAAATTTAAAATAAACGTTACAGTATATATAAGTATGAATTGTAGACGCTTACGTGGCGTGACATGGCATCATTATCTGGTTAAAGACAGTCTACTTTAACCTTGTATATGAAAGTAAAAGCTCTGTAGTCACTCATGTTAGCCTTTAAAACGCGCAATGTACAAACCTCGCCATCAACATTGATTAAAGTATAGTCAATTTGAGGTCAGTAAATCAGACCTAATTTATTGGTGAAAATTCTTGTCATTGACTGACTAACTATTTAATATCAAAATTATCAGATGTATGCACCTAAAGTTTGCCCACAAAATTTAAGAAATTGTAAATGTTAAGAAACCAGTTGGGCACTTAAGAATGCGCTTTGTGGGATTGTAGCTCAGACGATGGGGTAGAGAAACAGGTTAAGCAAACCATTGGTACCATTGGATTAGTAAAAACTCATTGCATTTCAATTTGGTAGTCGATAGACATTTGATGTGCCAATTATTTTACGTCGTCGTCGTAGTCGTACGCCCATATCGGCGATTAGGCCAAGGGTAAGATGCAACCAGGTTGTAACCCGGAAGTGATATTACTCCTAATTTCTCTAGTTGACACAATTGTTGTGCTAAGCTGAGCTCATCAGGAGATTCTTAAGAGAGATATACTTAGAGATAACTAAAATTAAAAATAGTTAAAAACTCTTAAACTGTTGAATTTAGTATACCACATTTGACGCACTCTCAGACGATAATATGGGAAATTCTAATATTAGCGGGGATTCCAAGTTGACCTTCTCTGATGGAAAACATTTCTGACGCACGTACAATTTAACAAATTGGAGAAATCCATAGAAGTCTTAGTTGTTTTTAGTCAGTGAAACCTTGAAAAACAAATAACTGCCGGAATGTTGAGATTAAGGAAAGTTACAATTTCGCTTCAGGACAATTAATCTGCAACAAAATTTTTTATTCTTCCACGTTTAAATGCATAGAAAATTAAACAGCGGTTAATGAACTTAACATTAGTTTTTCTTTTATATCCCAGATAATAACATTTAAGCCGGCCACTCACTACGCGCTACTTGCCAAGTAAGTACAACCTCTTTAATCCGGACAATTAAATGCAAGGGGTGTGTCCGAATTAGAGAAATGTCCGGATTACCGAACAGTAGATTAATAGTGCATCAATGCAGTACATACTTAACGTATATGAGATACGTTGAGATATATTGTATATACATACAATAATACTATTGAAACCACATGATATTAGAGGCTTTTACACCTACATTTGTATTCAAAAACAGTACCTACATAATTATAAAAAAACGTAATATGTAATATAAAAATCGTTTATCAAAATACATAATACCTATAACATAAGTATGTAAAGTACATGTATGAATATGTGTACAATACATAGGCTCATGTGACATAAGACTTAAACAAGCAAATAAACAAAGAAAATTTAGAAACAAAAAAAACATATACAAAACACATAACGTGAATTTACAAAATAGGAAAGAAATCGGTAAAAACAAACGAATACAATACTCGGGTTTTATAAATGAGTTAACAGAGAATGCCACCTTCCGGGCGCTATCCTTCTGACACGTTTAAACTCGAAATTCCATATCGCGTCCGGATTATCGAGGTGCGTCCGGATTATATTTGTAATAGTTGAGCGTCCGGATTACTGGATGTCCGGATTAGCATGTGTCCGGAGTAAAGTGGTTGTACTACTTGCAAAGTACTTGGCAAGTAACGAGTAATGTGTACGGCGACTCGCACTGACTTGGAGAATTACTTGCACTTCCCATCGCTTGTCGAAATACGGGTCCAAGTCAAAGGCGGCGAGTCGATTACTTCCAAGTTTGTTTACTCTGCGCTTGACTACGCGGTTTTTACTTGACGGGTAGCTATAGTCTTTCAAGAGATATACCATGTTTATGATTTTGATTCTGCAAGTGGAGTGTGGTTTTTCGTCGTAAACAGTAATAAATAAAGATTGGACTCCTCACTGGCGTGGGGTTTTACATTCACTTCAAAAAATAGGTACATTTATACATACCTACCTCTACTATTATTTAAAGATGATACCCACCATCTTCTAGGTTTGCGCTATTTTCTTATATTTTTAAGCAAAAGATAACCACAACTTAATATAACAAAGGCAGCTAAAGATGTATCAGAAGTCGGGTCCATCTTCAGTAAGTACTTGTCAATCTACTTGCCCTTCCCGAAATAAACTGAAACTTTCAAGTAGGCACGTAGTGTGTACAATTTACTTGGACTCAGACAAGTACTTGCCAAGTATATTCCAAGTCAAGTAACTTGGCAAATCTCGCGTAGTGAGTAGCCGGCTTTACATTGTTTCAAGTAGCTAATACTGTTTTGTCCATCTTATAAATTGTTATAAAGTTACAACTATTTTAACATATTCTACGATAGTTGTTGATTATAAGCCAATATCGACTTGACAGTAGCGCTGTTTAATTATGGTACTCATTTTATATTACATATATTATATTAACCTTTCATTTCTTTCTTATATAGTAATGATATCACACACAATGCTTTTTAAGTATTTATAAGTCGAGGTAGTACTCACTTGAGCAGTTTGGGAACTCAAGCGCTCACTACGCCATGTAACAAAAAGAAAGGAGAAACATTGGAAAATCTTGGCTAATTCTGTGTATGCAGAACGACTCGGGTCGATTAGTTTCTCGATTTTTGCTGCTGGTATGATCTTAATGTAGATCGCTCCAATACAGATGTAACGATGCACAAAAAAAGGCGATTTTGCGAACAATGCGAAGATTCGATAATATGTAAATTGTGGTTCCTCGGATGACACGCGGACGCGGACACTTTACTTTTTTGAAATTTATTTACTATTTTATAAATTAATTTTTAGTCTTCCAGGTAAAAGATTCAAATAAAGTTATAGATTGTTAGCTTTGTACATACGTAAGCCGAGCTTGTTAGTTTATGACAGGTAAGCAATATCTTTATAACCTTACTTTTCACAATTTTCACTTTTGAAAAATATTAACATATTTTATTGCATACACCGCCCCGTACTGGGCTGGTCAAATTTTATTATCGATATGATTAGTATGTCCCTTCCAACTTAGTTGGTTGTAAACTATCAAACACAGACCGTTTTCCCTTCTCTGTCTCTTTGTATCCTTGTTTGCTTTATTTATGTGTTAGTTCTGATCCTTCACTAATCTATTGTTCAATCACGAATTTTGATTTGCTCGAATTTATTTTGAATCTATTTAGTACCGTCTAATTTGTACATATTTTTATAGCGTTAATGTAGGTCCAGTGAAATTATTTTTCATTTGCTGCAGAACAAAGTAGTACCGTATTAACTGTAAAGGTGAAGTGCCTGATTTTTAGAAAAGTTTTTTTAAACTGACGACCTAATGGGAATATAATAATGGCCCAAGAACTGATCCTTATACAATCCTTGGTTTATTTTCTTACTTCCATTCGTCCCGCTCCCGGATAGGTTCTTCATTTCTATATATTTCCTCTGAATCACATTTAATACAAGTTTTATAAAAGAATATCCATAGAGACTATGTAAAACTATTGCTTAAATTAATAGACTACGTGGCGACTAAAGTTTTATTATTTCTTTTCTTTGATATATCATTTGTTTACTTAGTAATAGCACATTTATAGAACTGCTTACTTTTTAAACCCGTCAGTCCAATTCAATAAATTCAATTCAATGAATAAAATAATTAATATTGTGTTGTACCTTTAATTACTTATTTTTAATGAAATATTTAATTATCCACGTATCTATCTATCCTGCCTTCGACTAAAATCCGGTTTTACAGAATGTCGAGACGTAATCCAATTCAACGAATCAAAATCATTTATTAATGGAATATTTGAGAAAGTTCCCCGTGAATCCGTGGAACAATCAAAGATGAATATTAATGTAGCTAATTTCTGATTTGTGAATAGAAAATATTCCACTTGTAAACGCTTAAATATTTGCCGAAGATTAAAACACCCTTCAGTTTACATCTTTGAGTTTCGACTCCCGGTCGAGAATCATTCAAAAACTTCCCCACGTCACTACAGAACACTTTACCCATCGGTTTGGAGCGAGTTTCGTCCCTAAAGTCCGGGCTCGTTGGGGCCGCGTTCGCTTTGGGGTCGTCCCCTTGCGCTGTCATCTATTTTACTGAAAAGTTTTCAAATTCCCAATCCGATTTGTCGAACCGCCGACGTCTTTCGTTTGTTTTATCAAAGCCCGCCGAGAATACAATTGATATTCCAAATACAAAAGGCTTTACGCTTCAACACACACTCTAAAAGACCTTGTATCAATATTTTCTTAGATAATTTTCATCGTTTCCATCAATTCTGTTTGTCTTAAAATAAGAATCGTTCGCGAGTATGATGCGGTTGCGGAGGCTCGGCCAATTTGCGAGGGAAATCATCAATGAACGTTATCACATCTCGTTATACTTATTCGATTTCTGAGCTAACAGTACAATAGGTTGATAGAATGTACATTCAGGAGTGAATTATGGTAATTGTGTGTATAGAGATATAACATGAATGCAATAACAGCGATTGGCCATCATGAAAGACTTTTTGAGTTGACCAAGGGAGATTAAATATATTGCAGAAATTACTTGAAGAGAATTGAGAATCTAGATATCAGTTTGCAATTTTAAGGCACACAGCCCTTTTCAAACACTGCCTCACCACCTCATGTTTCCAATGGAATGAAGAATTTTACGAACAGATCGACGGAGTTGCCATGGGGAGTCCGCTGAGTCCAGTAGTGGCAAACTTTTTTATGGAAAAATTCGAAGAAAAAGCAATAGAGACGAAAAAGAAAAAACCAAAACATTGGTACAGATACGTTGATGACACCTTTGTGGTCTGGCAGCATGGAGAAGAGGAACTCAACAATTTCCTGACTCACATCAACAGCATTCACCCCAATATAAAATTCACAATGGAACGGGAAGTTAACAAGCAAATAGATGGATGTCTTGGTCATGAGGAAGGAAAATGGTAAATTGGGGCACACAGTGTATCGTAAACCCACACATACAGATCGATATTTACATAGCAAATCCAACCACCATCCAGGACAGAAGAGAGGTATGATCAAGACACTAGCAACACGAGCAACACGTATTTGTCAGCCTGAATATTTAAAAGAAGAACTACAACATTTGGAAAGAGCACTACAGAAAAACGGTTACCCAAGACAGGAAGTCAAGAGAGCACTACATCCAAATACAAGAACGACGACCCCAACAGAGCAACACCAAGGAAGTGTGGTATACTTACCCTACATTAAAAATATAACGGACAGGATAGGCAGGATTATGCGAGAGGAAGGAATAAAGACAGTTTTTCGACCCACCCGAAAAATTCAAGAGAGTCTACGGGGCCCCAAAGACAGAAGAGATCCATTAACATCTTCAGGAGTATACAGAATCCCTTGTTCATGTGGTCAAGTATACATTGGAACCACAAAAAGGTCTGTTAACACAAGAGTTAAGGAGCATAAGAGAAACTGTCGACTTGGACAAATAGAAAAATCGGCCATAGCAGAACACGCACTACAGGAAAACGGTGACCACACAATAAGGTTCGAAAACACACAAATACTTGCGACGACACATCATTATCACACGAGGTTACAAAGAGAAGCAATAGAAATACACAAACATGAGAAAAATTTCAACAGGAAGGAAGAAAGTGTAAAAGTAAACAACATATGGATACCTGCATTAAAAAGGACGAAAACAAAACCATTAGTAAACAATAGAAACACATCATTAACCCGGATGGCAATAACAAATACATTTAACACATCATTAACCCGAAACACAACAACAAACCCATTAGGACCATCGAAAACATCAACGGATAAAAACAACCCTATACAGGTAAACAGGAATATTCTAGAAATAAGGGACATCGGTATAAATAGAAAGGACTTTCGAACCGGAGAAGCAGTCGCGGACGCGATTCTTAGAAGAACACTCTACCACACCGTCTCTGAAGATGTCTGCCGCAGATGTAGACGAAACGTCAGGCTCAAGAAACCTGCATGGACCACGGCCTAATAGCCCGGGAATCTACTTTTACAGTGACTCCGGCCGTGAAAGCCTACGAAATTGAAAACTATTACCCTCAACGCCACGTTTTACTCGTGAGTTTTGACGTCGTATCCTTATTCACACGGGTTCCGGTTAAGGAAACATTAAACTACACCTCGAAACTATTCACAGAAGACATCACGGTCCTCTACTAACATTGTCTCACGACTACATACTTCCAGTGGTACAACGGGTTTTATGAACAAATTGATGGAGTAGCCATGGGGAGCCCATTAAGCACGGTAGTGGCTAATTTCTTCATGGAAAAATTCGAGGAAAAGGCGATAAAAACTGCAACTAAAAAGCCAAAACAATGGTACAGGTACGTTGACGATACATTTGTTATTTGGGAGCATGGAGAAGAAGAACTACAAAAATTTCTGCGACATTTGAACATCATAAACCCAAAAATCCAGTTCACGATGGAAAAAGAAGAGAACAATAATTATTGTATTACCTTCTTGGACGTTCTCGCAATTAAACAGAAAAATGGAAGATTAAAACACACAGTATATAGAAAACCAACACAGACGGACAGATACCTGCAGAAGAACTCCAACCACCATCCTAGCTAAAAAAGGGGAATTATTAAAACCTTAGCTACTAGAGCCACACGCATCTACCGAGGGGAATATCTTGAGTAGGAGAACAAACACTTAAAAAAGGTGTTACAGAGAAATGAATATACAAAACAAGAGATCAACAGGGCCCTACGAAGAAGCGAAAAAACTACGAGAGCCAGAGAAATGGAACAAAGAAGAGTGGTGTACCTACCTTACATAAAAAACGTCACAGATAGAATAGGGAAAGAGATGAGGAAGAAAGGAGTAAAACCGAAATATTTCGCCCCACCCGAGGAATACAGGAGAGTCTAAGGGGCCCCAAGGACAAGAGGAACCATTTATCAACACCAGGGGTATACAGAATACATTGGCACCACAAAACGATCCACCAACACAAGGATAAAAGAATACAAGAGGAACTGCTGCCTAGGACAAACAGAAAAATCTGCGGTAGCAGAACATACTTTAATGGAGCCTGGAGACCATCAAATCCTGTTTGAGGACACACAGATTTTGGCCAACACTCAACATTTCCACACACGACTACAGAGAGAGGCAATTGAAATTTTCAAACACAAGAACAATTTCAACCGGAGAGAAGAAACTTTAAATATAAACAGTACCTGGATTCCCATACTTAACAGAACGAAAATTAAACCATTAAACAGGGAAACGTTCAAAGAAGGGACAGGTATACGAGGGACCGGACAAACAGACACCTTAACAGATAATCATGGAAGCACAAAAACACACGCAGCAGGTCTAGAAATATCAAGTGTCACGTCGAAGATTTAGTCGAGGGTATTTTTCGAAACAGTCGAACGCTTAGAAGACTACCACATCGCCTCTGAAGATGTTTGCCGCAGAAGCAGACGAAGCGTCAGGTTACTTAAACCTTTCTGGACCACGGCCAAATAGCCCGGAGTTGTATATTATGTTTTTTTAAAGCAAGTGTGGATACATAATCTTTTTACATCTTCTCATATCCTTTTTGCAATTAATAATATCAAAAGTTAAATCACGCTTCCATTTGAACTTCAAAAACCAAAAAAATATACTCATTCTTCAATCTATGATATCTACAAGTTCTAATTACCTAGGCCAACTGAGAGAAGATTTAATAGGTAATTCCTTAGCTCGTCTAAATCTTTTTTAAGTTAAAAACTTTAATTATCTTTCACACTGCCGCTATCGTAAATAACTCTTACATGCATAGATACGTAGCATGAAAATGGCACATAACATTCGTGTATTATTTTTCCTTGACGACGGAATGTAAATACTATCATTTACATTCCTAGGAAAATCAAAAGAATAAATCAAGTTCATTTATTATCTTGCCGAGGATGTTTACAGTCTTTTGTTTAAATTTTTCGCATCGGGTAACCCTAGTTACGCATATGTCAGTCTGGCACACTCTTATTAATTTGGAGGCATTTGAAATGTGGGTCTTTTGTATACCAATGAATATATCATGGACCCATCATATTAAAGAATGTGCTTAATTGTATTGGAATGAAACGGGAACTGCTGAAGATTGTGAATCAAATGAAGGCGTCTTACGTATTATTTAGGCCATGTATTTCAAGACGACAAATACAGCATTTTGAACCTTATTATTGAAGGCAAGATCGAAGGAAAACGGGGACCTGGAAGACAGCACTCTTGATTAAAAAATATACGTGACTGGACCATACTTAATACTACATCATTAATTTACGCCACACAACACCGTAATGTATACCTATGCTGAGATTGTAACCAACCTCCAGTAATGGAGACGGTACGAGAAAAAAAGAAGATTAAGCTTTATCAGAAACTTCTTAGTCTTATGGCTTTTCTGTACGCTTCAAATTGTAATGTCGAACAACTGAATCATGTTTGTATCTATAACTTAAAAGTCTAAATAGCTTTGGGAAAGCTACTCAGTATTACTTACTCAGATTTGAAATTCTGAGACATAAACGTTCAAATTTGAGGCAGTGTGTTCCAAATTTATAAAATCTGAAGGCAGCATCCCCATTACATTAGGAGTCCAAAAATATGACGTTTTAAATCTCTGGATACTTGCAAGCACAATCAGTAAAATGGTAAGTTATGTTCTTATAGTATGTTTAAAAGAAAATAGATAATATGGATTCAACACGGTGAAAGGGGAAAATTTCCTGTCTCTATTAATTTTTTTAAGAGAGGGCGCTATGGGATTAGCTTCATCAGTCAACCATCTCGTGTCTACTGCTGAACGTAGGTCTCCCTCATTCTTTTCCATGCATCTCGGTCTTGTGCTGCTTGCATCCAGTTGCTGTGGCAGCGTTTCAGGTCATCGGTCCATCTTGTTGGTGGGCGGCCTCGGTTTCGGTAGGCTTTTTGTTTCGGCCTCCACTCTAATATACGTTTTGTCCATCTGTTGTCCGTCATTCTGGCGACATGTCCTGCCCAATTCCACTTAAGGGTTGTTATCTTCTCTATCGCGTCCAGGACTCCTGTTCGGCGTCGAATTTCTTGGTTTGGAATTCGTTGTCTGAGAGAGATACCCAACATGATGCGTTGCATGGCCCTTTGTGCTACGCGAATTTTGTACACTGGTTTTGTTCGTAAGTGTCAAGGTCTCTGCTCCATAGTTAAGAACTGGCAGCACGGACTGATGGAATGCTTTCATTTTAAGGCTTACTGGGATATCTGATTTGAAAACATAGTTAAGTTTGCCGAAAGCTACCCAGGCCAGTCTAATGCGGCGGTTTAGTTCGATGGTTTGGTTATCTCTTCCAAGACAAATCTCGTGTCCTAGGTATTTGTAAGAAGTAGTCTGATCGATGGCTGCTCCAGCAATGTTTATGCTTTCGCTGAGTACTAGATTTGTCATTATTTGTGTTTTAGACATATTTATTTTCAGTCCTACTTCTAGTGAGGAGCGGTGGAGTCTGTTCAGTAAGTCTTTAGCTTCCTCTATACTGTCCGTTATTAGCACAATATCATCCGCAAATCGAAGGTGGTTTAGATTTTCTCCATTTATATTGATACCTTTTTCACTCAGATTTGCCCACTTGTATGCATACTCCAACACTGTTGTGAACAGTCTTGGTGAAATGGTGTCTGCTTGTCGAACTCCGCGTTGTATGGGGAATTTTTCAGTTTGCCCATCGTCCTGTCTAATACTTGCTGTGGCGTTCCGATATATATGTTTAATGATGTTTCTATATCGGTGGCCTATACGACATTCTGTTAAAGCTTCCAGCATTTTTCCGTGACTGATTGTATCAAAAGTCTTTTCGTAGTCCACAAATATCAGTATTAGAGGCTTGTTGTATTCGATACACTTTTCTATCATATTCTTTATTGCTAATAGATGATCACTTGTTCCATATCCATATCTAAATCCGGCCTGTTCTCGTGACTGATAGAATTCTAACTTATTTTCTAGCCTTTTTGTCAGAACTTTGGTGAATAATTTGTATATGCTTGAAAGCAGGCTGTTCGGTCGGTAGTTTTTAAGGTCTATGATGTCCCCTTTCTTATGCAATAGAATAATTGGGATTAGCTTACCAAACCGAAATTACGGCAGATTGGTGGTTCAAGTGTTCGAAAGGAAAAAATTTCGTCTGCTAACTTCAAGACTCAAACCTGCGATGGATCTAGAAGAAACCTGCTTTTAGTAATTTCGTTAGACTGTAAGATTTTTTAATATAAAACATATCGATCTGGGAAAAGGCCCTCGGGTGCGTCCCCAACCCTCCCTCCTACCAAAGGAACGCGTAATAATCCCGATATTGGTCTGATTATCCCCAACTGCCTTCAAAAGCGTTCCATTTTGCGTGTTTAATATTTAAATAGGCGTTATCGAAGAATAGATATCTTTTCTCAAACTCTCCAAATTCGCTTGTGTATAATGCATGGGGCTGGTATTCAATTTGTTTGCCCCCTCTGAAAGTTCGGCAATTCATAAATATGCGAAAATAGGAAAATGCCAATAAGGTAAGGACGTATTGAATGTGGCGATGGGAAGGGGGCAGGGGAAAGGTATTATAACGGAACTCGATAAAAATTTTAAATTGTATGTTTAATGGCATTCCGAAGGGAAGACGAGACGTTTCAATATGAGACGTGCAATATTTTTCTTGTAAACGTTTCTATTGTTAGATGAAGGCTAAATGAATTCCACTCGGACAGAAAGTAAAAAAAAAATAGTATCCAATGATTCCAGTATCATAGCATTTTAAAATCACCAAATTAATTACCATAATAAAACTGAAATCATTATGTTTGATTTCAAATTTAAATACATTGCAGTCCTATATTCCATTCGGAAAATCGAGAGAGTAATAAAATGTCATTATAAATGCAAATCCTCAAAAACTGTAGTACTGGCGAGATATGTATAAACATTGCATTTAGTTATACGTCTCTGTACTGTTCCTAGGAACTATTACATTGAAAAGCACCCGGATCAAATTTCTACCTGCGTTCGGGTCAAGGGATATAATCCGTCTTTATCTTTCTTATGAAGAATTGAATGCTCTTTCTCTATTACTCCAATTCGGTTATTTCGCACTGTTTTCGTTTACTTGAAATCGTCACATCAGAGTCACGCCATGGGGTTTTTTATTTAAAGAAAAAAAGTAATCATAAGCAATATTTGTTTATTTAGAATTTATGGAACCTATATATAAATAATAAATTTATACCGTGAGGTCGAAATGAAACTATAATTAATTCACTTTTACTCAAAGAACTGAACTTTTCCTAATATTATACCTAACACTGGCATATGCCATAAGGGATAGAAATATACATCAATCCAAATTAATTACTTACTAAATTAATATATCAAAAGCACAAAGTATACATAACATCACTTTTGTCCAAGCTTATAAGAAACAAAAAAATTTTAAAACGAGGAACGTGGCACAATTTCACAAATTATACAAAAGAAGTAACTAAATGGCTTAAAATAATAATATATTTATTGGAAATAAACGTTTTTTTACAAGAATAACAAATCTTGTTTAAACAGTTCAAAACGGTTTAAATCTTACGTTAATAATAATATAGGTAACTATAAGTATACCTAAATCGATTTTCAGAAATCTCATTTTCTCGTACAAGAATCCGTTCAGGTATACAAAAGGTACACGTTCAAAAGAAAAAGGAGTAATCGTGAGGTTTTGGAAAGACGCAATGTTCAGGAATGTTTTCAAGTTGAAATTAATTAATATTCAGAATCATCTGAAGAACTCTCTTCATTGATATCCTGTGCAGTAATGATTAAGGGTTCCACGGCGTTATCAATCATAAAATCTAACTCCCAAAATTTTTCTTCTTCTTTTATAACATGATTTATGACTTTTTACCAATTTTCAGAGGTGGTTCTGCGAATGGATTCTTCCAGAAGAATTTTAACATCTTTTCATTTTAAATGTTTTATTTTCCCGAGCAACATAGCCTTTTACCTGAGCCCATATTAATTCTATGGGATTGAGTTCGCAGTGATAGGGCGGAAGACGAAGCACAGTTATTTGGCGATTTTGTGCCATTTCATCAACTGCATACCTTTTACGAAAGTTGCAGGTCTTTACAATTGATATCAATTCCGATTTGACCATGTCCTCCTTATACGGAATATTTTTTCTTATCAGCCAATTTAAAATTTCAGCCTTCCGCCAAGAAATTACCGGGGATTTATCGACCTGTCTGGAATGATAGCTCGCATTATCCATGACAATTACGGAACCAGGTGGGATGAGATCGAGCATTTGAACGAAGTACTCCTCGAAAACGTCCGCGTTCATGTCTTCATGATAATCTCCCGTCTTCTTCGATTCAAAAAGAAGTAAGCCGCCATCCACAAAGCCACTAGTACTGCCGATGTGGGTAACAATAAGTCGTTTACCTTTTCCAGCCGGTGCTTTTAGTCCTGTTGATAAACCTTCTAAAAAGGCTTGTCGCGGATTCACCACACTTTTGTCCTGCCACACTTTTCCCACGGTATATCCTTGGTTTACCCAGGTTTCATCCAGATAAAAAATAGCCCTTCCTTCTTGTCGAAATTTTTTAATATCTCTGAGGTAGCTTCTTCGCCAGCAAATAATTTCATCGGATTCCCGAAGAGGAGAAGTTTTAATTCGCTTATCCCAACAAATACCTAGTTCCTTCAGAATCGTCCACAACTTGGTCCTTTTCAATGTCATACAGTCTTCTGGCAGTTCATGTAACATTTTATCCAATGTTGGGATTTCACGTTTGAAAAAAAAGGAATGAAGCGTTCGACGAATGAGTCTCTTGCTATCCTCATCAACAAGCATTTGAGGTCTTCCTGGTGCAGATTTTGGAGCCTTCACCTCTCCACTCCTCTCTTCCCTTTTGACGCGATATATCGTTGATTTTCCATATCCCGTCATTTTGTGACACATTTCAACTAGGTCATCTACGCTGGATTTAGGATGTAGATGTTTCAATCCGTTAAATACATTTAAAACAACCACTTTTTCACGACACGATAACGCCTGCTTATTCGGTAACTTACACGGGGTAAAGTTCATAAGACTTGACATATTTAATTCTTGATAGTAAGACTATTAGAATAAGAATAACCGAAATTCAGGTATTTCCCTTTTATACCTCCTTCAACGGAGGGAGAACTTTCGACCCCATTTCCAGGTAATTCTTAATCCTACAGGTAAATCTCTGGTAACAGTTAACTAAGTAGTTTAGTGGAAGAGTAAAGGTGCCTGAACAAATTATTAAGTGTCCACATTAAAAAAGACCCTTTCCAAAATGGTCTCCGAGTTGACGAATTGTCTAAAAGTATTCAATATTTACAAGTAATATCATTCATTGATATATTTCGTTAACGGCACCGATTAAATTGGTAATTATATGAATTCATTCCTTTTAGGTTCAATTCTTAATCACTATATGTACGATACAACTTCAAGAAATTTTAAAATGGAAACAGTTCCATGGGTGAATTTAATTTATATTTAAAAATCAGGGAAATAAGGATGGTACGCCCTTTGTTACAACCCTAACCTCCGATTTTGAGTTATTTATTACTCTCTCCCTATTTCGAATGGAATATAATTGATTTATTCACGGTAAATGCGCACCAGATGTACGTGTAAATAAATTTTCCTCGTCCTCTTATCAAAAATAGCCCATATCGATTTTAAGATAAAACTGCGTGCAATAAAAAGAATAGCAATTAAACTATCGCCCTCCGCTAATCGATAATACTCATTTGCATATTTCGTTAAAATAATCAATAAACTGCTAAGCAACGTTTCGCCAATACAAATAATGTTTTTAGTATTTAGAATATCATATATAGTCACCATAGTCGCCATAAGTAAAGTTCTGTGTCGGAATACTGCTTTGTTTAGAACACGTACATAAAATTACCTACTATCGAGTAATTTTTGGAAAGATTTATCATAATTGCTTTTTACATTATTTTTCCTCTAATTTTATAACTGCAGAGGTATAAGGAAAATTCAACCAATGACCATTGCTGCTTAGTTATTTGTCTCATTTTCTTTAACTACCCAAGTATCGTGTTAGCCGGCTACGATTTAGAAATCATTAATCTATTAATTCAAAGCGTTTATTTTTTCCCCTTGAACTTATTGCGCCGAGACGAGAACAATCAAACCGATATCGAAACTAATTTGAAATGCAAGTACTATCGTGACTATTGCCCATGATATCAGATATGCCGGCGATGTTTGAATTAAATTTTGTATAAATTTGATCGGAGATAAGGCCGATTTTTCGATTTGACAGCGGAACGCCACGATATATAATGCCTCCAGCTTTCTTCCATCGGTTGTGAAACAACTAATCGGATCGTAAAAATATCACGTTATATTGAGACGTTTCGAGGGTTTTCGAGGTGAGTGAACAGAAAGAATAACAGTTTTCAAGTATAAAAATGTATTAGGTGGGAATTATATATAGGTTTCGTCACGCATGTTCTGGTTAATAGTAGTAGTTAGTAGTCTGGTTTAGTTTGGGGAGCTTTCGGATAGTCAAAAGTATAGCTTGGTTTTAAACGCATGGAAAAGTTAAAGTTAGTAAAAAGGAGTAACTACGGATTATTAAGTTGAGGCCGTGTGATTAATTAAAATTTCAAAATTCAAGGAACTGCGGTTTCACAGATTTCCTTAAATGTTTTACAATTTTCCTAAATAGTGACCTTCTTTTAGATTCTGTACGGCTATAAATTAGTTGTCCAGTTAAATTAGATATCGTTTTCGTTGTAGTGTAGCATAATTTGACGTTACTTTTTATCACTTGGGAATGGTGTCAAAAATGATAACTGACCATACGCTGCCAGTCTGAAAAGCTGAGCTCGAAAGAGAAAAACTAATTTTCTGCAAATTTTCTAAATTTTGATGCATGTTTCGTCCATTTTATTGTTATATCATCGCAAATATCAATCCCAGAGAAAAAATTATTTGCATAGTCAAAATGGGGCAACAAGCAAAGTAAAATTCCAAAAGATGGAATGTATTCTCGAAATTAATTCAAATTGAAGTTCAGTCATCCAAGGATCAGAAACAGCGTTTCTAGGGAAAAAATGTAGAAGTTTTTTTCTCACTGGCTCTATATGATTTCTGAGCTGCTGAATCCGAATCTGAGGTTTGCCACCTCGCCAGGCATGAGCTTCTCAAGGAAAATTGCAAAAACCTCATGTTTTCTGCACTTTTTTCAGTTTTTTAACTATAACTCTAAAACTAAGCGTTCGTTTTTTGGTGATAATACACTAAATTAAAGCAGACAAAATTTCCTATAACTACGTATAACAACTCTAAAGTCTGGGACAATCCATAACGCCGTTAGAGGGTGTTGAAAAAATGGCATTTCTTAACTTTTCGCAAAAAAGGTTAAAAAACGTTATTCTGCTCGCTGGTGCCCTACTATCAATTTTGTATACCTCCAGAATGAATTATTTTATGATTACTACGTATATCCTGGTTATATTTCAATAATTGGCAAAAGTGAAAAACGTTTTTTAAATGCGAAAAACTCAAACAATTTCCGCAGCTTTTGATATATTGCTAGGAAGGTATACGACCCTTTATGAACCCAGACGTCTACAGTAAAGAAAAAGGGGTTGGATTCAAAAGGTTTCATTGAAGCAAGTAAAGGTCGAGAGGATGGTAAAATAGTTTTGTTTAATAGATATAAGATTGCTAAAGAAGTTGAGGTGCACGAAAAATGTAGGAAGAGATATACTAATCACAAATTAATTAATGCTGCCCGTAAGAGGAATACACAAAGTAGTACTTCATCTGCACTTCGCTCCCATATTCCCTAATTCTCATTTAAAACCCACTGTTTTATATGTGGGGAGGAAGTGCCACCAGATAATTCAAACAAAGAAATAAAAAAAACAGCAGAACACCGCAATCCTGTGTACACTGTGACCCAATTTACTGTAGGTAAAAACATAGAGAGGCCGTTGAAAGATCGAAATGATGAAATCGAACATGCTATTTTACTTCGTATAGGTTCAGTGTATGATTTGCCAGCTGGTGATGCTCAATAGCATTTTTTATGCATGAAAGAGCTATACCTTCCCAAAAGGCAAACAAAGACACAAGACAAGGTAGACCACAGGTAGACCTAGAAATGATGTGGATGGAGAAATGCAATACATTTTTAATTACATTGAAAACCGTTCTGAAGGATGCTAGTTTACAATTGAAGAACTAATAAATAAGATTGAAGGCGATTGTCCTCACCCAAGAACAGTAAAACAGTGCCTCCTTGAGAAGTATGGCGATGATATAGTATGTATATACAATATGACATATTGTGTGTTTCAAGGCCACAGGTCATAAGATTGCTACTGGCACTTGGTATCAAAATAGGTTGTCAGAGAATGAAGAAATGACGAGGATCGTTCAAACAGCAACTGCTATTATTGTTGAAGATGCACGCTCTCAAGTGCATAATTTGACACAGTACCCTTCATCAGATAACTTTATAGATAGTTTGAACGGACTAATTCCAGAATCTCTCCTAGCCTTTACATATGCTGTAGTAATGAGCAAGAAAAAACGAAATTTTGAAAAATGGAAGAAGATAGCTGACTGCTTGCGTACAGCCATAAAGCCAAAGTCATATATATATCTCCTTTGCAAGTGGGCGTTGCAACATTTTTGTACAAGCAGTACGGATCACGAAGGTTAATCGATGTGCTGAGTTAATTGGAATTTTGTTCATCATACACAAAAGCCGTACGATTTGAAATTTCCTCTATGTTGGAACCACATATAACTCTTAGTAAACAAGCACTATCTCAATTTGGTTACAATAACGCAGACTCCAACATCGGAACTGTTGATGGGCACAACACATTCCATTCGATGGGTGGTATCATTTGTGTTACTCCAAAGTCGGCTGTAGTCTCAAGTCCACACATCGACAGCAGAAACTGTTGAACGTGCCGGAACTCTTCCATTAAAAGTGATTGAAAAGACAAGGCCAGGCCTAGCTGCCATTGAAATCAACCCTCTAACTTCGAATTTCAGTCACAAAGTTTAGTTAGCCCCTCTGCATCACACTTGCTGTGAAACGTTGTTTTAGGTGATAATTCTGTAGATGAGGGCGACGAATGAATATGAAAATTGAAAAAATGGTGTTTTTGCTTTTTCTTTCTTGTCAATAAAAATTTGTTAAAAATATGTTTGCTTTTATCAAAACATTATTCCACTTAAATTAAAAGTAGTACGATTTCGTTTGGGCTAGGAGGTTCGTTGACCTATGGGCCTCACTCATGTTTGCCAATTCTTTAAATGTAAACAGGATATATATCTAGTAATCATAAAATAATTGAATTTGGAGGTGTACGAAATTGATACTAGGGCAGCAGAGCGCAGAACAATGTTTTTTAACCTTTTTAGAGAAAAATTAAGAAATGCCATTTTTTCAACACCATCTAACGACGTTATCGATTGTTCAAGACTTTAAAGTTATTATACGTGTGTATAGGAAATTTTGTCTACTTTAATTTGGTGCATCACAGTTATCACCAAAAAACGCTTAGTTTTCGAGTTATAAATAAAAAACTGAAAAAAGTGCCGAAAACATGAGGTTTTTGCAATTTTCCTTGAGAAGCTCATGCCTGGCGAGGTGGCAAACCTCAGATTCGGATTCAGCAGCTGAAAAGACATATAGAACCAGTGAGAAAAATCTTCTACATTTTTTTCCTGTAAAAAACCTTTGCTTATTGGACTATATATGCAACAAATATAAGAGAACCTGAAAATTTTTCTGGAAAATGAAAAATGAAAAATTTAACATTAACATCGAAAATGAAATTGATAGGTGCCTCGGTAATTTAGTGATAAGAACACCCGACGCGAAATTGGGAGACCCGGGTTCGAATCCCGGCTGATCCACAAATTCCATTTTCAGATTCTCTTACATTTGTTGCATAAAATTCCAAAACTTAACCTTTCTTTAAATGGCAGGTACATACTTTCAAATCAAACCATACATGTTTTTGGCATTTGGTCTGGTAAAGATCAAATTTTCAACAAACAAATCTCTTCTGTTCCAGTCTCTATCGAATAAATAGTTTTTCTTAATAATTTTTTGCAGAAGTATATAAAATCTTGGAACTGTATCCGGAAAAAAATAAAAAAACGGAAACAGCTAGCTTATGTGCTCTTCGGAGTAGATTTATCCACAATGTTATTAAACTATTATATACATGATTAATATGGGAATAAATATTAAAACTTGAAAAAACATAACAGCCGATTTCAAAAGATAAACCTTTAAAAAACCAAGAAACGACAAGTATAAAGTGCCCATCGAAGGAGATTTAACCAAATGAGGCATTAAATGTATTATACACATTCAGCATTAATTAATATAATTAGATTTGTATCACTTATATATCTTTATTATTCATATAACGAATTTTTACAGTTTACATAATAATTCTTGAAGCGGAATTCGATATCAAAAAACCGAATAATAACATGAGTAAACATTATGTAATAATCAAACGAAAACGGAAATTTTGGGGGTCAAATGTGACAAAGGGCCCAGTTTCAAACTATGGACTCAAAGATTGTGCCACAGCAATTATTATACGTATTGTATTGAAGAAATACCAATATATAAGTTTTGAGTATATCGGGGCTGCAGCTTGGGGGCATAGAAAGGAAACTCATTTTTCTCGTGAAACCTTTTGATTATATTCTAAAAATCATCAGTCATTCTACAATAAGAAGAATTGCAGTATACTTATGTATATATATATATATATATATATATATATATATAAAACCAAGAAGATAATATTGGCCGAATAGTCTAAAAACTTAAAACTTATGAAGATATCTGGGTTGCGGCCTGGCGATGGAGAAAGAAAACTTTTTAAAACTTAGAAAACAAGGTTTGCGCAATTATGTCAAATAAATCAATCAAAATTTCTTTATGGGTCGAATATGTCAGATGTCGCACTTAACCAAGAAATCGTTATTTCTGATTAGATACCCCGATTTTTAAGAGAAAAACCTCATTTCAAGTAACTGATGAAGATTACAATTATAATGGAAACGTTTTAGTAAAATTATTTAATAGTTATTTAAGTCACAAGGAATGTAAAGACGTTTTACCATTCGAGGCAAGTGTGTACGAGCCGAGGCGAAACCGATGCTTGTCACTCGTCGAGGATGTTAACAGTCGATACATTCCGTGTGGCTTATTAGGTTTTTCACGCTGCCGTTGAAAATTTCCTAATAATACCTCAAAAAATGAAATGTTTGATTTAGTTTGAACTTACGCCACTGGCATAAGTTGACTGACATACGTCAGACTTACATATGTCAGTGTGTAACTAGGGATAAATCAACTTGATTTACTCTTTTGATATTCCTAGGGCCGGTACTTTTGCTTCTGATTAAACATCGGATTATATTAATTCCCGATTAAAACAGCCAACCAACTAAAGTACGACTACTTTTGTCTGTTATTTATAACTGCGATTCAGTTGACTGGCCGTTTTAATCGGGAATTAACTTAATCCGATGTTTAATCAGGACCCAAAGTACCAGCCCCTAGGAATGTAAATTACAGTATTTACATTCCGTCGTCAAGGAAAAATAATACACGAATGTTATTTGCAATTTTCATGCTACGTATATATGCTTATAAGAGCGATTTACGATAGCGGGAGCGCGAAATAAATTATTATTATACATTATATATCTTTGAATCGATACGGAAATAACAATTTCTTGTTTTAGTGCGACACACATCTGTCGGACCACAAAGAAATTTTGAGGATTTCGTTTACTTGACGAAGTTACTAAGAAGTCTTAGGAATATCGATCATTTGTTTGTTTTTATACTGTTATGTATCCTTCTTCTCTCTCATCCCACAACGAATGTCGAAGACAGTACGAAGCGATGAGAACCATAGAATCGACTTAGCTGTGACGGACTTGGTTCCAGTATACCCCCTTTATACCCCCTTTACATGCAGCTCACTTCCCTGGCAGTGAGCAGGGAATTGGGCAGGGAAGTGGGCAGCTCGAGTATGTAAACGCGTCGCTCGCGCTGCCTTTGCTCATGCCACTGCCGCTGCCGCATGCTCCCTTCAGTGGCGGTATTTCGCACGGAAGTCAAAGGATTGGCAGCACGAGCGGCAGCACGAGCGGTAACGTCTGTTTACATGCTGCCGGCTGTCCTGTCCTTTCAGTTGACTACCATCATAGCCCAGTTTATAGAGAGAAAAATAAGCTGTTTTGGTAATCAAAATTCAACAGCAAACTGACTAAACAGCTTTGTTTGAAATGGATCAGAGATGATAAAAACACAAACTACATCCAAATTTTAGCTTTTGCTTTTTATTTAAACAATAAAAACTATTAAAAATAGGCCATTTTTTCGTTTTTTCATCATAACGCGAAAATTATTGATGGAAACGCAATACGTTGCACAGAAGAACTGTAGAGAATTACAAAGCCTACAAAATGTGGGCTTCTAGAAGGTGATTAGTGCATTTTTTACCGAGAAAAGCTGGAAAATCCGTTAAAATGAACCTTTTTCCAAAAATTTATAACTTGGGCCGTTTTGAAGCTGAAGTGCTAGTTTTTGGTATAATGCTCTATTATAACGTGCACTTTAAGCATGCAAAAGTTGGATGCTGTCGGCTGAGTAGTTTTTGCACAATTGCAGTTTTAACAATTAACAGCGATATTTTACCAACTTTGGCGTATTAACTGAGATTGACCGATTTTAATTTAGTAAACGGATTTTGAAAGAGGAGATTAATATCTACAACATGGCTATCTTTGATTTTCATATATGTTTGGAGAAAAGTACGAAAAATGTCCCCGAATATTGCGCTAAACGTGCACTTTTGCATTTCGAGGTCTGTGGTGGGGGAGAGAGATACAGGTGCGTGCTGGTGAACAGACTCAACAGGCGCCAAGCGCTCGCTCGCGCTCCAGACTCCAGACATGTAAACAACAGAATACGTTTTACATACTTTCTTCTTGATTTGTTATTGATAATTTTGAGTGCAATTGTATTATTGCAAAGCAAAGTTATTCACTAATCATATAATTATGGATCCTACAACTACCAACGACGATTCCAATAATAAAAGGTAAATATGTGTATCGGTATACAGTGATCCTAAAAAGTCTGGAACAAATTCATTATCTCGCTAAATAAAATTATTTCAGGAAAATCCTCGGACAGGTCAATTTCTATTTTTACCAGCATACATTTTGGTAATGGGTTTTTTTTTTCGTCATTCGCTCTCGAGGTGTAAATTATTTTTTCTTTTAAATGTGATATATGAGTAACATATAATATGGTAAAAAAGTAAAAATAATAGTAAAATAATATGAATGGCAGATATCATCCTTATATTTTGTAACTTCCCGTTTTTATCCAAAGACAAGAAATTATATTTCGTAAGACAGTTTTAATTGCACTATAATTAAGTATGACTATCTAGTGACGGTTCTTAATTTATATTTTTATGTTTAATCTTAAACGATAATTAACTAGAAAGAAATAACACGTGTGTAATCGTTTATCGTAAACATGTAATTAACTGTGATTTTATGTGTGTTCCGCTCCCTAGTGTATATATACCAATCCATACACTAAACAATAAAAATAAAAATATACATGTCAATAAATTATTAAAAGATCAATTTGCAGTAGATAAGCAATAACAGAAGAAGTAGGTACGCGTGGAGTGTAGCGAGCGAGCCCCTACTTCCCCAGCACGCACCACACTGTATTCCTCTCTTCTGCTGTTTGAAGCCCCCACCACAGACCTCGAAATGCAAAAGTGCAGGTTTAACGCAATGTTCGGGGACGTTTTTCACACTTTTCTCCAAACATGTATGAAAATCGAAGATAGCCAAGTTGTAGATATTGATCTCCTCTTTCAAAATCCGTTTACTAAATTAAAATCGGCCAATCTCAGTTAATACGCCAAAGTTGGTAAAATATCGCTGTTAATTGTTAAAACTGCAATTGTGCAAAAACTACTCAGCCGACAGCATCCAACTTTTGCATGCTTAAAGTGCACGTTCCAATAGAGCATTATACCAAAAACTAGCACTTCAGCTTCAAAACGGCCAAAGTTATAAATTTTTGGAAAAAGATTCATTTTAACGGAATTTCCAGCTTTTCTCGGTAAAAAATGCACTAATCACCTTCTAGAAGCCCACATTTTGTAGGTTTTTTAATCCTCTACAGTTCTTCTGTGCAACGTATTGCGTTTCCAACAATAATTTTCACGTTATGGTGAAAAAACGAAAAAATGACCTATTTTTAATAGTTTTTATTGTTTAAAAAAAAAGCAAAAGCTAAAATTTGGATGTATTTTGTGTTTTTATCATCTCTGATCCATTTCAAACAAAGCTGTTTAGTCAGTTTGCTGTTGAATTTTGATTACCAAAAAAAGCTCTATAAACTGGTCTATCAGGAGAATCAGGGCAGGGAATAGTGCGAGCAGGACAGCGAGCAGCGGGCGTAGCAGCCGCAGTGGCTGCATGTAAATAGTTGCATGCTTCAAAAGTTGCCCTGGAATTATTCAGGGCAGGACAACGGACAGCGCGAGTAGCAGCGGCAATGGCTGCATGTAAAGGGGGTATTACAACGAGAGAGCGACATACGTGAATTTGTATGTAAATGTAACTTCAATATGATCAATGTTTTTAATTACCAGATATCCGTAATATTAATTTAAGTATCCAACGGTACATGTGATTCGTGTTGAATGGCGAGCGAGGACCGTATTCGCAATTATTGACAACAAATCCCGCCGTTGATTGATTAAATTTCAGCCGGGAAACGACAAAAACAAAGCGCTCCTCCTCCCCCCAATCAATTATTACGAAATATTAGCGATATCTAAGGCGACTCTGATATCAGCTCGCTGTAGGATCTCGCTCGGCCCGAGGAATCATCCCCTACGCGTGCTTTGACGACGCCGGATAACCGCGTCGAGTACTCATCCGGGGGATTGTATCGTGCTTATACTTTTATTAAGCCATTTTCCGGGTGAAAGCTGCATGTAAAATATTTGAAAAATTGATTATTCATCATTTATGTCTTTGTCAATTTATTACGTCTTTGATGGCTCGTGCTTTCATGTCTGATAAACCCAAGGCTTTATTGAAAAGTTTGAGACTAGCAACGGATACGTCGCGTCGGTTAGAATGTGCCGGGGATCTTTGTTGACGAAATTAGCTGACGGGAAGATAGACACTTGGTTGAGTGAAGCGAGACATGTTTTAGTTAAAAAATAATTGCTTAGTATCATTTCTTATATTTTTTTATCGTTTATCAGTGCATATTGCTACATTTTCATTTATTAGTTGTGCTGAAGTATGAGTTGATATTTTATAAGCGAAGAAAAGCTAGCAATATATCAAACTAGAAATTCTTTATTACAAGAGTAGTTTACCCAGCTTCCCAATAAAGGGTTGCCTGTTAGTGGTTTGCCATGCTATTCTAAAGAAATTATTAAAGTTACAATAAAACTACTCATCGCAGTTACCGAGACTGCCTTTCTCGACAAAGCAATTTCTTTTCATCACCGGTATCCCCTGTGAAATTTGCTTGCCATTCCTTGCGTGGTATATACCTTGTGTCCATGTTGTTCATCACCGCCCTCTCCCTGGAAGATTTCGCTTTCAGATTTCTATTGACAATCTGTTTTTTTCTATGGAATCAAGTCCCACGCCATACCGCTTTAATGGGGGAGATTTTGGAGTTTTAATGGTCTTTGGGCATCACCTTAAAAAGTCACCTCATATTGTGCAAAATGCGGACGAGGCCTGTTTTTTGCAGAAATCTTTCTAAATAATATATACAATAAATATATTCATGTGCGCATGCATGAAAACATATAGTAAAGTTAATGACAGGATGATATTTATCCTTATCAACTAGAGGTAAATCACATTTTCGTAAGTTAAAAATTCTTAAATTTGTTAGTACTAAATCTAAATAGGTACCTATCTAAAATATCAGGACATCATTAATTTGAGTTAAGTTGTACAAATTTTTAAATTCAGTTAACAGCTTTACTTTATCACAGTTTAGAGCGTCTCTATGAATTCATCCTTTCTCTCCATCCATTCCAAAATGATAGTATGTATCCACCATTAGAGTTGACGTGTTTCTTTTTTTCCGTTGCTTAATAGGAAGAACAACAAACGAAATTATTTAATTTGACGAGCGAGTTAGTCGCCTCGATAACCACCCTTGTAGGTATGAAAACAAACCTGACAGTTAAGCGTTGTTCACTAGCTTTATAAATTCAAAGCTCATTCGCCTCATTTTCCCAGATTTCCTGCGTTGAATTGGACGGAATCCGTAAACTGTAAGCCCTTCATCGACGGAGCGAAACTGAAACGGAGGCAATAAGTACATATCTGTATATTTTTTCATAATCTTCCCATCCATAGGAAAAATCAACGAACGAACGAGCACATCAGTGCCGCCTGTTATTTCACGATGTCATCCATTTGAAAATCCGGAATGAATGACACGCGGCGGAACATTTTCAGTTATAACACATGTCAAAACTTTTTCTTAACATATCATACGGAACATTCTGAACTGATATGAATAGAGCATTCACGCTTCGCCGCATATATTCGCTATTATATGAAAATTTCCTCACTTTTTGCCCAACTAAATTGTATGCTAATTCGTGGGGGGATGATAGTAGTTACCCCGCGAAGTTTTCTGTCTATGTTCGGGGAGAAGACGTCGGACCGCATGAAAGGCAGCTTTTTATTAATGGTAATACTTTCCTGAACTGCTACCGTTATGTATACTGTTTCCCTCTCTCTCCCTCTCTTTCGTTTTTACAGTCGTTGTATAGAACCCTGAGGATTTTTGATTCCACCGAGCGGTAAAGATTAATAATTCCAGGATTACGAAATATTAACGAATTGTTGTGTTTGTGTGGGATAAATGTTTTACTTGTAAACATTCTAAACATCTCAAAACTTATCAGACTCTTAATACGCTTTAAGTAATACCTTATATGATTCGATGAGACTAAGATTATTATAACAAAATACCAGAAACGCTTCTCAGGTAGTATTTAGTATTCCATAACCTTTCTACGATGTTTAATGTAAGACTATACCAATATTTTACACGAAAATTGTTTGAAAGCAATACGAAACAAGCCGTCAAGTATATGTGGTTTGCAGACGCAACATTAGCGATCGCTAAACAAACTCATTGAAAATTGGAAATTGCATCATGATGATGATAAGACGCATAGTCTCTAATTAAATTAACTACCTTCTAATCAATAAAAGATACCACGGCAAAATAATATTGTAACGTTTATGCTAATTTATTTATATAGTTCTTAACACTACCTACTCAGTTTAGTATACTCCTTAACAAATTAATTTATCTTAAGCACTTAACGCACTAATTCATTTGTACATTTATTGCTAGTCGGCTTATCGCACTTTTTCACTCACAGCGGCTCCTGGCCTACTCTATCCCCGACGGAGCCGTCTCGTAATTATATACCCCCTAATAATATCTTTTCGAGAACGTACCAGAATATTCGTCCTCTAATTGGACATTGTCCAATGTCTTTGCCTGCGTCAGATAAGAAGGAACACGCTTCACACTGATGTTTACATTTTGCGTTACAATGTACCGAGAGTAGCAGCGTACCCAGGAGCCGACACTGGGTAAGACAATTAATCCCTAATAGACGTTCTTAGTTTTAATGGAATATTGGTTACCTGCAGACCTAAAACCATTATATATAATATATAAGAACTGATTAATATTGAAGAGACCGAAAAGCTGAAAAATGAACTAGTAAGAGATAGGGGAACATAGAACAACAGTAAACAGTAGTGAAGTAAGTAGTAAGTAGTGGACATTTAAGAACTTACAGAAAAAGTGTTTGAATGTAAAAAATGTAAAAAGTGGCTAGCTAATAGCGAATGATGACCAACGATTTCCAGTATGATGGAAGGAAATGGAACAGCGAAAGGAAATACACAGAATTACAATGAAATTCACCACTTTCTGTTTCATCGCGTTCTGTATTTGAACCCAATGCAAATATTTTATAAACTTTTTTCCTCATTCATTTCACTTGTAAATAGCGAATATATCAACCGACGACTGGATATAATAATTAGGGCCAAAAAACCTAAGGTAAAGCACACCGTTATCGGGAATTTCATAAATTACTGGAGTCTATATTCATAATAGGGACTTATTGGAAGTTTCAAAATACTGACACCAGTAATAACAACAACCGTATATTAATAGTGCGGTGTCGTTTACGTGGCCGAAAAAAACGAGTTATTGGAAATGCTTTTTGGTTTTGTGCTATTCATTCTCCTTATTTCTAACCTTACTTTTAAACGTCGAATTGTCGGTTGGCGGATTACCCGGTTGTTGTTATTTGTTTGAGTTTGAGGTGAAGACAAACAAAAATGAAAGAAGCAGGTCGTCGTCGTACGTAAACCTTTTTTTTTTGGAATTTATTGAGATTTACAATCTACTTTCAAAAGTATTAAGTAAATGTGTTATATGTAGAGACTAAGATAAAGTATTGAACATTGATAAATTCATAGTAATGATTAGCCACTTAGGTCGTTTGGCCAGGTCCTTTTCAGCCTTCGTGAATTGAATGGATCTTCTGTCAGTTGGTCGATCAGTTGGTTGGCATGTCCTTCCAGTTTCTGATGATATTTTCTCGAGTAATTTTCTATTTCTGTGGTGACATATGGGACTCTCAAATCCTCATGAATGGTGTGGTTGGAGATATACCAAGGGGCATTAACCAGTGAACGTAGTATTTTAGATTGAAGTCTTTGGATGATTTGGATATTTGATGGTTTAGCGCAACCCCAGAATTGGATGCCGTACGTCCATATTGGCTTGATGATTGCCTTGTAAATAAGTAATTTATTTTGGAGGTTCAATTTGGACTTCCTGCCTATAAGCCAATACATTTTTCGGATTTTTAGATTTATTTCATTTTTCTTTGCATTGATATGTTGTCTCCAGTTGAGGCGCTGATCTAAATGTATGCCGAGGTAATTTGCTTTGGTGTCAACTGGTATCTCCTTTTCGAATATTTTGACAGGGGGACATATATTTCTTCTTGTTGTAAATGTTACTTGTACTGATTTAGCCTCATTGATGCTGAGTCGCCATTTTCGATGCCACTGTCCAAGGTCATCCAAGTGTTCTTGTAGATGTTTAGAAGCTGTTTCGGCGTTTTCATGAGATGCAAGCAAGGCTACATCGTCTGCAAAAGATGCTATGGTGGTATTTTCACTCTCCGGTATGTCTGAAGTATAGATGATATATAAAAGTGGTCCCAAGATACTTCCCTGTGGGACTCCGGATTTGACTTTGGAAGGAGTGGATATTGCTTCCCCATATTTCACGGCAAAACAACGGTCTGCTAGATAAGACTTCAGAATCATGTAATATAGTTGTGGGAGGAGTTGTTTGAGTTTGTATAGCAGTCCGTTGTGCCATACCTTGTCGAATGCTTGGGATGAGTCCAGAAATACTGCTGAGCAGAATTTTTTTTCTTCGAGGCTTGTTGAGATTGTGTTCACGATGCGGTGGATTTGATGTGTTGTCGAGTGGTTTTCTCGGAAACCTAGTTGGTGGTCTGGTACTAGTTGGTGCATATCCATGTCATCTTTCAGCCTTTTAAGGAGCAGCTTCTCAAAGAGCTTACCCAGGATTGGTAGCAGGCTTATAGGTCTGTATGATTCCACATTGTGTTCTGGTTTACCAGGTTTGGGTATCATTATAACCTCAGCATACTTCCATATCATGGGGAAGTAGGATATGCTCATCATTCTATTGAACAGTGTTGTGAGCAGTACGACAATTTTTCTGGGTAGTTTTTTCAGAGTTTCTGCCGTTATGAGGTCGTAGCCAGGAGCCTTCTTGTTTTTCAGTCTTCTAATCTCATTGGCTACTTCTATTGGTGTAAAAGTTCTAATTAGTAAGGACATCTGACATGAAACATCCAGAAAAGCTCCAACTTCTGCATCGCTGGTACCAGGATAGGGGTCATTTGGTGTGAAGACGTGTGCAAGATGTATGGCAAATGTATTGCATTTTTCCTCATCTGAGACAGCCCACTCTCTATTGGCCATTTTAATTGGAGATTTCCTCAAAGTGGGTCTTTTGAATTTCTTGGTAGCTTTCCAGATACTGTGCTCATTTTTGTCATTCATTTTCTCTATATAGTGTTGGAATTGGCAATTTTTATATTGCTGCAGGGTTTCACGTAGTTTTCTGGTGAGTTGATTGAGTATTGTCTTGTCTAGTGGATTCCGTGATCTTTGCCATTTCCCTCTTGCTCTTCGTTTTTCTACCAGCAGTTCCCGAATTTGAAGGGGTAATTTTGTTTGAATTTCTTCTGTCCTTGACTGTGTTGGGGTACTTTCCCATGCTGCTTTTTGAATCATTTTTGTTATGTTGTTTGCAGCTGTTTCTATGTCATCTGGCGTTTCTAGGATTATATTCATAACTGCATCTTCCTTGAGTATTTGCTGGAACTTAACCCAATTGGTTTTCTCCGTCGTGAGTGAAGATTTAATTTCATACGATTGAAGTATTGTGTGAAGGGTCATTAAAACTGGTGGGTGGTCAGATGAAAGGTCTGGCGGATAAGATTCCGCATGTATGTGGCTATTGTTAATTCCATTTGTGACGAAAAAGTCCAAGACATCAGGAGTCTTGTTTCTGTCTGTTGGCCAGTAGGTCGGTGAACCTGGTGAAACTACGTCAAAATTGTTGCTTGTTATCACTTCCATTAGATTACGACCTTTGGGAGTTATTAGTCTTGATGCCCAATGGGTGTGCTTCGCATTCCAGTCACCTCCTATTATAAACCGTTGTTGAAAATTTTGAAAAAAATGACTCATATTGGTTTGGAGAAATATTGTGCCGAGGTGGTGAGTATATTGCTGATACATCGAAACTCCATAATTCTGTGTACATTCTGATGTTCGTTGCTTGTATTTCGTGACTAACGTATTTTGGTAGTGGATCATGTTTCAAGCTTCTTCGGATTAGAATAGCTGCGCCACCGTGAGCAGTACCGTCTGGGTGTTCAGTGGAGTAAGTGAGGTATTGTGGGATCTGAAACACTGTTTTGTCGGTGAAATGGGTTTCTGATATAAGCATCACATCTATTCTATTGAGACTCATGAATATTTCCAATTCATGTTGCGTTCCATGTAGCTATACGTATAAACTTAGCCATTTTTAACAATTGTTGTAAGTAGATTCAGTATGATCTGGTTCTGGTTAATAAGTTGTGCCATCATGGATTTGAGATCTGATAGGAAAGTAGACATCATCGTTTCTAAACAATTTGGATTTTGACTTTGAGTAGGTAGTTCTTGTTGTGGCTGTTGGTTTCTCGTTGCTTCTGCGTAGGACATCTCTGGTGTTCTGGTTGTAACTTGGGTTTGGGGTATGTAGATACCGTTGGGAGGTTCGGATGCATTCTGTTGTCTATCACTCCTTCGAATAGTTTGATTCTTGGTTCGTATGAGTTGTTTGTAGACTTGACAACCTTTGTAGTTTGCTGGGTGACTACCTTCACATAAGGCACAAGTGGCTGGTGTTGTTTTTGGTTTTGAACATGTTTTCGAATCATGCTGTTTGCCGCATTTAACGCACATAAATAGACTATTGCAATAGGTTTTTGAGTGGCCGTATTCCTGACATCTAGTGCATTGTATGATTTCTCGTTTTTTTCTTGGTGGCTCTATTGTAATTTTTCTATTTGAGAGGAATTTTATCTTATAAATATCTTTGTTGTTTTCTCTGGGTTCCAAGTCTACATAAAATAGAGAGTGTGGTTTTTTTGTCGTACGATCTCTTATGTTGATTATGTTCCTCACTTGATGGCCTGATTTTTCAATTTCCGTTTTTATCTCATCAATAGGAACGCTGTAGTGAAGATGTCTGATGACCACTCGATATGCTCTCTCTTGTTTTAATTGGTAGGTGTGGAATATTATATTTTCATCCCGAAGGAATCTTACCAAACTTCTGAATGCGTCAGGATTTGTTAAGTTTATCTTGACGTTGTTATCCGCTAATGTTTTCGTATAGAACTGTTCGTCAGCTATCACTGATGTTAATTTTCTATTCATTTCGGAGTAGTTTGTTACACCGTGTATGAAAATTGGTGGAGGTCTTGGAATTCTTTGTATTGTTTGCGATGTATTATTTTCATTTGATTCTTCAGACAGGAATGAAAATCTGTTTCGTGTGCTTATTGTTGAATTCCCAATAATTTCAGGAGAAAGAAATGAAAATTATTGGATATTCACAGAAAACCTTCAGTACAAAATATAAATCTAATGAATTGGCAGAAATGATATTCCTTCTAAGAAAACGTAGAGGTTTCAAATAACACGAAAAGTGTGACGTAATACTTTGGTAAAACTGTTTCGTTTTCAAGTAGTAAGATTTCTGCTCTCATATGAATTACTCGTTTGAGATACGCGCGCGTCTTCCATAATACCAAAAGAATAAACAAGTAATAAACACGATAATAGTAAAACGTATTTTGTGTGTTTTATCAATAAATCTGAAAGCTCAAATCCCAATAGGTTATGGGCCCAGATTACGTGTAAATTCAAAATACGTTAGTGAACTTTCAAAAGTAGTGATTCGCGCGTTATTAATTAACCGGTGATTGGTGAAATGGACGACGAAGCTGTCGCACCGACACTTCCACGCAGTTAGCCATCATGAAGAAACTACTAACTCTGAAACTACAGAGTGAAACAAAATTGACCCAACACTTCATCGTATAAGAAGATCTATTCAGCAGCTGCATTGAATTACAGTATCTACTGAAGATTTCAGTAGCGAAGAAGGAATCGTTCATCACAGCCACAAAGAAAGGGATAGTTCATGTTTCATGTCAACAGTGGGAGATATCAAGGAGTTCTTGAGGATGTACTCTCCTGCCGGGAAGTCCCGTACAACTTGCTGTCTGTTCGAAGGATGCAACAAGCTGGAATGACGATTATTTTTGATAAGGAAGGCGTAAAAAGTTAATAAGGGTGGTAAGACTGTAATGACAGGTAAGCCTTTAAATAACTTGATGTGCATTGGTTTTCAAATTATCAAACGAATGGTAAATATACGTAGAATTAACAATGCATTAAGTGCTTTAACAAAAGATTATAATCTTTGGCATAAACGTCTAGGTCACATCGGAAAATCTGAATTTAAATAATTAAAAATTCATAAAACGATTGAAGATCTACGCCAAATAGATCAAATTACACCAACAGAGGAATTATGTGAAGCATGAATAAATGGTAAATAAGTTCGATTGCCATTCGCACGTTTCAAACATAAAAATTATATAAAAAGACCTTTGTTTATTGTACATTCCGATGTTTGTGGTGGCCCAAATCACTCCTACAACTATTGACAATAAAAGTATTTTTTGATATCTGTTGACGACTACATTCATTATACAGTAACATATTTAATTACTTACAAATCAGATGTTTTTACTGCGTTTTAAGATTACGTGTTGAAATCTGAAACCCGTTTTAGATTTCAACAAAAATTTCCTTTTTTTGACTGTCTGCCATGAAACATTATTTTCTGATGATGGGTCATGATTTTTAGTAGTTGTCCAAAGGACAACCAATATTTATTGTCGCAGAATTTGTTTTATTTTGATGAATCGGAAAACGATAATAATATGTGTTTATTTTTACGTACGTTTGAAGCAGATTACTGTTCGCAGAGATAAGGTGTCTCGTATTCTAATACACGTGTTCTCTGTAGCACAGCTGTCGCACCACTTCACAAATTCACAACTACTCTACTCGTTAAAAAAATCCGGGAATTGAAAACGAAAAACCAAAGACGTAAACAAACCATAGAGAATGCAAAATGCAAAACGGTTAGTTACAAAAACGACAGATCAGCTGACAAATGTCAAAAGTGTCAAAATACGGGAAAATTCTAGTAAATAGTGCACTCCTTATTTGTTCAGTAATAAAGTATAGCACTATCACAATTACTGGTAGCAGTATTTAGTGGGCTACTGCGCATGCGTATATGTCAAAATAGTGCTATCAGTATTACAGCTACACTTTATTACACTTCCAATAACTCCCTAATATTATACAATATGCTACGGTATTAAGTAGTAGGAGAGATCCATTATAGTATTTTATAGTAGGATGAAACCCATTGGAAAAGGTTATAATATAACCTTTATATAATATATAATATATATAATATATATAATATAAGGAAAATATACCAAAAATGAAAAGAAAAATAAATTACGGACGATCTAAGGTCGGGAAGGGGGTGTGATGATATATAGGACGTACAAAGTTCAGGTCAATTTGGATTTATAACGTTGCAACTTAAGCACTTAAGGTTTAAAACAATTGTTGCAACATTTCGTGTAAAAGTGTAACGATGAGTATTAATAACAAAATATGGTAGAATGCAGAATAAGCAATTGTGTGGTACGTTCGGATCGTCATAGTTTCTTCGGGGTTAATGAATAGTTAAGACGGAGTATTGTTCTACTGTCAACGAATACGTGTGAAAAGGAAATAAACTATGTTTTTTCGAAGGAATTAGCAAGAGTTAAATTTCTTCCTTTAACCTCATCAACAACGAGTTATCACGAGATATCACATGGCGATCCTGCCTATCGATATCAAGTAAAAGCTATCACATGGAGTAAGATGGGTTCGACTTCATCGAGAGAAGAGGTGATTATTACGGAAGCTGGAAATAGCGGAGGTCAAACCAACAATGCCGGACTAAGTAAACCAGTTGGGATATCTGCAAAAGAAGCTTTGGAGATTACCGTCATCGTGCTAGCAGTGGGCGTCATCATCCTGTTTTGTTACACTAGATGTAAGAAGAGGCTGGAGAAGAAGATACGCAGAGAAATTGCGGCGAGCCAGGAAATTGCCTAAGTGAGTGTAAAAGTGAAAAAAAATGGTGATTAAAGTGAAGTGGACGTAAAACGGTTATGCAAGATATCAGCGAATTTAAATACCTGTTAGAAGAGTTAAGAGTTTTCCATAGGAACTTGAAGAAAGATCCTGAACCGAGAAGGACAAATTTGAATAGTACACAACGTAAGTCAAATAAATTGAAAAAATTAGAAGTGAATTTTAAGAATTTGAAAGAACATGTTAATACTTTGCATTTAGACAGTAAGGTAAAACAAGAGATTCAAACTATTGCAGATTCAATTCAAAAATATATAGTAGCTATTAAAGAAAATTTAGAGAACAGAATTCAAAATTGCAAAGAACAAACAGTTGAAGAAGATACAGATTCAGAAAGTTCAGTAAATTCTTATGAATTAAAAATGGCAGAAAAATTCGATTTGAAGACTGCAACAGCTTTGATACCTATTATGGATGGTAGCGAAAATGTAACGAAAAGTCTTATAGATGCAATTGAATTATATGATTCATTGTTAGATGATAATGGTAAAACATTTTTAAATAAATTAATTTTGAAAACTCGACTAACGGAGAGTGCAAAAATAAGGCTTAAAAGATCCTATGAATCCAACAAAGATTTAATTGAGATGATTTAAAAACACATTTCTTAACTAAAAAATCAGCCGCGACATTGTCAAAACAGTTATTTAATGCTAAACAAAATGGAAAATCTATAGAGAATTTTGGTAAATCAATCGAAGAATTGTTAGTAAATTTAACGATTACTCAAGCTAATGGAGATAACAGTTCGATGGAAATTTTGCGAAATGTTAATGAAAAAATTGCGATAAATGCATTTGCAAATGGGTTACAGAATAATGATTTAAAAACCATAGTCAAAGCGAGGAACTATACAAAATTGAGTGATGCGATTCAAGGTGCAAAAGATGAAGAGCAACCAACAGTTCATTCATTTCATATAAGAGGACGCAATTCATTTAGGGTACTTCGCAAAATCCTAGATTTGGTCATAATAATTATGGCTACAATACTCACCATAGAGGTACTGGGCATGGTAATAGAGGTAGACAAAGTACATATAATAACCATAACAATACAAGAGGAAATCATAGAGGTCGGTATCATAGAGGTAGCTATAGAGGTCATTTTAATAATCAGAATCAGTTTACTAATCAGCGATTCAAAGATCATAATGAACGAATTCACTTCATAGGAAACGAGACAAGTGAATTAAACAATGTAAGTAGTCAGTCTAATTCTAGTAATTCTGGGACAGTGACTAACGATCCGTTTTTTCGAGTCCAATAGAAAGTTTATTTATTCAGCAAATGGATTAAATTTTGTTAGAATTAGGTATAAAGTAGTATGAGTATTAATAACAAAATATGGTAGAATGCAGAATAAGCAATTGTGTGGTACGTTCGGATCGTCATAGTTTCTTCGGGGTTAATGAATAGTTAAGACGGAGTATTGGTCTACTGTCAACGAATACGTGTGAAAAGGAAATAAACTATGTTTTTTCGAAGGAATTAGCAAGAGTTAAATTTCTTCCTTTAACCCCATCAACAACGAGTTATCACGAGATATCACAGGGGAGAGGGTGGGTTTTTAAGGGTAAAAAACGGTTTACCTTGATTTCCGGCAAAACTGCAAGTCCTATGAAAAAAAGTTACATGACAAAGTTGTAGGTGATAAAAAGATCTACAACTTTTGTATCGACACTTTTTTCACATAACCTCAAAATTTATGTGAAAAATTCAAATAACCAAGTTTTTGATTTTTAATTTTTATCTTTATCCTACTATTTTTTTGGTCTTGAAAATTATCGACCCTGGTCTATTAGCTAATATTCCAATTTAATAAGAATGTGCTGAGATAGATTCTACTTTCGAAACTCTATTTATCTTCACTGGAAAGACCACCCAATCCATCTAAATCTTACTTTATGATGAGCTATTGTCGTGCCTGTAATACACATTTTAAAAAGGTCGCCAAGAGAGTGCTTTTTTCAGAGCGCATATAAAAGCATGACGAAATTCCAAGACGATCCTCAATAACAATGCCTGGCGCTGAAGCCAACGTATAGTGTCAAATCAAGTTATCGCCTACCTATGATGCTGAATGAGGCCATAGGTATAGATGATAATTAAATATACCTGACAAACACAAAGATGTTGAGCTCTGTTTTGACAGATCCTGTAAAGGTGTCCATTTATTATAAAATTCAATTTTGCTAGATTGGAACTGGTGTCTCATCTAACCGAAAAATCGTTCCAACTATGAAGAAAAACTGCAACAGGGACAGTTCATATTGCAATGTGTTAACAGCGGATTTTTGTCTACCAAGTACGAAGTAATAAGATACAAAAAAGATATTGTTAAGGGTAACTGTCATAAGCCCTATTTGATTATAGTTTCTTAAATACCCAACATTGAGAAGAGGCAAGCTATTGAGAGTCCAGAAATTATTTCAATTTATCATCGTGATACTGGATGTGTCGACAAGGTAGACCAGGTTTGGATTTTGGGATCATGTTTTTTTTTGTTTGGGAAATGGTATGAAATTTGGAGTAGCGTTCGTGTGTCGGTTAGGAAGACTCCTGTAATTGTCGATTAGATGTACTATAGATTATACAGGCTACAGCACTACAATGTGGAGGTGGAAAGGGACCAGAAGACATGCCATCGACACGTTGTTGTCCCATAACGCTCGAATTTACTACTCAGAGTGCTATCAAATATTTTCAAATTAAAAGTGTCGTTATTAAATGTTTTCGCAACACTTGCAAAAAAATATCACCTACAAAAAGAGCACCTCCATGAAAAAAGATAAAATTTTACGAAGCAGTACCATTACATCTTCCTATAAAAGTACAGACCCAAAGGAGGTGTTCAAAATGTATAGAGGAGAAACGTCGAAAACGAACGCAAACAAGAATGTACTATTGCTTTGTGCAAGGAACACCTTATGGTGTACTACGTTAAATAATTGTTATTAGTTAGTTTACTGTACTCTTGAACATTTTATACAAGATTAAATATAGGTATATTTACTGAACTTTTAATAAAATATCACAGAACTATCTAATGGTACACAATCGTACCAATTAAAAAAACTCACTTATAGCATGGCACATATATGTACCACCCGCTACATCCTTCACCGTGAATAAAAAAATCCACACTTCGTAGACTTGCTAGACTTCCTGTGTTTTTTTTTTCGGGTTTCCAATATACGGGACTCTTAATATAAAGTCAATGTCTTGATAATGTCCCCAATTCAGGGACGAACGTCGACGAATTAAGAGTACAATATAGATACCTCCATTTGACTCCAAACCTGTGTTAAATATTTGAGGGGGGCTCTACGAGAAAATCCTTTCGGTTTCGTCTCATTCTCCGAGAATTAGCCTGCTGAAAAAAAAATTAGTGTGGAAATCAAACATTTCAAGTAAATTAACTGCATTCTTCACAACTTCCTATTCAAAGACGAATTGGCTGAGTATCCTAGAAAATAATAAAAAATCCCTTTCTTATCGAAGAAACAGTTTACCCCTAATTGTTTATATAAATTTTTGGTATCCCAGTGTTGATTTTGGTGTGTGGAAATTTATACGTCGAAAATATTTTTCTAGATCTAATAAAGTGACTGTAGTCAACACTGAAGTGCATTTTAGAGTTTGGATCGATAATTATCTTTACTCAAATTTCATTATTTCCGATTTTTTTTGTAGAAATTTCAAATTTGGGTGAGTGCTGATAATTCATAATTTTGTTCGTTGCACTTTCTATTAAATTATCTATAACGTGACAGATTTACTCCGTTTTAATCATATTACTATATCAGAAACACAACCAAATTTGCTTTTCATTTGCACAAGGGTTTAAAATTTTCCCTTTTTTATGATGTGGAACTTTGAATCAAATTTAAAGTGAAATATGATAAATTAAATTGAAAATTTTTCCAAAAATCTTATTTAAACTGGCATAGGTGCAAGGGCAATTCTGGTAATGCATATTGGTGTATCTTTACATATTGGTGGCCTTAACTTAAATTATAGAGCCATGAATATATCAATAATTCTGGATGAAACGTCGACATACGTAAACCCGTAAATAAAACAAGAAAATGACTTGTTCCTACATGAAAATCGTAACAGAATGATTATTCTTATTTATGCAAATTTAACTTAACAGTATTTGTCAACGTCTGGAAGACCAATTGGTCCAACCCAGCAAAATAACCACCCTGCAACGGTTTTCGTAAGGTGTATGAAAAAACCTACCGAATGAAAAAACGGCCGTAAAGCATTGTTGCCATGCTTTAGACAAAACGCCTCAAAATGGCGGCGAAAGTTCGGTATTTTATGTCATACTGTCTTTTTACACGACTGCTAAAAGGGAGTGAACGTATTCATGTTTTCAATGGTGCGATATGCATATTTCTTTCACCATAGTTTCCTAAATAGCTCTACCGATTTTAGTGTGGCTTGACTCATTGCTTGCTTGTCTATTTTAAGTTTGCAACAAGTTGTATACTCCTACTAGAACATACCCGATTATTTCTTAGAATTATTTTATTTAGAATATTATTACCATTTCTTCTTGCAAAATTTCATTAAGAATAATACACACTGCAGTTAATTAACTTTTATCTCTAACACAAAAGTTCCCAACTTCGTTACTTTCGTTGCGTCGTGTTTCCGCACATGCCTATGTTGGCAGCGCTAACGTTACATTACCGGTGCAGTCAGCTGTTTCGCTGTTTGGTTGTTTGGTTCAATTATTGTTGTATGCAAAATTGTGAAGTGTTAATTTTTCTACCGAACATGTCTTCGACTGATTACCTGAGACTTAGCGAGCATAAGATATTCAAAGAGTTACGTGAATCGTTGCCGAAGAACATCACGAAAACTCTGAATCTTCTCTGTGTGCACGACGATGTTTTGTTTACATGGGACTTCCAGAGCAGCCACGTCCTGTGCCTTAACGTGAAGATGATGAGGAGCAGACGAGGGGACGAAATTATCCATCAGGTAAGCAATGCAGCGGACTACTTATATAGAAAAATTCAATGTTTTCCGTAGTGATCATTGGTGTGGAGACATAACCTCACTTTCAGAACGTATGCTTTATTAGCGCACTATTACAAGTTTGCTTCGTTTGTTTTCATTTGTTTAACTAGTTCAATAGTTGTAGGTTCCACTTTCTCTTCATGACGACAGATACCCATTTGTATTGTAGCATTAATCGTTGTACTGGCAGATGAGCATTCAGCGTTACAACTACGTACGTTTCATGCCTAAGAATACATTTGAAAACACCAAAGCTATTCAACAAGGCCTAGACTTCTCAAAACAAGTATAAAGTGTGACAGCAGTTTGGTCATTAGGAAAACAAAATGTATGTAATACTTCAAACGCATCATTTTAAATATTGCCATGTTGTGTTCAATTCGATTTTTTAAGACAAAACGAAGTGTTCGGTTCAGGTTTTGCCTGCTCTAAATATTCCTAAAAGCTACAATATTTCAGAGCAATGTTTAGGGGTGCTTAATAAGTTTTAAGCTTTAATAAGTTTTCGAGGAAGCTAGCAAATGTCGAATGGTAGAGAGCCTATACTTATATTTATTTGTGTACTTAGTAGGACAGTAGAGCTTGTCATTCAGGATTCTAGGTGAAAAGACAATTAACGTATAGGCTGTTCTGAAAAATCATTTACTACAATTAAATGATATTTTAATATGACATGCAAGGTGGTTAATAAGTTAGAAAATGACTTACATCAAATTGTAGCGTACCTATCTTCGGTAAAACTTATTCAGACATTAGATAAATATCTTTACGAACAGTACATTATGTCATTGTATACACTTTATTTGGTAAGTATAAAATATTAATTTGACAATTTAATATTATATAGTAAGTACTTAATATAAATATGTAAAAATAGTAAGTAGTGTAAAATAATCCATTTGAATTTATTAATTTAATTTTGGGATATAGGGAGTTTCACCCACTTCGACGGGTGATAAGTGATACCTAGTGCGATAGTGGTTTTGTGGATGCAATTGCTATCTAAGTCATCATTAGTAAACATCTTCACTGTCTTCAGAGTTAAACATTTCAGATTTGACGGAACAGGTCAACACAAATTTACTAGGTACCTATGTTGTGAGAAAACGCCTGGTGAAAATTGGCTCTTTTCAATAATCATATTTAAAAGAAAATTAGTGGATTGTGGATTAGTGGTGGAAAGTGGGTTTTACACATCTATTTGAGGTAGATTTCTATGGTCTCATTTCAAAAAAATGACTGCATTATATATTCCTAATTAGAAATAAACGATATATTTTCAAAAAATTTGTAGAATATACCTAATAGATATCATTTAAATGTTTTAATCTTTTGGCCCCGTGTCAGTTGCAACCACATTTTTAATATTAGTCAATACCAATGGCTGTGTTTGTGTATGTACCAATGGAGTGTTTTATTATTATGTGTAATAATAAAATATAAATATATAAATAATAAATAAAATAAGTAAAATAATAAAATGATATAAAAATATATAAAATAAAATGTAATATATACAGGGTCATTCACAGTCGATGATAGGTTAGACATTTGTGGAGAACACAACAGGATTATTTTGGATATTTGGTTTCTTTGGTAATTTGTTTTGTTCTCGATATATATTTTTAGTTGTGCGTCTTTGCCCCTTATATTGAAAACCAGTAACAACTTTGAAACTTTAAATAATGCAACCTGTATATTATTTTCGCTTCACTGTTACTTTCCGATTAGTTTTGTATTAATATACCTACATCCCCTACATACCTTCATACATGACAGCGGTTTTTGAAAAATTAATAGATTTCTTTTTTTTGTGCAAAACATAGCTTCAATTAAACGGTTATTACTGCTATTTTTGGATTCGTTGAATGCTGAAGTTCTGGATGTAATTTACTGATGATGTCATGTGTATCAGTTATGTAAGGGAATTCGTTCTGAATTATACAGGATCCTTCAAAATGTGTGATTTTACCAATATACACAAAAATGGTGAAAAATCGATGTTTTCACCAATAACATCCTGTAGGTAATTAAATTTTCTGAAAGACAATTAAAGTTCCATTCCAATGATGTAGGTATCATATTTCTATATCTAAGTAGTCAAGAATAAAACCAAGTGTAGGATTTGTTGTGGTGTTGGCTCTCGGGGACCAGGATGAATGTTGTGATGGTTTTTCTATTGACCTCCCCAGGATTAAATGAAACACATTTTGTGTATTAACTGTCGACGTTTCGTCTATTTATTGTAGACATATTTATGACTCTAAGTGGAATATTTTTTTCCAGACGTTTTATTTGAGTTACCAATTTTGTTATAACCATTGCATATCGCTCTCAGTGGGAACCGTTTGGTTTATTGTTCTTTTTCCGAGCGTAGTGAGTAGCTTCTTTATTAGTTTCGATGTTTTACTAATAGAATAGCTCTCTTTTATTTGCAGGTTGAGAGGTAACTCTCAACCTTGAGTTGAAATTTACTATACTACAGGGTGTTTCTCTATTATTGTGCATAAAAAGAGGTGTTTCCTTGTCAAAACATAAAAGGAGTTTTTTGTATGCACAGATTTCAAAAAACGACTTCTATCGGAGTTAAACTCCCTTAAAGAGAGGTTTTCTTGATTTTATTACATTTTGAAGAAATCTACGTACATTATTAAAAGTGGTTTTCATAGACACATATACACTAATCTTTTTAATTTTCTACTATCCACCAGGTGTTTTAAAAATTGCAACCCCCACTAACTATTCATGCAGAAAGCAATATCTCATGCGTAATTTACATTTTTGATGTAATTACATTTTTTTTTTAATAAATAAAATTATAATTAACCAATACGAAATAAGCACTAATACTAGTAGACCAGGGAAGTAAGATTTTTTTGTGACACACCCAACCAGGTAACCAAGCAGTTATTCATGTAAAATGAGTTTACGGGAGTAAAACCTATACGTTATCGACCAAAAGTTTTGTGCTATTGTTGAATTATTAACAATTAAAAGTGGAAAAACCAGATTTTTTTGGATTTTTAGATAATTCGAAATATTAGTCGTGAATTGCCTTTGAAAACCTCAAACTGTATTTAATTTTCATCATTTTATTACTTTATTATTATTTATTACTTAATATTTGCAAGAAAAACTATTTAATAACCTCCCTGTTTAAAGGGGCATAACTCCAATACAAGATATATTTGGAAAGTAGTTCGTTTGGAGAACCCACTTTGGTTTTTCGCAATATTAAAGAGAACCCCTTTCTATTATTCATTGTCATAAGGAACACGCTTCTATTTAATTGTTGCATTAGCTTGTCATTTCCACAAATAAAAGTAAAACATACAATTCCGTAAAATTACGTAAACCTGTAGTTCTTAGTATTTTTTTTTCAACCAACGATGCTTGAAACTCTACGAAATAAATTATATAATTGAATCAGTTACATCAGTTACATTAATGGTAGTTCAATTACCCACTCAAAATTGAGACACTTTAAAATTTTTGATTAAATTTCGTTAAATAACCTCAACCGCAAAATTAACCGGACACCAAATTTTTCAGAAAAAATTCAGTAACAAACATGGAAAATGAATGAAGAAAACTGCAGAAAAAGCCTCAATTTCGAGTATTTCCTCTGCGAGCGGGAATGACAGCTCTCATTCGTCGTGGCATACTCCCTATCAAAGCAGCAATCCTGTTTTGGGGTATCGTCTCCCAATCATGCAATAACGCTTGGTGCAGCTGTTCTACCGCACGAAACTCGCCATAATTCTCTTTAATCCTTCTGGCTAGGTTGTCATATAGGTGCTCGATGGGGTTTAAGTCAGGGCTCATGGGTGGCCACCTTAGCACCTGAACTCCAACATCATAAAGATACTGACGCGTTACTTGGGCTATATGTGGTCGCACATTGCCATGCAGTAGAATCAAATCTGCTCCTCCAAATGACGCAGAAGGTACCACGTGCTCTTCTTAACACTTGTTAAGTCACTTGTGTGACTTAACCTGTCAGCGTTGATGCTACCTCTGCGCGATGTTACAAGGACCGTAGAAGCTTCCAAAGAAATGCCCGCCCATACCATGAGACCACCACCACCAAAAGGTACCCGAGGCGAAAAGCAGTACTGGTCATATCGTTCTCCCTGCCTTCTAAACACTCTCTGACGATGATCAGGTGAATAGCGTGTGAAACGCGACGCATCCATAAAGGGAACACAGTCCCATTCGTCCATACCCCAGTCAAAATAAATTCTCGCAAATTCCAACCGTTGTCTGCGATGCCCTGCGTTCAACTTAGTAGCAGATGAATGGGATGTTAAATGGTGTTCCTTCAACCTACTTAGTAATATATCGGTTCACGATACCATGAACATATACTACTGAAAGTCTTTGCGGGAAGTGTCCGTACTTGCAAAACTTGAAGTCGAAGACATCGATCTTCCACTTCGTTTGTTGCTCGTCGTCTTCCCTGTTCAGGTCTTCATGAATAAATGCCAATTTCCCTGAACCTTTGAATCACATCAGATACCGTGATTTCTAGTTATGCCTAGCAAATTACCGATATATCGGATATTGCGTCCGTCATTGTGTAGAAGAACAGCTTGAGCGGCTTCTTCGGGACTCATTGCACGATAGAACGTCTTTGCAACAATTATTGATTTTGACAACGATAGCAACCCACGAGAAACAGCTACCAAAGCACTTGATGGATATGAAAAACATTACCTACCGATCGATAGTCACCTAAAAAGTCGATACAAAAACTAATACTAGTGATAAGGAAAGACCAAAATACGACGGTGGTCCAAGAAGTACCCAGCCTGATCGACAGACGACGATGGCAGTTTGAAAAATATCTGTATTAGAAACTACTCAATCTATAAAGCATATGTTTTAAGTTTGGAGACGCCACGTTGTTTAGTATTTGTTTGGCAGCCATCAATAGTGAGCGTATTCAGTGAATTTGTGAAAATAGAGATAATGGGTCATTGTTATGTGATACAATACTTTTATTTGAAAGGCCTCAGCCCAACCAATATAAAAGCTGAACTAGATTCACTCTGGGTGAGTCTGCTCCTTCGTTTACAGTACAAGCTCCCAAGACGAGCATCGCAGTGGTTGACCAAATAAGGTGATAACTTCAGAATTGGTGAAGAAAATCCACAAAACGGTACTGGATGATTGTCGACTTAAAGTGCGCGAGCTAGCAGACATATTAGGCATTTCAAAAAGTGCGGTACATCGCATATTAGGGGTACAATGTTATTTAGCATGCGAAATCGTTAGCATGCTAAAATTAGAATTATGAGTGACCCAAGGCAAGTACTATCGTAATCTTGCTAACTAAGTGCGGTGGCCCCATTCGCGGTATGATTCTGAAACAGTTTGTTGACGCTAACGTCAACATTATTTTAGGTTAAAAAATTGTAATTTATGGTGAACTAATTTTGGGAACTTTTCAACACGTTTTGTTTTACAAACAGATAAAAATCCTGAAACGTGTCGCGGGACACGCGTTAGGAACTTTAGTTCCTTTTAATTAATAACCTTTTTTTTTAATTATTTCTTAATAAAATTTTGTAATGTTTAACGTGAAACAGCAACAGTAAGACGGGCATTGCATATAATACACAGCATTGGTTCTATAAGTAAGGCAATGGAATATCGTTCCACGGCTCGGTGCGTCAAGCGCGTGGTCTCTCTCTGTCTCTGTCTCTCTCTCTCTCTCTCTCTCTCTCTCTCTCTCTCTCTCTCTCTCTCTCTCTCTTTCTCTCTCTCTCTCTCTATCTGTCTCTGTCTCTCTCTCTCTCCCCCACTCCCCCCCCTCTCTCTCTCCCCCACTCCCGCCTCTCTCTCCCCCTCACTCTCCCTCACCCCCCCTCTCTCGCCCATTCTCTCCCTCACCCCCCCACTCTCTCCCTCATTACTCCACTCTCTACCACCCACCCACCCCCTCTCTCACCCATTCACTCCCACTCTCTCCCTCACCCCCCCCCACCTCTCCCTCACGCCTCCACTATCTCACACCCACTCCCCCCCGAGCCACAACGAACGCTGCCGAGCCGCTACGAACACTGCCGAGGTAACGCTTTCCGGTAACGCATTCCATTTAATGGTCAGATTTTTTGCGGCGCGACCACCCTCGCTCCCCAATCCCTGGCAAAAGGAACTAAAGTTATAATAATCACTGACGCAGCTTAGGTAACAAGGTTTTGGGATAATTAATTCAACTAAACGCACGTCTTATTTTACTACGAAGAATAACAACGCAGACCGAACGTCCACAAGTCAAGTTCAAATCACAATAATTAACCGAGTAAGCATAACAAAAGCGTTTTCGGAACGTGATAACAAGCGCTCCAGTTAAGGTCAGTTTCTGCAACGCTAGGTCATTGTAAGAAAACAAATAATATCTCATTTAACCAATGTAAAACGAGATGTATAAAAGTTCTGAAATTTGGGACAGTAAACCAGTATACTTGTATGCTCAAAACGACGTGTGTTGTTGGTCTTGATTTACATCACCCCAACCTACAAGCTCTCACGTTACGCCCTGAGAGTTCTACGAGATCTTCAAGATACTACAACCTTTAACGCCAAGATCTTCAAACCCGGAGAGCACGTTACGCCCTCTCTCCAACCTTCAAGAACTTCAACCCGGACCTGCACGTTACGCTCTCAGGTCCACACCGGAGAGCACGACACGCCCTCTCTCCAAACGACTAGAACTTCAACCCCGGATCTGCACGATACGCCCTCAGATCCAAACCCGGAGAAGTACGTCACGCCCTCTCTCCACACAACTAAAACTTCAACTTCAAGAGATCACGTCACGCCCTGATCTCCAACTACTACTACAGTCTCCAGCCTTACAACCTGGAGACAAGATTCATCTCCGCAGCCGCCCACGAGCTACGAGAGAGATCTATACAGTCCACTTACAACAAAGACCACTTCACACTTCGTTCACAGTTTTTTGTAAATAACTGAAATCTTGTTTCTTTTCTTTGGTTTATTTCTTTTATCATGCCGAAGAGTAGTGAAAAATTTAAGTTACGTGAAACTTTGGCGAATGACTGTTTATTTGAAATTCTGTCATATGAAACTGCAGAAGAAAGGATGAAGTCATCGAGCATTGTTTAGATAAGATTCTTGTCGTTTCCTCTTGTAGGTATATTATTTCAATTGGGATCGGTGGTAAAATCTGCATATTGGTACGAATCTATTTTACCAAACTTGGACGTGGACCCTTTTAAGACACTCTTAAGAGTGAACTTAAGAGTATACCCATAAAACCTCTTTGGAAATTAGAAATAAAACAACATGGCCGCCATTTAGCATAGTAACTGTATTTAGCACACAACTAGGTGTGCTAAATTGACGAACTTATTTCTATGAGAATATTTAGCATGCTATTGCTGAAAATATACAACTAGCACGCTATAGCATGCTAAATGAAAGATTGTGAGTACCCGTATTTAATGAAAATTTGGTCATGAGAAAGCTGTGTGTAAGATGGGTGCCGCTTTTGCTCACACTCCAGCAAAAACAGTGTCATGAGGATGTTTCAGTTGAGTGTTTAGCGAAGTTTCACAGGAACAAAGCAAAATTTTTGCACCGTTTCATAACCATGGGTCCACCACTTCACATCCGACACAAAAGAACAATCAAAACAATGGACTGAAAAGGGAGAATCGGTTCCAAAGACCGTTCCATCTGCAGATTAAGTTCATGGCGTCGGTTTTTTTGGGATGTGCTTGGGATAATATTCGTTGACTATCTTGAAAAAGGAAAAACTATTGTAACGCCAAATGTAAACACCAGCGTGAAGCTTGCTCCTTCTTATTGGACGAAAGCGGCCCACTTTAAAGAGGAGACCGCTTCGGAGAATTGACCATAAAAACCTTCTCGAACGTTCTGGAAACGTCCAATTAGAGAAACCATAATCGAGTAACTACCGGAAGTTTCTCGAAGACATCATTGACGCACGAAGCGTTGCGGTCGGACATACAGTAGCCGAGAAGCCGTCGTGTGTGAAAAATGCGATAAACCGACTAGCGAAAGTGTAGAAATAAATTAGTGCGTTAAGTGTGTAACATAAATTATTAATTAGTTAAGTAATAGACTAAATAAATTAAGTAGTGTTTAGAACTGTGTGTCAATAAATTAGAATAAACGTTACACTATTAACGGCGAGTATTATTCGAACTTATTGCAACGTTTGAGCGAAGAAATAGAGCGAAACGGCCGCATTTGGCTATAAGTAGAAAGTGTTAGCAACGCACCAGCTCACCTATCCGTTATTGCAATGGCCAAAATTGATGAATTCAAATTTGAATTGCTACCTCGTTCACCCTATTCGCCAGATTTAGGCCCCTCGGGTTATTTTCTGTTCCCAAACTTGAAAAAATGGCTCAGTGGTCAAATATTTTCCAATGATGACGAAGTGATGTCGCCAGTTAATGCATGGCTATTTTTAGGAGCAAGACAGTTCTTATTGTAAAAAGGGTATCGAAAAACTTATAGACCGTGGACCCATAACACCAAAAGTGTCGATAATCTATGTTCGTATGCCCTTTTAGGGACATACTCAGACAGCCCGGGAAATCGGGAAAAAGTAACTGTAATTCTAACTCCGAACGTCTGTGACCAGTCCTAGCACCTGTTATGACCTCCACTTCTTGTTGATGCTGGCATAAATCGAGATGCTCTCTCCGGAATCGTATGCAAATGTCGGAATATGGTTAATGGGTCTATCACCATATCGCCAAACGGTGATAGACACTGGTGATAGACGATGATCGAGGAAAGTATGCCCTTTGGTGGAACGACTCCTTTCGACCCATTAACCATATTCCGACATTTGCCTACGATTCCGGAGAGGGCATCTCGATTTATGCCAGCATCAACAAGAAGTGGAGGTCACAACAGGTGCTAGGACTGGTCACAGACTCTCGGAGTTACTTTTTCCCAGTTTCCCTGGCTGTCTGAATATGTCCCTAAAAGGGCATACGAACATAGATTATCGACACTTTTGGTGTTATGGGCCCACGGTCTATTACTGAACATCACTAGGAAAAGTGTATAGAGCTTAAAGGAGATTATGTTGAAAAATAAATATATTTTCCAAAATTTTTGTGTTTTCTTTGTTGGGTCGGGTATTTCTGGAACCACCCTCATACTTAATATTCGTTCTTTCAATAATCCACGTATGTGTGTCTATATGAATTTAAAATACAAACCGTTTTCGCAAATTTGAGGGATGAAAATTGAATGTCCTATTAATTTTGCGGTTGAGTATATTTATTTTTATAAAAAGGGGGTTTAGCTGAATAAAAAAATTATTAAACGGAATTAGTACACAAACACTTCCCCTCGCTGTATTTGCTTACAATGGAATTCCACTTAAACTTTCATAAAACTTCATAAACGCCGAGCCATAGATTAGATCAACATTCGTTCGAACGAAAAATAGAACGCTCTAAAACTCTACATAAAAGTGTACATAAACAGTCGATTGTTGTTCGCTCCTTGTTGTTGACAGTTTACCTACTTTCCCAACGTTTTCCACTTCATTTCGATGCAAACATTCAAATTTAAATTCGCCATTTATCTGAAATACAGAATGCGAATCTTCTCCGGACGACGACGACTTGCCGCTCGCAATTTGTTTGTTGATGTGTAAGCGGGAGGCAGAAAATACACATGAAATTTTTAAGGGAATAAGGAGTTTGATGGGGAAATTTGGAAATTGCCATGTTACGGCGGTGTCATTTGTTTTACTTTTCACGGCCAGAGGAGTGGAAGTAGCGTTAATTTTGGTTCCATTTTGTGCGTTCACTTTGTATGGTCGTTTTATCAAATCGGTCTAATGTGGGACATTAAAATGTGAAATCTGACACTTTTGATTGTATTCAAACCTATAAATTGTTGTTCATTTATTGCGCAAAAAAGTTCATGATGCAGCCATTCCGAAAACAATGGTTATTTTGCCTTAAGCTGTAATAGCAACAGCAAGATATTCGGATAAATGAAAGTATTATGATAATTTTTCATTCATAATTCGTTGCTGCCGGTATGAGGTCTGGTCAAAAACGACCTATCATCTGTCATCTGTAAACTTACCCTTCCAGCATGGCGAAAATAAAATTTCTCATTTTACTTCTGTACGAGTATTTGTTGCTAATGCATTGCTGCCTTTTTACGCCACAAGAAATGTATAACTCTAGTCGCTTTTGAAAATCAGTGAGACATTCTGACTTCAAACCTTAAATTATCATAGCAATATTTTCGGGGAAACTGAGGTATCAGAATAATTTTTCTGGCATATTTTATTGCTGATTGTTTGCTGGCAAACGATATGTGCCCTGGTCTAGAAACTACCATCATCTATTCTATACTATCCCCTACAATTTGTAAACTTACCTCCCAAGTGTGACGTAAAATAAATTTAACTTTATCCCTAGACGAGCATTTATTGCTCATATTTCTAAAAACATTGATGTCACAAAAAAATCTCATATAGATAATATTTCAGGGTCTAGGACTTTTGGCCGCCGCCGTTTGGCCGTCGCCGTTTGGACGTAGGGACGTTTGGACGTAGGGACGTTTGGCCGTCAGGACGTTTGGACGTGGGGACATTTGGCCGTGGCAAATTTGGTCGTGTATTGCAAACACCGTAAACACTATGTTGAGGGGTAATGGTAAGGGTAATACTTTTTCGTGGATTCTGTTTATAATTTAATGGCAATTATTATATGTTGCAGTTTGTAAGACAGGGTAATTAATATATGAATAAAAATACAGTGAAGTACCTACCAATACCTATTTAACGTAGGTTTGCAAATTTTACCAGTGGATAATAAAATTGATTAACCAATAAATAAAATAAATTACATAAATGTATTTCATTAATAAAAGAACATAAAATAAATGAATCCGAAATAAATAGGTACTCACCAAACTAATAAATATTATTATTAGAGTTAGAATTTCAAGTTAAAACCTCTCATTATTACACATAGTATATATTTTTTCGATAGATAATTTGCAGAAAAATGAAGGTTTCTATATCTAATAAATCGTAAATGATATCACAGTATAAATGAGACATAGGCAAACTAGAAAAATGATTCTCAAAATATCAATTACGATAATTATGAATAATTGTAATTTCTAATATTTTTGTTGTTTCTTCTCTTGATTTCCAGTAAGCAAAATACATCACCCCAAAAATAAAACATGTATAAAAATGCATAAATGATAAAATTGAATTAAATAACTATTACATACTTTTTGGGGAAAATGTAACATTTTTATATTCATATTTGTGGGTTAAATAATATAGGTAAAACCAATTGTATTGTGAGATCTAATAATTGTCATTTAATTATATAAACAGAATCCACGAAAAAGTATTACCCTTACCATTACCCCTCAACATAGTGTTTAAGGTGTTTGCAATACACGACCAAATTTGCCACGGCCAAATGTCCCGACGTCCAAACGTCCTGACGGTCAAACGTCCCTACGTCCAAACGTCCCTACGTCCAAACGGCGACGGCCAAACGGCGGCGGCCAAACGTCCCATCCCGAATATTTCACCTATGGACTATTGCTGTTTACATAACATGAAATGTTCGATATTTTTTTAAGGGGATAATGCGTCTTCAAGCATAAGAAAATTTGAAAGTTTCTCACATGAAACTGCACATATTCAATTTTTTTCCAGTTTTTTAAATGACAAGCGCTAAATTAACAGGTGAAATACCACTTTTTTTATTTAAATTAATTAGGAATAATCTTGCTAATTCTTTCAGAAAATGTTCTTTTCGGTTTAACAAATTGTTCCATTGGTCTTAAAATTTTTGGGCCAAATTGTGACTCCTAAAAAATTATTATAATCCGGTCACAATAGACATTCACCCTTGCATAAATTCCCATAAAGCTGAAAATTTACATGAGGGTTAGGGATACCACTATGATGAAATTGTGAAAAATCTCCATTGATCCCATGTGTGCAAAACATTTTATGCGATGTCGAAGTTCGTAAAATTGGATTTTTTTTATTTTTAAGCGAAACTGTTAGTTTTATAATAAAAATAGGTCGGACAAAAATTGTAGATTATGCAATTATCTACAAAAATTGTACTTATACTTTTTCTTAAGATTCATCATTTCTGAGAAAAGGCGATTCTAAAATGTACCAAATTTTTATTCTTCATAATATGCACACAAGCACACGCCATCTATGAGGTAGTATACTAGGCGCGGTTTTTTAATGTGGTTTCCCCAGTAGGCCTACTTCACGGTCTATTTTACTATTGTATTATTTTACTGAAGTTTAATAGAATGTCGTCTTCTTATTCAACCGCTTCTTCTTCTTAATCTTCCTTAGTCGACGTAAATTGTTGCAGCAGCGATACATCAGTTGTTTCGTCGTTGATGTAAGGATCCTCTTCAGTTGGAGGTTCAAAATTTGAACACGACTGGCCTTGACAACTGCTGCATGCTGGTGAACGAAATAAGCCTAGTTTTTTGCAGTCGTATTTCGAACTACACCCCTTTTTTCAGTTGCAAAAAATATTATTAAGAAGCTTTGCTGGTGCAGATTGAAGTAGAATGTGGATTGGTTCCAATACAATATAAATTACCTTCTAGTCACATTCTTACAATCAACTAGGTCCAGTTGATTACCAAGCCACACTTGAACCTGGTAACATACTCGATAAAAATGTTGATGAGGAGAAGCCGAGGTTGGAGGAAGACTCCATATACAGAAAGAAGAAAGCGAATTTCGTTGGTGATAAGTTTCCATAAGAGTCCATATTTTCAAAAACTTTTGCACATATTATGAAATCTTGTTTTTCAAACAATTTAAAACTGTTGTTTTTTCCCCGGAAAATTGCTGGTGTATCACAGCCAGTTATAGCATGTAAAATGTAAAAATATATAGAGTATGATTTTTACATTTAAGATAAGCCGATAAACTCGGATTTGAACATATTTCCGATGGTTGTGAAGCCTTGCTAGTTTTAGAAAATATATGATTTTTTTAATTAGGGTTTGAGCGATAAGTAATTCCAATAGATCATCATCTTCACGAACAACATTTACATCAGACAATTGAACAGCAGACAGATGTTGCTCAAGGTCACATGGCCACAAAATGAGGGTCTGGGTTTCTGTTCAGTTCACGTTTTCATAATTTATTATCATGCAAAATTAATGTATTAGTCGCCCAATTAGTACTTTCACTTACTGTATTATGCATCCAATGAATAGGCAGCATTTTATAACTTTACACTTTATACAACTTTGGTTAATGTTAAAATCGTTTTTTTTTCTTCTTCTCAGAAATGGTGAATCTTAAGGAAAGAAGTTTGCGTCCAATTTTTGTACATAATTTCCTCATCTACAATTTTTATTTGAGCTGTTTTTATCATAAAACTGACACTTTCGCTAAAAAATCCAAAAAACCAAATTTTGCAATTTCATCTCGCATAAAATTTTTTGCACCTATGAGATCGACTGGGACTTTTCACAATTTCGTTATAACGGTATCCCTAACGTTTATATAAATTATCAGCTTTATTGGAAATTATGCAAAGGTACCCCTATTTTTCGGGCTAACTTGACTGGACTATTATTATTATTGTTATTGTGAAAAGAAAACAGTTTTGTGATTTGTAGTTACTACGGATTACCTTCGAAAAATCTGATATAATTGAAAAAAGCGCAATTTATCATTTTCTTCTTCTTCTTTTTCTTCTTTCTAATATGGATTGCCATATTAGTAGGCTACTGCCTGTTCGTTGCCAGCGTGTCTTCCCCGGAAGATGAGGTCCAGCATTCTCTCCATCGTTTTGGAGGTCTTCCCTGCGATCTTTTTCCTACTGGGTTATTCATTTTTACATATTTAACGAGTCTGCTGTCTTCCATTCTCTTTATATGTTAGTTCCAAAACCTCCGTCTTTGTCTCACCCACCTTCCTATGTCCTGTATTCCGCATTATTGTCTAAATCTTCGTTCCGTATTCTGTCATATAGTGTTTTGCTTTGTGTGCTCCTTAATTTTTTCATTTCGACTGTTCTCATCATTTGTAGAGTTCTGCTTGTGTCTGGTCTTGTTTCTGCCGCGTATGTTATGATGGGTCTTACGGCCGTTTTATATATTTTGATTTTGCTTTCGATGTCCAGGTATTTGTTCTTCCAGACAATTTCTTTCAGGCATCCCGAAATTCGAGCCGCTTTCATTGTTTGCTCCCTTACTTCGTTAAAAAGATTTCCTTGGCTCGTTATTTCTACACCCAGATATTTAAAGTGGTTTACCTGTTCGATAATTTTGAGATCAATTTCCAGTTTGCATCTTATCGGTTCTTTGGATGTAACTAAGCATTTGGTCTTCTCGATGTTGATGAGCATGTTTAGTTCCTTTGCGTATTGTTAAAAGAGTGTAGTAACCTTTGAAAATTATCTTCGGAGTCTGCAATAAGGAGAACATCGTCAGCATAACAGACCGCATGTACGTATGTGTTTCCCATTTTGTATCCAGCTGTTCTAGGGAGGTTTTCTATTATTTTATCCATTATCAAATTGAATATGAACGGGCTGAGTGAGTCGCCCTGTCTAATACCTGTGTTTACATTTATGTCTTCTGATGTCATATGTCCTACTCTGATTTTTGTTGTACATTGGGTGTTGATATCATATATTAAATTAATTAGTTTATGGTTTAGTCCTTGTGTTCTCATTATTTCTAAGACATCCTTTAAACGCACTCTGTCAAATGCCTTGGTCATATCAACAAAGCACATATACGCAGGTTCATTGAATTCTAAGGATTTTTCCGTTACTTGTTTGACAATGAATATTGCGTCGATAGTGGATCTGTTCTTTCGGAAGCCTTGTTGCTCTTCTCGTATACTTATGGTTTTGGTGATCTCGCCTAGTATGGTTTTAGTGAATGCTTTGAGAACGCTATTGAGTAGTGTTATTCCACGATAGTTCTCTGGATGCGTTTTCTCTCCTTTTTTAAAAATGGGTATTGTTATACTACTCTTCCATTCATTCGGTATTTTTTGTTCTTCTATTGCTGTATATTCTTAAATAGTGTTAATATTTCATGCTGTAGTTTTCTCCCTCCATATTTAAGCAACTCGTTGGTGATTTCGTCTGGTCCAGGGCTTTTTCTGTTCTTAAGCGAGTTTAAGATGTTTTCTATCTTGTCATTTCTTAGCTCTATGTCGTTTTCATCCTCATATTCATTTTGTAGCTGTTCCAAGTCTTCCTGTTCCTTATATAAATTTTTGAAGTATGTTTCCCACTGCTCTAGGGTGATTTTATTACTTCGCACTGTATCTTTGACTTCAAGCTTGTTTCTTCTTAGCATTCCCCATATTTGTCTCTAGCTTCCATAAATGTCTCTCTCCATTCCTTTTGTGAATTTTTCCCAGTAATTTTCTTTTAGTTCTTGTATCCTTGCATTTACCTTGTTTCGTTCTTTTCGGTAGCTGTTCCAATTTTCAGGTGTTTTATTTCGTATGTATTGAATGTATGCTTTTTTCTTTTGTTTTGCTAACTCCTTCACTTCCGGCGTAAACCAAGGCGTTCTACTGATTGCATTGACATTTACTTGTCTCTTTCCTATTGCTTCCATGGCAGAGTCTAATACGTTGTTCTTTATTGTTTTCCATTGTTGGTCTATACTGTCTTGAGTATTAACTGGCTTTTGCAATATTTTCTGGTTTAACCGGCATTCATATAGGTATTGTGTACTCTTGTCTTCTAGTGATTCGACGTTGAATTTACTAGTCATTTGCGGTTTAGGTTTTGAGGTCTTGTTCAGTTTTAGTCTCATTTTGCAAAGTACCAGCTTATGATCGCTTCCAGAATTGGCGCCATTTAAGGTTCTTACATCTAATATTGTTTGAGGGGCGATATTTCTGTTTGTAATGATATAGTCTAATACAGATTGTTGCCCTCTTGTATTCTGCCATGTATATTTGTATTTCATGTCATGTTCAAAGAAAGTAATGTTTATTCTCATGCCGTTGCTTGTGCAGAATATTTTCAATAGTTTTCCATTTTCGTTGGTAGTCTCTTCATTAAATCTCTGCTTTACACCTTTCAGTGATTCATTTCCCATCCTTGCATTTAGATCCCCCATAATAATTATTTTATCTTGTGCTCTTATTTTATCCAATACTGCTTGTAATTCTTCACAGAATTTCTCTCGTTCCTCTCTTTCCTTACTTATATCTGGCGCATATACGCTTATAAAATTGATCTTTTCCTGGTTAATGCTCATTGTTACTTGTAATATCCTATCGTTGACGTAAGTTTCACTTTCTATTTGTTGTTTATACTTCTTGTCAATCAGCAGCCCTACTCCTGAATGTGCTCTTTTCTCTCGGGGTACTCCATTATATATCAAAATATATCTGTCTATTTCACATTTTCCTTTTCGCTTTCTCTTTGTTTCACTGATGGAGCATATTTCTACGTTATTTTCTTTTAGCTCTTCTACTATTTCTTGATCCTTTGCGTTCCATGACATAATATTCCAGGTGGCAGTTCTGAGTTTATTCTTTTTCCAAATCTTAGTCCGTTTTCTGGCTGGTGTCGTCGTCTGTTTATCAATCTGGTTCCGAGGCAGGCTTGCGGTTCTGTAAGCCGTATTGAATTTTTACCACAGGTAGGGAGCTAGCCTGACCTGTGAACCCTCCTCCTTTATCCGGGCTTGGGACCGGCGATGGCACTTGTTAAGGTACTCAATTCACCTAACAACTACCACAGGCGGAGTTATCATTTTGGGTGTATCCCATCTCGACACATTTTATTGCGGTCAATTTTACGACACCCTGTCGGTCCATTTCTAATATACTCATCTCGGCACAACGGATGATGCCCAGCCCGGCGGGTGAAGCAGGTACACACTACAATAATAACCCAACTCGGCATAAATCTTGGGAGGTACTTTCTTGATAATAGGGAATTGTCGAAAATAAACGTACTTCACTGTTGCGCAAAATTCATATTTGAGAAACCTAGTATACGCAGCACACCGTATACGAGTGAAAACAGTTCATATCTCATAATCGTATTGTATTATTTCTCTAAAATTTTTATTGAACAGACTACAAATAAAAAAAAAGATAAAAAGCAGGTTTTTGGGATTTTTTTCAGTATTGGTTTAGTACTAAATTTGACACAACTTTTCAAACTGGCGCATATCAAAGTTTTACCACTTCCAACATTTTTCCGGCTACATTTAAACAAAATTTTGTGATGCTATAGAAGTCTAAATCTAAAGTATCTAAACCAACGGAATTCTGGGCTGTTTGCAGTATTTTCGTATGATCATTAGCACACAAAAAATCTGAATTCCATTATGAGCACCCTACTATATTGAATCTCAGTTTAAAGACAAGGGGATCATTTCAATACAAGTAGGTAAGTATATTATCTGTATTTGAATAATTTGAAATTTAAAAATTTTTAAATTTTTCTTGAAATTAAATTTTGAAAATTTAAAATAAGAATACGATATTTTTGTTAAGAGTTGATAGGTTGAGAATCGTTAAACATTTCCTTTTTTAATTTGAAATAAAAGACGATTGAAGATAGCTACACGATACATTTGAACAGTATGATTTGATTACACATTTATGAACTCACCGTTCTTTTTTTTGAATAGGTAAGTATTAATTTTCATGTGCCGAGCTGGGCTCTGTTAAACAGAGTACCTGCTAAGACGTGTGCCAAGTTGGGCATCACCCTATGCCGAGATGGGCACTGTAAAATGGAGTACCTGCCTAGATGTATGCCGAGTTGGGGTATAATTTTACCTTTTACCTGCTTCTTGTGCCGAGATGGGAATCGCCGATCATTTTCAGAACGATTTAATTGTCGATTGTTAGGTTGGACAAAACGAATTTCCATTTTTACATGTGACACTTTTTATTACTTTGCTTCAATTAATCCCATTTTTCGGGAAAACTATGGGTTTTCTTAAAAAATTATCAATAGTAAAGAAAGTTCCAAAATGAACTTGAACGTAAAGTAAAATTGTAAATTCGTTAATCATCAGAGGGATGTCATGTTAAACAATTGACACGACATGAATTTTCTTGTGTAACTGATTTATTTAATAATTTAAGACAAATGAAGTCAGACACATTTTGGTTAAAGTCTGGATTATTCATCTTTCACCCCTTTTTCCCTCAGATATACAGGGTGGCAAATTTTTCGACAATAACAATTTTATAGCATTCGCTTAATTATTAGTCGATAACGACAAATACAATTCGGATTATAAAGGTTATTAGAACACAATTGTCAAAACTTTAAAGGGGGTCCCAAATACGCAAAAAAGTCTTGCTTAACATGTACCTATTCAGAAACACTAAGTTAATGAGATGCGGTGTGTTAAATTTTGAGAAAGAGAAATTTTTGTTGTTTCTTATATACAACACTAATTTGAATAACAAAGCAAAATTCAGGACTAACACTAAATTTGGTGCGCTGATTACAATTATGACGTCGAAAATGGACTCGTTTCAAGGTAATTGTGTTTTAGAGTTGTGGAGGGTAAAAATCACCCTAATGTTTTTGTACACAGCTGTTTAGGGATTTTGAGTAAAATGATGAAGAAATGGAGCCTTGGCATATAACTTGTAACTCTGTATCATATTGATAAGCAATATCTTTTTCCGTTTTTCACCTTTTGTCTTTTCCCAGAAAATTAAGGTTGAAAATGTTAATACATTGACCATTTTTATGGTCAATGTATTAACATTGAATGAAACAGGAATACAAGGTTTCTGTAAAGCTTCAATTTTTCATAAAGTTCAGTCGACATCTCTAAATAGTTACGTACAAAAAAGTTTGGGTTGCTTCCACTCCTCACAACCTCTAAAAATTATATTTCCCTTGAAACAGGGCTATTCTGAAAACCATAATTGTAATCAGCGCACCAAATTTGATGTTAGGCTTTACTTTCGCGTAGCAGTTGAAACCAGTTCTAGAGATAATGGAAAAACTTCTTTTTTTTCAAAAAAATTTTACCCCCTGTATCATAAATCATAAGCATTTTCGAATACATATCACCAAGGGTTTTCTGTAAATTGGGTGCATCTAGGCCATATTTGCTCTCACGAAGTTTGAGACATTTGTTTTTTAACGCCCTGTGTAGTCACAGTATAAATTTTGTCTTTGATGATGTGTGTTTTTAAATTTGAGGTGGGTTTTTGTTACTTTGAATTTATGGCTAACGTTTCCAAGTAACAGTATGTAGTGTTTTATTGGTGTATTTGTTTATTGTGGTTTCCCAAAAAGAAAAGAAAATTCTACAGAAAAATGAGGGAGGGAGAAAATAGGAAAAGCCGAAGTATAGAAGATCTAGTCAAGAGAGAGAAGTGGCGACAAAATGATCCCTAGAAATAATCGAAGAGTAGAAGACTTAGTTTTAAAAACCCCATGGCATGCCAGGCTGAAAGGTAGATTTATGGATAGGATATATAGTAATATCACACACGATGTGTCAAAAAAATGCATACGAGGTGTGAAAAAATACAAACGACAAAATTTTAAAATATTTGCAAATAACTTTTTCTCTGTACATTTCTCAAAGATATGTTTTATACAAAAGTTGTTCGCCTCTATAAGGGCAACAAAAAATCTAAGTAACATTTTTCTCTCAGACGCGAAATAAAAGTTTTTTTATTTTTTATTTTTTGACAAAAATAACTTTATTTTTGTACGTTTCTCGACAGATTGTTTTATACAAAAGTTGTTTACCTCTATAAGAGCAATAAAACACCTTAGTAACATTTTTCTCTCAGACGCGAAATAAAAGTTTTTTGATTTTTTTTGAAAATAACAAGCCGCCATTTTGAAACCGCTAGACCGATTTGGCCCATTAACGAACTCGACCGAGATTTTCGGCCAACTGATTCTTGTACCAAATTTCGTTGTGATTCTTTAAAAAATGCGACCTGTAGCCTGCCGACAAATTTCGTTATATCCGATATACATATACATATATATATATATATATATATATATATATATATATATATTTTTGGGAAATGATTAGGTATGATCTCTAGATACCAAAAAACTGAAAACCGCATTTTAATTCCTATTATTTCGACTTCGTTAACGAATACAATACTAGATATAAATCTACCAAAAGGAATAGACCAGTGTCGATAATTTTAAAAATGGTAAAAAGTGAAAAAAAATTATAGTAGGATGAAACCCTTTGGAAAAAGTAGAGAATATAACAAGCATGAAAGGAAAAATAAATTACGGGCGATCTGAGGTCGGGAAGGGGGAGAGGGTGAGTTTTTAAGGGTAAAAAACGGTTTATCTCAATTTCCGGCAAAACTGCAATTCCTATGAAAAAAAGTCAAATGGCAAAGTTGTAGGTGATAAAATGATCTACAACTGTAGTATCAACACTTTTTTCACATAACCTCAAAATTTATGTGAAAAATTCAAATAACCAAGTTTTTAGTTTTTTATTTTTATATTTTGCAAAAAAAAATATTTTTTCACGAAATTCGGTGAAAACTTACCTCTTTATGTCCCAAACATACAGTAATTTTTTTGATTTAAAATATTCATTTTTTCACCTTATTTTGACTCGATATCGAAATGCACCCTAATTTTCAATCAAAAATAAGTCAGTGTGGTTTTTGTTCTTTGAAATCCCTACTTTCTGATGGTATAAAAAATATATATACATTACTATGGTAAATGTTCTCAGAAAATGCAAATAATGAAAAAAAACTCGAATCCGAAATAATTTTTTTTTAATCATTATGTACAATTTTGAGCTATTTTTTAAAATTTACACTTTAATTACTCGAAAAATGTAAGATTTAATGTTACATTGATAAACAAAATAAATTGCTAATCGAAATATACTACTAAAATTAACAACCAAATAAGTTAATAAAGTTAATATTTAATAAGACATCTACAATATTTTGAGAAAGTTTTAGAATCTTCTTTAAATTATATCCGTAGATACCTATTTATTGCTATTTTAAGATTACTTATATATCTGAGTGACCTTCGGAAACTTTTAGCCCGTCAAATGGTATTTCATAGAGATTATCAAAACCATACAAAAATACCATTTTTGCCAGAAAAATTTTTATCAAACGAGTAAGGTAAGGTAAGTATCAAACAGGTAAGTTTTCACCGAATTTCGTGAAAAATTAACTTTTTTTGCAAAATATAAAAATAAAAAACCAAAAACTTGGCTATTTGAATTTTTCACATAAATTTTAAGGTTATGTGAAAAAAGTATCGATACAACAGTTGTACATCTTTTTATTACCTACAACTTTGCCATTCAACGTTTTTTCATAGGACATGCAGTTTTGTCGGAAATCGAGATAAACCGTTTTTTTTTTATCCTTAAAAACTCACCTCCTCCCCCTTCCCGACCTCAGGTCGCCCGTAATTTATTTTTCCTTTCATTGTTGTTATATTCTCTACCTTTTCCAATGGGTTTCATTCTACTATAATTTTTTTTGGTCTTGAAAATTATCGGCCCTGGTCTAGAAAGCGAACTCACAAGAAAAAAATATATTTGAAAGTGTATTAAAGTAGTTTAAAAAAAGTGTAAATAAAACAATAAGTTTTATCTGTTTTCATTTCTAAATATATCAGAATTGCTTTCTTGCCTATGAATATTTTTCAACAATTCCAGTGTGTCATTTCTCATTCCCGTGTATGTTAAATATGGATAATGTGATAATTTTTAAAAACTGCTTAGTGTTATATATTCATTGATTGTTATTGCCTTCTATTAGACCTTCCTAATAAACCGCCTAATATCAATGTAAGCCTATATTTGTGTTCCAAATTACTCAGTATTCGTACGATCACTCATACGATCTTTTTTCTTAAAATCCGAAATATTTTAGACTATTTATTAAGCACCCGATCGTTTCACTCGATTTTATGTGGAAATGGTAATTTTTAGTGAATTTTAAAAAGATTATAAATTTTGAAACCTCTTGTTGTTCCTTTTTCCTTTTTGCCCGTTGAAGTCTGTCGTTTATTCATAAAGATGAATTATGCAATATGTTCAGAGTAATTGGCAGTATTTAAAACAATCGCGTCGCCGTGTAACAATACTGGCAATTTTCCTCCGTTTTTATCCCGTCATTGAAACTCGCAGGTATCGCCTGCGGGGTGGAACGCTGTTCTCCACCCCCAGAGCTCAATTCCGAACAATATAGCACTCAAACGGTGTATTTGTCACCTTTTCACATGCAAAAGCCGCGCGGGGGCGCGTCCCCCATATTTCTCTCCCATATACTCGTCTCGGGGACAATTTTGCGTAATTTATTGCGAAATAATGTCAATTTCTGAGACGGCTAAACGCCTTTCGGATACACACTGCCTCTCTTTTACGTTTTCGATTCACCGGAGGGGGATACTTCATATTTTATGGGAGGAAAAGGCGCCAGGAGCTTTCCTACAGATTCCTTTATTCCGTCTTCTTTCTTTTTTCCCGTTATGTTTGTCTTGTGAAAGTTCTAAAATTGGCTAGGAACAAGAACTAGAATTGTTTTGGAGAAATGTTTAAGAACATTTCGTCCGCCAAACACAACGCCCGAAAAAAAAGGGGGAAAAGAAAAATAGAAGAAAAGTCAACGATCATCATTAACTATCTTTGGCCAATAAAGGGCCAGAGAGGCTTTTCGAGGAAAAATGGCCGACATCTATATAAACCGAGAGAAAGAATATCTACCAGTATTTATTTTTCCTTTTTTAATCTAGCTCAGAGACACATCGCCTGTCTTTTATTTCTTAATTAAATATATCTAATCGCCCGAGACCAGAATGATTGATAATAAAGATAAAGTTGAACCAATAAACGGGATGCTCTATTGTTTCATTTAGTTGTGTTGTGCGTTTGGAGGATCGGGCGAATTTATCACGATACGTCCGAATTCGGTCCGGCTCCTTTGTTCCTTCCGAGGGAAGTGCGGAGGGAGAAAAGAAATCAATTACAAAATACAGATTCCGGATAGAGAAAATAAACAATCTTGTTGTGGAAATTAAAAATTTCGTTCTCTCGCCCCGTAATCCTCGAATTTTCCGTGTTTTCCTTTAATTTCGGAATAATTTTAGAAAGAAATTACCAAGAATTCCTCAACCTACTCAATCTAAATTATTATCCCCGACTCCTGAACGATTATCAGGTTTCCTTCCCGTTATATTCTCCAAAAAAGAATGTAATTTACCTTCTTAATATAAATCGCAGAGGGTTGGATTAAAATCTGATCTCAAATTTGGTCCTTATACACTATTCGAATAAATACTTTTGAGTAATCCCTATCCCAAAATTTTTTTTTAAGTGGATAAAAAATAAATACATGTTTTATTTTATTTTATTTACACTATATATATTACCTAAAATATTACACATACCTAATGTAAGTACATATACTATTTTCAGTAGATATGGCGTTATCTTAAAAGTGTGTTAACTCTACCGATTTCATGTACTTACGTGGGCAAATCGGGTAGATCATCTGCGTCATCGATTTTAAGTTGGATTTCCGTAGGACGTACATATCCGTAGGAAGGATTATCTACAACCACATTACAACTGGCGTTATAATAATAACGCCATAATTTAAGCTCTTCAGCTGCTAACCCTTATTAAGAGGAGCCTTGAAAGTAAATATTTTTTCAAGTTAAGTTATAAAACCTTAGACCCGCAAGCTAAACTTTTCAAGCCCCGAGCTCCTTAACCTCTCATTTACTTCTTAATATAACACAATAACCTCTAAATTCCTCTAAACCTTGAATTCCTACAATATATAAGTGGATTTAGCCTTTATAATTAAATAAATTTTTGTTGAAAATCTGCGCACTTTAGAAAAAAAAAAACACAATAGGAACATTTTCGCATTGAAGCGCTACACATGACTGAATTTATTTTTTAAAAAATTTTCAATCTCCGTATTTTGACATCCGCCATATTGGATCCGCCTTCTCGAATTTTTAGAATTTTTAAATTTTAGAAATCTTAATTAATTTCTTTAATTATCTATCTTTAATATGTACCACTAAATGCATACGAATAATTTTTGCAGTGACAGGGCATTTTGGTCTAAAAAAATAATCAAAAATACATAGGAGATGCCAAATTTCGCGCAGAATACGATGCTACTATCTATTCTTCGATATCTAGCTACAGGAGCTCAGAAATCGCAAAAAACCCATTTTTTTCTTTTTTCTTCAGATTTTTCTTCAAAATCTGATATCTCACTCGAGGCCACTTCAAATTTGCTAAAAATTTACCAGAATGCTCTTCGATTATTGCTCTTTCGAATGTCCATATGCGTGCAGTGATCATTATATATAAGAAAAAATTTACATGCATTTTACCGATTTTTCAGCGAATTTTCGTAATTTTGCGACTTTAACCCTTCTCTAGGTCGTCCTAGTTAGATGCGAGTTTAAATTTTGTGTCTCGGAAAGCGCCCTTTTTGTTTATCGACCCTCAAAAACACAGACATTTTCTTTTCTGCTGGTATTAGGGGGGAGATGATCAATTTAACTCAATTTTTCGTGAATTTTTCAATGTTTGAAGAAATTTCTATTTATTGCAGACTGATTCCACCAATCACGAAAGAAGAAATAAAATTACATTGAAAAGCAATAATAATCATTAAATTTTACGTTATTAGTAACCAATTCTATAATATTATCGAATATTATAATATTATCGATAATTGACATAATTTTCTTACACATAGAACAGCGTTTTGTCTAATTAACCGAATCATTTTGATCCTTATATTTGTTGAATTTGCTGCCTGTTGGCCCAGTTTTATGGTGAATTCACTGGCTTGCTCGGTAACAACGATCTGACACAATATATAAGTGAAGGGACGCTGTTCTATGTGTAAGAAAATTATATGTGAGTTATCGATAATAGTATAGAATTGGGTACTAATAACGTAAAATTTAATGATTATTATTGCTTTTCAATGTAATTTTATTTCTTCTTTCGTGATTGGTGGAATCAGTCTGCAATAAATATAAATTTCTTCAAACATTGAACAATTCACGAAAAATTGAATTAAATTGATCATTTTTCCCCTAATACCTAGCAGAAAAGAAAATGTCTGTGTTTTTGAAGGTCGACAAATAAAGAGGGCGCTTTCCTAGACACAAAATTTAATCTCGCATCTAAATAGGACGACCTACAGAAGAGTTAATGTCCCAAAATTACGACAATTCTCTGAAAAATCGATAAAATGCATTATCGTTTATATTATTTCAGAAGAGAAAATTTAAATCGGAGCGGACGGCCGGTTTACAAATACGAATTTGATATTTTCGGTTGGAGACAAATAATTAATCGAAGCGTGGGAAAAGATAAAGAGTTTAGAAAAATAAAGTTATTCTAAATAACGAAAATACGAGCTGAACAATATAAAATTATTTTAAGAGACGGAAATCGGAAAAATATAAAAGTATTCGATGTGGCAAAAATTCGGAAATGGATAATACATTATTCTGAGTATGGGGAATAGCAATATTTACAACGACGGAGAAATAGCTAAGTGCGGAAACGATAGGAAAACGTGCAGTCTAATTTTCGGTAAAACGGTTTGTTACAAGGCGGGAGAGAGCGGAGGGTAATAGTGAATTAATTTACCCAAATACGACGACGGAAAAATTTACACCCAATGGTCAGAGAGACGAACAACTTCACAATATTAACGGTGAAGCAGATAACAAGTAACGGACGGACAATTTTAACAACTAGCGGTCGGTGGACAAATAACGGACAATTACAAGTAACGGTCGGTAAAGCAGACAACAAATAACGGACGGATAACTTAATAACTAGCGGTCGGTGGACAATCACAGATAGCGGACAATTACAAATAACGATCGGTTAAACGGACAACAAGTAACGGACGGACTACTTAATAACTGACGATCGGTGGACAATCACAATTAACGGACGATTACAAAAAACGGTCGGTAAAACGGACAACGAATAACTTATAGCTAGTGGTCGGTGGACGGTCAACAGATATCAATAAGTTGCACTGCGGTAGCGAACCCAGATGGGGCAACTTACTCACCCGAGTTGCCTCCAGATAGACGCGCGATGGTGGATTGAACATTCTCTTATCTGTCGCCATCTATCTGCGGTAGGTTTGGTTCAACTGTAAAAAGTACGGTATGTGGCCTACCAACGGCTCTCAAAAAGTCACTTCGTTATGTGACATCTTGGATTTATAAAATGTGACCTGAGATTCGTATCAAATAATCAAAACGCGCTTCAGAAATACCTTAGCATTTGTGGTTGTTCAGTCAGAAAAGTACATAACGCAAACAGCTAATTAGCATATCATTACCGGATTGCAGGGGTTTTTAGAGGTTACGTTAGATTGCTTCAAAATTTCAGTCAAGTGGTTATGGACGTTTATAGCTTGCCATAATGTCACATTCAGTTTTAACATTTATTTATAATGACCTTACTTTTTGCTTTAAAGGCCCAAATTATGGGTGTTTTACGATTGTTAAAGGTTAGGTTGAGAGGCTGTGTGATTCCAAAAACTTAGATGAAAAAACTATCTTGTTTAAGAGCAAACCTGATTTAGAATTCATAACTGACAGCTGATAGGTCATTTTATAAAAATATGTATTTGTATAATATTTAATTATTTGGGGTAGTTACGTTATTGTAAACGTTTTCTTGGGCCCGCGATTTTGAAACGAATTTTTTAGATGACGTTAATTTTTTGAAAAGGGGTCTAGTTAACGTTATATAGATATGTATTTCAGTGACTAAGTGCATTAAATTTGGACAATAAATTATTCACCCTACATGCTCAGATTTGTTTGCTTTTTAGAATGATTTCGAAGCACCGTTGCTTGTTTTACTAACAATTTCAAGTAATTTAATCTTGAATTTTGCCGTTTGTCCTATAACTAGATTCTTTTAATTGGATTCATTTCTATTCACATCATCCAAAGTGGACGACTTTAACCCGACGTCAATTATAACTGAAGGCAAGGGGCGCTGCATAGCGAATTACGGATATTGCATAAAATTAAAGTATATTAAACAAACGTCCGTTCGCTCGACAATAATCTCTAAGTCTCCAGGTGAAATTTTAAAAAGCCCGACAAATAAATTCTCACGGCAGATTGCGGAAACTCCCTGTAAATTTTCATACGATTAACTCAATTTGTTTGTAAATTCGCAGCAATCGCGTACAGGTGTCGGCAAACATGTGCGAATTCTAATGCACCATTTCTTTCCATTTCCGCCTCGCAGGGGGGAGATGCAATGTAGCAACCCGATTCGCGAAGAACGTAAGAAAAGTCACTAAATTAAAAAAGACGCCGTGCTCCCTCCCTTTTCCTCTCTCTCTCTCACTCCCATGAAAAAAGGATCGCCTTATCGATTCACGAGACTATGTAATTTTTTATCCCTAATTTTCCACAGTGACTTTAATAACCAGCCATTCGTCCAATTGAAAGTACTCCTTTCACTCCCTTATTTGACCCCTCCCTTAACCCTTCCGAGCTCACCATTATAAGAAGAAATATCATCCCGATATAAAAAGCCCCAAACTATATTCGTCACTGTCGAAATGACTACTTAACATCAAAAAGAAGAAAAACAAGGGCGGCTTAGACGAAACAAATGAACGAAAATAGCCGATTAAGAAAAAACAAACGAGATACGAGGCAAGACAAACAGCGAGCAATTAAAAAAGTGTACGACGCAACCCTTTGCTTTCTCTCTCTCTCTCTCTCTCTCTCTCTCTCTCTCTCTCTCTCTCTCCTTTTTTGGAGATGATAATGCAGATAGATAAAAGGAGAGAGCATCGGAATCGTACAAGAGGTCGCCGCCGTCTTTGATAAAAAAAAACGGAGGGATTGTACAAAAAATCGTTAATTAAGGACGTTCCTGGGGAAGGAGATTAATTACTACCCTGTATCATGCTCACCCATGTACTAGATACGTTCCGCGATATTCTATAGCAAAAGATGTAATTATAACGTTTTTTTATTGCGTCGCTTACGTTAAATGTTCAAGCATCCTCCCGGTTCTCCTGTGGGATTTACCAAATAACACCTTCCTATCCATCCATCCATCGGTATTTTACGGCACGTTGAAGGCTCGTAAAAATCTCCCACTTCGGTATTAGAGGATTTTACAGGGCAACACATGAAATCGTTGATAATATTTAGAGCTAACGGCGGGCGAAATGAAAAATTTAGCTTTTTAAAAAGCTTCTGAATTCAACTATAGTGTTGTAAATAATAAAAGTTAATTGATCAGGAATAAAATTTTTAATAGGGGAACGTGCTGGAAAGCCTAAGAAAACAGGCGAGAAAGAGGAAATAATAATTTTCTAATACATGGTGGGTGTGCATTTTTCAAGTTTCCCGGTGTTGATTTTTATGTTTCATACATAAGTAGTACCAAAATATTTGTTGTTCCGCAAATATTTGTAAAATGCAGCCAACAATCTATCGAGTTCTTTTGCTATTTATATTACTGATTGTGATTGATGAGAAGGATTGGGTTCTAATTATAGACATTTTACTCAATTGTTACAAGTTCTGATATAAAGTCATTAATTGAACACTTGATAAAAGTTCTTTAATTAATGTCTGTCACCATACATTATTTTCAATTGAAATTGTAAAATCATGTGCAGAGTTAATCCTTTTTATCCATAGTTAGAGAATTAGATTAGATTGACTTTTTTTAAGTTTCTACACTTAAACTGCTTGCATATATGTCTGCAATACTTATGCTTTCTGCAAATATGTTTTAATTTCAGAGTTCAAATTGTTATATTAAATTAAACTCAATTAACTATTGAATAGGAGAAAAGGCTTAACTCTGCCAAAACCTTTAGTCACTCCATGAGTTAGTAAACTTTTAGATACTTATTCATGGGGTTTCACGAGACCGAGACGATACCGAGAGTTGTCCTAATCTCTTATTCCTCGCTCTCGCCGAAACGAAATTTTTGTTTCTGTTTTTGTGATAAAAATTAATTAAAATGTGAGAAGTGAAGAATGAATAAGCGAAATGATTAAATACCATATTTTGTTTCATGCATTAATCTCCTTCTTCTTCTTCTTCTTAGTCAGTCCTCTGTTGTCCACTGCTGGACATAGGCCTCCCTCATGCTTCTCCATGTTGATCTGTCCTGTGCTATCTGGAACCACCTCCTTTCCGCATATTGCTTGCTGTCATCGAGCCATCTTCTCTGTGGTCTTCCTATGCTGCGTTTTGTCAGTCTTGGTCTCCAGTATACGAGCTTGTATGTCCATCTCGACTGATCTTGTCGTGCGACATGACCCACCCACCGCCACCTCAGGTCTGCAATACGGGCTATAATATCTACGACCTTAGTTCTTCGTCGGATTTCTTCGTTTCTTATTTTATCCCTAAGACTGATGTTAAGCATTATTCTTTCCATGGCTCGTTGCATTACTCTCAACTGATTAGCGGTCTTTTTTGTCATCGCCATTGTTTCCAGGCCGTAAGTAGCCACTGGCAATATGCACGTGTCGAAAACTCTTCTTGTTAGGTTTATAGGAATCTCACTGTTTCTGAATATAAATTTCAGCTTTCCGAAGGCTGTCCAAGTTAGTCTTATCCTTCTCTTAATCTCTGCTGTTTGATTTTCCTTTCCTATTCTCATTGCGTGTCCCAAGTATATATATTCCTCCACATTTTCGAGTTTTGCACCGTCTATATATATTTGTTCTGTGGTGTTGTTATTTAAGGTTTCGGTCTTCGAAATGTTCGTTTTCAATCCGATCCTTTTAGAAGCATCATTTAGTTGATTTAACATCTCCCTCAGCTCCTGTACGCTGCTACTTATAATGACGATGTCGTCGGCGAAACGTAAGTGATTCAAGTACGATCCATTTATATTTATGCCTTTGGTTTCCCACTGCAATGACCTAAAGACATTCTCTAGCACTAGTGTGAACAGTTTTGGAGATATGGTGTCTCCCTGTCGAACTCCCCTATTTACTTTGATTTTTTTCTGTCTTTGTATCCTCGTTGATTCTTACATGTAGTGAGACAATTTCATATGTATATTTCAGTAAGTTGGCGTAGCGAGAATCTATTCTTGCATCGTCCATTGCCTGTGTAAATGCCCACGTTTCAATAGAATCAAAGGCCTTATGGAAATCTATGAATGCCATATATAGTGGTACATTGTACTCGGCTGATTTTTCTATTAGTGTTCTCATAGTTTGTAGAGGGTCAAAGTGCTAAACCCCCTGCGAAACCCCGCCTGCTCCACCGGCTGATACTCAACGAATTTGTTGCTTAGCCTGTTGGTGATAATCTTGGTGAGTAACTTGTACATGTGAGACAGCAGGCTGATTGGTCGATAATTGTCAATATTGCCACTGTCCCCTTTTTTGAAAAGCAGAATTACTTCTGCATTCTGCCATACATCTGGGATTTGGTCCTCCTGAAGACATTTTTTCAGAAGAATCTGTAGAGGCCTCTAGATCAATTTACCCCTTAACTTAAGCATTTCACTTGTGATTCTGTCCTCACCCGGGCTTTTTCGGTTTTTCATCATCTTCAGAGCAGCCCTTATTTCTTGTTGAGATATCTCTGGAATATCCTCAGATCCCACATTGCACATAGTCACACCTTGCGTTGCTGAAGCAGGTCATGCGTTAATAGGGATCATCAATTTTACTAAATGAAAGTGCCGCTGTATTTAAATATGACAAAAGTTGTAACATGCTTTAAAGTTTTTGAACATTTAGTAAATAACTTTATCAGTTGAACAATTTATTTAAAAAAATTGCCAAAGTTTAAGTTAAACAAAAATCATTCAAATCATCCGAATTTTAATATTTAATTAAAAAAAGTAAGAAAATGGTAAGTAAAAAATCTAAATTGTCCTATGTGCTTTGAACGTGCTTTCCCTTCTCGCGAAAACCCACTTCATTAAGGATTTTACGTACTTGGTGCTTTAATTGTTAACGTCTTTAAAGACATTGTTTTCATTAGTTAAATCTGTTCAATAGTTATAGTACGTTAAACCGTAAGTGAAAATTTCAGAGATCTTTAGTCTTATTTAAACATATATACATAATATACTATATTTATGTTACCTTAATCACAGTCCTTAATTCAATGTGTTTGCGTCTGGTATTTACCTGGCGTCATTGTCGGTCAATAGAGGGTGACCATCCACTTGCTTATTGACAGTGGGAATTCCAAAAACGTGTATGTACAATATCCTAGGTATAATATATTTGAGAAGATAGTAAATTAGTAGATTAGTTGGAATTTTAACGAGACAACGAGAATTAATGAGATTTTATCTCGTCTCGACGAAACTCGAGACGAGACCGAGCTTTTGTCTCGGTATCGTGAAGCCCTGATTAGAAAGTTTACACAAGTTTACATGTGTATGACGTAAAGTATACAAAACTTTATACAAATTTTCAATTTTATTATTAATTAAAGACCAAAGGAAGGTTGAAAGTCTAGGACTCTTCAATTTTCTATAAATTTGCAAGATTTGCACTTTATTTAGTTTCTAGAATCGGAAAGTTCCAAGAAAATTTGAAAACTTTCAAACATTCGAATGAACCTCATAATGAACCTATAAGGCAGTCTCAGGCGGTGTTAAAATTTGAGAGTTTTTGATTTAAACCTCGTTAACTTTATGTAATACAATTACGCCTTTGAGTCATGTTGCCGTGCGAAATGAAGGAAGTTGGGTGATCTTCAATTCATATCAACCCTTCAACATTATTAGATACCGTTGACAGTGTTCAGAATTTAAAAAATTTGAAACAATTATCGCAACTTTGGTAACATTCTAGGCATCTGGTGGAATTTCAAGGAAACTCAAAAGATTTCTTTAGAGGCAACACTTAGAGAATATTACACCATCTATTTTTTAACCTTCACTCGATTGTGGACAATTAAAGTCCATTTAATGTATGTACTGTTTACTAACCTTTGCTGTCCCGCTAGTATAAAGTCTTTTAAATCAGGTGGCAAAATTTGGAATATGGCGATTATAATTTCATATATTTTTACAAAACAGATTAACAATCTGCGTTGTGTTCATCTGAATACTTTCTCATATTTTATGATATATATTCAATAATACAATAAATATTCAATGTTTAAAATATTTTCTCGAGACGGATTTCGAGAAAATTTCCAAAACCGAAAAAACAAAAAGTGTAAATTGCCCTTTAAAGACGATTTCGTCAAATCTGCTATTGAACTTTATTATACATATTCGTCAGTAGAATAATCGTTCAAAATCGAATAAAGCTGTTGCAGTGGATTTCGGGAATATTTCGAAAAAATGGAAAACGACAAGTATAAATGCCCTTCACATACGATTTATCCAAAAATGTTACTAAACTTTAATTCATAATCGATAGGGGAATGAGTATTAGAAGTTTGAAAAAAATTAGAAGCAAATTTGGAAAGTTTCCAAAAACAGAAAAATGACAAGAGTAAACTTCGTCTTTATCGCTACCAATTTTTGGAAAAAGCTTATTGGGAAGTTGTGGTATAGTATGAAGTTATAATACGAGGATTGAATCGTTTGTGAATTTTAATTTCTGAAAGATTTATACCAGACAGTAGATAAAAATATAATGTCCTACGGTCACTTTTATGCATTTTTGTTATCATTGGACACCTTTTTCTTAAAAACAGTAATAACTAAGGAGCGGATTTTATTGCAGTAAAAATTTTAAAAAATTGCAAGTAAAACTTCAAAAATTGCAAAAGTGGCAAAAAAAACACCAAAAATTGCATTAAAAAAAAGAAATGAAAAAATGTATGAAAAATGTTTTTTTTTTTCTGTTACCGTACTAACCTATCATACGAATCTACATTATATATATATATATATATATATATATATATATATATATATATATATATTCACAATTTGTTAAAATGAACTATTAGGTACATCTCTAAATTGGCAGCAGTAAAATTTTGTCTACTAATCTAAAGATCTAAAGATCGCTCTATGTCCACTATCGTGATTGGAGCGTATTGGAATTTGCTAACTAAATTTGGGTTTACTTCAAATTCTTCATCGATTTCTTCACCTCGTAGAGCTGCCTCATATTTTTTGATTACCTTAAAACCTGTATTATTATTTACAATATTTACAAATTTTTTGCTTAATTGTTTCCCCGTTTCCCCTGGCAAATTGTTTATACAGGATTCAACAGAATTTATTAAATTAATTTGTTCATAAAGGGTTTGTCCTTGAATTTCCAATTTTTTTATAATTTCGGGGTGGAGTCCGAAATGTGTTTTAAGGTATGCTCATTTTGCACTACAAAGTGGAATTATTTCTTTCACTTTCTTTACAGAAATTACATCATCTTCAATTTCCATCACAACTTTTTTAAATAATTGAAAATTAGTGACATAAAATGTCCTGAGAATTCTCTTTGAACACTTACATTTTTTTACATGCATTACAAAAATTGCTTCCCCATCTGTTATCAACACTCCACCATTTTTGTTATATGGAGCAATCCACAACCGTATTTTGGCAGAAATCGATTCTTTCATTTTAGGCATATTGAAAATTGATGTCTTACTGCTTTGAACTTAAAATGCACACTAAGAGTAACTAAGAGTAGATGCGATGAAATTTGGAAAGTACAAAGGAACAATGAGAGAAAAAATACATGTGTTACTCTTTTCGGTTTTCGGTAATGTCGCCCTTCTGGGAAGGCTGGAAGGCACCGGACATGTGCTTTTTTTGGCCACAATGGAATAATTCTACTCGGAAAATATAAAGTTGTTATAAAGGGATACAAATAGTAAAAGACAGAATAGGACATATTTGGAGCGCCTTTGTTCCTTTGGACGGTTTATGATTCTCAAAAGGTTTATACAGTGTGTAAAAATAACCGTGCAAATCGAAAAATATTGACGGGAGATTGTGAAATATGAGGGGGTGTATAAGATGATAAAGATAAGTAATAAAAAGGATATTGTTGGAATTCCAACATCGAGCTAATCTCGTTCAATTTTTTGAACCTCCGGCTTAGTCAGAAATTTAACCGATTACGCCCTACCTGTATGGGCACGAAAATGCAAATCTCAACTCATAATTTCTTAAAATGAACAAAATAAGCAGAAAATGGGAATAACATCGAAAATTGCAAAAAATTGCAATAACGCCCAGAAATTGCACAAATTGCAAAAAGTTGCAATTGCAATAAAATCCGGTCTTTAGTAATAACTGTAGGTGCTATTGACTTCTATTTATTTTTACCAATCATACCAAAAAAAAAATTAAAAGGATAATGTTTGAGGGAGGCTGAAAATGACTGCACATAAGGTTTACACAAAGACCAGTCGCTCTGCTATCTTCCATAGACGTGATTTGTTTAGTTATTTATCCTGTAATTAAAATTAGTCCAAATCTTTTTCTTTTTCTTTTAGTCAGATTTTAGTCTACTGATACAAACTGAGATGAGAAAGTTCATGGAGCGATTTTTCATTAGTTTTTCCATGATTCATGGAACTTTATTTTCAAGGTAAAGCATTTACACTTGAGACTGATTTGTGCCTATTTTTACGTATGTCTAGATCTCTAGAGATTTTACTGATGAGTTCCGTATTTTATTCTATTTACTGCTCTTGCTATTATCTATTTGTAGATTACCTTTCATCTCAAAATGAAATAGTTTCCATTCAAAAAGTTTTGCAGCCAAGATGGTTTCGGCTTAGCTAAATCTTAAGTTAAGGGGAACAAAGTTGGAAAAGCAATTTTCTTTTGTTTTTCACAATTATTTGTCCTCGGTATTCCTTTATGCGTTAGAAACGTACAACTGATACGAAAATTACTCTTAATCATCCAATAATTAGTAATCAAGTATTGTTGGGTGTAATGCTGTTAACAGATTAATCAGCCTAATTTTGAGAGAAAATTGTATATTTTCTATTCCTCTTTAGTTTCGAAGTACTGCCAAAAGTTGTCCAATGAATAGTATTTAAATGTTTTCTTTTTTGTAAATATGACCCATACCCATGTACGTGATTCTAAAGTTTTATCTTATTTGTATTGCCCTTAGCTTCACTGTAATGCCACGTGGTTTTAATTGCCTCTTTTATCGTACATGTATATGTTAATATAAGGCAGGTATTAACCAAGTATAGAACATTTGTTGCTTTAAAACTGCTTCTTCATTGCAATACTTGTATGAAACCTCTAATGCTAACTGAGGTAATGTAAGCCTTCTTCTTTATGTATTACCTCCAGTAAGATAATCATTATGGCTGTGTAATCTTTGATTATGCCGATTTCTAAAGCCCAAAGGAACCACATTTGTACCACTATTTCAGATTGTTTAGCCGGGAAATACGGATTTTTTCTCTATTTTCTCTAATTCTTTATTTTTTTATTGCAAAACAGTGTACAATGACATTGTAATCCTCTCCCCATCACGTTGCCCTCAATTGAGAGCAATTGGGCTCTCAAGAGGCTCAATTGAAGTACCTGTTGTAGAAAATAAGCACTTCTAATACATGTTGTTCTTGTCTCAAAAGATAAACAGTCTGATTGTAAGGACCATTGTAGAAATACAGACTTGGTAAAATGTTGCCTAACTCTTCGATGCAATTAAGATTTGTCAAACTTTAATCTCTGAGAGTTGAACATGATCACATTAGTACAGCTCTCTTTCAGAACTAAATTAAAAAAAAAACATATATTGATAATACAACTTGATACGTTTCGTCCAGAGTGTATAATGTTCGTTAGAAGCGTTATCGATCCAGGGAACGTCGTCGTCGTCGCCTGAATCACCCTGTAAATCCTTTCGTAACCGATTAAAAGGGCCGCCCAATCAACGGGCCCGATAACGACTCATCCTCGACGGAAGGGTTGTTGTTATCTCAGATGCGATTCCTATGCAAATCATTCGTAGCACTTTTGATTATTCCCGCCGTCTCCGCTCCTGATGGGCCATATTCCTTCCGGCACAGGATCAAAATATATCTGATGGTGATGGTAGCAGTGGTGGTGGTGGCGGCGGCGACGGAGGCGGCGGTGATTGTCTTCGGGAGAAAGGGAAAGAGCGAGAGGGAGAGCCAATCGGGCGCTGCGTGTGGACCATTATTATAAAAGGAAATGTCGATAAGTCGATAGATCGTTACTTACAGATTAAGTCCGCAATAGTGATGGAAATGTACCGATAGTTTCTGTGATGGGTGTTGAATTTGGATTCGTTGGGTTTTATTGCAGAGTTTCGAAACTGTTCCCTCGACGATTTAGAACTGGGGAATTTCAGGAATAACTAACGGGAATCTTAATAAGTAATGACGCTTGTTGCCTATTCGTCTAATTTTCACGATATCCATTTATTTTGCGAGTTTCATTTTGGAACTTATTTTACCCCACATTAGACAAAAAGCGACACCGAGATTTGTCTGCATATTTTCTGACATGTTTAAGGGGTAGAATGTTGGCTGGACAAAAATTATAGTTACTCAGTGCCCCAATCAGTTTTCGTTTAAAGACTATAAACTGTTGAAACGCCCATGGAAATGATTCTTCACTAACCTAACTAACTGTAGATAATTGGAAAAATAAACAAATTTAATTGTGGTAAGTTTAATTGGCTAGTCAATGTTTTGCTGAAAAAATTTAAAAAACTACGAAGAATTATACCTTTCTCGGGTACAATTAAAGATGTCACAATTTAGTAATGAAGACATTAATCATATGATCACAATCGCACAATCTTGACACTTTCGTGCACTCTGTAAATGTTCTTATAATAGACCGGGCGCTGGATGGAATTGAGTGTGCAAAATATGAGGACCGCATTCTGTGAATGGTTTTGAACTCAGAAAAGCATGCAGATTATGAATCTGGATGTTGCCAGGAGGTGCGTTGGTCCATTTTTTTTACACCCCACCCCCTTAAATATCAAGTAAATCGACTAAACAAATGATTTGTTATCATTATAATGATTGTTTTAGTGACAATATCCAATTGTTTCTTATTAATAAATATACTTATAGCCTAGTCAACTGAAAAAAAAAAAAAATTAAAAATAAAACCAACAATCTTTGAAAAAATTAATTTAATATAAAATTAAAGCAAATTTAAACATGTCATAATAAAAACAAAAAATAATCAATCTCTGTTATTTTGACAATTATTATTAATGCATTTGCACAACGAAATACAATTCAACTGCATTTTATACAAAAACAAGCCTTTGACTCACAATTAGATGTACATTTACAGGGATGAATCAATAATTCTGGCAATGGTCGTTTAGTCATTTGTCCTGGGTACCATTTACCTTTTTTCTTTTCATAACCTAATAAGGTGTAATCAGTAGGCTCTGAAGTGTTTGGTCAGCATTTATCCATACATATGTTTGTGCTGAAGCTTTTAACATTATGTAAGTGTAGAGCATCTGATGTGCAAATACCTTTTAATAAATTTAAGCCGAAACCGATATTTTGAGAAATTAGATAATACCGAAATTCATCAGCGGTTAATTGTTATTTTGAGAAAAGATAGGCACAAATGGTTTCTAATTCTAGTAACTGTTCGACATTTAGGTAGGGATTTTCCTTTTTGTACAAAATCCAGCGATGCAGCTTTTAAATCATTTGTATTTTTGATCCCAATCTGCTAGTCATATCGCAACCACTCAGAGAGTGTAATGCTGGCAAAATACGACTAAGGTTTTCTTCAAGTGATTGAGCAGCTAGATGACATCCTGAAATGTATTTCTATGTTCCGGCACTAAAATGACAGCTATTCTAGCACTAAAATGGCCGAAAACAGTGCTTTAATGAGGCTTATTACAGCATTGCATTTGGTAATTTTTTTGTTGTGTTAGTAACAATATATTCCCTAATGCTGTCTGATGTCTGTCAAAACAAAATTAAAAATAAATATGACCGCCGCGTCAAACACCCACTTGTACTTGATGCGATTTTGATTCTTGAGACATGATATCGATTTTATTTAAATCCGTTAAATTAAATTTGAAAATGGTGTGAAAATTGACAGATGTCTAGGAAACAGCAGTAATACCAACTTAAATGTCACGATAAAAAAACCCCAGATAAGAAATTTTAAATTATTTAAACATAAATAAAAATGAAATTGAAGCCGGAACATAGAAAATGTTGTAAAGTACTCGTTGCAGAAGAAATTCCAAGCCCTCGTCCGTTCTAAAACTCGCCGTGAGCGGCTCGTTTTAGAATCTCGGACTCGGGCTTGGAATATGACGTCTTCTGCAACTTGTACTTTAAACTACTATTCTTCTTATAAGAACCGTCGAACCATAGACCTATATAGCCTAGATGTGCTAGCTTATTCCAGGAGTAAGTTCCGAGGATGAAAACATCTGTATCAGCGCTACAGATTATGACATGGCCAGATTGGATTTTTACTGTGTGACATATATGATAAAACATCCTTGATTCCCCTTCTATATGGTTAGAATTTAAGTCAGGCACGTCAAAAAATGAAGAACCTTCTAATTTGAAACATTTTGTTGGATCATCAAATCCTCCTCAAATATATTACTCGGAATCTTCTTTTACTTGTGCATATATGGGAGCAGCAGTGCATAGATATAGAACGAACTGTAACTTATTTTCAGTGCTTGAAAAGAAATTATTACATTTAGCTGGAATTTTGGTGTGTTCATTTGATATTATAAAATTTTTCATCGTTTGACCTGTACTCCGTAAAGTTGATTCCAAGTATTTAATTGAAATATCATCATATCTGTCAAATACACTATCTATTCGTTTTACATTTGGCTGCAAGAAAAGATCATTAATTCTCTTGAAGAATGCCTCAGCAAAATCGACAAAGTTGCTGAATTTTTTTAATTGGTTCCATGAACAAGTGCCATACCATCAACAGTGTAAATTTTTAAATCAGGTAGATTTAACACGTCCTGCCGCGTGTGAGTACCACAGGTATAATAGTTTTCAATTTCAAGAGCGAGTTCCGATTTCGGTGACTTCCTGTAAAAACCTGCGTCAAAAAAGGTAGTTACAGTAATTCAAAATTTCGAAAGAGGCTTATTTTCTTTTGGCTAATATAACTTGCCATACAAGCTCGATGCCATGAACAATTGTGTGCAGTAAAGTCTGTATTATTTTTTATTTTCTCACTAATGCCATTTTTTCTTCGATCTGCTGCTCTTTCAATACTTATAAATGATTGTGGTTTTAACTCTTCCACTATATCAACCATTTAATCACAAAACAAACACGACAATTCATTTAGTCTTCGCCTCTATACATTTATCACTTGTATAGTGACATCGTCCACGCATTTGTTAAATAAAACACACTAATTAAACACTCATCTGGCAGAAAACTTAAACAATATTACATGACTACAAAAAAATAAACCGTTATGCCACATGAATTCTTTTCTACTGACAATTCCAAGCGCTATGACTCAGCAACGCGCTGAGCGGGGAGAGGGGCGAGAAAAAGGAAAAGGGACCAGCACAGCTACCGGCAACATGGTTTTATTTTTTATTTGTGGTCTCAGCTAAAATAATTTGAGCTTAGTTGGCGGTCCTCACATTTTGCATACTCAACTTCCTTTGGCGCCTGCACTATAAGCATTTAAAAAAGCATTGGAATGTGAAAGAGTTTCTCAACATTTTATTTCGTTACAATATTACTATGGTTCGAGTTGAAGTTGCTCAAGTGATTAATCAAAAGTGGTACATCTACTTTTTATGGTAAGCGGACGAAGATGACGAGGCTAAAGATTTATCTTTAGAAGAATGGAGTAAATTATGATTTTTTTTTTAATTTCAAATGGTAAAAATTGCTAATGTTTACGACATGTTTGATTGACAATTTCATCTCTATTTCATTTCGATTACACCGGGAATTAGATGATCAATCAGAAAATTCGTACAATAATAGTTGCTTCTCGGCGGTCACATTCGTAATTCCTTAACTGAAATCGTTAAAGATTTTATTTCATTCCACCTTCATATTATTGTTTGATTTTTAGAAAAAAATTACATATATGGGATATCAATGAAAATTGTTCAAAATAGTGGAGATTTTCAGTCTTTTTTGTAGCGAGAAAACGAATTTTGTAGCTTTTGAATAGCCGGAGCAACAAAAGATGGGCTAACTTAAGTTAACCGCCATCGCTATAACTCATACACGGAATGTAATAGGATGCTTTGGTTTCCGCAGGAATTTGTGTCTGTAGAAGGTCACTTGAAAGTCACGGGGTCAAAAAAAATTTTTGGACACATTTGGCCAATTTTGGCCAAACATGACAAGATGTTCAATCATCACTCGCGGTTCAATTTCATGATATAGTAGTGATCTTAAAAATCATTTGACACTGAAAACCTTCTGTTAATTGGCCGAAAACCCGTGCAAAAATGGCCAGAAATAACCAAAAAATCCGAAAGTTACTTATTTCAGACAAAACATGGGAAATCCTGTATATACGTCGACAGGTCGAACGTGTGGTACACAGAGAGCTCAGAAACGCTAGCACGGAGTCAATAAAATATAACCAGAAATGGCCAAAAATTCTAAAATGACTTATTTCGGCCCAAACCTGCAAAATCGTCTAAATTGTTGCTGGGAATTCCAGCAACAATGTGGAGGATTTAGGAGACTCTGTCAGACACTGAGAGTCACTTTGTACAGCGGGCCTGTGGAGCTACAAATTCTAAAATGACTTATTTCGGATAAAACGTGCTAAATGCTGTATATACATCAACAGTTCGAAAATGTGGGTCCCGGAATTTTCATACACAATGTCTAAGGATCCAATGGATCCTTCTAGCCACTGAAATTCACCTGATACTTTTTAGAACTGTCGAAGTATATACAGGATTTATCAGGTTTTGGCCGAAATAAGTCATTTTAGAATTTGTAGCTCCACAGGCCCGCAGTCTCAGGTGAATTCCAGTGGCTAGAAGGATCCACTGGGTACTTCGACAGTGTGTCTGGAAATTCCGGGTCCCACATTTTCGAACTGTGGAAGTATATACAGGAATTAGCACGTTTTGGCCGAAATAAGTCATTTTAGAATTTGTAGCTCCACATGCCCGCAGTTTCAGGTGAATTCCAGTGGCTAGAAGGATCCATTTGAATCCTTCGACAGTGTGTATGAAAATTCCGGGGCCCACAATTTCGAACTGTCGAAGTATGTACAGGATTTATCACGTTTTGGCAGAAATATGTCATTTTAGAATTTGTAGCTCCACAAGCCCGCAGTTTCAGGTGAATTCCAGTTGTTAGAAGGATCCATTGGATCCTTTGACAGTGTATCTGAAAATTCGTTGACCCACATATTCGAACTGTCTAAGTATGTACAGGATTTATCACGTTTTGGCCGAAATAAGTCATTTTAGAATATGTAGCTCCACATGCCCGCAAGTCTCAGGTGAATTCAAGTGGCTAGAAGGATCCACTGGATCGTTCGAGAGTGTGTCTGAAAATTGCTGTTCCCACATTTTTGAACTGTAGATGTATGTACAGGATTTATCACGTTTTGGCCGAATTAAGTAAATTTAGAATTTGTAGATCCACAGTCCCGCAGTCTCAGGTGAATTCCAGTGACTAGGAGGATCCATTGGATCCTTGGACAGTGTGTATGTCAATTCCGGTGCTACATTTTCGAACTGTCAAAGTATATACAGGATTTAGCACGTTTTTGGCCGAAATAAGTCATTTTAGAATTTGTAGCTCCACAGGCCCGCAGTTTTAGGTGAATTCCAGTGGCTAGGAGGATCCATTGGATCCTTTGACAGTGTGTCTGAAAATTCCGTGACCCACATTTTCGAACTGTCGAAGTATGTACAGGATTTAGCACGTTTTATCCGAAATAAGTCATTTTAGAATTTGTAGCTCCACAGGCCCGCTGTGCAAAGTGACTCTCAGTATGTGACAGATTCTCCTATATCCTCCACATTGTTGCTGGAATTCCCAGGGCCCGCATTTTCGAACATTTGAGGTATATATACGATTTAGTGCGTTTTTGCCGAAATAAGTCATTTTAGAATTTCTGGCCATTTCTGGGTATTTTTTATTGACCCTCTGCTAGCGTCTCTGAGCTCTCTGTATAAGTGTATACCATATGTTCGACCTGACGCCGTATATACAAGATTTCCCATGTTTTAGCTGAAATAAATAATTTTCGGATTTTTTGGTTATTTCTGGCCATTTTTGCCCGCTTTTTCGGCCAATTAACAGAAGGTTTTCAGTGCCAAATGATTTTTAAGATCGCTACTATATCATGAAATTGAAACGCGGGTGATGATTGAACATCTTGTCATTTTTGGCCAAATGTGGCCAAAAATTTTTTTGACCCCGTGACTTTCAAGTATGTACTTCTAAAGACACAAATTCCTGCGCAAACCAGAGCATCCTATTACATTCCGTGTATGAGTTATAGCGGTGGCCGCTAACTTAAGTTTAAGTTAGCCCACCTTTTGTAGCTCCTGCTATTCAAAAGCTACAAAATTCGTTTTCTCGCTACAAAGAAGACACAAAATCTCCATTATTTTGTTTTGCCGGCCTGAGGAGGGTGGTCCGCCAACTTTATATACATAAATCAATTGAACTAACAGCATCTCCCTAGAGATTAAGAAATGAACCATAATTCTATATTTCTCGAATAACACATATCAATGTTGCATGTTTTATAAGCACATTATTTGAAAACTTTACAGTAGAACTTGTGCTATCGTTATGAGTTATTGCAAGTGTACATAATTATTTAACACTAATAAGGCCGACGTTATTTTCACCTCTGAGCGTGAGTAGTTGCATTTTCTGATAAGGTATACTTTAATAATGTTCCTGCTTTACATTATTTATATGCAATAATTATAGTAAAGCATTATTTTTATTCTTACGTCACTTTAGATGGAAGAGCATATGTTCGTTAAAGGTATTAGGTCTGCAAAAGATGTAACCATGCAGATCCTGTCCTGTGTGTTGGTGGTTACGTGTTGTGTAGTAAAATAAATTAAAACTTAATAAAAACATTAAATAAGTAAATTCTGTTAAAAATTTGATAGAAGAAAGAACGAGTTAGCATATTCTACTTCCTCATCATTCCCACCACCAAAAATTTGATTGTTGATTGTCGTGATTGAACCTTCCTAATGTACCGAGTTGTACTTCGGGCAATTTTGCCATTCATTAAAAAGGAATTCAAAAGTACTGAGTACTAGAAATTATCAACTTAGCAGCTGACTAGGTATCTGGGTTGGGTGTATCCCATCTCAAAATAGCCCAGAATGCTGATGACTTCTTTTCTGTGCGAACTTATTTGTCTCATCTTTATTATGACTATTCTCGGATTAATCTCAATGTTCAGGTTTCTGAAAGTATATGCTTTAATTTTCAAGTTTTGCAATAAAGTTGTGAATGAAAATAATATTTTTTTTCACAATAAATATATTATATATCAGTATATACATACAAAATGATTTCTTAATTTATCCTCCTGAATAGTTACATGCTAAGAAATCATGTTATTGATTAGTGTTAAATATAACATAATTTATTCATAGCGAAGTAGTTTTGTTGACATCTAGTTAACACTTCTTATTCAATAAGGAATTAAAATATCCCTCGTTTACAATTAAATTTTGAATTCTGTTGATAAGAAATATTTGTTTTTATATGTTTAAATCCGTTATATGTTAATAAACTTTAGCACAATAAATATTGAATAATTAATAGTTATTTATTATACAAGCGGATAAAATATCGCGAGTTAAACGTTCATTGTATCCGTGAGTGTATTACAACGTTTTATTCCATTTTGTCATATATAAACTGACGTTTAGCGGAGTAAGTCCTATTTTGAAGAGAATATTTAACAAGATGACAACTTCAGTGCCGCAACCTTGACAACGACGAAAACAATTTTAAACATATAAAACGTCACTTTATACGGCAACATTGAATAAAGAACTATTAATCCGCTGCCTAAATAAACAAAATAAACAATGACTTTATAGGTTCAATTTGACGTCAATAAACGTCAGTTTATATGGCAAAATTGAATAAAAATATTTATTACATCTAAAGACAATATTAAATTGTTATATAGACATGTAAACTATTTTTCGCAAATGTTTTATTCATTACATGCCAATAATATTTCTTTAGGTATTTTTATACGAAGGATTTTTTTTAAATAATAAAGTATATTTGTCACTCCAAATATAAAACAGATATTTGTTGTTGCTAAACAGTTGTTCGTTTATATAAAAACATTTCTCTAGTATAGACGTGAAGCGTTTCCCTTTTGTTCATTCAGTGATTTGAAAGTATTGCAGTCGTTACCCCTCTTTGTATTATTGTGGTATAGATCACATTATTTAATCAAACAATTATAAAATTAAGAGTCTCGAATTCAAATTTGAAACTCCAAATTTAGACCGTTCACTCCCACTGTATCGTCAACTTCTCTATTTAATTAAATTTGTATGCATAGAAGTTTTAGTGTAATTCTAACTTCTGTGTTTAAAAATGAAAAATGAACTGCATACGTTTCATCAAGATACAAGTCGCTCTGTGGTCGTGGAAATCCGTTTTCTTTTCGTCCCCGATCCTATTGGTCAACACGGATGTCCGTAGCAGTAGCAATAGCAGCAGCCCCCATTTAAGTTTTAATCCCCAGCAATCTATCTCCTCAGCCATTATCCCGGAAAGTATCCTTCAAAGGACCCGCACTAAACAATAAACGCGATACACAGTGGCTGGCGTGATTGTCCACCATTCACGACACCAATACGCTGCGAGTCCACAAAAGATGACGGATTTCGTCATTAGGAGAGTGTCGTTTGGCACGTTTCACCAAGGACCAGGACACTTTGTCACGGGGGCTCGGAATGTGTGCTAATTTTCATTTTTATCCTGAGATATATCAAGGGGGACTTATTAGCGACGATTAGGGGACGTTAGTTGGTACCTTCACGTGTTTCGTGTGTCGTTCTGGGCTATTCAGGAGTGCCTCCGAACTTAGTTTTATTGATATCGTGATGGCATTGTTCTCGACCCGTGATTTACGTCGAGGTCCACGGCGAAACCGTCCGGATGAAATGCGATTAATTGTAACGTTACGAGAAAATCTAACTTTAAAATTTCGTGTCAGGTTGGTCGTTTCACTCGAGCGGCATTGATGCTTAAAAATAAAATGAAAAGTCCATCAAACGGATGTCGGTTGCTTTTATCGACTAAATAATTAACCGAGTCTTACACACTGATCTTTTATCATAGTAGTTATAGTGTAATAATGGTGTAGTTCTAGTTGTAAAGTGAACATTATTATAGTTTAAATTAACGAATTAAAGATTAAATTTCGAAAATTTTGAGTCCGTTTCAAAATCTACAATTAACTATTGTAACATTATTCGTGACTTATTTAATTGTCACTAGTCCTTACTTTCACTAATTTATTAATACACTACATAACGTACTTCACAGTACAGATTTATTTATTTCGCCGAAATTAAAAATGTCTACAAATATTTGTTATATTATTTACATTCCCATTTCGCATTCGGTACTTTATCGCAATCTTAAAAAGAATCGCATGTAAAAAAAATATTTTTCTGAAAACTATCCCTATAAAAGCCGTCAAAAATTATTACACTGATAACTTCACTAGAATTATACATCGTTTTTGGTTTAACAGTTTTTGATGTACAATTTAAAATTAGGGCAGGAGAGGTGAGGGAAGGCCTACTGACAAAAGTGTCTATAATTTAGGTTTGACTCAATCGAATTTCATGAAGTCGGTCTCGTTTAAGAAAGGGAGGTATTTTATATGAAATAAAATAGTAGTAGCAGCCGTAATACAGTGTGACCATGTTCTGCTAATAACCGGTCAATAATATAATGTTTCACCATTGGTTTATTTACTTGAATTTTTTTATACAGTTCAGTTTCGTCTCTTTCATTTCAAAGAAAACATATCTTTCATTCAACCATATTTGCTTTTTTCCAGCTAAAGGTGGGATTAGGACTTACGCATACATTATGATAACATGCTTCTTCTTCTTCTTCTTCATTCCAGGGTTTAGGCATTTTTATCTGCCTGTTCAGGCATCAAACTTCGCCCCATCTTTTCATGGGGCGTCCTACACTCCTTTTTCCTATTGGATTATAATTTAATATTTGTTTAGTTAGTCGATGTTCATCCATTCTATTTATATGTTGTTTCCATTTTGTTCTGTTTTCTTTCATTTTCTCATTAATCGAGTAGATATTTAGTTCTTGCCTTACGTCTTCGTTTCTTTGTCTATCAAGTCTTGTAATGCCTTTCACTCTTCTGAGAAATCTCATTTCGCTAGCTTGGATTCTAGAGTTGTCTTTTTGCGTCATTACCCAGCTTTCGCATCCATATAATAGAGTAGGTGTGGCCATTGTCTTATAGAATTTCATCATAGTGTCGCTTCTTGTCTTGTTCTTTAATGTTCTGTGAATTGTTCCGCATATATATTGAAATCTGTGAATTTTATGATCTGTCTCTATCTTTCTCGAAACTTGTATAACACCCTAGGTAATTAAAATTACTCACTTGCTCTAATGGATTATCGTCTAGTACTATTTCTGTCCTTATGGGGTAATTGCCTTGAAACGCCATAACTTTCGTCTTTTTTGTTGATATTTTCATATTATCATTCTTGCACACTAGATATAGTTTGTAGATGGCTCTTTGTAGATCATTTTCAGAGTTTTGGATTATCAACTGATCATCGGCAATAAGTATTGTTTTTATTTGCGTATACTGATTGATTTTTATACCTGTTCGTATTGTTTCATCCCACTCTCTTATGATGCTGTCGATATATATATTAAAAAGCGTTGGTGATACGCTACAACCTTGTTTTAGCCCTTGGTTATGATAACATGCATTATCGATAACTAAAACAGAGTTTTTTTCTAAATTTGGAATTAATTTTTCCTTCAACCATTTAGTGTAATTTGTACTCTTCATTTCATCGTGATAGTCACCACTTTTAAGACCAGATTTAAAAACCAACTCGACAATGGACAATTATTAGTCTTTTTGGAAGCATAGCTTTCTTATGGCGGGCTTCGCTCGAAACGCTGAATCGGCGAGAGGTGTTATCGCCGAAAAATCGTACGACCCTGACGGCCAATTATCGCGCCGCGCTAGCTATTTATTGACAACGTGTTACAATTGTTTTTGAATTGTCGGTTGCCTTCTCCGTGGTGACGCTAGCTATCAATCGTTTTGGACACAAAATGCTTTAATTGTACAATAACAAAAATTATATCAACAGAATCAGCGTCTAAAGAAGATCCTACCTGAGTGTGGCAATTACTTTATTTGGTCTATCAACCGAGATATTTCATTAGAAAATTTGCTCTTAAACGTAAACAAACAGTAGACATCTTGGATTGAGATCTACACAGAACGAGAAAATCCTTTACGGAAACGTTTCTGGACCTACGACTACGGTCCGGAAGGTTAGGTTTGTTTGGTTTGGCTTGGATAAAAGTATAAAGAAGAATAAATGGTACATTATATTATACTAGTTTAATAAGACGGAGTATTGTCACACGAGAGTTTTAAAGAACTCCTCGCTTCGCTCGTCGTGCTTTAATAGAATGAGTGTGACAATACGTCTTATTAAACGAGTGTAATATACTATTTTATCTACTTTGCTTTATTAATTCATTAAATTTTGGCTGTTCAAGTTTTCGTATTACACTAGGGAATTTTGCGTGGGTTGGTTACACTGACGTCACTGACATTGACATTTCGTATTTCAATTTGCAAATATAGTAACCCTAGGACAAATGCAATAACTACTTACTTACGCGAGTGAAATGGAAGACAAGATTGTAGATTCATGAAATTTTAAAAGTTGTGTTTATTGAAATACTAATAATTTAACCTTGACGTCTACGCACGTCTACGTGACAAGCTGATGTACCAATTTAATAAAGCTAAAAGTTACCAAAAGTAGTGTAATAATATGAATATTATTACACTACTTTCGATGTAATAATGAGATCATTAGTAACACAAAGTAGATAAAAGTGATTTATTTCGGAGTCGCGCTAACTGTTTGGTGAGCGTGTTAGTGTTAGTTACCTTATTTGTAACTCAAGAAGATTTGTTTGATTTATTTTCGCCTCGAATAGCATAATAACGTATTAAATATTCAAAAAGGTTAGTTTTTAATTGCGATGTGTGAATTTAAATGCTCACCTATATTTCTATAAAAAAAAAGTAACAATGAGCTTACCTTCTTCTCTATATTTTTGTACAGCCCTCAAATATTCGGTACGTTTTAATCGAATTTCTGGCTTTTCCATTAGAAATTTCCTGTTATGTTAAGTTTTTTTTTCCAGCGGAAACCTAGTTGGTGAACAATTCTTCTAAAGGAGGTTAGTTTACCATTTAAATTGACCCCATCGTTCTTGACAGCTTCAAAAACACTTTTCCTTGTTGGACGTCTGTTGTAGATATTCGGAAAGCGATAAATAACAGTTCGTATTATTTCCTCCTCAAACTTATCTACTGTAGACTTTACTTTTGTAGAATTTATAGTAGTTTTCCTAGGTGAGGAAAACTTGCAGCCTGGTGTTTTTTTGCTCCTTCCTGGATAATTCTCTTCACAGAACTCAAGGATACAGCGGTAGCCTCGGCCACGCTTTCCGCAAGATTGTAAAACGCTTTTATTTTTCTCCTTCTTCATGTACAAGTACACATTATAAATAATTTGTCGTCCTTGACTGTGTACAACTTTGCTGGAATTGGCTTCCCTAGAACAAAGGTTAAAAAAAAGATAGATTTGTGTTAAACTTGGCTGGTTTTATAATACTTACATCTTACACAAACAGAGATCGATGATTAGTCTTGAAAAAACTGTTTTTATAATAAATCGCAGAGAAGACGTACAGAAAGACACAAAGGTAATAGAAAAAACGCAAGCCAAACACAAACACGTGGGACCATCAAAATCTAACCTCAAACCGAATAATGTTCAAAACAAACACAGAACGTGTTCTTAGTTTATGCCTTGCGTCTTTTCGTTTCGTCTCTGAGTTCAACATTTTTAGCGCGGATAATAGTTCGTCAACTCCACACATGCACACATTTTCGTCTCTTTGCGCACGATGACGTAGGGTTCAACTCGTTTGGAACTACCTCTACCTCGTCGTCCCTAATGAAACGCGTGTATAATTCCTTAGCAGGCCATCCCAGGTCCATCCCCAGTTAGCTCTAAGGTTCCGACGCGTTATGGCGAAATCGAGATTTGCTCATCAACAAGAAAAACCCCGTAGAAATCTCTCGCGGAGCTAAAACCGCGCCCCGCGAGACACATCCCGATATCCCTGAACCTCGGCCGGGATATCCAATTTGCACGGAATCAAAACGAAAATCAAATCATCCCTCTCTTCCCGCCACCGCAATAACCTCCGCCGTGTCCCGATCTTCTTGGGAATCCGGCCGACCGTGTGATTTCCAATCTGTTTAAAAACTTTATAATTGAATAATTTTTCAATAAAAACAAGCGAAGAGAGAAAGAAAGCGGGAGAGAGATAGAGGAGGGGGAAGGGGCGGAAGAGGGAGAGAGCGTGTACCGTTTACTTGCAGACTTGATTGAAAAAGAAATCCGATACGCTCAGCGGAGAGTTTACGGACCGCCCTTCCGGAAAATTATCGCGTTCCCTTAGATTCTCCTTTCGTTTTTTTTGTATATCTGGGTTAGGCGCTGATTGGAATCGGATATTAAACGAACGGAAAAGTTTTAATTGTACATATGCCAACAATAAAGGGCAAATTTAAAGAGGACGTGTAAACTTGGAAAACCTGTAGGTGACAAATTAATGCCGGCGCGGCCCCAAAGTGATTTTCCAATTATCGTTACAACCAAAACGTTAATAAACACAATAATCATATTAACATACCCCACTGGTTCCATTCCCTTCGACCTCCCTCTCATCTCTCTCACCCATTACCTGACACCCTCTCATTAGTCGTTCGAAAAAGGACGAGGAACACTAACACTCGTCTACCTGTAAGATTGCGAACCTTTGTTTTAATCCCAGCCATTTTAATTAAATTCTTATGAAATTATCGCGGTCCCTTGTGTGGATGATTGTCATTTGCTAACAACAGTCTGATTGTCTATTGTTCGAGTTTGATGAAATCCATGGGTTCCGGTGTTGTTGCGGCTGATTGCTTTCTTAATCATTCGTTTTATCCGATCCCTCACCTTGTCTCGGATTAGAATGTTTTACTATAATTTATCGAACGCTCCACGCAGAAGTTAAGGCGACGGGGGTTCGTTAAAATTTTTCGGGGCCATTTCTATCATTTTTAAATAGTGGAAAGAATAATTTCTACATAGGCATTGAAAAAATTACTGTTCTGTTCTGAAATAAAGGCAAACGAAAGGACCTTTGTTTCTCCGGTAAGGTGTTAGTCACCCAAAAATAGCCAAACCACGTCGATAATTCGACGGCTTATAACTTGTAAATGGATTTCAATGATATTGCATATTTCTTTGTGTCTTAGGTCATCAAAAATCGACCGAACTTAGTTTTAATTGGCATTTATTACTAAAAGTCAAAAACACATCCGTTTCTTCCCGAGTCTGGAAGGTGAGTCGATTGTCCGAATATTTATGGTCGAAATACTTCGATCACTTGAAGCTCCTGGAGTATCCATTCTCAACGGGCTGCTGGATTCTCCATTAGTGATGGCTTGCTCATGTTTTAGCAGCTCCATTTCTTTACGAATGAGATCCCTCTCCTTCGTTATCATGACAAGTTCTCGATCCCGAAAATCGATGACTTCGTGATGAACCTGCGGTTACTGTGGTGCCTGCTCTCGATCTGCCGCAATCACATCTAAAATATTCGGATCTGCTTCCTCCAATCTCGCCACCAGCTCTGCTTTGTTCCCACTCGTAGATAACATCCTCATCTTCAGGAGTTCTTTCTGTTCTGCTATCGTGTGAAGATTGGGCATTTTGTGTTCAGGTAGTCACAATTTCTCTCAACCAGTTAAACTACCGCGAACCGTACGGGAACGAATCAAAGTGCAACAAATTAGTCGTTCCCAAACAAAAAAGTTCACTTCACAATAAGCACCGAAAATTCAAAGTGACAGGTATGCAACACTCACGAAGTTCTTCCAGGAAGTTGTCTTTTATCACAATCTAACTAACTAGAGTTCAGTCGTACCGAATCCCACTTCTGAGTTTATTTTTAGCTGTAGACTTATTGTGCGAAACCGACCACCGAAAATGATGTCATTTTTGTACCCTCGTAGCCAGCGAGTAGGTACCTGAGAGGGGACGCTTTTCGATAGTCGTATTACGTAGAGTGTAAAGGATTGTCCTTCCAGACTCGGAAAGAAACCGATGTACTTTTGACTTTGTGTAATAAACGTGAAATAAAACTAGGTTCGGTCAATTTTTGATCACCTGACACTACCCAGACTACAAAGAAGCCTACAATATCAAATTTCGGATCATCAAATTTTGCCAAATGAATATAAATATTGTCATACCCAGGGATATAGGCTACTTTCTCATGTTTTATTATAAATGTTCATCAGTAAAACAACATTTAAATTTTGAAAAAAATCACGAACGGATTTAAGAAAGTGTCAAATAACCGCAAGTGTAAAGTGCCTCTTAAAGAAAATTTATCCAAAGACGTTATTACATTTTATTACACACATTCTACGGCACAACGAATATTTAAAATTTCAAAAATGTTTGAGTAGATATCGAGAAAATTTCAAATAACCGAAAAATGATAAGAGTAAACTACCGCCCCCACCGATTTTATTACAAGACTTAATGGGAGATCCTGATATGGTACAAATCATAAATACACGGTTTGAGAAGTCCTTATTTTTAATTTCTGAGAAACGTACAGGCATTTTTCTTAAAACATGTTTTTTAATTTTTTGGGTTTGGGTTTTTGGGTTTAATACTACCCTACCGATCGTCTGCGGAAAAAAAAGCCGTGGAAAAAAAGCCGGGGAAGAAAAAGCCGATGGAAAAAAAGCCGCGGAAAATAAAGCCGGTGAAACAAAACCCACGGAGAAAAACCGCACGGAAATATATAATATCTAAATAGGTTTTCATACGGTTTTCGTTTATGGGGCCGCCCATAACAACGGTCAGAGAATGGTGGCAAGTGTTGCGTCTGGATTTTGGTCACCTGCTGGAGAATTATATCCACCCGCCTTAGGTTCCATGAGTACATGATTGATCCTTGCCCTCTTGCGTTGGGTTTCTCTTTTCCTTTATTTTTTTTTCACCGGCTTTTTTTTCCGCGGCTTTTTTTTCCATCGGCTTTTTTTTCCGCGGCTTTTTTTCCGGGATTCCCTACCGATACATCCCATGGGGTAATACATCTGATGGATCTCTTATTACACCATACGACATTTGACTAGACTCCTTCATCCCATTTTTTTTATTCGATGTTTGCCAATAGAGAGGGATCCTAAAAATAGATGTAACCGTCTTGAAAATGTCCCCAATCCTGGGACGAAACGTCGACGACGAATAACAGTTTAAATAAATACCTCCAGCTGACGCCAAACCGTTGTTTCAAATTTTGAATGGAGCTACACGGAAAAAATCCTTTTAGTTTATCAAATGGTAGATATCGGAACTTTAATACAGGAAAAGGAATGGAACACCCGTAGACCGAAAACCGAAACGCGAAAATCTGTGTTGAAAAAAATTTATGAGTTGTCATTTCAAAGATCTCAATGGGTACATTTAAGATACATAAATACGTCTTGTTCGATTTTTAAATTAGAAAGTATTATATGGCGTGAAAGACGAAAATTTTAAGTAACACCTCTGTTATAGAACCAAACATTTTTAAGTGAATTGTCGCGTCGTTCCTAGAAACTATCATTCCAAAAATTTTGAAGCAAATTCATGAAATTACAAAATATGAAATTAACCCTTCTTGAAAAATTTGCTCCGTTCGAACTTTATTCGATTGTCAATTTTTTACACTTCCAAACTAATAGATATTACAAGTATTCCATTTTTGTTTTAAAATACCTTAAATCTCTCATAATTAATTGTCAGCAGTGTGCTTTACTTTTAATTAAGACCTAGTTTAGGTTATTATTACAATGTTGAAATGTTGAACAATGCTAGTATTGTATGTGTTGCACGTACTTGTCAGTTTGCTTTTTAATAAAAAGAGCGTTTAAAACAAAATTGGTTATAACGAATATTGATAAAAAATGGAAAATGTGAAGTCCGTATTGCTTTTGTAAATAATTCTGAATGCACTACCTATGACACTTATAGTTTGAAAATATTGAATTCGACATTAAACATTTTAGTCTTTGCTTCGATTTAACAATTTTACTTGAAAGAGTTCTATTTTTGTTGGTAAAATATTATTAATAATTTTAAACAACCTAACGTTGCATCGTCATTATCTTCTTTTTCTTATGTATTTACACGAGGGCGATTGCAATTACCAACATTACAGTTTATATTATATACTGTAAATATCAGATCTTTGTAGCACCAAAAATATTTCTATTTTATCTTCATAGCAGTGGGTCGATTATAATGATCGGTTTGTAGTTTTTTATCTTGTACCAACCATTCAAACTTTGCCACGTTTTTGGAGATAATTATAGATTGTGTTGCTTGGTGCAAAGTGCTGCCAAACCATGCTTGAGCATATTCGAGTTGGTCAAAAATGTATTAAATGAAGTGAAATCATGTTCCCCAATTTTGTAGTAGATTGAAATTAGTTTTAATATTCCCTCATTTTAATACAACAGTATCTTTAAGATCTTTATTATCGTGGTCATTACAGGGTCAATTTAGGGATGAATCCGGTTGACTTAAAATAACTGACTTATAATAGTCCTGTTCCCATAGATTAAGATATTTTTGTCCTATTCAAAATTCACTGGTATTTCCATATACAAAGCTCTCCATAGTATACCGATCTCGCCTTTTAGTCTCAAAAAAAAAACAAGCCTTCCTAACACCGCCAATAAAACTGTCGATTCCCGCTTCTCGCCCTATCGATAAACGGGAGTTAATATCCTCTATCCCTCCCTGCCCGGATCATGGGGGTGGTCGGTTGGGGGTCAGTACGTGGCGAAAGGGTGCGAGAGACGGGGGCACCTGTTGCTACCCTCCCTCTACTGGTCTCTCGTGTTTTCGGACGTTGGTCATTCGCACCCCCCTTCCCCTGGCGAGGGGTGCATGTCATGACCTTCAAGTCGGGACCTCTCTTCACCCCCGAGTTGACCCTCATTTCGAACAAGGAGGACGCTTTCAAGGAGCTCCGAAGGGTCGGGTGGGTATAAGGGTTGTTTGTGTGCAATACGGGCCGAACGGGCGAAATGTTTTATCGATGCGATGAGAGGACGTTTTGAAAATAAAAAGACTAGAGTTAGGTGTAAAGTATAAAGTATTTCACGTTTAAATTTCTTTCATATGGACACTAAGGAACGTAATGAATATGTTTTAATTAAAAGTCTCCTTTTTTACTAAACGTCGTATGGTAATGTAAACGGTGTTGTGTAGTAAACGTGTGCCTTTAAAAGAGGGGTGACTTGAAATTTTCGTTTCGAGCGGTTTATAATGACGTTGTTAGCTTATACGAGCAACAGATTATAGTAAATCACATCTCCAATTTGCATTTTTTTTTATTCAATTCGCCACATAATGGCGCATTCAAATTCTCGTTCTGTCTTCCTCTACTTTTGCTACCCTTAGGGCGACAAGAGTATCTGTAATACGTTCGAGGGCCCGTATCATTAAGCAAGTTGTCAATTATATCATTAGCGACTTGTAATTATGCGTTTCTCGGAGAACATAATGACCGACTACTTGATAAAAATGAAAAGGTGTTCGCGATCTTTTGATAATTTCAAATGGCACTCGCTCTATATACCTACCAGTATGAGTAGTCTATGGCCGGGCCATTCAAATTAAAAATTAAATCACGCTTTAGCCTGGATCTGTGAAACTTAATTATATGCCAAGGATGAAATAATGAAAAAGAAGAGGAAAGGTCTGAAGCGTTCTTTTCTGGAAGGTGCTGTTTAATCACTATTTTTTCGTTATTAAAAGCTGAGTTACCTCCCCCTTCCTCCCGCTTTCTCTTTTTGTTGCATGAAAGTAAACGTCCTTTCTTTCCATTTCTGCACTATTTCATCAGGCTCAAAGAAAAATTGAAAAGGTTATTCACGAACTGGATTATCTAGCCTTTCCCATTTACACCTTATATATTAATTACAAGTAGTGTTCGTTCTTCCTCTTCCGAAAATCACCTCGGGAATGTCGGGAAGAAAATGTACGTACTATGTACATTATTATCAAACTTCGACCAACTTTGTATACAAGCCTTTTTTATCCCCGAAGCACATGGGTAAACAATTCCGAAGTAACGATCCAAATTAGTCGTTCCCTCGGCCGCTAATTATATTTTGTTGGGACAGTTATGATCAAAAGGGTGGTGGTTCGTTCTCTAATGACAAAATGTCCCTTGTAAAGCGGTCCCCACGTCTTTCGACAGCTTACTTATTTCCGAAAAACCGCCCGTTTCTGGCCACTTAGGGCCTGTTATGCAAGTTTTTATCGATGTTCTAACGAAATTAAGCAGGCGACCCGCTGAGTTCAGAAACTTTTTAATGCTCTCCCAATTCCATTTTGAATGATTTTTTTCCGGCTTTGATGGCGCAGTTAAGCCTCCTAATGAAGACGTGTTCCTCGCCACAAATTAACAACTTTCGACCTTTAAACGGACATTTGTTCATATCTTTTGTGTATCATCGATTCAAGGGGCAAAGGAAAAGTATAAATCACTTCGGACATCATGATTTATCTTAATATGTGACGTCCTGTTTATAAATATTCGTTCGGCGTGTGAATCCCCAGTAGCATCGAGTGAGATATATCTTTGTTTTTTTCCCGACCCTCTGGATGTATCAGTCATCCTGATGGAAAAAGGAAATGTCTCTGGAACATAGAATAGAATAGGAACAGTATAAATATGCGATTATTAAATTTATAACGGTTTCGTGCTTTTGGTAAAAGAAGTCAACATCAGCATCTGTTATTTTTTAATGATAGTTTTACCGAGGTGATGTTTCTCGAATTCACAAAAAAGATCAAAAAACAAACTTGCTTCAAAATCAACTCCAAAAATAACAACGAACAAATTATTACACTTATGAAAATAATTCGCCTAAATTCTGCCAAAAAGGTGAGGGTCATCTCTCACACTCAAAAAAAAAAACAATACTTGGTGGAACGCAAGCAAAATCACATGGTGTACAATTATTATCAGCCAGACAAGTCACAATTAATCGGTGCATACATAATGGTACATGTAGTATAATAAATAATAACCAAATATTTATTATACATATACGTAAAAGTTACTTTTATTTTTCGTTGAATACAGAACGAACGGAACGATACACACTATTGCTATTTCATAAATTAGAGAATAATTACAGAAGAACTGAATGACTAAAAAACAAAGGAAATCATTACGTTATAGGTAGCTTACTTTTGGTCTAGGAGCAACAATCTCCAGAGTCTTGTCCTGAAGAGAACCAGCGAACAGTTATGAATTTGATCCGTTCTCCGTTTGCTTCTAGCTGCTAATTGCGTTATAACTTAAACTCCTTGATTATGCTGATCAAGCGTCTTTGTGATAGTATTATTTAATTTTCATTTGTCAACATTTGGACGTCAGGACATTTGGCCGTGGCAAATTTGGTCGTTTATTGCAAACACCTTAAACCGTATGTTAAGGGGTAAGGGTAATACTTTTTCGTGGATTCTGTTTATATAGTTAAATAACAATTATTATATCTCACAATACAATTTGTTTTACCTATATCATTTAACCCACAAATATGAATATAAAAATGTTACATTTTCCCCAAAAAGTATGAATAGTTGTTTAATTCAGCTTTATCATTTATGCATTTTTATACATGTTTTATTTTTGGGGTGATGTATTTTGCTTACTGGAAATCAAGAGAAGAAACAACAAAAATATTATAAAATATAATTATTCATAATTATCATAATTGACATTTTGGGAATAATTTTTCTAGTTTACCTACCTCTCATTTATACGGTGATATCATTTACGATTTATCGGATATAGAAACCATCACTTTCTGCAAAATTCATAGGTATTTTTAATACACCCTGTAACGTTTATTTTAGAAGTGTGTAAATAAATTAAAATAAACGTTACAATAAATTTTAAGTATATCGAAAAAATATATATTTCTAATAATGAGAAAGGTTTTTACATGAAATTCTAACTCTAATACAATAATATTTATTAGTTTGGTGAGTACCTATTTATTTCGGTTTCATTTATTTCATGTTTATTTATTTATAAAATACATTTATGTAATTTATAGTGTTTCAAAATGATTGTCATCTAGTCGGCTGTGGAATTCCCATGTAAAATAAAAAAACCCGCCTTGCGAAAATAGGAGTTTCTACTAGCTATACATAACCTCAAAATAATCTAGTTAATCTGTTTTAACTTCTGGTTTTTCTCTGTTAAAAGAAAACGAATTCTGAGTATTTGTCTATTTGTAGTATTTGTTTTGGCCTTAAAAGGGCCGTTAATTACCAGCAGTACTGATTGCCAATTTCACAATAAATGTTCGAAGTGTCACTTGTTGTCAGAATTAGATAGGTACGTAATCAATAGAGCGCGACACATCAAAAATTACATGCACAAAAATTCCAACGTCAACTAGATGACAATCATTTTGAAACACATTGTATTATTCATTAGTTTATCCATTTTATTATCCACTGGTAAAATTTGCAAACCTACATTAAATAGGTATTGGTAGGTACTTCACTGTATTTTTATTCATATACCTATTAATTACCCTGTCTTACAAACTGCAACATATAATAATTGTCATTAAATTATAAACAGAATCCACGAAACAGTATTACCTTTACCCTTACCCCTTAACATTGTGCTTAAGGTGCAACAAACGAACAAATTTTCCACGGCCAAATGTCCCGACGTCCAAACATCCCTACGTCCAATCTGCGACGGCCAAACGGCGACGGCCAAACGGCGGCGGCCAAACGTCCCATCCCGTAGGCTTGCAGCCTATTCCGTCTTCATGTTTGCCATCTTCTTCTGGGCCTTCCCACGTCTCTTCTTCCTCTTGGTCCTGAAATGAACAACATAAAAACGAATCATAAGGAATCTACGAACAGCATAAAATATCGCTCCTGTGATCCTCCACTCAAGAGATTTCATTATCCCAGACATTTATAAGGAAAGGAGAACAGGAGATATATTTAGTATGTTTCAGGAGCAAATCCGATGCAACCCGGAAAAAAATATAACGATTATACCACCAACCGATTGTAAACACTTTCGACCCCAACAACATTGTAGAATATATAACAGGCATAGCGCATAAATTATATTATTAATTCTTTATGAAGATGTACAATATTTTCAATATTGGCACTGGCAAATATTTTGGCACTCAAAATAATTTTTTTTATTGGTACGCTATTTTGCCTATTTAAAACATGCTTTGGCGTGCGTAAATCGAGCTTTTTCGCACGCGCGTGTTTTAAAGTCGCCATGGAAACGTATCAACAACGGCCATATCAACCAATAACAGAGCGTTTTTTGCCGTATCGGGACAAGCCGATTGGTCGCACGACGTGCGACGGGCCGTCACGAAGCGTCCCGAGTGTCATTCAAATTAATCATATTGGGTATGCATTTGGTTTTGGTATAAAAAATGGTACCAATAAAAAAAATCGCGTAAAGTATTCGTGGATAACTGCTTTTTCAAGCACTTGCTCTATTTCGAGCACTCCGGCTACGCCGTCGTGCTCGAAAACTCGCTCGTGTTTGAAAGAGCTCAATATCCACTCATACTTTAATATACTATTATTTTACTTGTGAATAATTTCTTCCGAACGTTATTTCTCGAATAGTATATTATTCCTAAATCGAATAGAAGTTAAGTGAAACATCAATAACCCTTAAATATTTTACATTCGAACATCTGATTTCGAACAATTTACCTAGATCCGTAATTTTTAACATTGTATTTAAGATGAATGCGAAAGACGCCAAACTCCAAAGAGGATCATTAACGAAAACTCATTGTGTCATTATCTGTACAATTTAATTTAAATCTTTAACGTTTTTAAGAATTTTCTGTTAGAATCTCGGCATCGTATCGCATACATTTAATTTAATTCTTTCTATGAGAACGGAATTTATCGCAACTCAAATGCACACCCGGAAAGAAATCTATAAAGCCCCGGAGGCTTTTGCATCTCGAAGAGAGGAATATTAACCATTCTTCATTCAATCTGTGTATCTGATTACGCAATTTAAAAAAAATCATTCAATTTTCCGGGCGAGCGAAAAACAGCCCCATAAAAAGCCGAACAAAAGACATTAGCCGAACCGCAATCAGTATAATTTCAATATTTTCCTCGAATTTTCCCTCCTACCCTGGCCCCTTTAAGTTAATTTTAATGTCGGATATTGGCAACATTATTTCCCGAGTGCCAGATTGGCTTTCAACTATAAATCAACTTTTTTATTGCCTATTTTATATCTAGTTATTAATCGTTTGTCTGGAGGGTTGCGACGGCAATTTAGAAAATCGAACGGTTCGTCTCTTTTATGTCTCATTTGCTTGACAAAAATTGGTCGATCACTATATTTTTACATGAATTCCTTATTTGTTCCAGCATGTGTATGCGTGTGTGCAAGGATAAATAGTACATGTGCGATTGTGACCTGTTTTATATCTGGAAATTTTCCGGATTATTTGAAGAAAAATCACTTCCATCTCGCGCACTTCCCGTGGACGCTTTCGGTTTATATTTTATTGAGTGTATATCCAGCATATGTGGTGTTTTGTGATAAATCACGAACATCAATAAAATTACTCTTATTCGCGCAGCAAATGAAAATAAATCGGGCGAAAGCGGCAAATCCCCGTCGGCAATCCAAATCGACGATTTCTCAAAGTCCGCAGCTAGCTGCCTTTCTAAAAATTCTGATTTCTTGCGATTTTTTTACATTTTTCTTTTTTAACGCGAGCGAATTTATTCCGTGAAAAATCGTCTAAGGGGCGATAAAGATTGACGTTAATCAGATTTATCGTGTGATGTATTACAACGGATTTTTTCCTTGTACCCTTAACAAAGTGCTATAATACTGACAAGTCTGGAAGAAATTAATTACGCGTGCAAATGAGTTATTGAAGGAGATTTCGGAACAGTTAGCGGGCAAATGGGTCACTTAGCGACGACATTTGAAAATCGGCACCAATAACTTTAATATACACAAGACTTGTTCTAGCAAGCAAGAAACATGTTCGGCACAAGTGAATCAATCCACGTGACATAACATATTTGTTGGGTCAGGAGTGATCCACGGGTGTAAAATCCTTTATACCATTTGCTAAAAGAGATATATCAATGGAAATTACATGCCACGCAGACCTTTCCCTGGCAAGGAAATTGTCGTATTCCGTCTAATAACTGAGATATTTAGGCCCGTTTGCACCAACTTTTTTTTAAGTGTCAATTAACAAAGGGACATTTAAAATTTAATTGTAACTTAATTTTAAATCATTTGCACCCAACCATTTTCTCAGTACTTTAACTGATGGTCATTTAGTTCTTTTACAATCCGGCAACGTCGTATCTTTCAAACAATTTTTGTGTTTCTTGCTTGGTAGAACACGGACACGGAGGTTCCAAACGTTTCAAAAACAGCATTTTGTGCTTTTTTGTTTGAATTTTGAATAACGTCAATCTTTTGATGGGTGATGCAGGCTGCAGGCGGAGGTGCGTGTGCGTAGGGTAGTGCGTTTGAGTTTTTTTGTTCGTGTGCGATGGAGCAAGAAGAAAATCAAGGCAACAAACGGAAGAGAGGGTTAAATTTTAGCCCCAGGGAGGTTAACCGTTTATTTACTATTGCTCTGAAATATAAAAATGTTATTGAAAACTTATTGCCACTGCTGGCATAAAATCTTAGTGTCAGGAGCAATTGGTTCATTGGAGACAGGCTATTATTTCTAAAAAATCAAAGTTGTTTAAGAATGCAACGTATAGCTGCAGTAATGTGTAATATCTACATACCTATCATCGGGGTACTCTAATTGATCTTCAATTTGTGTCAGAAGTCGAAGAACTATGTAGGTTTTGTTAACCGAAATCTCTTGAAAAAGTCCATTTCAGGCAACTCCTGATAGTGGTTAGGTCTAAGAAAAAATCGTCTGGGATATCCCATATCTACAAAATCAAGGACTTCTAAATTATCATCCAGAAAATCCTCCACCAGGATATTCTCCAAAATATCCAAATTTTCCATTGAAATGAAAGTATGGGTCCGATATCAAGGTGCTATATAAAAAAAATTCTGACTCTTTTGGTGTCCACTCCAACTGTCAAAAGGAATGCAATTTAAGGTTAAAGTATGATTAAATACCATTTAAATGAGGAAATTTGGCCAGTTAGCAAATGAGAGGATAAGAGACCTTTAAGAGTCTCTTAATGTTGGTGCAACACACCGAAAACGCTAATGCCACGTTAAGGAGCCTTTAGCCTAATTGACACTTAAAAAAAAGTTGGTGCAAACGGGCGTTAATTATTAAAATTGCTGTAGAACGTAAACAAACAGGCAACCATATTAATGACAGTCGACACGGAACAGGAAAATCGTGTACGGGAAAAATATGGAACGTTACATTGCAGAATATTCATGCAAATTCGATGTTCTAACGTCACAGGTCACCGGAAATTTGAATGTAAAGTACAGGAGTTTCGGGCCTACGACTGCGGTCGGGAAGGTTAGGTTTGTTCGGTTTGGCTTGCCTATAATTATAAACAAAAAATATAGTCTATTATTAAACTAGATTATTAAAATAACATTTTGTCAGAAAATATAGATTTTCCTCACCGGAAAATATCTCCCAATGATATATAAAGCGCTTTTTACATTTCCTTGCCCTCTCGCAACTAATTCTTGCTTTATAGGACAAAACAAATTTCATATATTCTCTTTTCACGCTCCATACCATTCGCCAAAAATATGGAATATTGCATTATTAAGGTGGCGCGTCCACCATTTCCTCGATAAATATTTAAAAGATTTTTTTTTCAAAAATCTCTCACTTTCCTCCACGGAAACTATCTCCTACGCGTTTAGGGCTCTTTTTCGGGCATTTCCTGAAAATTTCAAGAAAATATGGGTGCACCCGTGGATCACTCCTGACTCTATTTGTTTCATAACATGTAGCTGTAATTAGGTAGTTTGCATCGTCCTAAACAGCGATTTCATCTCTTCAAGCCTTTTCGAAGGTCATTTGAAGGTGTTGACAACAAATTTAAAATTGTATAACAGTTTCGTATCTCATGTGCAATAAATTTTAAATTGATGAAGCCTGGATTCCTGGTTATGCTTTTGTCAAAATAACCTCATCAATTTTGATTTTTGGCATAAGATTGGGCCTACCAAAACGTATTCACGGAGGATACACACATTCAAAAATGACGTTACTAAGGGCTACAAAAATGTGAAAACTAGAAAAAAACTTCCTCACAAGAGGAAAACCGAACGAGTGGAAATACTAATGAAATACTAACTTTACTCCCAAATACTATGGGAGTAAACCAGTATCGATGTGATTCGACATTATCGAAGAAACGTTTAAGTATTTTAATTATAATTTTCCTATTGGGGGAACTTTTGATGGTTCTCACATTAATTTTAAGATACATTTTCGACTGAAAGTGAACGCATAGACTTTCGAAATATGTTGAACTAAATAAATGTATTATCATGTTTTAATTTGGCGGTGTGATTTAAAGTTACATTTGCATCCACATTAGAATTTATCAATAACCGCCTTATAGCAGAAGTATGAACTCACATTAGGAATTTAAGTAACAATTATAGTCATACAAGTAAAAAAACCAACGAAAATAATGTATTAATGTGTCGAGATTATTTCAAGAAAAGAGCTCGAGAATTATTTCAACATCAGAATGAGAAAATACAACTCTATCAGCTGTTTCTGCGTCAGGTGTTAAAGCTCGACACCTTATCATTCAAGTCTTTTTAAAGACCTATACTCCGTACTCCTCAATGGCTTAATGGAAAACGAAACATTTTCAAATTCTATAAAAACGTTCACTCCTGCACTGGGACCCGACAGGCCAGTGCTATGCAGTTATGATGGACACAGTACACATTTAAACATTTAAATTATTGAATTAGTAGTTGCTAATGATTTCGCCGACGACTTCGTCATTATAAGTAGCAGTATACAGGAGCTGAGGGAGATGTTAAATCAACTAAATGATGCTTCTAAAAGGATTGGATTGAAAATGAACATTTCGAAGACCAAAACCTTAAATAGCAACACCACAGAACAAATATATATAGACGGTGCAAAACTCGAAAATGTGGAGGAATATATATACTTGGGACACGCAATGAGAATAGGAAAAGAAAATCAAACAGCAGAGATTAAGAGAAGGATAAGACTAACTTGGATAGCCTTCGGAAAGCTGAAATTTATATTTAGAAACAGTGAGATTTCTATAAACCTAAAAAGAAGAGTTTTCGACACGTGCATATTGCCAGTGGCTACTTATGGCCTGGAAACAATGGCGATGACAAAAAAGACCGCTAATCAATTAAGGGTAATGCAACGAGCCATGGAAAGAACAATGCTTAACACCAGTCATAAGAAACGAAGAAATCCGACGAAGAACTAAGGTCGTAGATATTATAGCCCGTATTGCAGACCTGAGGTGGCAGTGGGTGGGTCATGTCGCACGACAAGATCAGTCGAGATGGACATACAAGCTCGTACACTGGAGACCAAGACTGACAAAGCGCAGCATAGGAAGACCACAGAGAAGATGGTTCGATGGCATCAAGCAATATGCGGGAAGGAGGTGGTTCCAGATAGCACAGGACAGATCAGTATGGAGAAGCATGAGGGAGTCCTATGTACAGCAGTGGACAACAGAGGGCTGACTAAGAAGAAGAAGAAGAAGAAGAATGATGTAACAATATTAAAGCTTTCCCCGCGTACGAGCCACTTATTACAGCCTTTTAGCTGCGTTTAAACCTCTGAAGAATGTTTGAGACCCGAAATTTGTTACCAGGCAAAGAAAAAATCCTGGCAAGAAAATTCAAAAAAAGATGTTTTACAAATTGACCGGTATTACATGGAAAGACCTAAGCCAGGAATTACTCAAACACAGTCTTTTTATTCGTAAAGCCATGCCTTAGTACAAGTATCTCGGCAGTCTGAAAAGATGGAAAGCATCCCAACTGGAGGAAATAGAAAACAACAACCCAAAAATAACCTTGCGACAATCAACAAATTTGTGATGATGCAGTCATTAAAGGCGAAGATGTAATCCAGAGAAACATTTGTGTGTACAAACACGTTCCGGACATAGTATTTGAGCCAAGATCTAGTAATTCATCAAAACTCACTTTTGACTAGCTTTTGTTGAATACCATGAAACGAACCAATGTGGACGCTACCCCGACTAGAAGAATAAGAACTAGAGCAGAACAGTAGGTCGAGGAGCAGAAGTCATAACATCAAAAAGAGTTTCGGCTCACATCTCACGAAAGGAAAAGAAGGGAAAGGCAAAATTTAAACACAAAAAATAGAAGAAAATTAAAGCAAGAGAGAAGCAGCAGAAAAGAGGAAATGGGCACAATAGTATGAGAAGTAGGCAAAAGTTTAGACAAATAAAAAAAATACGACGGGAAAGTTGTAGCAGTTCATGTACGGAATACTACTAAGATGATCAGGTGGGCGTTAACCAGATTTCTGCAGGAAGTTGGGTTATTGCAGAATATGTTTATAAGTTCTATTGTATTATTAATGTCATGTCCTATGCATTCAAATAATGCAGATTTTTTTTATTTTTTACGTCTAACTTCAGGAAAACACGCCTTAAACTCGCATTTTATTGGACTATGACAAAAGAAAATTGTGAACATATGGAATGTTCTATTCTTGAAACCTAAGAAGAATAACTCCGTATCTTGACCAGTACTAGAAGATACGGACGTTATAGTACACAAAGATATTGTAAGAGTTGTCTCAAAATCAATTAAGAACAGGAAAGAGACAATCTTATCTTTAGCATTGATTTTACTGACTTTCATGTTTAAAATTAAAATATCTGCGACTTTCTTATGGTTTAAGATAACGATTAATTAAAAAAAAGCTAAAGATGTCATTTTTTTCTCCACTTCCTTGTGAATCACGCCAACTCCACAAATTTGTAAAGCTACCTACGAAACATTTCATTGTCACACTTGCCCTAATTTCATGGGAACATGTGACCCATGAACATTCTTTTTGTCATTTGCTCTAAATGTATAAAATCTACATATCCCAAAGTCAGATCTTTAGGAAAGGGAAGGAAAAATATTAGTAAATACATGAACATATACTAACAAAAGTCAATGTCATACTTCTTCGGATTTACCGTTATACCAGTGTTAGGTGCTCCCAAACAATATTTGAAATAAGTTAAGGAGAACAACGCCAATTTTCGGTTTTCAATTTGGATCAACGAAAAGTTATGATACAAATAAGGCTTCTCGCGGACCATATCGTACAAAAAATTTTCCATTTTTTATTTCGATATTTTTAACTCGAGAAAAAAAGAAGTAGGTTGAACGTGAAAATTTTATGATTTGGGTGATTGTTGTGTCTCGACGACCGAACAAAAAGTCGAACTTTCCATATCCCCAATTTCAAATTTTATAGAACCCAAATATCGGTGAATATGTGTGTACGAGTCGCTCGTTTTTGTATTCATATCCATCGGTTGTTGGTTTTTTGTCTCTTATCAGATCCGTAAATCCGCAAAAAGCCGCCAACACGATTTTGTAATTTGGAGAGCCCCCGAAATAAACCGAGTGAATGGATTGATCGGCAATTTTTTCCCTAGCCCGTATTCCGATTCATTAGCCGACAAATTGCCCGACGTCGATCGGCGTGGAAGTGAACTTTTCAATTCTCGATGACATTTGGGCGTGAAAGCGAAAAATTCCTATTAAAATGTGACATTTATCTGTCGATGTGCGGTCGTAAACTGAGCGACTTCTGCGCTTTTTTTGTTTGCTTTCGTTTTTCAGGCCTTCAGTCCGAGATACATAGGTCAGAATTATCGAAAAAGACGTATGGATAATTAGGGAAAGGTTTTGTGACATTTAGAAAAAAAGTTACTGCTACAAATCGTGATCGTCACGGCCCAGTTTTATTTTTGTGCTCGCGTTTTATGGGAATTTACCATATGTTTTAACTGAATTTGCTATAAATCGTTCTAAAATAATAAGTAGGTACTGATTAATTTGATAGAAGTTATTATAATATAGTGTGTCATATTACATAATACAGGGTGTTGTAATGAAGCCCATTTTCGAGAGTTGAGGGTAGACCACCCACCATACAGTTAATCGCGAAATCAAACCTATTTCGGATAGATAGCGGCCGATAAGGCACTGTTCAATCTACCATCGCTTAAACATCCAGACTAAATTTAGATAAGGCAACCTCCCCCCTCAAATCGTTCTGTGCCTGAGTTAATCCAAGGTGAGAACCAATACTTGTTTGTGACAAGCCGTACATTATCCGTATTTTCCGTTGCGTCTGATACCCGTTTCCGTTCTACCGACCGATATATGTAATTGTGAATGTTACCGACCGTTAGATTTAAACCGACCGAATTATTCGTTATTTGTTACGTAACCGTCCGATTGTGAACGTACCACCGACCGAATTATATGTAACTGTGTTCGTTCTGCCGTTATATGTTACGTAATTCTCTGTTACCGACCGATATATGTGAGTGATCTGTAGCACCGTAAAAATATCCGAACTGCTCTGAATTAATTTCTCCCTCGTCGTGTTAGAGAAAAATTAATTCACCACAATCTTCCGCCCGCTCTCTCGCTCAATGTAAAAGACCGTATTACCGAATATTAGGCACTGCACGTTTTCCTATCGTCTCCGTATCTAGCTATTTCTCTTTCATTGTGAAATTGTTAGGATAATTTTCCGTTTTCCCCATTTTCAATACTTAGAGGGTTTTTCATATTTCAGATCTCAACCGTTTGCAAAAGTATTGTAAATGTTCCGTTTCCGCATTTTTCGCTTCGCCGCATAATTTTCGATCTTTCCGATTTCATGTTATTTAAAATACATTTTATTTCTCTCCAACTGTGATAATTTTACATTTTCGCAGTTGTGTGTTTCCTTTTCGAAATACATAAACAATTGTAATTTGTTTTTGTACTTCTCCGATCTCCGTTCGACGACCTAGCGCCAACAGGTGTTAGTCGTATGATTTGTTATTCACTGCCGTTTGGAATAAAATAATTTAGGGATTTTCTATTTTGAGTATGTGTTTCATTTCTACGGACAACCCTGGTAATCTCCTGAGTTCGTAAATTACCCAGGCATATGCCCGAGGGAGAAAAGCCTTAAAAATCTGGCGCCCGAGCAAAACCGTAAAACCGACTCTTAAAACCCTTTACCGAACTCCCGAATTCCGTCCCAGCGCCAAATCTCCCTAGTAACCGCACCAAGCGCGTTACAGTGTCAATTTCAAAACTTTGAATCGGGTATAACCCTGAATATTTTTTTAACCTCCCAAAAACAGTTTCGGCACAATGGAGGGGGGCAACAGGTTTAATAGTGATATCAAGTTTGTGCATGCGTTCGTAAGTGGGTAACTACCCCAATTGTTCTTCTTTCATGTACCTTGTCCGGTCTCCCTGACCTTGGCGATCACCAGGGTGAAAGCCGCACGCTCCACTGCCAAGCGAAAAAGTTCACCAGCCTTCGTTACACTGTTTTTACGTTCGTTCGCTTATGAGAAAAGTTGTTCCGATTGAGGTAATAGTTTTGAAAGGTTTGAATTTCGCAAAACAATTCAAATAATACAAAATCGTAAGTTCAAAGTAAACAGTTGTCAGTGGTAAATCTCCTTGTTCATGAACATTACCAAATATTTTTGTTTAATGTTTTCCTGAGGTCGATCAGTATTATTGATCTATAGAGCCCGGATAGTAAGGCAAAATAAAAGTACGAAAAAGGCAAAATAAATAGGCAAAAAACCCTAAAAAAGGACCGAACAACCAACAAATTTGGTAATTTACGCAAAAACAAATTGACCCGGAAAAACAAAGAAATAATCAGTAATTTTGTATAAACACTATTATCTGCACATTTTATTTATATATTTGTATTTATCGACACAGAATGAATATACTAAAAATTTTTCTACATTTTCCATTAACACACTTCGTCTCTTATCCGTTAAAATCATTTTATATTTGGAAAATGATCGTTCTACATCTATAAATGTTAAGGGAGCAAATTTTAATGCCATTATTGTATTATTAACATTTAAATTTGCAGCTTATAAAGCTTCAATGTCTCCAAAGCAGGATTTTTTCGATGACACTAACCATTTTTTCTCGCAACCGTTTTCCGATAGGTCCGGGTGCGTTTTTAAAACAGTGTTCGATTCGAGAAAAATTTTTGAAGCCTTCAGTCAAAGAACGTCTTTTTTCCAAATAAGAATATCTTCTGGGACTGTTCCAAAATTTAGTGTAAAATACGCTAAATTGGCTTTTATGTTTTTTGAATTGAACAACTCCTGTGCTTTCTTAATACAGTTGACGTCTTGTGAAAGAAATGAATTAGTACTTACCTAAAAAAAAATACCTATAGTATTTATTCACAAATTGCATTGTGCATTTTATAGTCATTTCTGAGTTACTTACTTCTCTAATGGGAGAATGTTCTCGGGGAGATGAGATGAAATCAAAAATGTTCTCGATGATCCCCAAATAATAAAAAAATTGGGGATCATGGAGAACATTTTTGATTACTTCTCTAATAATTTCAAAATGTGTGGCATAAAAGTTGCATACTTCTAGGCAGGTCCCTCATCGCGTTATTATTGGTTCAGGAGGCAGAGAAATGCCTGGGAACATTTCTATACAATACGTATAACTACCTACAGGGACGTTTATCTTTCAACTTAGTAGTATACTACTTAATAGTATACTACATAATTAATAACTAATACTCAGTATACTGAGTATTAGTTATTAATTATTACGTAGTCATTATACTGTCGCTTATCCTTTTACATTGATTTATACATAGAAAACTGTATTTATTTGTATAAACTAATTACTATTACGAATTAACGTTAGATGTTCGGTAAAAAATCCTTTTATACTTGCATTGGTATTGTACCCATTCGTAACTTAGTAGTAAAAAAGGCAAAATAAACCGAAAAGACCAAAAATGGGCAAAAAATCCATAGAAAAGTGCATATTAGGCAAAATAGGCAGGCACGAGGTAAATGCCTTACTATCTGGGGTCTATGATCTATTATCCTTATTATTATCAACATATATTAAGGTGTTCGTCGTGGAATTGTGCAATGTTGGTTTAAGAATATTACCTACCTTACAGTAAGAACACATTATTTATTTATTATATATTTCTTCCCTCATGTCTTTTGTAGTCGACTGAAGAAGGAATGAAGCTGAACCGAAAGCTCTCTCAGTAAAAAAGTTATTTTCACTCTGCCTGAATCTAATACTGAATTGGCTGCTTCCCCACTATAATTGTTACCTGTGTTTAGTACTTAACTAGTCAGCCACGACACTCTTGGCTTACTTTTTGTATACTAATTAATAATAATAAATATATACCAGATGGTTAAAGGACTTAAACAGAGTAATTAAAGCGAACGAACTTTTTCTTTCCCGTTCATTGAAGTTAATTGCAAAGGCGTTTCCTCATGCATCGCTTAGGGTTCTTACACGAGAGCACCAAGCAGCACATTCACAATCTGAATAACGATGAAATATGAATATTACCGCGGAATTCTAGAAGTTAATCCTAATTTCAGGCAGACAATCAGCAAAATTTACTGCCCCGAATAATGGCGGGACTTTTTCTCTTCTCGGCAATAATTACGACCGCTCTCCTCCTCTTCTTGTCACATTTCGGTAATAAGCTGTATCTGGATCCGTAAACTCCTAGGCGCTCTCCTACTCCATCCTGGATCCGGTGTTCAGACATTTGGCTTTTATACTTTGAAATTTACAGGAAGATGTTCCTAATATACCGTCGAGACTGTATTATTACGGTAATTTATGTTTCTCCCGCAAAAGTTAGAATACTCAACCGTATTTTATTACTTCTCATTGTTGTTATATACCTATATTATTTATGTCCCATACCAAGAACGTGTGCAACGTCTTTCGGTTCTGCATCGCGGAATCGGGGGAGAACACCTCTGTCTTTCTCTCTCCCGCTCTCATCTTCAGGGAGAATCAGAGGGGCGACCGTGTCCGTTCTCCTCCTTGTTGCTATTATTGTCTACGAATTGGGCCTTTTTACTCGGATTCCGGTCTAACTTACAACCGTATTACTTACAGCTAATTATTATTATCACTATTTTACTGTTTATATAGGTACCTAGTTTGATACTTACACCAAAGTGAAGCGAAGTAATAGAGGTGATAGTTTCTAATCATAGTGACTTTTATCAAATTTATTTTATTAACGGTGCTTCATTTTGTAATGAAATGTGTGAGATCTATTTCTACAATTTTCTGTAAGGTGAGTTCGTTGCAAGTTACGTTGATTACTCCTTTTTACATTTGTATGACGTTGTATGCGATAGTATAAATATAAGTTAAATGGAACGGCCGATGTGGCGTTAACACCGCGTTCAATCATTTCTTGATGGTGGAATCAGTCCGGTCGTAGGTATTACTTTCCTCGCGGACCGACGGTAAAAAATCGAGCCGTAATGTTATTCCCAAAGAAAAATGACCCCAATATAGGAATAAAAGCAAAGCATTCCCATTTGACGCGCCATATCCGACACCGCTATATGGGAGAGTTGTTGCGGGGAAGAAGTCTTCAGTTTCCTGGCCTTCAGACAGATGGACCGGGATGACATGTTCTCCCCGAGGACACGGTCATTACGCCTGTAGTGGAGAAATGACCGGGGAGACCACTTCGACGGTTCATCCTCCACCTCCTCCTCCTTTTTTCTCTCGCTCTCCTACGTGAGTTCCATGTGTTATCTCGCGCGCTGCCGTCTTCTGGGAGAAGATCCAATAACGTTTATTTATTAGATGGTTTTAATCCGATGATAAAATAGAATGGTGACGTATGGAGTCCGTGACGGACCAATCGATGGGGGTGATTGAATGTTTTTGAAAAAATGTTTGGAGAAATTGTGGTTGAAATAGAACTTTTGAAAATAATTTTCAATTAATGAACACCCCCGACAATTCCATAATATCCCGTTCTATTGGAAATACTATTTCAGATGATGACATTGATGAAACATTTTGAACACAAACCCAGGCACACCAATGGAACTTTGATAAATTAAGAATTTGTGAAAGGAAAGTAACACAAGAAATAATTGGGAAAGAGGAACAGAGCACACAGTGGAAGTAACGTCAAATGGGGTTACATTGCCCATTTTTAATATATTTTTTGTTGTGATTAATTTATTAATCTATACACCTAGATGCAGTAGACCCTAATGCACTACCAATATGGTACTGACTTCCTTCTTGAACTCTTACATATGTCTCCTTTATTAAAGGAGAAGTACTCCCAGACGAGTGGAAATAGCTTAAATATGCAATTTATTTAAAAACCATATTATTTTAACCGTATAGTGATGTCTAACTATAGAGGCGTCAGTTTCAATTCCATCTCACGGTTATACGGCAAAATCTTTAAAAAGAGAATAAAAAATCAGATTCAAGACGTAGAAGAACAAAATGGTTTTCGTGGTTGTCGATCTTGTCTGAACAATATTTTTTGTTTAAGACAGGTGATATAAAATAGAATGGCAAGAAACCTGGATACGCATCTAGTCTTCGTTGACTTTAAAACAGCTTACGACAACATCCCCTTGAGCATGTTATGGAACGCTCTCTTATTAAAATGGCGTCAGTCGTATTTATGTACGGGCAGTAAAATCAATGTATGCCGATATGACCAGCAGTGTTAAAGTAGGATCTCGTCTCGTCGATGGATTTTTAATTAGCAGAGGCCTGCGTCAAGGCTGTGCGATAGCACCTACTCTATTTAAAATATATTTAAATTCTGGGCTAGAATACTGGATGCGCAGTTGCCGAATTATGGCGTTGGATATTAATGGTCATAAACTTTTCACCTTACACTTTGCTGATGACCAAGTCATTTTAGCAGAAGACGTGAATGATGTATATTATATGTAAAGGAAGCTCGATGATGCGTATCCAAAATGGTAACTTACCATAAATACCGATTAAACTGAATACGTGGTAGTAGCGAATACAAATGAAGATCTAATTTTACAAAGAGGGATAGCGAGAGGAGTAGATTATTAAGTACCTTGGAGTGGCAATTACGAAGCAGGGCACCAGTGACACAGAAATAAGAACCAGGATCGAACAAGGAAAATAAGCGAGGAATCAGTTGAATTGTGTACTGTGGAGTACGCAAATAAGACGAGCGACGAAAATCAGAATGTATAAGACATAAGTAGAAAATATTGTTACTTATGGGTCTGAGGCTTGGGAAATAACAGAACAAAAAGGAAAATACTACAAGCCATGGAAATGAGTTGGAGGTGGTGTTGTAGGCTAACACTACTTGATAAAGTCAGGAAAGAAAGTATTAGGGAACAACTCAACATTGGTACCAAAATAAACGACACAATAGATGCAAAAAAACTTATTTGGTTTGGACATGTGTGTCGTCTGAAAGAAACTAGATTGCCAAAAAAAGATCATGAACTGGACTCCTCCCGAGAGACGATGAAAAGAAAGATCTAGACCATGTTTGAAGGAAGGCATACACAGAGCAATGGAAAGAAGAAATTGGAAAAAGATTGGTGATTGGGCTGATCGGAAACTTTGGAAATAAGGATGCGACAAACAATTGTAATATTGTAATTTTATTAATCGCGTGTATACACCTAGGATATTAAATAAACATAATTGGATAACAAAAAATTTTGACACCACTTTCGGCACTGGAAGTTTCATAATGAAAAACCCGAAAAAACATTAAGAGCGTACTACAGTCGAGAGTTTGCTTATCTTATTTTTTTTTTTTTTCAAATTAAGCCTAGTGGAATTTTTATTTCAAAAAGGAATAAAATTGAAAATTACATTCTTTCACAGACTAAAAACAAAACATTTTTTTATATGAGCCCTAACAAAGTTAATTAATCCGTTAATATATATTTTTGGTATAATAACCAAAATTATTGTTTTATAAGAAATGCGACCAGAATACAAAAATAGCAGTCTGCCATATACATGATTATTGAAGCCAGTCGTAAATTCGTAAAATAATGGGTTAATTTTAGGCTTGTCAAGAACCATTTTGATGTAATGGGGGAAGGGAGGAATCAGAGCTAGTTAGTAATGAGAACCACTGGTCTATGTTACGAGCTGGTTAGTACAGAGACTGGTAGTACAGAGATTTGCGTTGTCGCTCAGATCGCTCCTTCATACTACCGTTCTTCCTGTATAGACGCGTATGTATCAGTATATCTCTCATATCTCTTTTAGTTTTCTTCTATTCGCTCCTCTTCGATAAAGCTAATGTAACAAGCTTCGCTTCTGTCGGTAACTCCCCGAGTCCCACTTTTTTTTGCAGCGTCCGAATAGCTTATAGAAACGCTTATAGCTTTTGCCCCAAGATGGAAAATGGAGTAAAGTCTATGTGATGGTTACCAAATAGCAAGATACTAGGGACTTACGATAGTTATAGATTATAGTCTGCCAAAATAACCCGTGGGATAATAAAACGATTATTTCGCCGGTAACCAGAGGCGTTCTTAAAGAAATGGACGGAAATTAATAAATGAGTTATAATCGTATATGTAATGATAAGTTTGTTTAAAACGGTTATAATTGTTTTAATAAAAGGTAGGCATTACGACCGCGAATGTTATCAACTCAGAAACGCTTCCATTTTTACCTGATTTGTTGTTAACTTGTCATTAATATAATATATTATAATATCGGAACTCTGTATTTATTGATAATATTTTATGGTAATATTTTTTATATCTCCTATTTATAACGATGTGTTAGATTTTTGACGTCTATCTTGCATTTATCGATTCAGATATTGGCGATCAAATCTTGAATTTTCATTAATTCTTTCATTCACTTTTTTATATTATTATGTATGGAGAGATTTTCATGTACTTACTATTTTGTGAAATAAGAACCTTGCATTACATAAAAAATTCAATTACTTTCACAACCAAATACTATCAACTTTTTTGTAGCTACATTGATTAATACACACTCATTGATTCTACTAATGTTCCGTCACTAACGTCACTAATGTTAATTTTGTCAGAGCAGGAAGTGACTGTGAAGAGGCATAATACATATTTTTTACGCAATAAAGATCTTTACTTGTTATGTTTTCAAAGTTTGCTTTCCAAACTATTCCAAGAAGAGACTACAACGGATATTGTCATCTCGGCAATTCTAGGTAAGTTAAGGGAACTGCAGCTGCAAATGCTTGTGTTAATATCTCGGGTGTTTATGTAAATAACATCGGTCCATTTATTTTATTTAAAATCAGTAATCAGTCCTCATTGACTAGACGTGCCAAGGGTGTGTAATTAGACAGGGACAGTTTGAATTTCAAAATAAATACCTGAGTTTACCGGGAAACCATTAGTCCTGTGTGTTCATAGTAGTATTTTTAAAACTACGGAGATACGTTTTGGAGTATGGAGAATTTACCGGGACCATCGAAACGCCCAAAATTAGCTCTATTCTCAGCAAATGAGAAAGTTTTAATTTTGAATTGTTTCGATTCCATCAAGAATCAAAATTCCGATGCGAGTGTGGATATACACAATTTTTCCAGTTACAGACTATTCCGTATTTACTCATTTCCCCCTACCGTACGCCAGAGAGTAATTATTCCCTGTATGTTTACAATAGTCAGAGGTACAATATTCGAACGTGTTTCGGGTGCGTCACTAAAAATACAAAGCGATTCCGTAAGGCAGCGTGCAAGACATTATGAAACTCCCAAAATTTAGAGGATGCCACCTAATACAGGTTTTGCATTTATAATGAGATTTTATTACTCCATGGGTTATTTTGACAGACTATAGACTGTCTGATGGTTTAAAGAAATCCGATAATCTAAAATTTCACTTTCTGAAGGGGTGTAAAAATGGGGTCACTTCGGAAGTTACGTCGACCTTCGAACGAGGCCAAGCACATCCCATCGTAATGGAACTAAATAAAAAGTACATTGGGATCGTTATAGACATATACCACTCTCTTTAAGAAAGAAGTGTATCATCATTACGTATAAAAGTGATTGTGTGCATGTATGTACCGCATAGGCTCTGCCATGCCTTGACAAATCCCAACCATGTTCGACATACATATACTTTTTACCCAGAAATCGAATCTTCGCACGGTTTCGCGTCGAAGACCAACCCTGGAGTACGCAACGACCTAAAAATCGAAAATCCGACTTTTCGATTGCCGCCATATATATCGTGTGTTTATCCGATAGATGACAGGAGACGCCTCCTCGCGACTAGGACAGAATTTCAAAACAGTCAAACTATTTAACACCTAACCTAATATCTTACATGTCAGCAACTACATCAGAGTTGTGCTCGGAGTCAAATCACTTTTAAAACAAAAAAAGGCAGTGCAACTGAGGCGTGTTTTCAAATTACCTTTTTCGATGTCGCATTGAAAATTGAACGTTTCTGGTTTTTAGTGACATAAACTAAAAGGTCAGGTGTATTGTGAGGTAAGATCATTAGGTATTAGCTAATTGTAGTGATGAGTGTGTATCTTATGGAAGGTAATGAGTGGAGAGTAGATCGACGAGGTGGCGACATTTCCTGTGCAGGGCCTTGCATTTATAGTATAATATAGAAACTACTATATTAGAAAGGACGAATGAAGAGAGCCAAAATGAAACTTATCTCTATAAATTATAGTACTTAATAATAATAATAAAATGAAATATATTTAGTGTGAGCCAGATGGCGAGGGTGAGCTGGACTGAAACTTAATGTGAGACCGATTGAGCTCAAGACGACGGCACTTCTGGAACAAAGAAATAAAATCGACTTTGAGCAACTCATTCTCTTTGTCAATTTATAGACAACAATAAATTCTCTTACTTAATACTTGGTGAAGTTGTGGGCTCAAATAATTAAAACAAATATAAAATCAGACAGTATAGTGGTTGATCGTTTTTGTCTGTATTTTCTTCTGGCTTGTGCAATGGATATTAGGGGAGTAACCCGTAAAATTTCCACCCGACCTCGAACAAACTAGTACTGGGCGTGCAGGGGAGTTACGCTCAAAGTATCCGCCCCAGCTACTAGTAAACAACAATCTCATAATCTTTTAGGGTCGAGTGGGCAATGGTATTAAGGAAATAACACGCGAAGTACCTACCTGAGGTCCAAGCAAACGCAATACACTAGTACTGATCGTGCAATGGTACCAGGGGAGTAACGCGCAAGGCACCAGTCTACATACTAGTGGCAAATACCCCAAGAACATGTAATGAGTACTAAGGGAGTAGCGCGCGAAGTACCCTGCCTTGAGATAAGAGGCAGCACTGTACTAACAATGACTATGTTTGGAATACCAAATAGAGACAACTACGGTTATTACTCAGTTCTAAGTATCGATAATTAATTATAGAGTTAATTAGTTAGTCAACAGTAGAAGACAGAATGGCTCAGTGATAAACTCACTAATTAGTGACTTCCTCCAATTGCTTTGCTCAATATTATTGTCTTTTCGCACAGGAAAACGGCTAAACCAATCACAGAATCACACACCACAACACAAACTCTTATGAAGGGTGATCGAAGACTAAAACACACAGGCGAGCCTTTTTAAAATCATTACGTTGCCCATTATTCTCGTCCGGGACGAACACCTTTTTGAGTTGTGTTTAGATAAAATTGTATTTTTATAAAGTGTTACAATAATTTATATGTTTTGCAGTGTTGTCTCTCCAGGCGAAATATTAATAAAAATGTGAAAGCAGAAAGAATGGAACAAAAAAGGGTTGGACAGTAATAAATGAATAAAATCAGTCTCACACATTGTACTGAAACTATAAATGATCTTTCAAAAAAATGTCCTTAAGATAACACTGGGACATATGCCGAAGGAAGACTACATTCATGGTTGTAGGTAATTAAATCTTATTAAAAATCTTATTGCGTGAAATATTTTGAACGAGATATAGGTGAGTGCGATCAAGGTGTAACTTTTTCACATAAGTGAGCGAGCGAACTGCGACGGGTTACGGATGGTAGTTAATAAAATTCTAATGCATCCAGTAGTTGACCGATGTTGTACATTTTAAGAACTTAGAATCTGTAGAGTAAAAAACCTGTATTAGTTTGAAATGGCTTTATGAGAGTTTCCGCTGACGCTTCCAACACAAGCTTCCAACGTATATACTATTAAAGCTTAAATGTGTACCACTGAGTTCCCTCAAGATTTATTTACTGGTGTATGCACACGTTACTGCGATTTCATCCTCTGGTTTAAACGTAAGAAATTCATCATTAGTTTAATTTTAACGAGTGAAGTCGTACTCATTAACAGAGTATATATCCATACCCACGTAAACGTTTACAAACAATAAAAATACAGCGTCGGTACGTGCCTTATCGCCTCGGTCGTCACATTAAATATAAAAAAAAGAAGGAAGACGCCTTGAAAGTACGTCTTAAACGGCAGCGAAAAAGAGAAGAAAAAGGGAAAGGGACGGACGGACACATCCAGACATCTTCCCGTCTTAAACTTAGTTAACCATATGAAATACGAGCCGTTCCATGGCGATAAGTGCAAGTTGACATTTTTAATCATGCCGTTTCTTCCTGTTCGCCGTTCGACGATGGAACTGCTGCAATTCTCAGACACCATCGTTAAATTAATCATTAGATTTTAATTTAGCGCGACTGCTAACTCCAGTAATTTACACGTAGTTAAGTGGAGGAAAAAGTCCGGAGTGGAAATGAACAAACGAAGATTTTTTCCTGGTGGTGCCGCTCTCGCCAATTAAATATCTAATTAAAATCATCTACTATCTTTAGAAAGGGCGCAAGGGGAGGAGGGGGCGCCGGGTAGAGGAAAATCGGGGGGAAATGTTTTTTAAGGGAATAACAGACTTGCAGTTAACTAATGGATTTACCGGGTGTGCCTAAAAGGTCCAAACAAAAAATTAAAATTGCCTCGTATTCCTCGAACATTATACATAGATGTAAACTGATTTAACTATACTATTGTCTCACTAGTAAGTTGATTGGTGTGATGGTTGTGCAACGCTGTAATAACAAATTGTTAATATTAATTTGTGAGTTTGCACCTTTGGCAATAATTATTACATTGACTGTTGCGACTCGATATCATTACATTGTTGTGTCTAAGAGTTCATGTTTACCATTTAATTGTAATTTTACCAAACATTAGTGTCATCCCTGGCGCCAATAAATACATGTTCGGTTCGTATAACGTAATTACTCACGTACAATATATATTTATATATTTTTATAATACCTACATATATTTATGAATTATTGACGCTCTTTAATTTAAAAAGATCTAATAATTGTTTTCTTTTATGGTTGATTCGTGATAATAAATATCACGTTAGCCATTGCATTGCCATTAGCAATTCTTTGATTTCGTATTTGTTTCAATTTAAGTTTGTATTCTTTATTAATAATCTTGAATGATGAGATTAATTATTTAAAACAATGATAGTATCTTTTTTTATTCCAGGTAAACATCCTTTAGATACGGATACAATAATATGGTAAGCTCTAAGACTACGCGATTCCTTTTCATCTCTCGTTTCCTTTGGGTAAGTATCGTAACCCTAATTTAGTAATCGCAACAGATCTTTTATGTACCTGTGACCACGGAATGTGCATTTTTGTTTAAAATATTCCAGGAAACAATACGCTATCAAATGTGACACCCTTATCGGGGCAACATGGGTCCAACGGGCCCGCGGGGTAATAGAATTTGAAATAATCCCTTTTGTATTAGTTTTCCAGCCAGCTCCTTTTATGACTTCTTCATAATGACTACTATCTTTCATTAGAAAAAAGGATTTGTGAAATATCCATTACCGTTTACGAGTCAAATTATTTTGGTTACCAGGAAGGGTAGTCCGGGTCCGTTAGACCCTCGTCAGCCAGGTACATTTCGAGTGTTTTCTTGGAAGCTATGTGATAATCTTTATTGAGTTAAATTTACCGTGAAGCTAACGATAAAGATTTCACAGGTATTTCAAGTAAACGATGAAAGTTGTTCCCGGAAAAGTAAATAATTACTATCCTGGGCCTCTAAAATTTTCCCATAAAACGGTTGGCAATTGTGCCTACTGAGTTAGTTTCTGGTTAGACTCTGAGCTACTACAATGCCTAGACAAAGTTTGACTCACAAAGAGTTTGCAGAAATTTTGGAGAATTTATCCGACGAAGAAGATGATGTAGGTAATGTGATTGAAGACGATTCGGAAGACGAAGATTTTGTTGCAACAGCAAACGAAGACAGTGACGACGAAATGATGGAAAATGGAGATGACGACGAGAAAGCAGAGGGCCACTCCAGGGGGGAAGATACTGAATTTTACACAACGAAGGATGGAGTCGATTGGCATCAACAACCGCCACCAACTGGACGTACCCGTGCATGCAATATAATAAAAAGTAAGCTGCATAAATTGTGGTGTTCGTTCTCGGGGACCAGGATGAGTTACAGAGCAGTTCAGAGTTACCTCTGAACCTGCAAACCGAAAGAGAGCTATTCTATTAGAATAACATCAAATCTAATAAAGAAGCTACTCACTAAGCCTGGCAAAGGGACATCAAACCAACAAGGTTACACAGAGAGCGATATGCATTGGTTTCAACAGAATTGGTAACTCAAATAGTAACAACTGGAAAAAATATTCCACTCTGTCATGAATATGTCTACAAACGAATAGACGAAACGTCGACAATTCATAAACACAACGTGTTTCATTTAATCCTGGGGAGGTCATCAGAAAAACCACCACAAAAATAAGCTGCATAAAGTTTTGATGACCTGGACAGAATCTAGAAGATCCGGTGGATTGTTTTTACCTGTTTGTGAGTGAACTATTTTGGAAGAAATTGTGTCTTGCACAAATGAAGAAGCCTGGAGAGTTTTAGGCAATGAAAACTGGAAGTGCTGCTATCAAGTAGAACTGTATACATTTTTTGGCTTGTTATTAACAGCAGGTCATCTCAGTTTGAATGACACTAATTTGGATGTGCTCTGGAGTAAATTTTATGGCCCTCCGATTTTTAGAGCAAGATTTAAAAACTTGTTGAGATTCCTAAGATTTGATCATAAAGAGACAAGAATGGACCGAAGAAAGACCGACAAATTAGCACCGATACGAAATATTTGGGAAAAAGTAAATGCCAACTTTAGGAAACACTATTTGCCAGGGCCGAATATAACTGTAGATGAGCAATTAGTCCCATATAGTGGACGGTGTCCTTTCAAGCAGTACATGCCATCGAAACCGGATAAATATGGGATGAAAATATGGTGGGCGTGTGATTCAAGTACATACTATCCCCTAAATGGTATTCCTTATACTGGAAAAAAAGGAAATACTGTTGCAAAGGGACTTGGATCACAAGTTGTTCTGGAACTAACAGAACCCTATTATAATTCTAGTCGTAATATTACTTGCAATAATTATTTTACGGATCTGTCTTTGGCACATAGTTTGTTAGGAAAATCGTTAACAATTGTAGGAACAGTAAAGAAAAATAAACGATTTGTACCGAAAGCGGTTCCGTCTAAAACAAGAGAAGAAAAATCTTCATTGTTTGGATTTACCAATAAAGCAAGTTTGGTTCCATACGTCCCTAAGAAACGAAGAACTGTAATTGTCCTTTCAACAATGCATCGTACAACCAACTGTAGTGATGAAAACCAAAAACCTGAATGTATATTATACTACAACAATACAAAGTGTGGTGTTGATACCCTAGACCAAATGTCTCACAAATATACTTGTAAAAGACGAACAAATCGATGGCCGTTTTCATTTTTTTATGAACATTTTTAATGTGGCTGGTATTGCGTCCTATGTGATTTGGAAAACTATGAATCCAACTTGGAATGAAGCTAAGCAAGAAAAAAGAAGGTTGTTCCTTGTTGCCGTAGCAGAGAACTTAATATTGCCACAAGTAATCAGAAGGAAGACCAGCGTTACGAAAATACCCAGAGTGACAAACCAATGCATCGATCAATTTTTAGACCATCAGCAACCGAGATATAAAAAACCTAAATTGGATGCATGTCTTGCCAAAAGAAGATGTTATATCTTTCCAGTGAATATAGACAGAAAACAAAAACAAGTTTGCAATAAATGTTTGAAAAATGTATGTAACGAACGTTGTATCGCAACAAAAATTTGTAAAAATTGTAACAATTAACATTTCAAAGAGGACATGTATAATTTCTATGAATATACGTATTTAAATCAACTGTGACTATGCTTTTTTAATACCTATAATTACCTACCTGATATATCATTCAATACTTGTTTTTAAAAATATGGTAACATACCTTGAATATTAACGGCGCGGGTCTAGTGCGCCCGAATTCCCATTTATGTCTGAGAATCGACTTGCCCCGATAAGGGTTAAAAACACTGTTTATTTACGCCGACAGTCTATACTTTATATCTCGGTAACCAGGTGGAATTTCGAAGTTCTTCGGATCTTCATGGCCGTTTGTATACCCAAACTATACGTGGTGCCGAATTTCAGTTTCCTAGCTATCCTAGAGCTTATGATGTTTCGAAGGTTTTCGAGAGGACATCCTTTCAGCTGTATATGTTAAATGTCCCCTTGTTAACATGGAAGGTGTCACTTGATATAAAGTTAAAAATTGCTTCAATTGTTTTTTCAGTAATTTAAATTCTCTTAATCGAGAAGAACTTAGACGTGTTCGTGCTTCATTTAACGAGCGCCCTGTATTTGTCGCAGTAAAGTTAGATACCATAGAATACAATAAATACAATATCAATAGAGTAATTACTATTGTGGCGATTATTAATTTGTTAATAGAACATACCGATTACCACAAAAACTCTCCTCGACTTAAAACCGAAACACCGAAAATTTGAATAATTCAGATGTTCATCGCGATAAAAAGCCTCACCGCGCTTATTTTTTAATATCTCTAATAACTCATAAGTACAGGTATCATTTACGGACACGGAAAAAACACACAGAGCAAGAATTCGGAAAACGCTCTTTACGCACTCCCTGTGTCTTCTCGCTCCTCTCGACGGGAAACGGAAAAGGACGGGCCGATCGGGCCTCCTGCGGGAAAATATGAATAAAACATGCAAAAATTTGTCACAAAGCCGTGTCGTATTAATCGAGGGAGTGGTCCGAACCATTAATAGGGAGAGAACTAATCTGTAAGCATTTTTAGTGATGGGCACAGCAAGTAGCGTGGCATAAATATCAAAGTAATTAGTTGAGTACGTGTGTCGGGCGACAGTTTGATTTTGACAAATAAAATTGATATAGGAGAAGGCGAGGTGATGTGAAGTATACCGAAATGAATTCTTAAGAACCCGTTCCATTACCTCACAAAACTCTATTTTCTAATACCTCAATGCTGACTTGGTAACTTTTGAAATACTCATAGCATTATATCACCTGGTACTCAATTTAACAGCACAAACGGTCCAAAATGGGAATATTTGAAAACTAATAAATCCGTCTCTTCAACAAGCACCTCAAAAAGTTGAAATTTGAATTTACTTAATAAGTAAAAAACCGTTCAAATTCTTAAATTTCACAATTCATGGAAGTACGTAGTAAAAGTGATAATACTCTGCCATAATGATGGGACCGCTTGAGTAAAGAGAACCCGGATACTCGATTGGCCACGACTCGATTATTGGTAAAATTCCTGTGACAAACAACTCGAATAATTGATTCGTCGAATAACCGGTTATGACCGGTTAGAAATTATATAGGTACAAAGGTACTACTCAAAGGTACTACTCCACAGACCATTAATATAACTAGACCCGGTGTTCCCATTAGAAACTGATGTTTGTTTACATGCCAACATAGCCGATAGGCGCGGTGTAAAGGGGGAAGGAAATATGGCCGCCGTTGACGAATTTTGACAGCGTACAAAATAGCTATCCATAGGCGTATGGATAATAAGGGGCAAAAAGGAAACAAAATTAAGAGAATAATTTATTTATTTATTTAGATCAACGGGCAGTGAAGCCCTTTACATGTTAGGTCAGAAAGGTGCTAAATAAGAGACAAATGAAGTATAGAAGGACATAGATTATCAAAAACATCATGACAGTAATAATGCATACAGTAAGTATATTCCAAGACCCATCTGTCAGAAATTTGTTTTAGATTGATATAAGAGGTAACCGCAAAGTTTTTACATAAAACCTCGTGAATAATGTCTAGAATATGGATTGACTTATCCTCCAAAGCGCAGAGGTCGGGCACATTGCTAAACATGCAAAAATTTAAAAAGAAATTAAAAAACGCGTTTTGTCCCGACTTGTTTTGCTTCTAACTTTTTAACTATTGAATTTAGAAGAAAGTTGAAGAATGGAAAAAGTTGCAGAATCGCTTTTTACATAAAATGGCGTACGTTATAAATTCAAAAAATTATTAGCGGTTTTGCCAAATAGTAATAAACGACAAAAAATCGGCCCAAAGAAGTGTTTTTTAACTTATTATTTTAGGCACTTTAAAATGTAGTTTGGACTTCCATATCACAGGTACAAAATCTCGATAATAATATCTCTATAAGAAATGAATCCCGTAAATTTCGTTTCGATCGGTTTATTGCACAATAATTTTGCAATCCATAAAAATCAAAAAATATTGAAAATTTTCAAAATTGTTAACTTTTTTCCACTATTCGATTTTAATAAAACTATTGGTCATATGTAAAAGGGGAACTTTTATCATTCATGTACTTTTGTCACAATTAAAAAATATTTATTACAACGGTTACAGTCATTGTTTAAAGTTGGTGTCGTTTTTTTTTTTGCTTATAAACAAATAGATTATTTCGGCGAATTTTTTGTTAAATGAAATTCTGAAAACAGCCGGAAAGTACTCGGAAAGACGCTTCTTTTTATACATAATAAGTTGCTATTTTGCTCCTTAGCTTCTGAGATATAACTCCTCAAAGTTGTTTAGTGTTTAATAAAATGTTTAATAATGGTTAATAAAATTACTATTTTTTCCCATATCTTAAGAAATAATTGTTTCTCACCAGTAACCAGCATAATATTTTTGTTGAAATTTACATTAAAAAGATTGAAATTTAAATTTAAAAAAATGTCACGCTTCCAATTTTCACAAATTCATAAATTTGATATTTCTGTTAAACACAGTTACAGGGTAGAAATTAGTTACCTCGTAGTACCTTTAGGTTCAAAAACTTGATGCATCGGTAATGGAACAACATCTCTCTTTAAATATCTAGCATTGTCGGTTGCACCTATGTTAGACACAAAATCATCTTTATTGAAATGTTTTGAGCGAATATAGGACGATTTTGTTATGTTATCATTTTCGCTAAGTCCCAAAACAGAAATCCAAATATTTCTTTTAATTGGATCTACTAGAAACCTAAAATAATAACACTGATAGAACGCCACTGAGATGATACATAACCTCAAAAAATGCCATTAATAAATCTCTTTATTTACCTATGAAAAGTCAATCCCGAGGCTTTCCCTGCATAGCTATAAACGTTGCATATCTTGCACCTATTAACCATTGTTAAATGTTTCCTATTTTTATCAAAATACACACAAATCGCGTACACAACGAATTCTATCACGTGAATGACTAGGACGCGATGTTGCCACTCATAACAAAAGTCTATATTATTTTAGATTTACGTACAACTGACCAATCACAGGCGAAGTAGGCTAGATGTATACGCAAATCGTAAGCAAAGAATTCGTCATCTACATTCATGCAACAGCGCAAAAAACCGCTTAGAATGTGCTAATATCTTGACAATACATTATTTTGTAAACAAACGGGTCTAGTTATATTAATGGTCTGTGTACTACTCTAATACTTTTTTCGTAATTCCAATAAGTACATTACCAGTACATGACATATGATTGTATTGTAAATTTATATGATGAGTGATGCTAGAGTAGACAAGATTTTAAGTTTTAAACTAACAATTGCTGATTGGTAATTCCTTGAAAATATAAATAATTAAACATCTAATTGATTTAAGTCATATCGCATCTATGGGCTATAGCAATGAATTAATAAGTACAAGTAATTATGCATTAATATATATGTAAGTAATTACTCGAGTGGATGTCTTACTTGAAACTCAAATTTCTATTAATTTGAAAATTAATTTCAAATTATAGCTAAGTACGTAACTAAAAACCTGTTCAAACCTCATTCTACTATAATTGGCAATAAATTTACTAGTGGTATTTTAAATTAAAGTTATACCAGTGGTTTCTAAATCTGCATATATTGCATATGTATAATGATGTTAATGTATATATACGTCATGTAAATACTATAGTTAAATAAATGTAGGCCCATTCCTTCATTAACAATATAATTAAATACTAAAACTGCTTTGGAGTAGGGCAAAATATAGCTTTATTAAAATTTCTATATCACAGTAATAAAACTAACGTTTACACCTTTGCCAGCAGCATAAACATTAATTTTTAACAACTGTTTAAAGGTAGTTAACTCATTATTTACAAGTTATAATTTCATATAATACCTAATTCAATTCATTACCTAATTATTAAAATAAGTGCATTTCTTTTTAAATTACATTTCACCTGCATTCGAAGAAACTGATGTGCCACGATTACGTAAATCTTTACATGATATGTCTTAAAATTCTGGCGAAATATTTATTTGCTTTGACCAGTTGTCAAAAGGATTTGTAATCGGTCGTCCTGAACGTAATTTCAAAAAGTGTTTTATTATTAATTTGGCATAATGTTGATGACTTTAAATACTCTCCATTTGTTATATTCAGCACTATTTGGCCAAATGAGACCATAAATCTGGAAATTTTGTTATAGTTGGTTTTAGCGTAGTAACTTCGGTAACTTTATTTGCTTGAATGTTTTGTGAAGAAATATTATTTATCGTTGAATTCTTTAATCAGTAATTTCTGTACATGATGCGCTTTCATTCTGTTATTAAATTAACTTTGGAATTGAGAGTCGCAAAAATGCTTAATATTTCACTTTTTTAAATTTTCAGATCTGCATTTGTTATTCTCTAAGAAATTTTTTATAAAGAAATACAGTTCTCTGGAAAATATCGCTACAAAAGTTGCTTAAAAACTGTTGCACTGAAGTTACACTGGAATTCTACATATTTTTTCAGGTAGTTTTCTGTTAACATTAGGACTGAAAATATAACGACATTAAGTTATTTTTATCTAATCACGATTGCTTGTTACGTTGTAACCTGCGTAGCTGAGTAATTTAATTCCAGTATTGTTTTTACGTTCTCTATGTTGAGTTATATGAGAAAATTGAGAAAATTTTGAGTATCGTCCCCAAACAACGAGTGCCCAAGTACTGATTTGAGAGTGAATTTACCAACACTATTTTGAATACTCCAGTATCTTGTGCTTGGTCAATTACCAACGAATAATAAAACTTCAGATAAATGAGAAAAATCAATATCATCGCTGTACAATCAAGTACTTAGTTCTTTTAAATTTTGATCAACGGATACATTCATTAACGACTTTTTAAAAATTACTATTTATTTTAAACAATCATGATTTACCATAATTCTCAAAATGTTTACCAATGAATATTTTTAACGTGGTTTACGGAATTTAATGAAGATGATTAAATAAGTTCTAGGTCAATCTAGATTTTTTTTGACAAGCTGCGATTCTTTTAATCATTTAATTCCTTGTAACAATGGTTTTCTTCTTCCTCTTCTTGAAACGTCTCTTCGCAATCACTAAGTTCTTCAGTTTCCGGGTCATACAAAGACGTGGCTGCTCTGTTTCAGTTGTATCCTATTCCAAATCACTCAGCTGCAAGAAATTATTTTTAATAACTTTTCAGTGATGCCCCTGTCTTGTGTAAAGTGAGTATCCAAATAGAAAATGAGCAGCCTAGGAACTTAATTGCCATAAACTTTCATCCAAGAATTTTAAATTAAAACAAAATGTGTTTGGAGTCAATAAATTAATATCTCAAAAACATTTGATTCTTTTTTTGAAGAATGAACTGTAGTTATTCAAAGCGTGAAAAGCTATGTTTTTACCAAGTTTCGTAAAAAATTTGGCTATTTTTACCGAAAGAAAAAATAAAAAACAAAAAAATAAACGAAGTTTTACATTTTTGTCGGAGATTTTGAAGTTATATTGAAAACTGACATGTATTTAGGTTGAAGATTTTTTCATGTTCAGCAACTTTTATATTGGATTTTTCTCATAGGATGTCAACTTGTGTTACAAATTGAAATAATACCATTTTTCAACCCCTACATTAACCCTCCACCTGCTGTAATAAGCCATTCATTTTTTTAAGTAAGTTATAAGCCACTTTACCATTTTCACTTCCAAAATCCAGGCAATGTTTTTTTTTTCTCTTATAAACGCGTTAATTTGACTGGTCCAACAGGAAAGGTAAACATATCGTTTGAATCGCTGTTAGTTGAGTATAAGTGCTACAAAAGGAATTTACTGTGCACATATATAGTGTTTTCGCCATCGTCACGTCTTTGACAAAGATCGTGAAGAAAAATATTGAAATCCCTAATTTTGAGTTGTTATTCTCTTAATTCGATTTTTTACAATGTAGATTTATAAGCACTCTATACATTTTTATGCTACTTGCCTAGACGCAATTGATTTGTAGTAATTGAATAAATTGTATGTCACCCGAATTACTTGATTTTAATTTCGAGCGAAAAATCACTCGAATCATTGTAATCAACTCGTCTGTCATTCGAATACCGAGTGCTCGGCGATAAAAGTCACTTGCGTGTCGAGTACTCGATTATTCAGATTGCTTAATTTTTCCCAACACTACATTACCCGTCCATATTCCTTTGTTAAAGCATCCGATCAATCTGTCATGACATTTTTGTGGATAGTATTGGTCAAGATGTCTGACCAATTTCCAATAGTCTCCAAATTACCGGTTTTCTGATCCCTTTGAAAACTCGTTGAGGTCGTTAGTGTGAAGTATAAGTTTGAGCACTAGCACTCTGACACCCTTACTAAAGGCGTGAAATTATTTCTGATTGACACTCTGTCATTGTACCACATCCAGTCGTGATCGAAATTTAAATTTGACCTGCTGTTGGATCGATTTTTTTTTTGTTTTTTAGGTGGGAATAAAAAAGCTGCACTTTGAACGTTTTTGTTTTTTGTTTCGTCGGGATTTGGTCGGAAGTAGCTGCGAATTAAGGGAGTGAAAAAAGCGCCCTCGGAGACGTGCTTACTTAAATGGAAAACAATAACGTGAGGGTTTCCGCAAAACCGGAAATGAAGGAATAAAAATCTTTAATGAATTCCTAACACACACAGAGAGATTTCATTAATACAACGTCCGGTCAAAAAAGCCGTCGTAGTAGGCGAGCGCAATAAAGGGGGTCGCGCGCGATTCGATTGTTTTAAATTAAGGGATAAATGCAAATCAGGCATTGTTGCGTTCTTTCAATTGTTACTTAAAACGGGCGTCCGTGTAACGGCACACTGCGATTTTTTTTTGTTTCCAAAGAATTGTATTAAGGGATATCTTTTGTTTTATGCCGTTAATCTTTTGTTTTGCAGTCGGCGTTACGGTGGCGACTCGATTTTAACCGTTATTATTCGTGTTCGGAAACAGGAGCAAAAATTTATCGCCTTCATTAACATCGGGACGGACAGAACTGATAATATTGGTGGGTAAATGCAAATGCAAAAGACGATAAAACATTTGAGCATCGCAAGCGCGGTTACCCACACCCCCCCGGGAAACGGGAGAGAGAAAGAGGGGTTTTATTAATTTTTAGGGGAATGAGAGAACGAGAGATATATTTTATTTCGAAAAGTATTTTTATCGTTTGGAAAATCGTTAATGTCGCATCAACGAATTTTTAAAGAGCAAAAAAGCACCAGAATGGATGGCTGTTCGCAATGCGTTGGTAGTAGGTACAGATGGTAACTAAAACGATTTTAATACACGTTCCAAATATTTTCTGCTTTTATTCCTCTTCTTTTAATTGCCGTTTCCATTCCTGTTTGTTTGTCAAAGAGAAATTCGCTAGGAAAGCGAATCAAAATGACCAAAAGTTGGTAAATCATCACAAAACATACCTCCAACTATAACTAAAGGGCGTTTGTTTTCAATTTACCTCCAAGGTTGGCTACGAAACCGATTTAACGTCTTACTGCCGAAAATGATCAGATATCAAGCTGGTATAAAAAACATTTTACATACATTTTCTCAAATCGAGCCGAAAGTACCTCATAACTAGTCACTGGGAAACATTTCTGGTCGAAAATTTGTCGCATATCGCCTTATCCTGTTAAAGTGAGCTTACCAAGTGACAAAAATATTTCAAAATGATCGATGTTATCCGAAAATAGTATATTGTTTATCAAGGGCGGAAAAACGAACATTTCAACGAGGGCGGAGTTCCGCACGAGTTGAAATTTCGTTTCCGCCCGTGGTGAACACGCAGTACTTTTTGCGCAACCCGCTAATAAGCAAATAACGAGACACTTAATCAGTTTTAATATTAAAATACTTGTCCTATGATAATGCTTTGTACTGATATGTGTATTGTGTGTTGCGACCATAGAGCAATCGTTTTCACCAATCACACTTCGTGATATTTCGCTCATCTCTACGAAGCGGTCGCCGCGCATCTCTATGCCGGGCGGGAATGTGCACTTTTCCGCCCTAGGGCGGAAAAGTACGTTCGGAGCTGGTCGGCCGGCAATTCGTCGCATTCCGCGAGGTACAGGTATATAGAAATGACACGTTTTCAACCGGGTTGCGCAAAAAATATTTTTGAAAATGTCAATACCCTCCCGTTCAAAATCGATGCGATTTTAGGGCACATGTTTTTAAAACTGTTTTGCTTTGTTATACACAAGGAATCTTGCAGGAATCCCAACATTGACTCTGATTAATGAAAGACTTGCAATGGTATTCGTATCTCACGAACCAATTGAAATAACAAATTAACGATTGTTAACTTTTCCACAAAAGTTTTAAAGAAATCTAAGTTTCAGTTAATTTGTTAAAAGTGTATCTTGAAACATTGAACCAGTTGAAATAAGTAATTAGCGAATACATGGTTTTCAATAACTATTCCTCAAGAGTTTTAAAAAAATCAAAGTTTCAGTTAATTTGTCAATAATGTGCCTTGAAACATTTTCATTGCGAATGGCATTTGATTCGAAATAAAAATTCGTATTTCTAGATCTTCTTCAAGTAGCAAAGAAAGTGAAACTCCCAGAATCTTAAAAATACTCTATTTTATATTTTTTGTAAGAGTTTAAACAAATGTTTCTGTAGAGATGGATAGAAAGTGACAATAAAATTTATAAACCCCTCAAAAACTCCTTAATCACTCTCATTATTATCACATAACTTCAATTCAAATTTGGTACTAAACTTCCTCCATATTTTGTGTACTTACTCAAATCAATGTGACAGGTTAGTTTAAACGGGTTGGGGAAAATTAATCGAACTCAATTCATCGAATCGCAATTCTTCGAACTCAATTCATCGGATCTCAATTAATCGAAAGAGTAAATTCATCGAATCTCAATTAATCGAAAGAGTAAATTTATCGAATCTCAATTAATCGAAAGAGTATAATATATTAGGTAATAACTAATAAGAGTACACTTATAATAAGAATAGATGAAAGTTCTCGAATGAAATCATGGGACAAGGTATATATGTAACAAATGTAAGAGATATTTGAAAAAGGTGTTTGTAGCTCATCCCGGCTGAGCTACAAACAACTTTTTCACATATCTCTTACATTTGTTACATCTTATAATAAGAGTATAATAAGAGTAATAAGAAATATTTAAATATAGAAGGCACTTACAGCTGCCTTATCAAAATCGATCATCGCTGACTTTGGCGACAGATTCTTCGGCGAAATTCTTCAGGGTTTCAAAAAGTATGTGATAAGTTTGTTCAGACTTATCCGGAAGTAAAGCATAAACGAGCGGAATTAATATATTTTCTTTCAAACCGTGTATCGTATACAATTGTGAAAACAAGTGGGCACGGTTTTAAATGGTCCATCCATAAACAAATATTCAGATTTCGTCACTATATCTAGAAACCTTCTTGTTCCAAAAATAATTATTCTTTTCTCAATATTTCCTGAGTCGAATAGGATGAAATCCTCTCCACTTGAAGTTTGCTTGTATTGCCCGGAAAGAATAATGTCTTTGCAATGAATAGGGTTGGCTGTAGCGGCTTCTGCACGACTTCTGATGTTTCTGATGGTTCTTTTAAGATTTTTTACTTCTGGAATGTTTTGGGAAGCGTACCTTGTAATGTCCTGCGATAACGACGCTATGATGTAATGAGGTGTGTCTCTCGAAGTACTAGTAGTTTCACGAACTTTTTCGATAAACTTGCTCGCCTCAACACTTGCGGGGTCCCTTCCATGGTTATGCTCCGTTGGATATTTGGAGGGAGAATCAGCAACAGTGATACATCTTGCCCGGCACTTCGTTAACTGGAAACGATCACATTTCCAATATATTATTTCTTCGACTTGCTTGTCTTTGATGAACATGTTGCCCTCGACTAGCAATTTGCGTCGAAACTACACCCAGGTAGCGGAAAACAGGTATAAACCAGGTATTTTTACAGAATTATATTTGTGACAATATTGTGGAGTATTTAAGATGTATAGCAAAGAGCATTTCTTTTTAGAATACTAATATTCTTATTATATTTATTATTATTATTATTCTTATTATACTCTTGTTATAAGTGTACTCCTATATACTTAAAATATTATTATACTCTTTCGATTAATTGAGATTCGATGAATTTTCTCTTTCGATTAATTGAGATTCGATGAATTGAGTTCGAAGAATTGCGATTCGATGAATTGAGTTCGATTAATTTACCGGAACCGAGTTTAAACTGGTGAAAGAACTGGTATTGTACTTAAACTTGTAAACAAACCGCTAGTTTTTACTGTCACCTTTTACAGGTGTACATATTGTTTAACTTTATTAACAGAAGCTAGCACGTCTACATTTGTCACTCTTGCTATACAAGATATTTTGTGTATTCTGCGGTATAACCACCTCTCGAATGCCTCTAATTTGTTAATGTCATTTATTTTGAGGGTCCAACCTTCCATCCCATAAAGAAGTACCGGCCAAACGTCGCTTTTCAAAAATCTCCGCCTCAATTCAAGATCGAAGTCCGAACAAGTGAATACTCTTTTCAGTCTCAGGAATGCCTATCGGGCCTGCTCAATGCGGCATTTAATTTCGAAGTCCGATGACCAGTTTTCAGATAACCATACGACCAAATACTTAAATTTGTTCACCCTTTCTATGCGCATCGCATTGAATGTTATTTCGGAGTCTTCAAACGCAGTCAGATCTTGTGATCATCACAAACTTTGCCTTCTTAGTGTTTATGTTGAGACCCACTGATGTACTGTGTTCCCCGACTATATTGACCAATCGTTGTAAATCCTGCACATTATCAGCAATTAGCATTGTGTCATCAACATAGCGGATGTTGATTCCCACCCCGTTAACCTTAATACCCTCTATCTCTTCCAAAGCTTCGCGGAAAACGGCCTCTGAGTACAGGTTATACAATAGCGGGGATAAGACACATCCTTGTCGTACTCCTTTCCGGATCTGTGTGCTACTGAACATGTCGCTATCTAATTTAATCTGTATAGTCTGATACCAATATAGATTTTCGATGCATCTGATATCTCAAGGCTTCTGAGAAGTTGTATTAGTCTATGATGTTCGACTCGATCAAACGCTTTCCCGTAGTCGACAAAGCACAGACAGATGTCTTTTTTCACATCATAACAGTTCTGAACAAGCACTTGTGTGGCCACCATTGCTTCTCCAGTACCCATTCCTTCTCTAAACGCAAACTGTGAGCTACTAATATCTCTTTCGCACTTTTTATAAATTCTCTGATGAATTACTTTTAAAAACATTTTCAGGGTGTAGCTCATCAAGCTGATGAGTCGGTGATCGTCACATTTTCTGGCGTTGTTTGTCTTGGGCAAGTAAACAAAGGTGGAATTCAGCCATTGTTGAGTTGGTAACTATCTGATTGGTCTCATCTACTAATATACCCGATTTCGTTCCTCGATACATCCCAGCGGTCTCTCTCAGCTTTTTATGTAAGTTAAAACCATCGTTCTGTTTTTGCTAGTGGTCCGTTTCAACGCATTCTTGCTTTAGTCATTCGTTTTTTTGCCCTTCTTATTTTTGATCCAATTATACTTTGCATGTACTAATATTTGATGTCATCCTTATTTTTGTATCTTCGACGTTCATCCATCAGTCCCAATATCTCGTCATTCATCCATTTTCGTCTCCCAACTTACTCCTGGTTTCATCTGCTACACTGTCTGGTATTTTTGCCAAGACAGTGTCAAATCATCTCTGATACTGATGCTATGTGTATGTGTGTTGATCTCTCCACTTACGTCGTCTCTTGTTGTGGGCTCTTGCATTTTTTCCAATGCTATCCGTCTATTGGTGTTTAATTTCTTGGTCTTTGCTAAGGTGGTTTTTATGACCGCACATGGTCAAAGGGTACATCCTCTCCGGAATATGTTCAAGCTCTTTTGACAGATGACTTGAATCTACCGTTAATAAAGATATAGTCCTCTTGGTTGCGTACTAGTTTCTGTGGATTATCCGCTGGAGATTTCCAAGTATAGAGATGATGTGGGGGAAGCGGAAACCAAGTGTATGTCATTGTTACATTTTCTTCTTGGCAGAATTCCAATAGGCGGTCGCCCCTCTCATTTCTTGTTCCAAGCCCATAGGGTGCGACTAAGTTCCCGAATTTACTTTTTTCTATTTTGGCATTAAAATCGTCCATAATCACGTTGACATCATGTTTTCGGGTATGTTTGAACAGTTCCTTAATTTCGCCGTAGAACTGTTCCACGTCTTGGTCGGCTGCGACCGCTATTGGTGCGTACACTTATTGAATATCGAATATCGAAATAACAATATTTAGATCGGTCGGCTTGGCTCTTAGTTTTAGCAGTGCAGTTCAGTCATAGTAGGGTACGAATTCTTCAATGGATCTTAATAGTGATTTCGCTACTAAAATTCCTACCCCTTTCTTGTGGTTTCGATCTTCATTGCCAGAGTTAAGGAATGCTGTATTTTCCATGTCGCACCTCCCTACACCCGGCCACCATGTATCAGCAACACCCAAGATATCCAATTCCAGTAGTTATACGTTTACATACATAAAACCTTTAAATTACAGGTTGAAAAATATAGGTTTAGATGTTATCTTTAGGTGTAGTTTTAAATTTATCTTCAAAGCTGACTAAGAACACACCCTTCCTATTAAGTGCATACAACATGTAAAGAAGTTAAAAGAAACAACGCTGACTGCATACCTTCATACACACGATACCGTGTGTTGTGTTCACAATCAAATTTGGTGCTTACATTTTTCTAAATGATATGAAATGTCAAATGTCAATAAAAAAAATGATGCCAAATGCTCGATTTGGACCAAACATTTGAACTTTCAGTTACATTCACACGGGAAGTTTAGTGACTCCGTGTAAACATTCAAGCGATTAGTACATCACTTTACTGCATGTTACGTTACGTTTTTTAATCATAAATTTGCCAACGAGTTGTCGCTCAACCTTTGTATAATGAGGACGTTAACAAGGGTTTCCTTCATACACTTGTAGTTCGTGTTTCAATATGTGTTGATTTTAACTGTATTTGTCCACGTTGTTTTACCGTTTGACGTCTCACATGTCGCATACCCGGAGCCCTAAAAACTTTTGTTCGAGAGCCTGATGATGACTGTTAAGCAGTCGAAACCGGTCGCTCTTTTCCAATAAACTTGTTGGCGAAGACTTCGTGTCTTTCTTCGGATACACATGACCATGGCCAACTTCGAGAACTTGGACATTGAGAACTCTGTCATTAGCCAACGAATTGAGATAAATATGATCCCTCAACCGTTAACCGAGTCCGAAAATTAACGCAACGTTGCGCAATACTCTATCTCATTTGGCTTGATCAAAACTTAATCTGAAATTGTGTGCGAGCCTAGTTAAATGTCTTGTTTACTTACGAGTACGTGTGGTAACTTTTACGTGTATGCTAGCGACACAGCGTCGCCATTGTACTATGATGAAAACTATAATAGGTAGGAGATTTTGGCAGATTAATATTGTACTATTTGGTCATAAGTTGTGTAAATTTGAACGAGATTCTCCTGTTAGTTTAGCCACTATTCCACCGTACATAAAATGCAAAACGCTAAAATCTGTCTCACTTTGGCATTGAGACCTTTTATTACCTACTTCCGTTTTGGGAATAACTGAGGAAGAAGAAGAGCTGCGTACGTGACTAAGTCTTTCTAATGGTGGGAGAAAAGAAATTGCAAAAGTGGGGTGTTAAGAAAGCAGGGATTGGTGAAGAGTCAAGAGAGAAAGAGAAAGAGAGAGAGGATTTAAGTTCAATGATTGACGGTCACGTCACTTCCGGTCAAGAGGGAAGGGATCATTCTCGAGAGGAGATGACCCGGAGAGAAGTCGGTCCGGGACTTTGAAAGCGTTCAGATCAGAATTTTGACAAACTTTTGGCTGGAGAACCCCAAAATTTGAGGGGCCCATGTATTAAAATTGTCCTTTGTAAATCTGTGTGGTGAATTCGTCTGTCGGTCCGAAATAACGATAAACATCGTTTTGATTGGTACGCTTCGTCAATTACGTTAAAACGAATTGGGTGTGCTTGGATACTCCACTATCACCGACCGCACGTCTATGCTGTTACAATAACGTTACACATCTAGAAAGATCGTCCGTATTTATTGGATTAATGTTGGTGTCTGTATTGGATCGATATATTTGTGTTTTGCAACTATTGGACTTACCTAATTAAACCGCCATAATCTACCTATTAATTTTCTTTCGACCCGACCCTGAGATACTCATTTGCTAGCCAGCATTACGAACAAAGTAAATGGTTTCAAGAAAATAACGAACGTTACATGCAGCTCATGCTTTTGTGCTACTTTTTTTGTATTAACCTAGATATAGTCAAATAATCACAAATACTACAATATACCACCGTATGTAATTGTACTATTTACGTAGATATTCCACGACGAAACACCAGAGTTCTAAGACAATTGCAATAAACTTTTACTTAATTGATTCGAAAACTTTTTTAACATTAAGTCGTTTTACTGGTCTTGAATCCTTCTCCCCGCCACTGCCTCTCCCGTTGGAAAGTATTAGTTATATGACTTTTGATACTTATCCTTGCTTTATTTTACGTCCAAACTTCGAGATACTAATTCTCTCCTCCTTACGTGTATCTTATAAATGAATGTTATTGTTGAGAAAATTTTAATGGACCCCTCGCTATTGTATGAGGAGAAATACAGCCGCCTTATTTGAATATGTGAAGGGTAAGGTGCTGCGGGGGTGGGATGATGACGATATATCTCAGCAGGAAATATGGCTCGTAAACTCTAACTTTGATAAACTTGTCAAAAAACGACAGTTGCCTCCAGTACGGTTCGTGCTACGAGGTGCTAACGGATTTTATTAAGGAAAGAGAGGTGAGAGGAAAGAAAGGGGGGGTGTATCGATAAGGGATGGAGGCAAGCCGTCGGGTAGGAAGTTTTAACGCGGGTTAAAAATGTTGCTTAAGTTGGCTCACTTCTTTGATCTCGTGTGAGTACCAATAATGAAATGGATGTTTTAATGACGTATACGAGGGAGCTGTAATTATTTGTGCCTAACGACCGTAATGTGAAACTAAGAAACGATTAGATAAGAGATAATTGTTGAATGCGATCACTATAAGAAGTTTTAACTAAATCCTGTACGCAAAGAAGCAGGGAACGTTACAAACAAATATTACTTCAAAATTTTAGATGGAAGAAGACAATATTTACAACAGAGTTCAGTACCTTGAGATATTCGTCAGTTTAGATAATTAGATCGATATACTATTTCCCGCGGCATGCTTGTTCGTGAAATTATTGTTAGATCTGACTATGCTGATGGTTAATTAGGTCATTAATAATTATGATGAAGATGTTGCAGTACTGGACATGGCAGCATAAAACAAAGCATAATTATGAAATTTAATAAATTCAACCCGTTATGAATCAAACTTTCCGAAAAATTAATGCCTTTGTTTCGCATGGATACCTGTAATTACTGTCGTTTTAAAAAGTTTCCAGAAAAAGTATTCCAGCAATTAAATTTTTGTTAAGCGCCCCACCGATATTACCTAAATTACTTTAAAGAAAATTACTTTAAAGAAAATTACTCCATTGCAGCTCATTACTTTTCAAAATTTCCTAAATCCACGTTCATTTTTCATTTCGATGGTTGTTTTTTGTGAAAAAAAATGTAAAGACGGTTACTGCAACTCGTCTTTTTTTAAAACCCCTCTCAATGCTACTTAAGAAAGATGCCGTTTGATGGCCATGAAGGACCGTTGGAGAATGTTCCAAAATTTGTTGTCTTCTTGGTGGACATGAGATAAATTGAAATTTCGTTAGATTACGAATAGTCTAAAAAAATTGTTTTGAAGTAAGTTCCATCACGAGGACATACTAGTTGACGATCGATGACAATACGATCCAGGTCAAAAATGCAATAATGTCAAACGACACAGAGAATGCCGAATGCCAATAATGAGGCTTTCAAACCGGGTATTCGTATCAGTTGATTAGTATATTTATTTGTTAATTAGTACTTGCTGTACATGAGTACTTTAAAATATATAAATTTAATATTGGTATAAATTTACTCCAATTTTGATTGCATCAATGTCAGGCAGGCGTCCTAATGAGTATATCTACAGTATACTAAATGTTTTATGGTGCCACAAACATGTTTACATAATTCGATACAATACTAATGATAACCTTTAAAATTATTGATTTTCCGTATTGCAATGCAGATCAGTTTTACTGCATTTTTATGGCATCAATTATTCAAGCTTCTTTCCCATTTTTATTCTTTAACTTTTTTACTATCTGAGAGAAGTTATCCACATACAACACACGGAGAGAATAATTTTTAATATTGGTATCCAAGGTGGTTGCATTATACATGGTGTTAAAAAACAAGTATCACATGCTTTAAAGAGGGGGAGGGGTGGTATGGCTCAAAATATGCAGATAAATCTTAATATGTCAGAAAATGGTTAGTTTTTGAGATACAGAGCGGTAAACTTGTTAAAAAATAAAATATTCTTTTATTATCTTTGAAACTAATTTAAATTGACAAGTGAAATTTAAGTCAATTGCTATTTGGGCTCATTGGTTCCAATTGAGGTATACGAAATGAATCTCTTATAATGTAAATACGATTTTTAGTCGTTGTTGTGGTAAAAAATACCGTAACTTATTAGGGTATTGCTGTTGTTAAAATAAAATAAAAAACAAAACATTTTGTTTTTGACATGAAACGTATATTTTCGATGAGAGCAGCAGTTTTTAGTAAATTAGAAAATACAGTATTAAACATTTTTCAGGTCTCAAATAAGGATTCAACAACTAGTAAGGGGTGGTATGGTTCAAAATAGGCAGAATTGTATTAATGAAGAGTTATGGACTGTTTTGGGAGATATAGGACATTTTTCGTTTTTAGGGCCACGACAATTTTTAATATTACATCAATCTTGTTTCCTAGAAAAACTACTGCTCTGATTGAAATGGCACAAGAGTACAAGTTTTATGTCACAAGCTTTATTTTTCATGACTCTTAGACAAAACCTCTATGCAGTAACGTAGAAGTAAGTTGGGATATTTTTTTATCCCAATCTCATAAACATCAGATTTACCTTATAACAAGCTCATTTTCGATGCCATAATTATACTCAATACACCAAACTTAGTACTATGTCCAAATTTTCCCTAATTTTGCTTGTCTATTGAACGTCGTTTTCAAAAAAATACAAAAATTGGTTATTTTCTCATAAAGTTTGACTACCAGTATGTCAAAAGCGAAACGTTTACAACACGTTTTTATTAAGATGCTTCTGTCTGTTTTGGATCATACCATCCCGCTTAGAATTTGTGTAAATTTATTGGACACCACAAGTTTTCAATACTTTCAAGGTATAATATTTTCAGGATTCATTTGCTGGAAAACTGCTTCTCTTATCGAGCGAGCGGCACAAGAGTATAAGTTTTACGTCACATGTTCATTATGTCTTTTCTGCATATTTTGGACCATACCACCCCCCCTCCCTTAAAACGTGACACTTGTTTTTTAACACCCTGTACATGTTGCAAGCATGGTAAATTGAGGTTAAGCACTCGCACTGATTATATTGCTATCGTCGCTGCTTGTAACAGATAATAAGAACTGAAAGTGCGACAATTATTGTACCATGTGGATTAGAGCCGTGCTCGAATTAAGTCCGGTTAAGACTTATCCCTCCTTGACCAATATTCCGATAGGTCCTCCGTCTCGGAGTAATTACGGCCCGGGGATCCGGACGACGGCACCACAACGCCGCAGAGTAAAAGACTTGTCCACTAAAACGTTGTTTAAGGTGATTGGATCGGAGATTTCGTGGTTCTCGCGGGATCGCGTAATACATCGTAAACTAATTTGGCGGCCTCGAATAAACAACCGCCCAATACGAGGGTGGACGGTTACGGCTATTACCCACACGAACGATACCATGGTGTATTATGTAAAAGGAGGATTGATGGAATAATTTTAACGGAAGAAGTGAGTGTATGAGTTTGAGACGCGCTTACCTTCGAAAGCTATCCGATTTAGGTGCTTCGAAAATTGCCGATAAAATATTCCACAGGGGATTCATTAATAGTTTCATAAGGTATAAAATTACGGAATTAACGTCATTAAATTCGGTGACATAACGATACTTTCTGTCGTAAATTTCAGGAACATGTGTTGTTTATGCCTTAACTTAATAGCCAAAGGTGGTAGCGTCTTTCATTTCAGACACCTTTTACCATAAAATTGTAATGGATCATGTTTACTATAAGTTTTGATGTAATGGTTATGCGGCAGCTCAATCGGTTTTCATGAATATCGAACGTAAGTTGTTTTAAATTTCACCTATTTATTCCAGTTTTGAAATCTTTAAAATTGTTTTCGTGTCTAAAAAGTTAAATTGTTTGGATTAAGTTACAATTGGCCGATTTAATTTATGGTATGCTTTACCATAATAATTTTTTATTGGTACTCTATTTTGCCTATTTCAAACACGCTTTGGCATGCGTAAATCGGGCTTTTTCGGATGCGTGTGTTTTAAAGTTGCCATGGAAACGCATCAACAACGGCGAAATCAACCAATACCACAGCGTTTTTGGCCGTAGCGGGGCGAGCCGATTGGTGGCACGACGGGCGACGGGCCGGCACGAAGCGTCCCGAGTGTCGTTCAAATTAATTGTATTGGGTATTTGGGTATTTTTACACTATTTATGATTTCAAAGGTAGGTACCAATAAAAAAAAACGCGTAAAGTATTCGTGGATAACTGCTCTTTCAAACACTTGCTCAATTTAGAGCACTCCGGCTTGCGCGTGTTTGACAGAGCTCAATATCCACTCATACTTTAATATACTATTAAAGTATTTTTAACTAAAATTTCCGTTTAATGTGTAAAATTGGTTAATTTTTTTTTTTAATTATTGTAAATTGTCTAAAATTTCTTGCAATATTTAAAACTCTATAATTCATTCAAAATGTTTTGAGCCGTTAGAATAATTGGTCAGTATCAAAAATCTTTCATAGTACGCATGCAACACACGTGAGTCGTCAAAAAAGTTCCATAAACATGCTCCATTATTAAAGAGCCAGTTTTAATTAGCAGAAAAAGGAAATAACTATTTTCGTACCGAAAGTGTCTTCCATATTACCCGCGTTCCCCCCTTCCCTCCCGAGTGTACCTTGCATATTATCATCGGCGCTGCTAAAAGAGGGAAAAACACAGTGTAACGAGAAAAGGTGAATGATTATAAAAATGGTCGACGATTTTTCTCGAGTTTTAACTTAAGCTCCGTAATTATTTCGTATTCCCCGGAGTATTACGGGAGTTCGGCATCGAAGCGACCTTTTTTTTTCAGCACAATACCTAACGTTTTCCGTCTTTGTCGAACTCAAACGGAAGAGAACGGGAGTGTACCGTTCCTTTTTCCAGGGGCGGAATAGGGAGTAAGGAAATCTTCACTTTTGAACAATTGTGAAACAAAAGGGGAATAATCAAAGGCTGGAATCGTTTTAATAGTCAGTTATTAGTAAATGGTTGGAATCAAATCTCATACTGGCTGGATTTCGAAATCAAGGTATTTAATCATGTGGAATAGTTTTATTTCTATTGTCACAATTAGAAATTAGCATGTGTTATTTAAGAGTTTCATTCAATTGTAAAGATACAATTTTTGAAAAAATATTACACTAAAGTACACAATTTTACATTATCTAATTGTTTGCTGGTAAGAGTGGCGAAACATTTTGTAAAAGAATTGAAAAACGATAGGAAATGAAAAAATAAAAGATAATAAATTTTACAGGTAGTATATATGGTGCTCCTTCCGAGAACACACAATATAGTTTGTGTAAATTTCTGAGGTATTTTAGTTTAACGTTGGAACATCATGTCATTATAGAGTTTGGTGCACACTAATTCTGCATCTTTTCCCAGTACTCATAGGCACATGTTCAATTTTAAGGATTTTTAGTTAAATAAGACAAATACCTATCATTTTATTCCCTGAAGACATAACATGAAAATGTATCAGGTGCGTCAAGATGTTCAGATAAATTACTTCATTTTCATTATAATTAAATGTAAAAAAGTATAAAACAACAAAAAAGTACATATATGTAAATGTCATTATATTATTACATTACATATAGACATTTATCAACAAGAAGCATTTTTAGTTCATATTTGAAAGATTGCATTATTGACTTGACCATCGAGTAACTGAATCGGTTTACTGCAATATGTTTAAATTGCTCGAGTCGTTGATCGTGCGTTTTACATTTGTAAGACGTTTGTTACATTCATTTTCGCGGCCGATGAATTCAATATTAACTCGCCATACACGTGATCGTGTCTCTTACGAGAATGAGGTGTAATCTTCGACTTATATAATTAGATCGGAATATTGTTTCTCGTGACAATGCTTTTCATTGCTGTTTGTGATACTCGTATTATAATAATTGAACTGACTTCCTAGACCATGGTAATTATTAATTTAGGTGACTAATAATTAGGTCGAGGCTACCGCGATCCCAAAATGTGAGAATGCACTTTTGAGCAATAAATATTTCTATCGTAGTAGATTACCCTTTTAAATTAACCCTATTCTAATCGTTATTAAACGATTAAGACAATTTTCTTATTACGAAAACGCCCTTTCACTTTCGCTGTGAATTTACTTTACAACGCCTCGCACTGGTTGATTATAGATGAAGATGTGCACTCGTTGTTTAAGAAAAGATGTATATTAAAATTATGTGCGCATCATGTGTCGATACAGCTTGACGGCTTATTGCAGACTGGTCTTCGTCGTCTACTTCACGTGTTGTGTTGGGCCTGTTGACCTGTTCAGACTCAACTGCCCATCTTTTCCTATGTCGCCCAACACTACGCTTTCTTTTAATGTATAATTTAGTGCTCTTCGAGGTAGGCGAGATTCTTGAATTCGTTATACATGATAGTACCAATTCCTTTAATAGTTAGCTACCTTGTTTGTGAATGAATCCATATTTAATTCCTTTCTATTATCAGTGCTTTTTGTATGGTCTAGTTTTGTAAATCCCTTGACTCTTAGAAATTTCATTTCCGACGCTTCAATTTGTGATATATTTTGTTGTTTTGATTCCCCAAGTTTCATTTCCGTATAAAAGAGTGGGGACTGTCATTGTTTTATAAAACTTTAATTGTGTTTCTGGTTTGCAAAGTTTTCCTAGAGTTCTTCTGATGGAACCGCACATTTTATTGAAACTCATTAGCTTTTTTTTAATATCGCTGCTGAATTTATGGGTTATGTCAGATCCCAGGTATTTAAAATAGCTAACTTGTCTTGAATTCAATGCAAGCTTTGCATCCTATCGAATTTTTACCTTCAAATGCCATATTTTTTGTTTTGTTTTTTTAAGATTTCACAATTGTTTTCTCTGGCCATGATGTTAGGAGGATGCACAACTCTTTGAACATCATCCACTGACGTTCCTAGGCTGTCCTGATCATCTGAAAAATGAAAGATGTTTATATTTGTTGTGTGGTGGAGTTCAATTCCTTTGGGAGCAATTGTTTTCCAAACTTTAATCAGATGGTCAATATACAAATTAAAGAGCAAAGGCGACAAACAGCAACCCCCTCTTACACCTTGATTTGTGTGGGTGTGTGTACATGCAGTCTGCACGAAAGCTAATTGTTGTTGCAATTAAAGATCTGATTCATGCCTAAGAAAGATTGTAATCCTTCGAAAAATGCGTACCCAAACATTTTTGAAATGCCATAAGGTATGATCTGTAAGGTATATTTCTGTAAGAGATTTTCTGATTTATAAATTATCCTTTATTTAATATCGAAAGTACAATCTGCACTGGCTAGCTATTATACATGAGACTCTAAGAATTTATTTGGCTAGAGGTATGAGTAGCAAATAGATTGATAAAAACTAGTTTTTTTTATTGGTACTCTATTTTGCCTATTTCAAACACGCTTTGGCATGCGAAAATCGGGCTTTTTCGCATGCGCGTGTTTTAAAGTTGCCATGGAAATGCATCAACAACGACGAAATCAACCAATAACAGAGCGTTTTTGGCCGTAGCGGGGCGAGCCGATTGGTGGCACGACGGGCGACGGGCCGGCACGAAGCGTCTCGAATGTCGTTCAAATGAATTATATTTGGTATTTGGGTATTTTTACACTATTTATGATTTCAAAGGTAGGTACCAATAAAAAAAATCGCGTAAAGTATTCGTGGATAACTGCTCTTTCAAACACTTGCTCTATTTATAGTCGCGCGTGTTTGAAAGAGCTCAATATCCACTCATACTTTAATATACTATTTCAGATTATGTGGTTTAATGGCATCTAGTAAAGAACAAATTTTCAACAAGCCATCGAAAAAAAATTCGATATAATATTTCCCTTAAAACCACTTTGGACTAGCTGAAGCCAAAAAACCTACAAACACATGTCCAAATGATCTCTAAACAGGACTTTAGATGAAGATGAAGTGAACAATCGAGAATTATTCAATTCTATACATGTGTTATAGGTGATAATGTACGACGAGGTGAGTCAATATGGTGTAGGAAGAAATTGAGAGGCCATTATAATAAATTATAGAAACACTCTGCAACCCAAACCATCCACCCGTCGTGACCTACAGCAATCATCATCATCATCATCATCATCATCATCATCAATCGGCTATTCTCGTCCACTGCTGGACATAAGCCTCCCGTAGTAATTTCCATCCCCTTCTGTCCCGAGCTGCGTTCATCCAGTTGGAATAGATACGCTTTATATCATCCGACCATCGGGTTGGTCACTCTGTCACCTTTTTCGTCCATCTGTCGTCACTGACCCTAGCCAGGTGTCCGGCCCAGTTCCATTTAAGGGTAGCAATCTTCTCGATGGCGTCGATTACTTTAGTTCTTACCCTTAGACTTGTATTGGAAACGCTGTCGCTCAGAGACAGACCTAGCATTGCTCTTTCCATAGCTCTCTGTGCAACTCCGATTCTATTAACTGTCCGTCTTGTCAGGGTTAAAGTCTCGGCGCCGTATGTCAGCACAGACAAGACACATTGGTTAAAGACTTTTCTTTTAAGACAGATGGGAATATCTGATTTTAGGACATGGCTTAACTTTCCAAAGGCTGCCCAAGTTTGGTTGTTTCTACCTAAGCGAATCTCATGGCCCAAATACTTATATGAGTGGACTTGTTCTATTTTTGAGTTGTGAGTTAAATAAGTACTTGCAACCAGATTAGTCATGAACATAGTTTTATTGGTGTTAACACTCAGACCCACCTTCTCGGAGGCTTGTTCAAGCTCCTGTAACATCATTTGTACTTCTCCCAGACAATCTGTAATCAGTACTATGTTGTCAGCGAATCTTAGATGGCTCAGTTTTTCGTCGTTAATATTCATACCGAAGTTGACCTACAGCAAGCACTGACGTTATTCGAACATTCTGGAGATTTCCCTGTTTTTTTTTTGTTAACAACTCCCACTATGTCGTTATACTTGACATTGAAAATTAATATCTACTTTTCTAGTGTAACGCCATCCATCGGTAAACAAATGGAGACCAAGTAAGAACCGTTAATAACATATAAGAAAGGACGCTTCCCAATTCGATGTTTGAAGTAAATTTAATTAATGAGTATGGTGGAGATATGGTAAAAAGACCTCTGTAAATACGTAATTTATCGATTTAAAATATTTTTATAAAACTGAACGATGTTATGAAATTCATGTTGTTTGTTGACGTTATTATCTGATGTACGTATGATATGGTATGATTCAAGAGCAATCTTTTAAAACAATTGTCCACGTTCAACTATTTTAATATTATCGAAATAGAACTCATGCCCACAGTTGATACCATGTTCTGTAAGACCTGAATGTGCTAGTTTACCATTTCGGATGTGTAACATATGTTGATAAACCCGTTTTCTTGATGTACTGTTTGGTTTCGCCAATATAAATTTTCTTAGGGTTACAGTCCAGACATGTAATTTCATAAACAACCCCATGTTGATTTTCAATGTCTATATGGTCTTTAAGTTTAGAAACTTAAAGTTTAAGTTCGTCTCTACTTACTTTTTGTTTAGCTTGTTCTTTATATTGTTATAGGGAACATATTTATAAATATATCCTTATATTGTTTGATAACAGTCGACATCACTTATTTGAAATGTTTTAAAATTGTTTTCGTGTAAGGTCAATGTTTACAATTTACTGCTTATTACATATAGTTAGTTATACTACATATACATTAGTGAATGTCTTTGTTTAGTATCTGCCTATGTATGAAGGAGGAAAACACCTCCGATCAATCGGTCGAATTATTATTAAACTAAGGTACCTTCTATTTTTATGACCGCCAAAACATGCGCACACTTTACCTACTCATCTTGGTCACACGTTGTCAAAATGTTTTCCGCAGAGCGTACCTCTAATCTCCTCTCTCTCTCTCTATTTCCCTCTCCACCGGCCTTCCTCCCTGTCTTATCAAGTGTCTTGCCTCGTCATCTTTGACTGTGGTCTGTCTTATTTGCTACTATTACAATGTTAATGTCTTACTCTTTTTTTCCGCTTCTTTTAGTGTTTCATCTAGGATCGTAAAAATAAGGCTTAATGTGTTTTACACTTTGTCTAGATTTGTATTCGTTGTATTCTTACTTATCTGTGATTACTATGTTTACTCTTTTCTGTAGCCATATGACATATTTCTATATCTATTAACCCTGTGTATTGGGCTTTTTGTTTCTGATATGTCTCAAACTGTAATAATAATTTCATCTATCTTATATCGTAAACCATATCAAAATTTGCTACTTGTTTGCTTAACTTACTTAATACTTACTAAACTTAATTTGTTGTTTTGTGTGAGCAAAGCTGTAGATGGAAGTTGAAAGGTTGTAAAACTTTCTGGTAAGCCCACGTCGCACGTCAACGTTAATGGTGAGCAAACCAATTCAATAATATTACCCAGGTTGTTAAGTACTATCTTTAATTAGTTTACAGTGAACATATACAAGTTCAAGTTTAACTGTAAACAATAACATACGTGTCTGAGGGACGTAGAGAGAGTGGGTGCCGAGAGATTGGGCTCTTAAGGACAGACCCTTCTTAACTCTCGTAGGGGTGGTGCAAGAGGGGTTCGAGGCGCTAAATCGCGCCCACCAGGCGTATGGTTTGATCATGTTGACCAGCATTACCGACGATTCCCTGATACCACAGTTTAGATATTTATAGAAGTATTATAGACTGTGCTGAAACGATTGCCTGAAAGCAACCCTCTAAATTGTTACCGTAATTAATTAGACAGTTCAATACATTTTTCAGTAAAGTTGTTAAACTTTACTGAAAATTATTAGGAATTCTGGAAGCTCACCATTTAACAACCCATTGCGTATTGATTGACAATGGAAGTTGAGGGCGGACGAGCTTGTAACGCTTATAGCGTCTCAACACATGTAACTTATTGTGAATACTCAGCCATTTTAAACCGTGGGCCCATAACACCAAAAGTGTCGATAATCTATGTTCGTATGCCCTTTTAGGGACATACTCAGACAGCCCGGGAAACCGGGAAACAATAACTCCGAGCGTCTGTGACCAGTCCTAGCACCTGTTATGACCTCCACTTCTTGTTGATGCTGGCATAAATCGAGATGCCCTTTCCAGAATCGTATGCAAATGTCGGAATATGGTTAATGGGTCGAAAGGAGTCGTTTCACCAAAGGGCATACTTTCCTGGATCATCGTCTATCACCAGAGTTTATCACCGTTTGGCGATATGGTGATAGACACTGGTGATAGACGATGATCGAGGAAAGTATGCCCTTTGGTGGAGCGACTCCTTTCGACCCATTAACCATATTCCAACATTTGCATACCATTCCGGAAAGGGCATCTCGATTTATGCCAGCATCAAAAGAAGTGGAGGTCATAACAGGTGCTAGGACTGGTCACAGACGCTCGGAGTTACTTTTTCCCGGTTTCCCGGGCTGTCTGAGTATGTCCCTAAAAGGGCATACGAACATAGATTATCGACACTTTTCATGTTATGGGCCCACGGTCTATTTGTCGTAGAATTCCGACCTACGGCACAATTACATTAGATTAAAATTTATACTGTATCAATCTTCTTTATAATCGTTATTTAAAAGGACTAACAATTAAGTTTACAAAAGGGAACGTCCCGGAACAAAACCTGTTTGTTCCCATCCTTAGTTCGTCTCTGTTGCCAACACAGCTAATGATAATATGTCCCGGCGGATGTATCGGGGCGGAATTATATTTTAGCAGTACTTTGTATTTGTATTTGCTAATTTTTCTTGGGCGTTTCATCTTTTTTTTTTGTTTTTCCTCTCCATTCAACGCTTTCGTGTCGAGAGCGACGGAGCTTTTTCCTCTTTTACGCCTAATTTTCACGATGCGAAAAAATAACCGGAATTAATATTGGTATTTTGGGAATTTTTCATAAGAGAGGAGACCGAGGGAGGGAACTGGGCGGAAACCGTGGAGAATAAGAATGAGGAAAGGGGGGCGGGAAGAACGTGAAGTTGTATCGTTTGTGTGTTTAATTGAGGGCGGTGAAAAAATATTTTAGGGCTAAATAACTGCATTTTTGTAAATATCTGGGCTTTAAGCCAGATGAAATGTTTTTTGGAATGCCTCGTTGAAGGACGAAGTGGAATAAAACTTTGCTTTTGTTAAGTAGTCGATCTTACTAGTGATCAGTGTGACAATTTCTGAACCCACGAGTGGAATTGTAGCAATTTACGGCCACATAAACTAAGCAACTCATCATATAAACCTTCGACAAAATAACAAATTTGTCGTGGCAAACTCGCTATCAAAGCAGCACTCATGTTTTGGGGTATCGTCTCCCATTCTTGCAATAGCGCTGTTCTACTGTATGAAACTGGCCATAATAATCTTTAATCCTCCTGGCTAGGTTGTCCCATTGGTGCTCGATGGGGTTTAAGTCAGGGCTCATGTGTGGCCACCTTAGCACCTGAATTCGAACATCATGAAAGTACTGACGCGTTACCTGGGCTGTGTGTGGTCGCGCATTGTCATGCACTAGGATAAAATCTGAACATAAGTTCCATGACAGAGTTAAGAACTTATCAGATGTGAGATTTACGGACAAAGAAATGATCGTTCTCAACAGTGGTTTGAAATTTAACTTCCCTGAAAACAAGAGAGATAAGATCGCTGAACAACTTGCGGTCGATTGCGAAACCATCATTGAGTCGACACATCTTTCTGAACCAAATGTTGCGAAAGCTCAAATTTCTTCCGCTTTACACCACTACATTGTCACTCCATTCATAAGAACACCGGATTACAACTCAGCTATTGTGAGGTCCCTGCATAACATCCGGAAGAAAATTTCAATTAATAACTTAGTAGTTTCAAAAGCTGACAAAGGGAATTGTACGGTAATACTCAGTCGAGAAGATTACGTTTCTAAAGTTCTAGACTTCATAAACGCAGGTTCGTTCAAGAAGATTAAGCAGGATCCAACTCAAAGGTTCGCTTCATACTTGATTAGCACACTGAGACTTTCTTCCTTTTCACTAGGCCTGTTGAAAATTTCCAACGTAGCTTTCTTAACAGTAATGAACCCTCGTACTCCTCGGTTGTATGGATTACCGAAGGTGCATAAAACGAACGTTCCCATCAGACCTGTCGTATCCTATATTAACTCTCCTTGTTACCGTCTTTCGGCCTGGCTTAATGATACGCTCAGATACATCACCAATTTCCATAATGAACACTCCATCCTAAATTCAAGTTATTTAATAAATAAAGTCAAAAATGTTACAATCCCTAAGAACTCACACTTAGTCTCTTTTGATGTCACCAATCTATTCCCGAGCATACCACCGGAAGAATGCATTCAACAGGTGAGGGACCTATTGTTCAATGTTAACACTCCCACGTTTATAGCTCTGGACCTTTGCAGACTTCTGGGGGTTGTCGTGGAACAGAATTTCTTCAGATTTGGGCATGATTTTTATTCGCAGGAATCAGCTTTGGCAATGGGTAGTTGTTTGTCACCTTTCTTGGCCGAGGTTTTCCTGTTCTACCTAGAAAAGAACTTTATTAATAGGTTAGAGTCATTCAATATCTTGTTTTATTACCGTTATGTAGATGACTGTTTGCTTCTTTTTAAGGGGGACAGTACGATTGTAGACACCTTCTTCTCCTTCGTTAATAACTTACACCCTAATATTAAGTTCAGGATGGAGATGGAGAAGGACAACCGCCTCCCGTTTTTGGACATACTACTCATTAAAGATAGCTCGACCAACAGATTCAATTTTGAAGTTTACAGGAAACCCTCGGCCACAGATAGTGTAATTCCATAATATATGAATCTGTACATCCCTGGTCCCACAAACTGGCGGCGTTTAACGCTCTGTTCCATAGAGCATTCTCGTTAGACCTCGCTGAATACGCCTTCCAAAAAGAAATTAACACCATTAAACAGATAGGGGTGAACAATAAATATGCTTTGTCATTCATTCACAATACTTATTTTAAACATTTTGTTAAACATAGAATAAAATTAAATACCTTTCATTCAGATCAATCAACAGATAAAGATATAACTTACAGATCACTATCCTACTTCGGAGGTATCTCCTTAAAGTTAGGGAAAATCCTGTCTGAACACGGCGTCACAGTCTCTTATAAGACCACTAACAACGCCAGGAGGTTCTTAGTTAACTCCAAAGATAAGACGAACGTTTGGAACGAGTCAGGAGTGTACAAACTCACTTGAAGGGACTGCGACGCCGTGTACATTGGTCAGACTGGACGTTCCTTCGAAAAAAGAATAAGAGAACATGCTAGACAATATTTCAATTATAAAGAACGAGATACCATAACTTCCCAGTCTCAGTTTGCTAACCATCTGTTAAGTGAGAACCATACCTGCGATTTTAAAGAAGACGTGCAGTTCTTACATTTCTGTAACAAGGGAGTGAGGCTGAACGTTTTAGAAATGCTAGAGATATTCAAGGCATTGAAATGTAGTGGTGTGAAGTGTGTCAATGACTTATGACATACTTAAATAAACACGCCATCGTAAACACCTTTTAAGGTTGATGTCGATAACACGCCATTTGGTTACCGCCCCGTGTATAACATTGTTTCTGTGTTGAGTTGTATTGTGTTCTACCTATACCCGCCAATTTTTAAATTGCCCATGCCCCCACACTCTTGGGTGAACTTTTTCATTCCATTAGGTTCGAGACTTTTCTAGAAAGTCAATTTCGGTCCTATTTGAGATGGGAAAGACAGTGGTCATTCAACCTTTGTACAATGAGGATGTTACGTAGGGTAACATCCTACGATAGGTAGGGTTATCCTTCATACAATTTTAGTTGGTGTTTCGATATGTGTTAATTTTAACTGTATTTGTCCACGTAGTTTTACTGATTGACGTCTCACATGTCGCACACCCGGAGCCCTAAAAACTTTTGTTGTGAGTATTGCTATGTAAAATACTTACCTTCAGTCAACTAATGTATCCTCATATCTAGCTAAAGCCTGATGATGGCTATTAAGCAGTCGAAACCGGTCGCTTAATCCCAAATAAATTTGTTGGCGAAGACTTAGTGTTTTCTTCGGATACTTAATAACATGGCCAACTTCGAGAGTCTGGACAACCTTCTGTCAAGGATAAAATCTGCTCCTCCAAATATGTTGTGGTGTTCGTTCTCGGGGACCAGGATGGATTTTTGGTGGTTTTTCTGATGACTTCCCCAGGATTAAATGAAACACGTTGTGTTTATGGTTTGTCGACGTTTCGTCTATTCGTTTTTAGACATATTCATGACTGAGTGGAATATTTTTTCCAGTTGTTACTATTTGAGTTACCAATGATGTTGAAACCAATGCATATCGCTCTCTGTGGTAACCTTTTTGTCCCTTTGTCGGGCTTAGTGAGTAGCTTCTTTATTAGATTTGGTGTTATTCTAATAGGTAACTGAGGTAACTCAGTTAACCTGAGGTAACTCAGGTAATGAGTTACCTCTGAACCTGCAAACCAAAAAGAGAGCTATTCTATTAGAATAACACCAAATCTAATAAAGAAGCTACTCACTAAGCCCGACAAAGGGACAAAAAGGTTACCACAGAGAGCGATATGCATTGGTTTCAACATCATTGGTAACTCAAATAGTAACAACTGGAAAAAATATTCCACTCAGTCATGAATATGTCTAAAAACGAATAGACGAAACGTCGACAAACCATAAACACAACGTGTTTCATTTAATCCTGGGGAAGTCATCAGAAAAACCACCAAAAATGCTCCTCCAAATGGCGCAAAAGGTACTACGTGGACAACCTTTTCTCTTTCTCGTTTCTTTTATTATACTGTTTATGATGTGTACATGTTTTGTGGTTTTTAGGGTCGCCCTTAAGTAAACTGAAACAAATATTTAATCAGTTCTCAATAGCGGTCGCTTATTCAGTTTGTTTAGGTGCCCGTTAATGAGAAGTTTCACTGCATCAACTTTCCTTCCATGTGTAACTGCTACCAAATTTAATCAAATATTCCAGATGTCGTTTCTATTTCGCATGAAAACGTGTTCATGTCGCGGTTTATTAAAATTAACAGTTAATTAATTAAATGGCAGTAAAGTTAGGTGTGAGTTTAAAAACAAATGTATTCAATTGAAACAACAGGCGGTCATAATCAATTACATAATAACACTGCTCTTTTATCCGCATCAAATTCATTTGTTTCCGATAATATCTAGCGTGCTACCTATCATCCTCACACCTACGTACCGACGGCTAATTACGAAAATTAAAGACCAGGAAGGGAGTTAGACAGGAGAACTATCGAAATCGATTGGACAATACCTACAGCTAATTTTTACTACATTGGGAACGCTCTGAATTTCATCATTGGCCCCGGCTTTAATGTTACCGTCAAAGTAAGGGAAACAACAGGGAATTAAGGGCGTAGAACGGAATCGAAAAGCAGCTTTGATCCGTACCTGAGAAGAACAAGAGGATTGAAAACAATTTTATGCAAATAATTCGAGCGAGTCGAAATAAAAAGTGGCAGTTTACATTTGCCGACTTTTTAAAACTTGTTGACTAATTCATGGCGACTTATTTTTGTGAAAACCCGATAAAAAAAAGAGGAGGGCGACCCGCCCCCGCGCGCTCCGCGTTCCCTCTCCTCTCGCTCCCTCTCTGTCTCTTTCTCCCTCTGACGTATTAATTACCGCAGGAATCAAAAGGAGACGGAGATGTGCGCCTTGTGAGTTATTAGAGAAGATTAACATTAAAAACTGCAAAAACCGTGTCGCTACTTAAAAGAAAAATGTACAGTCGTTCAATTAATATATTCGGGGTCCTGAACCTGCCCCCTTGGGTCCCCATTGGCGTCCTCTCGGGAGGCGGGGAGAAAAAAAAAATTAACGAGAGACGAGGAAAAATAACAATCAGCGAGATTTCCGGATAAATGATGTTAATTTTAAATACCGTTGACAATTCAAATCGCGGACTCGCCTTCTTTTCTGCAAATGATACTCCAAGAACAATCGCGAATTTTTTAATTTCATTATATACCTACTCGTCTTAATATTGAAAGTGTAGAAAGACGTGCTGGTGAGATAATGCATTATATTTCGTCTTCTATCTTAGTAGCTTTTAATTTTTTGCACAAAAATACAGCAACTTATCTGAAATTTCCGCACGTGACATATCGACTAATCTTATTCTATTGTTGTGAATCAGAGGTTAATTATTAGTATGAATTCGGACGTTATACGCGAATTCACCAAAGTTTACCATGAAGTTATTGAAGCTATCATCTGTTTTATCAAAAACACCAAGTTTTCGTATTAAAAAGAAAGAAAGGAGACTTTGTAGAAACCAATCAAAAAATTTGCTTAAAGCAGATTTCGTTATGGTTGCAAAATTTTGTAGCCCAATGTTCAACCAGATTTAAAACTCGAAACAAATGTAAATATTAACGAAATCAGTAACAGATATAAAGCCACATTTAATTCGCAATTGTATTGATTTAACATTGTAAAAAAATACTGTTTTAATACTTTCATCACTAACGTTAATTTCAACGTGAGTAGCATTAACAATTTTCTAATGAGTTATTAAATGGAACACAAATATTACAACAGAGAAGTGGACCCAAATTAAACAAATAAAATTATTAGTTTTGTTCCCTGTCGTATGGTGCAGAAAAGTCTAAACGGGCCCTCAACCCTACCGCATTGCGAGGAAGGTTGTACAGCATTGTAAATATAGAGGAATTAATAAAACTTGCGGTGCACGTCATCAAAATTTATGACGTCAGCACGTCGCCATGTTGCCACAGCATTTTTTTTATTTGACATGACTGTTGGTTTGGCTAGTAAATTTATAACTGAAGGGTATACCTTTTCTTCGTGCTTCAAGAATTTTGCTCTGAGATTATTGTGAAATTCTTAAATAATTAAAAATACATAGGTATTAACATATTAGTATACACCAGTAATTAGAAATGAAATAGAATCATAATGTGTTAGGATGAGTTAGTATATGGGATTTACTCCTTTAGTCAGTGTGATTTTATTAGTATTATTATACATTTACATTATACACATTACATTATACACTATTATGCTATTATACAATTATTTACAAACAAAATAGCTAATAAGGTTTTAAAATATTAATTATATTAGAAATTATGAAATCCTTAATTACAAACACATTTATATACACTAATTACAATTCAACTAGGATCATGTGTTCTAGGATGAGTAAGGTATATGGTAATGTATATGTATATGGTAATATATAATAAGGTATATCAACTCTCTATTGGCAGCTTTACATGTTTCCATCGAGCCTTCATATTATGTTCACCTAAAAAAAAGTTTACTATATAAATATGCATGCACTTCAGTTACAATATAATAATATTCTAATAATACATTATGTGCACATACCTAGAGTAAGATGTATTTACTTTATTCAGAATCTGATATAGGTAAAGGTGCGATACCAGACATATCAGGCTCGATTTCAGATTCACAGTCATTATAGATGACATGTTCGTGTAGATGTTAAAAAAAAATAGATATTAAATATTTCCTAGAAATCACTATCACTCTCTGAGTCACCGTTCAAGTCAATCACTAAATTGTTAACTTCCATTCTATCAAACATTCGTTCACGATTCAACCATTTCTCAATTACTTGTTCTGTATGCCTGATAGAGTTCATCCAGACCACAGGTGTAATGGTAGACAATGCTTCTTTCCACATGTCCAAACAGTTATTGTTTACATTTCCATCTCGACCTAAGTGTTGGTTATAATAATTTTTCGCCACGCCCCATATCAACTCGATTGGATTGAATATACAATGATAGGGAGGAAGACGTAACACTCTATGGCCATATTGTTCAGCCATCTGATCCGTTATGTATTTTTTCCGGTTTATTTCTAAAAAAAATAATTAAATAAACACAAAAGTTTCCATTTCATTTCTACTTACTGATTAACAATTTGAAGTAGTTCACTCTTCAACATTGTATTTTCAAATTGAAAGTTATGTTTTGTAAGCCAATCCTTTGTAAGAGGCTTTGTCGATTCACTTGTCAGAGCCTTATCTACCAATGTACTGTGGTACAGTGCGTTGTCCATAATAATTGCTGACGGTTCCTCCATGTTTTTCAAAAGTTGATTCTCAAACCACAGCAAAAAGTTGTTTTGGTTCATTTCCCCATGATGGTCATTTTTGGATTTAGAGGAAAACACTAATTCAGCCGCAGGAATGAAACCATTCTTGTTACCAGCATGAAGAAATGTCTGCAATAATAAATTACTATTAATTATTACTTAAACCTTTCATACCAATTCTGCGATAAGTTACTAACGAATAATATGACTTTAACAAAACCAAACCAAATGGCATTCTAACGTTTACCTTCTCCCATCAAATTTTGTGGTCTTTACACTTTTCCTGTTATCATCTTGCCACGGGTGACCCAATGTTCCATTTTGAATATCCAATTTTCATCCAAATAAACAAAATTGAATGTGGATTCCTTAAATTGTATTCTTTTGAATGTAATATCTGGAAGTTCCATTAGCCCCCTTCGTGGATTATCCGTACTCCAGTTGAAACCAATATCTCGTAAAAGGGTACGAAGTGATGATTTAGTGGTGACGTTCTTTCGTTACATCGTTTTTTTTTCTTTTTATGTCAGTAGCTTCTCAAATATTATATGACAAGTTTAGAATGACTATTCTATATTCGTAGTTTCCTCGCTTTTGGCGCGTGTTACAAACTGCTACTCAAGCGAGACACGGTCACTCCACGGAAGACATACCAGGTGGTATCTTTATTTTAAATCGGTAAGGGAATAAACCGTCGCGTATTTGATCGGAACGATTAATCGTCGGCAAACGCATAAAATTCCAGAAACGTCGGCAGGAAAAAAATCCGCTCCTCCTCTGCAAAACACCATAAATCGAAGGGTCGCAGCGTATGCACGACCGACCGCTTTTTCCCCGTACGAAATCGCAATTAATTACAAAATGCACCGAATTTACTATCGCATTAATTTACTGCATTACACACTCCGCGTATTCAAACTATCCCGTTTTGGGGCATTATTTTCTCTCCATTCACCCGTGTGTGTTTGTATGTATATATACACATACACACAAATACATACACACACACACCCCTTTCGTTCCGCAATCGCCATAAATTTAAAGGAAGACATTTTCTCCAACGTTCAGTATGTACAAAACTTCGGTAGGGGATCATCTTCTTCCCACACATCGGAAGGCGCCTTCTCTCTCCCTTTCTCTCCCTCGCTTATCCCTCGGGCGCGGGAGCGAGAAGGGGATGCCGAGGACGCGGAAATTTCGATATTTCGCATCGGCCAAAATGCTATATGTTATCGTGTGTATGGTATTTGTAATAGTGTAGCGGGGTGTTAATTTGCGAAGCCTTATTAAATACTATATTATGTTTGGATGTTACCTTGTGGTGTGTTCGAGTGCAAAAATGCCCTGATTTATGGCATTTCGCCCGGTAAATTAATAATTTAATACGGGCGAAGTAAATTTTCTGGCTTATCGGTTGACGGGCTCGTTCTGTAATTAAGGATATTGTGTTGCTTAATTATTTAGAATTATGTTCCGGGTTTTATAGGTTCCGAGGTACACCTTACACCTACTTGAGATATCTTTCGCTACCGTATCGCATTTCACTTATCCTCTCTTCCTAGCGATGTCGTTAACGGTATTTTATCCGGTTCTGAGGGATACATCGTGGAATTTAAGACGGCAAGTTTCGTAATCCTTGTGGAAATATACTTTCAAAATAACTAATTATTAGAGACTGGAAAATATTCACAACTGCATATAAAGTGCATATTTTGCAACGAACTGTTATTACGTACAAGGGGAATTTGCTTGTCTACAATATCACTTAGCTTAATAGCTCTTAGACTTTAGTGGCTTGACTGACTTTACCCCCAAAATCAATTTTTGTTGCGATGGTGCACTTGACTAAACGGTACATTGTCTTGACAACAATTATCCGCAAAATATAATTCTAGCGAAATACTAATGACAGTAATGACTATGGCAAAGATAATTATGAATTTGCATATTGCGTGTATAAATGCCTATTTTTGTTTATTCTTTTTCAAACACAAAATTCTTGGAGCGAATTTCGAGAGATCTCCAGAGAATATCTAGCCAAAAGATGTTATTAAACTTTATTATAAACAAGCCGTACTCGGCATGCGTTGCAATGCCACGTAAAGTTTAAAAAAAAGAAAGATAAATAAAAAATATAGATAACCCGGTGAACTTCAAATCAACTACATATATTTTTGAAAAATATGGTCAAGACGTAATATAAAATGTTTACCTGCAATGCAACACAGTTTATACACATAATCAATTGAAGGCTTTCTGATATACTTACTATATTTTTGTCTTTGTCTTTGTTGCGGTGAGTAAATATATAAAGATGATGAATTTACGACTCGCGAACACGCGACGTATAATTGCCCATGCGCCAAACCGGGAAACTCCAAGTTGATTCCGCAAACTGTCCTTGTATTTGCAATTGTATACTACCTTTTTAAATTTTTTATGAATAATTTATCAAAAACTACGCTGAAAGTGGGTATGAAATTTTCCTGTACAATATCCGTTGAACCAAACGGTTGAATCACCAGCGGTGAATCCAGTAGATTGACCACTGTATTTTAACGCTTTACAATATTGACAAATGATTGTCATTTCTCCAATCGTTACGGATTGGTCGACACACCCAATAATATATTTCCGGGTCGTAGTGGAATGCTATTCGTTTCAGGTTTGCAAGAACACTGCGTCTGCGGAATCGCTCTATTTCATTGTGTCTTGAAGTGCGCTCCATGTTTTGGATATTTGTTGCTCGTAGTACGTGTGACCATCTTGGTGTTGATTCTGCCATGTCTTTTTCAGCTCGCCTAAGTAGATTTTTGTTTGTTTGTTATTTTTACCTTTAGTTTGATTCGTCGGTATTCCTGTTCGTCTGTTGTTTGGGTATCTTCACTTCCGGTTTTGAGTCTTGTATTTGTACCTCATAGACTTGCGTCTTGGGTGTTTTATATTCCTCGTGTGACGTCAGGTACAGCTGAATTGTCTTGTAGTTTACCTCCATCCTTTTGAAATAGTGTGATGATCGCTAAACCCAAGTTCATGGAACGCCTCTTGTTCTCTTGGGCTTTCCCCCATAGTGCTTCTAGGTGATCAATCCTTTTTTGTAGGTATTCTTTGGTTTTTCTTACACTACCGTCTTTCTTGCAATTGTTATGTAGTTATATGATTTCTTGGGCTATTTTTTCTTCTTCTTGAATCAATTCATCTGTTTGTTTTATCTTGCCGGAGTTGAAGTTGTGAACTTTGTAACTTAGTTCTCCGGAAAAAGTGGCTATGACTTACTCAGGACTTTGCTTGTCTTCTAGACTTTTCGCCGTTGTGTTGGCGTCGAAGTTCTTGAAGTTTTGAGGTTGAAATCACTGGCGCCTTTTCCTCCGGTGATTGGATGTGTCCGTTGTTTCGAATTTGTAGACTTGGTGTCCTGGTGAAGTTGCTTTGACTTACTCGGGACTCTTCTTGGTTACTTGACTTTCCGCTTTTGTGTTGGCGTCGAGGTTCTTGAAGTTTTTAAAGTTGAAATCACTGGCGGTTTTTCTTCCGGCTGCAGTGACTCGATGCGTCCGTTTTTTCGAACTTGTAGGATTTGTAGACTCGGTGTCATGTCGATTTAAATGCTGTTTTGTAAGATGTGCCCGAACTCGTTCGATTCTAAGCCTATCTACTTCATAAGTATTTGCTGTTGAACGCAATTCTGTCATACCAAAACGAATGTTATCGTTATCTGTCTCTCGCTGGTCGTCAGTCGTCAGTGCGATTTGCACGTGAGAGCTCGTAGCACATTTTTCTCCTTGGCATTTTAAAATCAATAAAGTTCTCGCACCGCACTGACAAACTGATGATAGATTTTAATAATTGTCTTGACATTTATTTATTTGACAACCAACTGACAATATAATACTTTCATTTGTTTGATTATAAATGTCAAATTACAAAACGTACCTTTTTCAGTATTTCCCTTACTTATTATTTATGTTTCTCACAAAAATAACCTTCCCTGAACTTCCACAAATATTTCAAGATCAAAATTACCAAAATCCGTCCAGCCGTTCTCGAGATCACTCCAGACAAACGATCAGCAATCCATTTTTATATATATTATAAATTATAAATCTTCGATAGTAGAATAAATGTTCAAATTCAAAAAAAAAATATTCCTGTGGCGGATACGAAAGAAAACTTCAAAAAACAGTGTATCACAGGAGCTTTATCGCGCCCAAACACATAGTTTCAACTGTTTGTAATTATCAATTCCATAGAAAAACGTACCACATACATACAATCATTTTTTCAAAAAAAAAAAATGCCTCAAAATACCTTAAGCATCTGGAAATGCTATACACTCAAATTCGAAAAATCTGCCCGATATCCATACTTCTTCTATGTGAGTGTCTCATTAGTCCAGCGTATGACTGTTTTTAGCTCCGAATTCTTTAAGATAAGCCCGGTTGGCATAATATTTTAATGGTAGTTCTTGAAAAACATATGATGATGCTACCCTTGAAACTAGGAGAAGAGACACTAAATTTAATACCGGTTTACACCCCTGATATCTCAAAGTCAAATGAAGAGAAGAATATATTCTACGAAAAACCTACAAAATCTTCTTTTTGAAATTAATTCATATGAAGGTGTATACGAAAGAAATGTATGAGAATCTGAAAATGGAATTTGTGGCTCAGCCGGAATTCGAACTCGGGTCTCCCAATTTCGCGTCGGGTGTTCTTACCACTAAACTACCGAATCCCGGCTGAGCCACAAATTCCATTTTCAGATTCTCTTACATTTGTTTCGTACACAACTTCCTCTACCACTTTACACAATATAAACGCAGAGACGCAAACGATCGATGCGCCACCAATGAACTAAGATAAAAGTCTGGACATAAATTTTCTATTTTCGTGATCTCGATGCGTCTCCTAACGTATAGGTCTCCATAGTAATAACATATTTTAGCTGTCATACAGTGGACTACATATGAGAAAGTACAAAACATGTAATGAACCATCCTCATAACCTTAGTCTAAATATAAGCTGTTCCGTTTACATTTTCAGGTCAATTTGTGGAACGTTATGTATATGTTACGTTTGTTTCCTGATATACGTCGTATACACATTATTTTAATTCATTTCCACAAGTTTTCACAACACTACTATATACATTTCGTTATGAAGCTTTCAGCATTTGAAGCTGCAACTTAATAAATGCGTTGAATTTCACACCAAAAGTTCTAAAATCGCACAAACAACTCCTGAAAGCTGGGAAATCAACGCATCTAACCATTGAGCTAGTTTAATCTCCAGATTTGATTGTAGAGATGAAATATAATTGGTACATATATCGTCGTAACTTGAATTTAATATATTATGATGTTTCATTAAAAACTTTCAGAGAGAATTCCATCTTAGCCTAAACTTTACCCCCTCGCTCAAAAAAACATTTCTTTCGGTAATAATTTGAGAAGCAAAGAGAGAGGAGACACACGCATGTTAATATCGAAAGATAATAAGAAAAGTTCGGTAACGTCATTATTGACATGAAATTATTCGGAAACTTTGCCGGCATAAAAATAAATTGTACCTTCGGGCTGGGGCATAAATTCGTTAGGAACTTTTCCTTAAAAACCGGGAGAAGATGATGAATTCTACTTACCGATACGCTCCGGACGAATTTTCACATAGTAAAATTAAAGTTTAATGAAAAACGTTATCAGACAGCTACGGTAAACGTCGACGGGTGAGAACTATACACGTTCAACGGAATTTCATCGTTGCTCCTCGTCGAATTATGTACCTCTCTTCTTACGCCTCATTGTTAATTCTCACTCGAATATAAAGACATTGCGTTTGCAAGGCTTATTAATCTCTCAGGAATATCTCTGAGAATAAAAAATTAAAAACCCAAGCGTAATGTTTACTGGGGGATGAGACGGGGAGTGGCCGTTATTAGCCGGCAGTGGTGGTGCACAAATACAAATTCAATCCAGTGAGATACACCAAAACAAATCCTTATTTATATCACATCATTATGGTTGTGCTTTGAAATTACTGTAAATAAATGTTACTCAATGTTTCTATCGCATTAAAAAATTCTTAATAATGACGTGTAATGTCATTTAATAGTATGTGGTGTATCAACTAAAATTTCGATTTTTTTTTTAACCTGTTAACTTGATGTTTGGCAAAAAGTGAAAAGGCTATAAAATTTGAAAAGCATCTTCCCATTCTAACTCTTTTTTTTTTAAAAAAAATTTTGAGAGGTATCGAAGTCATCTGAAATTTTGTATTATTACACTTGAAAGTCAAATTTAAGTTTTTTTTTTTAGCTGTAAAATTGATTTACGAAATATTACGAACTGGCAATAAGCTGTGACGTTGTCTTCTTTTTCTTACACACTTTTTTAATTGGAATTTCTAAAATACAACGAAAGAGTCTGCCGTGTTATATTATTTTCCATTTTTTAACTCGTTCTAGAACTTTTTTGACTATCAAATTGACACATGAAGAATTAAATGAAGTGGCTGAATAATTTCAAAATGTTGGTTTTCAAAGAAATACCACAAGGAATGACGATGTTGTCTGCCCATACATATTCTGACATATCCACCCAATTTGTGACTTATTTAGTCTTACTTTTTTTAAATTCTCCATAGCGACCACTTATGCAAAAAAATTGTGTGACTATTAATGAAACTTTTTACTGTATTGAGTTACTGATGTTGGTCATCAGTAATTCAGTCTTATTTGAACTGAGCACCAAGATTTCAATTGAAACAAAAAAAAACTTCAATAAGCTTATCATATTTTGACTTCAATTGCAAGAGGACACTAAGATTTTCGCAACAAAATCATGAATCATGACGTTTAACTAATTTGACAATTTATACATATCTTGCGTTCATATAAATGCAGATTGGAAACTTGTTCGCGTAGCATTTAATTAAATTTTGATTCACTAACCTTTTCTAAGTTAATAGAAACGAAAAACCAACTTGACATTTTTCATAAATAACAATATATTATATTATTATAGTACGCAAGAAATTTAAAAATTTTGTTTACTTCCTAAATGTGTGAGCGATGAAATAATATATCGAACTTCGTGGAGTAATAATTTTTGAGTATTTTATTTGAGTTTTTGAGATTTTTTGCTCTTTATTGTATTTTCTGTTCAAGTGTTCGTTACATTATTTTTTCATTCAATAATTATTAAATGATGTTTAGTAAACTAAACTTATATCTATAAATAAATAAATATTTTTGCCAATAATCGTTAGGTTTTTTGCTGTCAAGTTGACAATACTGTCGTGTGCTTTTAAAATTAACAGCGCCATAAAATGCCAAAATAATCTTCTGTCAACTTGTTCTAATCATTTACGGTCACCTAACAATATAGTGTCATTGTATTGTAACGACAATAATGACAAATGTACGATAAATATATTACGTTGTCATAAGAAGTTTAATTTGTAGCAAACCCTACGTTTGTTCCAATTCCGACAAAGTTGCCAAATTTTCAGTTTCGTGTAAAAGCTCTGAACTTTTCTTTGTCTCTTTTCTCTAAAATGTCTCTTTTCTCCTAAAAATTACTTTTGTGAAGAAGCCAACTTAAAAGTTTGTTCGCGATTTCAAATTTAGAACCAAACATATGACACAGATCAACTTAGTGTGGCCCTTATGAGGATGTTTAGCAGCACCCTGTGTATCATCTACCTCTAGTAAATGTAAGAACGCACACTTTAAATTGAACTACTGTGCGATCGAATAAAAAAATAGTCAAAGCAGACCATGAGCTAAAATACGCATGTCTTTTCCTAAAATTCTTCTTCTTCAGGTTATTAATTACAAATGTCAATTTGACGTACATTGACACGAGACGATGTTGTAGAAGCAAATCAAAAGTTTTCTTTTGGAATCATCTTTTAGAAATGGAGTGAAGCTGGAAAACGGTGAATGGCAACATTAAATATTATATATCTTTATATAAAATGCTGTTTTAGTTTTGTTATTTTTTTATTTCAAAAATTAACTTCATGTTTGACTTTGTCAGTGTCAATTAGTATTTTCCGTTGTCTGTATTTTTAAATTTAGGAACTAAGTAAAGACATGCGGTTTATTTTTCATGGCCTGCGTTGACTGTTTTTTTATTTGATCGCGCGTATTACGATCGTCAGATTTTTCACACACAACTTTCTGATAGTTAAAAAAAACCTTCTTTGAAAGGTTGAAAGTTACTTTCGGATAATGTATATTACTTTCTGAGATATGTATCGTTTTAAAATTACATTAAACTTCATCACGACTACTATTAAATTATAAGGTATTAAATTTAAAATGTTAATCACTAATGATAGATTTATTTGAGGGGAGAGGGAGGTGAGGTCTACTTTTCTACCTATCTCTCTACCTATTAGGTTTACCTAAAATAGGATACCGCTTATATTCATACCTATCGACTTACCTACCTACTGGAAATAAATCATTTTAGTATCCTTTTGTTTTTAAAAGAGTCCCAAAGATTTTTGAAGCGTTGTGAAGGTCGATCGCTGTCAATTAATAATACCTACCTGTGGTCTTCTACTGAATCCCACTCCCTCACTCAGATTTTCTCCTCCAAATCTTTCGAAATTTGTTAAGGCTGTACGACCCACATATTTCTGACTCAAGCAGCTTGTGCAAGTTCGATCGGTTTCTTTATTCAAAGTTTGGAAACTAGTCCTAGGAACATTGCAAATTGTATTTGCGTACAAAGTTCCCATTTTTTGTTCACCAACCACTTTGATGATTTTCTCCGTATCATCTAGGTTGACTTGATCTTGAATTGAGTCCACTTGAACCTCCTGTTTTTTCCCGTATTTGTCTTTAGTTCTGGACATCCTAAAAACTGATTAAACATTTTTTTTAAATCGCGCTTGCCTCGCTTATTTATTTATGTTGCATTCGGTGGTCTAAAACTGCGCTAGCCTGAATTTAGAACTATAATAGCTCTATTTAAAACCACCCAGTACTTAGTTGAGAGTTTTAATGCACAATAAATTAATCCATCAAAACAGATGCATAAAATAATACTCTTAATACCTACTTTGAGATAAGCTGGAAACCACATATATTTTACTTGAGAAATAAGGAAGGGAGAAATAGAAATTCACGTACCTTGAAAAGTTTTAAGTCGCACAGTACACAGTTAACGGTACTGTTACTGTTCTGTAAATTCCTCCCACGCGAGGGCAATGTGTATGGGTAAAATTATCAAAGTCGGATAGTTGGATATACGAATATTTCCAGATAAAAATGTTCGATGTAAATATTGGTTTCGATACTTAAATAATTTATTCCATATGTAAGAGTAAGAAATTTCGAATTAAGTCTCCTGTGTTAATGTTAATTGTTCCAAGCATTTAAAATGTACAACGCCCTCTATATAACACAAATGTATATATTCCCAGTTATAAACTCAAGTTATATCAGTTATATCATCCTGTGAACCCCCGAGGACTAGCACATCCCCTGAGTTTCGACTTGGAACTGTTTCAGGGGGTTAGTCTATGTATAAAGGAATATTTCCAAATAAAAATTTTCGATGTAAAAATTGGTCTAGATACTTAAATAATTTTTTCCATGCATGACTACGAAGTTTCGAGGTAAGTCTCATGTGAACTCCCGAATGACCATTGCATCCCCTGATTTTCGACTTGAAACGGTGTCAGAGGGATAGTTTATGCATAAACCAATATTTACAGATAAAAATTTTCGATGTGAAAATTGGCTTAGATACTTAAAAAAATTACTATACGTAGGAGTTCGAAATTTCTAAGTAAGTGTCTTATCAACCCCCTATTGGGTATTGCATCCCCTGATTTTCGACTTGAAACTGTTACAAGGGGATGCATTATGTAGAAATGAATATTTTCTGATAAAAAATTTAAGTGTAAAAATTAGTTTGGGTGGTTAAAATAATTTTTATTTTCGACTTTTTATAAATATACCTCATGTATCAACCCCCAGGCGAAAGCTATGGTCGTTAATTGTATCGGATACATTTGTTTAGTAATAAACAGTCTCTCCTAGGACGTTTTTTTCACAAATTTTGAGACTAAAAAATAGCACCTATTTTACCGTACTACATGATTTGTGGATGTGGCCAGCTTCAGGCCCATAATTTATTATGGCATAATTGAGAGTGTGAATTGGTGTATTAGGAAATGCTTATACATACTGAGATTAAATTATTAATCCTGAAAGTATGACTATTATAATACAATGATTTTATTTATTGTCACTTACATATTCACATTTAATTTTTTATTCTAATTAAACTTCACCTACACATGTCCTTTCCCCCCTAACAAATGTACCCACATTGTATTATTATCGGATGATTTTAATTATTCCAATGTTTAGCAAATGTAAATAAATTAGAACGTGAAGTTCGACAAGGGAACAGGTTGGGCCTACATACGTCTCCCTCGTGGGATTTTTCACTATTTTATCAAACAATACTTTATGGGCTGTAATTTGTTATTCACATTAGCCATTACCTGTAGAAATACAGGTGACGTTTAACGTTTTATCGGGGACGTTTTATCGTCGATATCGCTAATTAAAAATTAATGTTGTCGCATGAGGCTTATTTCTATGAAAATTGTTTCAGGAATAATAAATTGTGGGCTAGTTTTCATGGTATTTATTTACCGTTATTTTCGGGTTAGCCGGAGATAACAGGTTAATTTATTTCGAACAGGACGTATCAAGTATAGTGCAATTTAATTAAATGATTCTGATAATCATCATTGGTTTGTTAGCATTATTACTAATATTCGCACTCGCTAATTCGGAGCGTTTTTCCATTTTATTAGTCTTCGTTTGTTTCGAGAAATAAAAACCTGCTAATTTTAGTATTTTTCTCGTTTTACTTTTGAATGGAAAGAAATTGCGTTCACTCGAGACGAGAGAAGCGATAATGATATATTTTTTAAATTGTATGAATCACTGCTCAACTGTGAGGCTGATCTCGACGGGGACGGTAAATTCGACATACTTTATATTTTCGACAGACGCACTTCAAATTTGACTTGTGATTTTCTTGTATCAGTTAAGTGAGTTTCCTTTTAATGGAAGGACAGGCTCGCTAATTGTTACCGACGTTTTCGGAAAAACTTTAAATCAATCCTTATTTTTACATACAGATATACAAATTATGTTTTTAATCAATCCATTTACAAACAACAATTTTGTTTTGGTTTCATCTTTTTAATTGGATTTAAACTGCCCCAAAACAAATTTTAACGATGTTCATTCAAACATATTCTGTGGATTACATTTCATCGTTACAATGTCATATCTGTACCTCTTAACTAGACTACGTTAATCGAAACCCTTGATTTAGCAGGAGAGAGGTTTTAATGCAATTACTAAATGTTTTATAATTCCGAGATACTTTTTGTGAATCGATCAGTGAACAGTGAACAATTTCACTGTAAAGAAAAGAATAATTTTAGAATTTATTATACATAAAGAAATTGACATATCTTTGTTAGACATAAGATGCGTAATATTTCCTGAGGAAAAAAAACCATTTGGTGTCAAATGAATTGATTGCTTAATTATCCACAGAAAATATGAAATTAAGAACTTATTATATACATATATAAATTTGTTGTAATTGCCATTTATGTTGTTTCCATATTTATAAACTCTTGTAAAGGGAAAATCTTGTAGGTGACCCTTTTAAAAATTTGTGTGAGTGGTGATACTGTTACCAATTAAGTCATGGCAATACGTGAATTCCTCTGCATTAATCAGGTAAAGGAATTTACTATTTCATCGCGATTATTTAAACCATTTCATAAATTGGCATGAGATTGATTATGGTATTATTGAGTAAGGAAACATGATGTGACCGCAAAAATAATATATTCAAAACATCGATTCGACATTTTGTCGCGAATAAATACCCATGATTAAATAAACAGTGATCGGTGACTATCAACGTGACACTGCTCCTGCTTCCAATTGTGCGGAGAATAGCCTCACTACTCTGTAGTGACGTATCATCCAGCTTACGCATTTCGACTCATATAAGCTATGCCACTTATTAATTTTTTTCACCTTTGGTCTTACACTTTTTATTTTGTGTCATTCCAACTTGTCTCATTTCCCATTGTGTTCAATTATTGTAACGCTGTTATTGCCCCTGTAAGGCATTTATTGGTAGACTGAATAAATGTCTTTAGTTTGTTCAATCTATTCGTTCTAAGCCATTAGTTAAATACAACCCCCAAACTGTGCACACTTGAGAGCCCATCAGGCCTTAAGCGCGACAGTACTCTAGCTGAAATTGGTATGGGTTTCTTTCTAGTAGTAAAAATCGAGATAATAATGGAATCATTTCTGGTTTTTGAATTGTCTATACTGTGAAAATATTGACTAAAACCTGTATTGTATACAATGTGCCTGATTACCCTTCATAAGTTGCATGTGAACTGCCTACGATATAAAATCGTGTCCCGTACTATCTTTCCTCCTCGTCATTATATTGTGATCTTTCGAAAACTTGTTTGATTTAGATGTTAAACGAGTTTTTTGTACTACACAATCATCTATTACCAATTCCGATGAGTAACCATTTGGAATTCGAAATTTCTTCCTTTCCAGCTCAATCACCTCATGGATGGCAACAGCCTCTAGACTGGTATGTCATTTTAATGTCATTTTAACAAAAACTTGTGATCAACACTAATGTTCGGTTTATTACAAAAAAGTGTATAAACAACACATAACCATTAACACTGACACCGTCGATACTAACATCGACCTTATGTAAGAACTCCTTAATAATGGAATTTTAAATATTTTACTTAGTTATTCAATTGGGACACTTTTATTTAGGTAATTTTTTGTTGCTTCAATTACATTTTTACAATACAATCATAAATCGGCAATACTTACAATGACATTTTCAGTTGATATAGGAAGTTTTAACTTTAACCATGCAGTGTAATAATTAATTGTTTTGTTAAATACCCTCCACGAAACCGACCTGTAACATGATATATGAACACACGGTGAAAGATTAAGCAGCAAGTGTAATACCTGTAGTAATATGTAATCGGAAGGACGTCGCCACTAAAACACTTGATTGTAATAATGCAAAAAGATATTAACGTATGTCATAGACAATTATGTTTAAAAGCAGTGTGATCATCGAATTCTCATTACTTCTAATAATATGAGGCTGCTCTTTGAGAATATCTGCAAGTTACACATTTCTATTCGGTAGCACGTTACACCCTGCCGCTGTGCCACTACAGTGTAGCTACAACACTACAACATCTTAGGTCATGCACAGTTATCTCTGCAATTATTCTACTTCATCCTAGACATGGTCATCCTACTCATGTTATCATTGATGATGCCACTTCGTTTCCTCTACGATCAGTTAAACTTTCACCTCACATCATTTTGAATCTCTTAAAGAGTTGCTTCTAGAATAGTTAGGTCGATATGTACGTCCATAGCTTGGAGCATATCATTTCTGTGAGTTTTGTAAATTCTGTATCCAGAAACATCTTTGACGGTCGATCACTACAACTTTGGAGTTCCGGGATTGAAGTTGATCCCATAAATCACAGATATCCTTGCTTGAACTCTGAGTAAGTAATTATTTTTAAAATTAAATATTTCTGTGCATAACCGTTCCATTACAATACTTACACTCTCTTGCTAGGCTAAATGATAATTCAGAATGAGCTGCCAAATATTTATCCACCAAATATCTACCTAAGTGTCATTTTTCGATTTTCTGAATCATCCTAGGGAACCCCAGATGGTGCTAGAAAAGAAAATTCGTCAGTGGTGTTAGGTCTAGGCAATTCCATTGCAATATATACGTGCTCACTCTCTTGTCTGGTGTTATAAACCTCATTCCTTTTTCTTTTTAATGTGTCCATTGTGTGCTGGAAATTGCTTCATGTATTTAAGAGCAACTTTTATGAACTGTTGCTTTCAGTGCTGGATGCATAGCTTTTATATAAAATTAAAAGAACATTTTAGAACTATAAAATTATTATAATTAATAAATTATACATTATAATCTTCGAATTTCATTTTTGCATGAGAAGCTGCAAGCATAGTGCGCCCTCGATAATCCGAACAAAATAAAACCGTGTATAAGTAAATAATTCGTATTATTGAAGCGATACATTTTTCTATTAAAAATAAGATGAGTTTGCTAATTCTGTTCTGATTTTGTGTTCAAAACAGTACATAAACAAAAATTATCTGAACTAATAGCATACTTAATGTGTGTGAAGTTAGCGACGAATTTTGTACGAGGGTCATTTCCGCCAACAGTTGTTTTATTCATCACAAACTATGATAGATGATCCGTAAATATTGGATATCCTCGAAAGCCTAACTTTCTACACTTTTGTTCTTACAGCAAAATATAGAGAATACAATGATCTATGCAATGACTAGTAAGATTTTCCAAAAAATGTCACTAACAGCTATTTCGAGATTTCCGAGTCCAGTTCAAATGCAATTGAGTTATTTAAAACGTTCTAACTCCGGAAGTACAACTTTGTACACTTTTGTTCTTATAATAAATGATAGAAAACATAATGACATATGCAACGGCTGTAGCAAGAATTTCCAAAAAATGTCAATAACTGAGCTATTTCGAGATTTTCGAGTCTCGTTCAAGTGTAATGGAGTTGCTTATAACGCTCTATCTACGGAAATATAACTTTCTACACTTTTGTTCTTATAACAAATAATAGAGAACATGACACATGCGAGGGCTGCAGCAAGAATCTCCAAAAATGTCAATAACTGAGCTATTTCGAGATTTTCGAGTCTCGTTCAAGTGTTCCAATAGCTCAGTTATCTGAGGATACCGTTGATACCTACATAATACTATTTTCATATCTTTTTCATATCTATTTCTCTATCTTCATTTTTAAATTCTCGAGAATTCCGTGGTTTAAGGAGATAAACGTTTAAAGACACTAGTTAAACCTCAATTATACCTGCTCGGGTAGCTCAATGAGAGATTTTTATAATCTTTTTAGCTCTTCTAACAGGAAGACCATAGCTTTCGGTATTTATACTACGTTTACTGGGTGGAAAATATAATTTTGATGATAGAAAAACAGTGCAACGCTTGGCTAAATTTAGTAGCACTTTTGGATTTTATTTCTTTAGAGGTCAACTGACCATATGAAAAAATAAAATATCTTGCACGCGTTAGTTCCTTTTACCCTTGTTATTTTCGACATAGTCAATAGCCTAATGACCTAGTTATAAACAAGCTATTTTCTCTATTTTTAAGGATATGCTAAAACGGAAAATAGCAAACGATGCAATATAAAACCTTGTCCCTCAATATGTTTAGTCCCAATTTGGACTTAACATAGTCCGACTCCGAGGTACAGATGTACATATTTTTCGCCGTGGGAGAATTAACGCACGTCCGTCAGCGAATCGTCCCTGACAAATCGCCTTATTAGATATTCAATTAAACTGAACGAAAATTAGCTTTTCTCTTTTTATTTCGTTTTTCATGGAGAGGAAGACGATGTCAATTTATATTTTCCTCGTTCCCTTCAAAATGGGAAAATAAATAATCTGAACTTATGAAATATTTAGAATCGTTCGGTTAATTTTCCAACTCGAAAAGCTGATTTTTAATAATTCATTTTCTTTGTAAACGGAGTCGCAAAAGAAGAAGAATTAGATTAGTTGTTTATTTATTCGAATTTAATGTTTATTTACTACATCCTATCGTGTTACTTAATTTTTTTTCGGGGGTAATGCAATCTTTTACGCGGTATCGATCTCTCTGTGAAAGTGTAAAAAATTAATATCACAAAGTAAAGCGTAATATATAATCTTACATACCTCGGGAGTACCTAATTCGAATTTATAGACAAACTACGGCGATTCTCTCCGGCGCATTGAATATTTATGCTCTTAATTCGAAACGACGATACTTAAAAATTCGTTTAGAAAAAAATTTATAGCCTCCGATTAATTGTTTTTCCTGTGCGCCTCCTTTCTCCTGGTGCAAAATATTTATTATAAAAATTGATAAACGGCCCAATTAAGGAAAAAACCGCGCACCATCGCATATTGATGCATAAAAAATAAGGAAAACTAATCCCCGTTATTGCCCCAAATGCCTAATTTAAATCGAGAGCGGTAATGGGGCGCAGCAGGGGCGGCACAAAGAAGTAATTCCATTTTAATTCATTGCAATATTTTCCATATACACGTGACAAGTATAAGTGCTCAAAATCAAAACTGAAAACCGATCATAAGGAGGACGCTAACAGAAACATGTACATAAGAAGAAATTAGAAGAAAAGGAAATTAGACTTAGAGGGAAGAAATAGGCAAACTTGTCATGAGATTTAAAGTTGCAATAAAGTAGTTTAAAAGCTGAAGATGCTGAATTGCAAGTCAAAGAATTGAAAAATTAAAAAAAAAGGAATTCAAATTTTGTAGTAGAAATTTGGGAACGACGGTAACGTAAACGAAGAAAAATAAAACACTATTCAGTGAACGAAAGTGTGAAGTGGTCTCTGTTGAGGGTGGACTGTATAGATCTATCTTGTAGCTCGTGGGTGGCTGCGGAGATGAATCTTGTCTCCAGGTTGTAAGGCTGTAGACTGTAGTAGTAGTTGGAGACCTGAGAGCGTAACGTGCAGGTCTGGAGTTGAAGTTCTAGTCGTGTGGAGTGAGGGCGTGACTTACTTCTCCGGGGTTGGATCTGAGGGCGTATCGTGCAGATCCGGGTTTGAAGTTCTGGTAGTTTAGAGAGAGGGCGTGTCGTGCTCTCCGGTGTGGACCTGAGGGCGTAACGTGCAGGTCCGGGATTGAAGATCTTGGAGGTTAGAAGTTGTAGTATTTTGAGGATCTCGTAGAACTCTCAGGGCGTACCGTAAGAGCTTGTAGGTTGGGGGTGACGTAAATCAAGATCACAACACACTGTCGTTTTGAGTATACATGGTATACTAATTTATTGTAAACTTTCGGGCTCTTTTATACACATTCAATTACATGAGTTAAATGGTACATTATTTTGTTTTCTTACAATGAATGACCTAGCGTTGCAGAAAGTGACCTTAACCGGAGCGTTTGTTATCACGTTCCGTAAACGTTTTTGTTATGCTTACTCGGTTAATTATTGTGATCCGAACTTGATTTGTTTACGTTCGGTTCGGTCAGCGTTGTTGTTCTTCGTAATAAAATAAGACGTGCTTTTTAGTTGATTTCGATATCCCAAAAACCTTGTTACCTAAGCTGCGTCAGTGACTATTATCTGTTTGTAAAACAAAACGTGTTGAAAAGTTCCCAAAATTAGTTCACCATAAATTACAATTTCTTAACCTAAAATAATGTTGACGTTAGCGTCAACATTCAGGTTTGTACGTATGTGCAGTAGGTGTGCATAGAACTACCTCTTGAGATCGAATCGCTTATCCATAAGCTCGAAATTATCACTTTATATACCAGTCATTATGTAGATATATAGTGTCACACGCCTGAGGACCTAGGGTCCAAAGGGAGTGCTCGGGTTGGGGGTGTAGCTAGGTGGAGCTAAAGAGAAAGCATGGTAACACATAACACTATTTATTTGGACACTAAATATAGGGGAGAGAACATCGTGAGAAGAGGTTAAATGGAGGTGGTTGCTTACTTTAGGAGAACGAAGGGCAGCAGGTGCGAGGCTCCTCCAATTAGCGGCATGCCGAAAAGGACGGGCAGCGTAACGTGATACTCGGTGACAGACTGACTCCCTGATCGTTATGATCCCGCTGTATAAATACAAGCGGGATGTTTACGAACGTGGTGTCGTACCTGTCCGAGAGTCGTGTCGTCCTTCGGTTTAAGGTCGCCGCGGTGCTGAATAAGCTTAGACGGCGACCTATTTTCGCTAATTGGGGCCGCATCGCGACAATAGGAAACATATAGATGATAAATAACAATCCAAAGGAAAAGCTTTTAATACGTGGAAGAAAAATATAGACGTTACGAGAGAACTAATGAAAACAGTAAATCTAAAAGATCCAAAAACAGATGAAGATTTATCGTACAAATCGCGTGGCATATAGTAAGAAAGTTAAGGTGGAAACAGACTATTGTCACCTCACGTGAGCTCATGATATGAGCTCTCACGACCTCCCGGTCTCGGATGTACAACGTCATATGTCTAGAATCACACTTATGTCGTGTTTATAATGCCATGCTCATGTTTGCCAGTTTTGGTAGATTTATATCAAGCATTGCATTTATTTTTTATAATGGAGAGTGCAAGTTCAACAAGTTCTTCTGATTGGGAAAAGGAACTGGAAGCGGTTACCGGTTTTATATGTGTCAATGAAGAAAGTAAAAGATCGAAGAGGTAGTGGATTCATCACATTAATAGAGGAAGAGAAATTTTGGGCGAGTTTCATAAATTAGTGTCAGAATTACGAAAAGATCCGAAACTATTTTACAAGTATTTTCGAATGACTAAAGAAGAATTTCATTTCTTACACGGCCTTATGATATTAAGAAGCAAAATACTCAACTTGGAAGAGCAGTCAGTACTGAGGAGAGGACGTTAGCTGTGTGTTTAAGGTAAATAGAAAGTGATCAAATATTTACTTTATTAACTCTAAATATTTATAAACCGATAATAAACTTATAAAATCTTGTATTGCTTTTCTGGCAAAGACATCATCTCTAGTAATGTTAGTCTTGAACTTTCACTGGAAGTTGATGTATATTCAATTTCTCCTTGTAAACTCTCCTTGTGAGTTTTGTGAATATGTTACAGGAACTGATTGTTGAGCATTAGCCCTTAGCTCTGCTTATAGTACTGAATTGCTTAGTGTCAGTTTAATTTATACTTTTTCCGATTTTGGCAACTGCTTTGTCATTCGTGACATATTAAGAAATAACATATCTGAATCATCCAGACATTCAAAAAAGGATTTTTTACTGGTCGCTGCCATTGTTTTTTGTTCATGTCAAAGTGTTCGTAAATCGTAGTTTTCTTTCATCATTTTGAGCAGTTCATGGGTTGGAGAATTTTGGGAGTCAGTTGGTCGCTTGTTTTTCTTCTAATTTGACTGTTTCAAGAGGAGTTTTGGTGGTTTCTGTGTTATTAACAGATAACTCATTCTGATGACACACTCTTCTACCTCATTAGTTCGAGCATTGCACTCGTTTCCAGTTTCTATGCCATCGTTTGGTTTCTGTAAAGGATCAAGTGTTGCAATAGTTTCTTCATCTTTTTATGTCTCATTTGATAGATCTGCTTCTCTCGCCAATGTAACAGTAGACTGTGAGTGATTTAAAATACTGTATGTTCTCTAGAAAAGAAATATTTAATAAAAGTAGCAATAAATATGTAACCTGCCTAAACTTACTTTCTGGTGTCTGAAAACGACAATATGAGCGACATGATCTCTTAATATTTTCAGGGAGATTTTTTTTTGCAGACATACCGGTTTTACTTTAAATAAGGCGTCTACTTCTTGCATTGCTAAATCATCGTCTCAGTCTATACCAACGTTCTTGGGCTTCTGCCGCTAAAACAAAGTACCTATTTCAATTTTTTGTTTTCAGATATCTGGCAACAGGTAATTCTTTCAGAAGTATAGGCTTCAACTACAGATTGGGATTTAGTACCGTTCGAGAAATTGTTAAAGATGTTTGTGATGTAATATGGGTAAAACTAGGACCAATTGTAATGCCACAGCCTACAGAAGAAATGTGGAGAGATATTGCTGACAGGTACAAGAAATTGTGGCATTTTCCAAACTGCATTGGTTCCATCGACGGCAAGCATATTAACATCCAGTGTCCTATTAATGCCGGATCGACCTAATATTATAAGAAGGCAGCCATTCGATTGTACTTTTCGCATTAGTTGATGCTGATTACAAGTTTATTGCTATTGACGTTGGAAGAACTAGCGACGGCGGAATTTTTTCTAAATCAGAGATTGGAAAGAAGTTACACAATAAAACGTTCAATGTACCAGAACCGACACCTCTAGTAGAAAACGAAAGACCACAGCCATATGCTGTCGTCGGAGATGAAGCTTTTCCTTTAAAATCCTACTTACTTCGCCCCTACGACAGGAACAATTTAAGGAAGAACGATCCAAATAAGATATTTAATTATAGATTGTCAAGGGCCCGACGTGTCGTGGAAAATTCATTTGGGTTACTAGCTGCGCGGTGAAGATGTTTCAGAAGGTACTTAGAAGTACAACCAGATTTTGTTGACAAAATTGTTCTCTCATCATGCTGTCTACACAATATGCTATGTGCAGACAACACGTTTGAACCAGGCAAAGAATCATTTCGAATTTCTGAAGGAGCTTTATTAAACCTAAACCCCATAAGAACAAATAACATTCGTGGCGCGTGTCAAGTTCGAGACGATTTTAAAGAATATTTTAATTCGGATACTGGTAATGTCGCCTGGCAAATACAAAGTGTTCGAAAGGGGCGAATCCGTACATAAGTAATAGTGGTTACATTATTATTGATTTTAAAATACTGATTATTTTGATATTACCTAAACATTAAATACAAAAAAATATATATAAATACTTACCAGGTATTTTTAATTCACTTCCAATTTCCTCCCAAGCTGACTGATGCATCTGTTGATCGCGATAAGCCTGCAATGTATGGTTGTACAGAAAGTCATATTCTCGCACTTTTTCAATCAATATTTCTTCCATTGTAGCAAAAATCAAGTATCGAAAACACAACAAATTGTAAACAAAGCTGTTCTCGTGAGCTACAAAGATGTAAATAGACAGAAATATAAGAACGTACACTCACGTGAGACGTGGATGATACAGTACGCGTGAGGTGACCTCAGTCTGGTTCTAATACATTTAAATACCATGTGAAATAATACTCGGCACTTTTTACCCGTGACGTGAGTTAACGTGACAGCACGTGAGCTCACGTGAGGTGACAATAGTCTGTTTCCGCCTTTACAGTATAGAAAAGTAACATACAGTGTACAGACCGAAAAATACAGTAAGGGAGACCACAGCACTAATTATCGGGAAGGTGTCCTGGCACACTCACAAGAAGAATTACAAGCTAAGGTAAAGATTTTTCTTAGTGAACCCGAGTTAAAGAAAAATAAAAATTATATATTGGAAAAGGGGCTTTTGGAGATGCCGGGAAAAATAGTTTGTACCTGCGGAGACGTCTAGTTTTTGAGAAACAAAATAAAATGTTGGAAAAACCACCGAAATTACCTATTTTCAAAGAGGAATTTCTCAGTGTTTTCGTGAATAATTTTTACTCACTTTAAGGCCTAAATGTAGTTTGATGCTTGAACTAAACGATGACATTAACTTCGCGCCGAAATAATATCGAAAAATATGCAAATTCACGATTCGAAACAGACGTTTTCGCGCCTTCGCCATATTTAAATACTGTTGACAGACACGCCGAGAGCAGTTTTGGCAGTGGCTAACCAGCCGACATGACGTATGGTAGACTACAGACGGGAGGAAAGAGAGAGAGAGACAAAGAGAGAAGAAGAAGAGAGATGAGAGAGAGCGAAGGAGAGAGGAGAGAAGGAAAGAGAGTCGCGACTGAGTCGTAGGCTCAGAAACGTGGAAATGTTTTATTTACTATACAAACCAAACCAACTTAACCTTCCCGACTGAGTCGTAAGCCCAAAAACGTGGAAATGTTTTATTTACTATACAAACCAAACCAGCCTAACCTTCCCGACTGAGTCGTAGGTAAGCCCAGAAACAGTGGAAGTACGTAACAATTCCAAAATTCATAAGTATCTGAATCTAAATGCAATGATTCATTTACATGAAAATTGCGGTATATTGGTAGCGACGAAAGATCACATGATATTATTTGAGAGTATAAAACACTTGTAATAAGTCATAAAATTGCAAATTATAAAGTTAGTAATGGGAGTATGTGTGGTTGCCCAGGTGTAAACAGTTTATATTATCGGATATTCTTTGTAAAAAGACGCTTGCATTGTATTATAGTAGTGAAAAAAATTATATCAACAGTATGAGAAAGAAGATAAAAGTTCAAACATGCGCATTTAATCGGAGAATGGCTTGTGAGTAAAGCCCGGATTTTATGCAACGAGGAATAGACGAAATATGCGCATATATATGCACTGAAATTACTTAAAATATGCACAATCATATGCAACATATGCAAAAAATATGTGAAATATGGGGATAATTTAATAATTAATTCATATCAAAGTACGATGAAAAGAAATTAGTATTAGGTAATTGGCTGAGTAAATTATTCGAAGAAAATTTGTTCGAAAACCTATACGGATACATTCAATATATATGTGTTTTAAGACAAAAGAATTTTATTTCATAAAGAATGTCATTTTTTATTAATGTTTTTATTCATAATAAATGTCATTCTTGTCAGAAAGAAATTGAAGTTATAATTATTCACATATTGTCTCAATATTGTGATTCAAATAATTCAACATTAAAGAAATATAATTCGAATAAAGGTTGCTTTCAAAGATTTCTGTTCGAAGGGTATACAAGTTCCGTAAATTATCTTTACCCAGTTATATAACCACGAATCCAAACACAGGGATAGTGTATTTACGGGTTTGGCGATTATATTTCGTAGAAAATCTGGCAATGTACAAAATTCCAGATCATTACAGAGATGTTATACATAGGTCATACAGGCCGTGAGCTGAGTCCAAAAAAGTGCCTCATAGGAAACCGCTTCAAATTTAAAACATAGATTGCCCTTCACGCGAATGACCAAAATGTGCAAGTCTCGCAGCTTTAAAGTGGGGCGTTTAATGGGGGTTTAGTTTAAAAGTCACCCCTAATTGAGGGTGATAAGAAACCAAATAAATTTTGATGGGTTGGTTTGTTCGTGATGCACAATTCACTAAAAAAATTATGCCAGACACATAGGGTGGGTCGGTCACCCCGCCAGACATCACCAAACAGAGCAATTTTAGCGACCCCCTTTGACTGATAGGAAACCGGCTCAAACACCCTATGTGTCTGGCATAATTTTTTTAGTGAACTGTGCATCACGAACAAAGTAACCCATCAAATTTTATTTGGTTTCTTATCGCACTTTGGGAGCTACAATTAGGGGTAACTTTGACATTACACCCCCATAAACGCCCCACTTCAAAGCTGCCAGACTTGCACATTTTGGTAATTCGCGTGAAGGGCAATCTATGTTTAAAATTTGAAGTGGTTTCCTATGAGACACTTTTTTGGACTCGGCTCACGGCCTAATAGGCTCAGTCCTGTAAGTGCCGTTCTTAACGAGGAGATTATTCGTCCGTAATTTAAAAGCAGGCAGAAGCCATGTTTTCACGTCATTTTTACTGCCACATGTTTCAGCAATTTTCTAAATATTTAGAGGCAACGAAAAACAAGGTTAAATGTGAAAATTTAAAAAAATTTAAAAATTCAGTACAGAAATATGCGTATATGCCACTAAATATGCCGATGAGGCCAGAAATATGCAAAATATGCAATTTAAGTGATTTTTATTGATACGATCCAATCAGATTGGGGTATGTAAGTGTAGAAAGTGTGTTAATTAAGTAATGTAAAAGGTTTCTTTTGGGAAACAATATTAAAAATGTCCTAGGGATGTAAGATAAGTGCAATTTTAAGTATCGTTGGTGTGTCTGTTACAAAAATTCCTATAATTGCCATTAACGTGTCTTATACATTTCACTTTGCTGTGAAATGGGAAAGGAGGAGTTAATAATTAATTAATGGCCTGTTAATGGTTACGATGTCAATGTGATAACCTGAGTACTCATTAAGCAAAATGCATATTTCATTAAACAATGTATTTTACCTTTACAGCACATCCTTTGAAGATCCTGTTTTCCTCATTAAAATAAGGTGAAAAGTTCGTATAAGCATTGGTTCACATTTATTCGTCTTAAAAAGACGCCAGAAGAAATTTGAATAATTGATAAAAAACCAACAATTCTTGTTTTCAAAAATTTCTAAACCTATTATGGGAATAAATTTTGAAAATCATACACTACGACCAAACGCCACTAATTGGGCTTGAATTATTTGGATCCTACTGATCTGTATTTTATGGGACATTCAATACTATTTGATTGAGCATCTAATTTATAAAGTTTCGATACCAACAGAGTATTCGCCAAAATATGAAGCGAATCAAAATCATCTTGAACATCTTTTGTTAATTATTTGTATTACATTAAAACATACCCCCTTTTTATTACTGCTTACCTATAACTCACAATGTGAGTAGCTTTAAGGTCAATATGTAATATTAAGCTTGTATTTCTCCTTACTTGCTAGCCATATGGAGCTATTCTTGTCATTGGTTTATTTTTCAAGTTCACTTGACATCCTACAACTAAGTGTATACGGGCATTCTTCGTCTTACGTCTCGTCTTCGGTTTCATGTCCTTCTTTCCTAAACACTAAATGTAAAGTTAATTGTTCCTTACTCGTAGGTAATCATAAGCATTTATTTTTTTTTCGGTGCAAAGCGTTTACAAGTCTTGATGTATTGCCTAATTGGTAATAAACTTTGAAACCCCTGCGATATGAGAACTTTTGATTAAAATCTTGGGGTTATGTTAGTGTTGGAGATAAACGCAAGTCTCCACAACTGAATTGCACATGTTCTTGATGGCTTTGAGAATGTCTTATGAAACAGTAATTTGTTCTCTTTAAAAAGACCGGACCTCCTATTCGTTGGCCAATGAAAGCTCCTTAATTTGGATCTGAGTTGTTTCCTCTTTGTAAATATATGATATAGAAAGTTTGGGTTGATAAATTTTATAACGTACATGGATGTACAATATTTCTGGAAAATTTTCTTAACAGATCGATTTGAGTTGTTCAAGGGCCACACCCATAAAACTACTTTCAATTCATTTTTTGTAATGTGTACATTAAGTTAGATATTGTTGAAAAACCCATATTCAAAGGAATACAGTACATATATTAAGATATTATGTTATTATTATTAATATTAAGATATTCCAGTTGGACAAGATTCCTTGCCCCCGTTGGATTATTTTGCCATAACCTCTATCCAGTCACTCCAGCGTGCGAACTGGATATTGACAACCTTGTAATTCCTTTAAAATGCAAACACACATCCTTACAATATGCAGATGGTTCAGGAACTGAAAGAATTAGGATCGAATTGAATTTAGTGCTGAAATATTAAACGTAAACGTAAACCAAAGAAGTGCGATAAAAGTGGGACAACAAATATCAACCACATTTAATGTTACAAAAGGGCTTCGACACGGATGTGTTCTGTCGCCTACTCTATTTAAAATATATAATAAATGAAGTATTAAAAGAATGGCAAGCCAAGTGTAAAGTAATGGGGATCCTTATTGACGATGAATTTTTGCATTCGCTACTTTTTGCAGACGATCAAGTGGTTATAGCAGCCGATGAAGACGACATACACTATATGATGAGGAAGTTGACGGAGACTTATGAGAAATGGGGTCTCAAAATAAATTTTAACAAGACTAAATATCTAGTAACTGGAGGCACTGCTAGACCACTTGAAATAAATGGGAAAATGATAGATACGTGTACAGACTACAAATATTTGGGATCTATTATATCGGCAGAAGCCCATAGCCGTAAAGATATAGATTGTCGAATAGTGCAAGGACAACAGGCGGTACAGAGGTTAAATTCCATATGGTGGTCTAAACAAATATCAAAAAATACAAAAATAAAGATTTACAATAGCATAGCAAAAAGTATTATCACATACGGATCCGAAACCTGGGAGATAGCAGAAAGAAATAAAGAAAGACTGATGGCTATTGAAATGGATGTGTTACGCAGCAGCTGTAGGGTGTCTAGGCTACAACATATAAGAAATGAAGAAATCCGAGAAAAAATTAATGTTCAACACACAATAATAAATGATATAGAAACAAGAAGATTGATGTGGTATGGACACCTACGAAGAATGGATACAAACAGATGGCCCCAAAGAGTGTGGAGATGGATCCCAACGGAGAGAAGAAGAAAACGAGGAAGACCTTTAAAAGACTGGAATGAAGGAGTCAAGGAAGTTATGGAAATGAGAGGACTGACGGAAAACGAGTGGCAATATAAAAAACAATGGCGCTTAGGATGCGAGAAACGGCCTTAGTGTGCTGTATACAACTCGCGTATATATATATATATATATATATATGGTACGTTCCACGCCGAATTTAGATTTTTTTTTAGATTTGGCCCAAAATCAACTAAAACGGTCCTTTTGGGTCCCTAAAACTGTCCCTAAATTTTTAGGGCCCCAAGTGGAATTGAACTCAAGTTATGGACAATTGAAAGTTGAAATTTTCATGTTCGGCTCCAAAACCAAAAATTTTCAACCATCCATAACTTGTAAAAATACCCATTTTTATGAAAAAAGTTTTAAACAAAAGTTGTTTGCAATGCTTTAAACTTTCGGAAACTGCTAAAAAAAAGTTCATCCGACATGGTTCACTATTGACGAGTCTTGGCGCCATTAGTCGTCAGGCCGCCAAAAAAAAACATTATCAGCTTTCCTGACCAAAAAAATCAGGAGCGTAGGTGGATCCGATACAAAACGTTTGAGCCCACACAGAAGTTCGCCAGACCTAAGGGCTGGTCCCAAATTTGAAGATTTGTGTTGAAAATTTAAATTTCCAGAACAATTCTTGTGGAAGATTGCTTCAGCGTTGTCGTCAACCGTTGTGGACCTTCAAAAACATCAACAAGAGCAACAATTTGGGTGAGAGTCGCTTCTTGGATAAAAAATATGCGTCAAGCGAAGTCATCTGGGATCAAAATTCAAGTATTTTGAGGAATTTTGAGTTTTTAAGTCGCCGGGGACTTGGAAAATGCTCTATTTATATGAAAATAGCATGCCAACCTTAGTGATGTTGATCCCCAGTCAACTTCTAGAAAAAATGTCGCTCATGGTTTGAGATTAACTGGCAAACAGTGGATTTCTGGGGGCTCAATGGAATTTTGTTGATATCAAGTGATTTTTGCCGGATTTTACAATTTTTTTTTCTCGGAGCCCTTTGGTCTGGCTAACTTCTGTTTGGGCTCAAAAGTTTTGTATCGAATCCAGCTACGCTCCTGATTTTTTTGATCAGGAAAGCTGATAATGTTTTTTTTTTTTTGGCGGCCTGACGACTAATGGCGCCAAGACTCGTCAATAGTGAACCATGTCGGATGAACTTTTTTTAGCAGTTTCCGAAAGTTTAAAGCATTGCAAACAACTTTTATTTAAAACTTTTTTCACAAAAATGGGTATTTTTACAAATTATGGATGGTTGAAAATTGTTGGTTTTGAAGCTGAACCTGAAAACCATTTTTTTTCTCGAAGCCCTTAGGTCTGGCTAACTTTTGTTTGGGCTGAAAAGTTTTATATCGAATCCAGCTACGCTCCTGATTTTTTTGGTCAGGAAAGCTGATAATGTTTTTTTTTTGGCGGCCTGACGACTAATGGCGCCAAGACTCGTCAATAGTGAACCATGTCGGATGAACTTTTTTTAGCAGTTTCCGAAAGTTTAAAGCATTGCAAACAACTTTTATTTAAAACTTTTTTCACAAAAATGGGTATTTTTACAAATTATGGATGGTTGAAAATTTTTTGTTTTGGAGCCGAACCTGAAAATTTCAATTTTCAATTATCCATAACTTGAGTTCTATTCCACTTGTGGCCCTAAAAATTTAGGGGGAGTTTCGGGGGCCCAAAAGGAACGTTTTAGTTGATTTTGGGCCAAATCTAAAAAAAAATCTAAATTCGGCGTGGAACGTACCATATATATATATATATATTAAACGTAATGATCTACGTAATCCCTTGAATGGATACTTTTTCGGAAGAAAGTACGTTTACCTTAAATGGCGCACTTAATCGACAGAACTGTTATTGAGTCGATGCCAACTATTGAAATATAGAGACCAATAGTCAGCATCCTGGAGAAATGAATATATAGACAAAGGTAATTCAAGATAGTGTAATGGAACCATTAATTTTCAACAATAATCTTAATGACACAACATTCTACACTTCTCTTCAAGAAGATATTGTCGAACCCATGCGAATGATGTACACTGGATGGTAGGTCAGAGTGGATTACAGAGAACAGTTAAAAAAATTTATTGCGTTTATTTGCGTGCAATACGCAAATATTATACAAAATAAATATGGAAACACTACACAACAAATGGTACTCAAAAAAAAAACACGATCGAGAAAAAAGAATGCCTACTTAAACAAAATAATTGATCGATTAAAAACAAAAGAAATTGCTTGGTTATAATCAATTATTTAACCCTAACTTTCATTTTGTCTAGAAAGAACAGGAACGGTTACCTCTCAAAGAGAACTTGAGGTTAGACTTTATCCAGTAACTTTGAGATGTTTTTGTTCTTTTGTAAATTAACAATAAGCAGAAAGTCAAATATGCAATCTGTTCCTTTGCATATGGGCTCCCAAACGATTCGTCACTTGATATAATTTCACATGTAAAAAAGGAGTTGGAGGTAGTCGCTCTCTTACGAGGAAGAATGAATTATGAGCATTGCCCGGGATACACTTTAATCAAAGAATTTTTTTCATAAATTTTATGCAGGCAGGCTAATTACATATGGTAGTGTAAGTCTTTATATAGCGGGAGAGTGAGAGAAGATCAAGGTTTCAACGTGTACTGATTTATGTTAGTTGTAATTTGACATTTGGCCATTTTTCTGTTGCATTTTGATGTTTATTCATGATAGTTTTTTAAGTATTGAAAATAATCGCGATTACTAAATTTTTGGCAAAATATATTTTGGTGACGAATCACTTGGAGATTCATATACACTCTAAGAACTTTTCTCATCATTTTAATGAGAAAAGTATTCTATTGATAGTGTGTAATTTTGGGAAGCCAAAGACTCTACACTTACAACTATTGCAGGCACTGCAGGATTGTCGGTTTGGTATTTATTCAGTTTCAGTGCGAAGTTGAATCTTTCTCCTCCGATGTGTTTTTTTACGGTACAAAAGTAATTATTTCTTTGTGAAAACGAAGGCGGCCTTTCGGCGCCGCTCCTGACACCGTTATAAATTATCGGAATTATTATATTAAAAAATCCATCTAAGAAGTCAAAGAACACCATTATCTCGACGTTTTCCTTTAACTAATAGCTATTTTTCTCCTCCGCGTACTTTTTTCCGAATAAGCCTCGTAAAAATAGATTTAAAATTAACAAGGGACCCTGGGAAACGAGTTCTCGCGTATAACGTAGTTATCTTAAGATGGAAATTGATATTTCGGAATTGGAACCATTTAGGATCCGAATTATTACCGCCCGCCCCCATCCCCCCTTTCTAATTCGAAAAACGTGATTATTACTTATCTTCGTTAGGGGTCGTAACGACCGATGCCGATGGGAAATTTGTCATTTTTATTTAAATTGCTTATAAAAATCTCCCATCAATCTAATCTTACCCATTTAATAATAACCCTGTCTATCACTAACCTAAGTAAAAACAATCTATTCCTCCCTCTCCGTTCCCTCTTTTGATTGATTATTTTATTGTGTATCGTATTTGTTCCAGAAACTTCTTCCCATACATCCGCCCTTATTTTCGCCGGAAGCTATCGTCGCGAATGAAAAAAGCACCCTCTTAGCCGTTTTCGGTCCCGCAGGAATTCTGATACTGGAGCTACCCCCCAGGTGCCCCCCTTACGGCGCGTTTGACAATAATAAGGAGGTCGTCTACTGCAGGTATGTGCTATCCTACCGGTGCCGTAGTTAGGGAATTTTAAATTAGATTTAAGTGCTAATGGTTAAGTAACTTTGGCCAGAAATTATTTGATTTTCGTCTTGACACGAAGCATTGTAACGGTCACTTTTTGGATAAATGTAGAAATGATAAGTTTGTATGGAAAACGTTTCCTCGTTATTACCTTAAATTTCTTTATGGTCTGACAGATGTGTGTCGCACTTAACCAAGAAATTGTTATTTCCGATTATATATTTTGTATCGATATTTTTTATATATTTTCGATATATATTATATATATATATATATATATTGTAGTGAAATTCGCGACGGAACAAATGTACAAAAGAAAATTATCGACTTATCCGTCTATTCCGTTAAGAAACGGTAACCACCGACACGTGTTTCTGCTTATTAGCTTCGTCAGGGTGGTATAACCAAGCTCTGAATAACAACAATGTTTGACACTTGGAAAAAATAAATTATACAACTCAAAAAGAGTTGTATAATTTTTTTTTCCTTATTATTCTTGAACGATGAAAATCTTCATGATTTTATTTCGAGGTAGGTATTGATACTGTTAATGTTATTATATATATTAAAGGTATTAATAATTTGTACGCAACTTTTTCGATTTTGTATTTGTTCTAGTAGAGACTACATTACATACAAAATGCACATAAATATCTATCAGTATATCTTTTGCTAAATATTGCATATGTTCATGTACCGTCTTAAATATCTAATTTTTAAATTGTTTTATTTTTTTTCTTCATTTTTAATTTTTATTGTGCATATTTGGCAACCTAATTAAAAATGCATGTTTTAATGCATATTTGCTTATTTTAAGGCATACATTTATTTTAAGGTAATCGGAGTAAAAGGATCAATAGAGTCATTTCACCTGAATTTAGGGAAAGCATACTATGGAAAGGACACTACCTAGCTGTAATTTGATCGTTAATATGCATTAGTAAGGGCTAGATTTGTCAAGATTATAAAATACACATACGATAGGAATAAACATTGTTATTTAATCCAGGACGCAAAATTTGTTATACGACAGTTATATGTTCAGTTAAGCTATATACATGAGAAAGACTTCAAAGTGAAAAAAATTTCAAATTTAAAAACACCAAAACATCGTTATGGTTCAAAATATATCTGATTAATTTTGAACAACTTTTCAAATTTAGCATGTTAAGCATAGCCTTACCTGCCTACTCTGACGGCTCGTCATTACTGGAGTGATGATATTGAAAAATTCATGATTGCGTGTTGTTATAGTCAATAAATGTAATTATAATGCTCTATTAATTTTTGCTGTGATTGTATCTATATGTGAAAGTCCATATTCACTATACGTTCTTCTCGATTTTTAAAAATATATATTTGGTATTTTTTAGTGCATATAGTATAGACGTTTCATTCATTTTTCAATGCATATCTAGTTTTTTAAACGATGAACATCGAAGTCTGTAAATATTTTTTGAACAAAAGTAGGATCGGTCGCGCCGTAAATTTCTTGGCCATTACTCCCGCATAACGCAAACGCGATAATTCAAGATATTCGCCGGTTATTGGCCAATGGGCGGAAAAGCGGATACAAGACACAAAGGGAAATATACGGGATCAGCGAAACGTCGCGGCACCGTTACACGTCGACGTAGATACACATATATGTACATACACATGCACGTACGTGTATATATATGTGTGTGTCCGAACGAGATAAAAAATCTACGGTCCCGGTCAAGTTTGCGCTCCAACAAAAACGTTTATCTGTTCAAATATTGGAATTTCATAAACGTGATTTTGGATAATCGCCGCCTGAAATTTCATAATGAAAAAACGATACTACGGCCCCCTTCCCCTCTCTGTACGTTTAATATGAATTGCAATGCCCGAAAAAATAAATGAACGGTGAGTGCAATCTGTGCGATTTTTTTTACGCTGACACACGTTGATTAAAAACCATCGATCTGGACGGGATTTAAAGTCCCGGAAGGGAAAATATGCCACTCGACTATCGATAATACGGAAATATTGAGTACTGTAACCATTTCGTGGATTGTTTATAATTAATTACACCACACTAATTTTATCTTTGACACTAATTGTTTAATTATTTTACTTTTTTCGGCTGTTAAGCAATCATTGACATCGCCCTATTACGACACAGAACTCTCAAAAGCTAAATTTTTTGGTTCTCAAAAGGGTTACATGTGCATCGAATTATATCCTAGTCAATCACAACTTCCAGGTTATATGCACTTTTAACACTGAGTAAAGGCGTATCTTCGCTTGCCACCTCAAGATGGTCCAGTACTTTGTTTTCGAAAATCGCTGTTTGTAAAAATCATAACTGTACACTTGGAAGCATTGAGTTTTATGTTACGCCTTGGAGAGTATTGTATACAGGCTCTAGGTCAGTATTAACATTAGATGTTTCTGCTTTCATTTTTTTTTTTTTTTTCGAATGAAAAGTAGAGTGACGTATCATTCGCAAATGCTTGAATGAGATAGTTTTCTGTGAATTCGCAGATATCAAATATATAAATTTAGAAACGAATGGTCCCAATAATGATCCCTGCGGTACACCGGATGTGACATTATAGGCCAATGGAATTAGGAAAAATTGAATTAACTCGCGACAGGTAGCCACATGGTTTAATGTTTTCTTAAGTAGCTCTGAAACTCTGAAAGCTATGTAGAGATATCTGATTTCTTTTGTTTTGTGGACAATAAAAAAATGTCAATTTGAGACCTTGTTATTCCAAATTGGTTCTCTATTTGTTTAAATAAAGACTAAATACTGTGAAAATTTTCTAAACTGTATAATGTTTCTCATTTCGTATAAAATGCTCTTACTTCCTTGTAATTTTCAAAAAATATGTCTTATGTAACGCTTAAGTTCATCACCATCAAAATTTCATCGATAATTTTTTTATCCGTTCACGAGAATATTTATTTCTTTATTTAGTAACATAAATTTTTTATGCAATTTGACCATATTGCCGTCAACCAAAATGGCTCATTAATTACCATAAAAAAAAACGAGAAATTTGGGCATGCTACTTCGAAAACCTATACCAACCTGTCCAAGAGAATACAATACTAACCCTACACCCAACCAAAACAAGGGCACAATGCTAACTTCAGAGAAATGAAGGTATAACGGAAGATGGTGTCAAACAGGGCATCAAGAAACTAAGAGCAAAAAATCAGCTGGCATTGACAACACTCCTAACGAACTGATTGAATACTGGGAGTTCGAAATTGTGCAGGAGACCTTAAAACTTCTCCGAAAAAACCCCTCAAACTATAGAGGAATAACACTGTTGAGCTCAATAGCGATGCTGTTAACCAAAATACTAAGACAGAAACTTAGCGAACAATTAAGGACAACCGAAGAACGACAAGGCTTTAGGCGCAGTAGATCAACAGTAGATGCTATCTTCATATTACAACTGGTTGAAAAATCCATACAGTTTAACAAGCCCCCGTTTCTGTGCTGCATTGATTTGAAGCAGGCGTTCGATAGGGTGTGCCTAGTAGATGTGATAAGGATCCTGAGCCACAGCAATACCAACTAAAAATACTGTGAGCTAATAAAACATCTTAAAAGCGGGAACTCAACCAGAATTAAGACTGTAGACGGCCTCTCCGAGAAAGTAAGAGTCTCTCTTGGAATAAGACTAGTGAACAGCCTTAGTGCCACCCTGTTTAATATCATTATGGACAAAATGATCGAACAAGTAAAATTGTTAAATATTGGAAACAGAATGGGGCAAAGAAGCGTCGAAATGAGGATGACCTACGATTCCTTTGCAAATTAAAAACTACAGCCGAAACCATTAATATGCAGATATCGGTGGAAAAAACACAATCAATGGTAATCGCGAAAGAGCCGATTAGATGCAAACTTGCAATGGACAACCAATCATCCAAATATCACAATTTAATTATCTAGGTGTGAACATCTCGAAAAGTAAAAACTTGATAGAGGAAACAAGGTCACAAGCAAAAAAAAGTCGCGCGAGTAGCAAGTAACTGAGAGATATCATATGAAGAAACAAATTCACATCAAGGGAAAGCAAAGTCTGCATTGAAACATCAACCGAGACATCTAAAACAAAGTCAATACTTAGAGCAAGAAAAATGGAGGTATTAAGAACAATATGCGGAGTAACGCTGAGAGACAGAATGCAAAGCCGCGATATCAGGTAGGAACTCGAAGTACAGAACATAGTAAGGTGCGTGACAGCAAGATGACGATACTGGGAGGAGCACGTAGAAAGTATGACCCCCGACCGAACAGCAAAGTGGACACAAACACAAAAACCTAACACACCCCTACCACCATACCACCCAGTCTACCCGATTGAATTTATCGATAAACTTTATTTCAAGCACTTCCTTAAACATGTCATATTCGATCTCCCGTATCAATCAAAGGAGAAAGACATAATTTACAGGTCGTTATCTTTCTTCGGGGAAATTTCTCTAAAGGTTTTTCTCTACTCTCTAAGTAGAATCCTGGCCGAACATGGTATCACAATTTCATACAGAACCGTTAACAACTCCGGGAAGTTTATTGTTAATTCCAAGGACAAAAGAGAGGTGTGGAAGGAATCGGGGGTTTATCGTTTAAATTGTGGAGATTGTGATGCGGCTTACATAGGCCAAACCGGACGTTCTTTCTCTACTCGTATAAAAGAACATGAGAGACAATTCATTATTCACAAGGATCAAGGTATTGTTGTTACATAGTCACAATTTGCTAATCACTTATTATTAGAACACCATACCTGCGATTTCAAGGAGGATGTATAATTTTTACACCTTTGTAATAAGGGTGTGAGGCTGAACGTCCTAGAGACCCTTGAAATATTTAAGGCCCTGAAGCGCAGTAACATGACTTGTGTAAATGACATAACCTATCTTAGTAAACACTCAATCCTCAACACTTTTTAAGGTTACACCGTTGTTCCGTCACCTTCTATTTAACCTGTGAATAAACTTATTTCTGTGTTTTTACCTGCACCCACCAACTTTAAATTTGCGCAGGTCTTCTTCAACTGCCCTTGTTGGTTAAGACTTAATGTAATGTGATTTTTAAAATCTGTTTTCCAAGTACGATTCAAAAAATCGTACAATTGTCATCGCAACCAATATGCTATAGTTTAGCTGTCAATAACGCGTAATCTGAAGTATCAAACACTTAAGAAAAAATCTAGTTAAACAGAGAGAATTGTTTTACCTAAATCAATCGGTCTTGTTATGCTGTCGCAGACGTTTACCAATGATGTGGTGGTGCTAAAACAATTTCTGAATTCGCACTCTTCGTCAGAAATAAAATTAGTAAGTGTGACAATTACCAATTAATCATGTCACAATTAGCACACCAATTACATCATGTAATTGGAAGTAGACGTAGCGTTTCATAATTTCTGATAAACATGTATACTGATCAGTCTTTAGAATAAGTTTAAAGATTCACAATATAGGAAATGATATGTTTCGCGAAATTTTCTAGACCTAAGGAGAGTACCCCACGATTTGTCACGTGTGCGATGAAAGGACAAATGACTAGTAAACTGTGCTTCAGTATTTTAGCAGGAATTCTATAAACACCATATACCTCTGATATTAAATTTAGCACGATTTTTCTAACCTCATCTGGTATAACTAGTTTCAAGAAAAATTATCTTGTCATAAACATAAATTAGGAAAGCTACGATTTTACATTTCCTACCAAATGCTCCAAGTTGCAGTTATCGCCAAGCTATGAGAATATAAAAAGAGAATTTCTTTGAAATATTCTGAAGTTCTAATGTAAACAGCTTTATATAATTGACAGATGTGCTGTCCGATGCAAGTGCATCAAACTTACGAGTGCGAGTACTTCCATAACGTTTATGGCTTTAGAGCGAAGACTAATCAAACCGCAATATGGTCCAATAATGCTTTGTTCTGAAGATATTTCATAGATAGCTCTCATAAGTATTAAATTTTAATTAAAAATCGCACTGTCCCGTAATGACGAGAACAAATACGTACTCATCAATATTCCGAGTGGGTTTCGGCTCGAACGGCCATCTACTTTTATTTTTTAATGCAGAACGTAGCCACACACCCACACACACATACGTACGCCTTAATGTATCTTTTAATGATAAGCCCCACGACCTGTGTGTCTTTTATTGCTGGAAATCTGCCGCTGCAAAAATTAAAATTCATTGTGGCCCCCGTGATATATTACTGGAAAAAAGGGTAGCGTCAGAGGTAATTAAGAATACTCCCTCTATACATATATATAAACGTGTGGCGTTCACTCCGAAAAATACTAATATATTTCACTTTCTGACCACCCCCATACTCCCGACGCGGCGGGTACAGGGGGACGGGGGGAGATCTTTTAATGTAAATGCGAAATAAAAATCGGCGGGTCACTCTCGCTCGACTTTTGCCGAAGTTTTGTATTTTACTTTTTTCCGGCCAGGACTCCTGGGAGGGATGTGTACGGTTTGTTTTTTATTCGGGGGGAATTTGTCAAATTTGTCGGGCGACCCTTTTGCGGGTAATAAATTCTTATGGGTTCATTTTTTTCGCGTCATGATCAAGAAAATTATTAGAATTACGAACACACACACTACACTAGGGACATAAAGATGCGAGATTATAGACCCCGCTAAGTGTACAGGATTCTGTAGGAGGACTTAAATAATGTTATCTTTGATTTTTTAGGATCAAAAATATTAGCTAGGCAGACCATCGAGCCGTACAATTTTATAACAGGACTTAAGGAAAATTGTTTTAAAAAGAAAAGTTTTCATCAAAGTAGGTCTTCTTTCTTCTTTCGGATTCAAGGTGTTTATTTAATCGTTTATTTTAAAAAAGCAATAGGGCAATAGTGAAATACGAGTAGGCAAAGAGCCGTTGAGACTAAAGCTCGATTTTGGGACTTCTTCGTAATACAGATTTTCTCTACGGTTTTCGTTAGATTTCGAGATGTTGAACAAAATGGCATATGATGTACAATACTTCATTTGGCAAATTGTTATAAACAATGTTTGAGCATAAAAAAAAGTTTTTTAATATATCTAATACTAGACGTTCTGCGTAATTACTCTCTAAGTTGTAGCAGATTAATTTATCTTCAAAATCAAAGCAAGTTCGATTAGAGTGCAAGGAGGTTGTCCAAGTTCACACAGTTGTCCATGATGAGGAGAAGGAAGGAAAACTTCTATGTCTTGTCAACACTTTATTAGAAAAAACGTAACCGGTTTCGACCTACTGTGAGGTGATCTTCAGGCGCAAAAGCCTACGAAAGCCTGAAGGCCCCTCGACCCCTCCCATGAGGAGTGTGGTTTGTATTATTTTTATTTATACAATTTTAACTGTCTGGTCCTTTTGTGTAATTATTCTTTATTTGATGTTTTGACCGACGGGGATTGTCTGAAGATGGGTCTAAGGGACCTGAAACATGTCTCATTTTAAATAAAAAAATTGACCTTCGACAACCTTGTTTCAACGCGATGTGGTGTTGACTTTGGGATACTCACTTGTGTGATTTGCTCCCCCATCTTAGAGTTATGGACTCCTTAATCTTGAAGCTTCAACTTTTTTAAAAATGGCGATATGTTCATCGAACTAACTATCTCATGTTTTATTATAAATGTTCGATAGTACATTCATTATTCAATATTTTCTTCATACGTATCCTAAAAGCAACTTTTAAGAACCTGGATAACCTTTTTTATTGAATGTTTAAAAAATTCTTAGATCGGATTTCGAGAAAAAAATTTAAAAAAAAATTCGACAAGTGTAAGATCATTCTTCAGAGAATATTGTGCCAAAAATGTTAATAAAGCTGATTATATACATTAAATCATAAAAAAACTGCTGAAATTTTATAAAACAATTGTAGTACCAAAAACAAAACAACAATAGAGCCGTATTTAGGCACCAGAAATGAAGATTCTAAGGAGAGTCAAAGGAAGTACAAAAAGAGACAGATTTAGAAATGCATACATCAGATGTGAATCAGGCCACGCGGTAGCGTGGTCGTGGCTAGTATGACGTCACACCGCTGCTACTATACTTATACTTTGAAATCGTGTTTTGGGTGTTGGTGATTTTTTTCATTTCGCGATTTTACCATTATTACACTTTGTTTTCAAAGAAATGTGGCATATTTAGGAAGGTTATGTGATAAGCTTCACGTTGAATCTTTATACTCCGCAGAAGGATTCATTTTTCATTATTTTTTTTTGTCATAAACTTTTCGTCATCTGATTTCGCGTCGATATTTTCAGTATTCTGGTTATTAAGACGCCGTTCTAGTGCCGTTTGAATTACACTGATGTTTCTTTTCTGAAAATCGGATTTCGGGTACCAGGATAGCAGAAGGGCCAGGAGGTATGGAGGTATATCGGTTCCTGTGCCTAATATTGTTCCCTAAATCGACATTCCGTGCCATATAACCTATGTGCCAGGTCCTAACCTCTACAGCCTCATGTCAATCATGTCATGTGTCAATAGAATCAAAAATTTGTTATCACTTATCTTCGAAAACTATCGGGGAGAAATAAGATCTGTAAATATAACGGCAAAAAAGTGGAATTGAGCAGAAAAAGTTCGTTTTCTTGGAGTTTAGAACCCACGACGTCAAAAATAAAAGCACGTGACGTAACTGACAAGGGTAGAGGTAAGAGCGTCATGGTTACGAAGTTGTTAGCACCGCCAATTTAGAGTGAAAAACAAGTCGCCTTATTTATTTGGTTAAAGAAGAGAATTTAAAAGAGGAATAATCAGATTCCAACAGTGCTACAGTGCCAGGATTTGGTTTTGAATGCCACGTTCTACCAAGCTGTTCGGATTTTCCAGATCACCCTTAGAAGTTTACCAGCAATCAGCAATGAGAAGGTACTGGCATTCCGGAAGGTCAAAGAAGAACCTTCGGTCGGCATTAAAGACCACATTATTAAGGAAAAAGTTAGTACAGAAGAATTGACAGATTCCGACAATCATACAGTGTATGCTGGGAAAGAAAAACGATTTGCTTTTAGGAACCGTCTTAATACACAAAATGTTACTGGGAAAAATATTACAAGTAGATCTTATTTATGGACGCTGGATTGATTTAAAATACTTAATAACGAGTGGCTGTCTATAGAGACTGTAAGATTTTTTTCACGAAATGCTATCAAAATTTTCAAATTTTAAACCCAGAGATACATTGTCAGTTTTAAATCTCCTTCAAAATCGACAACCACGAACTCGCGTTACTCCAGTTCCTTTTGATGAACATAATTTACATGTAATTCACTCTTCTGCTCAGTGGATACGTATTTATTTTGGTACTAAGCATATTTTTGTTTATAACTCGATACACGGTAATCATTTAAATAGGGAAGAAGAATTAATGATAAGAGAATTATTTCCTTATTTTCGAGAGCTTCCTCTTGTTTTTCCCAAAGTGCAACAGCAACCTAATATGATTGATTGCGCGATATTTGCTATAGCATTCGCAAGTTCTATTTTTTTTTCTTGACGATTCAGTAAAAATACGTTATTACGATCAAAATAACAGAATGAGAAAACATTTGCTTGTTATATTAGATAAGAACACGTTGACTCGTTTTCCGATTACGTAGCCCCACAAAAAAATAAAGTACGGATCTGTAAATCAGACATGTGAATCCTTATGTATTTTTCACCGCTGAATCCGAATCTGAGGTCAGAAAAAGGCCTTTACTCCTGGAATTGGCCCCAAAGGTCAATCGGGGGCCGGAAAATCGAGATTCGCAGGTCGAGATCGCTGCACTCGGATTTTCTTGTACTTTCAAATTTTAGCAACGTAGACGACGGTGAAACAATTTGAGGCCAATTGGAATTCACGCCCTGGGTCCAGAAAATGGGCCCTCGGGGGCAGGAAAATCGAGATTCGCAGGTCGGGATGGCAGCACTCGGATTTTCATGTATTTTCAAACTTCAACAACGCAGACGGTGGCGAAACAGTTCGAAGCCAACTAGAATTGACCCTCTGGGCCCAGAAAACAATTTCACCGTCGTCTGCTTTGCTAAAGTTTGAAAGTACATGAAAATCCGAGTGCTGCGATACCGACCTGCGAATCTCAATTTTCCGGCCTCCGAGGGCCCATTTTCCGACCTCCACAGGCCCGTTTTCCGACCTCAGAATGTGAATCCCAGTCGGTTCTAAACTTTTTAGATCCCGAATTCGGCTTTGGCTTGGGAATGAATCGACCTCGCCTGAGCATCCGTCATCCCGGAATTCACGTTTCAGACCTTATGGCGGACATTTTCGGCCTCTGGGGCCAACTCCAGGGGTGCAGGCCTTTTCTGACCCCGGATTTGGATTCAGCGGTGAAAAATGCATAAGGGTACACATATCTGATCTATAGGTCCGGACTTAATTTTTTTTTCACGCTGCCGCTATCGTAAATCGCTCTTAGGGCCAACTGCACCACCTCGGCTTAAAGTTTAAGTGTCACTTAAAATTTAAAGTGAACTGCACCAACATTTAAGTGAAGCTTAAAGTGTTGTAAGTGTCACTTAATTTAAACGGTACATAGACCTCCCCTTAACATCAGCTTAACTATAAGGGACACATATAACCTCCTATTTGTGAGAGTAGTTAACGTCTCCTTTTTGCTGCAAACCTCCTATTTGTGGTTATGTGTTTGTGTTTTGTTGTGTACGTTACGTATGGTGTTTGAAAGTTTGAAATGAATATGAATAGAGTGATATGGGGAAAAAATCAAGACCATGATTTTGTTGTGTTGTGTTGATTTTTGTTGATGGTGGATTGGAATTAAAATGGGATGTTACTTGATCCCAAACCTCATCTTTGTCCTTTCATGTATACTCGAACTGAAATAGCTTGGCCGATGACCTTGTGGGCGCGCGGGCAAAATGTAGATGTGGCTCTCACTCTCTCTTCATTACGCTGTATCGCTCTATCTTTCTTATCGTCCACTTTCTCTCTTCCCGTTTTGCAAGGTCACCGGCCAAGCTAATTCAGTTCCAGTGTAGTAGAATCTGTCTTCTTACATTCTATAATCTCTTTAAAATCTCTAACAAGCTCCACCAACCTAATTTTTTCACTCATGGTGTAGTTTGCAGTTCTCCCTCTTCTTTCCATTACTATACTATTACTACATATACTATTATATGTAGTAATGTATTACTATTATATGTAGTAATCGTCGAATATATACGACGATTACTATAAATTGACAATTATAAACACGATAAACACATACGCACAGTAATGACAGTCGTCACGGAACACCAAACACCAACAGGGAGTATACTGTTTAGTACGAGATGCAACCAACCAAAATTAAAAACCCTAGTAAATTGCAGCTTAATTAAGGGCAGAATAAGTATTGGCGGTGCAGTTGACAATTTTTAAGTGACGTTTAAAAATTTAAGTTAAGCTTAGGTAAGTATCACTTATCAATTGCAACGGTGCAGTTAGTCCTTATATGCATAGATATCTAGCATGAAAATGGCAAATAACATTCGTGTATCATTTTTCCTTGACGACGGAATGTAAATACTGTCATTTACATTCCTAGGAAAATCAAAAGAGTAAATCAAGTTGATTTATCCCACAGACCATTAATATAACTAGACCCGGTGTTCCCATTAGAAACTGATCTTTGTTTACATGCCAACATAGCCGATAGGCGCGGTGTAAAGGGGGAAGAAAATATGGCCGCCTTTGACGAATTTTGACAGCGTACAAAGTAGCTATCCATAGGCGTATCAATAATAAGGGACAAAAAGGAAACAAAATTAAGAAAATAATTTATTTATTATTTAGATCAACGGGCAATGAAGCCCTTTACATGCTAGGTAACAAAGGTGCGAAATAAGTGACAAATGATAAAGAAGGACATAGATTATCAAAATCATCATGACAGTAATAATGCATACAATAAGTATAGTCCAAGACCCATCTGTCAGAAATTTGCTTTAGATTGGCATAAGAGGTAACCGCAATGTTTTTACATGAATACCTCGGGAATAACGTCTAGAATAAGGATTGACTTATCCTCCAAAGCGCATCGGTCGGGAATGTTTTTAAAAATGCAACAATTTAAAAGGAAATTAAAAAACGCGTTTTTTCCCGAATTGTTTTGCTTCTAACTTTTTAATTATTGAATTTAGAAGAAAGTTGAAGAGAGGAAAAAGTTGCAGAATCTATTTTTACATAAAATGGCATAGGTTATAATTTCAAAAATTTATTAGCGGTTTTGCCAAATAGTAATAAACAACAAAAAATCGGCCCAAAAAAGTGTTTTTTTTAACTTATTATTTTAGGCACTTTAAAATGTAGTTAGGACTTCCATATCACAGGTACAAAATCCTCAAGTTATAATAAAAGAATCGAGTAAATTTCGTTTCGATGGGATTATTAGAGTGTGCACAATAATTTTGCAATCCAGAAAAATCGGAAGATATTGAAAATTTTCAAAATTGTTTAAATTTTTTTCCACTATTCGATTTTTATAAAACTAGCGGTCATATATAAGAGGGAACAAGCTTTCATGTACTTTTGTCAGAATTAAAAAATATTTATTAGAACGGATACAGTCATTGTTTAAAGTTGGTGTCGTTTTTTTTTTGCTTATAAACAAATAGATTATCTCGGCGAATTTTTTGTTAAATGAAATTCTGAAAACATAGCAGGAAAGTACTCGGAAAGACGCTTCTTTTTATTCATAATAAGTTGCTATTTTGCTCCTTAGCTTCTGAGATATAACTCCTCAAAGTTGTTTAGTGTTTAATAAAATGGTTAATAATAGTTAATAAAATTACTAGTTTTTCTCATATCTTAAGAAATAATTGTTTCTCACAGTAACCAGTATAATATTTTTGTTTAAATTTACATTGAAAAGATTGAAATTTAAATTCAAAAAATGTCTCGCTTCGAATTTTGACAAATTCATAAATTTGACATTTCTATTAAACACAGTTACAGGGTAGAAATTAGTTCAAAAACTTGATGCATCCGCAATGAAACAGCATCTCTCTTTAAATATCTAGCATTGTCGGTTGCACCTATTTTAGACACAAAATCATCTTTACTGAAATGTTTTGAGCAAATATAGGACGATTTTGTTATGTTATCATTTTCGCTAAGTCCCAAAACAGAAATCCAAATATTTCTTTTAATTGGATCTGCTGGAAACCTAAAATAATAACACTGATAGAACGCCACTGAGATGATACATAACCTCAAAATTCTCATTAATAAATTTCTTTATTTACCTATGAAAAGACAATCCCCAGGCTTTCCCTGCATCGCTATAAACGTTGCATATCTTGCACCTATTTAACCATTGTTAAATGTTTCCTATTTTTATCAAAATTACTCCCGGTTAGTTTTTGTTTGGTTAGGTTAGTGTGTGACAGACTAGGACGCGATGTTGCCACGTTGCCTCTCATAACGAAAGTCTATATTATTTTAGATTTACGTACAACTAACCAACCGCAGGCGAAGTAGGCTGGATGTATAAGCAAATCGTAAGCGAGAATTCTTCATTTGCATTCATGCAACAGCGCAAAAAAACGCTTAGAATGTGCTAAGATCTTGTCAATACATTATTTTGTAAACAAACGGGTCTAGTTATATTAATGGTCTGTGATTTATCCCTAGTTACGCATATGTCAGACTGACATATGTAAGTCCGACGTATGTCAGTCAACTTATGTCAGAGTGACGTACGTCCAAACTAAATCAAACATTTCATTTTTTGAGGAATTATGATGAAATTTTCAACGGCAGCGTGAAAAATCTAATAAGCCACACGGAATGTATCGACTGTTAACATTCTCGGCTTCGCCTCGGCTCGTACACACTTGCCTCGAATGGTAAAATGTCTTTACATTCCTTGTGACTTAAATAACTATTATTGGGCTGTGTTATTGAAAATAATGTAAATAACATAATATTTCTATGAAGGAAATGAAATCTGATTTTTATGTGTCTTTTTTTCAAAAGATTATTATGTGGCTAGTATGATTTTGATACTGAAACTTATCGTTAATTACCGTCTATGAAAGAAATGAAATCAAATCAACATTGGCAAGTATACATGTTAACACTATGAGCAATACTAGCCCGGTCCGTCGGTTTTAAATTTTTAAACGGTGTTTTCAAAGTTTACAAGGAACTGTGTCCATAGACTGTATCAGTTATTGCTCTTTTTTCTTTTGTTATATGATCAAATAATGTTTTAAATTTATACTGTACCATTATTATTCATTTCTGAAGTAGACTGCGCAGTTGTAAAGGTTTGATAGGTTTAAAGTAAATCGAGTGTGTATGCATCTATACACCGGAAGCACAAATACTTCATCTATCACATATATATGGAAATGAATGACATGACAAGTACTAAAGAGCATAGATTTAGCTCATGCCTCTGAGGCATAAGCTCATCTCTATTATCGCCAGAGTGACGGATCTTCTGTCTCTCATGCCTCTATAGAAGACATACTTTCTCGAGTTCCTCATACTGTTTATTAACTGAGGAGACATATAATTTAGTAATAGTCTATCGATCGACAGATTTATGCATAGAATAGTTATTTATGTATTAAAGCATAATCAGGAGTTTATGGCACGAGAGACTGCGGAGGGCTTTTAATTTCTCGACATTGCAATTACATGCAATGTTTTATTTTATTTTGCTTCATAAAAAATCAAATAAATAATATTCGAAATTTCCTGGAGATTATCCCGTCGCGATTCGTGATAGGAATTTCAGTGTTTTGTCCTAGTCCGCTATTTTGCTGTTGCTAGGGCTACTACTGTGTTGACAATTGTTTATCAAAATGACAGTGTGATGACAGTGTGATCAAAAAGACGACAAAATAGATATTGAAGAAACCGAAAACGTTTATTCAGAGGAAATTAAACAAGTATCTGAAGCTGCGCAAGGAAAATTGATCCCAGATAAGTCAAGGGACTTATACATAAAGGAATATGACTTTTTCTTTACATTTCCATAAAGGCCAATGTATGCCCCCATTTGAGTGCGTATAAAATCGATTATAGGGCCAAAATGGTATAAATAATTTTTCGGATTATCTGCACCATTAAATTCTCACCGAGCTATACAGTGATCTGCTTAAATTAAAAATATGATGAACCATTAATTCACTTGGCATTAACTGGAAACATTTAAAGTTCGCTAATTAAAGATAATATTTAATTTTTTCCCTTAATAACTTAAAACCGACTGACCGGGCTAGTATTGCTCATAGTGTTAACATGTATACTTGCCAATGTTGATTTGATTTCATTTCTTTCATAGACGGTAATTAACGATAAGTTTCAGTATCAAAATCATACTAGCCACATAATAATCTTTTGAAAAAATTGAATATATACTAGGAACTGGATCTTGACAGGATGGACGATGATAGCTTGCCAAGGACAGTCCTCAAATACAAATTTAATGTAATGGGCGAAGGTCTTGGACGACCACGCAAAAAATGGGTACCATAACAGGCAATGTGCCTAATACTTGTAGCGGAAGAGGAGAAGAAATAAAAAAATATTAAAATTTACAAAAATGCTTGAGACGGATACTAGATTTCGAAAAACCGAACAAAGGCAAGAGTGAAGGGCCCTCCAGAGAAGATTAGCTAGAAATATTATACTTTATCGTACATGTTAGATAGTAGAATAAATGTTCAAATTTAAAATTAATTCTTGATAGTAGAATAAATGTTCAAATTTAAAATTAATTCTTCAGGCTGATTTCGAGAATATTTCAAAAAGATAAAAAATGACTATCGTAAAATACCCTTCGGTAACGATTTTGCCAAAAATGTTATTAAACTTTATTACAGATATTCGACAGTGGTATAAACATTAAAAGTTAAAAAAAAATCTTTGGGCAAGTTTAGAGAAAATTTCGAAAAACCGAATAATGCCAAGAATAACCTATCCCTTTATCACGGCCAATTTTAATGAAACGCTACTTGGGAGATCTTGATTAGCACAAAGTCTAAATTTAATTTTGAACTCATATGAAAAAGTTAAGATCATTACGGCTTTTTTGTTAATATTAATAAACAAGACTAACGCCATTTGAAACATCGATTTTCTAGAAAGTCCTTCAATTTTTCTATAAATTTCTACAATACCCTTAAATATCCCTTTACCCCAATCTTCACTACGATTGTTCCAGGTTTTCTATAAAGTTTCACCATGTTCTAAAAAGTTCGTTTCAGAATGTTTTGGCAATGGACCAGGTTATATTTGGCTGAGCTGAAAGCTGATGGAAAGATAACTATACTAGTTCATGTACTCTGTGAATACTTTTTTTTCTTTGGCTATGTGAGCCGTGACCACATTTGACCAGTTAAATGGGCTTTTGATACAAAGACCTTTTAAGGCCTTTTAACGACCTTTTATTACACTGTTATATGAAATTCTGTGTTTAAATTATTTTATTTTTGTGGACAGGGCTAAATTTTTCCAATACAAGACGCGAGGTTCTTTTTTTATTACAAAATGGAATATTCTGTTATACTTCTTAAGAAAAAGTAAGCAGTGCCAATCAAATTATTGAACTTTTGAATTTCAATAAAACAAACTATTAACATCTATTACCATCGAATTACTTCGTCAATTACCCTAACATAACTTTTTTATTTCAAGTACATGTCTTTTTACTAATTGCATAGTAAATTGTTTCAACACCATGTACAAACAAGATTGTCTTGCTTTGTTTAAGGCAGCTAAAAGTATTTTTTTTAATTATCTACAACTAACATATTTTTAAAGTGATAATCAAAATATGAATGAATATCTTAAAAGGTACATATATAAAGACGTGTCTCAGATGGATAGCTGTTGGCTGATATTTGAAACGCTATAAGTTGTAATATACCAAAATATTGACTGCAATAAATAAAAGTAAGTTTCGCCGACTGTACTCCTTCTGTTAGAACTTCCAGGTTCAAATTATAACTAATCACAAAAGTTTCAAGAATGTGCCGTGCTGCTTTATTTGCATAATATAGCAGCTGTTCTTTATGGCCTCAGACATTATTAGGTGTCTCTATAGGTAGACACATGAATGTACCAGGGGTCCCAAATTTCGAGGATTTTTTTATACTGATTTATGCTGGGATTGCTCTAAAAACGAACAGTTTTGCGAGATACAAGATGGATTGTCTATGTTTCATATGATTTTAACTTGCCCGAAAAAGCCATATCCATTATATTTGTCAATAGTTCTTCATACGTTACAAGCATCAAGAAGATTAAACTCATCGTCCTATTGCTTCAACGTTCTAATCCCTTGATATATTCAATAATGTTACTCTTGTTTTCCATATACGTTATCTTCTTAACAATCATTGTTTACAGTCGTCAAAACATTCGTACATACAAAGGGCATTTAACGATTTAACGCCGTGAGGGAGAGAGGGAGTGTGTGTGTGTGTGTGTGTGTCTGTGTCTTCCAAGCGTTATTTGGTACCGCTGTTAATCTGTCCGTTATATTACCCCGAAAGTTTTGTCGGGAATACATTACGAGGCGATTCCGGTGCTTCTAAAGTGGCATTATTTAAACTTACCCCGTATAGCGATATTTCATAATTTATTGTTGCTAAACGCTTGTGCTCCTAATTGCACTTTGGAAAGTTGCTCCGGAACAAGGTGTGTACCTCCCCCGCGGAGGAAAAGGAGGGCCGCGACAGGGAGAGATGACAATTTTTTGAACATGCTTCGTTAGATTAATACAGTTGTTGTGTGACTAAAAATGAGCTACTAAACGGTGATTTACGATAAAAGGTGTTGCATAGTAAACCGCATAATAGCCATCTTTAACATGTGTGTTTTCTAAATACAATAAGAGGAAAAGTTGTTTTGAAGTTGGGTACAAGACCAAGAAAAAACTACATAGAAGTCAATTTTAAATACTCTTGGATATTCACATTTAGATAGACAGGTAACATTATCCAATCTTAACAGTTATTCGCAACCTTATGATTTGTATTTTTACGGTGAAACATAAATGTCAGGGTATGGGAATAGACCTAGGAGATAGATATCTATATACATTACACTTTGCAGATGGCCAGATCATCATTGTCAGTGACAAAGAGAATATCAAGTATATGGCTAGAAAACTGTAGGAGAAATATCGAAGATGGGACTTAGAAATCAACGTACAAAAAACAAAATACCTCCCGATTGGAACTGACCCGTCAAATATCCAAGTAGAAAATGGCGATATTATTACATTCTGTAATGAATACACTTATCTTGGCGTTATTTTCGATTCTATTAGGGAGACACGAAAATGAAATAAAAAAGTGAATCACACAAGCACGAAGAACAATTGGTTACCTCAATGAAATTCTTTCTTCTTCTTCTTTATGTGCCATGTCCGGTCGCCCGAACGCTAGCGATTACTGCAGAGAGCGCGTCTCTATCTTCTGCAACCCTGAACAGGTCAACAGCGTTCCGGATGCCTGTCCATTCCCTGATGTCTCTCAGCCAAGAGATTTGCCTCCGTCCAACACCCCGCTTGCCTTCTATTTTTCCTTTCATAATCAACTGGAGAAGATGATACTTTTCTCCGCGCAGGATGTGGCCGAGGTAAGCAATTTTGCGACATTTTACTGTGACCATTATTTGTCTCTCCACCCTGGCTCGTCTCAATACTTTTCATTAGACAGCAGATCAGTCCACGGAACTCGCAGCATCCTGCGATGAATCCACATTTCAAATGCTTCTAGCCGATTCATTGATCTAACCTTTAAGGTCCAGCATTCCACCCCATACATAAGAACTGACCAAATAAAACACTTCACCATTCGCTGGCGCAATTTAAGGTTCAGGTTATCGTCACAAAAAAGTGTTCTCATTCGTTGGAAAGTTGTTCTTGCCATTTCTATCCGACATGAAATTCTTTGGTCGCAAGAAATAGGAAAATAACGAAAATATATGATATATGATCCGGACATCAAAAGTAGTCTTCTGGACACGTCCAGAGAATGCTTGATACCTGATTGCCAAAAAGACATGGATACCACCGGGTTGAATAAAGAGAGGGAGGCCCATGAAGACATGGAAGGTAGTAGTTACAAGGGCTATAAGTGAGAGAAATCTTAGAGAAAACCAATACAACGACCGTCTCCGCCGGACGTGGAACCATTTTTTTTTAAACTTGTTCTATCTCGCGTGTGGAAATTTTTGTAATTTTTTTTAAGAGCGCAAAATGTTTGGTTTTTAGTGTACTTTGAGGGACTTATAATTTTTCCGTGTGTATTTTGGTTTCAAGTTCCCAAACATGCGAAAAATGGCAAAAAATGGACGAATCAACCTATAATGGTGCATTAAGCGAGAAAAAGGAGTGTCAAAAGTCAGGAATATTCATATGGATCTCAAGCTCAATCCTCAGCGATGAAGTCAGATCATTTTCATTAAATACCAAACCATCTGGAGGTCCAATATTGAGAGATTCGTGCAAAAATTCAAGAACTATTTTGAATTGCTCGATACTTTGATGTTTGGTTTATATGAACTTTGGACCCTAATATCCAGGAACTATGAAGGTAAATGACGTTAAATGACGAAAAATCAAGTGATTAAGGTATAATATGACAACTCTGAACATTTCCTTTTATGGAGACATGAGGGCAAATCAGCATCTTTTGGACATAAGGTACACAGACCAAACATGTAATTCTCATTTTCTGGGCTATAAACTAAATTAGCAACAAGATCCTTAAAGGTCATTTTGTGCCAGTACTATTTAGAAGGAGTTTTGAAATTTTGATGAATCTGACAAACACAAATTGAATGGGTACCATTCGCACCAGGTACCACGCATTGCTTACAAGGACAAGAGGTTCTCACCAATTCTCTTTGAATAATGATTGGATAACAAAATGCAAACATACCATTTTGGATGACAAATGTGCTGGTCAATATGCAGCGTTTATCTTCAATGACGTGTGGCATCTAGGAGTATTAATGATTTCGGATGAATTGAATCTGGTCGCAGAGTTTTCAGTACTTTCTTTCAATCAAGTGGCTTAAACTTATTTATTCCCAGATCCGCCAGTATGCTTGTTGCTAATTTAGTTTATAGCCCAGAAAACGATAATTGCATGTTTGGTCTGTGTAAATTATCTCCAAAAGATGCTGATTTGCCCTCATGTCTCCATAAAAGGAAATGTTCGGTGTTGTAATATTATATCTTAATCACTTGATTTTTCGTCATTTAACGTCATTTGCCTTCATAGTTCCTGGATATTAGGGTCCAAAGTTCATATAAACCAAACATCAAAGTATCGAGCAAATCAAAATATTTCTTGAATTTTTGCACGAATCTCTCAATATTGGACCTCAAGATGGTTTGGTATTTAATGAAAATGATCTGACTTCATCGCTGAGGATTGAGCTTGAGATCCATATGAATATTCCTGACTTTTGACACTCCTTTTTCCCGCTTAATGCACCATTTTAGGCTGATTCGTCCATTTTTTTTCCATTTTTCGCATGTTTGGGCACTTGAAACCAAAATACACACGGAAAAGTTATAAGTCCCTCAAAGTACACTAAAAACCAAACATTTTGCGTTCCTTCAAAAAAATCCAAAAATTTCCACAGGCGAGATAGAGCAAGTTTAAAAAAATGGTGTTTTGGGATTTCTCGCGAATGGAAAAATTTTAGGGCAATTCTGAGGGCGGGAATGGATTCCTTGAACAATTTTACATCGATTATAGGTACTCTAAAATTTTCCAGGGTGCGATGTGTTTCCGGTAACGTTTTGGAGAAAATTTGTCATCGAAAACTGAAAACGCGAAAGAAACGAAAATTGGCCGTAAAAACGCTAGTAGTAATATTTTTGTCTGAAAATTTGGGATAATACTTGTAGTCGAACCTACAATAGAATAAAATAGTTTTGGTTGGGAAAAAAAATTATGACGCACCAACCTCACGATAGTTGACATGGAATCGTCCATATAGTATTCCCGTATTTTGTGTTTAATTGTACTTGATACTAACGCGACAATAGACACATATTTTTCTAATCTTTTTCTGTTTTCGAGCTAGAGTTACTCATGGAGACTTGACCCCCCCTGGACGTGACAATATTTAATCGAATGTTTTTGACAAATACCTAGGCATCCCTGCCACGTCTGAAAGTGGCAGGGAAAGTCTAAGAAGAACCAGGATCTCGTTCTATTTTAAATATACCGTTTCTTATAATACTTATAATATTATTTTCCTTTATACCATAATTCTAACAATTACTTAACGCTTGCTTGTTGGACCGAATGTAATTATGAAACAATATTACCAGCAAGTTGTCTTTGAATGTATTTAGAAACAGAATATATAGAATTTTGGTTTAGTTATCTCATTGATCAATTCTTGTCCAAAACTGCAAAAATAAATAACGCAAACAAACATTGCAGACTAATAGATTCGAATGAATGAAGGTGTTATTATATAACAAGAAGTATTTGCTAAAAATTCATGAACGAAGCAATAAACCCAAAGCACATTCAATTGAAAGTTATTTAAAATAGCAACCAAATCATAACTCGTGAGCACCATTTAAAAATATTTGCTAATACAACAGATATCGTGATTAAATAAAAACCAAGCTACCATTAAATAAGTAGTTTGTGGACGCTTTGACCATTCTTGAATTTGGATAATATGAATATGGTTTCAGTCTACTTGCAGTTCTTTTTGAATGAAAAGGTTACACTGTTACTACAAGAATAAGTAATGTATACATGGGGTATCCACCATTGCATCTGATTGCAGGAGCTCCGTTTATGAACTTAAATACTTACAGTAATAAGGCACTTTTACAACATATATCTAATAGTGTCAATTCTCTTTAAACAGTTTCTGGCCCACTTGAAACATTTCTCAATTACCATGTTTGCACTTTATACCTTAATCGTGAATGGCAAATTAAAAATTAAATATTGTAATGTGTTATTAAATTACTCCTATAAGGTCCATCATACCCGGCATGTGTATGTACATATTCACGTTTGTACTGCGGTAATCAACAATTTTAATTTCCATCCTGACAGACGAACTTTACGACACACAATTCTGTCACATAACGACATATTAACGTACCTTATGAATACTAACTGCGTCCCGACCGCGTGCTCTTCCCGGACGTATTCGCTCTTTATTTTTGTTAGACTTTTTCCCGAAGAAAATAAATTAGGCTCGGGGCGGTCATCATCGTCTCTCTCTGTCTCTCTGCGTTTGACCCGCAAAAAAAATTGGATTAAAATTTTTATGGATGTGTCTCGTGACACCCCTTTTTTCCTCTCCTTGTACTTCTCGTGCGGAGTTACGTTTATTCACAAATATAAGCGTCAGTCGCGAAATATTAATTATTGATTAAAGTGAGGAGTAATTCAGACTGCGACAATGCTGCATGGAAAACTTTGGAAGCTGAGAAGTCACGAGATTTTGCGGTGAACGTGATGAGGTGCTCCTTAAATATGAAATAGGGATAATCTCAGGGCATATGTAGGGACTGAGAAATATAATTATTTGTTTCGTCAATAAAGAGATTTGATAACGAACTTTAAGGCAAGAAAACGGGACTTATTAATTTGCCATCCCCCTCCCCATTTTTTTTTAAATTATGACTAGTGGAGGAATCAACACCAATCAGGGTACTATTTTCTTCTTTTTGTCGCCAATAGGGGACAGCCTCTGAAGACAAAGACTCATACCTTTGTTAATCTGACAGGTTCACTTGACTGGAGAGGAATTTTTAACCGTCATCCAACCTGAAATGGACCCCAATTTATATATAAATTACCTTATTGGAGTCGGCCAGATGGTCAGAACTCGAAATATTATAGAAATATTTCTACATTTCAATGTTTTAATTTCTATAATTCCAGAAACAACGGCATAATATGTAATACAATGTCATTTTTTTCTGATTAAATCGCAAAAAATATCGATAATACCGGGATTGAACAACTGTTGAGATGAAATACGTATTAATTGTTAGTTTGTGTTTAATTCTTTCATGAGTAACGTCACTTGTCTTGATGTGAATTAATTCTGTGTGCGTTTACCGTGTATATCCGTCGGAAAGAGTCGCGGATAGCGAATGGGGGTTAAAGGAGGAAGAGAGAAGGGAACCAAGGAGAATAAGAAGAAATAAAGTAATAATATTCCGGTAAAATTCCGGTTAACCTCACGACTATACGTGTGGATCCGGGTGTGCGACAACACTCCATCCCGCCATTGCCAAAACTTAATCCGACAATAATTTTATTGCTTTTTTATGCTAATGCCGGGGCAAAATCTTAGAGCTCGCGCACAGCCAACTATAATTCCGCATTATAACCTATGTGTTCTTAATTACTTCTCGAGAGCCGCATCTTTGAATATTCATTCGGTTTTAACGTTTCGCAGCAGAAACTCCACTTATAGCAATTATTGTTGTGGGGAATTTAAATAAATACACGATAATCTTTTTTATTGCCGCCGATAAGTCATATTTCGCTGCTGCTTTTCTTAATGTCCCGCGTACCCCCTACCAATTAGGGGACACTCTTATAAATTCTCAATTATCCTTAGTTTATTAGCTACCAAGCTGCTAAAATGACTCTGCACTTTGAGAAATTATAATTTCAATTTTACCAAGGTTTAATAACAATATTACTGTGAGTAGAACAAAGTTTCGGTTAACAGTAAAAAATAAAAATAATAGCACTGGGGAAGATGAACTTTATGCGAAATAAAATAGCAATATAGCAAATAATGATTTATGGGGAAAAAAATGAAAATTTAGTTATCACTTCCCGCGAAAAATCAAACAAAATGTTCTGTTATTCTAAAGATAGACAGGTTGACATGACAATACTTTAGTTATGTACCATTTTGTGAATTATTAAGCTCGAATTTATATGCAACAACTCTCGTATACTACATACTACTATATTTACAAGGTGTTACAGACTATAAAGGTAAATGGTATGGCTCGCAATATACAGAAAAACCTTTGTAAGCAATATATTTTGCACTATCTTCAAATCTTAAGATTATGTTATGTCAATGGTATAAGAAAATTCAGACCTGATACTCAATTTGATGCGGTTATTAATCACATGTTCCCACTATTGCTTCGGCCCGATGGTTTTGGTATTTTATACACAAATAAAAACAAAATAATCTGACGTCCGCCACTGCTACCAAATCAACATTGTTTATTAATAATCCAATGTATATTTATTTAAATAACATTTGGCGACGGCGCCTTTTTGCATTGGTGTATCGCCATTTTATACTCTCTCTATTTGTGAATTTGAACATTAACATACAAAGAACACAAACACGTACTCTTGTCGTTTGAGTTTGAAGTTCTTAATACATTATTAAAAATTGGTTCGCAAAACAAGCATCACTAACTTTATGAGAATCGGTATGCTCAAAAATACGATTTTAGATTTTGGTGAACATGTATCGGCAAATAGGCGCTTTGTAACATATGTAGCATGCGCAACATATAAATGGTGAAAACTTGTTCCGTTTGTCTTTACTCCAAAACCTATAATACCTTTAAACTTATGTTTTACACACCAGGATTTCGATTGCTTTTAAAGTTAAAATTTTTTATTGGTGTCTTCGCGTAAAGTGTAACAAAATGTTACCATCCTTTCAAAGTCTTCTGCAATTTTAAAGCTTATATTAAAATTTTTCTATCTACCACGGATGTAGACCATTTCACCTCATATAAAGATTTGTCAAAAATCGCACCCAAGTCTCGTCTCACGTAATTTCCGCGCAATTTTACACAGTCTCTTCGGTTATGATAATATTTTTCCAAGTGGAATCGTTTAAACTGACGTCTCTAGTTCACCACCAAATAATCATCTCTACCGTGTTAATTTTAATGTCTGTCTCCTGTTAACCGTCTTTCCATTAAAGAGAACTTTAATGCTTTTACTGGAAACGCTTTGTTTCGACTTTACGAACTGCTCAAAATTCGTCTGACAGCTACGTTGGAATTTTTTTTAATAATGGAATAGATGCAACTGGAATGGAAATCGAAAGTGCCCTATCAAAATTGAAATTTAACATTCACTGTAAATACTGGAATTGAAACAATCTTTTTTGGGAGACAGTATATTTTCATACCCTGCCTGGACTAATTTAAAAGAATAAATTACCCCAAACAGAGGTTAATTAACTTTTTAATTTTTTTTCATTTCACTTAGCCCCTATCAATTATTCATCTCGCGATAAAACCCTGAAAGATGGGGGGCAATACCTCAATATTATTTGATATTTTATTCATAGAGAGAAGGAGAGAAAGGATATTACAAGACGCCTTAAGAAGTTCATTTGACGAACGGAAGGGTTATAAAAAGAGCGGCTTTAATGAAAGATGAAAAAGGAAGAAGCTGCGCGATTCTAATTTTACACGTGGAACTTTTTTTATAAACTAATAAAAAGTTGGCGGTCCAGGCCCATCTAAACGTCGAGGGGCAAATTTCATACGACAAATGGTGGTGTGTCAAAAAAGATAAAATGGTACAGCAATTAGTAACATTTTATAAGAAGTTGCAACTCATGCAACGACAAAATATACTTACAACTCATGGGTAAATATTTATTCGTATTGATTTTTGTAAAGTTTTGCTTATTTTATAACACCAGTTCAGTAATTAGACATCAAAATTTATCAGTCCTACTACAGTAAGAAATTAGAACTGATGTTTAGAGTTATTCTTTTCTATAACAACCCATTATCAAAATAATTAGTTTTATTGAGTTATTGTGGTATTGTACTATTTATAATTTAATAATATTATAATCAGATTACTAGTAGTATTATTGATTTATTATTTAACTTTGTAAACACTAATGAAACCCGAAAATAAATGGCTGTATTGGATGATAGAATTATTTCTTTTACATTTTCATACAACTAAGAAATTTACCAAAAAGCACCAAGGTTCTATTTTGTTGAATTTGGTAATTATTTCTTGAATATCTAGGTATCTGAGGATCTAAGAATTCACTAGTAATGGTCATTTATTATACATTGCCAGAAAAAATCTACGCATATTCCTTTTTGAAAGAAAAATCTATATTTTTTTTGTGTTTTAAGTTTCCATTGTTTTTTCAACGCCAAAATGTTATGAATATTTTTTTCATTTCTCATTTTCTTCACTTTCGAACGATCTGATCACTTCGACTTGATCTTTGTAGCTCTCTTCATTTGTCTCAATTTTATTCTTAAACAAATTTTTCATTTTTGGTGCACTGTACGACACAAAGGCATTTTCTCAATTTCTTTGCGTTGTATTGGTGTATAAGGTATATAAGGGCTGTCACGAATTTCGTCACGTCGTCGTAATACATTCTCACTGGTTTTAGTGATTTCACATGATCATATACAAAAATACATGAAACGCTGACAATATTTCATGATTAACATGTTCAATGAATGTTTGAAAATCAAAAAAACGTTCTTTTAACATCTCGAGAACAAGAATAATCTAAATAAAAATTTTCAACAGTGAAGCTGGAGCAAATTGATTCACCTTCGAATTTAACTTTATATTTTCAATCCATCCAGGGGTTTACGAGAAAATTTCTTCTTATTTGCTGAAGTATATAAATATTAATAACTTTTTACACAACCAATTAATGAACTTGTACATGGCATGACTACACATTTTGAAATTGATAGTAAGAAATGGGCGAAAAAAATAAACATTATCCATTAACAAAGTGAGTTCTTTGTGATAGAATTTTCTCATATGAGGCGCTCATATATTAGATGTACTTTTCTAATCTCGTCGATGTTTCTAATGAGCGTTATTAGCGTTTATAAACTCTTAATGGTCCTTTGAGTCCAAAAACACGTTTTTGAAAAAATGTGTAATTGTGTCTGTAGTAAATTAAAAATCACAAACGGTTCAAACTTTGTATTTATACTTTGTACCAAACCACCTCCCAAGGAGAAATATTAGGAAGATTATAAAGATACTTATTGGGATGTCCCAGGGTCCCACAATAAGATTTTTGTTTAAATTAGTCTTTATAAAGGGGTAGTTTACTCTTCTCATTTTTTTTTATTTCTTGAAATTCTCCAGAAATCCAGTTCAAGAAATTTTGAATATCCACTATTTTTCATAAAGTTTAATATCATCTTTGGCTAAATCTTCCCGAAATGGCACTTTACATTTGTAGTTTTTCGATTTTTTTTTAATTGTCCGAAATTGTTTTCACATTGTTTTTATACATTGAATATTTTTCTGCTCTCGAACGATATATTGATATATTGTTTTTAATTTGGTTATGCTTTATATTGATCGACTTTGCTCAGTCCAGTTTTTATTTTAGCAATAGTATGCCCCATTTTGACTTCTAAAAGAAATAAGTTCCTGGGAGAAGATGCATCCAAATTGCCTGCAGAATGTATCGAAATTTTGTCTTGGTTGGTTTTAAATTAATAAATTTATTAGTAATTACGGAAACTACATCGGTAATAGCAATTTTAGACGAAGCAGTAGATTTTATCAATAATTCACCTCCGTCCCACACTTGTGAATAAAAAACTATTAATCCATGATATAGTGATTTTTGAAAATTGGTTTTTATTTGATTTATTTTTATAGCGTCGAATGGCACAAAATATACATCGTACGTGAACCTTTTTCCTCCCTTTTTGTGTAACTAATTTGGCCACATTAATAGAAATTGTCTTACGCTCATTATATTTCCTTGTGCCGCAACATTCGGACAGACATTAATATGTATACATATTCGTTATGACGGGGGTGTGGGCGACGGGGGTGGTGGTGGTGCACGTCAGACAAAAGAACATCCCTGAAACGAACGAGAAAAGGGTTAAAATTATATAAAAGTTAGCCAACGAGAAATAATTGTGACATGCCGGTTAAAAGCATCGCTTCGCGAATATATATACATACATGTAATTTTACCTTTTCGCAGGACTGAAATGTCCTTACTGCGGGAGAGAAAGGAAAAAAGGCGAGGCTAAGTTTTTGGCGTAGTATGCGCTTGATATGTATGCGGCACGGATGCGCTACTCGGATTTCTAGGAGGGTGTCAGGCAAGAGAAATATTTATTCGCCGTTACGGCGCAGATAGTCCAGTTTCGAATACAATTTGTAGTCGCAGATTCCGTTTAGAAGTTATTATTTATTATAGATCAGTCATTGAAATACCTCGTTTGGTTTTTTTAAGCAGGGGTCCTACAGCGACTGCCGTTTCCTCTATTTCGATCGCTATCGTTTCCTATCTCCATGTGTCTTCATCTATTGGGCTGTCTTTCCATAATAGCTCAATGATAAAAAATTTAACAGGACTGTGAAATATTCAGGTATCTGAGAAGCGTTTTAAGTAATATTTACCCATAGGAAGTGATTCTACAACTTCCCTGCGGCGAATTCGGTCATATTTTGTATTTATCAACAACTGACTACAAAAAAAACGAAAGTTTTCGCTATTACCACCTCTCATTGCACAACTTTACACCCAATGAAAAGTTCTAAGTAATCATCATTTGAAATATTAAACAAGCTTCAATATGGGGTTTTAAAAATGATAAATTAATTTGTTGCTTAGAAATTTCCAAAATAATGAAAAAATAAAAACTATTAATAAATCTTTAAAACATTCACTTACAACTATGTTGAATACGCGAAAATGTGAGTCTTGTGGTACTACATGAACCCCTTCAAATTTGATATCGATCCACATTTATCCATCCAATAGCTTAAATTTTGTAGTATTTGTCACAGGGACCATTTTTTTTGCAATAACGTAAGTCAGCAAATTATAAATATACAGCAATTGTACAAACACCACAAGAAAGAGGAAGAGCTAAACTATCAATATGAATAAAAAAAGGTATAAAAAAAAATTTCTCTATTCCAAAATTATTGTACAAAAATATTAACATTTTTAAATAGAAACATTTATGAATAACTTTCTTCCTATTGCTCAAAAAAAATTATTTTCTCATATTCTGAAAGGTGGCAGCTTTACAAGAATTTAAAACAAAATTGTTCCACGTCAATTTAGGCCGAAGTAAGCATTTTTTAATTCATAAATAATTTGCTTATAACTATTAACAAATCTAACTAGCACCATTTTGAAGGCAAAGATTCATAGTTTACGTACAAAAGATTTTAAGTGGGTCGCTCTTTAACGAGATCCTGGGTGAAGTTTCAAAAATGATACAAAAATGATCACTAGTCGGAGGACGAGATCAAAAAATGAAAAAGCCTCTTCAAACTCTACAAATATTCTATACATTTGGAACCAGTTGATGGATGTTAATAATTCTTTTTTTAATTCAGATGTATTCTTTGCGTACATTACAAATATATACTTTATTATTTTATTCATAAATAAACAGTGCAATTTGTTTAAACAAATCAAAGCAAAGTCTAAAAAATCTGTATTTTTTGTGCTGTTTTTCGTTGTCGTGAGAATAGGTTATTAGCACTTGTTTTCATTGATAATTAATTTTCATAAAAAAATATATTATTATTAACTATTAGACGAAAACTAAGCTAATCTCTTTTATTTCTATTTTTAGTAGATTTCTTTTACTTTAACAATTTAATAAGACCTCAAAACGTATTTGCGAGACAATATTTTTACTAATTACATATATTGCATCAATTTATTGATTAATTTGCAATATGACATTGTAACGTTTATTTCTAATTTATTTACACTACCTAATTATACACTACACACTACTTAATTTATCTTAACTAATACCTACTAATTAATTTATATCACTCGTAAATGTAATTTATTTCACTGGTCCGTCTTTCGCCTTATTTATTCACTCGCCGCTTCGCGTCAAATCTAATCTCTCCGACCACAAGCCCGCTTATATACACCTCAATTGTATTCGCGATAGTTCCAGGTCATTCGTTTCTCAAATAACGTTTGTTCTAGAGAGGTCGGGAAGGTCATAAATCATTTTTCCTTAATAAGATGTTGCCGGGACTCAATTAACTCAATTAAGCGTAGCGGCGTTCCTTTGAGGTAAGCCGCCGAGGTCCGATAAGAGTAAACACATTTCGCGCTGCTGTTTACATTTCGCGTTACAACATGTTTAAATAATAAAAAGATTTTTTTCCCAAAATAATGTTGTTTGTGTACAATGATTTTGCAGTAGAAAAACATTTTTTTTTACTTTTTTTGATTCATATTGTTAGTTTATCTCTTCTTCTTTCTTATGGTATGCGTACAATTGTTGTTTGTTTACTATTTAGACCAGTTTATAGAGCTTTTTTTGGTAATCAAAATTCAACAGCAAACTGACTAAACAGCTTTGTTTGAAATGGATCAGAGATGATAAAAACACAAAATACATCCAAATTTTAGCTTTTGCTTTTTTTTTAAACAATAAAAACTATTAAAAATAGGTCATTTATTCGTTTTTTCACCATAACGTGAAAATTATTGATGGAAACGCAATACGTTGCACAGAAGAACTGTAGAGGATTAAAAAAACCTACAAAATGTGGGCTTCTAGAAGGTGATTAGTGCATTTTTTACCGAGAAAAGCTGGAAAATCCGTTAAAATTAACCTTTTTCCAAAAATTTATAACTTTGGCCGTTTTGAAGCTGAAGTGCTAGTTTTTGGTATAATGCTCTATTGGAACGTGCACTTTAAGCATGCAAAAGTTGGATGCTGTCGGCTGAGTAGTTTTTGCACAATTGCAGTTTTAACAATTAACAGCGATATTTTACCAACTTTGGCGTATTAACTGAGATTGGCCGATTTTAATTTAGTAAACGGATTTTGAAAGAGGAGATCAATATCTACAACTTGGCTATCTTCGATTTTCATACATGTTTGGAGAAAAGTGTGAAAAACGTCCCCGAACATTGCGTTAAACCTGCACTTTTGCATTTCGAGGTCTGTGGTGGGGGCTTCAAACGGCAGAAGAGAGGAATACAGTGTGGTGCGTGCTGGTGAAGTAGGGGCTCGCTCGCTACACTCCACGCGTACCTACTTCTTCTGTTATTGCTTATCTACTGCAAATTGATCTTTTAATAATTTATTGACATGTATATTTTTATTTTTATTGTTTAGTGTATGGATTGGTATATATACACTAGGGAGCGGAACACACATAAAATCACAGTTAATTACATGTTTACGATAAACGATTACACACGTGTTATTTCTTTCTAGTTAATTATCGTTTAAGATGAAACATAAAAATATAAATTAAGAACCGTCACTAGATAGTCATACTTAATTATAGTGCAATTAAAACTGTCTTACGAAATATAATTTCTTGTCTTTGGATAAAAACGGGAAGTTACAAAATATAAGGATGATATCTGCCATTCATATTATTTTACTATTATTTTTACTTTTTTACCATATTATATGTTACTCATATATCACATTTAAAGGAAAAAATAATTTACACCTCGAGAGCAAATGACGAAAAAAAAAACCATTACCAAAATGTATGCTGTTAAAAATAGAAATTGACCTGTCCGAGGATTTTCCTGAAATAATTTTATTTAGCGAGATAATGAATTTGTTCCAGACTTTTTAGGATCACTGTATACCGATACACATATTTACCTTTTATTATTGGAATCGTCGTTGGTAGTTGTAGGATCCATAATTATGTGATTAGTGAATAACTTTGCTTTGCAATAATACAACTGCACTCAAAATTATCAATAACAAATCAAGAAGAAAGTATGTAAAACGTATTCTGTTGTTTACATGTCTGGAGTCTGGAGCGCGAGCGAGCGCTTGGCGCCTGTTTAGTCTCTTCACCAGCACGCACCTGTATCTCTCTCCCCCACCACAGACCTCGAAATGCAAAAGTGCACGTTTAGCGCAATATTCGGGGACATTTTTCGTACTTTTCTCCAAACATATATGAAAATCGAAGATAGCCATGTTGTAGATATTAATCTCCTCTTTCAAAATCCGTTTACTAAATTAAAATCGGTCAATCTCAGTTAATACGCCAAAGTTGGTAAAATATCGCTGTTAATTGTTAAAACTGCAATTGTGCAAAAACTACTCAGCCGACAGCATCCAACTTTTGCATGCTTAAAGTGCACGTTATAATAGAGCATTATACCAAAAACTATCACTTCAGCTTCAAAACGGCCCAAGTTATAAATTTTTGGAAAAAGGTTCATTTTAACGGATTTTTCAGCTTTTCTCGGTAAAAAATGCACTAATCACCTTCTAGAAGCCCACATTTTGTAGGTTTTGTAATTCTCTACAGTTCTTCTGTGCAACGTATTGCGTTTCCATCAATAATTTTCACGTTATGATGAAAAACCGAAAAAATGGCCTATTTTTAATAGTTTTTATTGTTTAAATAAAAAGCAAAAGCTAAAATTTGGATGTATTTTGTGTTTTTATCATCTCTGATCCATTTCAAACAAAGCTGTTTAGTCAGTTTGCTGTTGAATTTTGATTACCAAAACAGCTTATTTTTCTCTCTATAAACTGGGCTAATTATCGGATTTATGTTAGTTGAAAAAAATAGTCTCTGGAATAAAGAAATAGAATACAATGTAAACTATTTAATGGATCGATCTGAAATTTGGAGGGTTCATGTAGTACCACAAGTGTATTCAACATAGTTGTAGGTGAATTTTCTAAAGATTTATTATTAATTTTTATTTTTTCCTTATTTTGCAAATTTCTAAGCAACAAATTAATTTGTCAACATTTATAAAACGCCATTTTAAAACTTGTTTCATGTTTCAAATGATGATTGCTTAGTACTTTTTATTGAATATAAACTTTTGCAATGATATGTGATACTGATAATAGTGAAAATTTGTTTTGTTTGCACTAATAAATAAAAAATATAACCGAATTAAATGCAGGAAAGTGCTTGAATCTCTTCCAATAGGTCAATATTACTTAAAACGCTTTTCAGATATCTGGATATTTCACAGTGCTAAACAGGGTCTTTTTTTATTATTTCCCTGATCTATAATCCTATTTATCCATGACTTTGCTGGTCTTCCTCGTTCCCTGCTATTCGTTGGATTGTATTCTAGAGCTCGTCTTGACCATCTTTTTTCCTCCATCCGTCGCACATATCCGTACCATATTAGCTGCCTATTTTCTATCATTTCTGACGTCTTATGAATTCTGTTGGTTCGTCGTTTGATTTCAGTATTAGGTATACAGTGTGTCCCGGATTGATACATGAATGTGTAATTAACAGAAATGAATTCGAATCTGCCTTCTAGATTTAAGCACTGGATCGTTGAAAACTGTCGTATACCAAATATAATATAATAATATTATATATATATATATATATATATATATATATACCAACCGCTTTTACACAGGGTGTTATGGAGATAAAAATTTTGACAATTGGATAAGAATATCTTCACTTACTAGCTGCGGGTGTGAAGTTGGTCAGATCCACAGATTCCAAAAACTAAAAGCACGTCTCCCTATAAATTTACTTTATCCCGATGTTAATAAAAAAAAACTTCACCATATCATTAAACATATGTTTGTCACACTCTAATTGTTTTTCTACAAATTCATAAACAAATTTAATCGTCTGCCACACGAAAATACTCCCTCGCGGCCGTCAGGAGGTGGTAATATTCTGTCATTAATGTCAATAATGGAAGCTCAAGAGAAAATGTGTGAACAAGTAGTATTAGCATATTTGTAACATGATTCTCTGCCTGCCGGAACAAACCTTTCATTTCGTTTAATTGTGGCTTCATCACCTCTCTCACTTGGTGCTCAACTCTTTTTCTTACACAATACTTAGGAAGCTACGTCCTAAAAAAATGAAACGTTTGTCAAACACCACTAATTTTCTCGTTTTATTTGTTCTCGTTGTCGTTCGCCTGCGATAAATATTAACGAGCGAAAGAGTGATTCCACCTGATAGAAACTCACTCGCTAGGAGCCGCACTAACGAATTTATAAGGCATGGAACCGTTCGTGGATATAAATTCGAAGGCGAACCGAGTTGACAGTCGAAAATGCGATTTGTAAAATATTCAGGTGGCAATTCTTCACGTTTGGTATGCGGTCTCCTCGTAAAACAAAACTGCATCATCTGATACGGCCCGGCGGAAAATAGTTCGCAGACATGCAATTCGCTAAGTATCGCCCGGGACCTTATCGGGGAATGTGATATAGGGGCGAACGAAAGGGGAGTCGCGTTTTCGTAAAAATTTCGTTGACGGGATGAGTTAACAAGAAGCAAAAATCTCACGAAGGATTGGTCGAACTGTCGTTGAAAGTTTTAATTAAGAAATCGGTGGATTTCAAAAACCCTTCTTTTAGCATTGTGATGGTAAAATTAATAAAAGAAGGTTAATAATGTGTCATCCACGATCGTAGGCTTTTACGGCCGGAGTCACTGTATAAGTAGATTCCCGGGCTGTTAGGCTGTGGTCGAGACAGGTTTTTTAAGCCTGACGTTTCGTCTGCAACTGCGGCAGACATCTTCAGTGGTGTCAGTATTCTTCTGGGATGCGCGTCCGCGACTGATTCAGTCGCGGTTTCTGTCTGCTGCAGTTGCAGACCAAACGTCAGTCTCTAAAAAACTGTCTCGACCACAGCCTAACAGCCCGGGAATCTACTTATACAATAATGTGTCAGTTAAATAGTTTAAATGGTCCATTCCCTGTTTTCTGACTACCAATTTGCCAACCACCTAAGTTCTATCTGTTTGTAGCCTGTTTCGCCAAGGTGTCCTAAATCACAATTCTACATATTCCAGTTTTGGCAACCTTTTGATTGTTTTATCACTTTTGCTTTTTCTTTAGTAGGCTCTAGCACGTTAGTTACCAATTTCATAATTTTCATAGATCCTAACACTTGCTGTTTCCTTTTGTCATATATAACGAATTTAAACAGATTTATTTATATTTAATTATCCCCTTTAAAATTAACGCACAAGTCCTCGGCTGGTTATCCCAAAATACCCTTAAATAATTGATATTTAGTGAATTGGAGAAATAATAACTTCAAGTCAAATTTACGTGGTCTACTTAAGTTAGTACTGTAACGCGAAATGTAAACATCAGTGTAAAGCGTGCTCCTTCTTATCTGACGAAGTCGGCGCACTTCAAAGGGGGCCGCTTCGGAGAATTCAGTAGATCGCGACCATAAAAACTCTCTCTCGAAGGCGACAGAATAATCCAGAACGTCTATTTAAAGAAAGAATAACCCGGAAGCTTCTCGAAAAAACATTATTAGGATATATTAATTATTAGCCGGTTCCGTGGCGGGTAGAGGAGACCAGGAGCCGCCGTGAGTGAAAAAGTGCGAAAAGCCGACTAGCGATAAGTGTATAAATAAATTAGCGCGTTAAGTGTTAAGAACTGTAAAAAATAAATTAGAATAAACGTTACAGTACGATTATCGTAGTTTACGTAACGTAATACAGAATAAATGTGACTGTCGAATGAGTTGTGCACCTATTCTGTCTCTCTACCAAGCATTTGACATTGCAATTAAAGAAACGCCTCTAAAATTGCCATATCCATTCAACTACTAGTTTTAAATTTAACTGTCCGATAAGTGAGAGGATCAGAAGGCGAATGCGCCCTACCGTCTTGAACGCGAATCTTTCATGTGATTGAAGATAAATGCTGGTCTCAACTGCAAACCGAAAGTGTTCCCTAATTTGCATATAAATTGCTGTATCGGCGCGGGCCAGTCGGTCAAAAATTTATGCAATCGAGAACTGTTGTAGTGAAGTTTTTTTAAAATCCCATTTCTAACATTTATAACAAGATGAACGATACTAATGTTGTGGCTGGCTTGTCTGTTCGCTTTGATGGATGTCCAGGTTTAGATTTTTTTTTTAAATAATATTTTTTGAATTAAATGCCAATTTCTGATCTTACGAGAAAGCGTACTTCCGCTGCAGTATTTAAGTACTATATAAAATTGCATTTTGGTGTAAACTACTTAAATAATTATTTTTTAAATTTCAAGGTACTCCTTAATTCCCATAAGAATGTGACTTATAGTGCATGTACGCGGCAAAAATTAATTATGGACTTATAGGTACAAATTTGTCTTCAACCTCCTTGTAATATGTAGTTATTTGAACAACTACTTTACACCGTTTCCGTCGTAAAATGCCGTTTTTCGGGTAAGGATCATTTTAAGAAAGTGAATCTGCCTTTGCGAGTATTAATTTTTGTTTAGGAAAGTATTTGTTAGGTGTAAATGTACGAATGCAAGTCAAAGATTTAATTAACAAATCAAAATAATTAAGAAATCTTCTCCCCCCGTGGGAAATGCTACCCATAATTATTTTCTGTAATATCATGTTTAAAGTTATTTATATGTATTTTAATTTACTCGATTTGTTGAATTTTATCAATACTTAATTGATTGAAAGGTGTAATTAGGGGTAGTTACCCCGAAAACAGTTATTTCATGAGAAGTCTCAAAACACGCCAACCTTGTTTTATATTGTTTGTGTAGTGTATCAAGTGTTCCAATATTTTACCAATATGGTATGGTTGCTACTGTAGGTTGCTTAAAAATTCAAAATATCGGTGAAATATATAACATTTCTGAACCCTACTTGTTGGTTTTGGCGTTTCAGAAAATGTCGCCCTAAATGGAAGCGTTATTTCAAATCCAACGAAAAAAAAAACTTTCGCAATAAAACCAGGTATACTCGTCCACACCAAAGTACTACACCGGCAATGCTCATTGCGTTTATTATCATCAACGGGAATATAAATTTTTCCCAACAAAAACTTTTACCCCATTAAATTAGGAGCAATTAGATCAAACCACTGATGACTCATCTTCAAGACTGAAATGGGCGTTTTAAAAGGGTTAAAAAGCCACATATCGGGTCCCAGACAAGAGCCACGCGAGGGCTAGAAAGTGTAGTGTTGATCTCGAACCCAAGTGGGCCCTTACACACTACGGGAAACTTTTTAATACGTCCCGGATCGGGCGGCGGGAAAAGAGAATGAGGGTGTTACGGAAAAGTTTGCAATTTTCGCGAGTGATGTAGTAAATCCAGTTGGAATTGTATCGAAAAGTGTAACGAAAAAAAAATATATGTGTTTTTAAACGGGAAAGTCAAAATTATAGTTGTAGTTCTCCTGATTAGTTTTTCTGCCTAGGAACCTGAGAAAGGGATTGTATATTGAAAATATGTACACATCTGTGCTACATTTTCCTCAGAAGTTAAAACCCACAGAATGTTGAAACTTTATATTGACTCTGTACTTCCCAATAAGTGTTTTTGGCATGTCATTTTTCGTTTTTTTTTTTAAATTTTCTCGAAATCCATTGTATTTTTTTTGTACTTTGAAAATTTATCTTCTATTAAATATGTAAAGTATTATAATATTTTTGGTTAAGTATTCTCTGAAGGCCACTTTAAACTTATTTTTCGATTTTTTACATTTTCTCGATATCGGCTACAAGAAAATTTTTAAACTTTTAATATTTTTTCTACTGCCCCATATTATTTATAATAAATTATTACGTAATATCGTTTTCTCTCAGTGTTAGTTTACTATCATTTTGTTTGAAATTCAGCTATTATACGTTAATTTTAACCCATATAATAATAATATGGGTTGTATACAGATTAACAGTAGACCATTTTAATCACATTGTAAAGTTTTTACGGGTTCGAAATAACTTACACTACGCGAATTGTTTTAACTGATTTATTTTCCACTAAGAACTAACACTGAGTACTTAATTTATTTCATACTGTAGCACGGCCGCTCCGGTCAGGTATTCGACGCGTTTCACCTTTTATGACTGTCTCTCCGTTCGGCGGCATCCCCTTTTAACTCGCTGCTTCATGGTGTTCCCGAACGTTCTCGTTATTTTCGAAAGGTATAGAATTCTCTGAAATTCTACGAATAACAATGGATTCGTCGGAAACGGTCTCCTCCGACTTGTGTTTATTTTGTGACGAGACTCTCCGTTGCAAAATTTATAAATTTATATTTTACGTAATAAACGATTTTATTAGGTATTCATTTTCGGAAAAAATAAAATATGCCCCATCTTTTACACTATTTCACATAGTTCTTGGGAATTTTAATAAAATATGAGAAAGTTATCCGAATGATACATTGGTAATTTTAAAACTATGTAATCAGTCTTATAATTATTTGAAACAAATAGTTATACAGTAATACGACTTCCTTTATTGGTGTTAACCCTCCAATATCTCTAAGTGGCTTAACATGATAACAGGATATATAAACGAAGTCTTCACCGTGTATTATAACATTTTGGCAGAAAACCGATTTCAGGCGTAATCGTCTTCAGATGTAAAAAAAGGAACTAAATCTCCAGAAGTTTCTGCACCTATTTTTAGCATTGCGTCTTGGTAATAAAGGACTTACGAAACTCGACTAGCTGAATGTAAATGGTTAAGTCCCCTTTTAGATCTGAAGATGGTTGCGGCCGAAACCGGTTACCTGCTTCATGAAATACTACTGCACCCCAAATATGAATAATATTATCCGTATACAGGGTGTTTTACGGCGAGTTCTTTTTTTTTAAGCACAAGAGTGCACAAGGTTTATTTTTAAAGATAGAAAAAAATGTTGTTAATAGAAGTAGTTGTTAGGAATTATGCCTTAGGTTAGAATCTAATCGTTGTAAACACTCCACAGTCGCATACGACAGGAGCTTACAATTATAGTCCAACAAGAATGAAGTGACGTTTGGTTTTACACCAAACGGGACTGAATTGCAGGTCATCATCATCATCATCACACAGCCATAGTTGTCCACTGCTGAACATAGGCCTCCCGTAACTTTGTCCATCCTTTTCTATCTTGTGCCTCCTGCATCCAATTGCTTTTGAAGCGTTTCAGATCGTCTCGCCATCTAGTAGGAGGTCGTCCTCTACTGCGTGTGGCATCTTGTCGTGGTCTCCACTCAAGTAGTATTTTAGTCCACCTTCCATCCCTCATACGGGCCACATGTCCAGACCAGTTCCACTTTAGGGAAGCTATCCTTTCAACAGCGTCTGTAACTTTCGTTTGCCTCCTAATATACTCGTTCGTAATCCTATCTCTTAATGATATTCCCATCATAGAACGTTCCATGGCTCTCTGAGCCACTCTTATTTTTCTCACGGAGTTTTTAGTTAGAGTCAGGGTTTCGGCTCAATAGGTCATAACTGGCAGGACACAGCTTTCAAACACCTTACGTTTGATGCAAAGGGGCAAGTTTTCTTTAAATATATAACCAAGTCGCCCAAAGGCAGCCCAAGTTAGTAATATTCTTCTTTTAATTTCACAAGTTTGATTATCTCTATCTATTCGTAGTTCGTGGCCGAGATACACGTAAGATGTAACTTGTGTAATTTGAAAATCACCTAGAACTATATTTTGGTTGAGAACAAGGTTTGTCATGATTTTAGTTTTAGCAACATTGATTTTAAAGCCTACATCTAATGAAGCCTTGTGCAGCCTATCAAGCATTTTAGCTGCTTTGTCTAAACTATTGCTTATCAGAACGATGTCATCTGCGAATCGAAGATGGTTTAAATTTCGACAATCTATGTTAATACCCATATCGTTAAAGTCGATCTTCTTGTACATATATTCTAAGAGGGTGGTAAATAACTTTGGAGAGATTATATCTCCTTGCCTCACACCCCTTCTGATTGGGAACTTGTTCGTGTACTTGTGCAGTTTCACACATGGCGTTGCTTCAGCGTATATGTTCCTTATAAGAGTGATATATCTGTGATCTATTCTGCATTCATGTTGTGGTGTTCGTTCTCGGGGACCAGGATGAATTTTTGGTGGTTTTTCTGATGACTTCCCCAGGATTAAATGAAACACGTTGTGTTTATGGTTTGTCGACGTTTCGTCTATTCGTTTTTAGACATATTCATGACTGAGTGGAATATTTTTTCCAGTTGTTACTATTTGAGTTACCAATGATGTTGAAACCAATGCATATCGCTCTCTGTGGTAACCTTTTTGTCCCTTTGTTGGGCTTAGTGAGTAGCTTCTTTATTAGATTTGGTGTTATTCTAATAGAATAGCTCTCTTTTTGGTTTGCAGGTTCAGAGGTAACTCTGAGTTACCTCTGAACCTGCAAACCAATCAGAAAAACCACCAAAAATATTCTGCATTCAATTAACGCCTCATGTTTGACTGATCGATAGTGTCGAATGCTTTCTCAAAGTCTACAAAAATTAGAGCTAAAGACTGGTTATATTCCATGCATTTCGCAATAAGGGTTTTCATTGCTTGAAGACGGTCGTTAGTACCAAAGCCCGCTCGGAAATCCGCCTGTTCTACAGGTTGATAAAAATCTAACTTATTCGTCAATCTCTTTGTTATGATTTTCATAAACATTTTATATAGATGAGATAACAGACTGATGGGTAGGTAATTTTTAAGTCTGCAATATCTCCTTTCTTGTATATGATGGTGATTATTGCGTTGTTCCACACTGATGGAATTTGTCCATCGAACAAACATGGGTTGAATAGTTTACATATAGCTTGGATCAATGTTCGTCCTCCTGATGTCTTTATCTGTTCAATCACTATCTCATCTTCTCCTGGTGCCTTGTTATTTTTCATCTCCATCAACGCAGCTTCAACCTCATGAATTGCAGATAATGGTGTTCATCTCAGAAGCTTTTTATCGTCAACACCTATTGGCTAGTCTATTATGGGACACGATATATATAGTGACGATACAGTTAAAATCAAAGATTAAAACCTGCTCGAAGAACTCAGAAATTCTGGATGTCGAAACGAAACCAACTGTTGTCAACTTATACATTAAAGTAATGACTTTCTCTTTTCTTGATCACACGGTACTTCTAACAATGTTGTGTTAAAATTGGATTCGTTGAATGTTTGTTAGGTATTTGGAAAAGAATATATTTTTTTTTTCAAGAGGATCTAGATTGTAATATCGGTTAATCCGAACCTTTGGCGGATCTCTTTCCCTTTCCCCCACCCCATTCCCACCGGGTCGACGCCCGTCGAGGGGCTAGAGGGGATCCGTATACGTAGAGTATAGATTAATTAATAAATAAATAATCAAGAGTGCGGGCACGTTCTGATTATAAGATATATACTAGTTGGCCGCGGTCGGATGAGAGGGGGGCGAAAAGGGGACACACGGCAACAGCAGTTGTTTTAAGGTTGTTTATTATGTATCAGCCACCTTTGATGACTTGCTTTATTGCGTTATTTAGCCGGGGATAAATGTTGTGAAGAAATGAATTATTAACGAATATCGGGCGTGGAAATTCCGAATTTGGCGTGTGATGAGGCCGAGGAATTGCGGTGGAGGAGGATTTGCCAGAAATTATCATCCCTATTAGAAATTTATGACGTGTTATTGGGGCGTAATTAGTTTGCATTCTGCGCTTTTGTAATTAACAATCAAACAGGAGTCGTAGGGATAATTATTGTTATCGTTAGTCGCCGGGAATGGATACGTCATCCAAACGACAAAGTCAACATCGTGTTACGAAATCTGCTTGAACTTCGCAAAGTATATTTTAACAGACTTATTACACAATTTGATATTTAAAGATCCGAATGAAATAGATAAACTTATTGAATTTAGCATTACATCCGCCCTTGTCGTTTTTCGGTCGTTTTGAATTTTTTTTCGAAATCTGCTCAATATTTTTTTTCTTTAAAGTTTCCTGACGAATATTTATCTTAAAGTATGAAAAAGTATGAACACACCGCCAATATTTTTATAAAGCTGTGCGCGATATAGATTTCGCTTTCTGGAAAAGATTATATTTTAGGAACAGTTAGAGATGACCGTAAGACACTCTACTTTCTAAAAAATGTTAAAACATAATTTATGAAAAATATGGAAACTCTTGGAGAAAATAGAGAAGATTCCATATACATTCCAAATTAGGTTTTGCTTTCTGTAAAAGATGGAAGTGGACGTTATATTATGGAAGAACTGTCAAAGATGGAAGTCAGGTTAACGTCCCAGCAATGGTTTAATCGTTATTTCTGAAGAAGATTGAATTTTTTCAGTATAATAGAATTAGATGGAAAAGAAGGAAAGAACATGTGGAGAGGATGACATAAGGAAGACTGGCCAGAATTTGCCTAAACGGACGACCAACAGGAAAAAGACCTCCCGGACGACCACCCATGAGATGGCCCATCTTCGGCTGGTTCTCTTCATCCCCTGAATGAGGCTTGGCAAACAAGGGGTGTCCCTAGCAACAAGAATGAGAGGAAGAAGAAATAACCATAACATATATAGAGGAGCAGTCGGGGTTAACAAATATTAGAAAAACGAATACTTACGGAAACTTACGTTCAATCCATATGGAAGCTATATAAAGAAGCAAATAGTGTGATGGAGGAGGGAAATGTTCTATCAGAATGAAACAACTGTGTCGTTCATGTAAAGTGATGCAGATATTCAGTTGACCAACGCTCCCAGAAGTGCTGTTGATAGAATAGGACGACCAACAACACAAAGGAGAGAAGGAATTAAGAAGAGTATGAAAGATCGACCTATTGAAGTAAAGTGGAAGGATAGGGAGAGATGGCGATCGAAATGCGGGATGCGGCGTAGGCTATAGGACCCCAGCTTATTTATATATATATAATCGAGAAATGTTAATACGTTTAAAGGTTTACGATCTATGAAAAGAAGTATAGACTAGATTTTTCTGGAAAACTTTCAAATAACCTTCATTTCCAAAGAAATTTGAATATAGGTTCGTTTTTTGGAAACGTGGCAAGATTCAAAATTGTTTTGAATTCTAGAAAAATTAGGACAAACTGAAAGAATATAAAAAACCTAAAGTTAACCTTTTTCTTGTAGATATACTAAAAAATTTAAATACGTTTTTCTTTCTAGAAAGGTATGCATGAGTTTTGTATTTTGGTTTATCAAACTTTACTTTTCTAAACAAATTGAAGCAATATTCCTTGGAAACGTTTTAATACATTTTCTGGACAAACTTAAAGTAATTAAATTTCTTTATCTAAACACAGGCTATGTTATTTTGAAGTTCTGATTCCAGTTATTTAAAAATTTGGAAGGATTGACATGAACTTGGTGTTGTGGAAACAGAAGCTTAAATTAACTGCGATTTTTAAAAAAGCTTGAAAGAAACTTTACTTTTGGAAAAGTTTAAAATAAGTCGGTTTCCCATAGGAAACGATTAAAGTGTGTTTTGAATTCTGGATATTTGTGACATATTTTTATCCAATTATTGGCCAGACAATTACTCCATTTATCATTTTTTCGAATCTCAAAATTCTTTCATCCTGTCAATCTTTCTAAATTTTTGTCTTAGCTGTTAATTTTATTTCTAAAAATCAAAGCTAAAATCTATCTTTTCGGTTTTACATAGCCAAATAGCTTTGTTTTTTGTAAAATTATATTTTGACCAATTCTGGATATATAAAGCTTATTTTCCTCTTTTAGTACTCTTCCTACTCTTCCAAATCTTAAAAAAAACATTTTCGCCATTTTTAAAAGGCAAAGTTTTTCCCTAAACTATTCTAAAAATGTAGTCTTTTGTAGGAAGCGAAATTTATTATCACTGTTTTCTCCATAAACTAAGGGATGGATTTATTAGTGAAATAATACGATTTTAATACGATATATGTATATTTGACATTACCTACACTTTTTTAAAAATGGTAGAAATGGCAACCAATCACGTTTTAATTCAAATTCAATTGTACAAATTTTTATTCGATTTAGGATCTCTACCAGGGGTATCAGGCTGATGAAAAAGGGCCATTTTTGTATTTTAACACTGATGTCCCATGCGAAAAATCCAAAAAACCCATTTTGTTACCATACCCTCAACACATATTTATGTGGAAACTACTACTTTATAAAATTTTAATCACACTTTAAAATTTTCTAAAGCTTTTTGAAAGTTGTGTTTCGCCCAAAAAAAAATTTTTAATAGGAAACAAATTGTAAAGCTTTTACTAAAAATGAAAAAAATATCTACGACCAAAGTTATGAACATAGATCTACTCGGGCATTTTTAACTATCGTATCCGCTATGTGCTATTTTTATCCAATTTACAAATATACTAACTTAATTTCATGGAAAAGTACCGTTCCAGTTAGTTCAAGTTGCTTCAGAATGATCTTAGCTATCAGAGTTAAAAAGCGGATATCAAAAATGCGTTATCGATCTTATTGTGCGAACTTTTGCTGAACGATCGAACCATTTTTGACTCTTGTGATTTACTGTTTTACTCCTGGAACCTTCGGCTCTATATTTTCAAATAATAATTAAGCTGCGTATATAAAATTCGTTGCGACCTCCCCACGTAACAACAATAGAAATATGCCCGCGTAAAGCAGTTCCCGCCCCCTAAAGAGGTAAGTTTAAATTATTCGCGAGATATATCACGAAGAGTATAATAGTTGGTACATCTGTATGACAGTGGTAATGGCTCTTTGAGAATTTAGATACAGGTGTTGTGCATTATATTTTAGAAGATATTACGTTTTGTTGTGTAAAAGTTTGCCCTTTTGCGAATACGAATCGCAAAAAGGGGTCTAATGTGTGCTACGCTTAATTTGGATTTATTACATATTCCGTTAATAAATTCAACGTTAGTAAGCAAAGAGGCAGTGCTTAATGTTTCTCCATTAAAATGGTCTTTAAGAAATACATTTTTATGAATATGAAACCAAAATTATTCTTATATTTGTGAGCCTCGTGCATCGCTAATATTGCATCCATTCAAAATTGTCCCATAGTCCCCTTTTGAAACAAAAATCATAGCGTGTGCATATGCCTTGCGTAAAAGTTCTGCTTAACTAAACGTAAAAACCACACGTGTTATATCATTATGGTCCATAATAATTTTTAAAAATTTATGGTGCGGAAATTTCTATGTTTTCGGTCCTCATTTATTTTATTTTAATGTGTGTTTACGAGTTATAAAATTATTCCTGTTGTATATACATTTTTTAGATTCACTAAAATTGCTTAATTTAATTTAAGTCCGTTTCGTTTAAAAGAACATGGCGTTATAAAAGTTGTAGAGGGAACAGTAAATCAATTAAATTATGTGCGTTAACCTGGAACATAATTTTTGATCACTTGGAAGCGACTAGATCCGTTTTTGCTGTAGTTTAGTTTATTGTTTAGTAGTTTGTTTTTCTATGACATAGTATCTCAAAATTTCATATTAGATTGTTTAGGTGGTTCTGTTATTCATTAATTATTAGAACAGTAATTAAAAGCTGTTAGCATTTTCGTGGCGAGAAGTCTATGTCTGCCCTCAAGATTTTTTATTTTTTGCAATGTTTAGGCTTTAGACTTTTAGCATTTTTCACTTGACTTTGTATGATAGAGCGGTGGTATTGTCATTTTTTTTTAATTTGCTATAACATGCTTGATTGAATGTTTAAAAATCTTTAATATACTAAACTTATGTAACCGATCGGTGATTTTATCTATTAAAGGACTACAAAATCAAAATGTTTTCATGAAATTAATCAATTTTTTTTTTCTATTTTAAAGCAACATATGGATGTTTTGCATGTTCGTACTGACAATTTAATTATCTTCTTTTATGAGATGGGCTCTTTTATCAAAGTAGCCTTGATTTTATTCCTGAACATACTGTTTTGTTTATTGCAAAATTATAATTTTCATTTTCGTCGTTCTGTAGCAATAATCGAGTTTTCAATGTTTTATCATAAGAAGTAGGTGCTATCATACTTTGTTTCTGTTGTGTCTTCTACTGGTAATTATCACTTATTAATTTGTTACAAACACTTTATAAAAAAATGGCATTTTTGTTAGTTTTTTGTGCTTATATTGTATAATGAAAACCAATGAAGCAACCAAAATTCAGCAATGCCAGCAAGCAAGCAAGAAAAAACAAAGCATTTACAATATTTTTCTTGTTTTCGCAAGCTTTAAACAATCTGTTTTAACACTACTCTCCACTTGTATGAAATAAAAAATTTCCTAGGGCTAATCATTTTCGATTACATATACATCAGCTGGACTCATCTGGACCGGTGTAAAATTGGCAGCCAAAAATTCAGCCCCATTTTCCAATATGACATTTCTAGCAGATATTTCATATTCACATTCATAACGTTGTGAGATTGAAGGACGGAGTACTTCCCGTGGCTATTTTTTATCACGTTATATCTACATGTTGTATTAATTATTTCGCCCCCTTATTATACTCTTGCAGGCCGATCACATTTTTTCAGTTTATTTCATATAATATTATGTTGGCTTAATGACAACCTAATTTTCTTTTCTATTAAGTAAAAAAAAACACTATTATCGAAGCACATACATTCGTTATATTAAGTTTTTAATTAGTTTAGAATTAGTATTTATGCTATACAAGGATATTTTCAAAAGACATTTCTTGATTGAGACACCATTGATAAAATGGCTGCTGAATATCAACTGACCACTAGAACCGTCACGTTGAAAAATTGGGTACTGAATTTTTGTTGAGCCCTATATTGAAACATGTCTTGTTTATTAAACCCAATGTTGAACAAGTATTAATTAAATCTTTGTTTATTAAAAACAAAGGCCAATGGAAAAAAATGAAATACGTATCTTGAAAATAAGCCATGACAACAGGTTTTTTTTTGCAATGACTATGCTGTATTGCATGTTGTGATATAAGTGAAAAAACACCTTTGTTGCTATTGTCATCTGAACATCTAGGTGAAATATGTACCTCATTTTAACTGTCATTTATTATTAGGAACATTAAAATCGAACACTAAAAATTACCCAAATAAGTTTTAAAAAGTTAAATAATGTAGTAATAGTAATATAATAAAATAATATCGAAAATTTAAACATTGCTCTGAAGGATTACGATTGCAAGTGGTTTTCCAAACAGCCAAAAAATTTTCTTCGTTTTTGACATTGAGATATTTTATATTTTTAAGTCTTAAAGTCTAAAAGTCTAAGAAAATTTATCCTAAAATGTTATTAAACTTCATTATTCTAGATTCGACATTGAATTCGATATTAAAAGTTTGAAAAATTTTTTGATCAAATTAAAAAAAAAACAATAACCAAAAAATGGCAATAGTTAATTACGCCTCTGTTCTGGGCCGGTTTTATTAAATTACTTATTGGGAGTTCCTGGTTATAGTACGATGTCTAAATACAAAATTTGAATCGTTTGTGATTTTTAACTTCTCAGATAAACGTACCATAGTTATACACAGACATTTTTCCAAAAAATATGAGTGCGTTGTGTATAAACGGCATGTGGACATTGACTCTAAAATTTAAATAAAACTTATTTCTGGAAAAGTTTTTTTTTTCTGTTTAAAATTGTTTATAACGATTTAATAAGTGATAACTGCGAGTAGAAAACTTGACAGAATATGAATACGAACTGTCTTTCTTATGATGACCCAGTCGATTTCCGGATAGTAATTTTATTACACAAGCCTAAAGGGGAAATTCTTTGTTTATTAGAGTATTGATCAATATGTCAATATATTTTCTACTTTATCACTCATTTATGGGTCTTGACCGCTTTCTCCAATTTTCTAGTAACCCTCCAACTCGTGTGGAAGGGTTAAATAAAATTGAATCCAGAATAATATCAAAAGCACCCCAGATCCTCGCGATAGTGTTCAAATTCTTTCCCCATTCTTGCATCCGCTCGACCGGATTTCCTAAATTTTTGATGGAAATTCGGGGACCCTTTTTCCCCGGCACACACCCACCGAATAATTATAAATCAAAGAATTGTCCGCAAAACGGTAAAATGCTAACGACACGGACCTCGAATAAGAGATAAAACGGCGTGTGTGGCGGCGGCTACGAATTATTAAAAGTCCGCTCACCCTTTACACTTTCTCTATAATTCTTTTCGTGCAGAACCCCCCCGTTTGCCGTCTCTGCAGATTTTTTTGTACGTATTCCGCCGAGGAGATATCGGGGATACGCGAGAAATAATCGCCGTTGGTACGGGGCGCTCGTTTCAGTTATGCTCCAAGGAAACTAACATTTCTGACCATCCTTTTTAGTTGTTAATATATTAATTTTCGAAAGTTCGAATAAGAAAAGAATTTTTTTGAAATTCCATAACAAATTTCAAATATTTAAAATAAAGTTCTATATTTCACCAAAAACATCGGGAAGACTAAAACTCAAATTCTATACAAAAAAAAAACTGTTCCGTAATATTTATATCTAAATAAAATTATTATAATATGTAATATGATATTATATATAAAATATTACGTCGTACTTGATGTAAAATGGCTCGTTGAACCGATTGTACGTAACCCATAGCGCAATGCAAATTAAATCTACGCATGCATAGCTGTCAAAAGATACTACAGATTGCACAAATAGATGTAATTGCGTATTTGAATGTAGTTTCCAATATTTTGATCAACTATTTCTCTTAGCAATTTTCAAATATTAATAACAATAAAGGTATTTGACTCTTGAGTAAAATTCATATTTTTTTTAAAACCTCGTATACACCTGAGAAAAATTCATATCTGATAGTAACATGTTAGATTTTAGACCAAGCAAAACTTTTTATGTAGAATAACTTTTTTTTAAGATGAACAGTAATACAATTTTCTATCTGATTCCAAGTTAATTAGGCACACTGTGTAGGTATAGAGCGTCCTATAACATTATGAAAAATTTGTACCGAAGATCTTTTTCACTCCCCATACTATCTATACTCTATACACTACCATATGGTCATTTAGGAAGCATTTTCATCTATCTTCATTATTTCCTTAACACTTCAGTTGTCCTACACGCATTTTCCTATCATCTGTTTTCCTTTTTCCTCATAAATCTGGTCTTCCTCGACCTCTCCTAACAATTACATCACATTCTATTGTTTGTTGTGAAGAATATAGGAGACTGATAAAACTGCTGTCATTGAGAAATAAGTTAAATGTTCACGTGATCAAAATCTCTCTTTACAGACTTCACGGTTGTGAAGGTAATATGCTATATGAAAGTATTGAATGTTTTTGCGTCGGCGAAACGGATATCGTAAAAGGGCAAGGGCCCAATTATTTGTTTCATAAATTTCCGCCTAAAACGTCAAAAGTGAAACGGGATAAAATAAAAAAGAAAATCGGAGAATACAAACAGGAAAGTCTAATTTTTTCGCAGGGGTTGCCGCAGGCCAACAATAGGTAAGCACAAACGGACAATCATCCCGCTCCCTTGAAAGAAAGGGGTGAAAAACCGCGGTACACGAGACGGAGAAACATTTGATAGGGAATTTTTCGGGGGCAAGAGAGATTTATTGACTTTGACGGCGGTCAGTGTATGTAAAACAAAAGGGGTGTGTTTTTTATTTTCTGCAAGATAAAATCGATATGAATGTAAATAGGAAAAGGGTTCGTTCGACCCTCCGATCCCTCTCCCCCATCCACCGTCCTCCTCTTCCTCCTCCCCGTCCCTCTGATCCTTTCCCTTGCGGTTTCCAAGTGGACGTTCTTTTGTTTCCTATCAATGAATTAATGAGGAGTTCGTTTGTGTTTTCCTAATTTGCTTTCTACCTTTTTTTGTGCCGCGTTTCCCCGAGTTTTTCCGCCGTTTCGGGTTAGTATGTTTGCCATCCGTTCCGTCCGTCGGGATGATGGGAGGTTTTTTTTTTGGAGTTTATCTTTAGTTCTCGATTTAATGGAAGATTCCGGGAGTGAGAGGGGCAAACACATATTTCTAACCGATCGATGATGAGCGGATATATTCTGCCCTGTCTTGGTGAACTACGGGGAAAGTTTTCGAATTGTAGAACAAATTTGTATAATCGTTATAGAGAACCTTAATAGGCCAGGCTACAAAAAAAAAGTTGATTTAATGTTCTACAGATATCTGAAAGTTTTAAATGGTAAGGGAGACCTATAGAAAGATCACTGTATGACCATATATATACAGCTAGAATGTCCCTGTTTTTTTATAAACAATGGGTTAAGGTTTGAAAATCGATTTTTTCCTCATACAATTTTCCGGTTGCATTTTAGAGAAAAGTGATCAACAGGAAAGTTGTAGAAAATAAAAAGACGGTTAATTTGGTATTTTATAAATTAAAATCGATAAATAAACAATTGAGTTATTAGCAAAAAACCATCCATTTTTCAATATTTTATCAATGTTAATAACTTTTGCAATAATAGTGATAAGTGAAATGTAATATCCGAATTGGGAAGCCTTAGGGGTCTTTATAAGTGTGCAAAATTTCAGCCAGATCGGGTTATTAGTTTACGAGATATCTTATTTGTTTATCCCAGAGACTCAATGTTTAAACAATTGAGCTTGCCCAGGCTGCAATCCTACAGATATTTAATAGGGTGGAATAGGTTCCTTGAATGCCGAACTATGAGTTAAGTTTGAAGACCAACTCATTTTTAATGAAATTGTTGTTAAAAAATCATTTTAAAAAGGGGATAATTTTTTGCTTATAAACAAATTGAATAATTTTTTGTCTATTGCTACACACGTTTTTAATAAATTGCATTGAAAAGGTGGTAAAAAAACCTTTCATTTAAAAAAAAAGGTTCTATGGTCAATAGAAGCCGAGATAGCAACATTTTAAAAAAAAATTATATCTTCATTATTTATAAATATTAAGAGCCGAAATTTTCACCAGTTTTACATAAAGATCTAAATGTTAATATAGGATTTATAGGTTTAATATCTATGCACCTTGAACAAAGTTATAGCCCTTTAAAGTTAAGGTTTTTCGCTCAAGTCTACGATGTCGTAGTGGAGGGGATAGCAGATCGTTTTGAAACCGAGACTTCAAATTGGACGCGCTAAATTTTTTTTGATATCTCGGCTTGTAAGCAACGTAGAACCTTCATTTTTTTTTATTTTGGGGTAACTCGACGAAATATTAACATCTAACATATTTTCATCGCCGTCGAAAACTGGAAAATCTCGAAAAATTCAATAGATACAATTATCTTTGTGTTTTATATTTTTATAAAATTAATATATTTTTATTGCCCTAGAAAATCACCGAAAATTCAATACATCAATGATCACATTTTTTTACAATTTATATGCAAATTTTTTGCAGCAGTCTTTGTTTTTTAAATTGTGAATAAAATTAGTATATTTTACAATTTCAGTGTTATGAATATTACAAATATTTATTTCAGATAGATATAGAAAATTATGAAAATATTCTGTTTTACTACAATGCTATTTATTATTATAATTAATATTATTGAATTAAGGTTTATTACAAGTAAAATCAGAAAATGATCATCATTTTCTATATCTATCTGAAATAAATATTTGTATACTATATACTATATAAAATATGCTAATTTTATACAAAATTTAAAAAACAAAAACTGCTGCAAAAACTTAGCATTTAAATTGTACAAAAATTGTGATCATTGTATATATTGAATTTTCGGTGATTTTCTAGGGCGACAAAAAAATATTAATTGTAGAAAAGTATAAAACACAAAGATAATTGTATCTATTGAATTTTCCGGGATTTTCCAATTTTCTACGGCGATGAAAATATGTGAGATGTTAATATTTCGTCGAGTTACCCCAGAATAAAAAAAAGTTTGGTTCTACGTTGCCTAGAAGCCGATATATCAAAAAAAAATTTAGCGCGTCCAATTTGAAGTTTTGGTTTCAAAACGATCTGCTATCCCCTCCACTACGACACCGTAGACTTGAGCGAAAAACCCTAATTTTAAAGGGCTATAACTTATTTCAAGGTGCATAGATATTAAACCTATAAATCCTATATTAACATTTAGATCTTTATGTAAAACTGGTGAAAATTTCGGCTCTATATTTATATTATTTATTTACTTATAAATAAATTATATTTTGTAATAATATTTTACAAAACAATATTTATAAATAATGAAGATATGATTTTTTTTAATGTTGCTATCTCGGCTTCTATTGGCCGTAGAACCTTTTTTTTAAAAAAAAAATGAAAGTGTTTTTTTACCACCTTTTCAATGCAATTTATTAAAAACGTGTGTAACAATAGACAAAAAAGTTATTCAATTTGTTTATAAGCAAAAAAATTAGCCCCTTTTTAAAATAATTTTTTTTAACAACAATTTCATTAAAAATGAGTTGATTTTCAAACTTAACTTACAGTTCGACATTCAAGGAAACTATTCCACCTTATTAAATATCTGTAGGATTGCAGCCTGGGCAAGCTCAATTGTTTAAACATTGAGTCTCTGGGATAAACAAATAAGCTATCTCGTAAACTAATAACCCGATCTGGCTGAAATTTTGCACACTTATAAAGACCCCTAAAGGCTTCACAATTCGGGTATTATATTTCACTTATCACTATTATTGCAAAAGTTATTAACATTGATAAACTACTGAAAAATGGATGGTTTTTGCTAATAACTCAATTGTTTATTTATCGATTTTAATTTATAAAATACCAAATTATCCGTCTTTTTATTCTCTACAACTTTCCTGTTGACCACTATTCTCTAAAATGCAACCGGAAAATTATATGAGGAAAAAATCGATTTTCACACCTTAACCCATTGTTTATAAAAAACAGGGACATTCTAGCTGTATATGGTCATACAGTGACCTTTCTATAGGTCCCCCCTACCATATAAAACTTTCGGATATCTGTAGAACATTTTGCCGTGAAAACTGTAATTTTTCCGTATGTAGCCTTGGCTATAAAGTCTCTCCTGCCAAAGGAAATGAAAGCCTCAAAAGATGGTTGGTGCTTTTCAATCAGAGCTAGACATGTTTCGCCTTGCTAACAAGGCATCATCAGTAGCATTACAATTCTAAAATTATATAAACGGAAACAATGACAGTCATTCTGCAAAGCATATTTTAAATAATATTAGAAAAATAGTTAAAAATTAAAAAATTAGTCCAGACTTAAACCATAAATTAGTAATTCGTTGATTGTATATAGTTAGTGTTGAGGTAGTCTTAGATTCAGTGGTTTTAAGTTGTAGATGGCATAAATTATTAACATTTTTTTGTTTAAAAACATACCAGTGATAATCAGCCATATGAAGGACGGGACCTTAACATGGAAAACCGGAATGTTTCAGAGATGTCCTCATCATCAAAGGATTATTGCCAACCAACGAGTGTATCAAAAAACATGATTCGACTCGTGGGTAGCAGGCACAAAGGTACACGTTAAAATGGCGTCGAGGTCGACAAATTAAAACAAATTGGAAATTTCACAAAAATACTTTCGAAAAAACTTCTGAATAACATCTGAACAAGTAGTGTCCTCTAAATATTAACAACGAAGCCAACTAGTAAAAAGTATAATCCTAGCTAAGTAACACATGTGCAGATGGATAACGAACAGTTATGTTGTTATTATTTAATACAGAAAACTATGTTTAAAATTACAAAATTATGATCTCGTTTCACATATAAAGTAACCTGTACAATAACATACACATACATTATAGTATCTTACAAAAGTACCTAATAAAATTAAAATTATGACTAGTAATGAAGATAGGGGTTTTATTGACCAAATAGGTTAACGTGGTCAATGAGGATGAAATATCTTTTAACAGCAAGTAGTAACAAAATTAGTGTTGCAGATCCATACAAATAAGACTATTAAAAAATTCTGCACAATCAAAAAGAATTTGGTCACTTAGAATAATCCTGTCAGGATCTTTTTTACATCTCACAATTTCCATGAGTTCCAATAGGTTCAAGCGTTTTTGATTCCTTGTTAGCAAGGCGAAACATGTCTAGCTCTGATTAAAAAGCATCAACCATCTTTTGAGGCTTTCATTTCCTTTGGCAGGAGAGACTTTAAAGTTTTCTACGATTGTCGCCACTCCGCCTTTAAGCACCATCGACTTCTTCTTTTCTAAATTTGTATTACCCATGTTTTATTTTGAAAATACTGAAACATTTAAAATATCCAAATAAAGGTGAGGTGTTAAATTAAAGGTCTCATTAAGACGATTTCAAAGACCTATTATACATTTTTCAGATTATATCAAATATTTAATAAACCATACCCCCTAACAATTTAGCGGTTGTTCGCCAAAGTCAAAGTTAATTTTATCTATTTATGTAGTAATTGAGTTACATTTTAGTAAATTAGGTGATGTTGTTCAAGGTAACCTCATAAGTTTCCTGAAAAAAAAATCCTTATAAGACGCAATGTTATATTAAATAATACCAGACCACCTAACAAGTCGCACAAGAACATAATAATTACCAAATAGATAGATAGAACGGGAGCTATGGTACTACATAAATTATATCGCCTAATAGGTTTCACTCTACTTGTTGGTAGCAAATCGATGAAATACTTTACTGGCCCATGTTTTACCTAGTAGGTTGCATTTTCGCTACTATGTATTAAGTTACTTTAGTAGGTGTCACTAAAACCAACTAATAGGTGATTAGGTGGTCTTGGGTTAGATTCAACTAAAAATTGAAGACTCCTCTTTCATTAAGTGGTCAATTTAGATCACAAAGTACTTTTTGTAACCAATTTGATGTATTATGACACGGTAAATTGTGGCCATGTGGTCACAATTACTCGATGTTAATGCCTATAAGTTATTCATCCCAATAGGTGCTTTCAATTTATTCAACTTGTAAGTAAAAGAAGTAATAAGTAATAAAAATTGTAACATAGTAAGTAACATGTCATTTAGATGCTTTGAAAACAATATGGCGAATATGTATTTCCATACAATATAAATTTAATTTCGGACTAATTACATTTTCGAAATTAAACAAAGAATTATTACTCCAAATTTTGAGAACGCAACATATTTATCATAGTGGTGTTCGGTTTAAACAACATATTGTAACGTTTATTTTCTAATTTATTTACACTAATACTAATTGTACACTAGACTAGACACTACTTAATGTATTTACACTATTACTAAACTAATTTATATAACACACTTATCTAATTAATTTATATCACACTCTTAATCGTTAATTTATTTCACTGGTCGATCTTTCGCTTATTTACTATATCGCGCTCACGTCTAATAATCATCTCCGACCACAAGCCCGCTTATATACACATCTCAAATGTAATCGGGAACCTTCTGGGATATTCGTGTAATTACTCGAAGTATCTTTTATTATGTAGAAAGGTCCAGAGGGTCATAAATTACTTTCCTTAAATAATAATCCGTGAGTATTCATGAAGCTGTCTTTTTTTATAGATTTCAATTAAGCGTCGCGGCATTTCCTTTTGAGGTAGCCGCTCAGGTCCGATACGAGTAAACACGTCTCGCGCTGTTTAATTTTCGCATTACACTGCCCCCGCCTTAGAGACGGTTCGTCCCGGAACGTATCTGGCGTCAAAATAACAGGGGACCGTCTTCCCGAATTGACATGGTGCAGGCCCAAAACAGCAGACTAAAACTTCTACTCCGGTATCCCTGAGCACTACTTCCAGCATATTCCGGACAACCCTCCAGTCCAGCTGATCTCGTCCAGCACCTAACTTGGGGACAGCTAGCTTCCTGATGTCGAGCTCCAGCAATCGGTCTCGTAGCCTATGCAAGGTTCGCCATACATCGTGATAACATGGTTTATGGGACCCGATCTCCTTCGTAACCAGATAAAAGATGTGTCTTTCGTGGTCACGTAGTTCCAGAACCTTGCCAATTTCCGGGAGTTGCGCTCTGAGTTGTTCCAAGCGCCCGTACTTCTTCTTGAAAACTGTGGCGATACCTCGTGACATTACCAGGTCAGCGGACACACAATGGGCCAACGAGTATTCTTCAGGAACGCTGAACAAGTCCTGTTGTTTTTCACAGGTTACCCCTTACCGTGCTTTTCCGGTGCCCCCGTAGGCGCTCATAAATTCTCCGAACGAAAGTTCGTTCTCCTGCGCCAACGTGTTTCTTACCCGGGGATTCCCTGCCTCATCGTGCGACCCCTCACAGGGTGCCAACCGATTGAAGTGCACCACTCTTGGCTTGCCGTTTGGTAATTTGCTTACACGGTAGACCACGTCATTGATCCGTTTCTTTACGACATAGGGACCTTCCCAATTGGTCTGGAATTTAGGGGACAAACCACGTTTCTTCTGTGGGTTGTACAGCCAAACCCGATCTCCCATTTAGTAGCCACCCTCTTTGGCGTTGATGTCGTAACACTCTTTGATGCGATCATTGATACCGGACTTGATCGTAAATCTCGTTCATCCTTTTCTGCATTCTGGAGACGTAATCTTCTCCCGAAACGTCCCCGTCCGGTCTAGCGCCAAAGATTCGATCACAGGGCAGTTTAAGCTCTCGCCCGAACAGGACTTTAGAGTTTGTCCTGTCGACTCATGAACGGCCGAGCGGTAGGCCATCAGGAAGAACGGCACGTGTTCGTCCCAGTCTCGTTGTGACATTTTCGCCAGATAGCGGTTGAGGGTGCGATTTATTCGTTCTACATGCCGTCAGACTGAGGGTGAAGGGCCGTGGTTCTTGTTTTTCGTACCCCAAACTTCTCACAGATCCTCCAGAATAGACCACTCTCGAAGTTTCTCCCTTGATCCGAGTGTAATTCCATAGGTACTCCAAACCGGCAGATCATCTCCTTCACGAGAACATCGGCTACTGTCTCTGCCTCCTGATTAGGGAGAGCGTACGCTTCTACCCACTTTGTAAAGTAGTCCATCACGACCAGGATGTATTTATTCCTTTTTTCGGTCTCAGGGAAGGGTCCTGCTATATCAATAGCGATCCTTTCGAAGGGGCTTCCGACGTTATATTGTTTCATGGGAGCTTTCGGTCGTCTTTGTGGCCCATTACTTGCAAAGCATGTAGTACATTTCCTGCACCAGTCCTTCACGTCGTCTGACTAATTTATCCAGTAGAATCGCTCCCGTACCTTCTGCAGCGTTTTCTTGATCCCTAAATGTCCACCAGACGATTCGTCGTGAAGGTTCCGCAAGACCTCCGGGATTTTACTGGAGGGTATTACCAACTGCCGTCTTTCCTACGTTCCGTGTTGGCTCTCCAGTACGCGTTTTAATAGTCCATCCTCGACTACTAACGAGTCCCACTGTGCCCAGTAGCTCTTGAGTTTCGGCGAGCCAGGTGATACCTTCTGCTACTCCGGACGCTGTCCTCCCTCTTTCCATGCCAGGATTTCGTTTAAAACCGGGTGTTTTTCTTGCTCTTGCCGTAACGAGGATGATGTGCACTCCTCGGCGACCACGGTAGTTCGGTAGACTTTCTCCGACTTTTCTTCGGCTCTATGACAATGAATACACTCGTCAGGGCATGGTCTTCTCGAGAGTGCGTCTGCGTTTCCATGACTCTGTCCTGGTCGATGTTCTATGACAAAGTCATACTCCTGAAGCCTCTCGATCCAGCGAGCGACCTGTCCTTCGGGATTCTTAAACTGGAGGAGCCATTTAAGAGCAGCATGATCGGTCCGGATCAGGAATCTCCTTCCACACAAGTATTTATGGAAGTGTTCGATGGACTTGACGATGGCCAATAATTCACGCCGGGTGACGCAGTAATTCCTCTCCGGTTTGGAGAGTACCTTGCTGAAGTATCCAAGGACACGTTCCTGTCCCTCCTGACGCTGCGACAGAACACTTCCAATTCCCACATTGCTCGCGTCGGTGTCCAGGATGAACTGTCCTTCTGGCAGAGGAAAACTCAGCACTGGGGCACTGGTCAACTTCTTTTTCAGCTCGTCGAAGGCAGACTGGCATTCCTCATCCCAACAGAATTTCGGCCTTCTTCTGTGAGCCTCGTCAACACGTCCGATACGAGTAAACACGTCTCGCGCTGTTTACTTTTCGCATTACAATATCGAAGTACTAAAGTATTGTCAGTATATATTACACTTGGTAAAATATTTAAACGATTTATTTGTTTAACGCGTTGCTATTTTTCGAAATGCAAATACAAGGTTCGACAGTAAAGTTTCTTGCGTATACGAATCTGCAACTTTAAGTTGATCTAATTTAATTACATCTGTGCATGAAATATTTCTGTCTAATTAAGATTCCTAATAATGATGTCGATGAGAAGTATAAGTTTAGGTTTAGTATATCATTCTTAATTTTCAACATGAAGTAAATTTTTAATCCAGAGCAATATATTAATGTGACAGTCGTATACTGGGAAGGTGAGTATTTACCAAATATCACATACCTACGACGTAATTTCGACGTAGAACTTCACCTAATAGGTCGTCGGCAACTTGATACTTTATGGTAAAAATTCACCAAATTTACTAATTTTTTACTTTTGACTTTAAAAGTAGCACCTCTTTGGTCGGATTTCCGCTAAAAATTGGTAATTTTCTATCAAATACGATTGGTGAAATAATCTATGTGAGGTAAATTTCTACTAACATTTCACCTATTAGATACGATTTATAGCTAACAATAAATCTTATTATTGATATTATTTATATTGTATATTGTTATTATTATCTTGTGTATAAAAATAGCTCCAAATCTTCTGTAGGGTATCGTTTTGAAGTGAAAAGTTTTGAAAAATTTTTAATCAAAATTACAAATTACTCTAGTTTTTACATTTGTTTGAGTTTTAATGAATATAATTTTAATGAATTTGAGTTTTAATGAATGATAAATTGGAAGAGTTCTGAAAATGAGATAAACTGATATAGTACTAACAATTGACAAGTACTGCGAAGAATGAGAAAAGCAAAAGAAGTACTAAATGGCATTGAAATAAGAAAGTTGTAGTATCTGGGCCACTTGATAAAGACAGGGAGAAAAATATTGTAGTATATCATTTTAGTAGAACAAGTACTGGTTAAGAATCGGAAATTTTAAAACAACTCAATACAGTGATACACGTGTAAATATTTTAATTTTCATTATAGGTTGGTGTTTTTGAATTCTACCCTGCACCGTTAATTTTCAAAATTCGTTTTCTCCTTCCTGTTTTTCCTTTCTCCACCTTAATTAACGATAAATATCTACCTAAGTCAGTTTGAAAATTTCAAAAGTGTTGCTTAATTTAAACTGAAAATTTCCATTTTCTTGTACACTCGCCTTATTAGCATGTGATTATCCTTAAGCAAACCAGGACCTATGTATCCCTCCCCGACAGCTCCCTGACATTCGAACAGTAGTAACACCGTATCTAGAATAAATTTTTGAGCTTACGAAACGTCTTAATCTCTTTCAGCTTCTTTTAATGCAAGGGAGACACATTAAAACAATATTTTAATCCTAATAATAGCACTTCCAGTCGTTGTTCTTGTAATCCCTACTAACTTCAACAATTTCCAGGTCTTAGATATCATTTCTATTCTAAACTGCTGTTCGTTCGTCCTCGAACGATATTTATCCGGATTACAAGTTGGGACTAATTTTCGGAGTTAATTCTAGCGGAGTTATTACGAGGAAATGGGAAACGTTCGTGTTTTTCACGAAATTTACGTTTTTTTTTTCACTTTTCGCAATATAAACGAAACGATTTAAGTTATCGAAGTTTATTAGAAGAAAACTATTATTGCTTGCAGTGCTCGCTTCAGTAAGGAAGAGTTATTTGTTTAGCAACAGTTTCACAGAACGTCAAGTGATATGTAGTCGACCTAAATAAGGCCCAAACTAAACTGCTATTTCCCATCATATTTTGTAGTTAGCGCAGATAATCCTTTAAATTTTATGTCTAGTGGCCTATGTGTAGTAGTATATGTGGCCTAGTGACATAACCAACAGAGACTTGCACACTTTATGACTATTTTTTTGTGTTAGAGTAACAAGCTACATACACCCAAAGCATCTACCACATTTCATTGTGCCATAAATGACACGAAATTAAAAATAAAACTCGATATAGATCTCTGTAATCGCATTTAAAGTTCCTGAAATTGTACTTCGTTATTCATTATTATTTCTGCGTTGTGTAAATTCCCTTATTGGGGGTTCCTAAAGTCCCCCGCTATTTATGATTTTTATTCCCGACAACGCCGGAAATGGTAATGCGACATGTTTTTCCATCAAGCCTAATGGATAAGTTAGGTTGAAGTGTCGCGCGGGCAGAACTTCAACAACCTGATGATATTACCACGGCCGATAAATAAAAGTTAGTTTTATTAGCGGGTAAGAGCGTATTTTCGCGACTTCGTCCCGTTGTGTCTTAATTAAATCAGACGCGCGGCGCCCGGTTAATGCTTTTCCTTCTAATTCTGCCTTTCTGATGGTTGAAACGTAACGAAAAATATATTCATCTTTGTGTGTGAAAGTATTGGAACGGGAAGGTTCAGTGGCATTAGTTTCATCATCGATGTCTGGTTAAAGAGTTGGATAATTCTTGTAGTAAATGCTACCATCAAGGAAATTGTTAGTCTTGCAGTTTTCTGGAAATTGACGATATTAAACAAAATATTTCAAATATCAGATTAAAAGTCTTTTCTCGCTACTTCAACTTACAAAACTGTATTATGATCACAAGAGGAATTCGTGTCCGATATCCTCTGAAACATACCAAACGTACGCACTCATTTTTTCAATCTCTGCTACAACAACAACCACGGATCTTCAAAGAGATTTAATCAACTTTAAATAGTTAAAGCTGTTCTGGAGCAGCTTGAGCTGTTGTTGTAACAGCGACTACGGAAAAGTGGGTGCGTACATTCTACGTAGTTAGATAATGCCCGGATTTTGGTCCTGAATCCACAGTGTATCCCTACTACCTGTATAACTGCATCAGTGACATGGATTATGAATACATCATATTGTTGAAATTGGGTTATTCTGTTGCAAAAAACATAAGTTCTTTCAGTTTTTGTAAAAATAATAAAACAAATTGTATTAAAATATTAATGACCCTATCTCCCTAGAAAACGACTTTAAATTGAGGAAAACATAGATATTCGTAGTATATTAAATATATTTCATTAATAAAATAAATATTTATTAATGAATAATATAGTGTGACGTTTTACGAATTCGAAATAACTTACACTATGCGAAGTGTCTTAACTAATTTATTTCTTACTGCCTCTCGGTTCGCCGGCGTCCCTTTTTTATCCCTCTACGCCGCTCCCAAACATTCCAGTCGTTCTAGAAGGGTCTCGCCGATCCGACTCAGTCTAATTCTACGAACTGTAACACTAGTTTAGTTAGGTTACTCTTGTGGACTTTGGCGCTCGAACGGAGTTCGGTTTGAAGGGTCGGTTTGCTCGGGCGCCAGATTTGAAGGATTTTCTTCCTCGGTTGTACGCCTGGGTATTCAGGGGGATGCCAGGGCTGTCCGTAAAACAAAACACGCTAGACTCAAAATACTTAGATTAATTTATTTTGAATAGGTAACAACAAGAATGTAAAAGCAAAGCGATATTTACAGTTCGACGTGAAATGGAAGGTAGAAAAGCAGGAAAAACTATTTGTTCACAAGTATTTATAATATTTTCGGGCGAGAGATTTCAAAGTAAGAAACAAATAATTATCGCAAGTTTTAAAAATACGAAAATTACAAAATCGTCCTAAGTTTTGAAAATGCCGACAATGCCAAATTATTGTAGTAATTAAAATGTGAAAACTATGAAACTACTCTAAGTGACGAAAATGGAAAAATATAAAATTATTGTTAAGTGTTGAAAATGCGGAAAACGTAAAATTATTCCAAGTATGAAAAAGAGCAATAATTTACAACGACGGAAAAGTAGCTAAGTGCGGAAAAGCTAGGAAAACGTCTAATGAGTGTCTAATTTTCGGCGATTCGGTCTTTTGCAAAGGTGAGAGGGCGATGTCAATAAAAGCGGAAAAATCGGTGTTAGTCGATGAGTGAAATTCGGAAAGGACTAAAAGTCGGTAGTTAGTTAAATATCTCTCTAAATGTGAAAAACGCGGAAAACGTGTTTGACTCTGCCTCGTAAAGTAAGATACGAATCGCTTCTTACGATACCAAGTCAGGTCTCGAACACCGTGCGCAGAAACTTTCCGGAGATAGTCTCGAGTTGGACGACAAAGAACGATTCGCTCCTTGCAATACCAAATCAAAGTACGGACAAACGAAAAAACGGACACATAACGGTCGAAGAAACGGACCATTATCAAATCATAGTCGGAGCAATGGACAACTCACAAATGACGGACGGACGAATGACTTATGAATCACAAGTCTTGGTTCTTACCTTGTGAAAGTCTCACTGCGGTAGAGAACCCAATTGGAGGCACCTTGCTTACCCAAACCACCTCCGGTAGATTGAGGGTTCTCTATGTTCCGCCATCTATCTGCGGTTGGTTTGGTTTAACGTTAATGGTATGGCATGTGGCCTACCCACGGCTCTCAAAAATTTGCTTCGTTACAGAATCAATTCGTCGGAAACGGACTGCCCCCGACTTATGTTTATTTCGTGGCGAGATTTTCCGTTAGAATAATATGAAATGCAAAGAAACTTCTCGAAATCATTGCCGTTATTAGTTGTATGCAACTTATATCGCCTTCTCAAATTTTGTACTGCGTTAAAAATCAAGTTATTATTCAATTCAATATTTATATTATAAATAAATAAATATATATATATATGTAGTACATTATATTTAATATTATTATTAACACCCCCCCCCCCCCCTGACGACCGTGAAAATGTTTTTCATGATGATGATGAAATGATTTATTTAAGAGTTTTTAAAAGAAAAACGAGTGTTTCAAATTGTAATAAAAACCCTAGATTGTTCACATTTCACCCCTATTTCCACCACCCTCGGTGGTAGAGGAAAAAATTTCTTTGGCGTAATAATTGCTGAGCATCTTCCTAATCAAATGTTAATGGTAAATTTAGTTTTTGATGAAATTTTACGGAATGAATTTAAATTTTAATGAGATATGTTTTATTCTTTTGAATTTGTGGCTAGTTTCACACCCGTAAATATGGGAAGCTGTTAATTCCATAAGAGAAGACACAATCTTCTTTGGAGACGAATTTAATTAAATTAATTAAAAGTTTACACCTCTTATTTCAACGTTTTATTCCATTTCTAAACAGTTTTGTTAAATATAGTTTTCGATAAAAATAAATAATAAGTTTACTTTACTTGGGTTTAATATAACATTATTTAATTTTCACGCGATCTTCATAACTTACCGTAAATTTAACCACTTCTCACAATATCCCAAACTTTTTGTGAAGAATGATTTTTCATCGAAAAATGAAAAACAACGAATTTTACAAGTACATATAAGTGTTCATAATTTAGTTTTAGCTCGAGTTTAAGATTATCTCACAAACGCGCCGCGCGGCCCAAGTTACCTACTTTTTTCATCAACCAGTTAAGCAGTAGAAAGTACACGTTTTATAAAAGTTAGCAATGGTGCACCCTTAACTCTCATCAATATGCGTGACCATAACACTATAACGTTTTTTTTTTTTTTTCAGGAGTCACAGCCTCGACGAGCGTCTATTGTCCTGCAACGACGCCGTCGAAGTGAGGCAAGTAAGGTTCCATCCAGGCAGCGTCCACTTCAACCACGTTTTGGTCCTCACTTCCGATAACACAATGAGGTAAAGAAATCGACCATCGCCGACCTATTTGCCCAGCTCCGAACGTTTTTTGATGTGCTTTCAGGTTGTACCAGATTAAGAACAACGAGGCTCTCAACGTGGCGGTAATCCCCGTGGGAGAGAAGCCGACGGTGACGTTTCCGGGCAGTAATACCTACTTCCTGGAGTGCTTCGGCGAGACCGGGGTGGATTTCGATTTCGGGCATCCGCAGATTTCGGAAACGTCCGACAGACGGGATATGACGAGTCTCGTGCCGAAATACGCTAAGAAGGACGTCGAAGGTTAGCACCTTGAGTTTGCTATGTGGAACGGAGGAGAGTTGTGTTTTTTTATTGCAGAACGATACATGATTAACGTCGAAACGCAAACCGTGGAGAAAATCATACCGAAGGAGATCGCTGACAAGGAAATCGAAACACACAATAGGAAACAGTGTACCGAACTGATTTGGCCGGTGTACGTTTTAAGAGGAGATCTGTCGGTTTATATCATTCAAATAGATCTATATAAAAGGTAAGCTGGTAATGTCTTTATTAGGAACTTTTTAGAAACATTATTATCGAAATCTGCCCTAGAGATTTAATTGGGTTAAGAAAGAGGCGTATGTTTTCGTAGTTATTTTTTATTCTAAAGTTTTGGAAAACCTATTTTTTACTCCTCATTCTGATAAATTTTCTCATTGAACATTCGAAATTTACCGTAATATAGAATGAATATTATTCAAAGAACAGTAATGTCTCTGTGAACATTCGGATTCAAAGAATATAGTCTAAGATCCCGCTGCAAAATCACTACGTTCATTACGTATTGAGTAAAACACACATTTTTACATACGTTTATGAATAGGAGAAGACACTGATAACACCGCAGCCAGTCAAAAGTGGCCGCAACTAATTTTAATTAAATTAATGTTAATTAATATTCGAAAAAAAATTTCGTTCACTTCTCTTTTAAATAAAATATCATCCACATCATAACAATGCATGTAAAGAATTCTAAAATCCATAGGTGCCGTTGCACACTCGGCCGCAACTACCTCGCAGCCAGGTGTAAACAGGTAATATTTTGATCTATTTATACGTTCATGGCGTACACGGATGTGTTTCATATCAAATTAAAGCTAATTTTTTTTCTAATACGATGATATATTGCTGCCTGTGAAAAAATAGCCGCAAATTAGGGGTGCTACCTAAATGGCGGACATGCCATGTAACTGGTAAAATGGTAATTGGCAGACATCATCCCGACCTATACTCTCTTCTTAAAGAATTTCAAAAAGAACAAGCCGATAGTGAGGTTATTATTACTGAAATTAGTTTAGGAAGAACCGTCAAAGCTGCACCAAAGAAAAAATGGATTACTCTCGGGATCAAAATTAAAAACAAAACAAGTGATTATGAAAATTATAGACGTGACGATAATTTATTACAGTTTTTACGTACAGTGGCAAATAATATTATTATATAACGCCTGAAGTGATTTCTGAAATACATGTTTACAAAATTTAAATCGTTTATAGTTTATCAAATATATTTTAATTGTGCATACCTACTTTTAAATAAAAAACGAAATAAAGAAACGGAATCGGGTTGATAGCAAATAACATTATTGTATAACCTCTGAAATAAATGTTCACATTTATGTATAGTATTTCTAATGTTTTCTTCACATTTGCATGTCTACTTTAATATACAATTTAAGTAACTAAAATTTTATTTCTGCTTTTTGGGAACATAAACTGTCGGAAAACAAGGCATTTTGGAAACCGCATTCGGGAAAATAGTCATTCGGGAAAGTGGTCATTCGGGAAAGTGGTCATTCGGGAAAGTGGTCATTCGGGAAAGTGGTCATTCGGGATATTCGATTCGGGAAAGTGACCGGGAATCCTTGCTGTGTGTTAACATTTTAGAACAATGAAGAAGTGTTTTTTGTGCAGTAAAAGTAATAATGTATTTGATTTCAATAATTCATCTTTTAAGAGGTGTTATTCAATGTTAATGTTTCGCCGCGAAAAAAAATATAAATATTTTGATATAATTTTAACCGTTCAATCTACTGGTGATTTTGGATACCATAGGGAATGTGTGAAAAAAATAACTGTGTTAAAAGCAAGAGATAAGCAAGAATTTGAGGATTTTTATAAAACTCTCACCGTAAGTAAATTTTTTTCTTGAACTCCATAATATATAAGGTATTTACTAGTAATTTCTTGACAATTCTTTTTTTGGGAAATGTCACATTTAAATTAAAATTATATTGTATTTGCTGCTTATAAATCATGTTTAAACAAATAATAAACATTTTATTAAAGAGTGTATAAGTAATACACGTAACAAAATTGAATTTCTAAATTAATTGATAAGTAATGAAAAAATAATAGTAAAAAATGCACATTCAGGATTTTGTACCTTCTGCATGTGCATTTTTATCATTTTCGGCAAATGTAAAAATAATATTTGGCTATGATGCAATATTTGTTATTTTTTTAAAGATTCCAAGGCTGTCTTCAAATTTCGATGAACGAAGTACTTCTCCAATAAGTAGTGAGGTAAGTTTTAACGCAGAAATACATGTGAATCTTGAAAATTTCAATAAACCGATTTTTAATCGGATTTTCTTTTTAGGAAGAACCAAGTGCTAGGATTGACGATAAACCAACTACAGTTTTAAATGACGAACAGCAAAGTACGGCTGCTTTGAACGATCAACCAACTACCTCATCTGCTGTTATCGAACAACCAACTACCTCATCCTCATCTGCTCCGAAGGATAATCATTCTCAGTCTACTTCGACGTCACAGGACATTATTTCAACCACAACAACAAATAAAAAGTCAGTCTGTCTTTTTGCGGACATGTGGAAAAAAAGGTTGGTAAACGTCGTGCTTATGTTACATTTCCACAATCCGAAGCAACCGTTCAAAAAATAAAGGCAATAGCCGAAAAATTAAATAACATTGAAATCCTTCAAAGGCTAGTGAATTACAAACCGATTGCTTATCACTCAATTTGCTTCTCAGCTAATCAAATGGCGCTCAAACGACAAACTGAGGAACGTCCACAGCCAACAGATTGGCATAAAAATAGACAGTTGCATCAGTTAGCATTCAACTCTCTTTCTGATATAATAAAAACAGAAATTGTAGCTAAAAAACGTGTAATGTACCTCACAGATTTATTATGTCAATATAAATCCTTGCTTATAGAAATTGGTCAAGGTCAAGTATGCGCTGATGATTTTCAAGATTACCGAGCTGAAAATTTGGAGGGGAAAATTTTCAATGTTTTTGGCGATCGAGTAACAATTGAGTTATCGATGGGTACACCGAAAAAAAAAATCGTCTATCTGCGTGACATGGACCCCGCGCCATTAGCTGGTGAAATCGTAATACTGGAATCAACGCAAAAAAATCCTTCTCGAGACGTCGCTTATGAATTGCGGAATAGCATAACATCTCTGCAAAGTACTAAGCTACCGGAGAAGAATTTGACTGCGGAGGATGTCATTCGTGGAGAATGTAATATTCCCGAAGACCTATTCAATTTCGTATGTGATTTAGTACAGGGCCCTGATATCCGTCGCAAAAATTCAGATGAAGACCTCGTAAAAATTAAATCAGTGTGTAGTGATCTAATTTATATTGTTTCTATGTTTCTAAAGGTAGAGTAAAACCCGCGAAACATCTTACCCTTGGCATGTCTATGAAGTCAATGACAAGTTCAAGAAAAGTTCTCACCATCTTGAATAGGTATGGTCATACCATAGGCTACAATTTAGCTGAAGAAATCGAGACTGAAATGACGTACAGCTCTCAAAAAGCGAATAGAATAATACCTTCTGGAATTAACAGAGTGAATGGACTGAGCACGCATGTTGCTTTCGATAATTTTGATCGCTTTGTGGACACAGCTACTGGAAAGGACACTTTGCATGACACAGTCGGTATCATTTATCAGTTTCAAAGCGAAAATCATAAAGATTCTGACAATGATTCAAGTTCGGGTTCATACTTCCATGCAGATGACGATGAACGTCTTCCTCGCAAAAGACGGCGTTTTGATGCGCCTACAAGAAGTATTACTCCTTACATTAAAACACCTTTCACAAGTATGACGTTTCTTCCAACCAAAGCTATCACGGGAGCAATCAACGGATGTCATTCTGAACGGACCATTGCAATAGATAAAGATTTAATTTGGAGTATGTCTTTGTGTCGGGTTGATTCAGTACCTATGTGGTTAGGTTATAATTGCAAAATTAGCAATGATCACAGCAAAATTCAAACAGTTGAGTATTTACCACCAATAAACGATTCTCCGACATCACTAGCTGTTGTTCAGGAAACATTCAACATCGCTAAGAAAGTTGCGCAAAACTGCCATCAAGAACAGATTATTGCCACGTATGATTTAGCAATTGCCAAACTAGCAATGCAAATTCAATATACTCAAAAACCTGAATTTGATAATGTTTTTATAAATTTAGGCGCATTTCACATGCAAATGGCATATTTTAAAGCCATTGGAAAGTATATTGAGTCCAGTGGGTTAATGGAGATTCTCGTTGAAGCAGAAGCTATAGCAGGAGGATCAACCAACAGCTTCTTGGACAGCAAACATTTCAATCGCTGCAAGCGGCTGCATCCTTTGCTTTCCGGTGCTTTACAGGCTCTTCATTTTGAAGAATATTTATCACAATCAAAAAGGAGTTCTGAAACATTGGATGAACATTCAGACGCAGAAAATGGAAATAACTTGTCCGCCAGTGAAAATAATTTTGAGACATTAAATGAAGATTTAGAATCAGTCATGAATACTTCATGTGAGGTTAATGAGCGCCTTGCTTTGCCTGACTCAGTGAAAAAATTGCTTGAAAATTACAAGGAGTTCCGCGAAGTAACACTCCGAGGGGGCCATGGAGGGACAGCTCAATATTACTTGCAATATACTTGTCAACTTACATCTTCGATTTTCAAGAAGTATTCGATGTAGTAACTTTGAGCTTTACGTGGATTCAATATATGAAATGTGTGAATACTTCTTTGCCTTCAACCTGCCGAATTACTCAAAATGGGCTGCCATGTATCTAAATAATTTAATAAAGCTAAAGATTGAGAATTCACCTTTGATTCAAGAATTTCGTGAAGGCGCATTTGGTGTTAGACGCACAACATCATGTCTAGGTAGATCACCAGTGGACTTAACCTTAGAGCAGACAATAAATGCTGATGCTGGTAATACTCTAACTGGTGTTAGTCACTTTACGAACTCAATATCTGCAAGACAGCGATGGGCTCTCAGTCACAGCATGAGGACTAAAATATTGTCATTTGTCAAGACCGAAATTGGGTTATCAAATGCAGATGATACTTCTCATTCGTTACAACCGAGTCGAATTAATAAGGACAAGAAAACTTTGAACAATATAATTGAAGTTATTAGGAAAACTATGAATCCCTTCTCTAAAGACGTCGACACAGATAGCTTGTTTAATATTTCTACTGGTAAAGCGGCATCGTTGAATGTCGCAAATTGGTTACTCAATATAAAACCATTAGGTCAAGAACAAAAGTTCAATTTCTTTTACGAATGCTTTGAAGATTCTAAAAGATTCGTAATGCCAATAAAACGTAATAAAATATACAACTTTGCTTCAGACTGTGTGAAAAGAAGTGTTAAGAGTACTGTGGGGGATAAAACAATTATTAAAATGGAACGAGATATTTTCGGACGACTGTTAGCAATTGCTATCGATCAAAAAGTCGACATTGAGTATTGCCTATCATTTCCTCTTGCACCTATACCTCCTGCACTATTCAGCTGCTCAGGTGACATGCTGAAGACAGATAAATCTGCTTTGAGTAAACAATTAATGTCCAAGACTACACCAGGTAATCCTGGACAAGTTGATATAGAAATTATTGATGGATTTTATTATATGTTTCAAATCGGCTCTACTTTGCCACAAGCTTTTGGAAAGCTAGCTGAATCAATATTAATGAAGTAAAAATGCTCGTGAAGTACATTTAGTATTTGATCGATATTTAACGCCTTCTATCAAAGATTGTGAAAGGCAAAATCGAGAAGGTATCGACATACCGTATACAATCAATGGTCCGCTGCAATCAAGACCAAGTGATCTTTTGAAAAGTTTGAAGAATTTTCGCTTTAAAGAAGCCCTGGTTAAATTCTTAAGTATTCATTGGGAAGACAATTCTTGTGCTTCAATATTGGGGAACAAAAAAATTTTTATTTCTGTTGGAGAGCAATGTTTTTCATATTGTTCTGTTGGAAATATTGTTGTAAAAAATGAAGAAGTTGAGTTTGCATGTAAACATGAGGAAGCCGACACACGAATTGTATATCACGTGAGCAAAATGCGGGAAAATTCCAAAATTTTGGTGAGAGCAACAGACACTGATGTACTTGTTATTTTATTAGGTAATTTGCACAAATTTCCCAATTTACAAATTTGGTTGGCAAATGCTACATCAAAAAAAGGTAAAGGAAATGATGAAATCTGTATAAATTGTACAGATTTATGGAAGCAATTAGGCCCAACTTTATGTCTTGCACTTCCAGCACTCCATGCTTTTACGGGCAGTGATTATACGGCCGCTTTTTTCAAGAAAGGAAAAGTCCGACCTTTCAATTTATTTTTGATGCATCAAAAGATTCAACAAGTCTTCGCGACGTTAATTAACCCGAACGACATCTTTGATGAGGACAAAATACAAAGTGTTCAAGAATTTACATGCCGGATGTATGGAATAAACAATTGCCAAGGCGTTAATACTGGACGATTTATCATGTTCAACAAGATGTATGCGGCGAAAGAGAATAATGAAAAATTCATTAAAAAAATCAAAGGCTTTGATTCAACCCACATTTTACCGTGTTGGAAGTCATTAAAACAAAAGACGCTACGGACCATTTTCGTCAATTCGATGTGGCTCAATGCTACTGAGTCCGACTGTTTAAAGTTTAGTGCGGAAAATAATGGTTGGCTTCTTTTGGATGGTTTCCTGAAACCAACATGGTTTCTGGGAAGTTCAACTCCGATACAAGTTGAAAATGTGTTATGTAACTCAGCTACAGATGGTGAAGAAAATTCTGATTGCGACGACGATAGTGACAACTGCGAATATGAAAGCAACGAGGAATCGGATTTCGAATAGATAACAAGAACATATATGCATTGTATTAATTATTAAAAGACAATTTAATTTTTTTTAATTTCTAAGAGATTGATAGAGCTTATAAAACTGAAGGGTCAACCCTTTTCCTAATTTATTCTTTGAATATGCTGTTTTTTTTAATTAACATTTAATGACTAATTAATAATTGTATTAACGAACTGCAATAAAATCTAATATTTGTTCAAATATGGTATGCGTAGTATTTTATTTTGTAAAAAAAATAAGACATAACCAAAATTATATACTTCATAAATACGCTTTTTTATATTCATAATATTCATTACATAATTATAATTTTGGAGTAAATGTAAAGTCGTTCCTACTATTGTTTGAGCCGCCGCGCCGGCTGAGAACCCTATCTATCGACGCATGTGCAATGGCTTTAAATACTCACACAGCTGGCATTCGCCAACCTCATCTAATAAGTGGCATTGCACGCTAACTCTCTCTCACTTAATCTGGGATATCTCGAGTTTGTAACAGGTAGCACCCCTAATTTGCGGCTATTTTTTCACAGGCAGCAATATATCATCGTATTAGAAAAAAAATTAGCTTTAATTTGATATGAAACACATCCGTGTACGCCATGAACGTATAAATAGATCAAAATATTACATGTTTACACCTGGCTGCGAGGTAGTTGCGGCCGAGTGTGCAACGGCACCTATGGATTTTAGAATTCTTTACATGCATTGTTATGATGTGGATGATATTTTATTTAAAAGAGAAGTGAACGAAATTTTTTTTCGAATATTAATTAACATTAATTTAATTAAAATTAGTTGCGGCCACTTTTGACTGGCTGCGGTGTCATCAGTGTCTTCTCCTATTCATAAACGTATGTAAAAATGTGTGTTTGACTCAATACTTAATGAACGTAGTGATTTTGCAGCGGGATCTCGTACTAATAGAGTTTTATAAAAGTATAGTGAAAAGCTTCGCTTATTGGTTGTTCATTAAATCATTGAAGAAAAATCTACCTATATGCGAAATGGAAATTTTAATCATTTGTATTGTCATGGAGAACTGCAACATGGTTAACAACGTAATGAATCAAGTCACACTATCCAGGCTATGAAATTAGGATACGAACAAAAACTGTTACAAATTGTAGGTACAAAAGTAATTCGCTTGTTACACGTCCGTTTGAATTTACTGTATAAATTGACTGTGAATTCAATTGCACGAAGCACGATTCGTCTTCGGAAACATCAGTTTAGTCAACAAAAACCGGGAACTCTGTAGTTTGCCAGAAAGAAATATAATGTAAGATTCGTAATTGATTCTCCTGGTCGATGTGACGCTACCCCAACGATTATAGATTAACCAGGATTGCTCACTTACATTTGACCAATGTTGAACAGTTTTCTGACGTCACCACCAGTGCTGAAGTGCGTTTACGTGTTGATGTGTGGATGACGTCATGTGGATATCGTACGTAAATATGGATTACGTAGAGTATGTACGTCAACCGTACAGTTTACGTTGATAAATCTTACTGTTTACTACAGTAAAATGAATAAATCTCTATCTTCTGTCCAGCAGCGGTTGTGACGTCACAGAGTTTTTGCCAGGCAGATTCGGCGAACTGAGCAATCCTGGTAGTCTATAATCGTTGACGCTACCCGACTCGAAATGTATCTGACAGCAAAGCTGCCCCAACGCCACTTCCTGACTTGCCTTTCTTCGATCATCCATATGATGATCACTCTTTTTTCTTTTCATTTGTTATTGACCATTGCCCAAATTCATTTTTCCTTGTACATCGTTCAAACATTGAGTGATTTAAATTCCCTTTGCGAGTTAACTTTCGTTAATGGTTTTCTTGGTTTCACAAATAAATACCTACCTTATATTATATTTAATGATTTAATCCTTTTTTTCTAATTTCCACCCTTTTGAGCTACAACCCCCAACAGCTCACTCTTGGTGCCCCCTACTCCCTCAGGCCTTAGGCGTGACATTATCTCATATAATCACAAAATATTGACCTCTTTTTTCCTTCCGTTGTTTTTTTTAAATAACTCTTAAATTCCAAATGTTACGTAAAACTGTACATAGTAATTCTCCTAAGGAAGATCGTCTTTATCGCCTGAAAGAATTTTCTCAATAATGTGACGCCCTTTGATCGTCGTCCGGGGCAAGACTCGAACGAAAGGGTTGGTTGTTGGTTACTTGAAGAACTGGCGCATATTTCGGATTCTCGGAGTTAAAAGTTATGGGACAGTTTGCTCTGGCGCCGAATTTGAAGGTTTTATTCCCTTAAGACTCAAATAGTTTATACTCAGAAGGTTGAAATAAAACCCAGAAGGCAGAAAATGAATAACCAATTTTAAATTCTGTAGGCATTGTATTTGTACAGTATCCGACAATTGCCATGATTGAGTTAGGGTGAAGCAGGTGTAATTAAAGCAGTATTTATTCAATAGACATCTCTGGTTTTACCTCTATTGCGCGCTTAAACTGAGGCTCGGGTAACTTTCTGACATTTTTAATTTCGGATTTGTGTTCTGAAGATCCGCTAACTAGTGGTTTATGCTAGTGCTACAGTGAAATAATCGCATTTGTTTGCATCTTGGGCATGTGAAATGTGAGGCCTATGTTATTATTTTTTGGCTTGTGTTTTTGAGATTTGGCGATATAGTTTTAAATTGTGTAGCGTTGTAGCGTGCAGCGCAAGCAACAACTAAATGTATGGTGGCTGTAATTAAGTTGATAAAGTACATACAGAAAATTCATGATCTTTATTCGCAACGGATTTCTCAGTGACACTTGTAATTTGTAAGAGCCCTAGTAGTACGAGCCCGTCGGAAAATGCGCTCTGATAAGTCGCGCAGGTCGGAAAATTCGCGGTTTAATCTGTGGGGCGCGAATTCGATAGGTAACGGTTCGGTAGTGGGAAAGGTGGGAAAATCCACGATTTCAATTTGCGGTTTAATTCAAACGACCTAATAACAAAATGGAAGCGTAAATACCTGTAGGTATGTTCAGTTGGTTTCTTACCTGAACAGCCAAACGAATCTTCACTGTCGGATCGGCGGTCAAACACTCATAACAGAGCACTGAACGGTGCTCAAAGCTCAACCTGCTCAACTATCGTTTTGGGTTGGGTGGGGTGTACGGTGCATGTAAATCGTCCGCACCAAGTCGCTTTAATAAATTGTAACTCATTCCGACTAGCGACATTTCGGTTAATTATCAAAACTCCGTAGAGTATGTGGCAGATGCTTCAGTTAGTGTATCGGAATGTCGTAGTTTTCTTCAATTTCTCTGAGTTATTAAGAGTCGTTAATGTGTGGGACGTATCTTTGCGATCGAAAGAATTCATTTCATTGCTTGAGGGTAAGGGTGATGTTTCAGGAATGTCTTAGGATAGGCATTCCAAACCACGTGATATCCAATATGGCGGCTGGGGGCAAACAAAGTTTGACTTTAAGTTTGACAGCTTGACAGCGCCATAAGAGAGTGTTCATGGTTATGTTGTTTGTTAATGAAAAGGTGATTTTTAGAAAGTTTTATCGGTTTTGTTAGTGCTTATATACATTTTAAGATGCAGAGTCAATATTTAAAGACATTATTGTTGGAAAATCGCCATGTTGGCAAACGGTAAGGTCGAAAATACCTACTAAAGTTTTGTGTTTGCATTTCTATACATATTTTTGCAGTTATCTAAAGAAGCTGAAATTAATCGATAATGTGGATCCATTTACATTGAAAGTTGAAGATTTGGACAATTCTATTCACGGAGTTCCGCCTGTCACCTGTCACCAACATGCATGCAAACATGGATATCGTTTCATATTTAGTTTTAACCCATAGTTACTACAGCAAAGCACAAATGAAAGCATACAAGAGCATCTTCGTTCGATAAAACAGTACTGTACACTCTAAAAATATATAAACAACTTAACTCACTCTCAAAAACACTTTTCAATCCATAGTCACAGATGACATAACCAAGTTGTTTGCCCCCAACGGCCATATTGGATTTACTTTTGACAGGTCGTTGGAATGCCTAATTGACTCAAATTAGGTTATTTTTATCAATCAATAAATATGACATCTTTCATTGAAACCTTTGGTAATACATATTTTTGATGCAGCCGAATGTTTGACTACTTTAAAAATCATTTTATCCATACCCAAAATCCATAAGTAATTTTTAAAGTTTAAAGGCGACGCAAGTTTTATTGTTGTACATTCTGACGGGAAAATCTCAAATTAGTATATTTATCGGAAACTCAAGAGAAGAAAGTGTAAAAATACGTAGCATCCGAACTGGGGCCCGAGCGGACCAGGCAAGGGCGTCGATAAGGGGGGGGGTAATGGGGGTAACTAACCCCCCCCCCCCTCCCCAGAACTAAAGTTACCTTTTATTACTTTACTTATTTATTATTATTATTACTTATTATAACTGTTTTGAAAAAATTTTACATGATGGAAATGTATTACTCCTCCCAGAAAAAAAAATTATCGACGCCAGTGGGACCAAGTAGACTATATTTTACCCGAACTGGTGCCGGCAGGGCATCCGAACTGGGGCTCATGATATTTCACATTCTACAGCAAATTCTGATGAATTTTTAAGTTAAATAAGAACAGCGTTGCCAAATTCAACAATGTTCTGTAGTGAACTATATTTAAGAAGTTGTATAAAGTGGCACATTTTAATGCCCTTGTCTCCCTTGCCCCCTTGACAAGTGCGCGCTTATTTTCGCATAAAATCTACCTGTATAAATTGCAATAAACCTATTTTTTATAAATACTTTTGGTGTTTCAAATTCATCCATATATTAAAATAAATAGTGCTTATCGCATAACAAAGGTACTCCGTTCGGACATAGTGGAAAAAATAAAATTCATAGGAAAAAAATGACAACTACGAGAAGAAAAATTAGTCAGCTAGAATTTATTAAGACGTTGTCAGTTAGGTTTAGATACGAAAATTTGTAATAAGAGTAGTATATGTCAAGTATAATTTTCTAATGTTTGATATAAAGATGATTGATGTTAATAAAGTGTTTATGATGCCACTCTTTGATTTTATAATTTTTGTTAGTAGTAATTCAAAATTTATGAAACTTTTCTCCATCTGACAACTACGCGCTTATTTCGCATAAAATCTACCTGTATAAATAGCAATAGACCTATAGTGGGTCTCGGGCCTCGGCCCCAGTTCGGATGGTCTTTTTTTCGGAGCAGGTAAATCTGACCATTTCTGGTCCCAGTTCGGATGTGTCCTAAAACTATTTCTCGACTAGTGCATGGATTGTATGAAAAATGCTTTGGACTACTGTAAAAGGCCCTCTCCATAATTACTGTAGAATTTGAACATTGAAATCGTATTTACTTCGAATTCTGTAATCTGTCATAAGAAAATTTTCGCATGAATTTGTTTTTACACAAAAACCTTTAATTTTATTATGAAGTTTACTCAATTTGTGTGACAGTTGAGAAATTTGGGATCTCCTTGCGACATTTACATTGTTTCGAATGATATAAACATTTAATCCTGTCAAATTTTCGACATCAGCTTTTTTTTAACTCGGTATTGAAAAATTTCGGCAGGCTACAGAAAGTATCTTCGATTGCGAATAATGATTATAAATTATGAAAATTATTATATTTCGGAGAATTTTCAACAATTAGCATCAGTGGTCCTTACGCTTCAACTTAATACTCTTTTTTTGACAGTAAAGAGTCTCCATCTAGGATATTATGAGTGTGATCAATGAATCGTCCAATACATTTATCTTGTAATTTAAGAAAGTATTTGCAAGACTTTGGTGTGCATCTGGTTTCTTTTTCTTGTTCTTAGTTATGCTTGTGATAGAGAAGGCACTAAATTGTCAACAGAATTTACCATCACATCATTGTCCATTCGCGAGATTTGCTCCAGAGAGTTCAAGATTCCTGTTGGAACAACCATAAAATTGAAATCACCATTTCCTTTTCTTTTTTAAGGAAAAAGCCTATCCTGATGGGTCCACTCTCCCTAGCGGGATTCGGAAGCGAAGCGAACGAGGGATGCTCCATAGCATGTCTGAACACCTTCCCGCAAACGATCGCCATCGCTCTATCCAATGGTACGATCTACCACTCACTAGTAGGAGACGCAGACGAGGACGCCACGTTGGAGCCTTCGAAATGTTCCGTCCCCGACAGGGAGATCGTCGCCTTTGAGACCGTCGAGCTGGAACTCGGTCTGGGAACCACCGAAGAGGATTCTGAGAACAAGTACAAGTGTCCCATGTTTTTACATAAGGATAACTCAAAATCTGGACGGTATTATGCCACTCACAGTGCCGGCGTTCATTCTATCGAGATTTCCTGCGTGGACGAGTTGCAAAATTACATTAATGGTCCGGAAGGTAATATAGTCTTAAGAAACATTTAAAAATATAATTTCAAAACTAAATTATTTAAATATTATTGCATGAATAGCGACTACTTTTACCTTGAATATCTCGTAAACCAGAAATGACAACTTGCGCTTCATGGATCAAGATGGCACTTCCAGATTGTATTGATAGGTTCTGTTCGTTTAAAACCCATTTAAAACCAAACCTATTAAACCCACCTAAACGAAACTACTTTACATTGTGTGCCTAACATTGATAGATAAAAATCGTTTGGGCCAGCCTCGTGTTCTTCGTTAGATTTATTACAATGTCCTGATCGATTACACGGCTATCGTCTGGGAAAATTACATACAGATTAGCTCTCTCGTGCTCATCTTGTTCAAGCTCTGCTAACAATTGATAGACAATTTGAAATATAAGACCCGCTCTGCAACAATTTTTTGAAATAAATGACTTCAATGCAGAGGATCTACAGGGGATGATGAAATATAGGGTCATATAACAAATAGTTATATAATGCAATTTCTCTGTACTGTGTAAGTAACTCGTTGTACTGCAAGAAACAATATAACATTTACAGAATACAATAAAAACTCATCTGCCGCACTTAGTTCAGTACAAACTGTGATTCATCATATTTACCACTTCAAAAATTTTACTGAAACAAATCTCAATCCTATCTTTTTATGGTTCTGGCCTTACAAGCAGATTGTCGTTATAAACTATGTGTTGGAGATTTGTTGTTGCATATGACATGCCCTGTTACCAAGTTTCATAGGCGTCCCCTATATGGCACCATATGCACTAATGGATTAATAGTCTTCATCCTCAATATATCTGACGTGTCATTTCATTTTAACTATTAGAATGATAACATCCTTCATCCTCGTTCTTTGTCTAATCTGTTCATTACAGTCCCTTAGAGTCCCTTACAGTCCGTCGTCCCTTAGATTAATTCCCAACATCTAGCGCTTCATAGCTCTGTATTCTTCTGAGCCTATTGTTAGTTATTGACATTGTCTTCATGCTGTACATAACTACAGGAGGTATTAAAAACTCTTCTTTTTAAGTTTATCGAATGTTTGGGATTTTTTAGTGTGTTTCCCAACCTCCTTTCAATGTATTTTTGCAATTTAATGCATCAAGTAATTTCAGTTGTCTGATTGTTTTTATCCAGCTTGATATTCTGTCCCAAGTAGATGTACTTTTTTACCGTATTTTTGATGGAATGTTCTACTTGTATCGCTATTATGATTTTAATCTTACCCAAGTTTATCGAGAGCCCAACTTCAGATGATATTGGTATTAAGCTGTCAGCATTTCTTGAAACTCCCACATGTGATGACTCAAATTGCAGATGGTTAAGATGTTATGCATTGATTTTAATGGCTTTTTTACTTCATTGTAGGTTTTAAACACATCTATCAGCACAGTAGTAACTAGTTTTGAAGAAATACTATCTCCTTTAATTTTGAATTATGGAGCGTTCTTGATAATCCCCAATACAAAAATAAATCTTGATTAAATTGCCGACGACGTTTCGTTCAGTATTCTGAACATAATCATGGCTATGTCATCAAGATCAAATTTAAAATCAAGAATTTAAGCTCAAAAATAAAAATTGGTTTTGTTTTGATCTCCGAACACAGTCGAGATTTTGTCAGTGTCAAACTATTTGGCGGTAAAAATAAACCATAAAAGATAAACATAAATAATAAACCAATAAATAACCAATAAACCATAAGCAAAAAAGAATTATTTATTTTAATATGATGAATTCAGGAATATAATAATTAACCTTCGTATTATCTGAACTGATTTATCTGAAACGGCTTGGGTCCACATTATTTCGGATAACCGGGCGGCTACTGTACTTCATCAGATTCATCTAGACACTAGTTAGTGTTAGAACGTGCTACAATCTGTAGAATGTAGAATTTATATGTATCTGGAATATCGAGGCAAATGCTGGTATAACGAGAATTTTAGTTTTAAATTTTGCGTCTTGGGTGAATATGTTCGGCAGCCCTGGTATCCAATAGCCAAAGCGAAAAAAGCTATGAGCTGACAAATAAAAACTTTCACTTTGCCGCCCCAGGCGATATCTTCCTATGCTCTTAGGAAAGTACATTGTGCTTTATTCAACTTTATAATGCAGTGTAATTGTTCTTCAAACCTTGAAAGTTAAGTTAGTTCAGAATGTTATGTCATGACAGAAAATGAAATTAACTTAGGTAGTAAACATTCTCTAAATATCACTTATTGGTGTACTTTTCTTTAATTCTTAAGAGGTAAACAACTTCTTTAGCTTCTTCCAACCCTCAGAAATAAAGTTAATTCAACTCCAGTTTATGTCGATTCTATGCAAAACCTTGCTTCTTTTAAACAAGAATACCTCATTCTTTCTTTATTTTTCAGACATAAATCCTACTTTAGACATATTCGCAATGCCCAGCAAAGTGGAGTATTTAATCTGCACCAAAACAACCCAATCAGAAAAAACGAACCCCATCATAGGTTTCTCCATTTATTACGAGCCATCTTCAGTCATTGCATTGTTAGGCGATGGAAGTTTGATAAGTATAGGTGTGCTTTACACTGCAAATTTACCTGCAATCGAAGATTTGTCAATAGCTGGAGACGATGAGGCACTTTCTCCATTAAAAAAAGTTAGTACCAAAGCTAGATTCGTTATCCATAAGTTACATGTCGTTTTTCCAGATGTTGAAAGAACCCTTTGATGTCTACATTCAGAAGATCCTAAAAAAGACTTCTACTCAGCCGGTCTTAAAGCTGCCAGCCTCAGGAGAGCATACTCAAGAGCAATGCTATGAAGTAAGTATCAGTCGTTTACGTCCTATCGTGAAATTTATGTTTTTGATTTTTTTAGGTTTTACAAAGGACAGCACAAGTATTCCGTGATGATTACTTCAAACATCACACCACGGCTAGGGAAGAACTGGAAAAAAGGGTTAAAACATTGACCATTATGAAGAAAAATCAACAGAAAGAAGTAGGAAGAATGATGCACGAGAGGGATCTTTTACAAGAAAAAGCTGGTAATTTAGCTGAAAAATATGAGGATATTAAAGATAAACAAGATGTTTTATTGAAACAGTTAAGTTGTTTAGAAATTAAACTTGTTCTAGTCTTAAAATGATTTAATTGATAGGTGTGAGAACCTTCTGATGTTGGTTAACAGGAAGAAGGCTGAACCTTCAGATGCAGAAAAAGATTTCATGAAAGAATTGCAGAAAGCCAGCGAGACTGTCGTCGTTTATGCTAAGTATATCGACAAGATCAAAAATAAAATGAAATATCAACAGATGCAAGTAAGTGATTTGCAATTCATGAAAGTTTCATACCTTATTTAATTAAACTTTAGGTGGAGAATTGGAAATCTCAAGAGACTAAAAAGCTTTCGACAGTAAATGAGGCTCACATGAGTACTATCAAAAATAGTCTTCAGGATTCGTAAGTGTTTTATGCAAGATATTTTTTTGCCTTATTTGTCTTTTTGGTTTCAGGACACAAAAAATAACACAAATGATGAAAGAAATCCAGGAGTTTAAAACAATGTTAAATTTGAAATAATGATTTGTATGTAAGAATATCATTTTGTATTAAAAAATTTTTTGTAATAAACATTATTTTATTCTTATATTTTAATATAAAATTTGTCAAAATCCATATAAAACGCAGTCGTGATTCCAGTATCAAGCACTTAAGTGAAAAATAATATTACAAATTATTACTAAAGTGAAAGCAGCTGTCACTGGACTTCAAGACAAGCGATCCCTACACATCACAATACAATAAAATCCAGTAAAATATTTAAAAACGAACCTTAACTTACATTGTAAGCTTATATAATGAGAGTTTTTAAAAATAATAAATATTTTTAAAATTGTTGTCTTTTAGTGGTCCACCAAGGGCCCAAAAAAGTATTTACTTATCCTATCCTCATCCTCTGTGAGGAAAAAATCTCTGCCATGCTTAACGAACTCTTTCTTCGAAATCTTACCATCACCATTAGAATCTATAGCTCTAAAGGCTAGTATGGCGTCTTGCTCTTTTAATCCCAAAACATCGAAGAACAACTTGTACTCTTCCACAGTTATCTCGCCTGATTTGTCTTTATCCACGGCCTGCAGAAATTATTGGTATTATTAGAATAAGTATTGTTTTAAAGGTTTATTACTTTGAATAGGTAAGGTAAGAACGAATGAGCCTTCCTGACTAGTTTCTTATCATTTAGGACGTGGTGCATATTCTCTAGGTATCTTTCGACTGTCACCAAGTTGTAGGGAGTAATTTCGCCAAATTGTTTCTCCCAAAGTTCCTGAAATTAATTTAGTTAGTAAATTTTACTTACACCTACAGCATCTTTAGATATAATAATTTAATTTGAATGCTTTGTTAACTTTGCAAATTTAGTCAATACCTTGATGAGCTTTTGGAAATTACTGCAGTTCTCATTATCCAAATGGCCCAAATTTATGAATCTGTCAGTTAGTATCCTGAAATCGTCGAAGGAGATAACGCCGTCCTTGTTGAGGTCCAGTATGCCATGGAATGTACGAATTTTCCTGCGCCAAAATTCTGATTCTCCCTTAAAAACCAAAATATGAGTAGGGTATAGTGAGGTACATTTGAATGTGGGAGGCAGAGTGGGATTTCTTTCCCGTTCCAATTCTAGGAAATTAGTTGTTTGCATCAAAGGGAACCTTTATAGCACTACCACAGGTACTATTTTTGTGGTCATTGCTAAGGAACGTCACATCGCTCCATAATCAAATTTGGTGAACTAAATTTGAATTTGGTCCACAAGGGTACTATAACAATTATTCTCTTGATTTGAACAAATCCTACTATATTTCGTATATAAATATCTGAGACATTTCTATTTCAATTTTTTTTAATAGCAAAAAGTTAAAGAATGTTTAACAGAATACCACAAAACCACCAAATGTATGGATTTAGCTCAGATATGGGAAGCAAACATGTACAGGTTAGCAGTCTATTGAATGACAAAGAGGTCAGCGTATGTGTCAAGTTGATTAAATTCGCAACAAAGAAATAGTAAGTATATTAAATTATACATGGATATTAAGGTCTTTAAAAATACCCGCAATTTTTCGAGCACGACGGCATAGCCTGGCATAAATATTAATATTACTAATATAATTAGTAATAATACTAATATAATATTAATATTAATATTAATATTAATATTATAATATGTTACAAAAAATGCCTATGTGTAACATTCTAATACTTTCTCACATGGCCGGACCAAATGAACATTATTAAAGTTCCTTTTAGGGAGGTTTTAGAAAAAAAATGTTTCAAATAAAAGTTGTAGTCATTGGTTAGGTCAGTTCAAATCTAAAATTTGGTAAGGATCGGTAAAACAGTTTTGGAGAAAATTGAGAAAAACAGAATTCACAAGAGTAAAGGGCCCTTCACAGATCAGTCAAGGTAACAATAATGGCAATCAATTAATAATTCACTCAATAAGAATAAACAGTAATTGAATTTACTTATGTAATATAACAACGACAAATTTCAATGTCCATACTTCGCAATATGAATCCAATCATCGAATTGGAATAAATAAATACAACTTTACTTGATGGAGATGTATCAGTTAGACGTTAGACTGAACAATTACCCTACAAACCGATGCACTTAAGGAAGTGTTCTTTACGGCAATTTTACATAAAAATGTTTCAAATAAAATGCATAGGCATTAAACAGCTAACTTAAGTTATGAGATTTGTTATAAATTACCAAAACCTTTTTAAAGAAAATAGTACAACAAAATAAAAATTCGTTAGAGTAAAGTGCCCTTTATAACAGTTTTAGGAAAAAATATTTTTAATAAAAATTGTATACACTTAATATGTTAATTCAAATATAAGGTTTAGTAAAAATATTCCAAGGCCTTTTTACAAAAAAATTGAGAAATTGAAAATGTTCAAGTAAAATGCCCTTTACGGAGGTTTTAGAAAAAAATGTGTCAAATAAAAGTTAAGTCTATTAGTTAGGTCAGTTTAAATCTAAAATTTGGTAAGAATCAGTAACGCCCGGTTTGGAGAAAATTGAGAAAAACTGAAAATTCACAAAAGTAGAGTGCCCTTCGTAGAAGATCAGTCAAGATAACGATAATGGCAATCAATAAGAATTAGATAGTAAAGTAAACATACAGAATTTTAAAAAAACGTACCAGTTTTTGAGATAATCAAAAAAATCCTAAAAATTACGAGTAAAGTGCCCTTTGCGCTTAACTGATTATAATGAAATTTATGTGGTCGCGAGTTTTTAAGGGATCCAGCCTAAATACAAAATTCAAGGGACCTCAAAACGTCCAAAAACGCTAATATCTCAAATTCCGAAAATCAGCACGTTTAGGTACAGTACTTTCTGTTATTATACGGGTACCCCATATGAAAGAGTAAAAACTAACAACAGAGGTATTTCCAGAATTGTTTGGTAAGTTTGTGGAAAAAATTATAGGAAACCGAAGGCAGCACCACTAATGAAAATATAACTAATAAGACTACAAGAATTTCTTCTTTAGATCCAGAACTTATTTTGAGAATGATTCCTGAAAACCAGCTATAAGATGTTGAAACTTTGGTGAATAACAGCTTAATTGATCTACTAAAAAACATGAGAGGAATGGATGTACACCAACAACAGAAAAAATTGATTGAAACATGATAAAGATGACAATCTGAGGGAAATCTCACAAAAAATGCCAATACAAATCTTTGTACAAGATGTGCAAAGAAATATGATTGTACTGTAACGTTTTGATTATGTGAAAATCACTACACTACACGACTTGACTTTATTTATTTATTTTAACCACTTACACTAACTACTAATCTAAGACTTATCCAATTTATATCGGGTGTTTTTTTAAATTTCACCTCATAGTAGTCCGTGGATAGTGTTTGTGAATGCGCCTTACTAAAAATGTCAAAATTGACATAACCTCACTTTTTTAATAAAAATTGAAACTGCTCCAATCAGTTACTAGTGTCTTGAAAAAGACAGCTTGGCTCTATTATTAAAAAAGTGAGGTTATGTCAATTTTGACATTTTTTAGTAAGGCGCATTCACAAACACTATCCACAGCCTACTATGAGGTGAAATTTAAAAAAACACCCGATATAATCTCTAATTTAACCTAATTTAATAAATATGAATCTAATTGAAAAAATTTAATATCAAATGATGTCTGGAACCATACAAAGAACACTGTAAAACAAGACAAGTAAAGAAACAAAAATGAAGTAGTTCTAAAAGGTGATGGCAGCACCCGTATTGACATACGAAAGTGAAATTTGGGCACTAAGGAAACAAGATAGACAACAATAAACAAAATATTCTCAGTGAATGACAGAATACAACAGAATTCATTAAAATGGAGACGACATATTGAAAGAACGAATGATGATAGGTTAGTTCAACAAGTAGTACACTACAGACCAAGAGGAAGAAGAGACTTGGGTAGGCCCAGAGGAAGATGGCAAACATGAAGACGGAACAGGCTGCAAGCCTAATCCTTAAAGTGCAGGATAAGAAGTTAATAATGATCAATGATAGGTTGATGTTTCATACAATTATTTATTTACTTTATTATTTTTATAATAAACTGTATTATTTATGTTATCCTTCAATCTGATTCATTTACTTACTTAACCTTTTCTAAATGAACATAGTTTTAAATTTGGCAAAAACTGCTGGTTATCTGAGACACCAAAATTTTTTTCATAGATTCAAGAGGTATATTTCGACATTATTTTTAACGCCATTTGTGTTCAAAGTTCTTCTGCAGTAAATATAAAATATATAGATAGTTGTTCAAAGAATCCTTACCATAGACCTAACTTTTGAACATGTATAAGAACTGTTTTTTTTTTGCTTATTGTTCAAAATTTGCTGTGAATAATTGTTTCTAGATTAATTTAAGGTGGTTTAAATAAAATTTATAAAAACATACCCTGTGCCCAATCCATTCCAAATCGCTGTCGGATTCTGAGTCTGACTGGTATTTCCTCTCAGCGTGGGTATGTTTCGCATGTTTACTGTAATGCCTCAATAAGTTATTTTTTACTGCACTCGGAGTTAAGGCAGGGACATGAATAACCTAAAAAGGAAAACATATTACAACCATATCTATACTTGTTAACATAACTGAGGAGGTGATCTGCAAAGCAACTTTTGACGAATTTTCGGTTATTGAGTTATGGATGGCGCTCAACTCGTCTTTCAGTCCCCTTTCATTTGATGTATTACTGGATATTCAAAGTGCATCTTTTCCCATATAAAAAGTCGCCTAAAGTTAACCTTGATTTTCAAAACGCAACCTTTTCCTACTCTTTTGATTTTCAAACTGAAACTTTAGGAAGATGATTTTCAAATGGCATCTTTATTGTGTTTGGTGTTATCGTGGTTGTTTATTGCAACTTGCAAGTGTTCGCTGCAGTGTGTAGAGTCGTTTTAATCATGAGTTCGGCTAACAACAATGTTAGTGTTGGACAACAAAAATTCATGCATGCATTCTGCACATGCTGATATTTTGGTTTACGAGAGACGCACCTAACCAACTGCAAGAGATTACGTTGGTCTTTCCAGTCAGAGGCCACTGATACTTACCCGCTGACCGAGTATTTGAAAGATTGGAGAAAGTTATGAGAAAACGGAGTGAAATTGTGCGACAGCAAGACTATTGGGAAATTTTTAACGAAGTAGGAAGTACCAAAATTTTAGGAAAGGACTGGAAACTGTACAACTGGAAGAATCTTTCAGTTATTTTTAAAAGAGCTGATGGAATTCAGGAAGCAAAAAGGATTGTGTTTAGAAAAGTTAACGGGCAATGTAAGGTTGTGATGGAACCGTATTATCGTAGTAACACTTCTGAGTTGAAAAGTTACCTCAAACGGGGCTGCTCGATGAATAGAATCGGTATATTACCAGAAATAATATATCTACACAATCATATTAAACCAATAAAACTGCAAAATATTGAGAGCTTGTTGAACCATTACCAAGATAACTGGAGAGAGAACGATATGTTAAAGTTTTATAAAGACTTAATTGATGAAAATCCGAGGGGGGAGGAATAGCTCGAAAACGTAGACGATACAGAACATGAGGAAGTGTTAAGTGAGAACATGTGACTGTTGTGAGGACGATATTGGAATACGAATTTAATATTTCTGACTAACTTCATGTTCTATTTTTTTAAGCTTTGAATTTTGTTGTTCGTTTTTGCCAAAGAGCACATTATGTTTTGTTTTTGCAGCAACAATCTTTTTCTTGAGAACACAATAGTTATGAAGTGATTTTATCAGGGTTAGTTAACACGTTCACTGACATCAAAAGAACAGTTTACACTTTGTTCTGAAACTTTATCTTATTTGGAAACAGACTTACAACTTTATCGATAATATCTCAGAACACACTTTAAGTTAAAAGTTGCGGTTTGCAGATCACCTCCCCAACTATTCATGTTGCATTTATTTATTCTTCTCAATATTGTAATAAATATTTATAATTTACAGAAGTTTTTCCGTCCTTCTGCTCATCGTGGCCAACTCTGAGAACTTGGATAACCTCCTTGCATTTATAATTTAATTATCAGTGATATTTTGGGTGATTCAACACGACATTTTGTATGGGAAAAAATTCGGCAAGTGACTTGTAGCGTTTTGTTATTCTGCCCACACACACAAAATGCAAATTAATAAAAAATTAATATTCAGCAAACGTTCAAAAATCGAATTAATTCTATTAAACAATAGTTTCAGATGAGACTAATTAACTGGTCGCCTTTTAACTATTCCTTTGTTCGATTTGCGTAATAGATTGTTCCTCCTTTAGAATATTCGTACTTGAAGGTGTTCAATGGACGGAAAATGTATAGGTATTGTTGTAAGTGCAGATGCATATATCATGTGTCAAGTTTATTTGTACTTATATCTCCTAATACATTTTTGAGGCATGTAACTGATAATGACTAATGACCCATTTACTCTGTACATTTTCTTTTCTATTGCTTTCAACGCCTACGTGCCTAAAAGCAAGTAGGACCTTACTGATATACCTCTAGTATTTATTTATCTCTGTTACAATCACAGATAAATACAAAAATGGTGACCCCTATTGTGTTCGAGTTCGATGACTTACCGACCCAACCCAATTAAGTATATTAAACCTGCATTTTATTACAAATTAACTATAAACTTCTTTATATAACTTTCGAGTTCAGTGTTATTATTATTAAACGGAAGGTTCAAAGGTTATTGGTCTCGACCAACTTATCACTCGATTTATTGTCAAGTTGAGGTAATTATGAGAAAATAAATTTGTTATTAGATAATCTAATTATAATTATTTACAAGACCCGCGATTGCGGACAAATTAAACTGGAAAAAGGATAAGATATCCAACAAATGGTTGACATTTAATTTATTACTCTTATCTCGCAACTATTTCTGTATTTGTTGAAGTTGGGTGAGTGTTTATCGAAGGTATCAGGTTTTTTAGATACAATTAAAGGCTTATTAAAGTTTACCAGAAAGGAGGTCAGGAAGAATAGTTTTGGTTGAGGAGTGATAAAATTAAAGATAAATATTTGTATTGGCGGGTAGGGATTTTATTTAAACTAAAATAAGGTTTCCACCACAACCAATAAATAAGTTAAAAGTTAAATTTTTACAATGGTGGCTCGGAACCAGCTCGATTTGAAAGTAAGATTCGGGAATTAAAAAGTTAAATTACAGCTGGCGAAATTTTACAGCCATAGGTTAGTTACTTGCACACACGTAAAGCTGAAACGCATCTGGTCGATTCTAAGGCCATATGGTAATTTAAAATGAGAAATGCAAAACGGAACGGTCCTTCGTCTCGGTTATTTATACCAGTAAACAAATTTAGGCCGAAGGTATTAACAATAATAAGTCGTTCCGGTATTCAAATATTGTTTCTAAATAAAAAGCGTAACCTTTATGCTTGTTTGTTTCGTATTGTTTATTGAAATTTGAGTCACAACATGATTATGTAGTTTTTGTTGCTGATGTGATTAATAATTATGTAATAATTTATTGATTTAAGTAGCGGGTTCTCATTTTGGGGATTAAACTTAAACACTGCCACTATAGTTATTTTAATGATATGTATTATTACCACCACGGTTATAAACAAAGGAATACGTATGCAAATAAACGGATGAAATTATTTTTAAAACACATTTATGTTCTACGGGTAGACTATACAGGTCTTGACGTAAATCCAGATTATTAACATGCAAGCAATACCTAGTCACCATACGGCAGTTATTTATTTGTTTATGTGTAATTATCTATTAACTTTCACTAGTTTTATCGGTGTGTGGGTAAATGCCACATTGTTGAATAATAAATAAGGACCCTCAAGGCCTAAGTTCATTGACTATTCGAACTCAGTACATACGAAGCGTTCCGATTAGATAATAACAACAGGAAATAAAACATATAAAAACGACTAAAATATAACTGAAACATTTGCAATTTTCTCGAAAACCCAGAAGAGAGGAAATTTTTGCATTATCGAGCCATCAGGCTCAACGACCCAGGCGATTCTGAAGACATATTCTTCAGCTAGTGTGAATGAAGATTTTGTAATGTTTGTTTGTCTCTTTTTAGAAATGTTAGCCAACACACAACCATACGACCTAAAAATCATTAGCACGTAAGTGGAGAAGTGAATGTAAGTTGGATCTTGTTTTGATTGAAGTTTGACATAACTAAAAAGGCAAATGCTTTGCCGTTTGTAACATTACCGCATCCCACTTAACTTCAACAGGCAAAATAAAGCAATAATATGGACGCATTCGTTTATCGGCGACATTTAAATACGCGACTTTTCTTATCACCCAAATTTTAATTAAAAACGATCCGAATTTCTCGGGCAAATTGCGACTAAAATCCGGATCGGATTTACTGACCCGCAAAAAATGTCCTTGAAAGAAGCCAAACTCACCGAACCGATCCTGGCGTCCATTGCGGCCTTACCCAGCGCGTTCTCCATTAGATATTTTCCATTAGAGACGTTCTTGCAAAGTTTCGCACCATTCCGCAACACCGATAACGCCATACTCACTCCTAAGTCCTATCCACCAAAAAGCTCTCGGACAAATGTTCAATAAAACGAAACGACTGGTCTTCGTATTCGAAATGTGTTTGTGTTTGTGTGTATGGGTCCAGTAGCGGTACTCATAGGCGGTACTGGCTGGTGGTGGTGGTGGGTGGTGGTAGTACGGAGTACGGAGCCTACGGAGGCGTTGTTGCCGGCAATTTTTTGGGACTCGACAAATATAAACGTTCAGTGGAACTGATCACCACCTCTTTTGTTTAATTGCCAAAAATAAAAATTCTAATAGTTTGTTTTCAATCCAAGTTCCATTTCGCTTAAAAGACTCCATGCCCAAAAATAACAGAATTGTTTGTCTTGAGATTTAAGGCATTTTTTGTATTCCCGTTCAATAGGTTTACTTTTTAAACACCACAATAAAAAAACAAAGTTTCCAAGTGTCAAAACTATAGCAGAAGTGTTCTATTATTTTGTCTTAAAAAGCTTGTGTTTTATTTTCCTCATAACCAGTTTTCTAAAAACTCCCCAGTCGCAAAAAGCATTCATCTTAAAACTGCATCAAAAATTTGCTGTCGTTTTATAATTTGAGATCCTTGCTTTCCCAAAGTATCCTCAAAAACGAAATGAGGCACTCTGGGAATGACCGGGAGGGGAAGCATAGCTTTATATAATACTATACTATATATACACGTCATGTACAGAAACGATTGGTAGCTAGCGCGGCGCGCTATCGCGCCGTTCTAGCCACTCAGATTCAGCCCACAATCGCCACCCCTAGAGCAGGCAACCGACAATACGAACAATTGTAACACGAGTTGCCAGCAAACAGTTAGCGCGACTCCGAAATAAATCACTTTTATCTACTATGCGTTACTATAATGATCTCATTATTACATCGAAAGTACTGTAGTGATATTCATATTATTACACTACTTTTGGTAACTTTTAGTTTTCTTAAATTGGTAGATCACCCTGTCACGTAGACGTGCGTAGACGGCAAGGTTAAATTATTAGTATTTCAATAAACACAACTTTTAAAATTTCATGAATCTATTATTCTGGTCTTCCATCTCGCTTACGTAAGTAAGTAGTTATTAAATTTGTCCTAGGGCTTCTAGATTTTCAAATTCAAATAGGAAACGTCAGTGTCAGTGACGTCAGTGTAACAAACCCACGAAAAATTCCCTAGTGTAATACGAAAATTTGAACAGCCAATAAAATTTAATGAATTAATAAAGCAAAGTAGATAAAATAGTATATTCCACTCGTTTAATGAGACGTATACACTCGTTCTATTAAAGCACTCGTGTGACAATACTCCGTCTTATTAAACTAGTATATAATATAATGTACTATTTATTCTTCTTCATACTTTTATCCAAGCCAGATCAAACAAACCGAACCATCCGGACCGTAATCGTAGGCCCAGAAACGTTTCCGTGAAGGATTTTCTCGTTCCGTGTAGATGTTAATCCAAGATGTCTACTATTTATTTACGTTTAAGCAAGAGCAAATTTTATAATGAAATATCTTGGTTGATAGACGGAATGAAGTAATTGCCACACTCAGGTAGGTTCTTCTTTAGACGCTGATTCTGTTGATATAATTTTTGTTATTGTACAGTAGTTAAAGCATTTTGTGTCCAAAACGATTGATAGCTAGCGTTACCATGGAGCAGGCAACCAATACAAAAAAAACAATTGTAACACGGTTGCTACTAAAAAGTTAGCGCGGCGCGATAATTGGCCGTTGCGATCGTGACGGTTTTGCGGCGTTTACACCTCTCACCGATTCAGCGCTTCGAGCGAAACCCGCCATAAGAAAGCTAATGCTAATATGCTTCCAAAAAAATTGTGGAATTCTATAAAACATCTTCAACTTTATTTTGTCTAACCACAATCGAAGAAAAAATACTGTGTCTCAAAACCAAAACTGCCGTAAAATTCTTCTATATCTTTAGATACTTCAGATCCGAAAAAAATACTTGAAGCCACAAAAATAGAGCAGAATTGTTCTATCTTGATACTTGGGATACCTTTTTCCTGTCCTGTTAAATATCTACCTGTCTCTACAATCGCAAAGAGACCCTGAGTCTCAAAATAACTGTTGAAATGTTATGTTGCTGTGAGACTTTGGACTGACATTTTGAAACTAGAGCCGAATTTGTTGACAATTTCAATCGATTTGTGTTATTTCTTCTCTGACGTTGAAAACTTTTCTGTAAACTTTTTATTAGTTTACTCTCTTAGGATTCAAAACTAGAGCAATCTACTATTATCACCACTACACTGTATTGAAATTTTAGTCTTTTTTCCTCCCGTTGAAAAATCTTCCAAAAGCACCGAAATCGCAAGAAAGCTCCAAAACTGTCAAAACTACAGTTGAAGCATTATTAAGTCGTTGTGAGACTTCAGATCTTTTCCTCTCCGCTGGAAAACTTTTTGAAATTGGCACAGTCGTAAAAGTTACCGTACCTACTATACAGCAAGCCATTCTAAAAGTGGAATCTGCCGATTCTTCAAACCACGACAATCCAGAAGAAAAGGCATAACATTGTGTCATAAACACAAATTTCACAAATTACGTGAAAAGTAGTCCTCTGCAATCAGGATTGTTCAGAAATTTCTTCGAAAAAATGGGTAATCACTGTAATCAGTATAAATCACTCCTTCACATCGAAATCTGATGGCTTTCCGAAGCAAAGTTATCGCAAGGTTACTTGAACTTCGAAAAGAACTAAACGTTTTTCAAATGAGGCAAAACATGTATGCGTCTGTAACTTTTCCGATGTATTTCATGCTGAGCAATAGCTTTCGAAATTAACTTATTTTGTCGATATGTTTGAAAAGGTCAACGAAACCACTCAAAGAAAAATCATGACAAAAAAAATTAAACATTATATTTTTTGGAATAAAAAAAATTATTATCTACCTGCGTGGAATGAGATTATATTGAATGTCTTCCACTTTCAAATAATTTTCAAGACGACTGTGTGGTCTGTTCTGGTCTGCTTTGGTCTGTTCTGGTCAGCATGGTCAGAATGGAATCATCAAATAAAATTCGAAACATCATCACTGGATATTTGGTAAGCCTGCTGAAATCCTTGATACATTACATTTCACATACTAATATTCACATCAAGTGGTTACAAAATCAATTTATCATTGGAAGTTAGCCTGTGGTGCTGACTGTCCTGAAATACGAATCCCCCATATATGTTCAGAGTGTATTCGTATTAAAACACATCTATCATTCATTTCATTATTGTTTGATGTGAGGCTCTATACAATGAAAGAGTTTTGTTGAGTGTTCCGTAGTCTTAAACGGCTACCGTATACTATCATGTTGGGGTTTTTAATCCATTTTGTTTTTCTGTTAGTTAGTTTTTGTTAGTTTTAGCAAACCTTAACTTAAGCATGCTTGGCCCATATAATAACATGTTAAGTTCGATTGGAAGAGGCACGAAAGAATAGAAGAGTTGTAATGCATATGAACGTGCTTTGGCTTTAAAAGGCAACAAGCAGAAGAAAACTAAATGTGACTAAGTAAAACACTGGTAAATGTCTCAAGTGCCAAGAACCTGGATATTTTGGATAGAGAACGTCAAAGCAAAGGGAGCATAGAAGAACGTGATGGTTCAAAGTGCGAAACTTTAATGGGTGAAACGTAGCCACAAACAGTCAACACCTGGTACCTGAACCTGGGGCAACTGATCACATAATTCATCCAAAGAGTATTAACACCATTGAAGGAACAGAGATTTCTACTTATTTGAGATAGGGCATACCTTATGCCCTTATGGGCTTACGAACCGATTATATACATAAACGTCAATGCCTTTGACGGTGAACGATGGAAGGAAGATCATCTATCAGAAGTACTTATTCTATGGGCCAGAATTCTAGTACTACCTCATTTTCTCCTACCTTTTCTTTAGAATACAAATTCTGTAGAAATAATGTTGATGCAAGAGATTGTAAAATTCGATACAAATTCGTTAAACCTTAAACTAACAGATTAGTTATATTATTATCATACTAATCACTCGTTCTGTTCATCCAAAATCTAATAAACCTTAACAGCTTTATAAACCGCCACGATAGCAAAATCGATTCGGCGTTTAAAAATTACATTAAAATTGTTTCTTCATTTTCAGTGTTAATTTTCTTCAGAAAAATTTAGTACTTCAATTTATACAAAATTGAAAAACATTTTGAAAGAATATAAAACAAAATGAAAACTATTCCACTAGTTAAGCTTTAAAACATTAATTTAGTGTAACCCAACAAAGTTCACGTTAATATAAAATATGTTTTAACGAATTTCACATAAAATTATTATTCTAAATTTCAACTCGAACTAAAACAGTAAGGTAATACTGGCCGCAGCAGTGTTGCGCGATTTTCCTTTGAATTATGCAAACATTGGAAATAGTGCGGTCTTTTAGACCACGGTGCGACCACTGAAGGGTTAAAATGTATTAATATCTTGGATACTAATACATAGTTTCATAGGTATAAATATTATTTTATGTCCATTTTCGTATCTACATTGTTATAACACGATAATTTGATAAAATGTAAGCCATTACTTTGCATTTGATTTAAACAATTATTTCACTTCAATGTTTGTTTCAATTTTCCGAATACGGTCCCGTTCGACCGAGGGTTCCTGGAACAATTTTAATTCGGTTTATTGACATTCGCAACGGGGATGCTACAAACAGCTTGATAAGTCAAAGTCATATAAAAACGGTATATCTCTTGAAATAGGTACTATACATATTTCGTTTTAAGACATGAAATTCTTTTCGGTTCGCTTGAAAGGTATCAGAAGTCGTTACGTTCACAAAAAAGACTCTGATGTCATTTTAAGGGGGTTAGAATATTTGTTTCTTTCCTGTTGGTTCATTTTATGAAAGCGCGGCGATAGCAGAAAAGACTCCAAGACTCACCACTACAACAGAATTGTTGTGTCATGTTCAGATCTTTGAATTTTTTCGCATATTAATAAGTTTTATATATATATATATATATATATATATAAGAGAAAATTCACGACTTACCCGTCTAATCCCGTTATGAAACGGAAACCACCGACACGTGTTTCTGCTTATTAGCTTCGTCAGGGTGGTATATCCTGATATATCCAGGATTTATCCAGGTTCCGTCTTTAATTTCACTGCTAAATATAAATTTAGCTAAATTTCACTGCTAAATATATATATATATATATATATATATATATATATATATATATTGTAAAGTTCTCCTGGGTGTAAATATTACACACTACACTAAGTATTTAACTAATTTATTTAACACTAAACACTAAATTTAATTCCTTTCACCTAATTTATTTTACTAGGGATTACGACTCTTGTCTCGTATTTCTACCTTCCCTTCCCTATCGCCCGCCGGTTTTTTATGTCTCAGGGCTTGTTTTCTCTAACGATAAAGAAAGGTCTCGAACACCATAGAAAGGTTCGAGGTAGGTCCAGAAGAATCTGTTCCGAGAAGGATATTTCGATTCCGCGAAATATCTACCTGTCAGCTTGCAGCATTCGTTCCGATGAGTTCTTGCAACACTGACCAAGACGTTTCTTTCCGAACCGTGTCCCCGGTAGGTTTCTGTAAGAACCTACAGCTGGTCTCCTTCCTGCATCGCGAGGTCTGGTGGAAATAGCATCCAACGGGCTTCTGGTCGGAGCTCCCCTTAGGATTTCAATCTTATTTTTTTTGAGAGGGAGGAAAATCTTCGAAAAGACTTCGTACGGGATTCGAGCCGCTTTAGTTACTGGTCTGCCACGCACATTCGCGCCGGAACTTCGGTTTGCAAGTCCTCAGTGTCCGTTGGAGTTGTCAGTAAATCCTAGCTACGCCGAACGCAACCCGAACACCCTAAGTGAGTGATCGGAGTTTGTTCAAGGCTTAGACAGGGCGGAAACTATGACCAAGCGATGAGCACTCAATCATTCCAATTCCACCCCCTAGGATCGGTCGCCTACCCGTTAAAAACCATCCCCCGGGTTGGTGTGCACTAGATGAAACCGTCACCTCACGTAGCGGGCAACCTCTTGGATTATTGCTCGTGAGTGCCAGTAACACCCGATATTTGTCTCTGGTACCCGCTCACTTAAGCCAGTATATAAGGATTGAAGGGTTGATAATTAATAATAAGACTGCTTAGAGCTGGGCGGAAGGATGGGATAGTAAGGTGAGCGTGAACCGCTGTTCACTCGTTCGTGTTAGGCTGTCGGAGATGGTGGATACCCTTGGGTACCCACAATCTCTATCTGAAGGTCGACGTTTGGCTAGGTTATCGGTTAGATTATCTTTCTATTCCTGCGGTCCAAGTGACCGACATTTACTGCTTGCTGCGGTCCTAGTGACCGACATTTACTTCTTGCTGCGGTCCTAGTGACCGACATTTACTGTTGCTTGCTTGCTGTGGTCCTAGTGACCGACATTTACTGTGGTTAGGTTCTCACGTTTGCTGCGGTCTAAGTGACCGATATTTACTGCGGTTAGGTTCTTACTCGATCAGTATGAATGATCTTACGGTTAGATCGTGCCGATCGTTAGATCGCTCGTAGCAGCACAGGTTAGGCAGTGCGGGCCGCATGGCCACTCGTAGTAGCACTGTGTTCGTGAACGCCCGAGGGGCTTCGTCGTAGCACAGGTTAGGCAGTGCGGGTCGAGGGACCACTCGTGGTAGCACTGTTGCTTCGTGCGTGCCTGAATAGGTTTCGTAGTAGCACAGGTTAGGCGGTTAGGCAGTGCTGGCCTCATGGCCACTCGTAGTAGCACTGTTGGGTCGTGCCCACCTAAAGGAGCTTCGTCGTGGCACAGGTTAGGCAGTGCGGGTCGAAGGACCACTCGTAGTAGCACCGGTTATATTCGTGACTCTACAGTTTCTCTTTCTTTCTAGTGCTCGATCCCGGAGGAAACCGGTCTCTTCGAGTGTTATTACATTGTGTAACCCCGTGCCCTCTGGCTACCCCGTATAGAGGAGCTCTACTCGAGATGCTCGGCTGCGGTGGCGTCACTTACACGATACAACATGAAACACGTGTTAGTGGGTGTGGGGTGGGTTCGTCGGGGCCTGCCTGCTTCTTCTGGTGGTCGAGCTACTAGGTTACGTTATCTGTCGCTTATGGCCTCGATTCTCGTCTGACCGAGATCGTTTAGCTGAGTGCATGAGTGCGTTCTTACACCTTGTACCTTCTCGTACGGAGTGGCTTCTTCGTTGTCCTCGTTAGGCTGTACTTCTGCAGAGAATTCGTTTCTTTTCATCGGTACCCTTCCTCACGGTAGCGTTCGTGGGCTCTCTACGTAGTTTCCGCCCGGTCGATCTACGGTTTTTGGATCAACGGATTAGTGTTCTCCCACCCCCCCTCTGGTAGAGCTGAAAGAGACGTCGGGGAGCACCGCGCGACAGATGACTATCTCCTCTGCAAGTTTATAGTCAGAAGATTCTCTGTGGATAGACTGTAGATCTGAAGTATTAGTAGTGAGTGGGGCTACGGCCGTACCGTGTCCTAGCCGAGGAATCGGGACCCGTCTCTGTGCCATGAGGTGGCCTCCGTTCCTGAATTCCGTTTCCTCGGCTCGGGCTTCGTCAGCCTTCGTGATCGCTATCGTGAATGATGTGGCAACAAGTGTTGTTATTAGTAGTGTCCCCAGCGGGGGGACCCTTACAGACCATTCCTTGTCTTGTCCATTCTTACCGGGAATGTTCCTTGACCCCTTGAGGCAAACTTGATCCAGGTTTATCCGTGTTTTCCGGCGTTCCAAGTATTGCTTCTTCATCAAGGGTGTCCTTTGCCCACTCGAAGCGGAGTATGCTTCTCGACGTCCCTGGTTTCGAAGTTCCCTAATTTCCTGAAAGAATCTATTTTTTTTATTAGTAGACCGGTTGCTTAAAAGCTAAAGGGCCCGGCCGACCCGTTTTGAGTTACTTCTTAGCCCCGGTAGCCGGCAATTGCCAAGCCGCCGGGTTTACACCCTCCCACCAACTGTGAGGTCCTGTGACTCCCAGGGACGGAGAATTTCAATCTAAAACGTCCAATCCACACTCGAGTTTGAGATGACTAATTTAGAAATATATTCGGTTAGAAGGATATTCCATCCCTAAGGTGACTCAGTACACCCCACACTTTCCAAACATATGTACGTCTGAAAAGTCTTCCTCTTGGTAACCAGGTAGATCCGCGACCATTATGATCTGTTCTAAATTCTCAGCGTTCGTCCAACTGCTGGTCCGTGCTAATGGAGCTCGCCCAATTTGCCATATCTCGACCTGATTCCGCAGTAATCCCTTCAGACATTTGTAGGTCTTGGGCAATGCAATAAGCCGAGGCATACTGGGCCCGTGTGTTTCGAAAAGGTCTCGTTGTTCTTCTCTTATCACGCCAAATCTCTTTGTCCCAGTCCCGCTATATACAGCCATTAAATACGAGAAACAGGGGTTCCTATACTCGGACCCGTAACTGACACATCTCTTGAACATGGTCGGTTAAAATTCACGACCGTCGGCTTCCCATTAGAAACCTTACGAATCCGGTGGATAACGTCATTAATCTTGGTGTTTACTGTATGTTGCCCTTCCCAGACTTTCAGAAGATTAAGGAATATTCCGCGCTTCCTCTGGGAATTGTAAAGCCACACCAGGTCCCCTTCCTTATCGCTTCCCCTACCGTTATCTACCGAATGCCATACCGCTCGCCAGCTCGTGAACTTGATCCATTCTTTTCCGCAGTTCGGTGACGTGGTCCAATTCAGCCAGATCATCTCCTGCTCTGCAACCGAAGCTTAAGTGCTTCCGCCACGTTGGTCTTGGTTGAAGTCGACTTTCTACCCTGTTATATGGGATTCCATGACCCTCTTCTTTCTCCCATCTTTTCTCGCCAGGGAGCCCCACTGATCCCAGCACGACTTAAGACTCTTTGAAGATGGCACTATACTTCTTGCCACCCTCCGGGCACGTTTTTTTGGAAGTGTATCTATATTACGATGATTGGTCCTCTATGCTCTATGCTCGATTGCAAAACCGTATTCCTGTAGACGCTCAATCCACCAAACTACTTGGCCTTTCGTATTTTTGAACTGCAGGAACCACCTCATCGCCGCATCATTCGTCCTCAGCAGAAACTTCCTGCCTTAGAACCCCCTCCTGGTGACTCCGGCTTCGACACAATTTTGCTGAAGTGTCCCATGACCCGCTTCTGTCAGTCTCGTAACTGGAATAGCACTCCTGCGATACCGTCGTTGCTAGCATCGGTGTCGAAGACCATGGGTCCATCTTAGGTCGGGAACCCGAGAATAGGGGCCATTGTCAAATTCCATTTCAATTCTGTGACTTCATCACATTGAAACGCGCGTTTCTCCTCACTCAGACATGTCAGTGGTTTAGCGATGTCAAAAAATATACGGAAGTAACGGCGATAGTGCGTGCAAAGCCCCAGGAATCATCTCAAGTGGTGTATGTTTTTCGTGGTTGGTCATTTCTGGACAATTCGCACTTTGTAAGGGTCCACCTCGACGCTGTTGTTACTTACCACCTAGCCTAATATAGTGAACCCTGCTCTGTAACAGGTGACACTTCTTCGGGTTGAGCGTCAGATTTGCCGTCTATTCAAGTTCCTCCAAGTTTGCAGGTGTTCGTCAAATGTCCTTCTTATTATGATTATGTATTATGTCGTCTAAGTAGACGAGATACGTTTTCCAGGAGAGCCCTCTCAGTACTTTCTCCATGAGCACCTCAAACGTAGCAGGTGTGTTACATACAATTCAAGGTACTTTTCCACCTGCCAGCAACCACTTTTCAGGTCCAATGTGAAGAAAAGCTTAGATCCTGCTATATACTGCATCCAGGTTATCGTGTATCCAGAAAACAGGATAGATGTCATTTTTCGTCACGTTATTTAATTAACGTTAGTCAACGCGGAATCTGGTGTTTCCATCTTTCTTCTTAACAAGGGCTTCCGGAGACGCCCAAGGATTGCTAAACGGCTCGATGACTTCCTCCTCCATCACGCCAATGAACTTCTGTGCTACCTCTCTCTTCGCTTGTGGCAGCCTCCTCGCCGATTGAGGGATTGGTCTCGCATTCCCCATATCGATTTTGTATGTCCAGTATTCATCCTTCCAGAATTTACTTTGCTAGACACGAAAACACTTTAATACCGACGCAGTAGCTCGTTTATCTTTTTCTTTTTTATCCGGGAAGATACCCACCGGTGTCAGCTATTGTTCAGCGACACCGTTGGCGAGCAGCTTCTCACTTTTGTTCCCTTGCGAATGGTCATTATGGTCGTTTACGTTGATCAGCCATACAGGAATTTCGTCATCCAACGTCACCAATGTCTTCCGTACTAGAACGTCTCGGCCTACCACTACTTTAGGGTTCCAGGTTCTTAGGTTCCACGATTCCACCACAGCAGAACTTCCACTTCTGAAGACGTTCTAGAGTCGAATTATCACGATAGATTCACTCCTTCTCGGCAAAATCGTGTTTTTTTTTTCAGCGTTATCTGGTTTACCATCCCGTGGTGTGTTGGAAAATTTCGTGTAGGTCACTTCGTTATTTGGTAGCCTAGGTTAAGTTAGAAATCGTGGGTTTTCATAACGCCCATTCCCAAGATGGCATCCCCTTCAATGTCGGTTATCAGAACTCGGTGTAGCGAGAATCACGCAGTGCCGATCTTGATCTCGACGTCGGTTTCTCCATGGAAGGTTGCAGCTTCGTTCATAGGCACAGCAACCGCCATCTGGGCTCCAAAATTTTTGTTCCTTTAGTGTTCAACAGGCCCTATTTTAGGATCGTTGTGGAAGCCCCAATGCCTATTGTAGAGTGTACTTCCTACCGTAAACCTCGCCATCTGTGTACAGACCGCTATATTCGCTTCGTAGGGTAGCTATTTTGATAGGGGGGTCTTGGAATAAGTATCGTGTCGAAGCTGCCCCCTTGGTATTGATCCGTCGTAGTTCTATCACGCTTGGATCCCCTGTGACGTCTCTACTGTGGTACGTTTGTAGTCCCTTCGAAGATGGCCGTCTTCACGTCTCCACACCTCCAGCACTTAGCCAGTTACCAACTTCTTCTTCCCCTTTATTACGGTTCTGCTCTATCACCTGCTCTAAGGTATCCTCCTTTCTCCCAGCTTCCTCGCGGGTATCGTTCTCGATGGTCCGTAGCTCGTAGCTAACCGGGTGACGGTAAATTAATCGAGCACAATTCATCGAAAACAATTAATCGGCCACAATTCATCGAAAATCAATTATTCGAATACTCGATTGATCGAAGAAACTTTTCATCGACGCACAATTCATCGAAGGTTAATTAATCGAATGCTCAATTTAGCGAAAATTTAATTTATCGAAAATTAGGTGTAGTGTGCGATAGCCCACTTATATATACTTCTCAAATTTAATCGGGAACCTTCTGGCGTATTCTTTTCTATTTCTACTTCTTCTTGAAAACCGTGGCGATACCTCTTGACATTACCAGGTCGGCGGACACACAATGGGCCAACGAGTATTCTTCAGGTACGCTGAACAAGTCCTGTTGTTTTTCACAGGTTACCCCATACCGTGCTTTTCCGGTACCCCCGTAGGCGCTCATAAATTCTTCAAACGAAAGTTCGTTCTCCCGCGCCACCGTGTTTCTTACCAGGGGATTCCCCGCCTCATCATGCGACCCCTCATAGGGTGCCAAACGATTGAAGTGCACCACTCTCGGCTTGCCGTTTGGTAGTTTGCTCACCCGGTAGACCGCACCGACGTAGACAAACCACGTTTCTTCTGTGGGTTATACAGCCAAACCTGATCTCCCATTTGGTAACCACCCTCTTTAGCGTTGATGTCGTAACGCTCTTTGATGCGATCACTGGCGATATTCAGTTGGTACTGGACTTGATCGTGAATGCCGTTCATCCTTTTCTGCATCCTGGAGACGTAATCTTCTCCCGAAACGTCCTCGTCCGGTCTAGCGCCAAAGATTAGATCGCAGGGCAGTTTAAGTTTTCGCCCGAACAGGACTTTGGCTGGAGTTTGTCCTGTCGACTCATGAACGGCCGAGCGGTAGGCCATCAGGAAGAACGTCAGGTGTTCATCCCAGTCTCGTTGATGTGACGAGACCATTTTCGCCAGATAGCGGTTGAGGGTGCGATTCATTCGTTCTACCATGCCGTCAGATTGAGGGTGAAGGGCCGTGGTTCTTGTTTTTCGTACCCCAAACTTCTCACAGATCCTCCGGAATAGACCACTCTCGAAGTTTCTCCATTGATCCGAGTGTAATTCCATCGGTACTCCAAACCGGCAGATCATCTCCTTCACTAACACATCGGCCACTGTCTCTGCCTCCTGATTAGGGAGAGCGTACGCTTCTACCCACTTCGTAAAGCAGTCCATTGCGACCAAGATGTTTTTATTCCCCTTTTCGGTCTCAGGGAAGGGTCCTGCTATATCAATAGCGATCCTTTCGAAGGGGCTTCCGACGTTATATTGTTTCATGGGAGCTTTCGGTCGTCTTTGTCGCCCATTACTTGCGAAGCAGGTAGTACATTTCTTACACCAGTCCTTCACGTCGTCTGAACAATCTATCCAGTAGAATCGCTCCCGTACCTTCTGCAGCGCTTTCTTGATCCCTAAATGTCTACCAGACGATTCGTCGTGAAGGTGCCGCAAGACCTCCGGGATTTTACTGGAGGGTATTACCAACTGCCGTCTTTCCTCCGTTCCGTCTTGGCTCTCCAGTAGGCGTTTTAGCAGTCCATCCTCAACTACTAACGAGTCCTACTGTGCCCAGTAGCTCTTGAGTTTCGGCGAGCCAGGTGATACCTTCTGCCACTCCGGACGCTGTCCTCCCTCTTCCACGCCAAGATTTCTTTTAAAACCGGGTCTTTTTCTTGCTCTTGTCGTAACGAGGATGGTGTCCATTCCTCGGCGACCACGGTAGTTCGGTAAACTTTCTCGGACTTTTCCTCGGCTCTATGACAATGAGGACACTCGCCAGGGCATGGTCTTCTTGAGAGTGCATCTGCGTTTCCATGACTCTGTCCAGGCCGATGTTCTATGACAAACTCATACTCCTGAAGCCTCTCGATCCAGCAAGCTATCTGTCCTTCGGGATTCTTGAACTGGAGGAGCCGTTTAAGGGCAGCATGATCGGTCCGGATCAGAAACCTTCTTCCACACAAGTATTTATGGAAGTGTTCGATGGACTTGACGATGGCCAATAATTCACGCCGGGTGGCGCAATAATTCCTTTCCGGTTTGGAGAGCACCTTGCTAAAATATCCAAGGACGCGTTCTTGTCCCTCCTGACGCTGCGACAGAACTGGCATTCCTCATCCCAACAGAAGTTTCGTCCTTCTTCTGTGAGCCTCGTCAACGGCTTGGCGACGTCGGAAAACATCCGGACATAGCGTCGGTAGTACGTGCAGAGTCCCAGAAAACTCCTCAACTGGTGTTTATCTGCCGGTATTGGCCACTCCTTCACCGCACTTATCTTGTCCGGATCAACGGCGACTCCATCACTGCTCACTACGTGCCCTAAGTACGATACCTTCCTTCTGAAGAGCTGACATTTCTTAGGGTTCAGTTTCAGCCCCGCACCTCGCAGTCTCTGGAAGACGTCCTCTAAGTTTTTCAGATGTCCTTCGAAGGTCTTGCCCATCACGATGACATCGTCCAAATAGACTAGGCACGTTTTCCACGTCAAACCCATTAGCACGCTCTCCATCAGCCTCTCGAACGTCGCTGGGGCATTACAAAGTCCGAATGCCATGATTGTAAAATGCACAGACCGTTACCGAATATAAATGACGTCTTTTTCTTATCGGCAGGGTCCATTTCGACTTGCCAATAGCCGCTTTTTAAATCCAGGGTCGAAAATATTGTGGATCCAGCAAGGGTATCGAGTGTGTCGTCGATACGTGGTAGCGGGTAGCTGTCCTTTTTGGTGACACTGTTCACCTGCCGGTAGTCTACGCAGAATCGAGTGGTTCCATCCTTTTTCTTCACCAGTACTACCGGCGAGGCCCATGGACTGCTTGATGGCTCGATGACCCCGTCCCGCTCTAGGTCCCTGATGATTTTCTCGGCTTCCTCCCGTTTGACCAAGGGTAGTCGTCTCGCTGTTTGTCGAATCGGTCGTGTCTCGCCCGTGTCAATTTTAGGTGTCACGACCTTGGTCTTTCCCAGCTTTCGATTCTCGGTGGTAAATATGTCCTGGTACTTATGTATTAATTCGTTGGCCTTTTGTCTCTGTGTGGGCGAGAGAAACGCACTGGTCTGGGACAGAATTTGTTTTAAATCCTGCTGCGTGTGTCTGGACCTTTCTTCATTACTAACGCCCCTTACGATGGCCGAGGCGGTTATACACGTGTCCAGCTTCGTACCCTTCTTGATGGTAACCGGGTACTGATTGATGTTGAGTAGCCGCACAGGCACTTCGCTTGAGAGAGAAAGGAGCGCCTTTCCTACCAGTACCCCCCGAGCCAGTCGATTGTCATCGTTTTCTGGTTCGATTACGGCTGGAACTCCTTCTTCCACAACACCCCTCAGACAAGTAGAGGTGATCGTTTCGCTTCGTTCCGGGAGAATCACATCTTCTGCCAGTATTACATCCAGCACAAAATTGTCACGATTGTGTAGCAGTAATCCTTCCTGACCGATCCTCAACACTCGCTGACCGAAATCCAACTGGAATCCACGACTCCTCATGACGTCCATCCCCAGTATGACGTCTTCCTCAATTTCGGCTACGATAACTGGATGGTCAAACTTTACTCGCCCCAACGTCATGCTAACTGTTGCTTCGCCGTGTATCACTGCCTTCTCCCCAGTGGCAGTTCTCTATTGCCACCTACTTGGCCTAATCTTACTACGGTCCTTCACAACTTCCGGGCGTACGATCGTCTTCGTAGCTCCCGTGTCAACAAGCATGGCGTGGGATCTCCCGTCGATGGTGCCATCGACGTACGCGCTCCACAGTTGGTGGGAAAACGAGGCTATACTGGCCCGGGGGTTTCCACTGCTACGGGTCGAAATCCCCCCCCCCTCTTATCGACCCGCATTAGTTTTCCTGAGGCCCGATTCTCGTTTTAAAAAACGCTCTGCGCTTCTCGGTCGCTCAGCGCTTATGACGTCATTTTCGAATGGCACGTGGTCATAATTCATATTTAGGTATTCCCGTCTTAGCATGCGCACCGTTTTCAGAATGCGCTCACCGCTTTGAAAACGGCTACCAATTGCTATCCGTTTTGCTCATCGAAAAGGACATCTCCTAACATTACTTTTTCCGTGTATCTGTTTGTTTTCGATTTGTTACTCGTTTTAATAATAAGAAATGGATGATTTTGAACCAATTGCCCTACAGATTATTCAAAATATAGAAAATGCTGAAGGTAATCGTCAGAGGTTTTTTCCGGACGATCCTTTTGAATTGTCGGATCATAACTTCATCAAGCTATTTCGTCTCACCAAAAATATGGTTGAAAATTTGGAAAATTCACTTGTGCATTTTATGCCACTACAACAAAAAGCAGACGCAATAAGCAATAGGACTAAGGTAAGAAATGCTTTCAAAAATAATAAACAATTTCCTAAGGACCTTTTCATAATGAAGTAGGTATTCTATATGATTGTGTTATCTTTTTTTAGATTTTAATTGCTTTAAGATTTTTTGCAAGTGGTAGCTATCAGCTTGATGTTGGCCGTAATCAAATGTTAACTGTAAGCCAGCCTTCTGTAAGCAGATGCTTGCATGATGTGATTGAAGCACTTACCCATCCTGCAATAACAAATAGATTTATACACTTTCCTAGTACAAGAGAAGAATTAGTTCATATCAGACAAAGGTAAGGATTTAACAGTGAATAGTGTTATGTTTATTATAATATAACACTGGGATGATTATAGGATGGGCGAATAATGTTTTGGTACCAAGAACAAAAAGTAAATTATTGTAATGTGAATTTAATATTCTTTGATCTTGAATCCAACCTTTTTTCTTTATCTAAAAAGTGCTTTTGTGTATTCGATTATAAATGCATTTTTTATCTTCTATTAGCATTAATTTTCAGTTGATTAATATTTTTTTTAGGTTTTTTGATAAGTATGAATTACCTGGAATCATAGGCTGCATAGACTGTACGCATATTGCCATAATTGCTCCCATGGAAAATGAACATATTTTCATTAATAGGAAGGGATATCACTCATTAAATGTTCAGATGGTATGTTTTTTTCATTTTTGTTTAATATCCCTGTAAGCTACATTATTATTTGAAACCATTTTAGATTTGTGATGAGAAGATGCAAATAATCAATGTTAATCCACGTTTCCCCGGCAGTAGTCATGACAGCTTTATTTGGCAAAATTCAAATATTGAACGATTTTTATGTCAACTTCCTCAAGAGGAAATGGGAAACTTTTATCTGTTTGGTAGGACTATTTTTTATTGATAGAAATTAATGAAAATATCTTCTTTTTTCACTTCATGGCGTTGAAAACTAATATTTAGGACTTCCCTCAAGAACATAGTTGCTAAAATTAATGTAGTGGGTACTGTCATTTTAATTACTTCAGAGTACAAATTATGCCAAATTGAATATTGTATTATTTTAAATATTTTAATACATATCTACAGTAAGTATAAGTACTATAACTACTATACTGACACTGACCTAAGATAATTATTAAAAAAATATATTAATTATAAAATTGTGCTCCATTATTTCAAATCTAGAATATATTATATCATGAGACTGAAGTGACACTCATTAACCAGGGTTAATGATCGTTAACCAATGATTTTAATGTTAAATAGAATTTTTTGAACAGAACCCATTTGACTCATTTTAAAATAGCTGCTAATATCAAAGCTTATGTCATAAACTTTACGATCCGTGTGGAATTGTTTGAACTGCATAAAATCATTTGTAATTTTTTAATTATCTTATGACGCAAATTTAATATAATTATAGGGGATTCTGGTTATCCATTAAGGCCGTGGCTCTTGACTCCATTGTTACCAGAACCACAACTTCACTTCACAACCAGGCACTTCAGAAGCACGATTTAATGATCGATTTAGAGCAATTAGAGCTATAATTGAACAGTGCTTTGGAATTCTCAAAAATCGATTTAGGTGCCTTTTGAAGCACCGTGTTCTTCACTATGCACCAGAAACTGCAGCAAAAATTGTAACTTGTTGTGCAATTCTACATAATATCTGCATTGAAAATAACATACCTATTTATAATGACGACAATATGAATCATAATGATGACAATGGGGGCCCAGATCCAGTAAATGCAAATGTTGTGAACCGTAATCCTGACAACAATCTTCTGCGAAGAGGAAGGGAGATTCGTGAAATGTTAGTCAATAACTATTTTGCCTAATGTTTTATAAGTTTATAACCATTACGTACTTATTCTACTATGTACTTATCTAATTATATAGTTTAAAAATTATTATTAAACCAAATACAAATGTCAAAAAAATCTTATTATTTTTTAAATCCTCAGTTATTTCCTATTAAAAATTTTACATGAATTCATGAAAATTGAAACTATGGAAGAAAATAAACTAAACAATAGTTGAAATTATTGATTATTTCCGGAAACTACCACATTTGCAATGTTTTCCACAGCAACTGCAATCCTCTCCAAAGTCATATTTTGTTTTTCTAGTAATGCCAGCTTTTGACTGTAATATTCCTTCTTTAGAGAAGATTGCTCTTTACTAATCCTTAACAGTTCCTTTGATGCCTCAATAGATGCACTTAAATTATTTTTCTTCTTCGGTGCAGGTGTGGTACTTCTATTAAGTGATCTTTTTTTTAGAGGTGGTCTGGTTATCAGTGATGGCGTTTTGCAGGAAACCATTTCATTTTCTTTCTCTGTGTGTAGGGGTATTTCTACATCATCAGTTTCTTTTCTAGTTTCATTTATATTCGCAAATTGAACATAATAATGATCTTGTTCAATATTTTCTGATTGAACTACTTCATCAATCACCTCACGGAGCAATCCACTTTCTTCAACATCTACCCCACTTATAAGTACTTCTCCACCTAAAAATAATAAAAAAGTTATAATCAGAAATAGAAAGTGAGAACATTTTTTGTTTGCAAATTTAAATCGGTGTTTCTTTCAATAATCCTAGTGGATTATTGAATTAAGGAATAATTATTCTTAAAATCAACAAGGGAGATTAAAGCTTTTGTTTGAGAAAATATCTCCAAAATATGAGTGTCTTAATTCGACATTATGTCCACGGTTCAATTTCATAGTTTTTTTTTCCTTTTTTGCTAGTTTTAAGCCTTTGTTTAGTTTAATATGCCAAGTAAATGTTACTCAACATTGTCATACTATTTTGAAGTTTAGAAATAGAGCCTCTCTAACTTACCAATAATGTCTAGAATTTTCTCATCCATTGCATCTGGTTCATCTTTCTCTGGAGGTCCACCTCCAGTTTGAATGAATGATCGCCTTTGTTGAGCCTGTTTCTTTTTACTACGGCTCTTCATATCACTCCAACACTAAAATGATAGGTAAACTATACTATAATTACATACATAACTCCAGGGTTGCAATTTTTTTGTAGTACCTAATATTTATATTACATTCTCAGAATATTAAAGTATAATATATAATCACCTACCTAGACTTTCCTGGCATAACAGGAAAAATCCAGAAAATATATGAGGAGCGCCTCAGTTGTGAATTAGGTGTACAAATGTTCAAGAAATACATCAGGAATATAATAAATATGAATACCCAAAGAATTAAAGAATACTTAGCCATAAATAAAAAATATCGAGCAATTGAATATTTAGTACATACCTTTCTCCATTCTTGCCATGATTTTGTTGCGCCAGGAATACTATTCAATCTTTGACTAATTTCCATCCAACTCTTTTTTACATCCCCATAGGTGTATTGGTTAGAAACCCTCTGTTTCACTAATTCCGGACTTTCCTCCATAAACTGGAGTAACATCGTTTTTTGAGAGGCAGTTATTTGTTTCTTGCCGTTCATTTCGAATTATTACTATGAAATTTCGCGTTACAATTCGACAAATAATACTACACGTAACGATTCGCAAACGATTTCAAAATGTCTGGGTTACAGTATTGCCAACCAATAATAATTTTAGATCGTTTATTACCACATTTTAGTATTCTACTATTGGTTACAGACTACAGTAAAAAGCGAGAGCGCATGGGCCGTTTGCTGTGATTGGTCATCTCACTTTGGTAGGCGTGTACCTATTCAAACATTTGGCGGGCTACTCGAGAAATGTTCACAATGCGACTATTGAAAATTTGTTAATACATTAGAAAAATGTTTAGCCATAAAAACGAAAAACCGGTAAGGATTACATTTTAAATGAATAAGAAGTATAATCGTTCATATTTTATATGCGATGTACACTTTTTACGAAAACATTAGCAAAAAAGGAATAATATATGGATTTACTAACAACTCTAAAGGAGCCACTTTCTATAAAAATAAGGTATACCGTCATAAAAAGTTGTATTGGAAACTATGAATTTTGAAATTAATAGTAAGGCTTCGTTAATAATTAGGTGTTTACTAATGTAAATAAAAGTCTATTAACTGACAATGGGGTTTATTAAAAAGTAAATCAAATCGTCCTATAAATTTTAAAATCACTGTGATAAATAAAAACCATATTATCTTACAATAAATTTATACCTGTTGATATATAGACAATATCCAAAAAGACAAAATTTCTTGTATAGCTTAATTTATATACAGTAAAAAAATTAGTCCTCCTGAACAATGTCTACACACACTGCTCCTACTGATATTATCATTATGAAATATCTATTCTATATCTATTAACATCTACTCTATATCTGTAACACATCTATTAACATTAGGAAAACACTATCAAATTAACAAAATCTACTTAATGCTATTGCTATTTTCAACTTAGGTATGAAATATTCAACTAGCATCAATGAAGTTTGGATTTCCTTTCTCCTAGTCCTGGAACTGAAAAAAATAACATGAAAGCTGATATGACAAAAAGATTTTCATTGGTTTTGAATTATAGTGGAACTCCCATAAGTGGAATATGAAGGGACTTAAAAAAATCGAGTCAAAGAATATATTTTTTATAATTTCCAAAGTCAAGGGACTCGAATTTTTATTCGAGTTACAGAAATATTCGACTTAAGGAAGTTCGACTCATGGGAGTCTCGCTGTATTACTTCTGGACGTTTCTTAGAAGGGAAATAGCTGTGTGTCTCCATTTTTCGTTTCCGTGTAGCCTTGTTCATTTTTTCTTTATATCTCTGCACAGTTTCTTCAAAGCCTTTCATAATAGTAGTTGTAAAACCGTTGTCATCTAAGCTATTAACAAAGTTCTGTAGGTTTTGCCACTGAATATTCCGATGACTTTGCGCCTGAAGGTCTCGTCCTGCTGATTTGTCTCTTCTATTTTCTCGCTGATAAATTTCTTGATTTCCTCTTCTTGCTGCAGTTTAATGAGTGAATTTTCTCCTAAAGAGTTTGCAGCTTCATCTACAACAGAATTAGTATCCATTCGCTCGTCATGCATTCTTACCAAGTGCACATGCTTACACAAGGTATTCAGAACACTCACACTGGTATCGATGTATACAAATTTTGCAAACTCTGCAGTATAGCGTCCTACGTTCACTTTCACATACTTGCTTTATATTTATATTTCTAAATTATGTTACCTGAAAATGTCCAAATACCACATTGTTCTTTTTTATCTTAATTTTGTTCATCATCGCAGCAGCCTGTTTGTGAGCTTTAATTATGATTCTGTCCTGGTAATTGTTTGCGTTAGGTCGTTCAATGTCCACTATCCTCTTCCACATTTTGATGTTCACTAGATCGTCGATTGTATCCAGCAGTTTCACGATTCTCACTCCTGCATTCCCCTTTAGTTGATTTGTTTTTAGTAAGTTGTTCAGTGATTCTATTGCCAGGTTTGTGTTGATTCCAGAATTTCTTCTATAACAATGGGCTGACATTTTTATCCCTTCTTCATCTTGAAAATAATATCTAGATCAAAAAATATTTATGATTAAGGCTACATACACACTACTAACATACTAAATTATGAATTGGTCCATACCTAGTCAAATAGTTGACAAAATCCATTTCATTTGCTTCTTGTAAGTTTTCCTAAAGACGTCTTTGTTTATATATCTATCACATCATAACCTAGAAAGTTGTCCCCTGTCGCTGTCACAACACAAATCCCAATATCGACACAACGCGCATACTCATGAACAACCAATCAGAATAACCGGCCTCGATGTTGCCGATGCATGCCAATCGTGTTTGAAAAGAACGAAACGAAGAGCGTGACTGATAAACAAGAATACCTAAATAGGGTGCATGTCGTTCTGCTGTGCGTGTCGTTTCGCTAAGCGTTTCGAAAACGTAACGTTTCTATAGGTAAAAACGAGAATCGGGGGCCTGGGCCTTTGCCGGCGCCGCTGTTTTGGGCCGCTTGCAAGAACTCTTTACGTGGCCCACTTCGCCACAATTCCAGCAGCGAACTACCTTCTTCTTTGCCGACAGCACCTCCATGATCGGCTGAAGGACCTTTTCCACGAGTTTTTCTGTGTCTACTTCATCTGTAACAGCTCGAACAGGGCCGTGACTGCGGGAAGCTTCCATTGCTGCGTCATGCTCCAGTGCGATGGCGAGCGCGTCCATTGTCTGGTTCCTGGTCTCGCAGCCCGCTTACGAACGTCTGCACTGCGAGGCACTCCATCATCTGTTCCGGTGCCGTGGGATACGCCAACATCACTAGTCTGGCTACGTCCGCTTCGAACTCCTGCAGGTTCGCTTGGTCCAATCGCTGACGACGATTGGACATCTGGGATTGATGGACATGCTCCAGATGTGTTTGGCCGAACCGCATCTCCAGTCGCCTCAGCCTCTATGACCTCAGCAGCTCGTCGTAATTCCCGGCTTCCTCGGTGGATAGCGTTTGAAGAACTTCCAACGATTCTCCACGCAAGGCTACCGTTAAGGAGACAGTCTTCTCGTGTGGGGACCAAGCGTTAGCCTCCGCTGCTGCATCAAATTGCTTCCTGTAGCTAGCCTACGGAATTTTTCCGTCGAACGTCGGGGGTGTCACTCGATAACGGCCGTTTTTACTTCTTCTTTCGTCTCGCTGCTACTGACCTTTTCTAGTCGTTCTTCCAACTGCCTAATTCTCTGTTCAATCTCATTACGATGAGCCTCAATCTGGTCGGTTTCTCTTCTCTCTGGGCGGCGATTTGAGCAGTGATATCTTCCCTCTGGGCGGCAATTCGGGAGGTAATATCCTCCCTCTGGGCGGCGATTTGAGCAGTAATATATTCTCTCTGAGCTGCAATTTCTTCCCTCTGGGCGGCGATTTCTTCCCTCTGGGCAGCGATTTGAGCAGTAATATCTTCCCTCTGGGCAGCGATTTTTTCCCTCTTGGCGGCGATCTGCTTCGTTATGTCGTCGTCTTCGAACTCGAAAACTTCCGGGTCCTGGCCGTTTTCTCGAGTTCTTTTTTTAACTCTGCCACTTTTAATTCGCGTAACTTCTTCATGATCCGCTCTTCTGACACCAATGTAACGTTTATTTTCTAATTTATTTACACTAATACTAGTTGTACACTAGACACTTACTTAATTTATTTACACTATTACTAATTTATATAACACACTTAACTAATTAATTTATATCACACTCTTAATCGTTAATTTATTTCACTGGTCGGTCTTTCGCTTATTTACTATATCGCGCTCACGTCTAATAATAATCTCTCGTCCGCTGCGTCCGCTTATATACATTTCTCAAATGTAATCGGGAACCTTCTGGGGTATTCTTTTCTAATTCTACAAAGAACTCGATTCATCTCGATAATAATGTTTACGTAGAAAATGCCCAGAAGGTCATAAATTACTTTCCTTAAATAATAATCCGGGAGTATTCATGGATGAGCTGTCTTTTTTTATAGAATTCAATTAAGGGTCGCGGCAATTCTTTTGAAGTAGCCGCCCAGGTCCGATACGAGTAAACACGTCTCGCATTGTTTACTTTTCGCATTAGAATATTATAACTCGAGCTTTGAATCGATCTCCTTCAGATCGCCTAGTTTCTTCATTATTCTTAATTTATTTCATTGAATAATCCCACATTCTGACATCAATTGTAACATTTCCGTGGGTCTAAATAATTTCACTACACTAATTACATAGGTACTTAATTAGTTACATATTTATTATACTTCATTACATCACTTCACCTATTTTACTACTTATTTATCTTTGCACTCGAGCTTTACCACTCGTATTCCATTTTGTTCTTTATTTCATCTCACCAGCCGGCTTTTCTGTTCATTCGTTCCATGATCCATTAACAATATGTTGTAACAAGCTCTACGAGCTCTAAATTAGTCTCAGGCCTCAAAGCTACTGCAAACCATTATTACCTCCACTACAGTTAAAACACAAAATTACATTTTGAGGCTTATTTGGGGACCTTTTTCCTTCGTCTCGCTCTATTTTTTTTTAAACGCCACGTCCATAAAAGCTTCAAAATTAATGAAATTAAAATTTAAAAAAATCCCTTCCGTTGAAAACATTTCTAAGTGTACCTACTGTTGTTTTACTACTCCATTTTCTACATTTACATGAAGAAGCTTCAATAGTTTTTATTATAACAAATTTACTTTTTCTCTTAGAATACTTTGAACGTTCAGTTAACCAGATAAATTTTTGAAACGTTTCAGCTATATGTTTGGACTTGGTTGAGTAAATAGCATTACTTGACGATCTGACAAAAAACTCACCTTCGCCTATTAATCACATTTAATGTCATTAATGGCATTTAAATAAGTGAAAAGGAGCCGTCTAGTTCTTTTTAAAATTCACTGGATTTACAATTAAATCAGCTATATATCATACCGCGTTGTTGCCTAATAAGAATAGTGTTTATCTCTACGTATTACTTTTATTATGGATGAAAGCAGTTTATTAATCGCGTATGGTACGGATCGTCGATTTAAAGAAAATTGGTCACGTACTAATAATGTACCTTTGGTGTACTGGAACCGGATCTGGCCTTAATGCCTACATTGACATTAGGTGATACTACGCATATAATATCGATTAATCAATTTTTGTTATGGAAAATTTATAATGATTATAAATTTCCGATTATGGAGCAATCAAATTCAGCCTTCACAAGATCTGTCGATCTCATGCAAGTTATACCAAAAGCTGTCCAAAATGTTTTTATGTGGCAACCATGAGATGAGATGCAGACACAATGCCTGTCCTTGTTCCTTCTTTAGCACATTATTATCAATCTGTCGCGTTTGGTGAAGATCAGTAGATGATGCGTACGCAGATGTTAGTTAGGAACTTATAAGCTTATTTTAATACTCTACCACGTATCAAAAAAAACATGAAAAAATGTATGATTACATTTTAATTTTGTTGTAGATAACTAAATAATATCTAATTAATTTTTAGAATTCCGTTTTATGTTCGACTAGTTGTATAAATGTTTACCATGTTCCTTATACAGATTGTTCATAATTGAGTCTCGTATCATTTGCGACAGATTTCAATCATCTTGCTCTATTCTAACAAATGTAGCTTCGTAGTTCTCCTACAATATATACTCTTTCTAAAAGTGTGTACCTACCATTTTGTTCCAAGTGGAAAGAAACAGTTGAAATGCAATTTTATTGAAATAATCTTCTGATTAACTAATTATTGGCAACGGCCATACTTCTTGTATGTGCTTAAATAGGAAATATCAACTCTACATGGTAATTTAGCTAAGCTACATTTAAGTAAAGTAAGGTAGTAAACTTCTCGTTCAAGGAAGAAAGTCCTAGCAGTGCATACGTCGTGACAACAGGTGGGTTATAGAAACTACTGAAATTTCCAGGGACTTGACCTGTTTGTACATTATTAGTGTTTACTACTTACGAGTTTTTAGAAATTTAAATCCTAAATTCCAGTTATTTTCATGTGGAGATCGTTTAATTTGAATACCACAAGTTATTGTAATGCGAGAAGTAAACAAAGCGACACATGTTTACTCATGACCGGCAGATAAACACCAGTTGAGGAGTTTTCTAGGACTCTGCACGTGTACTACCGACGCTATGTCCGGATGTTCTCCGACGTCGCTAAGCCGTTGACGAGGCTCACGGAAGAAGGACGAAACTTCTGTTGGGATGAGGAATGCCAGTCTGCCTTCGACGAGCTGAAGAGGAAGTTGACCAGTGCCCCAGTGCTGAGTTTTCCTCTGCCAGATGGACAGTTCATCCTGGACACCGACGCGAGCAATGTGGGAATTGGAAGTGTTCTGTCGCAGCGTCAGGAGGGACAAGAACGTGTCCTTGGATACTTCAGCAAGGTACTCTCCAAACCAGAAAGGAATTACTGCGTCACCCGACGTGAATTATTGGCCATCGTCAAGTCCATCGAGCACTTCCATAAATATTTGTGAGGAAGGAGGTTTTTGATCCGAACCGATCATGCTGCTCTTAAATGGCTCCTCCAGTTTAGGAATCCCGAAAGACAGATCGCTCGCTGGATCGAGAGGCTCCAGGAGTATGACTTTGTCATAGAACATCGGCCAGGACAGAGTCATGGAAACGCAGACGCACTCTCGAGAAGACCATGCCCTGATGAGTGTCCTCATTGTCATAGAGCTGAGGAAAAGTCCGAGAAAGTCTATCGAACGACCGTGGTCGCCGGGGAATGGACACCATCCTCGTTACGACAAGAGCAAGGAAAAGACCCGGTTCTCAAAGAAATCCTGGTTTGGAAAGAGGGAGGAGAGCGTCCTGAGTGGCAAAAGGTATCACCTGGCTCGCCAAAACTCAAGAGCTATTGGGCACAGTGGGACTCGTTAGTGGTTGAGGATGGACTACTAAAACGCGTACTGGAGAGCCAAGACGGGACAGAGGAAAGACGGCAGTTGGTAATTCCCTCCAGTAAAATCCCGGAGGTCTTGCGGCACCTTCACGACGAGTCGTCTGGTGGACATTTGGGGATCAAGAAAACCCTGCAGAAAGTACGAGAGCGATTCTACTGGATCAATTGTTCAGACGACGTGAAGGACTGGTGCAAGAAATGTACTACATGTTTCGCAAGTAATGGGCCACAAAGACGACCGAAAGCTCCCATGAAACAATATAACGTCGGGAGCCCCTTCGAAAGGATCGCTATTGATATAGCAGGACCCTTCCCTGAGACCGAAAAGGGGAATAAATATATCCTGGTCGTAATGGACTATTTTACGAATTGGGTAGAAGCGTACGCTCTCCCTAATCAGGAGGCAGAGACAGTGGCCGATGTGCTCGTGAAGGAGCTGATCTGCCGGTTTGGAGTACCCATGGAATTACACTCGGATCAAGGAAGAAACTTTGAGAGTGGCCTATTCCGGAGGATATGTGAGAAGTTTGGGGTACGAAAAACAAGAACCACGGCCCTTCACCCTCAGTCTGACGGCATGGTAGAACGGATTAATCGTACCCTCAACCGCTATCTGGCGAAAATGGTCTCGTCACATCAACGAGACTGGGACGAACACGTGCCGTTCTTCCTGATGGCCTAGACCGGGCGAGGACGTTTCGGGGGAAGATTACGTCTCCCGGATGCGGCAAAGGATGAACGAGATTCACGATCAAGTCCGGTACCAACTAAATATCGCCAGTGATCGCATCAAAGAGCGTTACGACATCAACGCTAAAGAGGGTGGCTACCAAATGGAAGATCGAGTTTGGCTGTACAACCCACAGAAGAAACGTGGTTTGTCCCCTAAGTTACAGACCAATTGGGAAGGTCCCTATGTTGTGAAGAAACGAATCAATGACGTGGTCTACCGGGTAAGCAAACTACCAAACGGCAAGCCGAGAGTGGTGCACTTCAATCGGTTGGCACCCTATGAGGGGTCGCACGATGAGGCGGAGGTTCCCCGAGTAAGAAACACGTTGGCGCAGGAGAACGAACTTTCGTTCGAAGAATTTATGAGCGCCTACGGGGGGGTACCGGAAAAGCACGGTATGGGGTAACCTGTGAAAAACAACAGGATTTGTTCAGCGTACCTGAAGAATACTCGTTGGCCCATTGTGTGTCCACCGACCTGGTAATGTCACGAGGTATCGCCACGGTTTTCAAGAAGAAGTACGGGCGCTTGGAACAACTCAGAGCGCAACTCCCGGAAATTGGCAAGGTTCTGGAACTACGTGACAACGTAAGACACATCTTTTATCTGGTTACGAAGGAGATCGGGTCCCTTAAACCATGTTATCATGATGTATGGCGAACCTTGCATAGGCTACGAGACCGACTGCTGGAGCTCGACATCAGGAAGCTAGCTGTCCCCAAGTTAAATGCTGGACGAGATCAGCTGGACTGGAGGGTTGTCCGGAATATGCTGGAAGTAGTGTTGAAGAATACCGGAGTGGAAGTTTTAGTCTGCTGTTTTGGGCCTGCACCATGTCGACTCGGGAAGACGGTCCCCTGTTATTTTAACGCCACTTCCCGTTGTAAGCGGGGGGCTAACTGCAGGTTCCTGCATGGGCCTACCAGGGATACGTTCCGGGACGAAACGTCTCTAAGGCGGGGGCAGTGTAACGCGAAATGTCAGCCGCAGGGCGAAGTGTGTTTACTCCCGTCTTACCTCGGCGGGATGCTTCAAAGGAATTACTGCGACGCTTAAAAGACAGCTCCATGAATTCTCCCGGATTGTTGTTTACGAAAAGTAATTTATGACCTTCTGAACATTTCCTACGTAAACATTATTAAAAGAACAATCCAGAACTATGAAAGAACATACGAGAAGGTTCTAGATCAGAATCAAGGAGTATATATAAGCGGGCTTGTGATCAAGGAGAACAATTAGAAGTAGAGAAGCAGACGTGAACGCGACATACGATCCGAAAGCGGAGCAGTACAAATAATTTAAATAGTGTCTTGTCTAGTGTACAAGTAGTTAAGTGTGTTAAATAAATTAGTGTACAATCAATGTTAATAAATTAGAAAATAAACGTTACAGTACGATAAATCTTCATCTGTTTTTGGATCTTTTAGATTTACTGTTTTCATTAGTTCTCTCGTAACCTCTATATTTTTCTTCCACGTATTAAAAGCTTTTCCTTTGGCGATTGTTATTTATCATCTATGTTTCCTATATATCTACATAATGACTGGTATATAAAGTGATAATTTCGAGCTTATAGATAAGCGATTCGATCTCAAGAGGTAGTTTTATGCACACCTGCTGCACATACCTACAAACCTGAATAGTGTTATTTTTCTTCGTTGACGTTACCGTCCTTCCCAAATTTCTACTACAAAATTTGAATTCCTTTTTTTTAATTTTTCAATTCTTTGACTTGCAATTCAGCATCTTTTATGTCTCGTTGTAAGCGGGGGACTAATTGCAGGTTCCTGCATGGGCCTACCAGGGATACGTTCCGAGACGAAACGTCTCTAAGGCGGGGCAGTGTAATGCGAGAAGTAAACAAAGCGACACATGTTTACTCGCTCCGAGTGAAACTCTCCTTCAAAAGAACTACTACGACGCATATAAGACAGCTGCATGAATTCTGCGGGATTGTTGTTTACGGAAAGTAAATTGGTGACCTTATGAACATTTCCTGCGTAGGCGTTCTAGAAGGTACGAGAACATTCTTTATCATGGCTGGGGTGTATATATAAGGGGGCTTGTGATCGAGGGAGTTAGTTAGAAGTAGAGAAGCAGACGTGAACGCGACATACGATCCGAATGCGGAGCAGTACAAATAAATTATGTAGTGTCTAGTCTAGTGTACAAGTAGTTAAGTGTGTTAAATAAATTAGTGTTCAATTAATGTAAATAAATTATAAAATAAACGTTACATTATTTTCCAACTTCTGAGATTATTGTTGTTGTTTTTTTTTGTACAAAATTAATCATTTCAAAGTTGATTATTCTTATTCATATGAAGGGAGATTGTCACCTTACATTTTTATAATAAAACATGAATAATTTATTTAGATAGGTACTTTATTAACAATACTTATTTAAAACAATAACTATATCAAGTAACAAAATGACGGCTGCAAATTAAAAAAATACAAATGATTTCAGTCTTCCAAAGAAAATATACACATAATTTTGTACTTTATATACAGTACAGAAAATATACACTACATTTACTATCAGAATGAATTAACTTAATTATATTAACGTTGCATGGCACACACTTGCTCTTTCACCTCTTCCAATTGCTGCACAGATTTCAGCATGGAGTCCAGTTGATAGCTCGAATGGACGTTTAGCAGCTGCAACTTTTTCAAATTGTTCTCGCTATTTTCTAGTACTTGCTCTTGTATTGCGAAATTCCTAGCCGAATGCATCAGAATCTGAAAAATAGTATATGTATATCATTCTTGGTTCTTAATGCCTTTCATAGTCATCATAGATGACTATAAAATTATGTAAAGTCCTATTCAAATAAAGCATATACACATGGATGTCCTACCTCGCTACTTTTGGAGCCCCTATTGATTTGTCTCGCTAAAGAGGAAACATTGTTAACGTTAATTTGGACACGATCGGCTAATCGCATCTTGGAATCTGCGAACAGTGATCTGGCGCTCGTGCTACTCGCCGAAGCCATTTGGGATGAACAACAGATTCAAAAAGGTATTTTAGTTTTTTAGTTTGTTTGTTGATCAGTCAAGTCCATAACCTCTCCTACAAATCTGACATGGAACACGAAGACGAAACATAACTGACTGCATAACACACACCGATGCTGGAACTGCTGGAAGGGCTGAATGCAGGTACGCTTTCCATTTTCCATGCCACTTGACACTAAAACTTTGGAAACAAACTAAAAACCAAAACGTTATCAAAGTATTATATTTGTCAACGTAAATTGTTACACCCTTTCAACGTTCGTTCTATTTTAAAATTTAATTTCGAGCTGCTTTTAGTCGGCCCTAGATGTCGCCATTTCCGAGGGAAAGGGAAAAACATAAACATGTCTATATTATCAGCTGTTCCCAAAGCGACCTACCGCTTGCTGGGCTTAGTTAATTTTTCGCCGGTAATCCTTAATTTAAATTTCGAGCGAAACATGTCGAATTGGCAGAGCGAAAAGGAGAAGTATCTCAAGCTAGATCTTGAAGGCAGAAGAAAGAACTACAAAAGCTACGACACTGTCGACCAAATCCCCACTTGGAAGCAATACGCGCTGAATAAATCTTCCACAATTTTACCGAAAAAGGACGTTTTACAGGGTAATACAATCGATAACAACAAAAACGAGGAGTTAGCTGACAAAATATCGTACTATAACGGAGATATTACATGCTTGGAGGTAAGTAAGGCATTTACCGACTTAAGCCTTGAACTCAACTCATGCATCTATCACCCTCTGTTTATCCCTTTGATTCCTTTAGGTAGACGCCATAGTTAACGCGGCGAACAAAAAGTTACTCGGCGGTGGAGGAGTTGACGGGGCCATCCACAAGGCCGCAGGACCAATGCTCTTGGAGGAGTGCCGCACATTAGGTGGCTGCGATACTGGAGGGGCCAAGATCACAGGAGGTTATAAACTTCCTGCTAAATGTAAGCTGAATGACACAACACAAGAGTTATTAAGTTGACGTTAATAGTTATACTGGTGTTAATAAAACTAACAGAGGTAGATTATTTAAAAATGTTTGAAGAACTTAAATTACAGTAAATGTTTACTTAGACCACTTCTGTCCACGGGGCACTTACGGTTTCCAAACTTGTATGGTCGATTCGTCTACCACTCCTTGATACATTTCCCATGCATGAATTATAAAAGCCAAATCGTGGTCTTAAATACAACCTTGGTAAATGTTTACTTAAGCCACTTCGCCTATATATTGCAACTTTTCTTTGAAGGTAGTAATAAGTAACGATGTACAGATATTTCCCCAAGAAATAACCAAGGCACCAAGGGTGGAGTAACTCGAAAAGGCGTTGTAAACGCAAGTGGGCAAGGATAATAAACCAAGTGTCCCGTGGGCAGAAGTGGTCTAAGTAAACATTCACCAAAATTTATTTATACATTACCTATTATGATGAAGTACTTGTATTTACTCATGCACATATTTTTATAAAAAAAATCAGAGTAAAGGTGTGTGATGTGACAGGGATTGTAGTGGTCATGTTTTTATAGAAGCGAGTATTTTTAAAACCATTTTAAGACTAAATTGACTGGTTATTTTTCAAGCTGTACAGAATTTGAAGGTCTAGGGCGTCTAGGGCTTGTATGATTAAATAGAGCTAAACTTTCATAAAATGCCTTCTGGATTATATTTCTCTATTGTTCTCTGTTGCTTTTACTTATTCGTCTCATCTCTTTCTTGCTCTCCCCTTTATTTTTTCCCTATTAATTTTCTGGTAAGGACTAACTGCTAATATTTCTATGTACCCATAGAATGCTTTAGCAAATGCAATGATATCATATGCACCTTTTCTTTATCCTTCCTCAGATGTACTCGTCCATATATAGCATATGTAAGCATTCATTTTCCAAGTAAGGTGAGACATCAATAAATTTCTAATCAAAAGACCTTTCATGCCTTTTTGAGCTGTGTATGTTTTTGGACATTCATATTCATATAACAGAAATTAATATCTCCCATTGGTTTTTCTAGAGATTAATGAAATATATAAAGAGATAGATCATGGACACCTGTCACCATATGCTATAATAGCACAAACTTTCTATTTCTAGTCTTTTTCCGAACAATAATTGTTTACTAAGCAATTCCGTTTTAACATATTTTGTGAGTTTAATCGATTTGCCCCTTTTAGATGTCATCCATACAGTCGGTCCAGTTGGAGAGAAACCGGACCTGTTGAAGAACTGCTATGAGAACAGCCTAAAACGCCTGATGGAAAATAATCTGAGAACTATCGCTTTCCCTTGTATTTCGACTGGTATATATGGCTATCCAAATGAAGCAGCTGCTCATGTCGCTATACATACCGTAAGGAAATGTCTTGAAGCACACAGTGAACAGATCGATAGAATAATATTCTGTTTGTTCTTGGACGTCGACATGGAGATTTATGAACAACTGTTGCAGTCCTATTTTCCAATAAGTCATTTGTAAAGTTTGTAGCGTTTTGTATTCGTCAGTTAGCCATGTTTCCCATAGGTTTTTTTTTTAATATAAAACTTATGATGCGTATTAATTTGGAAATTAAAAAAGAAACCTGAATAAATCCATGCAAATGCACTCAAATGAATGTAGTCCATAATGAGTAAAAGTACTTGTACTACAGGTATGCTGCTGGTTCAGAATTTGATACATATCCTGTAATAAAATGATTATTATTATAACTTATCCCGACAATAATTTTGACAAGAACCTGGTATCTGGTATACATATCTTATTCAGATAAAATGAATTTAGAAATACTATTGGGGGCGGATTTGTAAAAAAACCTAGTTTTGAATCCCTTGGAGGACTTCGGTAAATTTAATAGTCATTCACTGAAAGTTTTGTCTATATAACATGACAGATGTATCTTGAATAATAAAAATAAAAGTTTACACGAGCATAAGGATGCTTCAAAACACTTTAAAAGCCTAAAATGCACAGTTTTATTCCATATAATTCATTGAAAAATCGGACGATTCGTTGGGCCAATTATCGCGCCGCGCTAACTGTTTGGTGGCAACTCGTGTTATAGTTGTTTGTATTGTCGGTTGCCTGCTCCAGGGGTGGCGATTGCGGGCTGGATCGGTAAGAGGTATCACAGACAATTCATTGTCATCATAATGAATTGTCTGTGGAGGTATTAACATCGAAAAAACCGAATGAGCCGAATATATCATTAGTAATTATACTAAAGATACAGGGTGATCAACAATGACTGTTTGAGTTGGCAATCCTACCTGGAGGATTTTTTTGCCTAAGGGTTTGCAATGCTACAACCAGACAAGGCGTATCAACTTATAGGTTGCCTCAAGCGATGACCTACCACAACGTCATCTACGTCACACGGTGACCGGCGATGCAAAAAATACTTTGAAAAACTCAAAACTGTTGTCAATTACAAACGAAAACGCCAGCCAAACGCCGAATTGTCAGAGTAATACAGAGCATAGATGAAACCAGAGTTAGATTAAACACAGGTAATAAAACTCAGACCTGGGTCGCCAGTCTACGTCACGAACTCCGCCTCCCCTGCGCGACCCCTTCGCCAGGAAGTTTGTTTCATTTATTTGACAAAACAATCAGCGTTATGTAAGTGGCTGGATCGACATAGCAGCGAAGGCCAAATAAAAGAAGAAGAAGAACAATCAGCGATAAGATTGTAGGTTATGTGAATAAAAATTAACGCTTAAAAATGAAACTCGAAATACAGAACAATGATTTAATTAAACCGGCTAAAGGTAATGCTCAAAATGCCCCCCATTTTGGTCCAGACATAAAGTAACTCTTCTTTTTAGGCTCTCGAAGATATTCACCAGCATATTGGGGGTAATGTTTGCCACTTCCTGAACTATTGCCTCCTGCAGCTCCTCTTCAGTATGCAATATATTCCTAAAGACATTGTCCTTCAAGAGCCCAAATAACGCAAAATCTAATGGGGTGATCTAAATCTAACACTGCCATCCAAACACAAACTTTAACCGGGTGTAAATGTGTCTCTCTGATAGCGTAAGGATTTTCACCTGACCAAATTCTGTAATTTGGGTAATCCTATACTTTAGGACCCCGAAACTCAAGCACCATAGAACGTAGAAGTAGAGAACGTGACGAAACGCATCAATTGACAGTTTTGTTGCCAGATTTATTTTTTGTCGCAGAAGCGAATGGTGTATTCAATCGTGTTTAAAGTATGCAACCAACTATACGAGAATTTCCTTAATTACTTAGTTACTTTAATTATACATGTGTTGAAGTTCTTCCAGCTGTTGAAATATTCCGTGTGTCCCTGCAATTGATCCTGGGTTGCTTGGTATTCTTACTTATAATGTTACAACACTAATTTATTTATTTATATGACCAGTTGTTAGAAGCAATTGGGTTTAAATTAAATTACATGCAACCAAAGACGATGTGCGATCATCTTTGATGTAACATAAACTTAATAGGTAATTAGGACTGGTACAAGTTTCCTGAACTGAAACTAAAAACTATTTTTACAATTTAATTTGAAGCGTTCCATCGCCATACTAATTAAGTGATTTTATTGTTTACTTGTTATTATATATCAGTAATAGGATACCAATATCAATGTAGGTATGTACATTAACGAATCAGTATTAGTATTGTCAATAACAAAGTTTTCAGTTGAATAGACAGTCTGCTAAATAATTTAATTGCGGCAATACAGCTGTTCTTGTCGCTTTCAACTTTAATCATTGTGGATATTGGAATTTTTTATTCATTTCTTTGGCAGTAAATCATCCGTTACGTTTGAATTTATCATACCGTCGATATTCCCAATCCCAACACAAATCAGTGGCAACAGTGTGGAGGTTTGCGTACAAGTCAAAGTCAAGGACAAATTTCGGGGTCCTAAAGTATAGGATTACCGTAATTTGGTTATTCACATAGCCGTTGAGATGAAACCAGGCTTCGTCGGAATAGAAGGTATTGTCAAGGATATCATTATTATTTAATATGTCATTGAACCAATTGCAAAATAAAACTCTCTGCGGGTGATCAGGAGGGGTTAATGACTGGACGATGGAAATTTTGTAAGGGGGTACTTTAATTTCTTTTTAAGCACAGTGGAGCAACTTCCATATGTTAAGCCTGTAAAACCGTGAACTAGAACAACATGGAAAAGTGTAAGTCTTATGGATAAGAATGAAAATTGGTTGAATAGGAGGCATAAGGACCCAACCTGTTTGAAGGGAGAGCTTTCTTAAGGATTTGCGAGGACTTGTTTGCATTCGAGTTCTGATATCCTCGACAACTTCCTCGTTTAGAGTAGAAGGTCTACCAGTTGATTTTTGTTTGCTTACGCTCCCTGTGTTTAAATAACGTTCAACTACTCGCATGCAATGTTGCAGAAAGACAGCAAAAGTGACCAAAGTCTCAGGAAACAACTCTTGAAATTGCTGGTATGTCGCTTCGAGGGAGTACTGCCAACCAGTAATTGGGTTATAAATCCCGCTTCTAAAGTACGCCATTCCAATGAAAATATCGTGTTGTAACGTGAAAACCATTTTAAATAAATAAATTTGAAAAGAATACCAGAAATTCGAATTTGAAATAGCAAATGGCATCTGTCAATGACGCTGTCAGTGTCACCAACCGGATGTTGCTCCAGTCGTACCATTTAAAAATGAAATTCAGTATTGCCAACTCAAACAGTCATTCTTGATCACGTTGTATATATGTAGGTGATCAAGAATGACTGTTTGAGTTGGCAATCCTACCTGGAGGATTTTTTTGCCTAAGGGTTTGCAATGCTACAACCAGACAAGGCGTATCAACTTTAAATAGGTTGCCTCAAGCCAACGATTATAGACTAACCAGGATTGCTCACTTACATTTGAGCAATGTTGGACAGTTTTGTGACGTCACCACCGGTGCTGAAGTACGTTTACGTGTTGATTTGTGGAAGACGTGATGTGGATATCGTACGTAAATATGGATTACGAAGAGTACGTACGTAAACCGTACAGTTTACAATGATAAATCTTACTCTTTACTACAGTAAAATGAATAAATCTCTATCTTCTGTCCAGCACCGGTGGTGACGTCACAGAGTTTTTGGCAGGCAGATTCGGCGAACTGAGCAATCCTGGTAGTAGTCTATAATCGTTGGCCTCAAGCGATCCTGACCTACCACAACGTCATCTACGTCACACGGTGACCGGCGATGCAAAAAATACTTTGAAAAACTCAAAAGTGTTGTCAATTACAAACGAAAACGCCAGCCAAACGCCGAATTGTCAGAGTAATACAGAACATAGATGAAACCAGAGTTAGATTAAACACGGGTAATAAAACTCAGACCTGTGTCGCCAGTCTACGTCACGAACTCCGCCTCCCCTGCGCGACCCCCTCGCCAGAAGCTGTTCAATGAGGTAACTTTTTTAAAGTTGATAGGCCTTGACAACCAGATATGTTTATTTCATTTATTTGACAAAACAATAAGCGTTATTTAAGTGGCTGGATCGCCATAGCAGCGAAGGCCAAATAAAAGGAGAAGAACAATCAGCGATAAGATTGTGGTTATGTGAATAAAAATTAACGCTTAAAAATGAAACTCGAAATACAGAACAAAGGTTTAATTAAACCGGCTAAAGGTAATGCTCAAAATGCCCCCCATTTTGGTCCAGACATAAATTAACTCTTCTTTTTAGGCTCTCGAAGATATTCACCAGCATATTGGGGGTAATGTTTGCCACTTCCTGAACTATTGCCTATTGCAGCTCTTTTCAGTATGCAATACGTTCCTAAAGACATTGTCCTTCAAGAGTCCAAATAACGAAAAATCTAATGGAGTGAGATCTGGTGACCTGCTTCACCAAATGCACCGACTAATACCGTACTCTGTCGCCAAAATAAAATTAAAAAATAATGGCCCATACACCCGCGTACTTGACACTGCCATCCAAACACAAACTTTAACCGGGTGTAAATGTGTCTCTCTGATAGCGTAAGGATTTTCACCTGACTAAATTCTGTAATTTGGTTATTCACATAGCCATTGAGATGGAACCAGGCTTCGTCGGAATAGAAGGTATTGTCAAGGATATCATTATTATTTAATATGTCATTGAACCAATTGCAAAATAAAACTCTCTGCGGGTGATCAGGAGGGGTTAATGACTGGACGATGGAAATTTTGTAAGGGTGGTACTTTAATTTCTTTTTAAGCACAGTGGAGCAACTTCCATATGTTAAGCCTGTAAAACCGTGAACTAGAACAACATGGAAAAGTGGAAGTCTTATGGATAAGAATGAAAATTGGTTGAATAGGAGGCATAAGGACCCAACCTGTTTGAAGGGAGAGCTTTCTTAAGGATTTGCGAGGACTTGTTTGCATTCGAGTTCTGATATCCTCGACAACTTCCTCGTTTAGAGTAGAAGGTCTACCAGTTGATTTTTGTTTGCTTACACTCCCTGTGTTTAAATAACGTTCAACTACTCGCATGCAATGTTGCTGAAAGACAGCAAAAGTGACCAAAGTCTCCGGAAACACTTCCTGAAATTGCTGGTATGTCGCTTCGAGAGAGTACTGCCAACCAGTAATTGGGTTATAAATCCCGCTTCGAAAGTACGCCATTCCAATGAAAATATCGTGCTGTAAGGTGAAAACCATTTTAAATAACTAAATTTGAAAAGAATACCAGAAATTTGATATCTTCTTCTTCTTCCTCTGTTTATGGCCTTAGTCTACTAGGACTGTTGGCCAGGACAATTTTCTCAAGATAATTACAGGTCACCTTGACGTGTGTCTGAGTTTTTACTCATACCTGGTTGAACTGTTTTTTTTTTTTGTGCGAAGTGTTAAGGATGTCACAACAAAGGATTTAAAACTTTTCACGATCTGGGGCAGTAGCAGATCTAAACACAATCCCCAGGTCTGCCTCGGTTGGATCCCTAGGGGTTGGGAAAGGGAATTATTTATCATTATTAAATGTTGATTTTGTTTTTATCTAGATAATAATTAATTTTGATAATTATGTTTTTTTTTGTAGATTTTGTAGAATTGTTTGAGCATTTAGTGGGCCTGTTTTCATATCTTTTTGGATTTCTCTATATAAGTCGAATTCTTTAAGTTCGTTGATTGGGCATTGAAATAGTATGTGGTTTAAATCGTCTATTTGTCCGCATTCGCAGAATGGTGTATTTTTAATACCTATTTTGTAGAGATGTTCATTAGTGAGACAATGTCCTGTTCTCATCCTAATTAAGTTTGTTATGTGTCTCCTGTTTATAAATTCTGTTTTTTTATACCATGGCGACGTTGCGAATTTCTCTTGGATTTCTGCGTACCATTTTCCTTTATATTTTGTGCTATTGATCCAGTTATTATGGAAATTAATTATAATTGTTTCTTTTATTCTGTTTGTGATTTCTTTTAATTCTATTTTCATATTTTTTGGAGTTTTCAGGTTTCTTCCTATGTTTGCCAGTGTGTCCGCTGTGTTATTTCCTTTGATATTGTTGTGTCCCGGTATCCATGCAAATTTAATTTTTTTATTTTTTGAGAGCAGCTGTATTTTTTCTTTGATCTTGAGTGTTATTCCGTCTATTTTATTGTCGATTTTTGTTTTGTTTAGTTTTTCTAATGTGCTTTTGGAGTCTGTGAATATGATGGATTTGTTTATATTATTTTTCTCTATTATGTCTAGTGCTTTTAGTATGGCTGATAGTTCCGCTGTGAATATAGAAGTGTTATTTGGTAGTCTTTCTGAGTAATTTGTGTTAAGTTCGGGAATGTGTACACCGTATCCTGCCTGTTCGTTGTTTTTGGAACCGTCTGTGTAGATGAATAAGTATTCCATTTTGTATCTGTCTGTTTCCATAAGAAATTTGGTGTTGTTGTATTCTTCATCTTTTTTTAGGTTTAATTTTATTATATTTATATTTTCTATTTGGAGGAAATAGTTATGTTCAAAGCATGGAATTGTGTTGTATGTCTGGTAATTGTTTGTGCTTTGGTCCAATTCTATTAAGATTTTTATGAGAGGAGGTATTTCTTTGTTTTGCCAGTATTGGTGTTTATTTATTATGAGATTTTTCAGTGTGTTTAATTTTGCTATGATAGGGTGTTTTTTTTATTTTTTTCCATTTTGTTAAGATGTTTACACATTTTAATTCTCTTCTGGTGATTAGGTCATATTCTCCTGATTCACTTAATAATGTATTATTTGGTGTGCTTTTCATGGTACCTGTTATCGTTCTTAGTGCTTGATTATGAGTGGTGTCCATTTTCTTTAGGTTTTTTTTTTGATGTTGGTATAAGTATTATTGCGTTATCTTCTAGGTGAGTCCTAATTAGTCCATTGTAGATTAGTTTTAAAGTTATCGGATCTGATCCCCACCATGTTCCGCATAATGCTTTTAATATATTTATGTTACAACTCGCTTTTTTGTTTATATTTTCGATTTGCTTGTCCCATTTTAAATTGTAATTGAAAGTTACTCCTAGATATGTTATTTCTTTTTTGTAATTGATGATTTGATTGTTGATTTTTATTGGATTTATTGTATTATATTTTGTTTTTCCTCTAGAGAAAATTATTGATTCACATTTTTGTTTAGATATTTCTAGGTCGTGTTTTGTTAGCCACGAATTAATTATGTCTAGTACTTTGTTAGTTGTATTTATGGTTTCTGGGTTGTTTTCCCCTGTGTGTAGTAATATTAAGTCGTCCGCATATGATAATAATTCGAATGTTTTGGGAATTATTTTGAATAGCTCATGGATATATAAGTTAAAGAGTATTGGACTTAAAGGGGATCCCTGGGGGAGTCCTTTTGATGTTGCTATAGGTCCGTGGTTGTTTTGTTGGTTATCTGTTATCGTGATTTGTCTATTTTCTAGTAGTTTGTGTATTAAGTTAGTCATATATTGAGGTATTATTTGTGTTTCTGTTAGTATGTTATATAATTTGTATATGTTCACATTGTCGTAGGCTGCTTTAATATCCAATAGTATTGCAATTACTTTTTTGTTGTTTGTTAGTCCCAGTTGTATGTACGTTGTTAGGTATACGATATTGTCAAGAGTGCTTTTTTCCTTTCTGAAACCTGTTTGAAGTTCGTTTAATATTTGTTTATTTTCTATTATCCATTCTATTCTGTTTTTAATCATCATTTCTAGGGTTTTTGTTAGGCATGGTATTAGTGTGATTGATCTATAGTTTTCTGGTATTAGTTGATTTTTGTTTGGTTTTAGGAATGAAAATATTTTGTGTTGTCTCCATCTGTCTGGAATGTTTTGTCCTTCTAGAATTTGATTATAAATGTTTAATAGGTAGTTTTTTCCTATATTTGGAAGGTTATTTATCATTGAGTATGAAATGTTGTCCATTCCCGTAGCTGTATCTTTGTTTTTTAATGTATTTATTATTTCGTTGTACTTGAATTCAGTTATATCTTCTGTGTTTTGTATATACTTAAAATCTGGAGGGTAGTCAACTGTTGCCATTTTGTTTATAATTTCTATTGCGGTTTCTTTTTTGGGTAATTCTTTTTTAAATTGTTTGAGGTTGTTGTTATTAAATTTTTTGATGGTGTTCCAGACGTTTCTTGTATCCGTTTTTCTGTTTATCGTATGACAAAAGTTTCTGAAACTTTGTTTTTTCTTGTTTTTTTAGGAATTTTCTGGTAATTGCGCATATTTGTTTTAGTTTCATATAGTTTTCTATTGTGGTTTCTTCAAGGTATTTTTTCAGGTGTGTTTTCCTTTCTTTGACTTTCTTAGAGCATTCTTCGTCCCACCATATATGGCTTGTTCTATATATTGTGTTTCCTTTTGGAGTGTTTTGTGGTATGTGTTTAGTCGCAGCTTCTTCCATTGTTTCCATTAGATGTTGTATGTTATGCGGGTTATTGGTATTTAGATTATTTTCAATCCAATTTTGATATGATATCCAGTTCGCTTTTTTAAAAAGTCTTGTCGGTTTATACGTGTTTCTGGTACTTTTAGGTTCATTAAGAATCATGCATTCGTATTTTTCCATTATTTTATAGAGTTCATTCCCATTTTTGTTTGTTTTTGAACTTCCCCATTTTATATTATTCGCGTTTAGGTCTCCCATTATAATGTAATCCCCTTCTATTTTGTCTATGATGAGTTCTATGTTTTTGCTGTCTAAATTGTTTTGGGTTGCATAGATGTTGATTATATTTAGGTTATTGATTTTGATTATGATAAATTGAAATTTATTTTTGTTGATGGTGAAGTTATCTAGGTGAATTTGTTTATATTTTATGTTGTTTTTGATGATGGTGGCGATGCCTCCTCCTGGGGTGTTTCTGTCATCTCTTATAATTTGATGATTGTTAATTTGATATTGAATAAGCAAATGGCATCTGTCAATGACCGCTGTCAATGTCACCAACCGGATATTACTCCAGTTGTACCATTTAAAAATGAAATTCAGTATTGCCAACTCAAACAGTCATTCTTGATCACGTTGTATATATAAAGCTATGCTTCCTCTCTCGGTCTTTCCAGAGTGCCTCATTTGTCGAAAGTCAATTAATTGTGCGACGAGCTACCTCACGTGTAAATCGCACTGACGACCGGCGGGAGACAGATAATGATAACGTTCCTATATTGGTATGACAGAATTGCGTTCAACAGTAAATAATTATGAAGTAGATAGGCTTAGAATGGAACGAGTTCGGGCACATCAAACACAACAGCAGCGAGCACGACACAATAAAATATCGAGTTTTTTTTTTAATTTCACCTCGTAGTAGGCTGTGGATAGTGTTTGTGAATGCACCTTACTAAAAAATGTCATTATCAAAAGTCAAATCATACCAAGCACTTCGAAGACTATTGTTCCTAATGACAATAACTGTTTCTACACAGTTTTTTTCTTATGGGAAATTAACATGGGGAAATTTTCAAGCAGCTGATAATCTACGTAAACGAAGTTTCTTAACCATCAGCTGTGAAAAATAAGAAACACACTGAAGTATATAGTCCTTTTGTATAAAAGAATACATGATACGTTATGAAGGAAGGATGAAAAAAGTGGTTTATTTTGGAGGTAGCACTTCACTCTAATTCAAATTTGATCCGTTGAACCAGCCATGGTTTCGACTCCTCCCCAACCTAACCAGCATCAAGTGTTTACAAGAGGAGAATCAAGAACAATCAAGAAACAAGACTCGGACCTATGTCGATGTCATGAACCAGAAGATATTCAACATATCTTTGTTAACTGTCAACTCAATCAAAATAATATTATAATATTCACTTGCTACATAAGAAATTAAATACCCGAAATTCAAAAATTAACCCAGCTTCGTTGCATGATATTATTCCCTCCCCAAATTCTAACGTCACATTTTCCTGGCGTATAGCCGTTCTAGAGTTTATTACATTTCTATGGTTATATCGCCCTTCCTTTTAGTGTCCTGTGTCTTATATGTGATTCGTGATGTGATGTGCCATGTTTGAAATGTCTGCTGTCCCTTGTCACTTATGACAGTGACAGTTCTATGAGTAATCAACCGTTCAATATCCGCTATTTTTTTCATCTTTTTTTCTGCAGTCTCCTCATCATCTTCATATAAAATATAAAAGGTGTTAGTGGTGGGTGGCAGCCATTTTGTCTCGCCGTGTCCTACCATTACAGTCTACGTGTAACTTGTATGTACTCTTAATTTGGTCTGTCCGCAAGTAAATCCCCAAGATGGGGGACTCGCTCGAAGGGAGCGAGCCGGCGCCGGAAGCGCAGAACGTCGCCGTCGTCGATTTCACCGAGTTCACGAATTTCATCCTGAAGGCGTCGACTGTCTTACTGCCGGAGGACGAAGGCCAGGCGGAGCCAAGCAGTCTCGTCGCCGCCCTCGATGACAAAACGAATCAGGAGTGCATCAAAAAGTTTATTAGCGACCCCCAGGTGGTCACGCTCTACATCCAGAGAAACTCTTCGAAAGGTAAGAGAGGCTCATTTCATGAAAGTTTGATCAAACTGTATTCACTTTGTATATCTCCCTATATGTCCACATAAAGTTGTTCATCGGGAGTTGAACCTCGCTGACTTAATACCTCACAGAAGTTGTAGAAGTATATTTGAGAATGTCTTGAGAATTACCCCAGACAATAGTTAATATCACATCATCGCATTGTGGCACCAGAACATACCCATATGTCCCAGGGCAGGGATGTCATTGCTATATTGTATTGAGATGCTTATACAGACCATTTTTACAGAGTCTCAGCATGGTATAAACATAAGAGCAAAAGAAAAGCCATATATTTCTCATTGGCTAAACAGAGAAAGAACTTTTGCGACATTGCGCGAAACATTACAGTCATCACCACACTCTACCGGCCGGCATTATGATAATATGAGGAACACACGTATGAACGTGATCATCTGTGGTGATCATTCGCTGTATAGCCTCCGCAGGAATATTGGAATGAGTTATGAACCAAATGAAAAGGTATTTGTTGTAAAGTGGCTTTACATGCACTCTGTGGAGTGCATGCACTCTGCACTCTACTGATCTCCGAAAGCGATACGCGTTAGATGCCTGAACTGCCTGGTCGGCCTGTAATGTTACAAAACTTCCTTCTCTGTCATACTAACGAACTACTATTAGTTTCTCTTTTGCTCTTGTTGATTTCGGACCCTGTGTTTCAATAGAAAAGCTCCGTATATATAAAGTTTGTTACAACAGCTCACAGAAACCATTTCAAAATGGTTATTTCCAGTCAACAATTTTTCCCATTGTCTAGCATTGACGAACTAAGATTACAAGTTTCATTTAACTAACTAGAAATGATTATACTGCATCAATTTTCGTGAGATGTTGAAACAAATTTACTGAGTTGCAATGCAATGCCTTTGTTGTGTCAAATTGCAATATTTCTATTTTAACTAGAATGTAAACCAAGGTATGAAGCCAAATTAACCAAGCACTTAACCAGCTATTTTATTTGAAGGTATGACTGGTTTTCTAGTTATTAGTTATCATCTTCATTTTTTCATTGCGTTTTTTTGGCATTGTTTTAGAAGCGCTCTAAAATGAATAAGTTCGGAACCACCTAAAAATGGCTGTGTGTTTAGGTTTGTTTCCCACCTGTAACTCTTAGATGTGGTTCTAATTTTCTCTTTGCTTTTGTCCGAAGACAACTACATTAATTGAAAGTGGTCGCACTTTTAATTATAGTATAGTTGATTAAGACTTCTTTTGGTATCCAAATGGACAACTACTTTGAGTTCCTGGATAAGCTTCTTTGAAGATCTTTAAAAGTATGAAGTGTTACACCCACTGATATAGTAAGTCATATTTCCAAAATGGAATATTGTTGTGGAAAGCAACCCGTTTTATGGAGAATGTGGTTTACTATCCGCATTGTTAAATTAATGAACAACGTCAAGCACTGCTTTGAGATTTTGACTTGTAGGAGAGGTGCAATTCAGACTGTGATTGTACTTAAACGAATATAACTTTATTAGTCACTTAACTGTTAATAACAAACAATAAAATGCTTTAGTTACTGAAATTGCAAATATCGACCGATCTATTTGGTGGTTGATAACCGACTCTGTTAACAATTAAAAATTAAACTCTCTCGAGCAGTAAACACACTTCACAATCCCAAGTAGCAGGTACCCAGGTCAATTTTCCTCGTTTTCAGAGGGTTGTCGAACTGACCATGGGCGATTCATAAATCTATAGTTGAAGTGGTGTTTCTTTTGTTGACAAACGACAAAATTTAACATTCTGAACCAGAAAATTAAACCGAATATGAATACAAATTTACTACACAAGAAATATGATATATGTTCCTGCGTCTCTTGGTGAGGTTAATACAATTTTTTCCTCTCCTGGAGTCATTTAAAACTTATGAATTAATACTTTTTATTAAAGACCCAACAGAAAATTGACATCAACAGTATACCTCAATTGTAGTAGTTATTAGCCTTCATATTAGTTGTTTCTTCAAAATTCCTTTATCCTCCTGTTAGAAGACATTCACATTTGGCACATATTAACTTAATGAATTTCATATTTTTTTGACTATATTTTTCAGATGATGACAGCGATCAGCCTCCCGAGGGCGAAGAAGAAAAGGAGCCCGTAACTTACCATGTCGGCAATGAGGTCCATTACAGCAGTTCGAAGATGTCCAGCTTGGTCGTCATCAAACGGGGTCCCGTTATAGAAGCGGACAAGAGCATAAGGGCGCAAGTCAGAATGATGAACTTCAGTGATGGTTCGCCCTACGAGATATTGCATGATTACGTCAGCAGGACCTTTGCGCCCTTCTTCAAGTCTTATGTCAAGGAATCCGGCAGGGCTGATCGGTAAGTTACGTTTCAGTTGTGGTTTGACAAATTGTTTTTCTGTAGAAACTGAAAAGTTTCTACAGAAGTTTCTATTTTGTTAATTTTTGTAAGGGATGGTTTAGTGTTTCTTTATTTGTTTTCCATTCAGATCAGTACTGTTGCCCCAATGTTTTTTAATCTTCCATACAAATCCAGGGACCGGGTCGTATTTATGAGGCAAATCAGAGAGTTATGATTAGTTAAAGAACTAGAAAAATGTTAATAACGACAGTATTGGAGAAATGGTCAAATAGTAATATTTAGTTGAGGGCTGACGAGGTCAGCCCTTATTTCACTAAATGTTAATTTAATGGCATCCATTGCACTTTTTTTACAGCTGTTCTAAATATTTAAATTTATAGCGATGGAGATAAAATGGCACCGGCTGTCGAAAAGACCATCGCAGAGTTGGAGATGGGCCTGTTACATTTACAACAAAACATTGACATACCAGAAATAACCCTTCAAGTTCATCCATACGTCGCGAGTCTTATCAAGCAGTGTGCAGATGAAGGAAGAAAGCCCAAAGTTGGTGATTTCGCTGATAAGGTTGAAGATTCGAATTTCTTGAATCAACTTCAGCATGGCGTCAACAGATGGATCAAGGAAATACAGAAGGTGTGAAAATTGTTTTCATGGGTTAAATTAATTTATATAGTGCATACATGTATACATCTAATCGTATGTATAATATATGTGGAATTATGTTAAATTTCAATAATGAACTGAAAACGTTCGAGTTGTATTCATAAAAATTAGTTAAAAATATTTAAGAGTAAAAGCTTTGACATAAATTTTGTATAAACCTTTTTAAATCTAAATTATTGATAAATTTTGTTAGCTTGTTGATAGTTGGTGACTTTTTGTAATTCAAAAAATAATGCATCGACACCCTTTGGATGTATGTTAGTGATGCTTCGAACTTGTTTTAGATTGTTATCAAATTTTAAGCTATGTTAAGGAAAATCTTGCCCTATACAATATTTGTAAATTAAGTGGTATGACAGATAACTTAGACCTTTTCTACTTTTTATGAGTGTAAATGTAGATTTTATCGATTCATTAAGACGACCCATATAATACCCCATTTTGTATAGGTCACCAAGTTAGATCGCGACCCCTCTTCCGGTACGGCCCTCCAGGAGATAAGCTTCTGGTTGAACCTGGAAAGGGCTCTCCACCGAATCCAAGAGAAACGTGAGAGCATGGAAGTCGCATTAACCTTAGACATCCTGAAGCATGGCAAACGTTTCCACGCGACCGTTTCCTTTGACACCGATACTGGATTAAAGCAAGCCATAGCAATGGTTAATGATTATAGCCCCCTGATGAAAGACTTCCCGATAAACGACCTGTTGGCCGCCACGGAATTGGAGAGGATCCGAGCCGCCGTGCAACTTATTTTTACTCATCTTCGCAAAGTCAGGGCTACGAAATATCCAATACAGAGATGCTTGAGGCTCGTCGAAGCCATTTCTAGAGATCTTGGGGCGCAGCTGTTGAAAGTGTTGGGAACTAGGCGGTTGATGCACATTGCCTTTGATGAATTCGAAAAGGTTATGACACAGTGTTTCGAGGTTTTCTCCATCTGGGAGGATGAATATGAGAAGTTACAGGCATTACTGAGGTGAGGACACTAATTATTATTGACAGTTTTGAAGTTGAATACTGTATTTCTGTCTTCAATGTTTTCAATGGTGCGTTAGTCTTTGTATTACTGCCCATTTTATTCCTTTTCCTCTGATTCTGTTTATTCTTATACTCCTTTTGTAAGCCAATGTTGTAAGTTAAACTTTCAATTCTTTATGATAGATTCTACTTGCTAAGTGTTATCGTGGTTAGTTCATTTCTTATTTCGAAGGACAGGAACTAATTTATCTAAATTCCCCCATTTTATCCAAATTGATCGCAAACTATATGCTTCTCTGTTACGTTTTCAGGGATATAATGAAGAAGAAGAGAGATGAACACATGAAGATGGTGTGGAGGATTTCTGCGCATCATAAGAAATTACAAGGGAGAATGGACCAGATGCGCAAGTTCCGCAGGCAGCACGAGCAGCTTCGTATGGTCATTGTGCGTGTTCTGAGGCCTTCGATTAGGGAGACCGCTGTGGTTTCGGCTGAGGGCGAAGACATGGAACCCCCGAAACCGATGTTTTCGCTTGACGCTGCCGATGCTAACGCCATAGAAGAGGTTAGGATATATAAAGCCTTTGGAGGGAGAATTAAGAGAACATGTCGCAAAGCCCGAAAAGTGATGCCCCTTTCAGTTTCCTAAGTACCTTCTATGATATGACCATCACATAGGTGTAGCAGAAATATTTTAGAAAGGAGTATATGTACACACACAAACACATATGAATTTTAAAATATATTTCCAAAGGGTAACCACCATGAACGATTAGCTCCACTGTACCTGCTTTGTATCAATGCCTATGCGAATGTTAAAAATACTTTATCTAAATGATCCCGATCGCGATAAGACTCATAAATGGTAACAAAGTGATAACTTTGTGAACATAGGGAATGTCCTCTCTTAATCCTCCCTTCACCTTAAGTCTGAATCATAAAAAAAACGAGAAGGAATTTTATTAAGAAACTCGTGATAAGCATAGCTAGTAAAGAAATTCACATTACTTAATTTGAAGTTGAAAACCTTTATAGCACTTTTATACACTTTGCAGTATATTAAGTGCAGCATTGTCCACCAAATGCTAAGAAGAAATGTTAGGCATTTTGCAACAAAAAGAATATATGTGTATGAGTTGATTTACATTTCGTTTTAGTAGATAATTATCACTAATCAGCTTTTTTGTTAATCTGCTCTTTTTAATACATTTGCAGTTATCTATATTGTGTAAATAGCTTGTACTGTAAATTGACAAAGTGAGAAATTATTCCAGCTCGTGAAATAACTATTTAGCAGTTCACTTACCATGTCACTAATTTTTTTCTTCTGGTTTAAGTCTTTGTTGTGTCTTTATTATAACAAATCGTCTTTAGTTACAATGTACCAGATCATAATATATCCGCTACATGTCTCGAGGTAATACTTTGATATACCTACTGTTTCACTATGACAAATGTACCTTTGTTAATTGGAGAAATAACTCTGGATTCTTCTGTTCAAAGGTGCAAGGATATTAAGAATTAGTTCCTAGTGTATATAGTGTAATATTTCAATAATATTTGCATAAACACTAATTTGTGTAAGTGATACCAATTTTTGACCTATTAGTGATTAATGTTGATATGGCTCAGTGGCAGCACACATGTACTCTTTTGATATCTGCAATGAGTTATTTTCAAAAATTGCAGAAAACGCCAATCCTTTGGTTAAGCATGTGTCAAATATGGTCAATCCATCATCACGGCCAATTACTGTTGATAACTGAGAACTTATTGAATCATTCTGGGTCCAATTTGGAGAATAATTCAAAATGAGTAACATGATTCCAGTTGAAATGCTTGGGCTACAGGGCACATGTCTTGAATGTTTATTAATCCCATTTTATGGTGAACTGGAACATCCTCATTTCAGTATCATACTAGTGGTTAAAACAGCTATTAATTCTTAGTTGTTTTTATTCCAAGTTAATTTATTTTAGGTAAATCTGGCGTACGAAAACGTGAAAGAGGTGGACTGTTTGGACATCTCGAAGGAGGGTCAGGACGCGTGGGATTACGCTGTCCAACGTTACGAGGAGCGCATCGACAGGGTCGAGGCGAGGATCACTGCCCATCTGCGAGATCAGCTCGGGACGGCCAAGAACGCTAATGAGATGTTCAGAATCTTCTCGAGGTTCAACGCTTTGTTTGTCAGACCTCACATAAGGGGCGCGATCAGAGAATACCAGACTCACTTAATACAAAGAGTGAAGGACGATATTGAAGCTTTGCACGAGAAATTTAAGGTAAAGCTGAGATTATCTTTGAAGGATATGGGTTCTTGTCACTGGAGATTTTAAAAGGGAAGCTCACATTAATAGTGCTGTCAAAAAAGGCTTTTAAAATAATAAGTAGACGCTAAAAATGTCACTTGGATATTTTTCAATTTTCTGAAAATCATCGTCTTAAATGGCACCACAAGAAACTTTCAAAACACATATTCTCAACATTCCTGTGTAGAAACTTCTTAACAAATTATGTGATATAATTGGTATTATTGGAATCAAATTAGTAAAGAAACTATAAACTGAAATTAAATAGACAAGTCTAGACTTACTTTAGACTAATTATTCAATTATCTGAATGCAAGTGCTACTGATTTATCCTTTGAATATCATAAACTAAAATGTCTCGGGGATAACCACTGGCTTTGATCTTAAGATAATGTTAATGACAAAAATAGTACCCCAAGACATTTTATATGGTTCTCTAATAAATGGTTGTGAAAAAAACTAAAAACTCATTGTTAAATTCAGAAAGCCTGTATGTAGTGCAAATAATCCATGGGAACTACTTCTATACTCTCAAAAAAGAAGTATTAATAGGTTTTTTTATTGGTACTCTATTTTGCCTATTTCAAACACGCTCTGGCGTGCGTAAATCGGGCTTTTTAACACGCGCGTGTTTTAAAGTTGCCATGGAAACGCATCAACAACGACGAAATCAACCAATAACAGAGCGTTTTTGGCCGTTGGGGGCGACCCGATTGGTGGCACGACGAAGCGTCCCGAGTGTCGTTTATAGTATATTAAAGTATGAGTGGATATTGAGCTCTTTCAAACACGAGCGAGTTTTCGAGAACGACGGCGTAGCCGGAGTGCTCGAAATAGAGCAAGTGTTTGAAAGAGTAGTTATCCACGAATACTTTACGCTATTTTTTTTATTGGTACCATTTTTTACACCAAAACCAAGTGCATACCCAATATGATTAATTTGAACGACACTCGTGACGACCCGTCGCCCGTCGTGCGACCAATAGGCCCGTCCCGCTACGGCCAAAGACGCTCTGTTATTGGTTGAGATGGCCGTTGTTGATACGTTTCCATGGCGACTTTAAAACACGCGGGTGCGATAAAGCTCGATTTACGCCCGCCAAAGCATGTTTTAAATAGGCAAAATAGCGTACCAATAACAAAAAATTAATTATATTGGGTATTTGGGTATTTTTACACTATTTATGATTTCAAAGGTAGGTACCAATACAAAAAAATCGCGTAAAGTATTCGTAGATAACTGCTCTTTCAAAAACATGCGCGTGTTTGAAAGAGCTCAATATCCACTCATATTTTAATATACCATTAAAGGATTTAATTACATTGTGAGATGTTTAGTGATAATTTGTTTCAATACGGGATTTATGTTAATTATGAAACTCATTTCTAATTGTTTTTGACTGTACAGTGAACAACAGCATTTTACTTGAAACATTATTGTCAATACCGTTTATAAATATTGAGAATAACAATGTATTGCTTGATTTGTAGAACACCACTGTAACAAACTAGTAAAGGCATGTCCTCTAAATAGAACATAGGATATAATCCTGTGATTAGTATATATTAGTACGATTCAATCAGGTACACACAGGTCATACAGTTTCGAGCAAACTGTCTAATTTGGAATTTCTGGTTCAGGTTCAATATCCACAAAGTAACAGCGCTAGGATCAGCAAAGTGCGTGATTTACCCCCTGTGGCTGGTTCTATCATCTGGGCGAAACAGATCGACCATCAGCTCACCACTTACTTAAGAAGAGTTGAAGACGTCCTTGGTAAAATACTCCTTTTTTTAAATTTTATTTATTGCTGTCCAGGTTACCAAGTAACAGTACCTATATATATGCATGAAATACATCTAATTAGTTGGAATAAATATAAATGGTGTAATTAAACTTAAATTGCAAACACAGACTTTAAAATGAAAACCTAACTTATGAAAAATATGATTAAGTAACCTTGAGGGTTATTCCTTGAGGAATAACAGGCGTTTATTCTTTTTTCTTGTTTTGGTTCTATCCTGTACCTTATGAAGTGGGCTTAGTTATTTTGTTTGCCCATCGCCTATGTGCAGCAATGCCATAATATAGTCCAATGTTAAAGTTATGAGAGCGTTGGACACAAGGAATCTACTTAGATATGACATAGATTATATATTTTGGCCTACTTACAGTATAGTTTGTGTTGGTCCTATCTAAAATTATTGTCAATAATTAATTATAGATTTTATTTTTTCTACTTCTGTAATTATTTATTTTCGATTTTAACATTGTAATCTGTTAGAAAGCTATTCTATTGATCTCCAACTGTTAAAGAAGTGAAAGTTCATTCTCGGGAAGCAATTCTTCCTGTTCTCACATCTATTCATCTCTGTAGGTAAGGGTTGGGAGAACCACATTGAGGGTCAGAAGCTGAAAGCAGATGGCGACAGCTTCCGCTTGAAGCTCAACACGCAAGAGATCTTCGACGATTGGGCCCGCAACGTGCAGCAACGGAACCTCGGCGTCTCCGGCAGGATCTTCACGATCGAGGCAGTGCGTTCGAGGTCGGGCAGGGGCAATGTGTTGCGCCTTAAGGTAAACTTCCTGCCAGAGATCATCACTTTGGCGAAGGAGGTGCGCAATTTGAAATGCTTGGGATTCAGGGTGCCGCTGGCGATCGTCAACAAGGCCCACCAAGCGAACCAGCTCTACCCCTTCGCGATATCTCTGATCGAGAGTGTCAGGACCTACGAGATGACTCTGGAGAAGGTGAGGGAGATATTTTGGTGGTTGGTTTTTACCAACAAAGGTTGTCGAATTAAAGATCAACTGTTAAATACTTTTGTTTAGAACTCGCCAGTCCGACGCTTGAAGGTAAATTTCTTGCTGAATGTGTCATAAACTTTAAATATAAATTTGTTGCTACAAGATGAAAATGTTGGAAAACTGCTTAGAACATTCAGATTTATAATATGTTGAAAATTTTGGAAATCCAAGCTATTAAATCCTAATCTATTTTTTTTATAGATAATTGAAACCAGTTGTTGTTAAAAGTATTTCAGTTTGTGTTGTGAGCTTGGATTCATAATGACCATAAAGCACAAGAAATACATAAATTTAGTTTCTACATAAGTATCAACATAAGTGTATAATGAAATCACTTTGATAGCCATAACCTTAGACCTATATATACACATACAATAGGCGCGAATTATGTTACCGAGCATAAATTTGGTCCAAATGTCGAAATCTAATGATATTAGAACAACAGATCGCTAAATTAAACTATACCTTCCAAAGTATGTGTATTTTATAATACTTGTATTTTTATATTGAAATGAGTGAAATACAACTGATAATTTTGCTACTGAAACAATGGCTTAGAAACCTTGATGTAACAAAAGAAAAAAGACTGCTAGGTTCAACGATTATAGATTACCAGGATTGCTCAGTTCGCCTAATCTGTCTGGCAAACTCTGTGACGTCACCACTGATGCTGGACAGAAAGCGTGGCTATACAACCTATAGTGTAGTCATCTAAGATAAAATAGAGTCAAACTCGGAGTGAGAAAGCTGTAAACTCGTAAAAACCTTTATTTTGGCATACTAAAGGTTGTCTCAAAGTTTCTTAAAATCTCGTGTCCTCGTCTTAAGATATTGATGATCAAATGTCACAAAAAATCAATTTTTCGCAAATATCTCGCTTCCTAGGGTTTCGATGCAATTTGCATCTATAGTAAGGGTGGTTAAGCAAAAAATTCTCTTAAAATTTTATTCAAAACATTTTAAACAAATCGGTTAACCATTTTCGAGATAGAGCATAGAGAAAGCGCTCAGCCATACATAGTAAAATCAATCATTATGACAACCCCGGTTTATTCATCTTACTGTAGTAAACAGTAAGATGTTTCATGTTCAAGATGTCCATGTTTAATGATATGTGTGTATATGTATTTGTGTGAGAGGGTTTTTGAATGCACAATTATACAAGATTTAATACACACCGTCTCAATAGTATTTTGTGGTGTTAATAACCTTCAATGAACTTGGAACTCTCATGCATTTTTTCAAAGAGTTCCCAAGAGTTGCCAAAGATTTTCCAAAGCATTAACCTAATTTTAAAAAAAATAATTTTTGCCGTTTTGGCCACTGAAAATTGCCGTAGAGCCTAAAGATGGGCATTTTAAGCTTCGACCCCATTGAGACTTTTGATCAGTGAGACAAAACGAACAATTTCCCAAATTTTTAGCAAATTTCACCGGAAGACCTTTTTCCATATAATATGTGCGGGGTCCTTTGCTTGTTGATTTAATGTTACCAACATGTTTCCAACATCTTGTTTTAGTTTCTTATATATTATGTTAATAATATAATTATATATTTTCTTGTTTATTTAAAAAGCTTAATTATGCCTAATTTTTCTTAAAAAAGTAAGTGAAAAATTTATTGAGTTAGAGATTTATTATTAATTGTATTGGGTACACGAAGTGTCGGATTAGCGGGTTCTGTATGGTATAGCTAAGGCTAGTCTCATTTGTCCTTCCTCATTAGCTAACCAACAGGACTAGTCCTCCAAGTGGTGTTAAGGTAGATAGCTATGTGTCTGACACCATCAATTATTGTTCCTTTTTAGAAACTCTACCTTATCTAGCAATGTTGTGTAGCCTCTTTGTTTATAATGGTTCCGAATGAATTTGTTAGATGGGCTTGCTTATGGTAACTAATGGCTTTCGCCCCCATAAAGCATGCTATCTTCCTTTGTATATGTACCTAACCTTTATAAGGAATGTTTTATTTCCTCATATTTGTGTCATTTTATTGAAAATGGTATCTAGCCTTGCTCAGAATAGCCTTTCAAATCTGTGTACAATTTTAGTGTGGCATGTGAAATTCTGCAAAAAATATATTTCTGGAAGGTGCTGGGTGTGTATAAATTGAAAAATATACATGTGGCGGCATTTCTAAATCTAATACGAAAATCTCATACCATGTTTCTTGAATCCTCATAATGTGTCTTAAACGTATTTATTAACCTGATGTCGAAACCAGCACTGGAACAATTTGAATACTAATTAATTGCATTACAAGAATTCAAAACAAATTGAAGAAGTACATTGAAAATAAATCTATCCTGAACAAATACAGCATGTCATCAGAAACATAGTATAACTAATACTTCTATTCATACACGTCCAAATCCAAGAGTTCCAGCAAATGGAAAGTTACCAACATTATTTCTTGTTGCTTATGTATCCCCTCTGCCTTTGTCATTAAATTTCTTGTCAACACAGATATGGAACTAGTAACATGTTTATAAATGTTTTTCTGTTAATTATTGTTCAATACCAGTTGAATACAATATCAGATTTCTTATCTGCGACCTGTTATCTAAGAAAATATTAAAGCTTTCAACTAAAAATTTATCCAGTAATTTTGCCACATATGCGTTTCCCTTCTATTTATATATACCTAGTATTACCCTTTCATATTTATAAAATCCCAGATATACCTTTACCATTCGTGGAAATGATTGTTACATTCATCTGTACAACCTTCCAGATTGAAGACAAGGCCAGCATCATCCCGTTGGTGGCCGGGATGCGGAAAGAGGTGCAAGCGTTGATAGCCGAAGGTATCCAGCTGGTGTGGGAGAGTTACAAGCTCGATCCGTATGTGCAGCGCCTCTCTGATACGGTCGTTAGTTTCCAGGAGAGGGTTGAGGAGCTCGTTTTGGTCGGGGAACAACTCGAGGTTGATGTCAGGTCCCTGGAGACCTGTCCGTACTCAGCGAACACCTTCGCCGATATACTTTCGAAGATACAGCACGCTGTTGACGATTTGTCACTGAAGCAGTACTCGAACCTGCATATTTGGGTCAGCAGACTGGATGAGGAGGTAAAAGTATAGTTACCCAGTTGATATACAGTTATATATTAATTTCTTCGCTAGGTTGAGAAGAACCTGGCCCGTCGTCTTCAGGCAGGCATCGAGGCCTGGACCGACGCCCTGAATGGTACGAAGAAAGAAGTGGACCACAGCATGGACACGGACGCTCCAGCTCAGCCGACCCACAAACCCGGCGGTGATCCGCAGATACAGATCGTGGTGCACGAGTTCCGAATCACTAACCAAACCATGTACCTCTTTCCGAGCATCGAAGAGGCCAGGTTCCAGATCATGCAGCAGCTGTTTGCGTGGCAGGCGATCGTCACTTCGCAGCAAAGGCTACAAAGTAGTCGGTATCAGGTCGGAGTCGATAAACCAGTTACAGAGACTTACAGAAATATCCTGACCAAGTTGCCGGCTAGTTCTCAGCCACTGATCAGCGCTTATGGGGCGATTGATTCGAAGATTAAGGAGGTAAATGATGGATATTTTAATAATCTTTTTTGTATTAAGATTATTATTTTATTATTTATTTTTTAGGTGCAAAATTATGTGAAAGAGTGGTTGACATATCAGTCGCTGTGGGATCTTCAAGCCGATAATTTCTATGGCAAGTTAGGGGATGATATCAGCAATTGGATGCAATGTCTCAATGACATCAAGTAAGATGGCTGAAGTATTAAGTGTTGGACATGTTAAGTGTGTTCCATTGGTCCCATCAAAATGTTACTAACTTTATTAAATTTGTTTTACATGACAAAGTTACCAAACATACTTGCAACTTATTAAATTGAACTTTGAAAATAATATCACTATTCGATTTCCAGCTGAATTTAGCTTGATAGGTGAATTGGGTCCTAGGTTTTAAAATTTTGTTGTGAAATTAAAATTTTATTATACTCGATTCAAAACGATATGAAAAGTTTTTATGAAACTATTTTGTACAGTTTTAAACTTTACCGACTTAACAGTGGCTGCATTTTTTATTTTTTTCCAAAGGAAAACCCGTGCGACCTTCGACACTTCTGACACCCGTCGCGAGTTTGGTCCCATAGTCATCGACTTCGCCAAAGTTCAAAGCAAAGTCTCGCTGAAATATGATTCCTGGCACAAAGAGACCCTCGGCAAGTTCGGCTCATTGCTCAGTAACGAGATGTCCGGCTTCCACACCAACATTTCTAAATCCAGGTCTGACCTGGAGCTGCAGAGCATCGAAGCGGCGAGTACCTCGGACGCCGTCAGCTTCATAACATATGTGCAACACCTAAAGAGAAACATGAAAGCTTGGGAGAAGCAAGTCGAGGTGTACCGAGAAGGTCAGAGGATACTTGAAAGGCAGAGGTTCCAGTTCCCTACCAACTGGTTGCATGTGGAGAACCTCGAAGGTGAATGGGGCGCGTTTAATGAGATCATCAAAAGAAAGGATTCCAGCATACAAACACAGGTCGCTAGTTTACAACAGAAGATCGTTTCTGAAGACAAGGCTGTTGAAAATCGTACTAACGATTTCCTGGGCGACTGGGAGCGCAGTAAGCCAGTCGAAGGTCACCTCAGACCAGACGAGGCGCTTTCACAACTGCAATTCTTTGAAAGTAAGTTCGCCAGGTTAAAAGAGGAAAGAGACAACGTCGCCAAGGCGAAAGAAGCTCTTGAACTGCAAGAACCAGGAGGTGTGAGCACCAGCGAGGACCGTATGCAGGTCGTTTATGAGGAACTGCAAGATTTAAGGGGCGTCTGGTCAGAGTTGTCGAGGATCTGGCAACAAATCGACGAGACCAGAGAAAAACCGTGGTTGTCCATTCAACCAAGGAAACTGCGACAACAATTAGACGCTCTTACAACGCAGCTAAAGGAATTACCAGCCAGGTTGAGGCAGTATGCTTCCTATGAATATGTCAAGAAAACTTTACAAACTTACACCAAGGTTAACATGTTGATCGTCGAATTAAAATCAGATGCCTTGAAAGAGCGCCACTGGAAGCAACTTATGAAGCAGCTTAGAGTGAATTGGGTACTTTCCGACCTGACATTGGGGCAAGTTTGGGACGTTAACCTGCAGAAGAATGAAACAATTGTGAAAGACATCATTCTGATAGCCCAAGGTGAGATGGCGCTGGAAGAATTCTTGAAACAGGTGCGAGAATCCTGGCAGACCTATGAGCTGGACCTAATCAACTATCAGAACAAATGTAAACTTATCAGAGGATGGGACGACCTTTTCAATAAAGTCAAAGAACACATAAACTCGGTGGCCGCTATGAAACTATCGCCTTACTACAAAGTGTTTGAAGAGGAGGCCTTAACGTGGGAGGAGAAGCTCAACCGCATTAACGCCCTCTTTGACGTCTGGATCGACGTCCAAAGACGCTGGGTGTACTTAGAGGGTATCTTCTCAGGCAGCGCCGATATTAAAACCCTTCTTCCAGTCGAAACCTCCAGGTTCCAGAGCATCAGTTCCGAATTCCTGGGATTGATGAAGAAAGTGAGCAAGAGCCCAATGGTCATGGACGTCCTGAATATCCCAGGGGTTCAGAGGGCGCTGGAGAGGCTCGCTGATTTGCTTGGAAAGATTCAGAAGGCACTCGGAGAGTATTTGGAGAGGGAACGTACCTCCTTCCCAAGGTTCTATTTCGTCGGTGATGAGGATCTCCTGGAAATCATTGGCAATAGCAAGAACGTCGCAAGGTAAGCATAGCGCAATTCTGGGAATACCAAATTTTTGTGAATTCCGAAACGTGTAATTCAAATACCCTCATAATAAGGTCTGCATTTGTTGCTATCTTGATGATCCTGACCTCAGGTGAAAGTTAACAGCCCACAAATAACACGACTCTTTCAACAATTGTCTGGCGTTGTTCTACTGTAGATAACGTTCTAGTTCTATATGTTAGCATACAGTCTATATCTTGGCATGTGTATTCTATTTAGATTTCTACTGTGTTTCTTATCTATGTTTATAAGGGCGCAACGTCGTTGCTAATAATGCATCCCGAATTCTCTAGGGGTATATTACTTACTTACGCTGTCAATAGTTGTTAATTGGTTAGTGCTTATCATCCTTTATTTGAAAAGACTCCCTTAACTGACAGGATAAAACTTTTCGAAAGTAAAATACTTTACATTAAAGTACCTTCAAAGTTGAACACTGCAAAGTTCAAATTTAATATTATTAATCAGAATGCTTTGTATGGATACAATTATTTGTGGTAAAATGTATAAACCTTAAACAAAAATCGAAGCAAGTCATCAATGGAGAGGCAGACACTGTTGCCAATGTTTTCAAAAAATAATGTCAGTCAGTCAGTGAGGTGACGTGATTAATTCCTTACACCTACAGTTGAGTTGTTTTGGCCGACTAACCGATCCCATCAACAACATCGCTCATTATCACTAACATAAATATATTGTCGAATTGGAATCTTCATATAAAAGTTGAGTACTACTACCCGCTGCAGTTGTTATAAATATGTATGTATATGACGTCACCTGGTGTCTCTTGCATCGCCTTTTGTTCTACTTGTCCTTTATACCTACCCATTTTGGGATACAATGTGTTCCCAAATTTTCTTTTCTTCATTAACAAAACTCAATATATTGACATTTCTCGTATTAGGTTGCAGAAACACTTCAAGAAAATGTTCGCAGGCGTCGCTTCAATCATCCTAAACGAAGACAATACTGTAATAACTGGAATCGCTTCGAGAGAAGGTGAAGAAGTAGTATTCAACACTCCTGTCTCTACTGTGGAATACCCGAAAATCAACGAATGGTTAACAATGGTGGAGAAGGAAATGCGCGTAACCCTCGCCTCCAACCTCTTGCAGGCCGTACAAGACATAAAACAGTTCAAAGACGGCATCGATCCAAAACTATACATGGACTGGGTCGACAAGTACCAGGCTCAGATCGTCGTACTGGCCGCGCAGATCTTCTGGAGCGAAGACGTCGAAGCGGCTCTGGTAAAGATGAACAGCGAGCCGCAAAAGGGACCGCTAGACAAAGTTCTGCAGCAAGTGGAGAACACCCTGAACGTTTTGGCCGATTCCGTGTTACAAGAACAACCTCAGCTGAGGAGGAAGAAACTGGAACATTTAATCAACGAGTTCGTTCATAAGAGGACGGTGACCAGGAGGCTGATCGCCAACGGCGTTTGCAGTAACAAAGCATTCGAGTGGCTTTGCGAAATGAGGTTTTACTTTGATCCAAGGCAGACAGAGGTGCTGAAACAGTTGACAATTCACATGGCGAACGCGAGGTTTTATTACGGATTTGAGTATCTGGGAGTGCAGGATCGTCTGGTGCAGACGCCTTTGACTGACAGATGCTATTTAACCATGACGCAGGCGCTCGAAGCTCGGCTTGGAGGCTCCCCATTTGGTAAGTATTTATAATTAATCCAAATATAATCCTTACCTAGAATCGAGAAATACTGAAACTTTTTTAGTAAAAATTTAGATGAAGAAATACCAAATGCCTCTGAATTTTCGAAGTGTTTAGAATTTTTTTTTTGTATTATAGGAGGTATTCTTTTGAGATATGATATTTAAATTCGTAAATGTAGGATACAGTTCAACAGGTAAATTACATCAATTTGATTACTCTGCAATTGACCGATTTTTACAAATCAAAATTACTAATTATTGTTTTGAAAACCCTTTGAGAGTAAACAAATGCCCTTCATTTATTTTTATAAAAAGTTTTTCGTAAATTATCCGGGCATTTTGGTTAAGTTTCTAGACCCGGAAAAAACTATTTTTTAGGAGTTTCTCAAGCAATAGTAGTCAGTCCCTCAGTATGCCATTTATGGAAGTCAATTTCAACTGAGAAACAGGATATAAACAAAATATATTCGCAAGGGGTGTTTAAAGTGGCAATTGAAAGCTGTACACACATCATCCTTTTAGTTGATGTAGGAAGTTTACGCGTGTTTAAATTATGTAGCACAAATGGAACAAATTGTGAGATATATCGGATTCTATGGAAATTATTTGATCAATAGGATTTAAATTTTAGAGGGTGTGTAGATTGTCCTTCTTTAAGTACTCTGAAGGAACACCACAATTTTTCAGGTTCACGTGTAGTACATTTTTTGAAAAAAATGTAAAGCGTTCATTTCTCTTTTTTCCTTAGTACACTCACCGAGAAAAGGTCGACAAGATGGTTTTAAGGCCTGTGACTACGTTTTAACTCGTTAGCCTTAAAAGGTTTTGAAATATTGGGATTGTAAAAAAACAACTCATTTTATTTTCAACATCCACTAGCTGTCACATAATTTCACAAACTTGTCAAATAGGAAAGTAGGTTTTAAACTTTTAAGATCTAAATGAGTTTTTATTGACCAAATTGAGGTGGCAAAATGATGTGAAAGACAACTGTCTTTTCTAAGTAAACGGTTTTTATGCGAACATTTCGTATTTTTGTAGGTAAAGTAGTAAATGAAAGGGGATAATTTCCAAATGACAATCAGTAGTTGTTAAAAGTTTACTTTTCGCGATATGTGTATGAAAGAAGGGTAAAAAATTTATTATGTCTCGAAACTTTTTAAGTCTGACTGGTGAAACTTGGTCGCATGTCTTATAGACACGGGTGTGAAGCTAGCCACATCCACAAATTTTATAGTCTGGTGTATTTTTTCCTTTTTTAGTTTAAAAATTTCTTCAAGAAATTTTGTCGGAGAGATTGTTTTTTAATAAACAATTGTATCCGATACGATTTACCACCCTAACTGTCGCTTAGGGGTTGATAAATGGGGTCCATTTACAAAAAATCGAAAAAAAAATATTTTAACCAACTAAGCCAATTTTTACACTGAAAATTTTTATCGAGTAATATTCGTTTATACATAACGTATCCCCCTGAAATAGTTTCAAGTCGAAAATCAGGAGATCAAATAGAAAATCGGGAGTTCATATGTTACTTGTTTTGAAATTTCGATGGGTTTCGTATGGGAAAAATTATTAAAAATACAAGCCGTACTCGTGCACGTTACAATGCCAAGTAAAGTTTAAATAAAAAAGATAAATAAAAATTATAGAAGACCCTGTTACCTTCGTATCACCTACATATATTTTTGAAAAATATGGTCAAAACTTAATACAAAATTTTTATCTACATTAAATTAAATGTAACACAGTTACACACCTAATCAATTTAAGGCTTTCTGATCTACTATATTTTTGTCTTTTTTTGTGGTGCGTAAATATATAAAGATGATGGTTTTACGACTCGCGAACACGCGATGTATAATTGCCCATGCGCGAAACCGGGAAACTCCAAGTTGATTCCGCAAACTGTCCTTGTATTTGCAATTGTATATTATCTTTCTAAATTTTTAATAAATAATTTATCAAAAGCTACCCTGAAAGTAGGTATGACATTTTCCTGTACAATATGCGTTGCACCAAACGACCTCATTATATTTTTGGATGTTGGCCAAGAAATATTTAGTCATTTCCCACCCCAGAAACTAATGAGCGTAATGAATAATGGATCTGGTTGTAATCTACACTTTGATTATAAATTATTTATTTTTTTATTTTGAGGTCGGGGATCTTAAATGCAGACGAGTTTCTAATAATTCTGGTTTATTTCCTATCGTAAAAATATACAAGCTTTTGTGCAAATTACTACCCGTGGGGTTATAGCCCTTTGCCGCCACTCGCGCACAATTTCCTAAGCGTACCTCCCTCTTGAGAAGATGGCCGCCTCGAGACGCTCCTTCCTCGTACCCGCCTGGTCCCAGCAACTCTCGCCTTCAACTCGAATTCCCTCTCGCTCCACCTGGACTACCGGGAAGGTCCCCTAAGGCTCCTCCTTGCCAGTTACCCTCGATGCTACGCTATCTCCTGCAACAGCCAGAGATTCAAGTTTCTCCTTTTACGCCTTCTCTCGCTCGTCCGCCTCGTCGCCGTCCAGCCCAGCTCCAGCGTCCAGATTAGCTTTGCAGCAAAAAGCAGACGTTAACTACTCTCACACACTCACACACATAGTTTAAGGTTAGATTTTGATGGTCCCACGTGTTTGTGTTTGGCTTGCGTTTTTCCTGTTACCTTTGTGTCTTTCTGTACGTTTTCTCTGCGATTCATTATAAAAATAGTTTTTTTCAAGACTAATCATCGATTTCTGTCCCCAATTCAAACTTCCCGCCCCAGTTGTGGGTTTCTCGTTTTTGACTGCTCGACCAACGTTTTTACCATCACTTTACTTCGTACATATTTTAACCATCCCGCTAAAAGTTTGTGCATATCAACCTAACCAGGAGTGCTCACTTACATTTGACCAATGTTGGACAGTTTTGTGACGTCACCACCAGTGCTGAAGTGCGTTTACGTGTTGATCTGTGGTTAACGTGATGTGGATATCGTACGTAAATATGGATTACGTAGAGTACGTACGTAAACCGTACAGTTTGCAATGATAAATATTACTGTTTATTACAGTAAAATGAATAAATCTCTATCTTCTGTCCAGCACCGGTGGTGACGTCACAGAGTTTTTGCCAGACAGATTCGGCGAACTGAGCAATCCTGGTAGTCTATAATCGTTGATTTGGAACTACCTCTAGCCATAGACATAATACTATATAGACGGATCGGTATAAGGCGCGATGTGCCCAGTGGGAGCGAGAGACAAATAATAAATAAGGCGACTTGTCTCTCACTTTAAATAAGCGGAGCTAACAACTCCGTAACCATGACGATCTAACCTCCGATTGAAGCACAAGGTTTCTTCCAAATCCCTCACTTCCATGGCTCCATCTATCTCGTTCCTCCAGCTTCTTCTCGGTCGTCCTCTGTTCCTTCTTTCTCGGGGTATCCATTCCAGTATTCGTCGTCTATGTTCTTCCATTCTCTGTGTATGTCCAAACCATTTAAGTTGTTTCTCTTAAATTGTTTCTATCGATTTGTGTCTGCCTTCGCCATGTTTCTAATTGTTTCGTTTCTTATTTCATCAAATCTAGACTTTCTGCAACTGTGTCTCAGGAAATCCATTTCGGCCGTTGGAAGTTTACTACGGTTTTTTCTACTAATGTCCCATTCTTCTACCCAAATGTTGTTATATCGAGTGTTTTTTTTTAATTTCACCTCATAGTAGGCTGTGGATAGTGTTTGTGAATGCACCTTACTAAAAAATGTCATTATCAAAAGTCAAATCGTTCCAAGCACTTCGAAGACTAATGTTCCATGGGAGAGTTAAGGGTTGTCAAGTTTGTTTTCACCGAGGTTCTCGCATTTAGTTTTTTATATATAGTCTCACTCATCTAACCCCTAATTACTCCTAATTAATACTCCTATAATATTGTGCATTGTCTTTTGTCCTTTTTTTGTGTATTGGTGTAATATACGAAGTTAACCATTCACTTGGGAGGGAATCTCAATTAATTCATCTCTCGAATTACTCTCGAATTCTCTCGAACAATTCTTCAGGGCCATAGTTGATTAGTTCTGGATAAATTCCTCCAATACCAGGTGCCTTCTTTAGCTTTGTTTGTAACATTGATGGATATTTTGTTCATCACTTGTTCTTCGTTGTCGGTTGGATGTGTTGATAAAAATCGGTCTATGTTTTCCTGCAGTAGTTTCTGGAAGTGTTCTATCGGGTGTTTTTTTAAATTTCACCTCATAGTAGGCTGTGGATGGTGTTTGTGAATGCGCCTTACTAAAAAATGTCAAAACTGACATAACCTCACTTTTTTAATAAAAATTGAAATTGTTCCAATCGGTTAATAGTGTCTTGAAAAAGACAGCTCACTCATCTACGCCTAATTAATAGAGCCAAGCTGCCTCTTTCAAGACACTAGTAACTGATTGGAGCAGTTTCAATTTTTATTAAAAAAGTGAGGTTATGTCAATTTTGACATTTTTTAGTAAGGCGCATCACAAACACTATCCACAGCCTACTATGAGATGAAATTTAAAAAAAAAACACCCGATATTTAGGTGTTTGGAAGGTGTTCCATGACCATTTAAGTGATTATTGGATACACATTTTAGTTTATGGTTGTTATTATTAGACTTTGTTAGGTTTCTTAGTATTCGCCATGCTTCCAAGCTCTTTGTTCCTCCTATGTGTTGCTCTATATATTTGCATTTGTTTATCATAGTTGAGTTTTTCCTATTTGTCACTTCTCGTGTCACTTCTCTATTTTATCTTTTATATTCTTCATGAATTTCTTATATCTTTTATTCCTTTCACATGTGTACTCTTTTTTGCGTATTTTGACTTTAATATCTTTGTCCCACCAATATGTTCTTTTATCGTTTTCTTCTTTATATCCAATAGCCTCCCTTGCCGCTTCTTTTATGCATCTTTTTAAAATTTGTTATTCTTCTGTGGATTTTTGTTTCGTTGTTAATTCCTATTCGAGTTTTTCTCTTAATCTTCTTTGATATAAATATCGGGTCCTTTGCAATTTATATGTTTCGATTCTGTTGTAATTTGTATTACTTCTTAGTATTTCTGTTTTTGTCGCCGTGGAGCTATAAATGAAATGTATACTTTTGCATTTACTAATGCGTGGTGATAATCTGCCCCCTCCTGGCGCTGAAGTCCCAATGTTTTTATGGTGGATTGTTGTTTAGTGATGAAATAATCAGTAATAGATTTTTGGCCTCTGGTATGTTACCAAAATACCAAAATACACGTTGATACCACGTGTATTTATGTATGTTTTTATGAGCAAAGAATATGTTTTTGTCAGTTCGTAATGTTGACATATGTTTATTAGTCTCTCATCGTTGTAATTTTTTGCCTCTTCGCCGTGATTTCCTACCAATTTACTCTGTCGTTGTCTCCCAACTCTCCCATTGCAGTCTCCAATCATCAATATTTCGTGTGAATTTAATATTTGATCTAAAACATTCTCTAAATCTTCTAGGGGTATCAAGTATAGATATCCCTGCCCTTGTTCGTTCACTTTTTTTGACTCCCAAGTAAAGATGTATATAATTTTCAGTATATTCACATCCATTTCCTTTCTTTTTCGTTTCCGGAAGGACAATTATATCTACATTTCTCTTTTTGAGTTATTTCATAATAATTTCTTTTTGTTTATTTCTTATTCTTTGAATATTCCACACGGCCATATTCATTTTCCATTTTCGTTGCAGTTTTCTTTTTTCCGTAGATCCGCCCTGATTCCGAGGCGATTTTCTGGCATCTTTAGCTCTCATTTATATTTTAACGAGTATAAGGTTGCTGGCATCCTGCCTCAACTCCAAACTTGGAGGACCGGGTGATTTTTGTTAGAGGTTTTCTTCCTCAAGATTGGCTATCTTCCCGGACTTTAGGGACCAATCTTCCTTTTTTTTTTATTGGAATATTGAGGTCAATAATTTTCATTCCTATTCATTTCTCTGGGGGAAAACTATCCTTACATCGCATTTAAATTGCGGCAACACATAGAAAATAAGTTGAAACGCGCACAGAATGTGAAGTATTTCAGTTTCAATCTTCTGCAAGCTTGTAGTCCCTGCAGGGTTGAAGGGGAGTGAACATAGTTGTCCTCAATATTCCGACCCCCATTTGTACAAATTAAGACGAAAAAGTAAAAAAACAAAGCTTCTGGTTTTAACTCTCTAAATTAAGATATTTCTGACTGTATTAATACAGGGTATTATTCAGATTATTACAAAATTTCTCCGAAAGGGCGTGTTTTTGTGTAATTTTAGAGGTGACGCACCATTTTGGAACTACGGAACTCTGGTTTTCGTATCAGCGACCCAACAACCGTTAAATACAAGTAGCGGTCTCGTTAAACAGGGGTTTGCGACAAGTAAACCCTGCGTTTTAAGTGGGCTCAAGGTGAAATATGCCCTGTTGTTATTTTACGGTAATCGCTGTTAGGATTTTTTCTATTGTCCTTGTCTTAAAACGATTAGAACCGAATACGTTATGAATAAAGGACCCCCAGATTTTCTATTTCATCCCTGATTTTCAACTGTTGATGCTGTTGAAACTGTTTCAAGGGGATACGTTATGTATAAACGAATATTTCCTGATTAAAATGTTCAATGTAAAAATAGGTTTAGGTGGTTAAATTTTTTTTTTCGTTTTTATTCTGTAGATGTGCCCCATTTATCAACCCCCAAACGACAGCTAGAATGGCAAATCATATCGAATACAATTGTTTGTTAATGAACAATTTCTCCGAGAAAATTTTTTGCAGAAATTTTGTGATTAAAAAAAGAAAAAAATTACTGGACTATGAAATTTGTCGATGTAGCTACCTTCACACCCGTTCATAGACCACATTCATCCAGAAATTCGAAAATTTAACGACGATGAAACATGTTCAAAACCTCTTTTTTGAGATTTCACTAAAAAACGGTACACTGATATATTGAATCTAATTTTTTTGAAATCGTTGGACGCCCTTTACAAGACCCAAGCGTTAGAACGTTGTTTTCAATGGAACCGTTATTGAGAATCAAACTTAATCTCTTGTCCAATGATACACTCAAATCAGTTATTGACTCAGTGTTAAGATTTAGAGCATTAATGCGACATTGGAGAGTGATGGAACCTTGTTGTCTAGTAAATATCATTAGATAGCGTTTTGAGGCCCGTTTTACCATACAACTGGTTGATTAACATCCACATGATGGAGAATAACAGATATGACTTAAATGGCGTTTGATTTGTAATCATGTCTGAAACTTGCCATGCACAATTTGAGTAATGTACATTGCCTTAAAGTTAAATATAAAGTGATCATGGGCTGACTTCGTTTCAAGCCTGGCCCGCTATGTCTCAAGGTATACTATGGGCGAATAATATGGCAGCTGTACCATTGGAAAGATCGTGATCGTCAGATGTTGGGAACTGGGAACTTGGTATTTGAGTTCTGGCCATAAAAGATACAGTGGCGCATTTAAACAATCGCGTTATACTGTCTCGCGTCACCTATTGTTCGTGTTTTTGACTTGAAGTGTTTCGCTGTCGTTATTCTGCTATAATAATATATAGTAAGTATTTAATTCAATCATGCCTGTTTCAAAATAAATAGTTTGTGGCTTTGCTTTGGTTCTCTGCTTACTTTACTAAATTGCTTGAACTAAAATAATTTGAATACATTTAGTACTTCCATTTCCCTTTCTTTTATTTATTGTTGTAATTTCTTTTCCACATTACACTACTACTTTGTATCCATGTGAGCGCATGCGTGCTTTTTTTACTAACTTGAATTTCAATGAAATCTATTTATTTTAGAAATTTAGTCATGTAACGCTTCTTGCTTCTTTTATTTTGCATAGGGTATGAACATGGCACTGTTTATTAATTATTTTTTTTCAGAAATAGAAAGCAATACACCAACTCCGTTTTGTAACAGGGGATATGAAAAAAATTCCGTGGTGTGGGATGCTACATACCCAGAGCATGAAAACACGGTTAAGTTGAATGACGTGGGGATGGACATCAAAAAACACTTTAGTGAGTTTATTCCTATTGTCGAACCTTCGACGGAAGGGGTAGTGGAATCGGAAGAGACAGGAAGTGAAACTGATGACCTGTTCATACCAACACTGTGTGCATTCGAGGTCAAAGAGGAAAAGAACTTATTGACTAACTCTGAGGTTAGTATGCTGCACTTAACCATCTATTGATTGTGGTTGTTACCATATAAATAGAAGATTGGTTAATTGTCTTACCCAGTAGTAGCTCCGCAAACTAGTTATTAAACTTCTCTCAAATGTCTTTATTATCATGAGAATTGTTTTTTGTTGTCCTTTTAGAATTCACAAAGTGCAATATTTTGATTGCCGCAATATGCCTGTAAATAGTACTCCTTTCTGCTTCATGTCAAAAGTTCCTAGTGCATACTAAACATGTTTTTATGTTTCCTTCATCCTTTCAACTCTTTGTTGTTAGAGAAACTCAGAATCACAGGGTAAAATACCAGATGTATTCTCACTATCTTTTGGGCTTGAAGCTGAACACACGATTCAGAGGCCCTTTTTTAAGGGCATAACTTCAATAAATATTGAAATTTGAAATCATTGAAATTTATGCTTTCATTCTTCTATTCTTTTCATTTCTTGTTTTTCTCGTTTCTTGTTGTAAAATGTTCTGTACTTACATGTACTTACATAATGATCGTTAATACTTACTGTATTGGAATATCCCGTCTATAAATATATAAATGAATAAATAAATATTCAAAGCAAAATCGTCATCAGCTATGTTCAGTGCAGAAACATTACTGCCAGAAATAGTTCACTGGTTGGTATATTCTCGCTGATTTTTGGTCATTTGTTCAATTCAGTGTTCTGGAATATACCAGAATTTGTCTTCCTACCTTGAGCACCTAGAAAATGAACTAAAGCTTTTCGTGTAATTAAAGTATTCTGTTTCACTGTTGGCTGGAGCACAATATGTTGTCCATGAAGCGAGGAGAGTTCCTTATTTCCTGAGTGAGACAGTATAACAAAAGTTTATACTCTATATAGTTATTATTATGTCTGTCAATGTATTTAGTGGTGCAATTTCATTTAGTTAAGATATCAGTTTGTTTCAATGACTAATTAGTTTCTTTTGTACTTCATGTGGTGATTGCAGAGAGGCTGCACCTTGGAAACACAATGCAATGAAGGAATACATAATATTGAAGATATGCCAGAGGGTGAATCCGTTTCTGCTGGTGAGTGCCTATGTATTATGCATGTAAATAGATGCCACTTTTGATCGTTCCTTCATCTATGCGCAAGTTTTGTATTATTTTTTCAGGAAACACTCAAGCAGGTTATAACGCATTTGTGAAAGTGATGGACACAGATAAACTAAACCCCCATAGTTCCCATAAAAGGCCAGAGAACATCTCTTCTCAAGGTGAAGTCGTCATCGCTAACGGCCTAATGGAGATCAGTAAAGCATTAACTACTCTGTCGTCTTGTCAATCCCAACAACAAGACCAGTACTCGATCTTCGGGCAATTAGTCGCTGAACAGTTGAGGCAGATAAGCACTAGGAACAGAATTCTGACCCAGAGTAAAATAAGCGGCGTCCTTGAACAAGCATTGTTGAACGAATTTGAACAAACTTCTCTTTCACGACATTCTCAAAACCCAAAATATATGTCGATTTCAACAGCCTCAGCTTCATTGCTCAATTTGGAAGAGATGTTCTAAACTTCAACCATGACGTGTATAACTTAATGTTGTGAGCAGGAAATACAACAAATTTGTGTACCGTGTATTCCAAATGAGCCTCAGGCTTCATGAGTGAAAATTGGATTTTATATCATATTTATGTAGGTAGGGATTAAACTGAAATGCTTTTTGAGCTGAGTTGTTTTATTTCCCTTGGAAGTCGAATAAATCAATAACATGAACATTGCCAGGCATTACTTAAATGAAAATAATAAAGTTCAGAAGGTATCACCACTCTCCAATGTAATCGCTAAATCACTCTTTTGCTGGTCAGCATTTTTGCCATTTAATAACCTATATATTCAAAAGTGCTCAGAATGGCACTGCCATTCAAAATAAATGGTTCAGTAGAACTTTACGTTATTCTTCCTTATAAATCGATTTTTGTTCATCTTCATAGTGAAAATATTAGTCTGGAGGAAAAGAGGGACACATAAACAAAAATTCAAACAGATCGGTATGCAGTATGTGGATCTTGGGTTATTTTTGTAGGATGCGACTGCAAAATCTCGCCTTTTTGTCTCACACTGATATGTCATCTATTTTTATTGGCGGTGTGATTTCAAGCACTTGGTCGCTGCTTTTTGGATTGGATGATACTGAATAAAAGGATATAATAGTATAGTCAAGATGTGTGTTTGCTGCGAAAAATAGTTAGAAGGCTCGGAAAAATATGAGCGATAACTCATTCGACGCGGAATGCAAATCTGAGATAGTCGTTTTGAAGATTTTTTCTGCTAAGAAAAATTGCAATTGTTATTAACATAAAAGGAAGAATAAAAACGCTCATTAAATTTTTTGATGACAACTCAAAAACCATAAGAGACAAGAGGAATTCGCAAAAAAGATCCTTAAACAGGAGGAAATTTCCGATAAAAAAGTCCCACTCCCGGATTTCTATCTCCAATATTTATAATTTTAATTTGTTGCTGAAAGTAAGGCTCCGCGCGACCGTTACGATACGCTCGTCGCCTCTGAAGCGAGTACGTCACAGAAAATAATTTTTTTAGGGTACTAAGTATTAGTTTAAAAATTTAAAAAACACTTTAGTGTATTCTATACACTTGAAGGAATAAGTCTCGTTGGAAAAAAAAATTTAAATGCATTTTCCAAAAAGCTAGCCTATTGTTAATGAACTAGTTATTTTCGGACTTCCGTCTTCATTGAAAGCAGTCTAAATGTTCAAATCAATTCTCTATAAATATTTTGCTTCTTGGAGTCCTTTCTATGAGTGTAGTCAGTAAGATGACGTCATACAATTATTTAAAATTTCTTTATTTAGTTTACAACGAAGTTTTAAATTTAACAAAAAACGCAAAATCCAGAAATTGTTAAAAAAAAAAATTTCTCTTATATGTTATGTTATGGCTGTTTTTATATACAAACTAAGGATTAAGTAATTGTGGAAAAAAATTTTACAGCTATTTGTTTAACGCCCGGTTTCATAATGCAGTTAAAGTGCACTTTAACTTAAAGTTGACTTTGACTGTGATGCATTCATCACTTTTACTACTTCTAACGTCACAGTCAAAGTCAACTTTAAATTAAAGGGGACTTTAACTGCATTATGAAACCGGGCGTAAGAATTGTTTATGAATAATCGGCTTAGTTTAATATTTTTGAAAATTCTTTTCTTACCATTCTATTGTTTGGGATTAATTATAATTTTTAAAACGAGAAAATTTTTGTTAATAACAATTGTAATTTTTCTTAGCAGAAAAAATCCTCAAAACGGCTTTCTCAGATTTGCATTCCGCGTCGAATGAGCTATCGCTCATATTTTTCCGAGCCTTCTAACTATTTTTCGCAACAAACGCACATCTTAACTAGACTAATACAAAACATTTCTGTTTGTGTACTTTGTGCAAAATGCTAAAAAGTGGTTTTTCAAGAATAAAGCTCACTATTCCTTGATGGAGTAGTGAGAGTAGTCCATCCAACTCAGGATCTTTTCTAGAATCTAATTATATTATGTTATGTTATATTATATACACCCCTCTCGAAGTGGCTTACCATTTAAAGGGTAGAAATAATGAAGTCGTCTCCATATTAAAAACTTAATTTTGAAGTTAACTCAAGTACCTTGTGTGGACATGTCATCATCAGATCTATTATGTAGGAATAGTACTATTCCATACTACACCAAACATTGGATGTCGTAATATAAACATTATTTTAGTTAATAATTATTATCTACTTTATATCTTCACTATAGACAGACTCATTAACCATTTCGTTTTTCTGTTTCTGTTAGGTCCTGCCGGTACGGGTAAGACTGAGTCCGTGAAAGCTCTCGGCAATCAATTGGGCCGATTCGTCCTCGTGTTCAACTGCGACGAGACGTTCGACTTCCAGGCCATGGGCAGGATCTTCGTTGGCTTGTGCCAGGTCGGCGCGTGGGGATGCTTCGACGAGTTCAATAGGCTGGAAGAGAGGATGTTGTCTGCGGTCTCTCAACAGATCCAAACGATCCAGGAGGCTCTCAAGTCGCAACAGGAGGCTGCGGCGGAAGGTACCTCCACCGGAAGTAAGAAAATTAAATACAGTAGAGATTGAAAAAGGGGAGAGTTACTTAAAATAAGTTACTTTAAAAGTTTATTGCTCAAAAGAGTTACTATGGGTATGTACATCACAATTTTATATCTGTATCCAGCTTTAAGCGTCGAGCTGGTAGGGAAGCAAGTCAAGGTGTCCCCAGACATGGCGATATTCATCACGATGAATCCGGGATATGCCGGAAGATCTAACCTACCCGACAACTTGAAGAAGCTGTTTAGGTCCCTGGCAATGACGACGCCTGACAGGCAACTCATCGCCGAAGTCATGTTGTTCTCCCAAGGCTTCCGACAAGCCGAGAAGTTGGCTTCGAAAATCGTTCCTTTCTTCAGGTAATCAACCTTCTCTTACTTAAGTAATGTTTTACTTTGTAAAATGGACATTTAAATATTTTACCATTTCTCCCACTCGCTGTATTCATGTTGGGATACTCTACAGTTTTTTAATTTTCATTTCAGGTTATGCGATGAACAACTCTCGAATCAGTCTCATTACGACTTTGGTCTGAGGGCTTTGAAGTCCGTTCTGATATCCGCCGGTAATGTGAAACGTGACCGGATCCAAAGAATCAAGGAGGGTATGACCCAACGTGGGGAGACCAACATAGATGAGGCGAGCATAGCTGAGAACCTGCCTGAGCAAGAGATTCTCATTCAGTCTGTTTGCGAGACGATGGTACCAAAGTTAGTGGCGGAGGACATACCGCTGTTGTTTAGTTTGCTGAATGACGTGTTCCCAAATGTGCAGTACACAAGAGCTGAGATGAAAGGTAACAGTCAGATCAAGAAATTACAGTTGTACTATCAGGTGTGGTTGATTCTAACTGGTAAATTTCTTCGTTCATTAAAAAGATTTACTACACTGATCGTACAAGATGAAGTTCGTTGCTGCTTAACTAAGCTGTACCTTTACTGAGTTTTGCCAAGTTTCTTGGCTATTGTGCAAGCGCAATCAAACTAAAGCTATATAAAATTAGTTATGTCAGGGTATGGTCAGATAAGCAGTAAACCAGGATACATTTCTTACCACAAACCATAATTTTATTCTAGATTTCCTAGTGATTTGTATTTTTTGTCACATTCTGTTATTCCCTTATATTTATCTTTTACTGTTGTTTTGAGGCAGTTTTGCTTTTCAATAATAGCTTGAGTTGTGAGGTACCGAAAATTAGTTTTATCTGGTAAATAATACAAATACATAATCTATATATATATAAAAATGGATGTTTGTGTGTATGTTCCGCATAGGCTCCTATACCATTCGTCCGATTGCGACGAAATTTTGGTGAGTTGTAGGGCGCATGTCCATGAAGGTTCCTGAAATGGTTCCGCGTCGAAAAAGGAGCCAGGGGGCCGAAACGGCTTAAAAATATATACATGACAGGCAATATGTCACCTTTATTTGACAGACGAGTGACTGACAGATGGCGCCATCTCGCGGCGAAAAGGTATCTTTTAAATGTCGAACAGTTTGTCAGCGCTTTGAGCACCGAATTGCTCAAAATCATTCTGTTAAAAGTAAAAATATTTCTGAACGTGTATGAGTGTTAGTGGTGTTATTTGTGAACTTTGGACATTGGACAACAGAAAACAAGCGCATTTATTTTATACTTTCGCTGTGAATTATGCCTCCAAAAGAAAAGCGGTTGGCAGATCCATATGTAAAGCAAAAAAATAAAAGACTACGAGCTTCGGGCAAAGGGAAGATAGACTAAGGGCCAAATTCAGAAACGCCACTCACCCTACACCTACACTAAATTTTTAAGTAAAATCTTCACTACACTCAATTTGGAATTCATAGACTTTCCTCAATTGAAATGTCCCTTAAATTGAGTATTAAATTGAGTGAGATTTGAGTGGTTGAAATTCACCACTTAAAATAATTCCACACCATACTTTTACGAGTTTTGACTTTCGTGCAGATGGTCATTAGCGTCGTTAGTGACAGTTTTTTGTACATTTCTGTTTATGTTAGATGGTGTTAGCAATATGGATATCATGGCTAATGAGTTCAACGAATTTGTAGAGTTCATACAATATATTGAGGATGAAAGATATTTACCAGTTCCTACCTATGATAAAATTGTAGGTAGCACCCTAAGATGTAAATGCGTACCGAGGGAAAAATATGATTTGTTTAATAAGGCAATTAATTGTTTCAGAAATTATATCAGAGATTACAACAATCCCGTTCAGCACTTAACCAACTTGGAGATCTTACATAGGTATAGATTTGGTGGAGACACTATTCGACATATTATTTTTCCAGTGGTATATAGCAGGCATAGAGGTGGAGACTCTTTTAATTGGAACTTTTTTCCTTGCACACATACTTTTTTGGAATGCTCTTTGCTCATTGTTTCAACGTAAACGATTTTGCAAAACGTGATTCCAAATTAGGTGACGCCTGACATGCGCCTGACAGTTGCTGCCACAAAACACATGATATATGCACAGAACACCAAATTGAACTAACACAATCAGCAGCGAACACGACGACTTGCGATATTGCCAAACATCCTTCCCTCAAATCATTCTTAAATTGAGATGTATTTGAGTAAGTTGATTTACACGTTTCTGAATTCCAAAATTGAGGAGAAGGCGCACTCACCCTCATTTTGAGTTACAATTGAGTGTAGGTAGAAATGAGTGTGAGTGGCGTTTCTGAATTTGCTCCTAAGAAACCCTTAGTTTAAGAAATGCTCAAGCCCGCTTATTTGAAAAAGACGACTAAAGGGAAAATAGACTAGAAACCCTAAGATTAAGAAATGCTCAAGCCCGTTTATCTGAAACAGAGGAGCAAAAGGAAGATAGATTAGAAATGCCCAAGCCCCCTTATCTGAAACAGACGAGCAAAGAGGAGCAAGATTGGAAATCGAAGGAGTACGAATTGCTCGAGCCCGTTCGTCTGAAACGGACGAGCAAAGGGAAGCAAGATTGGAAATAGCCCAAGTACGTATTGCTCGATCAAGACGAATAACGCACGCTGATTGAAACCATTTTCATGGAGTGTGGAAAAAGGAATGAGACAGGGTCGTCCCCGCCGAAGCCGAGTACCTACATCGGTTATAAAAAATAATTGCAAAGCAATATTTTTTCCCTTTTCATAACATTCTACAACATATGCCATGCAATGCATGGTATTGAAATAAATTATGTGTTTTCTCGGTAAATCTATATTCGCTAGATTACCTATTTTTATTTAATTGTTCATTTATTTTATATCAAACTGAGCCACAGCGAAGCGTGGCCGGGTCACGGCTAGTTTTTAATAAAATTTAAACATAGAAACACGGTCGTTAGTCACGTGATCTGGAGTGCAATATTTTTACTAGTTACACCTCCCACACAAATATGGTACGCACGAGGTAAGCCGCCATGACAGCTATCGGGCGGAAATTTAAATGAATATGAAAAATGTAAAATTTGGCATTTATCCGTGGGTTGTCTTCAAAGTTTTTTTTTGATTAATTTTTCAAAATTTGTCAACCACCGAATTATAAACATTCCGCCTGTCTTTTTAAATTAATATAAAGTAATAAGTAGGTAAGTCTTACAATCTGTACTAAATAACTAAAGATATAGTCTTTTTTTACTGATGTTTTCTACATACTTTATGAACAACTTTGCTGAATGTTGCTTTGACACTGCATTAAAAGTAATTTGTATACCCGAAGTTTTGTCACAATATTATGAAGGTTAGTACAAATAACATTGTTCTGAACAAAAGTCAAAAATATTGCATTAATGTGAACTTCACTTGATAAATAATACATAGATAAATTGCAAATAAAATACGTAATGTTGGATATGGTATTCCAGCAGAAGATGTTGCACTGCAAAGCAACTCAATTTCTTTAGAGTTCGTTGGCAACTAGCCATGTGATGCACCCTTATACAATGTGTTTCAAAATGATTGTCATCTAGTCGGCTATGGAATTCCCATGTAAAATAAAAAAAACGCATTGCGAAAATAGGGGTTTCTACTAGCTATACATAACCTCAAAATAACCTACTTATCCTCTTTTAACTTCTGGTTTTTCTCTGTCAAAAGGACACGAATTCTGAGTATTTGTCTATTTTAGTCTTTGTTTTGGTCCTGAAAAGGGCCGTTAATTACCAGCAGTACTGATTGTCAGTTTCACAATAAATGTTCGAAATTTCACTTGTTGTCAGAATTAGATAGGTTCAAATCAATAGAGCGCGGCACATCAAAAATTACATGCACAGAAATTCCAACGCCAACTTGATGACAATCATTTTGAAACACTATAGGTTTGTTTCTGCAGTGATTGGAATCGGTCTCAAACAGTCAGAGGCATGCGCAGTAGAAATTATTCGGACGAATTTGGACCTAATAGGACGAATAATTTCTACTGCGCATGCCTCTGACAGTTCGAAACCATTCCCAATCGCTGCAGAAACAAGCCTATTGTATTATCACTTATAACTAAAATGTCTCTCAAAATTTGGAAGATTTTCAAAATTTTTATCTACTTTAAAGTAAATGCAATACAGGTATACACATAATCAATTTAAGGCTTTCTGATGTATGTACTATATTTTTTGTCTTTTTTGCGGTGCGTAAATATATAAAGATTATGGTTTTAAGACTCGCGAACACGCGACGTATAATTGCCCATGCGTGAAACAGGAAACTTCAAGTTGATTCTGCAAAACTGTCCTTCTAATTTCAAATGTATATTATATTTTTAATAAATAATTTATCAAAAACTACCTTGAAAGTGGGCATGAAATTTTTCTGTACAATATGCGTTGCACCAAATGACGTCATTTGAAAGCAATTATTATATTTTTGGATGTTGGCCAAGAAATGTTTGTCATTTCCCACCCTATAAATTAAGAGCGTAATGGATCTGGTGATGGACACAATTGTGGCAATTTTACTTTACCACCAGCACAACATAATCCAATAGGTTCACCGCTGTATTTTAACGCCTTACAATATTGACAGATGAACAAAATACAAAATGACAAAATTTCTCCAATCGTTACGGATTATCGCCACAATAATCTATTTCCAGGTCGTAGTGGAATGCTGCTCGTTCCAGGTTTACAGGAACACTGCGTCTGCGGAATCGCTCTATTTCATTGTGTAATGCTCGCTGCTGTTGTGTTTGAGCCCGAACTCGTTCCATTTTAAGCCTATCTACTTCATAATTATTTAATGTTGAACGCAATTCTGTCATACCAATACAAATTTTATCATTAATGTCTCTCGCTGATCGTCAGTGCGATTTGCACTTGAGGTAGCTCGTCGCACATTATTTGATTAACTTCGACGACGTAAGTCAGGTCGTCTTCTCCTTGGCATTTTAAAATCAATAAAGTCCTCGCGCACTGACAAATTGATGATAGGTTTTAATAATCGTCTTGACATTTAGTAATTTTACAACCAACTGACACTATACTTTCATTTGTTTGATCAGTTGCCTTGGCGATTTGTACCCAAAATTACAAAACGTACCTTTTTTAGTGTTTCCATTACTTATTATTTATTTCTCGCCGTTAAACCTTCCCTGAACTTCCACAAATATTTCAAGATCAAAATTAGCAAAATCGGTCCAGCCATTCTCGAGTTTTAGCGAGATAAACGAACAGCAATTCATTTTTATATATATAGAAGGTTATATTTATATTATACATTTTTCATTTTTACTTACCAAAAACGGGCCGAGCGGCCATTCTCTTGTTAATTGTTAAAAACGCGCCCTGTATTATGTCATAATTGACATTTGTCATGTCTGTAAAAAGTGATTCACCTATAATTCACGTCAACATTCGTGTACTATGGACTACAGATTACTTATGAACTAACATTGTTCGAGTTGAATCAAGCCAGAACTCGGTTCAAATCTGTATTTAAATATATCTTTAGAATTATGTTCAGGTTTATTTTGAACCATTTGGAATAGATGAATTTGGTATTTTAGTTTTTTAATAGAACTGGTTTAAATGATTATGGATGGTTCTAATCAGTAGTAACTTCTGATTTTGAACTCATTTGAACTTAATCTAACTGTTCTGTGGTTTTTGCAGCATAGCATTGTTTTAGCATAAGTACAAGTTAAAGTTGCTTTTTTTAAACTTTTTGTAATAGTTCTAATATTTGAAAAATTAGTTCGATATCATTTTCGATTATCAGATTTTTTTATCCCCAGTACTGGAATAGTTACGAATATTCTTTATGAATTCTCAAAGTAATACATATACGATATTCTAAAATTTTTCAGTATGCAACGTAATATTTTTAGACAATATATAGAAAATATTTTTTAGTGGGAGGTAATTTTCACAAAGATGAAATATCATTTTATATCTGAGTGGCAGAGACAGCAATAGCGTCACTTATAAAATTTTGTTCAACATTCCCAAATTTCTGTATTTAAATTTTGCTAAACTAATAATTCCGTTATAACAATTAAATGACTCATGACATACATGAAGTTAGGAGATAACGTTAAGTAACCATAATTTGTAATTAGTGACCTGTTAATAAATTATTGTTTTTATGTAACAAATATGGTATATATAATTGCTCGTAATTTATAATTTTTTGTGTGAATTTTCAATAACTTTTTCTTTTATTTGATGTTGATCACTAAACGATAGAACAATTCCACCATCCTCTCAATAAAACAAGTGTAGTAATTTTGTGTCTGTTTCCTTTTCAAAATTATTAACTCAAAGATGGTTTTGGTCAATTTTGGCTGCTCAAAATTAAACTTTACTCAAATAACAAAGGTGCGCTTAACTTCATTCTTATAGTACATATTTTGCAAGACTTGTCATCACATCCAAGCTTATGAGGTTGAACCACTTGAACTTCATGATACAATCAGATTCGAAGTATTTATTTTAGGACATTATATTATATGTTTAATGTAATGTATTGATTTAACTTTCATTAATTAACATCACTTTCGACAGGTCTTAAAGATGAAATCCGCAAAGTGTGCGCCGAGGAGTACCTTGTTTGTGGTGAAGGTGACGAGCAAGGAACTGCATGGATGGAAAAGGTAATTTAATCCCAATTTTAATTTTCTCCGAATATGTGTCTGTGTTTTTAATCACGCACAATTTCTACCATTCCATGCAACACAGCGAGACACATGGCTGTCAAAGGTACAATTTGCTTTCTCATTCTCATACAATACCACTCACAACATTACTTACATTGATTAATGTTTACCTGTGGCTTAGGTTCTGCAACTGTACCAAATTTCCAATCTGAATCACGGACTAATGATGGTTGGCCCGAGCGGTTCTGGCAAGAGTACCGCCTGGAGGGTACTGCTTAAGGCTCTGGAGAGATTTGAGGGTATTGAAGGGGTGGCTCATGTCATTGATCCGAAAGCCATTAGCAAGGAGGCATTGTATGGTGTGCTGGATCCCAATACCAGAGAATGGACCGACGGATTGTTTACTCATATTTTGAGGTAAGCGAACAGGTGAAAATAGTTAGTGAAAGCAAATTACTTCTGTAAGTGTACACTGCTGAAAATAGAGAAAAGTGGACTTTTCTATTACAACGGTAGTAGTGCCTAGTAGTATTATTGTTTAGTATGTAGTGTCTAGTAGTATTGATAATAATAGGTGTAAATAAGAGTAAATAGAGATTAGCATGAAATAACATAACCATTCAGTATTAAATTGTTCAAATTTATGACATCAAAAATTGGAGTTACTTTGAAGGTCTCCAACCTTCTCCTCAGGAGGTGTCACTAAAAGAAGAATACAGTAATTAATAACAATTTTAACATTCCTCAATTTTTTTTCTGTTTAGGAAGATTATTGATAATGTCAGAGGTGAAATCAACAAGCGGCAGTGGATAATCTTTGATGGAGACGTCGATCCTGAATGGGTTGAAAATTTAAATTCTGTTCTTGATGACAACAAACTTCTAACATTACCAAATGGTGAACGTCTTTCTCTTCCACCAAACGTCAGGGTTATGTTCGAGGTATGTTATAGAATTTAAAATATGTTTATGATGTGGATTTCATAAAATGGTTATATTGTCTAGGTACAAGATTTAAAATATGCAACGCTGGCAACAGTCTCGCGTTGCGGTATGGTATGGTTCTCAGAAGATGTACTCTCCACCGAAATGATATTTGAGAACTACATCCTTAGCCTGAAAAACATTCCCCTGGAGGAAGGCGAAGATGACAGTTTTGGTAAGAAATCTGAAAATAAAGACGACATGTTATCTCCTACGTTGCAAGTGCAAGTAGATGTCGCCAATTTGTTACAACCCTACTTGGGACCTGATGGGCTTGTCGTTAAGTGCCTGGAGTATGCCATGGATCAAGAGCACATCATGGATTTCACAAGGTTAAGAGCGTTAAGCTCCCTGTTCTCTATGTTAAATCAGGCCGTGAGGAATGTTCTGCAGTACAATCACTCGCATTCAGATTTCCCTCTCACAAACGATGTCTTAGAGAAATACATCCCAAAGTGTTTGGTGTATTCCGTGTTGTGGAGTTTCGCCGGAGATGCTAAACTGAAAGTCCGCTCAGAACTGGGCGATTTCATCCGTTCCGTCACTACCGTCCCGTTACCCCCAGATAATAACGTTCCGATCATTGATTATGAAGTGATAATTGACGGCGAATGGGCACCTTGGTCCAACAAAGTCCCACAGATTGAAGTCGAAACACATAAGGTCGCCTCTCCAGACGTGGTGGTACCTACTTTGGATACCGTTCGACATGAATCTTTGCTGTACACATGGTTAGCAGAACATAAACCATTGGTGTTATGCGGTCCTCCCGGATCTGGTAAGACTATGACACTTTTCTCCGCATTAAGAGCATTACCAGATATGGAGGTCGTCGGTTTGAACTTCTCCTCTGCCACCACTCCTGAATTACTGTTAAAGACCTTCGACCATTATTGCGAGTACAGGAAGACTCCCAATGGCGTAGTTTTGTCTCCAGTTCAGGTAATAATGTTTAACAGTTATGTTCGTGCCCAATCAGGTATAATTTAACAATTTTCAGCTTGGTAAGTGGCTGGTACTATTCTGCGATGAGATCAATTTACCTGACATGGACAACTATGGCACCCAACGAGTCATAATGTTCCTCCGTCAGATTGTCGAACAAAAGGGCTTCTACCGGTCCTCAGACCAAACTTGGGTGCACTTGGAACGTATCCAGTTTGTCGGGGCATGTAACCCACCCACTGATCCAGGGAGGAAACCGCTGTCTCACAGGTTCCTCCGGCACGTTCCTGTCATCTACGTCGATTATCCCGGAGAGACGTCCCTTAAACAGATCTATGGTACTTTCACGAGGGCAATGCTAAGACTCGCTCCAGCTTTGAAGGGTTATGCTGTGCCATTGACTAATGCCATGGTGGAGTTCTACTTGGCCTCGCAGGATAGATTCACACAAGATATGCAGCCTCATTATGTTTATTCCCCTAGAGAGATGACCAGATGGGTGCGAGGGATATGCGAGGCTATCAGGTAAGATACGTAAAAGTTAAACAAAATATAAATTTACAGATGTTAAGAAGATAACGAGCAATTTATAGCATGGGGTGTTATGGTTAGTGGCTGTATCAGGTGGTTTACTGCTCATAATGTCAACACTAAAGTTGACATTGTTCTACGATTTCCGGAGATGTATGTTTTAGACCGCGAGCCAGCAGCAGATTTTCATGACCAATTTCCTCCCGGACGATAACTTGTAAAATGCTTCAGAGAGTTGTGTAATGAAGCTCCGTGTAAATCAGCTGCGGTTCGGTGGGTTAAGAAGGGCTAGCGCCCCAAACACGCAAAAAAAATTTTTTTTAGTCATTTCCTCCCGATTGAAAATTTCTCGGATTATAGTTAACCCAATATCTTAAAGAAAAAAACAAGTCAGCTGACTATACAGTGGTAGATAATACCAAAGACAAATACGGTTATAGACTGTCGGCGCAATGATGTAAAATGCAGACCCTAAAAAGAAGCTCGCCCACCAAAGCGAGCTTCCCTCGAGAGATTCAGAGATAACACTCGCAGCGGACACCGATAGATGGTGCGGTTAAATCCACGGTGTTGTCAGATGTGTAACACCATACCTTTAAGCGAGCTTCCCTTGAAACGGTTAGGGGATGCTCTCATGTAATCTCTTCGACAGAAAATTTATTATTGTGTTACGACCTACGACCTTTTATTTAATAAAAATAATAGTATGTAGTCAGGAGGCTGCATACGCTATGAAAATCGGTTTACAGTAGACGAGTCTTAGGTTATTAGTTTTATTTATGCTTTAAAATACTGAGCTTTTTGCTATTGCAATGTGTTGATTTGGTAGATGATACAGACCATTTACAAAATTTATAAAGATTTGTTGTAATTAGTTTATTAATTAGGAATAACTTATGGTCGTAGCATGTTGACGGGATCGCTAACCACTCCGGATGTATACTTGTAATAATTTTTTGGTTCAATTTGCAACTTACCGATTCTTGATGTAAAATGAGTTCAAAATATTTACAAAAGGTTCGCATTGCATTATGCACTAGATCAATTAATTCGTCAGACGGTACCTTTAAATTTATATCGGTATTATTAAAGCTTTCATAATTTTTGTTTAATAAAAAAATTTGTTTGGGATCATTTAGACATTCAGTGGAATTACTTAATAACATATTTTTTTTTACATAATTCACAACAAATTTTTTTAATGGTTACGTGTGCTAAATATCCAGCATAATAAACTACAGAACATGTTTCAAGACGACCATTATTTGAAATGTTGATTAAAATTTGGAGCACTATTGTCGATATCACCATCACTATTATTGTCAGTAGAATTGTTGGGAAATGCCACATCGGAATTTATTTCAAACGATTGGTTCAACATATTTGATTGTAGGGATAAAGTTTGATCCTCATCTTGCAAACAGTTACTTGCATCTGTAGGAGTTAGTAAATTTGATATAACCTGAATACGAAATGCTAAACGGAAAAATTTAGCAGTTGGGTTTAATGACCACCCACCTTTTTGCCTTATGATAGAAAAAAAAATTCTAAGACGTCTGGCACTGAAACTGGAAGATCCGTAAAGGATGAAACAATAGGGGAAGTATTATTTTGTATCATGTTTGTAGAGCTAGTGGCCTCCTCCATTGATAAACGTGCTTTTTTGGGTAAATTACCAGTACAATCAGATAACCTCGAATAGGTTCGTTTGGGTGTTAAGACTCGATATTCCACAGTGTCTCTTGCATAATGAACTGGTACCGCATGATTTTTTAAAAAACGCCTGTTTTCCGATTTAAAATCAGTTTCCTCAGAGAAATGTTTTATGCACAAATATTTTTGTTTTAATTGCTCCGGCAAGAGGCCTGCAAGACTTGCGTTCCCACTTAATTATCCATTTATTGCAAAGTGCTTTATCTCGAGAAGGGAAACGGAACATTCGAAGTCCCGGATTGTTTTTACGGGTAGCATTACAATTGAGATATTACATATACAAAAAACAAAGGACCACCAAAATTAAACGAATCTAACGCTAATCTAAAACTATCTCTAAAACCTCGTACTTACTTACTTACTAAACCATTAAGTACAATACAAAACTAAAATTTACTCCGTAGCAAGTTAAATCTCTTACCAAAGCACTAAACTACTAATTACACTACAACACAAGACTTACTCACTACCAAAAACAAACACCGGAACACCAAAATCACTATGAAATACCCAATAAATCGGACAAAATTCGAAAAGGGAATGATTTTTACTTCGATGTAAATTTTCTTTTATAATAAGTACACAATCTCCCTGGCTGGTGATTAACCTATTTACGCAACCGGATTGGAAGTAACGTTTACCTGCAGGTGATAATCATTTGGGACATTTACCTGCTTGATAACTCAATTTTAAAGATATTAGTTCAAGAAATTCTGGGAAGTTATTGTGATTTATTCCCAGAACTATAAAGCTGCCTAAAGATATCTAGAAATTTCTATTTATCTATTTTTTGCTGTTTTTTTATCAGATCGTCAAACTACTTAAATGATGGTATATAATAATTGGTACCTTAACTAACTATTTTTTTTTTGAGAAAGTACATTTACCGTAAGAAATAAAAATGTAACTTTAATGGAGAACATCTTAATGAAGCCTCAAAAACATACAAAATTTAGGGCAAACATTTTGTAAATTTCGCTCAAAAATTTCAGGAGTAACGTGTTCCACTTGAGCGCAAATTATTTGTCGTAGTTCGTCTAAATTATTTGGCCTAAGAATATAAACCTTTGATTTTAAATAACCCCCAGAAAAAAAATGTATTTTATTTCACTTCTGACGATCCTAAGCGTTTGCTTTCTCGAAATAAATAGAGCTACTATCATTTCACTATTGAAAAATTGTACTTTTCAAATATCATTTTAGTGTGAAAAGTGCAATTTTAATGCAATTGTGCCACAGATCACCCATATAGTTCTAGATGGCCTACTCCCATACTGCGAAATTGGTCCGTGTCAGCGCCATCTAGCGTAAAATCCGGCGTTAAAGGCTAGATTGGTAAAACGAAACCTGTAATCCTTAAACAGGAATGCGCGGGAATTTTGAAATTAATACGTTTTTATTTATTTATCATAAACAAAGCAATTTCTAAACGAAAAATATTTAACTGTAATCGAGATAATCACAAATCTTAATTGGTTGAAAATGAGTCTATCGTCCGATCGTCCATTATCTCGATTACGATTAAATATTTTTCGTGTTGAAATTGCTTCAATTGGAAAGAGACAATAGTCGACCCAAGCATTACCTATCCTGGAAATAATAGTAACAATAAGTATAAGGTAATCTTTATTAAGAAGTGTACGTGACAAAGTTCATACAAAAAAATAACTATCCAGATATTAAAATGTATCGCTAAAACATAATTTATTATATCATTCATCCAGAGAGACAAAAAAGAAACACGGTTTGTTAGAACCGTTACAAAAGCTTAAAAAATGTTAAATATGTATTTCTTCGAAAAGAAATAATGGTATGCCTTTATACCATGCCCATAATATTAAATATTTATCTAATGAGGTATGCTTAAAACTGGTAAATGTTAAATTTTGAGATGTAATTTTATTTTGTGCTGGATGAACGACATGCACATAAAATCATTTATGTAACGACTAATGATAGACCCTGGACATTTCATCAAACATCAAAACGCAGTTTCTATTTATCGGTTTAAGTTTAAGTTAATGCCACATTGGAATTTAACTTGTCTCACAAGAGATGACATAGTTTTGCGGGATGGAAAACTTAGAATTTTAGATAGGAACCGATAAGCTTTGGGAACTTGTTTCAATAAAGCAAGTGCTAACACCTTACATCATACAAAGTGTAGCGTCTACCTTGTGGCAAATGTTTTTGGTTGCGCGTTTGGCATTCGAAGAATTTAACAGTGGTTTCAATAACATCATTAACATTGATTCAAAAATACAAATGTATGACGTAAAATTGATTGTGATATGCGTACTCGTTGGTTGTTGAATTCTTGATGATGGCCCAGGGTGTTCGTCTTCTTCAATGCTGAACAACCTCTTTCTTCCATATACCCTGTTAGGAGGTATAACAGATAATTTCCCTGGAGAGAGACTGCTCTGCTGAGTTCCATCAACGTTTCCTATATAGCAATTCAATTCAATGAAAATAAGTTATGTGATAATATAAGGTATCAAAGAATTACCAATAATGCTATGTGATGCAACTCTCCTAGGCGGGGTAAGTTTTGAAAACCTGTCCTCAAGGGATCTAATAGTATAACCTGAACAAAAAAGCCGTAATCACTGCAGATAAATTAAAACGAAAATAATCTTACCTGTTATGTTTTTTGTGGGTAAGGCCACACTCGATAGCCGCAAGCGGCCGGCTACTCCTGTGAAACAATCCGATTCAAAATGGCTGGAACACACCTTGCACTGCTGGCGCAGCTGGATCGGGTTCATTGCCGACAGTCTCGGGTCGTTGATGCGTTCCAGCCATATCTTCAGAGTGTGAGAATCCACAGAAGATGATAGCCTATACAAATCACATCGTATTATAATCCACATGTAACAAGTTCTGAATAACTCCTTTAGAATGTTTTATCTCATGATTTAAAATGCTCCTACCTTCTGTTATCTTCACCATCACATCCAGGAACTGAGCAATTCTTCGGCATCACAAAATTCACAAATATTTTATAGTCTCCCCTGAGAAAACATGTGATCTGACATCTGACGGTATGAACTGACGCGATTCTGTCATGCCTGCCACGGCTACCCTGATTGTGTACACGGATTAAATATCGGACGAGGTGCCACCTCTTGACATAACATTCTAACTTTCGCATTTTCGTTTCCAGCATTTACGCCAGATGGCGCAGTAAATTGCCCGACCATGTGCGGCTATTCAAGTGAACAGGCCCTGAATTGTGCGAAGAATAAAAAATAGATTCGACCTGATTCGACCAAAAGTAGCTATCAGTTTGAGTGTTTTTTTTTCACGAAACAAACTTTCATTACCTTAGTTACAGTGATTTCTAAGATAGTTGGATTGTAACTTTGAATAATTCAGAATCTGACGCATTTCAGATATTTTTTAAAACATCGTAATTATTTGTGAATGAGAAAAAATCTTGTATCATACAAGTGTGAAAAGTGCGTTTAAGGTACTTGTTTGAATAACAGAACTCGCTACGCTCGTTCTGTAAACTTTCAAAACAGCTTTTATATCATAAGGTGGCTAAGTGAAAAATTAGATTGACATGTCAGAGCGGTTTGCTTGAAAACATTATTGAATACCGCAGTTATGCATTTTGTTCCTTACTTTATCACCACACTGTATATATGATTCATGGTAATAATTCATTCAATAAATATATCGCATGCCATTAACAATTCTTAAATTTCGTATTTTCATGAATTTCAGTTTGAATTCTTTATTCACAATCTAAAGTGATATGTGCATCATCTAAAACAATGGCATTATTGCTTTTTAATTCTATTATACAAGCAGAATGGTCGCCGTAATAGTAACATTCGGTTGGTTTTTGTAGGTAACTAGCCTTTCATTCCTTCAATCTTCATACATAATTTGGTAAGCTGTAAGCAAAGACAATACGGTTTGTCTTTGCCGTAAGTAAGAACTACCTGGTTTTGTTTTCGCGTGCCGAGTCCTTCAGCAGACCGATACGTTGACAACACCGCAACCCTAATTTAGCAATCTCAACAAATCCCTTACCTACCTGCGACAACCGAGTGTGCATTTATACGTAAAATATTCAGGGAAACGACAACACGCCACCAAATATGAACTAAAAGTACTATCCATTTACGCCGACAGTCTATAACCGTATTTGTCTTTGATAATACGTCAGCTGACGTATATACGACCAAATATTCATGGCAACAGTGCCTTTTAGGGAGGTTTTGGAAAAAAATGTTTCAAATGGAAGTTGTAGCCCTTAGTTAGTTCAGTTCAAATCTTAAATTGGGTAAGAATCGGTACAGCCGTTTTTGAAAAAATTTAGGAAAACTGAAAATTCGCAAGAGTAAAGGGCCCTTCCCAGAAGATCAGTCGAGATAACGATAACGGCATTCAATAAGAATTGCATAGTAAAGTAAACGTCCAAAGTTTAAAAAGGAAATATTGGACCAGTTTTTGAGATAATCGCAAAAAACATAAAAATGACAAGCCTAAAGTGCCCTATGACCATAATTGATTCTATTAAAATTTATGTGGTCGTGAGTATTCAGGGGACCCAGCCTAAATACAAAATTTTAACTTTCCACTATTTATAGTTTCTGAAAAAATGTTGTGAATTTTCAGTTTTTCTCAATTTTCTGAAAATTTGAAAATTTTCTGAAAACCTTTCCCCCTTCATTCTGGAGTAAATTGGTGTCACTATGTTGAGTGCAGTTCAGATAAATCAGTGGCAACAAATAACTTCATTGTTCTGTTGGTGCAATTTAGATTCAGATAGCGATCCAATTGTAGTTTTCTTGTTGATTCTTATTCATATTTTCCATGGAGTTGAATTAGAACGAGATTAGTGGCGAATATAAAACGTTAATCGTGAAGTTGAGGTTAGACAGTTTCTTAGTTTTTTTCATAGACATCTTGGAAATAGGCTACCTGTCCCGATGAGTGATGAATCCCTTTTCCAATATTTTCAGACCTCTGGATAACCTCTCGGTTGAAGGTCTGGTCAGGCTCTGGGCTCACGAGGCCCTTCGCCTCTTCCAGGACAGGTTGGTAGAGGATTTGGAACGTCGCTGGACGAACGAGAACATCGACGCCGTAGCACTTAAACATTTCCCCTCAGCTAATTGCGACAAAGCCCTCGAGAGACCTATTCTGTACAGCAACTGGTTATCAAAGGATTACGTTCCTGTAGAAAGGGAACAACTTAGAGAATATGTTAAAGCTAGGTTAAAAGTTTTCTATGAAGAGGAGCTCGATGTGCCACTGGTGCTCTTCGATGAAGTCCTCGATCATGTCCTGCGAATCGATAGGATTTTCAGGCAGCCGCAGGGTCATTTGCTGCTCATTGGTGTGTCGGGGGCCGGAAAAACCACTCTATCCAGATTTGTCGCTTGGATGAACGGCCTATCCATTTTCCAAATTAAGGTACACAACAAGTACACGGCAGAGGACTTCGACGAGGACCTCAGGTCGGTCTTGAGGCGCAGTGGATGCAAAGAAGAGAAAATTTGTTTCATTCTCGACGAGTCCAACATGCTGGATTCGAGCTTCTTGGAGAGGATGAATACTTTGTTGGCTAATGGGGAGGTTCCCGGGTTGTTTGAGGGGGACGAGTACACAACTTTGATGACACAGTGCAAGGAAGGCGCGCAGCGGGAAGGTGAGAAAATTTAATTCAATATTGTGTTTTTTTCTTGTATTTAAATATTTCATTTTCATCCTTTCCGGTCCTCTTTATTAAGTTTTTAATATGTCACTCCTTGTTTGACATTAGTGTTGGAAATATTACATCCTCGTTTGAAATCCGAACTCTATTCAAAAAGTTTAAAACTGTGTTTACTTAAACTATTATGGTTCATGTCTTATCCTTAAATTGAGTTTCGAATCTTAAAACTAGCTCCACTAAATAAAAGTTTGAAACTGAGGTTTGTATTTTGAAAAGTGAGATTAATATGTGTTCATTTTTCTCTATGATGATTTTCCTTAAATTTCTCCTTAACAGCATTGTATTAAAATTTTTTCTTTTTCACGAGAACAATCTTTTAAACCTATTTGAAAAAACTTTTAATAAAAAATGAATGATAAAAATGATATTAGAAATATTTGTAGGACAAATTAGTCTATTTTCAATTTTCTGTGTGACGATCTTTCACAAATTTTCTCATATCGATTACATATTAAAGTCTACTTTTCATAAATAACAAACTTTTAAATCGAGTCTACAACATTTAACTGAGAAACTAACCTGACTAAACTAATGTTTGAAACTCAGGTTTCTATTGTTAATTGAATTTATAAATTTTATAAACAACACCGATTGGTGTTTATTGTTACCTGAATTTGTTACTCTTTAAATCAGTTTCTTTAATACTAATCATGTGGAATTTAGGCACAATTTGACATAATTACTTCCTTTAAACCTGTTTTATTTCCTTGCAGGTTTAATGTTGGATTCTAGTGATGAACTCTATAAATGGTTCACCCAACAAGTGATGAGAAACCTTCATGTAGTTTTCACTATGAATCCGTCTACAGATGGATTAAAGGACCGAGCAGCTACATCTCCAGCTCTGTTTAATAGATGCGTGTTGAATTGGTTCGGTGACTGGTCAGATGGTGCCCTCTTCCAGGTAAGGAGTTCACTAAATTGCAAAATAAATTACTTTGCGTGAATTATATAATTAATAAATTACATGAGTTCAAGTTATCACTTTTTTGGGTGTTTTCTATATGCGATTGGTTCATAGGTCGGCAAAGAGTTCACGAACCGCCTGGAGTTGGACCGTCCCCACTGGAAGTTCCCTGATTTCTTCCCAGCCTCGTGCAACCTCATCCCGCCGACTCCCACTCATCGCGAGGCCGTCATTAACGCGTGTGTGTACGTCCACCAGACCTTGCACAAGGCGAACACCCGCCTCGCCAAGCGAGGCAGTCGCACCATGGCGATCACCCCCCGTCACTACCTGGACTTCATCCACCACTTCGTCAAGTTACACAACGAGAAGCGCTCCGACCTCGAAGAGCAGCAACTGCACTTGAATGTCGGCCTGAGCAAGATCGCTGAGACGGTGGAGCAGGTGGAGGAGATGCAGAAGAGCCTCGCTGTCAAATCGCAGGAGCTACAGGCGAAGAACGAGGCCGCGAACGCCAAGCTGAAGCAGATGGTGAAGGACCAGCAGGAGGCGGAGAAGAAGAAGGTACAGAGTCAAGAAATACAGCAGCAGCTGGCTGAGCAGACGGTGCACATCGAGCAGAAGAGGAGGGAGGTCATGGCAGACCTGGAACAAGTCGAACCTGCCGTCATCGATGCTCAGACAGGTACAAATTATTCTGGTCTAATATTTATCACCTTATGATTATGTATGTTCATTGTACCACAGATAAACAAAAGTTGTCTGTACATAAGACTATAACTTGGCTAAAAACTATGGCTAATCTAATATGAAAAGCAGAGTGTGTTTGTACAGAAATATTTAGGCACTTCCTGATCACCCTTGAAAATTTTCACGCTTATAGCTTCAGTCCAAAATAGGTCAAGAAAACTCCGAATTTCCCATTCCTAGAAGGTGAAAAACCGGGATCGAAGTGGATTTTCAGATTGTTGGGAAAAATATGATGATCCCTAACTTCACCTTCTAAGGGGGTGAAAAATAGGGGCGAAATTGATTTTTGTTTGGCTGAGCAGTTATAAACTTTTACAGTTGTAGCTTAGATACCGCATCCCCCCCCCCCCGAGTATCCCGATAAAATTAAAAATTAAGAAATACTACCCGTACCGAGGAGGTAGAAAAGGGGATGAAATTTAACAGTTCCCAAATACCTGGAAACGTTAAACTTTGCTCGCTTATATAGCCTAGGCTAGAATATTGAGAAATTTTTGGCCTAGAAATATACCACAACTTAGAATTTCTTTTCCGAGGGGGTGAAAAATAGAGATGAAATTTATTTTCATTGTTTTATTTTGAGGAATGTTTCGAGAAACTTAAAACCCCCAATTTCAATTGCTACGAGGGTAAAAGGGGGAGTTGGGTCAACTCTTGAGTCAAGCTGGCCACATCGGCTAGTAGTTTATTGTAAGTAGGTACTTTTCTTATCAACTACTTTACAACTGTGAAGTAGCAAAATAGGAATTGTTTTTTGTAATACTGCTTGAAGTTAAATATTAGTTCTCTAGTCGGTGCCGGTCTAGTATGCGGTCTACCTCCCGTCATCTGGTGCAGTATGCGGTCTACCTATTATTAGCGATCTATCTTACCTTATGTGGTGAAATATGAAGTCTACTCACTCTTTGATGCAAAGTATAAGACTTAAGCAAGTTTAAGACCAAAATCAATAAACGAAAAATATCTATTTCCAAATTAACAAACAAAAATAGTCACACAACTTAATTAGGAACGGTACACAGTCTGCATGTCTTCTAAGAATGATACAAAAAGATCATTGGGATTTCGGGTTTTGTTTAAAACTTTCCACGTGAAGTGATCAAGGTGAGACTGGAAATGATGCATAGGCACACCTCTCATCTTCTTCAAAATTTTTATTTTCGCGTCCAACCAAGTTCGTTCGATGCCCTGCGTATGAGCTCTGGTATCAGGATCGACATAGTTTTGTTGATGATTGACTGTTTCATGTATATATCCTAACTGACTCAGTCTGCTGTATGCCCGCCATTCATCGGAGTGGACATGTGAACCGGCTTGGATCTCCCTCTGGATGATGGGTAGGAGCGTGTTCTCTCCGGAGGACATAGAAATATCTCAACTCACATTTGGTTCGTAGGCCAAACACCCATGGTCTATCGATGCGGCGTCCATGATTTCAGTTGTTTTCGATGTCTTCGTCGGAGTCTTTGGATTCAGCGGGTTTACCACAATGGTGTTCAAAATTCATTTAACAAACAAATATGTAAGCAGGTTAAGGGCATTACGGGGAGTGATTAAGGGAATTCTGGGTAGACCGCATAATGAACCGAAAATAAAACAGGTAGATCGCAAAAGACCAGGTAGACCGCATACTAGACCGGCACCCTCTAGTCTTGTAATTCTTCATAGTGAAAATTAGAAATCCAAAAACTAAGAATTGGTCTAGACTAATCTGGTTCTTATCTTTTATTGTATCTTTTGTTTTACAACTTCATGATATGCTTCGATTTGAAACGAAGCATTTCCCCTTGCTATAATTCCATCAAGCTATGAAAGAAAGCGTAGTATGTTATTCTAAGTGTGTCAGTTAGCTTTAGCCTTGAAGTTTTATGTAACATAAAAACAAGATCAAAAGGAGGTTGTCCAAGGACTCAAAGTTGGCCATGATAAGTCAAAGGAAGGAAAACTTCTGTCTTGCCAACATTTTATTTAAAAAAATGCAACCGGTTTCGACCTACTGTGAGATCATCTTCAAGCGTAACAATTAAAAAAAACTTAAAGTAACTACTTCCAGGACGCAACCCAAGAGGAAAGAACGTCGTTAACCAAATGCAACAAACTAACTTTGCCAAAGTTTAATTTAGTTAAATTTAACGACGTTCTTTGACGAATTTAACGTTCTTTGATTGTATACTTACCATATTTCCAGTCCCAGTGTCCATTGGGATTTAGAACGGAATTGTTACAATTAATTTTATTTTATTTGTTGACTTCTTTGACAAAGTTAGTTTGGTGCATTTGGTTAACGACGTTCTTTCCTCTTGGGTTGCGTCCTGGAAGTAGTTACTTTAAGTTTTTTTTTTAATTGTTACGCCTGAAGATGACCTCACAGTAGGTCGAAACCGGTTACCTTTTTTAATAAAGTGTTGGCAAGACATAAGTTTTCCTTTCTTTGATTTAAAAACAAGATATTTAGTATGCTTTTATAATATATAAGTAATACTAAATAGTTTTAGCCAAGTGATTAGCTTGTGAATTTTGGAGATAACTTACAATTTTTTAAAGAAAATATCACCCTGTTAAATCGTTCTTATGATTTTTTTTATATTGAAGCATTAAATTAAAAAGAATAATAAATAGGTAATATTTTATGTACCTAAACTTTAACTCGACAGTAAAGTGAAAAGTAAGGCAACATTCGTACATGTATTGCAGATGCATACTGCCTGATGTGACCTAAATGAATGTCAATTTCATCAATTACGCCGCTTACTGTCTTGTTCTCGTAGTGTACATAAATATTTTGTGATTCTAAACCTACATTTCATTTTCTTTTTGTAGCTGTAAAATCCATTAAGAAACAACAATTGGTGGAAATCCGATCCATGTCAAATCCTCCAGCTGTTGTAAAGTTGGCCCTAGAATCAATCTGCTTGTTACTTGGCGAAAATGCAGGTGACTGGAAATCCATTCGAGCTGTTGTCATGCGTGATAATTTCATCAATAGCGTCGTTAACAACTTCAATACCGAAGACATAACGTAAGTACATGCAATTATTTTTTTACACTGGGGTTTTTTAGACTACAAAGAATTAAACTTCACACATTGCTTAATGTAAATTTCTTGGTAGTACCAAAGACAATTCTGCTATAGACTGTCAGCATAATGCTTTAAAACGCAGACACAAAAGGAGGCTCGCTCTCTGATAGATTCGGAATGTCGAGTCTAAGCCATACCTGATAGATGGTAGGGCGTTGCCAGATCTCAAAAAACCATGTAAGCGAGCTTCTTTAGTACCAGCCAGGGGTTACTCGCTGAAAATATTTTTGAAAATATTAGTATTTCGGTGATTCGCCTCTCAAATTCTGAAATACCGATGTGAACATTCCGCTATTCCGCTTTAAATCCGATGTCGGAATATTTACAACACCAACAATAGTCAAAAAATATATGCATTGTTTTTCCTTTTCTCTCTTATCATATTAAATCATGAAATAAATACACTTCTGGCGATTTTATACATTACATGTGTAATTTATATTATTGTTTTGAATGTATAGGTAAAAACGGACTTGTATAGACAATAACTGACGTTTCCTTTTTGGAAAATAACTTTCCCCTTTTTTTGTAACAATTTGTTAAATTGCTAGAATAAGCAAAATTTTAACTACGCCAATTGGAACATTTCTACCTAATTAAACTTAGATTGTTTAGAAAGCCATCTTAAAAAAACCAGCAGAGCGTTTTGTCTTTTTTTTTTTAAGTGACACCTCTCGATGGGGTTGAAACTTATGCACACTTTAAATAAGTAAGAAGAACATATTGTTATCTTTGAGATGTATCTAATCGGTTTGATTTATAAATAATTATTTTTAAAGACTTTTAAATTATCTTGAAATGTTCATGAGTCAATTTTCTGACAGTCCTAAGTCTGTGTTAAGTGGGAAGAAAATTTTGTTTAGTAAGACAAATCGGTTTTACAACTGTTAACCTATTTTGCATTCTGTTCTAATTAGAAATACAGGTTAATATCGACTAATAGTTGGGACTTTTCCCTCCATCATAAAAAGTTATTTAAATATCTACACTCAATCAAGTATTCATGAATATAAAATTTCTTACAAAATAAAATTGCATTTTTTTATTCCACCAGGGTTTAGAAACGCGCGTTTTGAATTTCGAGACCTCACACTTAATTTATGTCAATCAGTATTTGTATTTTTTAATGGAGACGTTTTTTTTTTTAAATCTAGAGATGACTTGTATTACCTCCTTCCAGGCATTTTTGCAACAAATCGTATATGATAATGCTGTCGATTTTTAGCCTTTTCTTTTTTGCTAAGTGCACTGGGCTACTGGCAAAAGTACTTGTTATCAGTGTGCAAGCTCCACGCGGTAACGGTAACCGATTTTTATGATCACCTAAAAATTCATGCACTTAGTTGTTGACGCTCTCGCTTTTTGGGCCGTGTATATAGTCGGAGAGCTAGCTACATAAAACAGTATCGATAAGGTACACGACATTTGATTTCATAACTGATTATAAAGACAATAACCCAACACCAAATGGCTATTCTGCCGGTTTGCATAGACCGGATATGTAAATGGCGGTCAGTTTTCCACATCGGAAAAACATGCCTGAAAAACCGATAAGGTACACCCTTGAAATTTTTTTGAGGCATTGTTTAGACCTTGACTAAGAGCGGTGTAACAGTGGCAGAAAATTAGCAGGTCGGAAAACCCTTGGCAGAAGGAACTGAAAGTCATGAAAAACGCCCTGTAGGAACTTCATGACGTTTATCATGGCACTCATGACTTTCAGTTCCTACAGGGCATTCCATGTAGTTCCTACAGGACGTTTTTCATGACCTCCTGCGAGGGTTCTCCGACCTGCAAATTTTCTGCCACTATCACACCGCTCTTCCTTGAGGCCCATAGAATGTATGGAAAAAAGTTTTTCACGTGTACCTTATCGGTTTTTTCATGGTAATTTTCCGCGACCTTTAATCATTTCTGCCGAGGGTTTTTCGACCTGCTAATGTTCTGCCACTATCGCACCGCTCTTAGTCAAGGTCTAAACAATGCCTGAACAAAATGTCACGCGTGTACCTTATCGGTTTTTCAGGCATGTTTTTCCGATGTGGAAAACTGACCGCCATTTACATATCCGGCCTATGCAAACCGACAGAATAGCCATTTGGTGTTGGGTTAATGTTTTTACAATCAGTTATGAACTCAAATGTCGTGTACCTTATCGATACTGTTTTATGTATCTCTCTTGGACTAATAGCAGGTTGTATGGTCTCGATGGTATGGCAATTCCGCACGGCGCGACGGTTCCCCGCTCGTTCCTTCTAGTCACCCAGCGTCTTGGTCGAGACGAATTTCATTGTAAATATTCCAAAAAGGCGACGGTACGCCACCAAATGGTAACTAAATGGACCGCACGCCTCGCTAACAGTCTATAACAGAATGGTCTTTGGTACTACATAAAAAAGGGATGTTGCTTAAGAATTTCATGCAAATCTACAAGGGAAATATAAAATGTCTCTTGAAACCCTATATTATATTAATAAAACAATAATACTCGATACAACTACCCGGCCAAGTCTGCATAATACCTGAGGTGGAACATGTATATTGACCATGTTGTCATAAAATATCATTGGTCAAAACCTAGTCTCAAGCCGTGTAGTAATGTCTTGTTCTTAACAAGAACAAGACATGTTATTCTGGGACTGCCAATATCCATCATCCACACAAGGACTGGCCTTGCTGTATGGGGAATTTCGCGCCCCGAACCGAAATTGACATATGGAGATTACACAACAACTGTTGGGTGGAGATTGTCAAAAAGCGTCTCTGTGCCAATGCCAAAATTATCTGAAATGAGCCCTGGTAAAGGTTACCAGTTTTGAACAAAGTCATCTTCGGTTGTAGATATAAACAACAATGTTTTATAAAAAACAAAATGTATAGCACCCAAATGGTTACATTCTAGTAAACGTTAAAAAAACACCTTAAAATGATATTTCGAATTATTTAACAAATTTAAAAAATTTGTTAAATTTAACAAATATTAGGCTAACATATCTGAACACGATTTAATGACGATGGTAATGGAGGAAATCTAATTCTTGAAGTGAAAATTTCGCGTTTACCCACTCCCTTACTCCACGAAAATTTAAAATGTTTCGTACTCAATCGTCTATATCTGGACAATAGTTTTGTAACAAAGTTTCACTGAATGACTTATCTCTGAATTTTCAATTCCAGGGATGAGGTCCGCGAGAAAATGAAAAATCGCTACCTCAGCCACCCCGACTACAACTTCGAAAAGGTCAACCACGCGAGCAACGCCTGCGGTCCTCTAGTAAAGTGGGCTTGCGCTCAGATCCAATATGCTGACATGCTGAAGAAAGTGGAACCACTCAGGGAAGAGCTGAGATCTCTCGAGCAACAGGCGGAAATGAACAAAAGGCGAGGGGAAGAAGTGAAGAACCTAATCAGCCAACTGGAGCAGAGTATCGCCTCTTATAAGGAGGAGTATGCTCAGTTGATCGCTCAAGCGCAGGCGATCAAAACTGACCTCGAGAACGTACAGGCGAAGGTCGACAGGTCCATAGCATTGTTGAAGTCGCTGGTGATCGAGAAGGAACGTTGGGAGGCTACCAGCGAGACTTTCAAAGCACAGATGTCTACGATCATCGGCGATGTGTTACTTTCCGCGGCGTTTATCGCCTATGGGGGCTACTTTGATCAGCACTACAGACAGAATTTGTTCACGACCTGGTGTCAGCACTTGACGCTAGCCAACATCCAGTACAGGCCCGACATCGCCCGGACCGAGTATCTTTCCAATCCCGATGAGCGTTTAAGGTGGCAAGCCAACGCTCTACCCACCGATGACCTGTGCACTGAGAACGCTATAATGTTGAAGAGGTTCAACAGGTATGGTTTATTTCGCTTATTTACTTTAACAGATTACAGGATTTACAGATATAATGTGTATGAATTTTATGGTAAACTAGAACAGATGAGACGATGTTAAATTTAGAATTAAAACTACAACTAGAAGCAATGATCTCTGGTAATCAAACCAACGAATATAAACTTATACTGTAAAAGGTCAGATATATTTTACTGATGGGATATCTCCTAGTTACAATTAAATGACAAACTTATAAAATTTATATTACGATACATAGCACAATACCACTAACCGATAATTAAATGCTTAGATGCCCTAGAAAGAACAGAAAAAAATGGCGATGTGTAACATCGTAAGACTTTCTCATATGACTGGACTAAATATTCATGGCAACGTTATCACCGTTTTATAAAATAAATTTAGTATTGAATATTATATAAACGTTTCTTTTAAAACTTTGTATGTTTTAATCCTTATTGATGACCATTATCATTATCTTGACCGATCTTCTGTGAAGGGCCCTCTACTTTTGTGGATTTTCGGTTTCTCTCAATTTTCTCCAAAACGGCTTTACCAATTCTTACCAATTTTAGATTTGAACTGACCTAACCAATGGCCACAACTTGTATTTGAAATATTTTTTTAAACCCCTAAAAGGCACTAAACTGTTCAACATTTCCACTTTCTCAAAATATTTTTTCGAAAAAGCTTTGAATGTTGTCACTAAACTTTATATTTGAATTAACATATTAAATGTATACAATTTTTATTGAAAACATTTTTTCTTAAAATTGTCTTAAAGGGCATTTTATGCCTAAGAACATTTATTTTTTGTACAATATTTTAAAAAAAAGTTTTGGTGATTTATACCAAATCTCATAATTTAAGTTAGCTATTAAATGCCTATACCTTTAATTTGAAACATTTTTATCTAAAATTTTTCTAAAGGGCACTTCCTTAAGTGCATCGGTTTGTAGAGTAATTGTTCAGTCTACCTGATACATCTCCATCAAAGTTGTTTTTATCTATTCCAAGTCAATGATTGGGTTCTTATTTCGAAGCTGAAATAAAATGTATATCTGGTATTGGCTATTTCCATTGTTTTATTTATTTTTCGTTTGTTTTTGTCATAAATGTACATTTTTCCCAACAGGTACCCCCTGATAATCGACCCATCTGGCCAAGCTACCGAGTTCATAATGAACGAATTCAAGGATAAAAAGATCACAAAGACGAGCTTCCTTGACGATTCCTTTAGGAAAAACCTCGAGTCCGCGTTGCGTTTTGGCAATCCGTTGCTCGTCCAGGATGTGGAGAACTACGATGCCATATTGAACCCGGTGCTAAACAGGGAGCTGAGAAGGACCGGTGGCCGCGTTCTGATCACGCTGGGCGATCAGGACATCGACTTGTCGCCCTCGTTCGTGATATTCCTATCGACGAGAGATCCCACCGTCGAGTTCCCACCGGACATCTGCTCCCGCGTCACTTTCGTCAACTTCACCGTCACCAGGAGTTCTCTGCAGAGCCAGTGCTTGAATCAGGTCCTCAAGGCTGAACGGCCAGACATAGATGCGAAGCGTTCTGACCTGCTGAAGCTACAGGGAGAGTTCCATTTGCGGTTGAGGCAGCTGGAGAAATCTCTGCTTCAGGCGTTAAACGACGCAAAGGGTAAGATCCTCGACGACGACAGCGTGATTACCACCTTGGAGACCCTCAAGAAGGAAGCGGCAGACATTGGACAGAAAGTCGAAGAAACCGACAAAGTCATCTCCGAAATAGAGACTGTCTCACAGCAATACCTACCATTGTCTCAAGCTTGCAGCAACACTTACTTCACTATGGATAGCTTGAACCAAGTACATTTCCTCTACCAGTACTCACTGAAAATGTTCTTGGACATGTTTAGTAGTGTGCTACACAACAACCCGAAACTGGAAGGCATATCAGAATACCAAGCCAGATTAAACTTGATCACGTCTGAGCTGTTCCTGGTGGTGTACGAGACGGTGGCGCGTGGGATGCTCCACAACGACAGGCTCACGTTCGCCATCTTGCTCTGCAGGATCCATCTGAAAGGCGTCTCATCCGAAGTGAACCTCGATCAGGAGTTCAGTTTCTTCCTGCGGGGAAAGGAAGGTGTTTTCAGCAACTCCAATGGGTTGACTATCGATAACCTGAACAGTGAACAGCAGGAGGCAGTCACCAGACTAGCTTTGAGGTTACCGGCGTTCAAAAAGCTCCCGGAGAAGATCAGGGAGATGCCGGAGTTCAGCGCCTGGTTACAGCAGAGTACTCCGGAGCAGGCCGTTCCACAGCTGTGGATCGAGGAGAAGCAGTTGAGTCCCACCGGTAAGAAAAATAGAATTTGATTGAATTATCTAATTCATCAATTCATTTTTGAATTTATTAAATTCATAATTTGAATATTTATTTATTCATCCCTCAGACAATAACTTAAGATGGACGAAACATTTCATCCATAAAATATTGTGAAACGCGTGTCAATATTACCTGCGATAATAGACGCGAAGTGTTGCGAGGGGGAATGGGAATGAGGATGGACTTGTATCTACTATTAGTGGCGCCCTCGTATTATTTCCCTAGGGATGTAAGTTAACTTACATCCTGTCGTTAAGGGCAACCAATATCTTGTTGAGTAACTTTCACTTACGTCTGTCAAAGCAGTGTCAAAATAGGTTGCTTACAATACAGGGAGGGGGAGAGTCTTCGGCTTCGCCTCAGCTCGTACACACTTGCCTCGAATATTAACATGTCTTTACATTCCTTGTTACTTAAATAACTAGTAAACTGTTTTGTCCAGCTTAAGTTGTTTGTCAGATTTAACCAAATATAAATCAAACATTCCTTTTTGACCAAGAATTGTAAGGCACACCCATTAAATTTTACAGGCGGTATATATATATATATATATATATATATATATATATATATATATATGCGTATGTGTTAAGTTGTCGCCTCCGGTATGTTAAACAGGCGACCTCTCCTCCATGTTAAGGGATAATCTTACTGATAAAAAAAATGTATATTTGTGTAAAGGGGAAGCTAAGCAATTCAGATCTCAAAAGAGGGGAAAAGATTTTTTAGTTTTAAAAAAGCTATATATGGCATATATATGAAACTACGGAAAATACGTAGTCTCCTCCAATATTTATATACGTTATATATTAAGTAGTAGTTGTTTCCTCCGAAAACGTTGCCAAATTTTCGGAGGGATCAACGTATTAGTGTTATAAAGTTATATAGCATATGAAAAATACCAACGTTCGTAAATAAAATATATTTAATAGCAGCGTGCCTTCAAAGAATGTGAAGAGGGTATTAGATTTAAATTTGCTATTTTTAAACACATTGAAATAAGTTTTGACAACTTTTTATGGATTATCATTTCAATTTTTTAAAATAGGTAACATTAATTACTAATTTTATTTTAAACTGACACTCTAATATGACAAATTACCATAAGCAGTTTTTTTCGTCGAAAATTCTTAACAATAAAACAAATATTAATTTATTGTGCTGTTATCCCAGTAAGCATTAATACGTACATAATACGTACATAGTATGTACAGGTAGGACGTAAAGTACGTACAAAATACGTACACTACCGGACGTAAGTACGTACATATGACGTCCTAAATACGTCCGTTTTCCACAAAAATGTACGTGCTACGTACGTACAGGCGGTACGTACAATGTACGTACAGGCGGTACGTACAATGTACGTACCGTCGGTACGTACAAGATACATACAGGACGTACATACAATGTACATACAGAGGGTACGTATTAAGTACGTAGTAGGTACGTAAAGGGCGTACGTACAAAGTACGTACAGGACGTACGTACAGTGTACATACAGCCGGTACGTACTCTGTACGAACAGTTTGTACGTACGACGTACACACAGGCGGTACGTACAATAGACATACAGTGTGTACGTATGAAGTACATACAGAACGTACGTACGAGGTACGTAGAAGGCGTACGTACAAGGTACGTAGAGCACGTATGTACTAAGTACGTACTAATAGGTATGTACTAAGTACATACCTACTTTTTTTACTGCAGTACGTACTTTGGATATACTGGTTGTACTCACATAAAATATTATAAGAAGCGAAATAAATGGCCAAAATAACGGCCTTCGTGGCAGCAAATAAATCAACATTAGAACTTAAAATCCCCAATATTGACCTTTATACCATTCCATTTACGTCCAACTGTCAGTTGACAGTCTCTCTGTCTCCTGGAAGAGAAAGAGAGAAGTTCTGCAAAGTCAAAAGTATACATGTAATGGTATTATAAAAGTCAATCTAGAGAATAGGAAGTTAACATGTTGATTTATTCGGTTGAACGACAGGAGTCGTTCTGGCCATTGAATTCGCTTCTTATTATAGATCCAAACGATGTACAGCATTTAACAGAAATATTATTATTAGAAGCGAAATAACGGAATCCCAATTATAGGCGTACGATTTATTACGATTTGTAACTAATACAAATTTTGCACAATACAAAAAAAATACAAATATGCTAAAAAAAACGGATAAAACGCCTATGCGGGGCTTTTGGATTTCATCACAGTTTTATATTTTAGGCGATCTGGGGCTCTTCTTAGACACCTGCTCATTTCTACTTCGGCTTCTTTCTTGTCATTGCACTTGCCAGATTTTATGGAAACACCTGAAACAGAAAAAAAAATGAAATCAGTGCACTTTCTATCTAGTATAAATGGTGTTACACCATTGATGTAACATCCAAACGGGAGAACAGATATGGTTAATTAAAGCAAAAAATAGTTTTCAAAATTTTGACGTTATTGAAATAAACAATAATTCTTAAAAGAAATTGGTATTAAACATTAAACATTAATGAAATGTGGTAAACCTAATTCCATGTAAAATATTTTGTGTAGATCTGAAACTTACCACGATGGGGACAGGAATAACATTGGCACTGAATTTTAGCTGAAAAAAGCACACTCTTTAGACGCATGAAATTTTTGAAATAAATAATTAAAATAAAATGTGGACAAATCGGTTTTAAAATTTTTAAAAGATCATTACCTGCTGCATGAGTAATATTATGCTTAACACACCATTCGGATAATTGTGAAGGAATATTTGAGGGAGTTTCTGAAAATTTTCCTTGAACAGACTCATTATTATCGATATACTCTTGATTATCAAATAAAGTTTTAGATTGTGTTATATTAGTAAAATTTTGAATGGAATTAATGTCATTTTCGTGATCAATAACTATGTCGGTATGTGTAGTATGAACGGTCACTGAAGAGCTGATATTTAAATGTACATTTTCAGGGATTTTTAAAGCAGGGTCGGTAGGTCTTTGCTGATCATCACATAATGTCGGTAGGTTACAATAATTTTTAACATTTTTTTCACTTGACTGCTTATTAATTAACTTCTGAAGCTGTTTTGATGCATTTTTGTAATGTTTACTTAATTTCGGACGTTTATTATGATCGACATTTTGTGATGATTTACCTAATACTTTTCTTACACTAACGGTATACTTACCTTATTAAGCCTCGATTGCACAAACGAATAACCACACTTCACACCTCGAATTTTAATTAATGAAGTGTGCAAGTTAAAAAAATAGTAAAAAGATTTTTTCTATTTTATTAAACTCAACAACGGAAAATAAGAACAAAAATGCTTAGGTAGATCTTGTCTCGCCGATGGTTCGAAAAAGAGTCTCCTTTCAGAAGAAAAATTTCCTTTAGGGATTTTTTCGGGTACTACCTGCTAAGCGTAGACCAATACACTTGTCTTTTAGGCGAAGGTCTCAAGTGTTCCGGGATGTCATTAAAACATCTGGTACTCTAAAGGGTCAAAATTCCAACAAAAGTGCCCTAGTTTATGACATGTCCGTTACACTTTTACAAGTAATAAATATATCTCTTGTATCCGAAGTACTAAAAATCTAAAAAACTACTGTTGCGACTTAACATATACGTATCTCCTTACACAACAAAGTAGACTGCCAACAAAAATTAAGACGAAACACTCGGTTTGATATTCTAAAATAAAATGAACATGAAATAAACGCAAATATCGTTTACACCCTCGACCGCACCTTTAATAAAATTGTCTTTTTTTAATTCTAATTGTTTAAGGGCCGGTACTTTGGGTCCTGATTAAACATCGCATTAAGTTAATTCCCGATTAAAACAGCCAACCAACTAAAGTACGACTACTTTCGTCTGTTATTTATAACTGCGATTCAGTTGACTGGCTGTTTTAATAGGGGATTAACTTAATCCGATGTTTAATCCACGGTTTAATCAAGACCCAAAGTACCGGCCCTAAAGCCACAGAAGCGTTCCAGTTTAACTGGATATGTTATATTTATATGTATGTCTTTAGTACGTAAAAGACCTAACGTCTACAGTACGTACTTTTATTGTGTACTATGTACGTACGGAATACGTACTGAAAAATTCGTACATTTGACGCCAGTCCCCGTACGTACTGAAGACGTACCTTTTACTTCCCGTACGTACTGTAGTAAAAAGGACTTGAAATGTACGTCTTTAGTACGTACATGTACTAACATCCATAGTACGTACTTTTTTATGTACTATGTACGTACATAATGCGTACCAAAAAATACATACATTTGACGCCAGTCCCGGTACGTACTGAAGATATACTTTTTACTTCCCGTACGTACTGTTGTAAAAAGGACCTACAATGTACGTCTTTAGTACGTACAAAAACTAACATCTACCGTACGTGTTTTTATTGTGTACTATGTACGTACGTAATACGTACTGAAAAATACGTACATTTGACGCCAGTCCCCGTACGTACTGAAGACGTACTTTTACTTCCCGTACGTACTGTTGCAAAAAGGACCTATAATGTACGTCTTTAGTACGTACAAAAACTAACACCTACAGTACGTATTTTTATTGTGTACTGTGTACGTACGGAATACGTACTGAAAAATACGTACATTTGACGCCAGTCCCCGTACGTACTGAGGACGTACCTTTTACTCCCCGTATGTACTGTAGCAAAAAGGACCTAAAATGTACGTCTTTAGTACGTACATGTACTAACATCTATAGTACGTACTTTTTTTATGTACTATGTACGTACATAATGCGTACTGAAAAATACGTACATTTGACGCCAGTCCCCGTACGTACTGAAGACGTACCTTTTACTTCCCGTATGTACTGTAGCAAAAAGGACCTAAAATGTACGTCTTTAGTACGTACATGTACTAACGTCTATAGTACGTACTTTTTTTATGTACTATGTACGTACATAATGCGTACCAAAAAATACGTACATTCGATGCCAGTCTTTGTACGTACTAAAGACGTACCTTTAATGTCTTGTACGTAGTGGCGTAAAAACGACCAATTATGTACGTACATGGGACGTACTGTGCTTACTGGGATGTAGTCACACTTTTACAGCCATTATAACCCAGAAATACATGATTGAAAGCAATAAAATTAAAAGGCTTTTTGGTGAGTAAAATAGTTTTAAAATGCGGAAGCAAACAACCTGTCATTTCAACATATTTTTATTTTTTAAATTTCTTTTTCTAATAGCTGCTTAGAAAATATTAAATAATTGGAAAGAAATTATCTAAACCAGCATCTACTTCACCATATTCAATAGTGGGGTCTATATATATTTTTGATAATGATTTGCCTCTGTATTCTATTGGAATCGAACTGTTCTCCATCATTAACATCAACAACATTTTCGACACTTTTGCTGTCTGATAAATGTCCACCAGCAGTCTGCAATCGTATATGTATATTGATTATTAGGAACCTCACAACATATTTGAAACGAATTTCAGAAGCACAAAATTATTATTTTGGCTTTTGTATTAACTTTTTTAAAGAAAGAAAAAAATGTCCACTCGTAAAATTCATTGTGAGTTTTCTTAGTATGTCCAATGGAATTGCCAAACTGTTTCACCTCATCTTTGGTTATATTCATTACTTGTATAATTGTCACTACTTGCTTTTTAATTTATTACTTGTAATGGCTGCTGCGTTTCTGTATTCAGTTTATTACATATATTTCTCAGTGCAACATCACCTTTTCCCAATTTGATTTTGCTGCCTGGCACTGCGAATACATATTCATTTGTTATATCAGAAATATATTTTGATCGTTGTGTTAGCAGAAAGTCAATTAAAACTTTAAGTACCTACTTCTGGAATTAAAATTACTACAGCTCTGCTGCCTTTACCACTGTTTACAACTCTCTTATATTTTGTTCTTAGAATGTTTTCCGTTTCGGTTGGGACACTTTCGAAATCTTTAAGGTGACTTCTTCGGTGATTCCCATCTTGGCACAAGAAACAGGTAAACGATAAAATTATAACCCAACTCGGCATACATCTAGGCAGGTACTCGATTCTACAGTGCCCATCTCGGCATAGGGTGATGCCCATAGGGTGATCCTTGCCCCCTTGCCTTTCCAATGTACTTTCGAGCGTATTACAATCATGACGTTCACTCGCATACGGTGTGCTGCGTATACTAGGTTTCTCAAATATTATGAATTTTGCGCAACAGTCAATTACCATTATTTTCGACAATACCGTATTATCAAGAAGGTGCCTCCCTAGATTTATGCCGACTTATTGAGATATTATTGTAGTGTGTACCTGCTCTATCCGTTGTGCCGAGATGGGTTATTAGAAATGGACCGACAAGGTGCCGTAAAATTGACCGCAATAAAATGTGCCGAGATGGGATACACCCGACTTCTTTTGTCATCTTGATAGCCTTTCATTTGAAGATATTAACCGTCACTTATTCTTCTGCGATTAAATATAATTAATAATGACAGAACGACCTGCACAATCATTTTATAGGAAAGGAAGGATAGGAAACATCATTATCATCTATAATTAAATTTTGGCGACACTCTTCTTTAGCAAGTTTAAGCGTTCCGTCACGAAACTGTTGTACGTCAGACGCAAGTGGCAGCAAAAGAGGTTTCTTCCAACGTTTTTCAAGCATATCTTTATTGGCAATAGAATACAATTCTGTATTCTAGCGAGTTTCTATTAATCCCTCAAGTTATTTTATTTCCTTCATTCTTGCCTCCCGTTGTTCATTAGATGAGTATTGAAAACCAACAGCACCCTTTAATATTAAGTGTATTAACTTGCCACACAGTACTTTAAGAGACGTTCCTAAATGCATCGCTAAACTTGGAGCAGTAATAGTTTTATTAAGACAGTCATAACCAGAAATGTTTTTGACAGCAATTACTACATTATCAAGAAATATCCTGTAGAGAAATTTTGTTATCATTTGTAATTATTCGGTAATTTATTAATAATCGAATAGTTCTCTCATTCTATTGCTGCAAGCATAGGCCATTCGTTCCTTTCGATGCTTTTTACATAAAGATTCACTAATATGAGCTATAAGCAACTCTTTCTTTACTTCAAACGCGATTTCATCACCCTTCATTAAACTGTATACCAACAAATAATACTAATAAAGTATCAAATATCTTATAAAGATTTTAAAAATGGCATAGGTGATGAAAATAGTTATTTTGCAAATATTTTTAAAATTGTATGTACAATTCAAATCAAATACGATCTTTTCGAATTTTTCTAGTTGGTACGTTAAATTTTAATTTAAATTTGGTTAAAAATATAAATTAGGAGTTATGTATTTATTATCAATACACTTTTATATTCTATGAATTTTTCCACTGTAACTAATAAAGTGAAATCACAAGAAATGGAATGTATGTTTATGGCAAATGAAATCCAATTTGAAACAAACTAACATATTTTGTTTATGTTTAAATGAATAACTACTTTAACTTTTTCCAATTTACAAGGTAGTAAAACGGGCAAATTTCAATCCATGGTTAACTAATTTAATTACACTAACTTGGTCCTTAATATCCACTTTTGCATTTATTTCAGTGGGATATATTGCACAGGCTACTATAGTTTGAGATTGTGATATTACATCAAATTTGTGGTCAGAATTCTTCTGTAGATAGCAGGATTTTCTGTGACGTTTCAGATAGTTCCTAACAAACAATCCTTTGCAATTACCGACCTACTCTTTATCGGGAAATACGTACATTACATTGATTGAATAGGGAAGAATAAAAAATAAAGAATAATTTTATAAAATTCATACATACATACATAAATACATAAATTCATACATAAAATATTAATTTCAACTAAGGTTTTAAAAGCACCCATTCTGTTATTAATAAATAGCAAGCGATTCATATTCTGAGCCCACAATTTATTACTTGTTCATTTGAGAAAAGTTCAGGATATCTGAGATTCCATGTTGCCAAATTTCGGAGGAGACATGATGCGATGCACATACTGGAGGAAACAACGCGTTGGGCATATAAAATGAAAGATGACAGCAGCGCCACCGGTAGGGGCTTGAACTATTTTATATACGCACAGCTGAAGGGACAATCAAGTCTCCTCCGACAAAAATTTTGAATATAAACTTCTAATGCCATCTGTTCATAACTGGCGAAGTTTCAATAGGGAAACGTTGTCGCTTCCGATTTCGGAGGAGACAACGTTATATATGAGGAGACAACGCTTATATCTATACCTATTTTTGAGGAGACAACGTAGCACTTATACATATATATATATATATATATATATATATATATATATATATATATATATATAGGTATATATGTATGAGTACATATCAGAAATATAAAAATAACATAAATGAGTGGATACATATACAGACCTATTCTACAGAGTCGCAGTATGGTATAAACATAAGAGCGAAAGAAAGGCCATATATTTCTCGTTGGCTAAACAGAGAAAGAACTTTTGTGACTTTGCTACCTCGCGAAACATCACAGTCATCCGCTCCGCACACTCGACCGGCCGGCAATTATTATGATATGAGAGTTACTAAAATCCGAGACGACCCGAGACCGAAGGCGTAAAGCGATACGCGTTAGGTGCCTGGACTTGAACTGCGGCCGGCAACGTCGCAAAATTATTAGTTTCACTTTTGCTCTTGTTGATTTCAGAACAGGCGTTTCAATATAAAAGCTCCGTATACATACTCATTTAGTTTTAGCTGTACATTATATGTTTCTTATGTTAGTATGTCATATTCTTACGTTCTCTTATACATTACATTGATATCAATGTGTCGTGTACTATCTATTACAATACCTTCTAAAACTACATGCACTTAACATAAAAAATGACCTAAATTAAAACATCCCTGGTTTTATTTAAGGTACTGCCATGTATGAGTTGCTCGTTATCCAAGCCTTCAGGCCAGATAGAGTTATTGCTGCTGCTCAGAACTTCGTCGGAACAGTTCTAGGATCAGATTTCATGTACCAAGCTGAGAAGGAACTCGACTTGGCCGCTTGCATTGAAAAAGAAATAAGGTACGTCATTATCTGCATTAAAACATATAGACCAGGGTCGATAATTCTGAAAACGGTAAAAAGTGAAAAAAAATTATAGTAGGATGAAACCCATCGGAAAAGTTAGAGAATACAACAAAAATGAAAGGAAAAATAAATTACGGGCTATCTGAGGTCGGGAAGGGGGCTGGGGTGAGTATTTAAGGGTAAAAAACGGTTTAGCTCGATTTCCGGCAAAACTGCAAGCCCTATGAAAAAAAGTTAAATGGCAGAGTTGTAGGTAATAGAAAGGTCTACAACTTTTGTATCAACACTTTTTTCACATAACTTCGAAATTGTTGTGAAAAATTCAAATAACCAAATTTTTGGTTTTTTATTTTTAGCTTTTGCAATTTTTTTTATTTTTTCACGAAATTTGGTGAAAACTTCCCTTTTTATGTCCCAAATATACAGTAATTTTTTTGATTTTAAATATTCAGTATTTCACCTTATTTTGACTTTATATCGAAAAAGCACTCTAATTTTCAATCGAAAATTCTCACGTCAAAATATCTGCTTTTTTAAAAAAGTCTTTGTGTTTTTTGTTCGTTGAAATCTCTACTTTCTGATGGTAAAAAAAAATTATGCATTACTATGGAAAATGTTCTCAGAAAATGCAAATAATGAAAAAAACTCGAATCCAAAAATTTTTTTTAATCATTATGTATAACTTTGAGCTATTTATTAAAATTTACACTTTAATTACTCGAAAAACGTGAGATGTCATGTTACATTGATAAACAAAAAAATTACAAATCCATGAAACATCAAGATTGCAAAAAACATGTGAAAATAGTTGTTCTAAATATTAAAAATAGGATTTAAAGGGGATTTCATCTAAAAAATGTCACTGCTGCAAATTTTTTCAGTAATAAAGTTGATTTGTTAAATTGTCATTACATTTATGTCATAGAAAATCTCATAATATATAAATATACATGTAAATCGTACTATTAAATTTAAATACTTTATACTGATTATGTTATTCATTATATTTTTAAATACAATACTCTAGTTATTTATAAATACCTTATATTGCATTCTAATCACTTCTTCATTACTTTTTGTCTCTTTGATGGCATTACTTCATTGTTAGATTCGACAAACCTTCCCGATTCTAGTGGATCTTCAAAATCTTTAAGATCATCACCGTCTTCGTCTTCAAGATTATTTCCGGTCTGCATTGGTTCTTCATCCACAATTTCATCTGAGTCATCAACTTCCTCGTAGGTTTCTTCTTCCACATTGGAGCATGTTTCAGAACCATGACAATTTGAGCATAAATTTGTGCATTTTAAACCATGTTTTCGGCAGCCACATTTCCGGCGGTTCAAAAAAAGGAAGGCATAATATTTGTTCCTTGACTGATTTTCCTTGCCCTCTTGCCCTTAATGTTATCGTGAAAAAATGGGATTTCCCGTAATTTTCTTACTCCCTTACCTAACTATTTTTATCCTGGACTCGGAATTTTAATCCTGGGCTCAGTTGTCATTTGGCCTTGGGGTATACCGGGGCTCAATCGTAGGGTGGGATTAGCGTTACCGTTGGAATTTAAGGTATATAAGTAATCTTAAAATAGCAATTAATAGGTATATACGCATATAATTTAAAGAAGATTCTAAAACTTTCTCAAAATATTGTAGATGGTTAATTGGTTAATGTTAATTGGTTGTTAATTATAGTAGTATATTTCGATTAGCAATTTTTTTGTTTATCAATGTAACATGACATCTCACGTTTTTCGAGTAATTAAAGTGTAAATTTTAATAAATAGCTCAAAGTTATACATAATGATTAAAAAAAATTTTTGGATTCGAGTTTTTTTCATTATTTGCATTTTCTGAGAACATTTTCCATAGTAATGTATATTTTTTTTTACCATCAGAAAGTAGAGATTTCAATGAACAAAAAACACACAGACTTTTTTAAATAAGCAGATATTTTGACGTGAGAATTTTCGATTGAAAATTAGAGTGCTTTTTCGATATAAAGTCAAAATAAGGTGAAATACTGAATATTTAAAATCAAAAAAATTACTGTATATTTGGGACATAAAAAGGGAAGTTTTCACCAAATTTCGTGGAAAAATAAAAAAAATAGCAATAGCTAAAAATAAAAAACCAAAAACTTGGTTATTTGAATTTTTCACAACAATTTCGAGGTTATGTGAAGAAAGTGTTGATACAAAAGTTGTAGACCTTTCTATTACCTACAACTCTGCCATTTACCTTTTTTTCATAGGGCTTGCAGTTTTGCCGGAAATCGAGCTAAACCGTTTTTTACCCTTAAATACTCACCCCCGCCCCTTGCCCGACCTCAGATCGCCCGTAATTTATTTTTCCTTTCATTTTTGTTATATTCTATACCTTTTCCAATGGGTTTCATTCTACTATAATTTTTTTTGGTCTTAAAAATTATCGACCCTGGTCTAATACTTATAGGGTTTATTATTAAATTAAAGCAATGCATGTTTTCACAATTTGTATTGCCTAAGTTGTCATGTTATCAACCAGTTGTGTTCTAGTGGAGATATTCAGTTAAAAATCACAAACACATTGGTTGCTTTGAAACATTGCACAAAGTTAAATAATGGATAAGTGAAAGTTCCAGCTTCAGGAAGGATTTAAGTGTAATCTGTGATACACACCCTTAGGTGTTAAGGTACAAGTTATAAGATTCTAACACAGGCTCATTTGTAAATATTAATAGTTCGATGTAATTTCCTTGTAAGTAAATGCTCATTCTTTCTTATTTTTTGCATTCTTCATTCAGAGGTCTTGGGATTTTCTCGTTTCTTGAAATATTCTACCATTACTTGATTTCAGATTTTCTACCTCCTTTATCTTTTCTATCCAAATTTTGTTAGCAGTATTTTCATTTCTCCTTACATCCTACTTGTTTACTAGCTGTTCTAAAATTAGGTTCTAACCTGACTGTCTCATTTTATATTTCATCTCTTCGAATAATACCTTTAGAGCCTCATTTAATTTGTAGTTCCTGAATTTTAATTTTCTTTTATAATGGCTTTCACATTGTCACGATTGGTTTGCACATTGTGTTGTGTTTTCCTCAATTTTTCTTTTGAACATAGAAGTCAGAGAAGAGTTTAGTAGTACCCTGTATTCTGTTTATCCTCAAATTTTAAATGTTTCTTTTCGTTCCGTATCATTTGGTTTTATTGCCCTTCTTGATTGCCTCTCCCCAGTTGTCATTACTGTGGCGTTAGCACTGTCTTCCAGCACTCTCAGGTGTATGAATTTATTTTTAGTTAATTTCCGATCTTTATGACAATTATAAAGTTATTGGCAAAAGCATATTATACTGTTTTACCCTCATTGTTTTGTTCTTAGTTTCATTTACTGCATCGAGAACTCAATTGAATGAAGTAGTACTCTGTACTCTATGTTTTGTTATAAACTCCTCTAACTGCAAATGATCAGACACAACTCCTTTTACTCCCATAAAGACTGAAAATTAGTTCTCTCACCGTTTTTTCTAATGCAATTCCATTTCTTGGAATGTTGTCAAATATTTTTTTGACGTCAACTTTATGTTGACGTCAGAAAATATTGTTAGAAAATATGTGGCCATGGACCCCTCTTTGTTTTCTGAAACAGGAACTTACTTATTTCAATTACAAGCCGTACCCGGCATGCGTTGCAATGCCAGGTAAAGTTTAAAAAAAGAAAGATAAATAAAAATTATAGATGATCCGCTGAACTTTGTATCAACTATATATATTTTTGAAAAATATGGTCAAAACGTAATACAAAATTTTTATCTGCATTAAATTAAATGCAACACAGTTATACACATAATCAATTTAAGGCTTTCTGATGTACTATATTTTTTGTCTTTTTTGCGCCGAGTAAATATATAAAGATGATGATGTACCCCTAAATACTTTTTTGAAAATATTTTTAAAAACATTAACAGTTCTAGTAATGAAAAGATTTAACCTCCATTTATTCAATAATAGGTCTGTAGTACTGATAGATTTAATTATGTTTTAGGTCAAATACCCCAGCACTCTTATGTTCTGTTCCTGGATTTGATGCCTCTGGTCGTGTCGATGATCTTGCAGCTGAACTTAACAAGCAGATTTCCAGCATCGCAATTGGTTCAGCCGAAGGCTTCAATCAGGCCGATCGGGCTATTAATATGGCTTGCAAGACTGGAAGGTAGGCAGTGTTATCACAAAAATAATGTCTGTGAAGGTTTTGTCGGAGATTAAATTTGCTTGTTACTGTTCATATCAGCATATTTGGCAAACTGCATTGATAACTAAGCACTGTTGATGCTTTATAGATGGGTAATGCTGAAAAATGTCCACCTGGCGCCCCAATGGCTCGTGCAACTCGAGAAGAAGTTGCACTCTCTCCAGCCACACTCCAACTTCAGGTTGTTCCTTACCATGGAAATCAATCCAAAGTTACCTGTCAACCTGCTCAGGGCCGGTAGAATTTTCGTTTTCGAACCGCCGCCAGGTATCAGGGCTAATCTCTTAAGGACGTTCAGCACAGTAAGCATACAAGACTTGTTAAATAAATTTGTATATTGTATGAATACTCAAAAAAAGTATCTAAAGAAACACTTTCAAAATGGACATCCCACTAAATAATCATGAGAAAAATACTTATAAAAATAATTTTTGTTTAGGTGCCAGCCAGTAGGATGATGAGAGCTCCGAATGAGCGCGCCAGGTTGTACTTCCTATTAGCTTGGTTCCACGCTATAGTCCAAGAAAGGTTGAGATATTCCCCGCTTGGTTGGTCGAAACATTATGAATTTAGCGAGTCGGATCTACGGGTAGCCTGCGACACTTTAGACACATGGATAGATACTACGGCAATGGTATGTCAATTGAATGAAAAATAATTAACAAAAAAATAATTCTAAACAAATGTAAATCATCTAAAAATTTAAATAAATGGTGATTAAAGTTTATTCAATTTTCTAAAGTAGGTTACATTCGTTTAGAATGGAATATGAAAATTGAAAGGTAATCGATTATTGTAATTTTTGAACTTTTTTTCCTAATAACTGTCTAGATAGTTATTAACTGGTATTGAATAAACAAACACTTTTAAATTACCCCAAAAATAGGAATTTAGAGAATCCAAACAGCTATTAATCTTGATTACTGTCACTTGGTCATCCGTATGTACTCTATAACATCCGAAATATACATCCTTACAGTTGGGTATTTAAAAAAATGTTCTTCAAATCACCTCTCTTTGGCTACCTGGGGTATGTTCGCCTGATTTATCGTAATGTTGAACACAAATTGAGTCAAATGGTTCATAGAACCTGAAGCACAAGTTTTGCAAATACAGTAAAACCTCTATATTATTATAGCGACCACCCTTGGGGAATCATGTATTGGTCTTTTAAGAGGGGTGGTTATTCGAAAGAAGTCAAAAAAAGAAAACTATTTTTTACATTTTTTATTTATTAATAAATTTAATTGCAAAATAAGGAAATAAATACATAGAAAACTAAAAGTGTAATAAAGGTGTATCTAGGTACAGACATATACAATACATATGTGCTTATGTATGTGGCAATACAATTTTTATTTTTTAAAAAAGTCAGAAATCGATAACTGCATCGTTGATTTCATCTTCTTTTATAAAATTCATTTTCACATTTTAATAATAACTGATTTGCGGCCATATCATAATTATTTACATTAAGAAAATAAGTTTCTACGTCCCTCAAACTTGAGAAAGACTTGTCATATTTGATGTAGGAATAATTTCAGGTTCTTCATCTTCAGCTTCAGAATCTGATGTCGTGGTACATACTTGTCCTATTTCTTCAATTCAGTCGATGATAGTCAGTTCTTCAATCTCTTTGCTACATCGCTATCAATTGATGCAAATTGTTTCGAATAAAACAAAACATCACTCATGATAGGGCAAAGTTGTGCTAGCGGAATATTGTCTTCTTCTACAAAGTCCTCCCAGGGTTTAGGTAATTTTCACTAAAATCGATAATATCGATTTTTTCTTTAAGAAAAAGACGTTTTCCTTTTCCGGCCATACTCAAAAGTGAAAAAGTTTTAATGCTATCAGGTCAAAATTTAGAATAAGTTTGAATTTGAAAATACGTTTCATCCGTTAAGACAGGCCCTGAGATTATAACAATAAAGTAGTTTCTATTATTATCATTTACAGATTGTTGGATTTTGCCAGTCTTTAAAGAGGGTGTATTTAGCATTAATAAGTAGTATTTAAAAGTGCCGATGATGGGTGGTCGCGGTCGTTTTTAAGACGGGGTCGTTATATAGAGGTAAAATAGCAGGACATTTTCACTTATTAGATTTGGGAATTCCAAAACCGGTCGTTATAGGCAAGTGGTCGCTTTATGAGGGTGGTCACAAACAGGGGTTTTACTGTGTATATATATTAGACCACTGGATATATGACGGATATACCTAATCGACACCTCCAGCAATATATTCCAGTCGTCGGCTTCAAACCGATGTGACACTAATTTGGATCATTGCAGTTTGATAACTTGCTTGTCAAAATTAGCGATGAATATGCTAGACTGTTGAGCTGAACTTTTCCTCTGGTTCAATCACTAACGCTTGGTACAGGACACTGGGCCCAGAATATTTGTAGAAACATTAATACCTTACATAAAGATAGTCTCTTCAGTGTTTTGACAAGTCATGAGAAGAATTGCTGCTGCTAAATCAACCATCACGTGAATTTCACTGTATGCTACACCCCATGACATTTGTTTCTTCTTGACATATTCCTGTCTTTTTTGCTACTTCCTTGGCTTTATGCTACATACATATATCCTCTTGACTTGTCAAGCCAATCTAGTTTTTAAATATTAAATTAGTACAAATCCGATTGTTTATATGGTTGGTTAAGTGTTCTTACACATCCAAAGTTAACTCTTCGTTTTAGGGAAGGACCAATTTGCCTCCAGAGAAGGTCCCGTGGGACGCTCTTGTCACCCTATTCTCTCAATCAATATACGGAGGAAAAATCGACAATGACTTTGATCAGAGACTCTTGCACTCCTTCTTGAACAAGTTATTCACGCCAAAGAGCTTCGAAAGCGACTTCGCCCTTGTCGCGAACATCGACAATGCGCCGGGCGGTCAGCGTCACATAACGATGCCGGACGGCACCAGACGGGACCACTTCCTCAAGTGGATCGAAAGTCTCGCCGACAGACAGACCCCGTCGTGGCTGGGCCTGCCGAACAACGCTGAGAAGGTTCTGCTGACCACCAGGGGCACGGACCTAATCGGAAAGCTGCTTAAGATGCAGCAGCTCGAGGACGACGACGAGCTCGCCTACTCCGTCGATGATCACTCCCCAGCCGACCCGGCACAGGTCGACGGCAGGCCATCCTGGATGAAAACTTTACATAACAGCGCGTCGACTTGGGTCAACTTACTGCCGACTTCTCTCCAGATATTGAAGAGAACGGTCGAGAACATTAAGGATCCCCTGTATCGGTACTTCGAGAGGGAAGTGAATTCAGGGGCCAAGTTGTTGACTGATGTCCTGCACGACTTAAACGACGTGCTGCTCATCTGCCAGGTAAGGGATTGCTTAAATCAATCTTAACTGTCATGGAAGCTTCTACTCGTGGGCTGATGATATACCACCATTTATTTTCGAGGTAGTCTTAGAATTACTTTCCATGTTTGAACCAATATTGTTAATTTATCATTTATCATTTGTGTTGTATGGAAATTTCCCAGTACATATGTTAAAATTTAGGAAGATTGAATGAATTCTAATTTGAATACTTTATAGAAATCTTGTAATTTGAGTAGGCTGCTGAACAGTGACATTCATGATTTATTACAAACAAAACTAACTTTTTATGAACATACACATTTTGAAAGAATGACATCAGTGCATCAGAATTATAATCGTAAAGTACGCCACTGATATATTTGTTGATCAGGAGTTTGTACTAAGTCTTTTCTAAAATATATGTATGGCTGTCCCACAAATATTAAGGCACTTCGCAGTAACCTGAAAAGTTAAAATTTTCCACGCTTATAGTGACGCTCCCGAACAGACCCAGATAATTCAGAAAACTACCAATTTCCTTTTTACGTGGGGGCAGCAAATAGGGGTGAAACTTATTTGTTTTTTTTTCTGAGGTTTTTCTTGAGAACTCAGAAACTAAACTGTACCCAGTTATAGCTTGGAGTGACTCGAAAAAAAAAAATTGGTTGTCTGTAAAGTCGGTTTATGGAAGATAATTTGACGTGATAACGTCATAAGAAAACATTGATGAAAAATTTCATACGTTTATGAATTGGATTAAATTATTATCATTAAATTATCATAATTTTGAATAATACAAAGGAGTTGATTGAAAAATACAATTTTTCGATAAAATAACATTGCAATTGCATTTGCACTCATTAATTCAAAATATTTTTTTACTTCAATTATACAGATTAATTACTAGTAACAATGCGCTATTAACAAATTAATAACATTTTGTATACATGTGTGATATTTAAGAACTTCCAATCTGCGTTATTTTGCTAAGGACAGGATGATGATAGGGAAAGTAGGAAATCAAGCGGAGTGTTTCAAGTGTAATGTGTCCTGAGAAAGTCAAATCGATGGTTGTTCTTCTCAGCGTTGTTGACTGATTAACAACTGATACACATTCGAGATTGTACGTATTTTTCATGTATTTGAGGAATGTGTACTCATTTGTCACGTTTCTGTTGAAGTGACCGCAATGAAGAATTCGTACATCGGCATCCATATCCGTCAATTACTGCACTCGCTGACCGATGCTACTGTTTTGTAATAATCAAAGAACAAATATATGAGATTATATAGCTAATCAAATTGTTAGAATGCAAGAATTAATTACCTTATTGCCGCAATTGTTATTGTAATAAATAAGCAATGATAGGTTTGTTCCTGCAGTAGGTTCATGATAGGTACGAAACTAGTTTTTGACTTTTTACTGCGCATGCTCTGCCGTGGACTGGTTCCTAACTGATTAGCAACCGAAACGCTGTTGGAACGTGTCCTCGAAATATTTTTCATTTTTTGGCCTTTTCCTGCTTTGTAATTCTTCATCATCAGATGAATCGGACCACTCTGCCCACTTATCGTTGGAACTTGATGTCGACGATACATCGGTCATGGTGATAAAAAACTCGGTCAAGACGAAAGTTTACTAAACTTGATGCTTTTTTACTTTTGTGTCGATTTTCATTCGCAGCCCATATCAACAGCTTTGGAGGTTAAGTACAATGTACAACACCTAAATTGGCATAAATGCGCAAACTCTGCATATCTATCAGGAAAGTCAGAGGAAAATCCACAAACTTTTCAAACCGTCACAAATCAGTTGGCAACCGAGTACATTTCTTGCTGAAACGTAGGACTTTTGGTCAGAAATGTCAGAATCCACAAACTGGTCACTGCTGGAACGCGATATTTGTTACACGCATGCGTCTGATCGTTTCTGATGAGTTACAAACTCTGCTGGAACGAACCTGATATTCACAGGAAATATTCAGTATTATATATTCAATTATATTCAATATTATCTTTAAAACGAACCCTTCGCTTACGATTTTTAAAGTAATCACTAAGTCACTCATATACGTTTCCACCAATATCATATTGATTTAATTTAGATACCAATAACTTCATATCAATTTAATATCTCAAAGGCCCTCTTCACGTCAAGAAATACAGCTATAATATATTTGTTGCTTGATAAATGAGTCTTAATATTGCACAGTGCAACTTGAAGATCTGATGTACACAAATAATTTTGGTGGAAGCCCATATTAGTTATTCATTATATTAGAATTTACAGAAACATGACACAATAATTGTTTATTCACAGCAATCTTTAACAGTTTCTCCATTGGTGGTACAGTGTTTATTGGGCGAAATTCTTCGGCTTTGGTAGTATTTACACCACTTTTTGAATGGATGTAACTGTACTAACTCTTACAGATTTATGGACTTTAAGACGTACAGATTTATGGAGACGTATTTATTAGGTTCAAAATAATAAGCCTAATGGTCTCAAAGGTTTCAATTTTGCATTTGGAAGTTTCATGCAAAGAAAATTAATACTTAAACAACTAACTATTCTTCGTAAATCATGCATAGAGAGTATTTCAAATTTTTCAAATGCTTAATATAAATTATAGTTAAGTTGCACGAGGGTTCAGTACTATACATGTTCATACTATCAATAATATATTCAATACTTCAAAAAAATAAAATACTCATTGTAACTATGTGCTCTCTCTTTAGTCCTTTAAAATAGCATGTCCGTCACAACTTTCAAAACATGTCTAAGTGTCTAGATTTTTATTTAAGTTTATGCTTAATTAATTAAGTTTATTTTTGGGTAAATTCACAATTTAATTTCTTTTCCATTAGTAACACATGCCTTGAAAACTTTGTAAGCTCTATCCCGAATTTTTATTTTATTATTTACTTCATAATTAAACGAGAACAATTTTTATCTGTAACGGCATGTTTCTGTGGGAGCCATATCGTTAATGACATTTTTACATCTTTTCAAGCTTTCTTAATAAATGACTTTAACATCAACAGAGTCCAAATTTACATTTTACATTCTAAGACTAATTGTAATATGTATCATGCAAATTTTCAATGTCAAGTTTTCTAAATTTCTTACACTAGTAAATAATTTACACTAGTGGCGATATTTGTGAAAATATCGCTACTAGTGTATCGCTAATATAGTAAAAAATTTTACACTAGTAGCGATATTGATCTCAAGTGATTCAATACAAGTTGCAGTTAACATGCGTTTGTATATTAGGATTTATCAAATAGTTTTAAAACACCGCAAAATTCTCCACTGATTGATAATAATTTTTATAATTAATAATTTAAAGTATACCATTTAAAAGTCATATTCATAAAAAATTTCATCTGACCAATAATGCATGTTGTGTTTGGTTGGTTGATCAAATTTAAATGTTTCCTGCAGGGTGACAAGAAGCAGACGAATTACCATCGTACAATGTTAGGCGAGTTAGTACGTGGCATCATACCAGCGAATTGGCACAGATACACCATCCCTAAGGGCTGCACCGTCATCCAGTGGATAACTGATTTCAGTCAGAGAATCAAACAGCTCCAGAAGATATCTAAAGTTGTCTCTTCTAGTGGCGCAAAGGAGTTACAGGTAAATAAACGCTAGCAGCTGTATTAAAAATTGAATCTTGCTATCACATGGTATTGTTAACGAGGTTACAGTGTTCTAATTTTGTTTATATTAATTCTAGATCCGATTTTAGGGCGCTTTAAGTGATTGAAAACATGTTTCTTTAAGAAAAACATATTTTCAAAATTCTACATAATAACATCAATAAACATAAAAAGAGGAAAACTATATTCCTTGATTGGATATTGGGAGATCCGGGTTCGTATCCCGGCTGAGCCACAAATTTCATTTTCAGATTCTCTTACATTTGTTTCATATACACCATCACTTTGAATTAATTTCGAGAACATATTTCCACATATATTCCTTGATTGCGTGCTTGAACAGAATTTTTCGTGATTGTTAAAATTCCAGAAACAATCATTCTCCTATAAGGCAGTTATAATTTAACTTAACTTACTGGACAAACAAAATAATACTGGCAATTCCACGACCAGGCACATAGAAGAAAAAAATAATTATCAATAAAAAGAATGTAAAAATACTTTTAATCAGTTTGTGTCCTTACTTACTTACTTGGGCTGTAGCTGTACAACCTAGGATGGGTCTTGGCCGCTGTAACTATTTGCCTCCATCTGTTTCGGTCATGCACCAGTTGGTCGCTATGCTGTGTACCCATGATGTTCAGATCACTCTTGATATTGTCCCTCCAGCGCCATGGGTGGCCTATGTGGGAAGGTGTTGTAAAGCTTAATACGTCATCTCGACACTTTATTATCCCTCACTGGGTAGGACGATGTTGTAATAGTAGTTTAAAGCACAAGTTGCAGAACACGTCATATTCCAAGCCTGAGTCCGAGATTCTAAAACGAGCCGCTTGCGGCAAGTTTTAGAACGGACGAGGGCTTGGAATGGTCGTGTTTTTAATGTGTACGAACACCATACCAGCGTTTTAAAATTAACAAACTTGTTCGAACACATGCTCGAACACAATTTTCATGCACCAGGTCGTTAGACGTTGCATCGGTGTATGAAACGACAGAACAAGGAATAGATAGAAAATGGGACGACATATTGAATGTTTTGTAATTTCAGTTAAAATTTATATGTTAAAAGAAACTAAAATTATGGCAGTGAACAAAAAATGGAAATGTTTTCCTAAACAGTAAGTGTAAAACTTGAGTCCTTGAGTAAAAAATTCATATTAATCAAATCCAAATACATTATAACTAGAAGAGTCATTAAATAAGGATTCAACATTTTGTTTTGTATCTTTTTGAGATGTATACAAATCGTTAGAAGTCAAAACATTACAACTTGTACCTTAGACTTGCATAGGTACCGTTTTTAAATGTCACTGATCGAGAAGTGCTCTAGTGTTCCGTTGACTGTTCGAACACATTGTGTTCGAGCAGCTGGTACACTTTAAAAACACGGCCAATGTCTTCTGCAACGAGTACTTTACAACATTTTCTATGTTCCGGCTTCCATTTCATTTTTAGTTATGTTTAAATAATTTAAAATTACTTATCTGGGGATTTTTTTTATCGTGACATTTAAGTTGGTATTACTGCTGTTTCCTAGACATCTGTCAATTTTCACACCATTTTCAAATTTAATTTGTTTTCTCGCATAGGTGAGCAAAATTGACGTATCAAGTGATTCATAAGTGATATAATCAGATCATTTCACTTTCACTTCAAATGTAAAAGGAATACCCCATAAGCCACAACCTTAGATTCATATAAATTTTACATATCCGCGCCGAGGGTCTTACTGTACAAAAACGAGGAACCGTGAGGTTTTTATTTTATGATACACCTTTCAAAATACAGAAACGAATAGCTTACAGTCAATACTTGCAACTTGCATCCCTATCCCATCGACGCGGCGGCCATATTTATTTTTAATTTTGTTTTGACCGACATCAGACAGCATTAGGGAATATTTTGTTACCAACCCAACAAAAAAAATTACCAAAAACAATGCTTTAATAAGCCCCATTAAAGCAGTTTTCGGCCATTTTAGTGGTAGAATAGCTGTCATTTTAGTGCCGGAACATAGAAAGTATAATTCACCATCTCGACACCGAATTGTATCAGAAGGCCACCTATCGATTCGAGGGATTTCAGGTGGGTCTGACAAGTTTCGGGAAGCTTTCTGATACGTGAACGTCATGTGATACGCTCGAAAGTACGTTGGAAACGCAAGGGCGCAAGGATCAAACATGTACTCACTGAGCCTAATAGGCATCATCAGAATTTGTCGTAGAATGTGTAGAAAATCTATTGTATATTGTATCTAGAACATTGTGTTAATCGGTTTAAGGCGTTTAAGCCCTTAGTGTCGACTTTGGCGTGTCAGTTAAGGCCATTAGTTACGACTACCTGTTTTCTGTAGTGTTGAGTTGGCATATTAACATTTATTACCTTAAAGGTAAAGTGTCGAGATGGCCTGTACCGCTTTCTTAAAATCCTCCTTTCAAATATCCTGAGGTTGTTCTCGTTTTGTTTCGTTAGCGTCCACGTTTCACTCTCATATGTTATTATTGGTCTAATTATTGATTTATCTTCAACTTCGGTGTTCTTGATATTTATTTTATATTTCAGGATTGATTGCAGTCCATAGACTGCACTTTGCATTCTTTTCTTTATTTCTTCTGAAATGTTATTATCCATCGTAATTACTGGCACTAAGTATTCGAACCTTTCTACTCTCACAATTATACTCATCCACGTTAATATTTTCACATACTCTGTCTCTCTTTTGTCTTCTTTTTGTACACATATATTTGGTCTTTTCCTCATTTATCATTAGTCCCATCCATTTTTGTTTCATAGTGGTTAAGATTGTATAAATAAACAATTTTATTCTTCTTTATTGCTTTTGTCCTACTGTATTATTGTATTGTATGGTATTGTTGAGTAATGTATTGAATTTTTACTATTATGTGGTACCTTACCCCATGCCGTCTTGTGGCCTAGAAGAGTCAGTAAAGTTCTATTCTATTCTAGAAAAAATGAAATTAACCATACGAAATGAAGTAAAAAATTTTGAATGAAACATCAGCACACTGCTAATTAGCAATAACAAGCCCTGGCTATTAGGCCAAAACAAAGAATTATATTTGGACTGTTTGGAAATAAACAGGATTGTTTTTTATGAAAGTTTTACAATAGTCGCTAATTGGTGTAAATTCATCGTTTCGATTCGCGTCAATCAGCGAACAACTCACAAACGAATGCGCATGTGGGACTCTACTCCAAAACTCCCGCTTCAATTTCCGTCTCATTTATATCATTCCATTCAATAGCCTTATCACTTGATATTGCTCCATATAGTAGCATGTATAGTAGAAGTCTAACTTTGACATGCCACAAAAGAAATTCTTTTTCAAACCGTCAAGGAATTTATGCAGCTTTCTTGCAGAGATCGAGTTCCCTCCGAATGAAAACAAATTGTTTTACCAAATGGCAAACGAGGATGATACAAATTACAAAAAGCCACCGAAAAGAGAAGGGAGACCCTTCGCTCCATAAAAAATTGTCTACATATCATTTATTACTAGTTATTTATATCTTGATAAGGCATGTTCCTGCTTGCACAGTTTTTGTGCGACCGAAACATTTTTTGTTGGTGAGCTGCTGTCTCAGACATGCATTTGAATAGTTCAAAATTTGACAAATGTGATCTTAACCACACCATAATGAATTAGTAATATTAACTGGTATTCTTTTAGAGTTTTCCAGTTTGGCTAGGAGGACTTCTCAACCCTGAGGCTTATATAACAGCGACAAGACAATGTGTCGCCCAAGCGAACAGTTGGCCCCTCGAAGAGCTGCATTTAGATGTGACGATTACGGATTCCAACGATACTTCTTCCATTCCAAGCGATTGCTTCGCTGTCACAGGTAAACATAAATTTAAATTGGAAAAAAATATTTGGAATTTGGAATGAAAGTGTTCCAAATGTTGTAGACGCCACTTCTTTAAAATTAGTATTTGTGGAAACGTTCTACAAAAATTCAGAAGTAACCCAAAGCCTAACAATCCGAAATCTTTCACTTTTCCAGAAAATTAAATTGAAATATTGTTTCATTTCATAGATTAACGTGATTGTTGAATATCCAAATTTTCTTGATTTCACTCTGTTGCTTAATTTAGTACATATTATTTCTTGCAGGTATTAAACTACAAGGGGCTCAGTGCCGCAACAATCAGCTCCTCCTCACCTCTAGCATAATGGTGGACTTGCCGATAACCCTCTTTAGGTGGATAAGGATTGTCTCTGATGAAAAACCGAAGGATGGCAAACTTTCTCTGCCGTTGTATCTCAATTCGACCCGTACAGAGTTACTGTACACCGTCGATCTGAACATTGCGCCTGGGCAGGAACCCCACAGTTTTTATGAAAGGGGAGTAGCACTACTAACTTCAACCGCTTTGAATTAAAAGTTTCCTGGTCCATGCTTATTATTATTATTATTAACTCTTCGCTTTATTGATTTTCAATGTTTTATTCAGTTATTTCGTGTTTTACATTATTAAATATATTGCTAAATGTTCTACCTATATAGTGTACATTACTTATACCTCCTTCTCAGTTTTATGTCATTAAATGATTTTCTACGAATGGTTGATCGGCAAAAGGGTTTCTTTAAGATTCCCTGTAAGTACTGTCTCAAAATTTGAAAATGAAGTAGGTCCTAGTCCAATTTTCAAAATTCCGGTAGCAAGCTGAATCCAAACTCCCAGATCATTCCTTTTAAGTTTTATTTTAGTAGTCAAAAGGTCATAAGAGAATTTTTTTCCAAAAATGACCCAAAATCCGATTATAAAACTTTGTGGCAGGCGCCTTTTATGGTCTTGTATGTGATATTATCCTCTTATTGTAAATATAGTAAGAAAGGTTTCTGTTAGTAGTTCAACTCTGTTAATATAATAATTTATTTTAGAATAATATAAATAATACAAAATACAGATTATAATTTGCTTGCTATTACAATAGCTATGTGTATACTTATCTCTGGACTAATAGAAAACCACTTTTTTTAATAATATGTTTTCATAATCAAACTCTTGCTTGAAGCTACAAAAATTACAGTCCTCTTGACTCGAAAACTAAATATTTATAGAAACTTACATCAATAGGTATTAGGATAAGTAAATAAATGCACTTTAAGTACTAATAAAAAGATAATTTGGCAAAAGCATTTAGGCGGAAATGAAGGGTGAAACTTAAGGCTATATCACAATATTTCTTAAATCCATTATTTACTACTAGACAGTGGAGTTTATGCTCCACTTTCCTTTCTGTTGGTCCAGTCCGAATGCAGTGTCATAATTCCCTTTGAATATGAATAATCTTTTAAAGTGAGGAGTGCAGTACAACAAGCCTTGGTTGTAAGAATAGGAATCCATCCTGGGAAACAAAATGTTAAAAGCATGCTTGGTAATATTTTTCGTGAATTTTTACTTACCGAAGAACACAAGAGCACTCCTTGCATTTGAAGCAACCCTTATGATAAACATGTCCGTGAATCGACAATTTCTCCAAAGGGTATACCTTTTTCTCGCATCCCTCACATGTGTCAGTGTTAGTTGGTATTTCCTTATGGAAAAAAAATCTATTGAAGTATTCAATGCAGCATTTGGTGTCAACAGTAAACAGTGCAATCTTTGCTCTAAGTACTAAGAGCTCTGAATACTCTATATACATAATGTATAATGTTCAGGTAGACAAGGTTCAAGTGTAGAGGTTTGCATATTGCAATATTTCAAAATGTTTTATGATGTACCAAATATTTTCTTTTAAATTTCTGGATACTTTTGATATTGCTATGATATCGACTTTTTTAATACAAGAAGGTTTTCGGTATCCAAAGGTAGGTATATTTATTTGTGGTATGGAGCTGACCTCAGGGTATTTGTTGATGTGAGCATT